>LR991038.1:2797822-4279904 GCA_905163495.3 Cosmia trapezina | reverse complement strand
AACTACGTGCAAAGTGATCAAATAATTTAATTCTAAGTGTGATTAATTATCAAAAGCCTAATAGAGAACTATTATTATTAATGTACTGTAAATTTAAATGGGAGCGGAACGAAGTTCTTTGGATTTTTAGGTGAAGGTATCAGTAAAATAAAAAGGTGCAATGTAATTATAGCCCTCAGGGTTGGAGCGTGAGCCTGTGATAAAGTTAAAAATAGAAAATTCGCGAGAAAAAATAGAAACGTTTAGGATTGAATTAGAAAGGCGAGACGACGCTCATTTTGGCATTTTATCATCATTAACAGTTGAAACATTAATGTAAAGAATCATGTTAGTTAGGAACAAATACGTGTTTTCATATACATTGACATAACGGCGTAAGTATAACTTGATGTTTTTCTATAAGATAGCATTTTCATAATGTATAGAATGTAATGGAAGTTAACGAAGCTCCGTTGTTTTGTGTAGGACCAATGTTGCTCTTATTTTAATGCAGTAGCTTATTTGTTTTTAAAGCTACGAGCTAAACATTTTCTTTGTGATATACATACGTAAATGTAACTAATAAAAAATAAAATGCACAATGGTGGACAATACTAAGTTACGGAGGTCCATAATGCTAGTTAGTTTCACGTCCATGTTTGCTAATAGGTGTTAGATTTTTGTACGTTTACAATATGAAAAATTTAATGTTGCTTGCCTGTAGATGTTCGTACACTATTTCGTAATTAGGATCATCTTTCCTTGTCACCGTGGGAATAAAAAAATCTTTATTTGCCTATAATTTAAGATTACTAAAATATATTTTACTATGTGACAAAGTCCGAATTTTAGTTTTCAAAATCGTAATATTTGATATAAAAAATTCATCGATGATTTTACCAACAATCATTTTCACTTTTCCTTACGTAAAACGTCTCAGAAAAATGCTTAATCATTCTATGAATAATAATGGCTGTCGTTTTTGTGTCGCGAACGTCAAATAATAATAAAGGCAGCTATTGAGTTTCATAATTAGGTTTTCAAGTCACGCGTGGCAAAGGCGAAGCTTCGTCGGAGTCACGATTGCTTCTCTGCTCCCTAATGCAAAGTAAAACTAAAAATGAAAATATTCATACCACGAGTTTTATTGTATTTGGTGAAACTTAATGTTTGAATAATGATCTAATTTAATATTTCATTAGAAGCACCTAATTGCTGCCACAAAACATAAAATAAATGACTCTTTCTAATTGTAATTTTATGTAGGTATCGAAATTATATCTAATTTAATTAAATTGATTGTTGGCAAAATCAAGTTATTCTTCAAAAGTACATTTCTAGTTAGGTACCTAAACAAAAAATAAAAATTCTTCATATTGAACAAATTAAATGTTAATTTTATTAACATTATTTTTTTTGATTGTTTAAAGTATTGTAAGTCGATATCAAGCTTTAAATTCAATGTTAGCTTTAATTATCATTATATTTAAATATTTAAACATGTAGTTTTAGTATTTTTTTCATTAAAAGCGTCGATCGGACTATTTTTTTTTTATCTACCATATTCTTTATTTATGAACAAATGTACATATCATGTAAGTTTTGTATATATAAGAACTCTGACTTCATTTACGAAAAGAAACTCGTTATAAACCGATAATTTTATTAATCATTAATAACAAAATTATTTTTAATAAAATCTTTGGCGCTTCGAGAGAGACAATATTATCTTCTCATTCACAGACATTTTATTAAATGTAAATAGAGCAAAGAATGCCAATCAATGAATGTAACTATTTGTAAAAATGTATTAAATATTTGGAATTGGACCCATCGTAGCAAATAACCACGTTGAGTGACATTCAATTATCTAGATTTATTCTCTAAAAGAAACGAGATTACAATTTCATTTCAACTTTGTAATTGGATTTTAAGCATTTGGATTACTATTTCAGAAATGCTTTTTCACACGTCACATCACATTTTGCCATTTATTTTTTATAAAATGCAAAGGGCATATAAAATAAAAAGAAAGTTAAATACTTGAACCCAACTACGACAACTAGGCCAACTAAAAAGGTCGATACATATTTGTTTTTTTTTTTGGTTTTCGATGTAAATCGTACAGATTACGCCCTTCCTTCTGGCTTCGCCGTAGTCGAGGTAAAAAAGGGACAAAAAGGTAAAACCACAAGTAAAAGTCTTCCCGAATGCACCTCTTTTCACAATTTAAAGGCTCCTTCAAACAGGCGAGACACGCGATGAAATCACGCGCGCTCCAAGGCACCGCGTGTCGTATGCCTCAACTTCATTTTGGTAATCTGAACTTTGCAATACTTACAGCTTCTATCGCAAAAACTTCACTTGTTCCATTATGCTTTGTGCCCATCGATTTTTTTTTAAAATAAAATAATGTTCTATAAATAAATAAGAAATGACGTCGGAGTTTCTACAAATGCCTTATATTATGTTATTTCTTAATTGTGTATGTAAACAATGTTTTTAATATTAGACAAGTTAACTTGACCTTAGGCCACTTTGAATGTTGTTTCTAGATATCGAATATAGCGTTCAGTGTTTTTGATATTTGACTTTTATTTTACCTCCCTTATTATCCACCATTATCAATAACAATTCCAGAAAGAGGAAAGTACAGGTTAGCCACTTTTAGCGAGTACATCCTGCAACAACTAAAAACAAGTTGGCGAGCAACGAGAAGCGAGAGCGCAACGGCGACGAGCGATTACTCGCTAGTAACATTTGTATGTTCCTAGAGTAAAGCATGATTTCCACCAAACGACTCGCATCACATTGGATCAGAAAGGATACAAACGGATGCGGCGATAGCCGATCACGTCCGGCAGGATGTCGACGCAAACGATCGGCTCCGTAACGTCGTCGCTTGCGACCGTAATCCGTTTCTACACCTAGTCAAATAGTTTCATTCCTACCGTGTGTAGCTGATCGCGCGTCGCAGCATACGATCGCGTATATCGCGAAAGACACCCGTGGTCAAGCTTCTGTGCGCGGATTGGTAAAATAGACTTTAAACACTTCTGTGTACTGTAGAGGTTCCATGTCAAACCTTAGCATAGGTAATACTGGCTGACATTTCGATCATTCAAACATCGAATTACTCTTGAAGAAAAGTGAAGCTCATTTTTCTTCAAGAGTGACAGATAGATTTTAGCTAGGGCTCCATGCAGGCAGTTTTTATTCTGTAGCTAGCCTCTCCTGTTGAGGTTCGAGTCCTCACAGTACTTACACGATTAATTTAATATCGTTTATAGATTGTAGAATCCGTTCCGATCCGATGCGATGTGAGCCGTTTGGTGGAAATCATCCTTAAGAGTGCGTTTCCACTGACGCGGAGTTAGGCGGAGTGGAGCGGTGACGTGCAGGAGTCGACCAATCACAATAGTTGAAATCCTCATCACGTCTCTCGCCTCGTCTCGTCTGTCTGGAAACGCACTCAAGGTTCACATATTTAATTTGATAGTCCGCTCAGCTCCGCTCCACTTATACTGTTTCCACTGACACGGAGTGGAGACTTCGAGCACTGTGGTTGGTCAATTCACGGTCTGCTCCTCTCCATTCCGCCCAGCTCTGCGTCTGTGGCATCCCATAAAATTGAAGGGCAAATATCTGGCACCGTCTAAACAACACGTACAATATTGTTGCACAATACGGGCAAATTAGTTGCCGTTCAAAACTGTTATAGGTGTGTAAACAGCACATACAATAAAATTATGCACAATCGAGGAAACTTACATCTTCAATTAAGGGGTTACATCGATATATTTTGTGTTTTCAAAATTCCTATAAAACCAAATGTATCAATCAATCAATCAACTCAGCCTATCGCAGACCACTGCTGGACATAGGCCTCTCCCAGGCTGCCCCACAACACCCTGTCCTCCGCCTTCCGCATCCAGTCTGTCCCAGCCACTTTCTTCAGGTCGTCGGCCCATCTAGCTGGGGGGTGTCCCACACCGTCAAATTCAAAGTCGCTCAGCACGCTATGGAGCGGACTATGCTCGGAGTTTCTTTGAAGGATAAAATCAGGAATGAAGTTATCCGTAAAAGAACCGGAGTAACCGACATAGCTTGCAGAGTAAGCAAACTGAAGTGGCAGTGGGCTGGCCATGTTTGTCGAAGGACCGATGGCCGGTGGAGCAGACGAGTCCTGGAGTGGAGACCGCGTATCGGTAAATGTATATTTATGGTTAAATCATTAGGATTTGCCATATCGATGGCTTAATCTGCAAACCGGCTAACTCCACTTTTGACCCAAAATCATTTATTGATGTCGTCGAACACGCAGAGACTCCGTGTGTTCGACGACATCAAAAAATTATTTCTAATTCTAAGAAAATTATTTCTTAGTCTAATTTGACTATCAAGAAAAAAAACCAAAGTAGCACAGTCTATTTTCTGTTTTATATTAAACGATTATTAGTCACGGACTAGAAAAAAAGAAGGACTCCACGCCACGCATATCGAAAGTCGAGCACAGTACCCCGCGCAAGCACAGTATGCCGGGACCGTTTGTACAAACAAGCCTCACGCACATAACTATTTACATCATAGTATGCCGACCGGCCGCCATTACGTGACACGACAGCGTCTTTGTGAAATCACGTACACATAGATCGATACGGTGCTTCACTTTCGATACGCGTGGTGCTGAGTCCTTCTTTTTTCTCTAAACAGTTCCTGTGCAGCAAAATTTGCTTTATTTCGAAGGTATTTGTTAAGAACTTACTAAGCTAAAAATTGATTTAAGTATAGGATTTTGTCTACATTTAATTAAAGTTTAAATGAAGCGTGTTTAGTTCCGTTGGGCGTGAGTCTTCTATCTCTCTCGCGTCAAACTAGATATAGCTATAACGCCATTTCACTTACACACCGAGCTAAACTACGTTTCGATGTATCCTCTTAAATAAATGGGAGCATCTATCAAGGAAATACATCTTACTGTGATCCTCTATTTTGGTGCGGTGACGATATTTCTCCAGATCCGTTAGCCGTAACGGTCTATAGGAAAGGCCTATATTCGGCATTGGACGTTTAGGGATATTTATTGACTGTTACAGGGACTTACGACCTTGAACGAGTATATTTGACACGGATACCTTCTAGTAGGGAGTCGTTAAGTCCTACGATTTAATCTTCAAGGGTTCTGTAGAATTCTGAAGAATTTGAATATAGGTACCTGTACTACGTAAGGACATCAATCTGCCTAGCCTTTTCCCAACTATGTTGGGGTCGGCTTCCAGTCTAACCGGATGCAGCTGAATACCAGTATTTTACATGGAGCGACTGCCTATCTGACCTCCACAACCCAGTTACTGGGTAATACGATACCCCTTGGTAAGACAGCGGTTGTCAGAGTTTCGGGCTTCTGACGACCCGTAACGACTGTCAAAGATCCACGAATGACAGCCGGGGCGAACGGCTTAACGTGTTTTCCGAGGCATGGAGGAGTCTCGGTATGTAAAGATGGTCACCCATCCACTGACCAACGTAGCTTAGCATGATGGATAGACCAGTGCGGCTATTATTATAGACACGCACGAGCTCCTCTAGGTATAATTATGTCTATAGGTAGATACTACGTACGTATCTTTAGACATTATTATAAATTAAAGTTGTTATACGAATTCCGTGTTTTGATAACTAGGAGACTTTAAATTTACGCCTGAAAATATTGACAACTTTGTACTTTCACAATTAACTGCATAAAATATTCTTACTAAGCATGGTCAATAAAAACCCATTATTCAATTCAAAATTGTTTTGTGTAAGTAACAATGCATGAAAAATGTTTTCAACGTTAATAGTTTGATATTACTGTCTTCAAAAGGTCAAGGTGAACCTGAATATTTAAGGGGTTAATATATTATTTGACCTTAGTATGTCTTAGTGTAACTTCAGAAATATGGGGACTGTATAATGTGCGAAGTTTATAAGTTATTTAATTTGTAATGATCTTGGGATGCCTAAAACATTTATGTGTGTCTGATGAAATTATGTTGGCAAACTTTATAAATTATAAGGCATGCAAAATTATACAAGATGGAAAGAGAATAATTATCTGCTTTGTACAAGTGTTAACAACGTTTATTATAAGAGCAATATTTCCATAATTTGAAACTATTGTTGCAATCTATCAAATTAAATTATTTTATTTCACAAAAACTTACATGGACTTATGAATCGTCAGAAACTAGGCACGGTTCCAACCCTTTTTCTCAGGAATACGTAGAGGTATCAAGCTGAAATTAATATCTAAAACGTAGGTCTGTAGCCCCTTGGAGCTGTAAAAAAATCAACTTTCTGAGTCAACGCAATAAAAAAGTACGGTCATTTATGCGACATAATATTTTGATACTCACAAGTAAATCAAAACCACTACTGGGATACTTCCCGTTGACCTGGAATCATGTTTGGCAAGAACCAAGGTATAACAGCACAAGTAAAGGAAAAAAAAAATCCGAAAATCGTTAATTTTAAAATAACATAAAAAAAAATTTAAACGATTACGAACTAAAATTTTCAGTTGGAGAATTGACCGTGATGTATATGAATGTATGTATACCTACATGTATATATGGGAGAACATGTTTTTAAACTACAATGTTAAGTTTGTATTTGGGATAAATTCTTTTCAACTACGAGTATGTTTATGGAACCCTACATTGTGCGTGGTCCGCCGGTTTTATTTAAGTAGGAGAGCCGCTAAGAAACTTCACGGGTTTTACAATGTTTAACAAGTTTAGGGCATCTTATTAAAAACAGTTAAAGCTTTAATGTATTTAGCCAATTTGGGAAAATTGGCTATTGCCAGTTAACGCCAAGATGAAGAGGAAGAGAGAGGAGAAATGACAATCCCTTTCAAAGCGTTTTAAATTTCAGTAACAACGACTTTCAATAGGATTGACTTATTGATTGCTTTTCGGTAGCTTATGTCAATCCAATGCATTTTTAACCGAGGAAGAGGTTCTTAGTTCAACTGTTTTTTTTTTTTTTTTTTTTTGTTTTTACGCTTTTACTCCGCCAATTATGAATTGGTTTTGATCATTATTTTTTTGTTTGGTAGGTCATACCTACTTCAGAGGTGCTATAAATTGTATTAACTTTGCAAACTGAAAAATAACTTTAAGGCTCTTACAGACAGAGGCGATATCGCGTCGCGACGCGATATTGCGATATTATATCCGTAGAACAATTTCTATGAAATCGCGCGCGACCATACACACAGGGCCCCAAGTCTGCTATTTTTTACATTCCAACACGATCCCATTGTCACTGCATTGTCATTTTGCTAAAAGTTCGTAATCTGCTAAATTCATAATTTCATACAATGGAGTGTCAGTGGTTGACCATTGGAAAGTCATAATGACGCCATTATGACGCCATTATATTAGTAGATTACCAAACTTGTCAAAATCAACAATTATGAAATCAATGATAGACCATTCTGACACTATTGTAATAGCAGATTTGAGGCCCAGGAGCGACGCGATATCGCCTCTGTCTGTAAGAGCCTTTAATTTCGGATGTCAGTGATAAAAAAACTAAAATACAGACCCAAAGACACCGACTTCCGAAATTAAAGTAATTTTTCACTGTTAAGTGTTTTACAAGTAGCCAGAGCTTGTGACTACCCTTTTTTTTTTTTTTTTTTGAGGGTGGGAAATCATCAAATAACTTCTCCCGCTCTGGGTGGAGCGGAAGGGCGTGTCAGACTTTTACTGACTAAAACCCACCCGTGTTCCTTCAGTTGCCTATGCCAGGGCCGCGGTATCTTCTTCAAACAACCCGCGACCCCAGCGGCGTCGGCCCTATTGGACCCCATCACTTGCTGACATCTCTTTGAGGCGCGCGTGGAACACAACGCGCCTTCGACTCGGGCCTGGGGTCCTACTCCCTAAGCACGAAGCCCGTAGTTTCGGTCTTCGTCACGGGCGTTTCTTACTCCGTATCACCTACGGATGGATGATTGGTTCGGGGCCCGAACGAAGTATGAATGACAACATGATTTGCCAGTTGTCCCTACTCCCGATGTGTTTTTGCCCTTCCGAAAAATTTAACTTTTACACTTGTTTTGATGGATCGTAATGTCAGACTGACGGATGAACGGACGGACGGGAAGACGGACGGACTTAGGGAGTAGGCCCCCTGGTCCTTACCGGACGGCGAGCTACCCGCTACTCACCGTCCGCAGGCCCGCGCCCACGGTGGCGGGAAATCGCCTCGCGATTCCCGCCACCCAGGTCGTCTCCTGCGGCGACTGAGGGCGTGAGGCTGCCTCTCCCTCACGCGTTCCGCCTCCTCCTTCGCGAGCATCACTGCTTCGCAGAAGGAGGTGACGGCCTCCCATGGCTTGTGACTACCCTAAGCTGTCGTTTTACAATTCGACGTCAAGTTCAGCACCCTAATTGCGTAACACATTATCAATCGGAGTTGGTTTCATTTTGACAGTTCAACAACATTCATTGCGTTATTTACGTTGCCGAGCAGACAAATTTTTCGAACATATGAAGCAATCGATTAGCAATTTGTTCCAAAATTATTCAAACTCCGATTGATAATGTGTTACGCAATTAGAGTGCTGGAACTCGGAAATTGTCGGATGTTGCCTGTCGTTGCGTCTAGTCGCCGCCGAGCTGTCGCAGTCGCATGTCGCATAGTGTGCGCCAGGTCTTATAGTTCATCGTTCCTAGTCCTACAAACGACCTTGTATTGTCAAACACATTACTGGTAGATATAATTTTCTGAACAAAACAACATGTCGTGGTCGTGGCGTTATGTGAACCTAGCGAGACGGAGGCACTGTACAAATTTAACCAGTAGTTCAATTGAAAGAATATTAGATTACTTGAAAAATGTAAGTAGTTATCCCAATTTGTTTCGGGTCTGCGCAACATGTCTTGAATGTTTGTATCGATATGTTTTAATGTACACCCCATCACTAGAAGCTAGTGGACCGTAGGTGCTCAAACGGGAATAAAGATGAATATTTTTTATTGGGCGCCTTTGAGCACCACGGTAAAATATTGATTGGTGCTCAAATGGGAATAGCTTGGGTGCTCTAAAAATCGGTGCTCAGAAAATAGGTGCTCAAACGGGAATGCTTTTTTATTTTCAACAAGCCTCTTAGCATTCTCATCTCAGCTGCATGCAGGGCCTTTCATTCATTCTTTTTGTGGCCCATCATTCTGATCAAGTACGACTTTAAAATTAAAAATTAGGTAGGCCTAGTTTGAAAATTAGGTATCAAGAGGTACATAATGAACTTACTAAGTATATTCTTTGGGATTAAGTGATGAAGAAGCAGGCACTCAGAAGGGGACACTTGATGATACTGGTTACCTAAGCGGTCACAGATCCCTAAGAAATTCTTCAACACCAGTGGTATTGCAAGCTGAAGTCGCAGTAGGCTGGCCATGTTTGTCGAAGGACCGACAGCCGCTGGAGCAGAAGATTCCTGGAGATCGGCAAATGTAGTGTACATTGCCCCCCGCTAGATGGACTGATGACCTTCAAAAGGTGACTGGGACAGACTGGATGTGGAGGGCGGAAGACAGAGTGTTGTGGTGCAGCCTGGGAGAGGTCTATATCCAGAGATCCACAACACAACTTGATGCAACGTGGATCGTGTCTTTATTCTTTTTTCCGAATCTATGAACCTTCTGTTTCCCCCTACACAGTGAACACATAACCTCTTTCCAGTGGCAGTTCGTTTTATTACGACCGAGGGAGCGAACACGTCTCCCTAAGTGCCAATTCCAAGCTTATAAGCTCTATACTATAACATCTTACAAGATGTCTGCTAAATATTGATGGAGTAATGTGGGGTACGAGTAATAGTGTTATCTCTTGTTCTATCTTCTTCTCTTTAGTATGTCGATGGTAACAAAAAATGCAAGCCCAAAAATCAGCAACGCGAATACTGTTTGCTACTCGTAACGCAATCGTTAGGTCCTCACGGGTGCTGGCTGGTGACTGGAGGCAAAAAACGAATTAACCAGACACAGACTTCCGAAATTAAAGTATTTTTTTTTAATTTGTAGTGTTGTTTTTGGAAGTCGTTTGTATTCTTTGTAAAAAAGTTTTCAATGGTGGCGATGCCGGTTAGCAGCTATACTCTCCTTTAAGGCGAAAGCGCCAGGCTAGCCCGCGAAATTCAAAATTTCTTACGTTTTTTGCAATTTGTAGGCCAGTGTGAGTACAAGTCCATAAGTTAGCATTTACCTCAAACTAGATTTGAGGTAAATGCTAACTTATGGACTTGTATTGCTGATTCTAATGATTATAATTCTGTAAAGCCATATTAGCTACGGCCGCGAATCATATTTTAATCAACATACAAGCTCACACTGACCTACAAATTGCAAAAAACGTAAGAAATTTTGAATTTCGCGGGCTACCCTGGCGCATCCACCTTAAATGATTAAATGTGTGTGTGTATTATAAGATACGCCTCAGCCTACCTCTTTAAGGACTAGATGCGCGATCTTATTCTATGTTAGTTAACATACTTTAAGGACTAGATGCGCGATCTTATTCTATGTTAGTTAACCTACTTTAAGGACTAGATGCGCGATCTTATTCTATGTTAGTTAACCTACTTTAAGGACTAGATGCGCGATCTTATTCTATGTTAGTTAACCTACTTTAAGTTTTGAATTTTGAAAGAAATTACCCATTCCTATCTACTAGTAGTTTTCAACGACATCCATACTAATATTATAAATTCGAAAGTAACTCTGTCTGTCTGTCTGTCTGTCTGTCTGTCTGTTACCTTTTCACGCCTAAACCACTGAACGGATTTCGATAAAATTTGGCAAGGCTATAGATGGTATCCTGGGGACGGACATAGGCTACTTTTTTTTTCAAAAATAGTCTTACAGGGGGTGATATAGGGGATGAAAGTTTGTATGGGAAACTCAGTATTTCTTAAGTTATGGTGAAAATTAAAATGTATGCTTTTGATAGGAAATTAAGAAATATGCGGTTCAGCGTTTTTGAAAAATCATCCCCTAAGGGGGTAAAATATAGTAAAATAGGGGTTGATTTTAAAATTTACAAAACTGCACGGATTTCGACAAAATTTGGCAAGGCTGTATATAGCATCCTGGGGAATGACATAGCATACTATTTTTTTCAAAAATAAAACTACAGGGGGTGATATAGGGGATCAAAGTTTGTATGGGAAACTCAGTATTTCTTCAGTTAGGGATGTGAAAATTAAAATGTATGCTTTTGGTAGGAAATAAAGAAATATGCGGTACAGCGTTTTTGAAAAATCATCCCCTAAGGGGTTAAAATAGGGGTTGATTTTAAAATTTACAAAACTGCACGGATTTCGATAAAATTTGGCAAGACTTTATATAGCATCTTGGGGAAGGACATGGGCTACTTTTGTCTTAAAAAATAATCCTACAGGGGGTGATATAGGGGATGAAAGTTTGTATGAGAAAATCAGTATGTCTTAAGTTAGGGATGTGAAAGTTAAAATGTATGCTTTTGATAGGAAATAAAGAAATATGCGGTTCAGCGTTTTTGAAAAATCATCCACTAAGGCGGTAAAATAGGGGTTGATTTTAAAATTTACAAAACTGCACGGATTTCAACAAAATTTGGCAAGGCTTTATATAGCATCCTGGGAAAGGAAATAGGATACTTTCAAAAACAATACTACAGGGGGTGATATAGGGGATGAAAGTTTGTAAGGGAAACCCAGTATTTCTAAAGTTAGGGATAACAAATTCATGCTATTGGTAGGAAATTAAGAAATATGCGGTTTAGCGTTTTTGAAATATTATCCCCTAAGGGGTTGATTTTAAAATTTACAAAATTGCACGGACGTCGATAAAATTTGGCAAGGCTTTATATAGCATCCTGGGGAAGGACATGAACTACTTTTTGTCTTAAAAATAATCCTACAGGGGGTGATATAGGGGATGAAAGTTTGTATGGAAACTCAGTATTTCTTAAGTTAGGGATGTGAAAATTAAAATGTATGCTTTTGATAGGAAACAAAGAAATATGCGGTTCAGCGTTTTTGAAAAATCATCCCCTAAGGGGGTAAAATAGGGGTTGATTTTAAAATTTACAAAACTGCACGGATTTCGACAAAATTTGGCAAGGCTTTATATAGCATCTTGGGAAAGGACACAGGAAACTTTCAAAAACAATACTACAAGGCGTGATATAAGGGATGAAAGATGGGAAACCCAGCATTTCTTAAGGTAGGGATATGAAAATTCAAATTTATGCTTTTGGTAGGAAATAAAGAAATATGTGGTACAGCGTTTTTGAGGGGGTACAATAGGGGTTGACAAATGTTTGTGTAACTATCTCTTTTTAAGAGATTTAAGGGATTGGAAATGTAGTCATAGTTCGAATCTTGAGGTAACATTTAGTCTTTATTTCATTCGAAGTTTTTACGAGGAAATTATTTGAACGAGTGGACACTGGGACAAAAGTTATTTGTTATTAGAGCGTGACTGGCATAATAAATTTTAAGTAATTAACAAAGTCCCCCCGCCGCGTAAGTGTGTCTGTTTGAATGCGATAATGTCAAAAAGTACCGAACGGATTTTCATACGGTTTTCTCCAATGAACGGAGTGATTCAGTGTAATTCATTATGGTTTTGTGTAAATTGGCTGAAATATGACGACGACTGTTGAAGATGTCGGAAAAAATCATGCTGACTGGTAGCTTTATGCCTACTATACACGGTAACGATATATCGTAGCGATTTGAGTTTGTACAGTTATATCGGACGGCCCTATGTTTTCCACATGTACGTTCCCATGGGATATTTTCTGACATCCAAGCGGGCGAAGCCGCGGGCAAAAGCTAGTTTACTATATTAATGTGGTTGACAACTTCGAAGTAGTTTTGTGGTCGTTACTGTGTGGTTAACGGCTTTGGGTTAACATGACAAGGTTCAAAGGTAGGCCAAAGGTCTAAGTTTGGGCATAGAAAAGGATCCCTGAAACATTGATTGCTAAGTTTCAGACGTGGTAAAGTTGTACCTAAGTAAATTAAGCTGTGTAGCGTGTCGTGTCGTTCGTTGACTTGTAACTTGACATAAGTAAGTTCCAAACTTTACCTACTTATGTAGCAGTTGGCCAAAATTTATAAGTCAGTACAGAGTTTTTCTAACTGAACAGACATCTGTGCTGCTGGGGAGTTTGTTGCGCTACTTCTTCTTCCCAGATAAAGCATTAGGAAGTGGTGAAGGGTAGGCGTTTTGTGGGGACTGTCTTATGTAATTTTGATGTTCGAAAAGTGCTGATTCTCAGCCTAGTTGAATAAATGACTTTTGATTTTGATTACAGTATAAATTTCTAGAAAGCAAATAATAGCGATTTTTTTTTAAAGCGGCCAAATACGAAACGGACTCGAACACCAAGGGTTCCGTACTACCGTACAATATTTAACTCTATCGGCCTTATTACAAAACGAGGTTTTTCTTCTGTCATAGTTTAAACCATCGAGCCAGTTTTTATATAATAAGAACCTCTAGCTGTGATAGAAACATAGTTCTTTATACAAAACTGACAACTTAGACCGGTACTAAGTTGTCAGTTTTGTAAAACTGACATCATAATGTGTCGGAATACAGTTCTAAATTCAAAAAAGCGTCCATGGTTTAAACCTGGGTTTGAAGATGAACCTTGTTTTGTAATAAGACAGTAAATGTTTTTTTTTTTTTTGCTATAGCGGCCATAGTCGCTCAGCTTTAATAAATAGGTAAGGTCCCTTGGCACCCTTTGGGTACCTACGGAACTCTAAATATAAAACTTACCTGTTTTGGTTCATAGATAACTTCGCAAACAATTTTGATTTGTCTTTTTTTTTATAGAAATTTTTAAAAAAATCGAACACATGATTGTGTCTTCTACCAACCCGCACTGGGCCCGCGTGGTGGATTACAGCCCACTCCCTCTCATAGAAAGGAGGCCTGTGTGTGTCCCAGCCGTGGGAACGTTATAGGCTGATTAAATGCTTACGCATGCTTTTTATAGGCCTCTTTATATAAATAATAATTTGTGGAAAACGGTCTTCAAAAACACAACCCACTTTTTTATAAAACTCCGAAGATTACGTAAAAATAAATACAAAACTTGCCAAGTTAGCCTTTAACACTTTCCTACGCAATATTTGAGACAAACAAAATTAAGCCAAAAATAGCTCCATAAGGTCTTAATATTGAATCCTGCCGATATTGCTTGAAAATAAACAAGCCTACAATAACTATCTATGGTAAACGGATACGGTTACAATAACGCTTTCAGTGCAGTTACCTACTCTTAGTTCGGGAGCTAGTAACATGAAGTCATTTGTTTATCTATAAGTTCATAAAATAATGTGCGTATGGACTGAGGGCCCGTTTTTTGAACCGTTGCGAAACGAAATAAGACTTATAGGGGATTTAGTTAAAAATAGTAAAAACTTAAAGCAAAGGTCCATAAATTTCTTAAACGTGAATTAAAACTTTTACGATTAAATAACTTGGGCCCTCAATCCAGACGCTTGCATAAAGTGGCATAGTCTGAATCTCAGTAAGTACTGTGAGGACTCGAACCTCACAGCGGGAGGCTAACTACTTTATAATAAAAGACAGTAGTTTAAGAAGAAATGGGGCTGAAGCCCGCTATATTAAAATAGAAATAAAATTATAATTCACTCCCTAGGTCCTACGCGGAGCCCTAGCTCTACGCTATCTGACAATTCTTATAAAAAGCAACCATTACTTTTTATAAGAATATTCGATGTTTGAATGATCGGAATGTCAGCCAGTTACATACTTGGGCTTGTATATAGTAAAACCTCCACATGAGCTACGCCCACCCTTGAATAAAAGGATTAACGTAGTCAACTTCCAAATAAAACTTTTATTCAGACCAAGACATTCGATCATACAGACAAAACCTACCTAAACCTAAAAATAGACACCTTACCTAACTCCGGGAAAATGGCGACAATATGAGGGATTGTACTTCTAGGTACAGGCTCAGCTCTGGACAAACGAAACGCGAAAAACTAACACTATGCTAAGTGTCAGTCAAAGTTATATTAAAGTGTGCCATTGTGCACCCAAAAATATCGCATTTATCCAGTCTGAGCCCCGTCAGACAAAACCCGGAGGGAAAAGAATGACGTGCCTCTTTCGATAATAAAATGATGTGGCAATTCACATCAGCCCAGAAGGGGTTGAAAATCTAAAGAACTCAACATCGTGATTCATTAATCCATCGGACAGTATCGAGCCAGAGGGAGGAATGCGCCAGGAAGTCAAAATTCTACCGTAGAACCTAACTCATGTTCAATCTCCAGCAAATTCAAAGAAATATATCGCGTAATGTCAACACTGAACCCTTACGTATATACCCTGGTCCATATTGACCAAACTGTGGATACTCTGATATAAACTGCACCAATTGTGTCAACTCAACACTCTTTGCAAGGACTATGTCCCGTCAGCAAAGTTGGTTACAACTCATACCAAAGTCACCCCCCCTCTGGAAGGTATTCACAGTTTCTCAAAACTTCCACTACTCCTAATACGTCATACTAAATGCTGGAGGATGTTCATGCTAACCGGCCCTATCGACCCGTAACGAACCGACGTTGTCGTAGGTTTCACTCCCTCATGCTCTTCATTGTTTTGGTCAGCGTTGTGGGGTAGCGTAACCTCACACGCTGTTGGTTGCGTCCGATGTAGTTCTCAGCATATGAAATATTACACAAAAAAGACAATATTAGAACATTAGAAAATATAATACATTATTACTTCATGCCCTGCTGATGTTATAAATGTAATGCAGTGACATGATAAACTGAAAATAAGAACGATGACAATTAAATAATCCTTAAAAGAAAAAGTTTCCATCCAATAAATCTAAGAGGTTTAAAAAGTTTACATCTAATAATATTGTTTTCAAAAATATCTCTCAACCTCCTTTTATACAATTTACAAAACTTATATTTTGAAATGGAAAACTTCTTTACAAAATAATTATTGGTTTTCTTATCCTTTTTTAAATTATTTATTTTAGGAACCAATCTTTTACATTTTATCTTCCTTATAGATAAATTCTTTTTCTTCTTCAATACAACACGTTTTGGATTATACATGACACTTCGGTGTCGTAAAGGGATATTAGGGAACCTATCACCACTTTTTTCAATATTTTTAATTTCTACTTGCGCGATATCAACCGTTGTCTCGACTGCGCATGACTCCACATTCTGTTCACCTAACTTTAAATCGACTTTAAAATTACAAAACTTGCCAATCTCCTTTATCTCCGACGACAGATCGGAATGGGCATTCTCCTTTGAAACCGGAAATTTTAAATTTAAATTATCTTGGTCGTCTTGATCAAATTGTTCACAAGCGATGTTATTTATATTATTCTTCACATCGTGAACATGATCGTGTTGACACACAGACATATTAGACATAATAACAGGATTGGACAGACCCGAATATTCCAATGCTTCCTCGTCTTCTATCTGAAGCACCTCGTCTGTCTGCACATCGTTTTCGGTCACCATAGGGCTGCTCTCTGCGCAGCTGAGCTCAGCAATGACCTCAACTTCATCGTCAACACTGCTTGCATCGCATTTTTCTAGCACATCAACTTCCTGCTCTGTTTCACTAGAAATTAATTGCATATTATCATCTACACATAAAACATTTTCCTGTCTGTCTTCAACAGACCTTTCTTGTGCATCCGCCTCTTGTGGCGCACCATTAAAAATCTTTCCCTTATGGCATCTACATGGGAATTCTGCCCATAATGCGTCACACAGTGCCTCAAAGGACATACCGTCCGACCATGTATAATTGTAAAAAGATCTTGCAGCACTTGCAAGAAACGCACCCAAAATTAGTGACCAATCTCTTTCTCGCCATCCATTAATGTTGGCTATTCGCAAAAAATCGGCAATAAACTTTTCAAGACATCGGGCGTCGATGCCCGTGAAATAATAATCCAACATCAGCACCATGTCGAACACTCTCAAATAATAATATTTAAAACCACTTAGTCTGTTTAAGGGGATCCACTGCTCCTCATATCGCTAGGCGTGCGATAGTGATGCGTCCGGCGGAATAACTTCTACGCCAAACACCAACAAATTCTTAAATACTTCGCTTTGCTAAACTCGGCCGTATCGGCGCACTCCAAAAAACCTTCGAGAGGTACCGCGGGCGTACTCGCGGTCGCTATGAAGCTTCAGCTATGGCGCCTCCACCAAATGTGAGGACTCGAACCTCACAGCGGGAGGCTAACTACTTTATAATAAAAGACAGTAGTTTAAGAAGAAATGGGGCTGAAGCCCGCTATATTAAAATAGAAATAAAATTATAATTCACTCCCTAGGTCCTACGCGGAGCCCTAGCTCTACGCTATCTGACAATTCTTATAAAAAGCAACCATTACTTTTTATAAGAATATTCGATGTTTGAATGATCGGAATGTCAGCCAGTTACATACTTGGGCTTGTATATAGTAAAACCTCCACAGTACTATATCTGGGTTAATAATTTTTATTTAGGAATTTAGTTAAGAATTTCTTAAATATTTTAAGAAATTCCCAAGTCTGTAGAATATGACATTACAGATTCATGGCGATATATCTAGGGCCCTCAATTCATTATTGTTTGAACTGAGGAATCTGCAAAACATGAATTTATCTGAAGAAATACATAAATACGACTTAAACATATTTTACTTAGACATATAGGTGAATTAGTTAAAAAGAAATAATGACACAAAAGTTAATTGTTATGAAGTAAATGAAAATTGAATTTTACTAAAATGTCTGAACTGAGAGCCCAATATTTTCGGCTTTATTGACTAGGCTCGACCTCATAGATGAACACAAATTAGAATAATATTTTTAACTATTTCTTAACTAAATTGTAACATATCGTCCGTCCTTCTAAATATTATACTTTAAAAGAAAATTGATTTTTAATTTTTTATATGAGAAAAATTAGTAGGGTGACCATAATGTTCATAGTACCTGTACATTTTGTAAAGCGCGGTAGGAAAGTCATAAGATAAATAAAACACGGTCGGTATAATTATAAAAAACCATTTACTTCACACAAATGTAACCTTAAAATAGTCTTATATCCTAAAAATACAAAATTGCGGGTGAGCGAAGTTATTTTTACCCGACTACGGCAAAGCCAAAAGGAAGGGTTATGATTTTAGCAGTCTATGTATGTATGTATGTATGTATGTAAGTATGTATTTTTACCCGACTACGGCAAACCAAAAAGGAAGGGTTATTATTTTAGCGGTCTATTTATGTATGTAAGTATGTATATATAGTAGTATGTAGTGTGTAGTATGTATTTACGTGTGTTCCACCGTAGCGCCTAAATTACTGAACGGATTTTGATGAATGAGGTATCGATAGATTTGTAATAATGGTTCGTGTGACATAGGCTACATAAATTCTTCCTATATTTAATAGACTTTACACGTAAATTTCTGACCTCAAAAAAATTAAATTGAGATAGTCATGACATGTTTGGTATCAAAAGAAAGGTCTTGACGAGCACATTACAAATATGTATATACCTATGTCATTATTGTTTAAGTAAAAAATATTTTGAACTTTTAGATCAATTTTATTTTTCCGTAGTCGGGTTACTGTTTTTTAAACTTTAATCTTGTTACTGCTACATAAATACCCTTGATGATAAAACTATTTATTAGTTAGGAATGCTACTATATGGCTCCATTTTCAAAGATGATAACAAATGGTTTCGTTAATTCATAGACTTATAAAAAAGGAGGACTCCGCGCCACGTATATCAAAAGTGAAGCACAGTAAGTAAGACCGTTTGTACAAACACGCTTCACGTACACATTAACATCATAGTATGCCACCGGGCCTAGTTGCCTAAAGTAAATAAATTCAAAGTATAGATATATTTTTTAAAAATGTAAATGTAGGTATACAACGTGTTCCCGCAATTACAACATTGACTAAAGACACAAGTAGTGCTGATGGCCAGTAATCATAAAAATTATAATACGATAAAATAATTAATTAATTGAAAAAAAAAATTCAAACAAACTAAATAATAAAATAATAACCAAAATTAGGATCACTCTAGGCAAAAGACTCATTCATGAAGCTATTGTTTTATGTTAGCTGGTAAGGTCTTTGACTTTGACCCTTTTTTTGGTTCATCGTGTGTCTATAATGTTCTGACCCAGCTGTGAGTAGCTTCATGAATGATTTCTTTTGCACAACCCCCATAGAAAAATTCGAGTGGCGTGACCTTTTCTTTCCCGTTCGTTTTAATTTCATCTCTGCGCTACAGGTTGTTCCAAGATGCTATTTTAGAAAACTGTAAATAAATCAATAAATAATAAAGTTTAATTAAATTAAAATATCTTTACAAAACGAAGACGCGAAACCGTATACGTCAAATTAATGTCGTCAAAGCAGCGGCACGTTGTATAATACTTTTAGCTGCAAATATTATGACTTTCCGACCGCGCTTTACAAAATGTACAGGTACTTACTATGAACATTATGGTCACCCTACTAATTTTTCTCATATAAAAAGTTAAAAATCAATTTTCTTTTAAAGTATAATATTTAGAAGGACGGACGATATGTTACAATTTAGTTAAGAAATAGTTAAAAATCTTATTCTAATTTGTGTTCATCTATGAGGTCGCGCCTAGTCAATAAAGCCGAAAACATTGGGCTCTCAGTTCAGACATTTTAGTAAAATTCAATTTTCATTTACTTCATAACAATTAACTTTTGTGTCATTATTTCTTTTTAACTAATTCACCTATATGTCTAAGTAAAATATGTTAAAGTCGTATTTATGTATTTCTTCAGATAAATTCATGTTTTGCAGATTCCTCAGTTCAAACAATAATGAATTGAGGGCCCTAGATATATCGCCATAAATCTGTAATGTCATATTCTACAGACTTGGGAATTTCTTAAAATATTTAAGAAATTCTTAACTAAATTCCTAAATAAAAATTATTAACCCAGATATATAACGAATAAATTGAAACCCAGACCGGGAATCAGGGGTGAGCGTCGGTGGCATGAGTGAGCCTGAGGATATTGCAAATCTTTTTAAAGAAGCATTTTTTGTAAAATCTCCTCTAGGAGCCTCGCGGTCGGTGCTCGATGTTGTGCCCGGCATGGAAATAGGGGTGAAATTTAAGTCCCCGGAGATTGCTCGGACTATTAGATGTATGTCAAGGGGTAAGTCCCCTGGTCATGACGGGCTTAGCATCGAGCATCTACGATGTGCTGGCCCTCACTTACCTAGGGTGCTTGCTATGCTATATAGCTTTTGTATGAGCCATAGTTACCTGCCCGGTGAGATGATGCGAACAGTGGTAGTGCCAATTGCTAAAAACAAAACTGGTGACCTCGCCGACAGCGGTAACTATAGGCCCATTTCACTAGCTACCGTGATTTCAAAGGTATTTGACAGCATGCTTAATACACAATTAAGTAGTTGTACTATTATTCATGATAACCAGTTCGGATTCAGAGCTGGTTTATCAACAGAGAGTGCGGTGTTGTGTCTTAAGCATGCTGTGACGTACTATGTGAGACGCGGGACGCCTATTTATGCTTGCTTCTTGGACTTGTCAAAGGCATTTGATCTGGTTTCCTATGATGCGTTGTGGAGTAAATTAGAGCGGGTAAATTTACCCACAGAACTCGTCAACATTTTAAAGTTTTGGTATGGAAACCAGATCAACACTGTACGATGGGCTGGGGCGTTTTCTCGTCCTTACGGGTTGGAGTGCGGGGTGAGGCAGGGTGGATTGAGCTCACCAACGCTTTTCAACATCTATGTGAATGAGTTGATTGGCGAGCTCAGCAGTACCAGGCTCGGATGTTATATAGACGGTACCTGCGTCAATAATATCAGTTACGCAGACGACATGGTACTGCTGAGTGCGTCAGTCTGCGGCTTGAGAAAACTGGTAGCGCAATGTGAGGCGTATGCTAAAGTTCATGGCTTGGCATACAACACGAAAAAGTCAGAGTTCATGGTTTTTGAGGCTGGGGGTAAAAGTCCTGATGTAGTACCTCCTGTATTACTTTATGGTACACCATTGCAGAGGGTCTACAGGTTTAAGTACCTTGGTCATATATTGACTCCCAACCTTAAAGACGATGATGATATTGAACGGGAGTGGAGGGCGTTGTCGGTTAGAGCGAACATGCTGGCTCGCAGGTTTGCACGATGCTCACTTCATGTTAAAATCACGCTCTTTCGAGCCTACTGTACTTCTTTTTACACGTGCAGCCTGTGGGCTAGGTATACGCAAAGATCGTACAGCGCTCTCCGCGTTCAATATAACAATGCGTTTAGGATACTGGTGGGGCTGCCCCGTTTCTGTAGTGCGTCAGGGATGTTCGCAGATGCGCATGTGGATTGCTTTTACGCAACAATGCGTAAAAGGTGCGCTTCCCTGGTGCGCAGGGTGCGGGGCGGCTCCAACAGTGTCTTAAGCATGGTTGCGAGTCGCCTGGATTGTGTCTACGTGGGTCACTGTTGTGCCGTCTCTCATGGGATGTCGCAACAGTGACCAACTGTTATTTCTTGTTTTGTTTTCGTTTAGTGTCTGTGTTTACTAACATAGTCGTAAGTTTTACTAACAATCTTGTTGAGTCTTGGTTACTCCAATAAATACTATTCTATTCTATTCTATAGTACTAACTGAGATTCAGACTATGCCACTTTATGCAAGCGTCTGGACTGAGGGCCCAAGTTATTTCATCGTAAAAGTTTTAATTCACGTTTAAGAAATTTATGGACCTTTGCTTTAAGTTTTTACTATTTTTAACTAAATCCCCTATAAGTCTTATTTCGTTTCGCAACGGTTCAAAAAACGGGCCCTCAGTCCATACGCACATCATAAAATATTATAAATTGAAGTCGCTTTTTGTGTCTGTCTGTGTGACCGCGTTGCTGTTAGTAACTATGCCACGTATTAATATGGTTTTCACCATCATTTAGAGAATTATTATCTATACTTCTATACTAATATTATAAAGAGGTAAAATTTGTATGTAAGTTTGTAAGTTTGTATGTTTGTAAGTTTGTATGTAGGGGGTAATCTCCGGAACTAATGATCCAATTCTAAAAAATTTTTTACTGGTAGAAAGCTACATTATTCCTGAGTGCTATAGGCTATAAATTATATTTATATCATGCATATTAGCCGAGCTATCACAATTTTTGTCTAACAAGTCGGGAAGAAATACCCTTTAACAAGACTTTTTTGCATGCGCTGCCTAAACGGTTGTTTAAAATTGAGAATAATGTATGGCAGTCTGGTCTGTCTTAAATAATTCTACAAAAAAGTCCGCGACACCATATTTCTATCTTTTATATTTTATCTTTTATACATCTTTTATTGCTTTAAAAAAGTATTTTTTAGACATACTTACGTTTGGATGATTATTTAAACAAGAAAACATTAATCCTTATCCAAATAAGTTATTTAATGATCACAAGGACATCATGGAGATAAGATTTGGCTTTTACAGTATGTCAATTGGTCATACAGTTTCAGAGATAATATAAAATTACTAAAACGCAAAATAACTTTAAATCATACCGGTCGCTCTTGAGCAAACATGTTTAGGGCGGACGTTTTATCAATTTACCCATAGATGGCGTTGTACAAATAACATTTTTTTCTGAATTGCAAGATTTTCCGCGGATTGACGACCCTCTCGATGTATTATTTCAATAATGTCGGTGGAATACAGCGAAAGAGTTTGTTTTTTTGTTAGTTTGTTTGAACGCGCTATCTCTGGAACTACCCCAGTCGGATTTGAAAAAATTTTTTGCATTTTATAACCCAGTTCTTGAGGAGGGCTATAGGCTATTTAACATCACGCTAGGGCCCTTAGGAGCCGAGCGCGAAGTAATAGCGCGGGCAGGTGATGCGGAAGGAGGCTATTTACCATCTTGATGGGTCCCTTAGGAGCCGAGCGCGAAGTAATAGCGTGGGCAGGCGATGCGGAAGGTTATAGGCTATTTAATATCACGCTAGGGCCCTTAGGAGCCGAGCGCGAAGTAATAGCGCGGGCAGGCCATGCGGAAGGATATATGCTATTTAACATCTTGCTAGGGCCCTTAGGAGCCGAGCGCGAAGTAATAACGCGGGCAGGCGATGCGGAAGGATATAGGCTATTTAACATCTTGCAGGGCCCTTAGGAGCCGAGCGCGAAGTATTAGCGCGGGCAGGCAATGCGGAAGGATATAGGCTATTTAATACATCACGCTAGGGACCTTCGGAGCCAAGCGCGAAGTAATAGCGCGGACAGGCGATGCGGAAGGATATAGGCTATTTAATACATCACGCTAGGGACCTTCGGAGCCGAGCGCGAAGTAATAGCGCGGGCAGGCGATGCGGAAGGATATAGGCTATTTAATACATCACGCTAGGGACCTTCGGAGCCGAGCGCGAAGTAATAGCGCGGGCAGGCGATGCGGAAGGATATAGGCTATTTAATATCACGCTAGAGCCCTTAGGAGCCGAGCAAAAATAAAAAATGTCAGAAAGGATGCTATTAAGCGCAAACGAAGTAATAGCGCGGTCAGGCGTTGCGATGCGATGCGTCGGGGTTGGTGGGTGGGGGGGACAAGAAATTTCACGCGGACGAAGTCGCGGGCAGAAAGCTAGTAATTTATAATTTCATAACAGTTTAATATCTGAAGCAACCAAAGAGGCCTCAACGTGTCAGTGGTTAAGGCTGCTCCTTCCTAAAATACGGCGAAACTAAGTAACTTTGTAACCATCTTTTACAGTAACTATAGCATCTTTCTGATAGGAAAAATAATACACAGTAGTCTACAATTCATAAGAAGTGATTTCATGTGTCCTGAAATCTATTTTAGTTTGTAGAACTAAGGAAAAAAATAACCTAATCTATTTCGGTCTATTTTTTCGAGTTGTTACCATATTACTCCTACAGTTTTCATTAAAAGTATTCATACATTTATACAGTTCTTTACAAACTAATAAGGAATGATTTCTGGTCATTACTTTTTTAGTTTAATCATTTTTTGTAAATCGATAATTACTTCATATTTTGCAAGCGTTGTGTCATCGCGCTTCTCTTTCTTTTCTATGTATTCCGACAGTGACCGCACTTTTTGCGACGGACAAGCCTTCAGCTGTTGGCCTTATTATGTGGGTATCCGTAGATTATTTGCGTTTGGGGGCTCTTTGGTCCACCGCATAAAACTTGATAGAGTTTCCGAAGATGACTCAAATGACAAACAGTCAGCTGACTTCAATGGTAAGTCTCATTTTTCAAGTGTAGAAAAGCGTGTATCTCTTGTGGCTCATCTGAAGTACCAAACTCTATGAGGCAAATTGAGCACTATTCCCGCAGCTTCTAAGAAGTCAATCCCAAGTAATGTGCGGTTATCTGTGGCATCAAGATCACTGTAAATGTTATTGGTATATTACGTTTACCGACAGCTATGTCCACGATTGTGGTCAGTAATTCCCTGGTCTGTACCATTCCATCGGCTACGATTGTGTCTGCAGTTTTCGTATTGAATTTTGTGCCATTTCTTATAAACAATTTGTACAACTGCATACTTGCTACACTGGTTTTTGCAACTGTATCGATGTAGGAATAATCTTTTTCATTATTCCATGCTATTTCTATTGTTGGTATTATTATAATGGTCCTCCAGTAGTTCTGTGGTATCAACGGTGTAGAATGCTACCGCTCCGGGTGGCGTTTCTTTATTTTTGCATTTCTTGCAGTTGCTTTTAAAAACTCAGGGTTCACCACATCCATAACAGGTTACTGTTGGAGTCTCAGTGGCTTTCTTAGATACTGCAGGTTGAAAGCGTTCAATGTTGGGTTGTTTTTTGACATCTGCCAAATGTTTCCGACATTCTTTAGAATCATGTCCTTTCTTCCCGTAGTATGTGCAGCGTGTTGGAATGGCCGGTCATGGGGCAACCCTAAGTGAATGGTGATAGCGACGCAGTCGTTTTCATCCCTCCATTTAGGGTTGCCACATGATAAATTAATTAAAGTAACGTACAATGTAAAACAAGTTAAGTTGCCAATAAATTATCATCAAGTTCAACGGGGCTTTATTTTCACAACCAGCAACCCTACAAATTACTTATTAGCTAATAGACTAGATTTTAATGTGAATAAAGTATCGCAGTAGGTACCTACAGGTATTAAAAATTAAATTGAGAATTTAGTCCGGAAGGAATAAGTGCATAATACATTAATATTAGGATCATGTATCAAATTCAGAAATCTGCCCGTGCGAAGCAGAGGCAGAGTTCTAGTCTTCTCAAATCTAAATGAAATAAAGTAGACACATTCGTAATTCTGTGAAAGTCGTTTGTAGTCCGAATCCCGAAAGTTTGTCAACAAGTGTAACCTTAGGGTATCGGTAATAATCGGTATTGGTATATCGGTATTTACAAGTAATTGGTTTGTGGAAGTCAGACGTGAGGTATAACATATATACCCAAGTAATAGGTAGTAATAAGTAGTAGTAATAGTTTGCCTATCTACATTTGTAGAGCGTAGATAGACAAACAATTAAACATAAAATAGCTTGGCAACTGATAGAAATCCGATGACTAACGAAACACGAAGTTTGCCGAGGGACATTAAGAATATAGCTGTTGTACTGTACTGTAGAGGTTTGTTGCATTAGTCAACCTTAGTATGTTACTGGCAGACATTCTATCATTCAAACATCGTAATACTAATGAAGAAAAGCGGAACTTGCTTTTGTTCAATGGTAAAGTCAGATTCTAGCTAGGGGCTCCGATAGGACATGGCAGTGATATATTTTAAATTGAAACTGAATCTTATTAATATACTAACGCCTCTCGGCTCTCTGACCTCCCGTCTACTTCTTTAATTTATAGTATAGCTACCCCCTGTGAGCTTCGACACTTTACACTACCTAACACACAATTATATTTTTATAAGTTTGTTGGTTTTAACATGATTGCAAACGCAATTGAAACATACCTTACCTTACCTTGGGTAGTCTTACCTTACCTACCATTTTACTTTCTTACCTACTATTTAAGTTGTTATGAATTACTAGCTGCGCCCTGCGGTTTCACCCGCGTAGACTGGAATAAAAAGTAGCCTATGTGTTAATCCAAGGTATAAGCCATCTACATATCAAATTTCATCGAAATCGGTCCAGCCGTTTGAGCGTGAAGAAGTAACAAACATCTGACACACAAGCTTTCGCATTTATAATATTAGTGTGATTAAAATTTATGAACATCGTCGCTTCGTGCGATCTTGAACCACAAATCATAAGGGGGACAAAGTTAGTCGTTATATATTTTGACTATACACTGGGTCTAATTACAGTCCAATTACATAAAAAAAGGTTTAATGAATATCGTGCGTAGGTACATTAAGAGCGCGGTTGGTAGACTGATTTTACACATGAAAATATCAAAGCAAATTAAGAAACGCCTGCTAAAAACAACATAGTGCGTATACTTAACGTCATGTAAATTGGCTCTTCGATACTGTGAGGCGATGAGCCGGAACAATCATCATTATCATGAAAAAAACTCGAAATTTATTTTCATATGTGCAAAAAAAAAAAAAAAAATCCTTGCATAGAAGTTTACATTAACAATCGACCTCGTACATTATTATTTTTCTTGAAACACGAGCTCTCAAACTACTTATATGGTTATTCGGGAAAAACAAAATAATCTGTTTTATATTGACAATAACAGGCTTCGTACGTGACAACAGTGTGGGTGTAGGAATGGTGAAATGGAGATAATAACTCCACAAAACCGTTTATGGGATTCTTTTGGGGAATTACTACGGGGAATATAGCTTGGCAGTTCGATTATGGCTATTGTGTGGGATGGTTGAAGTTTAAATAAAGATATTTTTAGGCAAATGTCAGTAATTGGGTTGTCGAGGTCAGATAGGCAGTTGCTCCATGTAAAATACTGGTATTCAGCTGCATCCGGTTAGACTGGAAGCCGACCCCAATATAGTTGGGAAAAGGCTAGGCGAATTGATAAAAAAAACCATGTCCTTTCTCATTAACATTATTCAAAGGCTTAGATTACTCACACTTAATGAAAACGGTTTCAATCTAAAACCTACTTAAAAGTTATAACATATACTTTTGCCTAATGCGTTTCAAGAGGCATAGATATTTATTGCCTATTCCCTAGGAGTGCGTTCAATTTCTGTCTCAATCATGACCCAGAATTTAACACCTCTCTTTTTCTTTTTCACATAAAGAAAGAAAAAATAACCATTAGGCCTAGAGTTTCAACCTAACCTCACGTATTCGCATCGTCACGGCCACAGCCAGAACTTTAGCGTAATTCATAAAAGTTTTTTATTAAAAATATAGGAACTTAGGGCCGGCCATTCCTGAGACACGGCGGCCGATATTAGGCCTCGTTTAGTACGTGACAGTATTCCGCGAACGTTTTGGGTCATGATATTAAAAAAGTCCGTTTCGAGGTCACCGGGAACAAATTCTGTATTAAAATTGTTGGACTATTTTGTAGAATTAGGAGTGCGGAATGTATATGCAAAGTTTATATTTGTACATTTCAGTTTTTAAGTTTATTAATAGCCTTTTAATGGATCGACCGCACGGATCGATCCATCAGGTTAAGCTACGCTTGCAGGGGTTTGTCAGTGGATGGGTGACCATCTTACCGAGACTCCTCCATGCCTCGGAAAGCACGTGGCGTTGGTCCCGTCTGTCATTCGTGGAACTTTGACAGTCGTTACGGGTCGTCAAAAGCTCGAAAGTCTGACAACCAGTCTTACCAAGGAAGGGGTATAGTATTACCAGTTACTGTGTTGTAGAAGTCAGATAGGCAGTCGCTCCATGTAAAATTCTGGTATTCAGCTGCATCCGGTTGGACTGGAAACCGACGCCAACATGGCTGGGAAAAGGCTAGGCAGATTGATTTTTATTAGCCTTTTAATCTGACAAACGGAGTGTAGTCTTCAGTCTCGTACTTGGCGTTCGTTTATTTGTTGTATGTCCGTTTGCCAGTCGGCAAGGGTCTCCCCCAACCTTCTCCATTCCTGTCTCTCTCTGGGCACTCCGCCCCATGTCGTTCTGTCCAGCGACTTGTCTTATGACGTTACCATCATCGCCGACATAATTAAGTAGGTAGAGGCATGTAGATAAGAGGCTTTAACCCGACGTGCTATTATTATAGTATAGTTAAAATCTCGCTGCAGACTCGGTCATAAATCATTCGAGTGTTTCGCTCTCTTTCCCACTCACAGGCCTTATGGGCAGGCCATGCCCACACGTAGTCCTGCGCATTACTGCAGTCGATGAGTGATATCGATAGTTTTATATATTTATAAATGGGTGATAGAAATAAATACACATTTTTTTTTATTTTATTACCTACCAAATTTACTACAAAGCATATTAAATATATAAACAAAAGAACGTATATATAAAACTAAAAATAGAAAATTAAAATTCTTCGTCTGAGTCATCGTCATCATCTGTTATCGATAATGGCCTTGAGCGCGCGCAACTAGCGCACATCCCTACTCCGATTATGATTTATGACCAAGTCTGCAGCGAGATTTTAACTATACTATAGCATGATGCAACCTTCGAGGGTTTATTAGATTACGAGACAAACATTGATTTGAATAAATACAAGTTAAAAGTTAAATTTAAAACGCCCGACACCTTTTTTTGCTACTCTATCATCAGACCCTGACTGCCATCTATCTATAAGTGATATATTAATTCACTAAAAGACGCAAGTATAATATTAAGTGGTATACTTTCTTTTTAGGGTTCCGTACCAAAATGGTAAATATTATGGTGCGACTCAGTCTGTCTGTCTGTCCGTCTATCACAGCTGGATATCTGAAGAACTACTAATGTTATCAACTTGAAATTTGGAACAGTTTTAGATGACGTTTGCCCAACTATATTTTGCAAATATTTTTTTTTTTGCAACAGGGACTGAAGAGACACCCTGTCTTAAAAATTAAAAGTGGGGCTAGGGTATGTGGAGTATCTTAAGAAAGAACGCTGTTTGCACATTCTCAAACATTTTTTTTTCTTTTTTTGGGCCGCGCAGTTCTCGACTTTTCACGAAAATGTAAAAAAAAAATAACATTTATTTATTTATTTTGCAAAACTTTAGGCACAAGTAAAAAATACTGTTCAGAGGTGGACTTAATGCCTGAGGCATTTTTTACCAGTCAACCTTAAAGATATTATAGATCTACGTTCATTGAAAAGTAAAAATTCAGAAAATTAAAAAAAAAAAGTGTTTCAACTTTCTATTGTTCGACGAAAATAAAGGATCATAAGGGGTAGGGTTTCTTCAATGAATCAGTGTTATACAAAAAGCAACTTTAAGGTGTAAAGGCGTTCGTTTTACGTTCCGCAGAAAAACGTTACTACGCTTTTGAGGTAACGCTTGTATTTCACTCCTCACAAAAGTACCAAACCGGGGGGCCTTACATTAAAATGGAGTAAAACTTTTAAGTACGGTACTAAAAACATAAAACTGTTTACATTTTAAAACATCGGAAACTTAGAACACCTGTTAAACTCCTTCAGTTACTTGGAAACAAAAAGCGATCGTTTCCAAGAAGTAAACCACTGAAACAAAATAGTATAACAATTTCTTAACGTCACCATAATGGCGGATTGCTTTCACAGTGTCATCTGCCACCATTTCATTCCCGCGTTCCTAGCTACAAAGGTGATTCAGAAGTCCCACGAGTTAAATTTCCCAAAAAATTAACTTCCGTTCAATCAATCAATCAATTTAGCCTAACGCAGTCCACAGGTGGACGTGGGCCTCTCCCAGGTTGTGCCACAACACCCTGTCCTCCGCCTTCCGCATCCAGTCTGTCCCAGCCACCTTTTTAAGATCGTCGATCCATCTAGCTGGGGAGCTTCCACACTACGTTTGCCGATACGCGGTCTCCACTCCAGGACTCGTCTGTTCCATCGGTCTTCGACAAACGTGGCCAGCCCACTGCCACTTCAGCTTGCTTGCTATGCATGCTATATCGGTAACTTTTCTATGTCGGTTCTTATCCGGATAAATTTATTTCTGATCCTCCTAGCATAGCCCGCCCCGTAGCGCGCTGAGCGACCTTGAATTTGTGGAGCCAGCCAGACTTTCCACGTTTCGGCACCGTATTTCATACCGGACAGGACACACTGGTTGAAGATCTTTGTCTTCAAACACTGCGGGATTGGCGACGAGAAGACTTGACGAAGTTCCGTTCACCATCATTTAATTTCTCTTGGTGGTGTTGTGATACTAATACCAGTTTTCAGTAACGCTAGGCTACACCCAAATGAATGCCTAAATAAAAGCGTGCTGTTGGATTTTCAACTCTCGGCGCTGCGCCGATCGTTGAAACAACAGTGCAATAATATTCAGGCTTTTAATTAGGTGTCGTCTAGTTAGTATGCATATGCGGTACAGCTCTAATAATCCTTCCACACCCTAAATTAGGCACGTCTTCCTTAACCTTATCGCGCCCGCCAGTCTACTCTTTGATATGCCATTGCATTGCCTAGACTAGAGCCTCAAACATGAGTCTCTATGGGCCAGTGTGAATATTTGATTTCATTCGAGTAATCAAAGCTGGTTAAACCACGCTGAAGTCGGTGCATTTAATACATTCATTTTAAATAAGTGTCGTCTAGTGTTAGTGAAAATGGGCCTACGGGAATTATGTCAATAAGATGGACACGGCCAATAGAATCTCCCTGTGTATAAATGAGAACGAATATCGCCGACCAGTATCATACAGTTATAAAAACAACTATTTCTGCAGTAAAATTTTGCAAAGTTGATATCGGGGCTTAGTCTCCAGAATCGAACACCAATTTCCGAACGCACAGACGCAATGAACATATTTATTTCTACTCACGTATTATGAAAATTATTTTACGACTCCTCCGTGCCACAGAAACTACAGAAGCACGTTTAGTCGTTGGTCCCGGCAGTCTTTCGTGGATCTTTGACAGTCGTTACGGGTCGTCAGAAGCCCGAAAGTCTGACAACCAGTCTTACCAGGTGGTATCGTATTACCCATTAACTGGGTTGTGGAGGTCAGACAGGCAGTCGCTCCATGTAAAATATTGGTATTCAGCTGCATCCAGTTAGACTGGAAGCCGACCCCAACATAGTTGGGAAAAGGCTAGGCAAATGATGTATTATGAAAATTAATAAGACCAGAACTTCTGACTTCCAGTTTCATAGTGACAACTCATTTGCTGAAATTCGCCGGAATAGTTAGTTAATTTAATTATCACGCTTTTAACTTCGGAAGGCGAACAATTTGGATTCCTCTGCTAGCGTTACGAATGATTGTATTTTCGTGTAATTGTCTGCGATGGACGTCTGTAGGTCGATTTTTGTTTAAGAATAGACAGATTGTTTACATTTGTTTATTGTTAGGGATAGCTGTGCGGCCTCTCAGAACACCAGCTCAAAATATCAAACGGAGTTTACCAAACTCCAAGCAACAAGCCGCAATTGGCGCCTTAAGCGCCAGGATTAGTCCTACAAAATCGGCTAATTTACTACATGGCTCGTTAATCCACAATCATCGTCATCATCATCATCATTTCAGCCGAAAGACGTCCAGTGCTGGACATAGGCCTCCTTCCACAAGGACACAAAATATTTATGTTAAAAAATAAAAGAGGATCGGTGGTTGGAAAGCGTCACAGAATTTGCATAATTCTCAACCGAATAAAAAAAATCTCGAGGCCTCCGTAGGTTTGTTACTACGACTAGGGAATGCAATCTCGAGTAGAGATTAGCAACTCGAGATCTCCCTTATGTCGAGAGCTCTCGGCGCCACCGAGCGGTCAGGCGAGATCTCGTATCTCGATTTTTAAATAATTTGGTTTGATTTGATTTGAAAATTTTAAAACTTAATTAAAATGAAAATTACACCGGTACCTAAGTACTCGTATTAAATTTGATAAATTAAAAAAAAAAACAAATCTGCACTACGCATACGTAACGCAACAAATTGGCATACCAACATCAAGCACACTACAAATCCATTAATAAATGATTGAAAACTAGCGACTCGCTCCTGCTTCGCACCGTGCGAAGCAGGAGCGAGTCGCTTAACGACTTCACAAAACATGAGAGCGAGTGCGTTTAACGACTTGACAAAACATCAGGATTTCTTTATTATATGAAAGTTTTATAATCATATTATACACAGAAACCTTCCGGAATAAATTCTCTAATGTTGGTGAAAACCGCATCAAAATCCGTTGCGGAATTTAGAAGAACAACGCGGCCACACATACAGACATGAAAAGCGACGATCTCGAACGAGATTTCACAAACCACTTCCCACGAGATTGAATCTCAGAAAAAGGCTCGAGAGATAGGTCGTAGGTATACACATTCTAGCGAGATCTCTCGAGATTGTGTTCCCTACTAAGTATCTAAGTACGACAGCATAGCACGCGTTTTACTAACAAAGAAAAAAGGATTAAAAGCCTACTCTATGTTCATACTTTGCCTAAACAAAATAAACATTTAGGTACCTACGTCGTCAACAAAAAAAAATATCCCGGCAATTTCCAACAGGCGTTACGACAGCCATTCTGTATTTGAAACCAATTTACATGCGAGAACAACTCTTTATTAAAATACAATATCAATACTCGATCGAAACACGAAATTATCAATGTAATAACGTTTAATGGTGGCCTCGAACAAATACGTCGGCCATTTTGTGCTCCCGACTTTTATAACAGGAAATGGCGTCGTTGCTAAACGCGAAATAGTTTCCTCTCAACGTGCTGCGATGGCATACGTAACGGTTTATACAGCCAATATAAACCTTTTTTTCATTTTTTTTTACGGTTGTGTGTTATCTGTGTTTGGTAGTAGGTATGGTAATGGCGTATGTAGATTTACATTAATAATATAATATAATTATGTTGTTGTTATTTGATTTTTTTGTGAATGGGAAGGGTTTCATGAACGGGGCTCGTGGCTAAATTTTATTACAAACATTACATTATTGTTATATATCGAGACCCCTCAGTGCCTCGGAAAGCACGTTTAAGCCGTAGGTCCCGGCTGACAGTCGTTACGGATAGTCAGATGCCCAAAAGTCAAGGGGTATCGTGTTAGCCAAAAACTGGGTAGTGGAGGTCAGATAGGCAGACGCTCCATCAATATAAAAAGAGAAGTCCTGACTGACTCATCAACGCCCAGCCCAAACCCTTAAACCTAGAAAGCTGAAATTTAGCACAGATGAGGTTCCCTTTATAATGTAGACAAGGAATAAGGAAGGATTTCCCGGTAGTACCTACCCACGTTTCCATGGGATATTTTCCGACTTCCACGTGGGCGAAGCCGCGGGCAAAAGCTAGTGTACAATACAAGGATTATTGACTTACATTTATTAAAATAGTTCAATGAAAATAAATATTTTGTTTAAAGTGATAACAATAATTGTGCCGACCAGCATCAGGAACAGAGTCCAAGTTATTCGACTGTCAAGACTCCAGAGAGATTCCTCTCTCTGGAATCTTGCCTCCGGGCAACCACCTTTTAACCACCACAACACCATCTAACCACCTAACGTCAACATTTTTAGGTGGCCTATCTATTTTTCACAATAAAGATCATAGAAACGTTGTATGAAACATGATAAATATCAAGTTCATGACTGATAGAGATGTTAGAAAACAAGCTCCTAAAGATAAATTGGGAAAAGGGGAAGGAGTACCGGGAAAAGGGAAGGAGATTCGGGAAAAGGGAAGGTGATTCGGGAAAAGGGAAGAGATTCGAAGTACAAATGAATTAAATCCTTAATGGATGGCTCGATTCAAAAGTTCATACATCAATAACAAATCCGAATGCTTTAATCGAGTACAGGTACCGATAGTGTTTGCAAATCGATTTAATCACGATTGTGTAAATGATTCGTTCTGAAACGTGACGTATCAACCGATTGCGGTATTGTAACAAATGTTTTGTTTTCGCGACTATTTCAATAAATATATTTTAGGATAGAACCGGGATTCGTTAAATAAAGCTTTTAGTATAAATATTTACTTTTTATAGAAGCTGGGTAGGTAAATAGTTTAACGCTGACTGGTCTTGAAATTATTTTATGGAACAATGTTTGTTAACAAAAGGATACCGTGTTTATTTTTTGTATTATGAGGCACACAATATAGAATTTTATTTAGGTACTAACCTGTGTTTGTTTTCCCAGCAATTTAATTTGTAAGCATTATCTGAGTTTTTTTTGGTTTGCCTGGGAATAAAAGACAATTATTCTTTAGCTGCTTAAACAGGCAAAAAGCTACGATTACACTGAAGCCCAACTAATACATATACCTACTGTAATAAAACTGCTGGACTCCAGTATAGTATTTGTTTCGATGCTACAAACTGTTACGGTTTTAGACAACCCGTATTACAATATTTTATTTTAGCCGTATCACTTTATATAGATATACTGCTATCCAATGCAGAAGACGAATTGTGCGTCCAACCTCGACGAGCGCCAAACGAAAAAAAGAGTGCTTTATAAGCCGTCGCCCGCCATTATGGCACACTGGTAGCTTTACCACAAATAATCACAAATTCAACCGTCGGTGTTGCGAGCACATTTAGTCAATTGCAATAAATAATCGATTACAAATTAAAATCTAATTGTATCAAATACTTATTATTGACTTCGGAACCTAACAATACATACACAATACACATACTGCGGAATGTCATTAATTTTCTCAAACGCAGACCACAATGCGCTGTATGTGGTGTGAAACCTAAATACGTGTCAAATTCAAATTATAATGCTACAGCGATCATCAGAATCATTCTGATTATTGTTTCATAATCCCGAACACAACAATGCTGCAATGATTGGTGGAAAAAAAAGTGTGTGTGTGTCAGCTCCTACGCACGACTGGAGTTTAATACTCCTGTTTTTTGTGCCGTTCCGATTTTCTATTTTTCGGTCATTTCTGTCGGGCAGGGTTTCTTCAATGAATCAGTGCTATACAAAAAACAACTTTAAAGTGTAAGGGCGCTCGTCCCCCCTCTCACCCCTCCCTCTCACCCACCCCTCTCATTCCCCTCACCACCCTCTCATCTTATCTGCCAAGTAAGTTAATAGGAACTTAATCGTAGGTGGTGAAACAGTATCTTACATTTATCAGCATGTCAGAAATTTTATTTATAGAATAGACCTTTTTGAAGGATCACCAACATGATCTATGTGTTTACGTGATTAATAAAATTATTAAGTAGGTATTAAAACAAAAAGTGTTCAATACAAGTTACGTTTAAAGTTTTGGAAATAAAAATTCAAGATTGCATTGTTCCGTCACAGTGAAGACCAAAGCAACATTTTACAACAAGTTGGATCAGGACAGGCGGAATTCAACCATTTGTATACATTTTACGAGCGATACAAAGATTCAATCTCTACCAAACGAAATAGCTATGAGTTTTACTTAAATTATATGAACGAAATATAAAATGTTGAGTATTCTGAACATTTTAGAAACAAAAAATCCAGTCATAGATTTTATTGGCGCCCAACCGGGCCTCTTATTACAGCTACCGACGATAGTGATTAGACATAAACAATAGACTAATAAACTAGACTAGACTTACAAAATTGAATGTTCTTAATACATAATATTCTTTTAATCGTACTCTAAAAACTAGCCCAGTTGGGCGCCAATAAAATGTAACGGTCGCAGGAATCCGCTGGACACGAGAAGCACAGAACCGGTTGAAGTGGCGATACTTGGGGGAGGCCTATGTCCAGCAGTGGACGTCTTCCGGCTGAAATGATGATGATGAACGGATTTTTTAATTATAATCAAACAAAGTTATGTTCGCAAATATTAACTAACTTTGATTATGCCATTTCTTATGCATCTTCTCATATTTGATATTTTCTCACTTAGACTCACACAAAAGCTTTTTATAACAAAGGGAGCAATCGAACATTCAGTTTGCCTGATGATGAGAAGCATCTAATCATAACCGGCACTAAAAGTTTCTTAATACCAGGGAAATTGCGAGTTGTAATCTTAAGAAAATTTGATATTCGTATTATGAGCTTTCGGTTTTAAATCGTAGACTAAAATCTGGCCCAGCTGGGCGCCAATAAAAATCTACTTAGAGTGATTTTTTTATTTTCGCAAATACTGTGTGATAACTTTGAGGAAGCCATCTTTTATGGATCTTCTCACATTTGGTATGTCCTCGCTTGGACCCTCACAAAAGCTATGCTTTTTTCTAATAAAGGGAGTGATCTAGCATCCAGTTTTTTTTATATTTCTTGTTTATTTCACCCATAAATATACAGAATTTTACTTTCACTTATTTAACACCTTTGCCTGATGAGAAGAAATTTAATAATCACTGCCAATTAAAATTTCCTAATACGTAGATCTACTTACCCTTTTCCCAACTAACGGTTTTAATCGTTTTCATTCTAACCGGATGCAGCTGAAATTACATAAAGTGACTGCCTATCTGACTTCCACAACCCAGTTACTGGGTAACATGATACCCTTTAGTATGAAAATAATCACCAGAATAATAAACCAAAACATCACACATTTTACATCTCACGAAATAAAACAGAAAATCTGTTCCGTTTATGATGCAATCCGAATTGTCCGACCACTTTATGCGCTGGGAAATGTCGGAGAATCTACGTCCAAGGAATTAGTTTAGCCGGTTTTTACTGATGTTGAGGTTGTAAAACGAGGATATTATTTCTCCCTTTAAACTGAGATCATTCAAGTCATTAATCTTTACAAAGTTGTTGTATTTCGTTACATTACATTATTAAGAGCCTCCTAAAGCAGTTTAGGAGCACTTGAGCGTCTGACGATACACCATTGGATAAGAATTTTAAAAACACAAAATTTATTGATGTATCCCCTTAAACGCTCCGCTGCACGCTGCAAGAAACGCTGCTCCGAATTTGCGTCCTTAGGCGGTCGCTCCAACGATCGCCATCAATTATGTACCTACATGTAGACTGTTGAGTTTTACAATAAAATAAATGTTCTTGTAATTCATTTAGCATGATGTAGACAACCTCTTCCAACATGTCACGTTATTCCACAAATATATGTATGGCCTATCTATGCATACACAAAATCTCTTAAGGGTTCATCTCATTGTACTCATCATTATGAACAACTTTTACTATGGGACCAAACCAGAAATCGCGAAAAAATATCAGTTGTTGCCTATGTTCATTCATATGTTCGCATAAGTCGCCAAAATGTAGGGAACAGCAGATTTTTTTTCGCGATTTCAGTATTGGTTCCATAGTAAAAGTTGTTCATAATGATGAGTACAATGACCCCATAAGAGATTTTATAATATAAGAACAGGAACAACAACTAACCAAACCTATGTAATATGAGAACTGGATGTTATCTTAGCTAAAACTTTCTTACTTTCCCGTGTATCCTAAATTCCTAAATATTTTATGAACCCTACATGGCCTACATTAAACCGTCTCACGCCGTTTCTGCAAAGTGACTTCATTTTAAAACAAAGCACCTGCAAAATTCACACAGTTCAACACACGTGTTACGTCAGCTTATTGCTCGTCAGAATTTTGCAGGCGCTCAACACTCAATAGCACGGCGGCGCTCTGCCAAATAATATTAAAGCAGTTTAGAGAAGCTTGATACACGGAATTAGGAAGTCGTCGTTCACAAAATTGGAGCTAGAAATCCTTCTTTTGTAAACAGTTTATTTTTCCGTAGAGTGAGTAATAAAAATCGCCAAAATCACAGTAAAAAGTTTTTATATGAATTGCCCACCATGTTCACGAACACTTTTCAAAACCGGACGGAGGGTTAGTTACAGAGAGTTGATCCTATAATACCACGTGTAAAAGGTTAGGAAAAGGGAAAAGTTATGAAACACAATTTGAAGATACTTAACTAACTACCTACCCATTACATTGGACTCTTTGTCCCAAAAAATTAAACCACAGTATATTAACACATAAAACTACCCTTTTTCAGAACCTATCCGACCCGAATCAAAAATGCTTACAGTAAGCATAGCTAAAGACTAATAAAAATAAAACCTACACTCGTCAAAAAAAATATTCCCTTGTCTCTGCTCGAAACATAGGTACTTGCTTATTTTACAGACTTTACTGTTACTAAAACCTTTTTATTGAAAAGCAAAATTATATTTTCCATCCAAAAACTAAAGAATATTGAAAAATTAACTTTATGACTGCAAAAATAAGGTTGGTCTGGTTTAATTTTGGTAGAACAGCAAGGTGGTAAATTGACTCATTATTTTTTGTGGTCTCTCTCATTCGCACTAATGAGATTTCACGATATCGCCCTTTAGGGTCGCTGCGCACTGGACTAACTATGATTACAGAGCTTTTGTAGGTACCCTGAATTAGGATCTCGGCTCATAAATTGTTTTTGCACAACTGAGTAGGTAGAGAGCAGAGTGGTTGCCAGTGTGGAAACGGCCGTGACCTACTTACTTAGTTGTAGGTTCGAACCCAGAGAGGCGCTTTACTTTGTGTAAATTATTTCATCACCACTGCTCTCAAAACGGTGAAGGAACACATCGTGAGGAAACTGGCAATATAAAACTGTGAAAATATCGCGCCACAGCTAGTAATGTAAAACTGCGATAAAATCGAGCTACAGCTAGCAATGTAAAACTGCCATAGTATCGCGGCACAGCTAGCAATGTAAAACTGCGAAAATATCGCGGCACATTTAGCAATGTAAAACTGCGAAAATATCGCGCCACAGCTAGCAATGTAAAACTGCGAAAATATCGCGCCACAGCTAGCAATGTAAAACTGCGATAATATCGCGCCACAGCTAGCAATGTAAAACTGCGATAATATTGCGCCACAGCTAGCAATGTAAAACTGCGATGATATCGCGCCACAGCTGGCAATGTAAAACTGCGATAAAATCAAGCTACAGCTAGCAATGTAAAACTGCGAAAATATCGCGCCACATCTAGCAATGTAAAACTGCGATAATATTGCGCCACAGCTGGCAATGTAAAACTGCGATAATATTGCGCCACAGCTGGCAATGTAAAACTGCGATGATATTGCGCCACATCTAGCAATGTAAAACTGCGATGATATTGCGCCACATCTAGCAATGTAAAACTGCGATGATATTGCGCCACAGCTAGCAATGTGAAACTGCGATGATATTGCGCCACATCTAGCAATGTAAAACTGCGATGATATTGCGCCACATCTAGCAATGTAAAACTGTGATGATTTTGCGCCACAGCTAGCAATGTAAAACTGCGATGATATTGCGCCACAGCTAGCAATGTAAAACTGCGATGATATTGCGCCACAGCTATCAATGTAAAACTGCGATGATATTGCGCCACAGCTAGCAATGTAAAACTGCGATGATATTGCGCCACATCTAGCAATGTAAAACTGCGATGATATTGCGCCACAGCTAGCAATGTAAAACTGCGATGATATTGCGCCACAGCTAGCAATGTAAAACTGCGATGATATTGCGCCACAGCTAGCAATGTAAAACTGCGATGATATTGCGCCACATCTAGCAATGTAAAACTGCGATGATATTGCGCCACAGCTAGCAATGTAAAACTGCGATGATATTGCGCCACATCTAGCAATGTAAAACTGCGATGATATTGCGCCACATCTAGCAATGTAAAACTGCGATGATATTGCGCCACAGCTAGCAATGTAAAACTGCGATGATATTGCGCCACATCTAGCAATGTAAAACTGCGATGATATTGCGCCACATCTAGCAATGTAAAACTGCGATGATATTGCGCCACAGCTAGCAATGTAAAACTGCGATGATATTGCGCCACAGCTAGCAATGTAAAACTGCGATGATATTGCGCCACATCTAGCAATAACACTGGGCCTCAAGTCTGCTATTACAATAGTGTCAGAATGGTCTATCATTGATTTCATAATTGTTGATTTTGACAAGTTTGGTAATCTACTAATATAATGGCGTCATAATGGCGTCATTATGACTTTCCAATGGTCAACCACTGACACTCCATTGTATGAAATTATGAAATTAGCAGATTACGAACTTTTAGCAAAATGACAATGCAGTGACAATGGGATCGTGTTGGAATGTAAAAAATAGCAGACTTGGGACCCTCTGGTCCAGTGCACGGTTACCCTAATGGAATTGCCGATGAAAATACCTTTTTGTAACTAATTAACGTGAAACGGTTTTGTTCGTGAAACCAACTTTTTTTGCAATTTTCTCATATAATCAGATGATCAACCTATAGATTCTACTTTTTCATCAATGTTGTATTACGAATTCAATTAGAAATTTTAATAAGTTTTTCAACATAAACACATTATCTGAGGTAAGTGCTGATATCTGAGGCAAGTGTGAGAAACAATAATAGGATTCGGGGCGAAGATAAAGTTTTGTAGGTTTTGTAAAAATACGACGGGGCGTTTTTAAGTTCGTGGATGGACGGTGAGAAGTGAAAATAAAAATACTAAATTATTTTTCTTTTTCAATATATTCACCTGCTACCCTTATACATTTTTCAGATCTTTCAATTAGCTTATGTATACCTTCATAAAAAAATGCTTTGTCTTTGTTCGAAAAATAAGCTGAAACCGCGTCCTTCACTTCTTCATCAGTTCAAAATTTCTTCCCACGAAGTTCTTTTTTCAGTTTTGGGAAGAGGTAATAATCACTGGGAGCCAGGTCTGGGCTGTAGGGTGAATGGTCTAAAATATCGAAGCCCACCTTATGCAGGGCAGCCAATGCAACACGGCTCTTGTTATAACGGCGGGTCGTTGACTCAACCCTCACCATAACGATGACAACGTGCTGCCAACTGAGAGCCCTGACTGTGGAACCGAACTGTGGATACGAATTAGCTAAAGTCGGTAATGCCTTTAGAGGCTCTTATTTATTATTATTTTGAAATCTGAGACTTACTTGTACATATGTTGTTAATAGTAGTTTTCAGATAGGATGAAGCTTGGCAAGAAAGATTTAAGATCAATTCCAAATGTTAAGCATTGTTGCTTATAAATTACATTTCAAACAAACTGTCGATAAACAAATATGACAAGGTTATTAATAAATTGTCTTTATTTTATTGTTTTTTCACTTTCAAAGTGCTGAATGATTTTGCAGTGGTTCTTTATAATTTTGATTTGGCTTATAATTATAATCTATTGCTACAAAGTACAGTACTTACATACCAACACAGTTACCATGTCAACAGTTGGAATTATTTAACAGAAAATGTAATAAGGATGATCAATACGATTTGATGATGATGTTGTCAGATTGGCCGAGCGATTATTGTTTATATACCTTGTATGGTGATAATTAACTTCCAGAACGAAGTACTGGTCATTAATTCACTATGGCCGTGATATCGTGTCAGTATATATATTATTTTTAGGCGCGTTGTCGTGAAGAAGGACACCTTTGGTCAATTTACCCCTCCTTTTTTCTTTAATGCTTTCTTTCAACCTCTCGAGGATAGAAGCATAGTATTCTCCGGTTATAGAAATACCTTTATCTTTATAATCGGTCAACAGGATCCCTTCTGAATCCCAAAGCACTGTTGCCATGTTCTTTCCAGCCGATTGTGACACTTTAAAATTCTTGGGTGGTGGTGTGCCTTTTTTGTGCCACTGCATAGAGTCTTGTTTCGACTCAGGTTCATAATGATGAACCCAAGTTTCATCTCCAGTAACAATTCGACTTAATAGTTCATCCTTATCTTCGTTACAGAGGTCCAAAAACGTGCGAGAACACTCCACGCGGTGTTGTTTTTGAGGCGGCGTGAGCATTCTTGGCACCCATCTTGCACTGACCTTTGTCATGCCAAGATGATCGTGTAGAATTTTGAAAATTGTCGTATCCGATACTCCAACCATTTCTGCAAGCTGTTTCTTCTTTAGTCTGGCATCTTCCAATATTATTTTTTCAACTTTTTTAATGATTTCCGGAGTAGTCACCTCTATCGACCGTCCGGGCCGTGGGTCGTCTTCAAGTGAGGTCCTGACTTGTTTAAAGAGACTGTGCCACTTGTAAACCATAGTTTTAACCTGGCAAGAGTCGCCGTAAACGGATTCCATCTCTTCCAGTATATTTTGAACTGACTTTCCTTGCTTGGTAAGAAGAACTTTATTACGGCACGTTACTCGATTTTTTCCATAATTCAAACTTTCTTCCCGATTGAGTTGTTTGCTTGACGATAGTTCAAAGACTAATGATCCAATTCGCTTCGAGATGTCGCTACACCCCCTAGGGGGCGTGGCATGCGGCTCCGGGGCATAGCCCCCTGTCCGCGGATGCAACACGTTGGCCCGTAAATACGGGCCCCTCATTTTGTGGGCCTAACACGGCCTAGGATGATGGGGCGCCTCGCGCCCCTGTGTGTAGATGCTATATTTGTGTCTGTAGGCACGCGACGACGCTGCTAGTCAGCGCCGCTTTCTTCACCGTACCCCGGCGGTCAGCCCCTACCAGGTGGAACCCCCATCTACATGGGTGAAGCCCCGCAGAAGGCGACCAGCGACAGAGGTACGGACTCGACGTTCCTACAGAAGGGTGAGTGGCCCCCGCCCATCACACTTTCAGAGCTAGCCGAGCCTGCGTGGGTTAGGGGGACCGTGTCATGGGTGTGTGGGTGGCATTGTACTGTGTGGCGCCACCCGGTGTCTATGCGAATTCGCGCCCCCGCGCAATGATCCAATTAAGATAAATCTGGTATTTATACTAATATTGAGTGGCTGAAGTTGTGGCCATCCCGATAATGACCTATTGTTATCCCCTACCCCCATTCCGCGAACAGAAACGCACCCTCGTACTATCTAAATGTGCACAGCCCAGTTGACGGTTGACAGTCAGCTAGAAACGTCAACGTCATTTGTTTTTAGGGAAGCTTCTAGAATGTTCTAGAAGCTTCGACTCGCTCTTATTAGCCGAGCGAGCGGGTACGAGAGGCGTTTCCGCCAGAAGGGTGCGGATTGTGGCGGGAGCGGTTAGAAATGCATTAGCGTTATAATTTAATTATTTGGGATCGATTTTCGAAGATCGTTGTCAGATAGGCAGTCGCTCCGTGTAAAATACTGGTATTCAGCAGCATCCGGTTAGACTGGAAGCCAACCCCATTAAAGTTGTGAAAAGGCTAGGCGGATTGTTTGATTTATTTACCCGCTTAACTGCCCAGCGGTCAAAACTAAAAAAACCGATATTCTGGCAACTTTTCTAAGGCGATAGCGCCAGGGTAACCCGCGAAATTTATTTTTTCTTAAGTTTCTTACGATTTGCTGGTCAGTATCAGGTTTTATGTTGGTCAATATGTGATTCATGAAATAATTACATTTTTGAGGCCAATTTTTATTTGGAGAATTGTATAAAAACAAAAAAATAAAATAAATGACAAAAAAAAAAAAAAAATTATGAATTGTATTGTGTTTGTGCGGGCTACCTTAGCACATCCCCCTTAACTATAACATGTCATTTGTGTTTTGATCAAAATCAAAAGTCATTTATTCAAACTAAGCTGAGAATCAGCACTTTTCAACATCAAAATTACATAAGACAGTCCCCACAAAACGCCCGCCCTTCACCACTTCCTAGTGCTTTAGCTGGTAAGAACAAGTGGCGCAACATACTCCCCAGCAGCACAGCTCGTTCAGTTAGAAGAACTTGATACCTTCCTTCTCCTTTATTTACCATAATTTTCTAAGTAAGAATGATGTACACACGGCTACACATCAAGCTATACAAAACCAGTTTACACTGACCTCTCATTGTAAGGAAATCCTATACAATGCGAGATCAACTTATACTGGAATTTTATAGCTTGATCTGTAGCCGTGCGTACAATCACTTTATCAAGATATACGACATTCCCCACAATGACCATACAATTCTCTAAAGTGGGGAATACACTAGGCATATTCAGGAATGGTCGTGATTCCAAAGGTTTGCAAACGACCTATGAGCATGATGCATGAGGAACGGGTGTAAAGTTCACTCCTCCTCTATTGAAAAGGGAGGATCCTCCGACCAGACGGGTGTTGTGTCTGGTGGGCTACTGCCCGACGGTTGATGTCGGGACGTTGTATATATGCTAATCACGTGGTAAACTCTTATTTCGCGATGCAGGTTTGCGTGACGTCATGTCATTGATGCGTAGTTCATATGTGGCGATGTAGATGCCGCCACGTCACTCCCTTCCGGAGACCGAAGGTCGATAGTGGGCTGAGTCGTGTATCTTGCGATGCGTGCCAGTGCCAGTTGTGGTTCCAGTGAGTCGGAACCGGGTGCCGCATAGTTCACGGTGAGTCGGAACTGTCTGCGGTGATACCCCAGTGAGTCGGGGTGGCGCTGCGTTATGCTCCAGTGAGTCGGAGTATACAGCGCTGGGTTGAGGTTGAGGCTGAAGGTGATGACCAGGAATGCGCGTCCGCTGCATGCTGTGGTCAGGATACCCGTTGAAGCCGTGGATTCTGGCTGGCCGTGTGACTCGCCGCTCGAAAGCTTGAGGATGTGATGCTGATGACGTCACGCTGATGTAGTTACACGAAGGCTGCGCTGACGTTCATGCTCGGGGTCACCAGTATAGAGGCATGAGGAACAGGGTGTAAAGTTCACTCATCCTCTATTGAAAAGGGAGGATCCTCCGACCAGACGGGTGTTGTGTCTGGTGGGCTGCCCGACGGTTGATATCGGGACGTTGTATATATGCTAATCGCGTGGTAAACTCTAATTGCGCGATGCAGGTTTGCGTGACGTCATGTCATTGATGCGTAGTTCATATGTGGCGATGTAGATGCCGCCACGTGACCCAGCACCAGGTCACAAGCAAACACATTTAAAACATAATTGTGCCTCTGTCATCTTCAAACGATTGACAGAAACGAAGATAGATAGATAGACAGATAGATAGATAGATAGATAGATAGAATACTCTTTATTAAACACACTATAAAAATTATAGAATAAAGAGGGACACAATCTTCTTATGGCTAAAATCAATCTTTCTTCCCATTCCTCATCTTTTTGGACCGACCCCTTGACAGTTGAAAAGTGCCTGTAATTGGTTTATTTGAAATAAATGCAATAATAATAATAACCCCACCGCAGCATCTCTACGTTGACGTCATTGTGGGGTTTGCGCGCTCCGAATTTTAGGTCTGTGCCGGTAGAGTTTACTTTGCCGGAACAGGTCTAGTATGAGGAGCCAGACCAAGAGAGATACAGAAACCCGCAGGGCAGCATGTGGAGAGCTGTTGGGCAGTAGCGACCCCACGGATCGTACCTCCCGGGAGAAGTCTTGTTTCTCACCTCTCGCTTGCCTTTATTGGCCGGCTGGAGTGAACACTGACGAGGAACAGAGCTCCCACCTCTTTCTTGCCTTTATTGGCGGGTTTGAGTGGTGATTCGCAAGAGCAAACGTGCTCGGAGGAGGGAAGTATCCCAGTAAGATGCTGGTAGGGATCTTGACCGTATTTTCGGGATTGTCCTGATAGCCGTGGGATACCTCTCCACTCCTTACAAGCGGCTCAGGACAAGTTGCCCCCTTGCCGCTACGACACTATGTGCTAGCGACCGTTTCGGGGGTCCCATTATTGAGTGTGCAAGTCACCCCCTGCCATTTTAACTGTGTATATTACATAACATTGGTAAGGCAGGGGACATAGTTCTTCCATAGTTTAAAGTACCCGATCCACTATAGCCACCCAAACCCATAGCCCAATAAGTTCTGTTTCCATGTTCTGCAATAGCACTGCACCAACCGGGGGTTGTCCTTGGGTGCACTTGCATAGTGCATACAGGGATAATCGTCGGCTGGTGCCATTTAAAATTGTCTGAGGGGCCTCTGCGAGTTGGCTTCGGCCCCTCGTAGGCCTTCCAAAGGTCCGGGACCCCAGGGTCGCGAGATATGTCAAAGACAAGAAAAATAATAATAATAAAATAATAATTGTATTGTGGTTGTTGGCTGTTGTTGACATGTGGAATGTGAGCTAGGCTGTCACTGTGCCGATTGTGAGGCGATGCGGCTCGTATTGTGAGGAAGTTCCCATCTCTGGAGCCCTAACCACCGGTACCTTGGACCCTGCTCCCGACACCGGGGGACCACTATTTTTTATTATTTATTTAAGAAATATTTAAAAATGTATTCTATAAGGCAAAAAAAAAGTATAAAGTAAAGTTAAAATTAAAGTTATAAAATTATGGAATATGAAGAGAAAATGAGACACTTTAGGATAATGATGAAAGCCCGGAAGACGTTTGCGAGTTGTCCTCAATAATTACTCGCAAAGTTAATCATTTCATAAAATATGTTTAGCTTTGTTATACCTAGTATACGCGACTTAAAATTTACACTAAAAAAGGGTACCCATTACAGAAATTACGGTCTCAAAATTACAGGATTATCTATATAAATGTGCGTGTAAGGGGTAAAGGGATACATTAAAATGTCTGCGGAACCACATCGGGTTATTTATTGCTCTACTTAACCGTTCTATACAAGGTGTGGATCTGGAGAATGTGCGAAGGGACGTGGTTGATCCTTAGGAATGCTAAGAAGCTTGCCCTTATGTTGCTGAAGGGATGAGGTTAAGAAAATTGCTAATAAATAAATAATAATAAAATAATAAATAAATAAAAAAATATAAAAAAAGCGAAGCCTTTAGAAGACTAACAAAAAAATGTTTATATTATTTATTATATTATTTTATTTTTTGAACCAGAACCTAAAGAAAAACAACAGAAATATTAGCCAAAATAGCGTTAAAAATGAATGTCAAGTTGACAGGTGCAGATTCTCTTGTTCACTAACTAAACCAAAATTCGCTTAATCGCTATGTTATACTAAACGGCGAGAAAAGGACGGCTTTAGCTATGATCTAAGTTAGAGATGTCAAACTAGTTTACGCCTTGCGCTTCGCCGTTGTTTTGACAATACGTACGTGTCGTCTAATTCTGTACGGAAACATTAGTTCAAACTTTGACAGCTCTAATTTACGTCCATCTCTTTCTTGTTTTATTAGAAAGAAAAAGTTAGCAATATCCTAAATTAAGTATAGTTTGTGCACAACAGAATCGGCACCAATAGCAAAATAATGTCAGATGTCGTCTCATATCGGCCGTAAATCTGCTCAGAAATGAAAAAATCTGCAAGCAAAGAAAGTTTACATCAAAAGGAATGCAATGAGCTTAAAGTCTAGTGCCGAGCAAATACAATAGCTATGGCAATGTCAGAAACCGTAATAAAATCTGTTGCAAATAGCAAAAAGTTTAAATGTCTCAAACTGAAAATTAGCATAACCAGTGAAAGCTTACTTTTAAACAAGAAATAAGTACTTCAATGTGCTTACTAAGTCTATTGTTGAGGAAATACAATATACTGTAGTAAAACAATCCATTTTCACGAAAACAAACGGTGCGGAATCGAACTGCGCCTCCTAATTCTTTTATCCTACCATCCTACTTCAATTTTGCTTTAATTTAAATCCTCCTGTATATAACCTGATGATATACAATCTTTTTCATTTGGTAAGTGCCGCCGCGCCGCGGCAAGCATTCATTGTATTTTAATTCTTTGCTAAAAACGCGGTTTTCAGGGATTGTTCCTACGTTTTTTTGTACACTGATAGGCTTTTCTTAGTGGAGAGTCGGGTAAGTGTTGATCGGATTTATGAAGTCGGTTCTTTACATTTAGATGAGAATGTTTGTCGTTGGAAATATGTCGATCTCAACTCAAGGGTCTTGGCTATACTGCAGCTGCGATGTCATTAAATAATAAGTGCCAAATGCGTGTCGCGCCACGCGCAGTAATAGGGTTCCGTAGTTATCACAATAATGCGGACTAAGAAGAGGGCCTTTTGTTGTTTCATGAATATTTTACTATTGCTCGTAAACTTGAAAAGCCTACTTAAGGCTTATCCGTCGCAAAAAGCGCGGTCACTGTCGGACTGCATAGAAAAGAAAGAGAAGCGCGATGACACAACGCTTGCAAAATATGAAGTAATTATCGATTTACAAAAAATCTGTTGATTAAACTAAAAAAGTAATGACAAGAAATCATTCCTTATTAGTTTGTAAAGAATTGTATAAATTTATGAACACTTTTAATGAAAACTCTAGGAGTAATATGGTAACAACTCGAAAAAATAGACCGAAATTGACCTGGATTTAGGATTTTTTTTCCTTAGTTCTACAAACTAAAATAGATTTCCGGACTCATGAAATCACTTCTTATGTATTGTAGATTACTGTGTATTTTTTACTATCAGAAAGATGCTATAGTTACTGTTGTGGCGGCATCTACATCGCCACATATGAACTACGCATCAATGACATGACGCCACGCAAACCTGCATCGCGCAATTAGAGTTTACCACGCGATTAGCATATATACAACGTCCCGACATCAACCGTCGGGCAGTAGCCCACCAGACACAACACCCGTCTGGTCGGAGGATCCTCCCTTTTCAATAGAGGATAAGTGAACTTTACACCCTGTTCCTCATGCCTCTAAACTGTAAAAGATGGTTACAAAGTAACTTAGTTTCGCCGTATTTTAGGAAGGAGCAGCCTTAACTGTCATAGTTTTTCTTTTAACTTCGTTATAAGTATAATTATACTAGTACCGTGAATTTTTTAACCCATCCAAAACTAACCGTATAGCTGGCAGGGAGGGGGGGACACACTTGACTCTAACAAATATTAGCACTTTAAAGCTTATTACAGAAACGGATCCCTAAATCGAAAAAAACAAACAAAGTAACTCACTTTCGCATCTATAATATTAGTTAGGATGGACAAACACACAGTAATTAAGGTTCCTATTAAAAAATAATCTAAACACCACTAAGGTTTGTACTGAATATTTTATCACTTGACACTAAGTATCAATTTGATGCTGTACCGACTTCTGAACCAAACAAAAACACACTCACTTACAAATTACGGGACCCTAAAAAATCAGTAAAGTATAATAAACCAGTTTTGTAAGAACGAAGACTGAATTGAAGATGTCCGACTAATTTCCAGTGTAATTACTTAATGTATTTAGATTTCCATCCATTTTGCATAATGGCTACCCATACTTTTAGACAATGGCTCACGAATCCCAATGAATCGGAAGGGAAGAAGTTTTGCCAGCTACCAAGTTCTTTGGTAGGTTTCCAACAAAATTTAAAGGGGCCATGCATGAAATGAGAATTAAAATACCCCAAAAGAATCTGCCTAAGCTGAATACCAGTATTTTACATGGAGCGACTGCCCATCCGACCTCCACAACCCAGTAACTGGGTAATACGATACCCCTTGGTAAGACTGGTTGTTAACCTTTCGGGCTTCTAACGATCCCTAACGACTGTCAAAGATCCACGAATGACAGCCGGTACCAACGGTTCTTTCTGAAGCACGGAGGAGTCTCGATTGCACCCATTCACTGACTAACCCCGGCAAGCGTAGCTTAACCCGTGCGGCTGTTATTACTTAGCCACGAGCTCGTCATATAAAATACCCCAAGAATATCTACTCTTTTATCTCTTAAACATAATAATACATGATGTCTGTATTCCCAGAAAGGCTAGGAAGATATGTGGGTTAAACATACATTTCAACATTGAAAATGGGGCCGATTCTATTGCCATCGAACGATCATAAATCCAAACTTTAGAGGTTGTTTGCAATTGCATTGTTACCTCAGAGACTAATTAATAAAACATGAAGACAGCGCTGTCAACAGTGACGTGAGGCGCACGTTTCTGGTTTCGTAAACATGTGTGCACGTAATTAGGTATAGTTTTTTACCTAGTTCGGTTTAAATGTGTGCGTGTGAGCGTCTGGGTTTTTTTTAGTCTGAGACTGTTATTAATAAATTCCAAAAAAGCCGAAAAAATCCTACCCATGGCAAGAACGGAGACTATATACTATTTTATTACACCAATACTATAAAGGCGAAAGTTTATGAGTGTGTGTATTTGGATGTTTGTCACTTCTTCACGCTCAAACGGCTGGACTGATTTAGATGAAATTTGGTTTGTAGATAGCTTGTACCCTGAATAGGCTACTTTTTATCCCGGTCTACGCGGGTGAAACCACGGGGCGCAGCTAGTTTTGGATAAAATTTCGTTCCCGCAAACACAAATTCAATGATTACTGCTACACTGCGATGTAAAGTGGAACCAGCTGTAAACTCCCCAAAGACTATATGCATTCATTTCATCCTACTGATTAAACCTGTATGCAGTAAAACTACATGTATCGTCATTTTGTTTTATGGTTGGTTATGAAAGGGTGGGAGGGAGATGACAATAATATAGTTGCTTTGTTAGGGAAATATAACCCATGGATAGACATACTTAATTGATGACCTAAGTATGCGAATATCTCTGCTTATAAATACACTTAAAATTACTAAAAGTTACTCTACCAATAATACCTAAGAAATCGTTATTATTCAGAGTCTCCCACTCACTCAGCAAATTCTCAAGAATTATGAAAATTAACAAGTGACACTGACAACGCGTAGTCGCGTAGCGGTTTGGTTACTTGCTACGATGGCGTAGCGTCTGCTACGCCGTAACGACGTCACTGCAGGCACAGAATACATAATAGTACAAGTACAGAAGATTCACTCCGCAAAATCATTTAAATAAATAGCGACTGTTGCTATGACTTAATAAAGTGCAATTCGTCGCACAGCGTTTATTCCCTACAGTTATATTCACCTAGAAGTTGCCTCTATTTCTATCGCATAACTTTTGACTCGCGGCGCGTGAGTGAGTATCGAACTAACGTGCGAGCCGGCCGGTGCGCGGCAGCCCACACTGAATTAGCTCGACAAGTCGAGCCCACCGCGTACTTGTAGCTTCATACCTAAAATGCGGAGTACGCCTGGCCTGCTGTCCATTGTATGTAGTTTAGGGCCGGTTTTTCGATTTATATTCTGACGAATAAATAAATCAGCCGCTCTCAAAAAGCGAGCCAAATATGCGGCCTTAGAGCCTAAGTACTATTTTGTCCCACTGGCAGTGGAAACCACTGGTTGCTGGGGGTATGACGTGATCAAATTTGTGGCGGAGATCGGCCGTCGACTTAGAGAGAGGGGCGGTGACCCACGCTCTGGTTCTTTCCTGGTGCAGAGGCTAGCTCTGGCAATTCAGCGCGGAAACGCTGCAGGTGTCATGGGCTCCTTTGCGCCGGGAACGTCTAGGGACTGTGGACTTCTGATGACGTAAAGTTTTTTGTAAACTGGTTTTATAATAAATTGGTTTTGCATTATTTTTTTGCACAAAAGTTATCTGAAGATCGATTAATAGGTATAATAATAATATATCAAATTATAACGCGAATGCTTTTATCTAACCGCCTCCGCTACAATCCGCACACTTCTGGCGGGAACGCCTCTCGTACCCGCTCGGCCAATAAGGGCGAGTTGAAGCTTCTAGAAGATTCTAGAAGCTTCCCGTTTACTTGTGAGAGACGTATGTCAACCGTCAACTAGGCTGTGCACATTTTTAGATAGATTTACAAAAACTTGATCTTCACCCCGAACCCATACTGTTTAATAGGCACTTACCTACGTAAGATAATGTGTTTATGTTAAAAAATGATTAATTCTAGCAGGTTTTGAAGTATCGTATTTGCACAATTATGATAGGAAAAAACAACAAACCAGACGACTACATTATTTTCTGATTCGTTATAAAGAGGAAAAGTCATTCAAAATTGTTTCTAAAATGCCATCAGCATAATTCTGATGGTATCTTAGTTAGTTTTCCTGTACGCTTCTTATTGCATTCCAAATATTTTTTGGAATACAAAGAACTTATACAAAATTACTCGTCATTTTATACGAAATTTTATCGATAAAGTGAGCAGATATTAATGGTCCCGTAGACATAGCTGCGGGCCCGGTGCTGATGAAAGGTATTTAAATTAATGTTTTATGTAGAGGATAAGTGATATGGTCATGTTTTTAGTTTATTTTTAATTTGAAACTGATTTATTTGATTTGATTTTAATTTAATTCTGGTTTGATTTTAATTTATTTTGATTTTAATTTAATTTTGATCTGATTTAAATTTAATTTTGATTGTGATTTTAAGTTTAATTTTAACTATACATGACTTTGATTTTATTATGTACTAACATAGTTTGTAAGTTCTCATACTAACTAATACAATATGGATGATTTCCTAAATAAAGATTTGAATTTGAATTAAAACCCTTGCAAACTAAATTGCTAAAATGATTGTGATATTAAACAATGACCATGCATTCATTACTGTTAGTGCGTGTGTATTTGAGTTGGTACCTATTAGTACCTATAGGTAAATACCTAGCTACCTTGTAAATACCGGGCGTAAAAAGACTCTTGCTGAAGCCGAAAACCACTTAATCTACCGATTATTTGGATATAGATAGACCACACCTGGGAATACACTGGTTCGGGAGATATGGAAGGTCAAAGTCGCATTTTTTTTTTACTAAAGGCTCTTACAGACAGAGGCGATATCGCGTCGCGACGTGTCGCGTAGCGGTGTTGCGACGCGATAATATCGCAATATCGCTCGCGATATCGCCTATGTCTGTAAGAGCCTTAAAACGTAATTCCAAGTGTTATTACTAAACTTTTTCCGACAAGTGCCTAAGCGTACCGTAGAGTGAAGGGGCGGGGCTTAACTCCATTTGCCTGGGTTCGCGTTACGTAAAAAATGCCTTTTTTTTACACCTAAAAAAAAAATCATCTCCCAGCAATAATTTTTGCTCAAAGCTTAGTTAGATGCATAGTTGACGGCTTTGTGATGTCTTTTTACACCCTGTATTATTCGTACTGTGCATAATTAACCTATTAATGTTCCCATTGCTAGGACACAGGTCGCCTCTCTGAGGAAGGGATTGGGCCATAATCTACCATGCTGCAAATTGGTAAATACCACACATGTCAGTGAAGTTTTGGTGCTAGGACATGCCGGTTGGTTTCCTCACGATATTTTTCTTCACCGTTTTGAGAGCAGTAAGTGATACAATGGTTGGAGTGTAGGTACCGGGCACTATGAAAAAAGACTTCGGGATCGGATGGGATGTGGGAGTAATAGGGTGGGGGAACATCATGGGACACAGGTCAGTGACCTTGAGGTCAGGGTCATTGACCTTGAGGTCAAGGTCAAAATTCTGAAAGTCAAGATCTGTAATTCTCCTAAGGTCATTGACCTTGACCTCTGGGTCATTGACCTTGAGGTCAAGGTCAAAATTCTGAAAGTCAAGATCTGTGATTCTCCTAAGGACCTTGACCTCAGGGTCATTGACCTTGAGGTCAAGGTCAAAATTTGGGCACCCCGAGGTATGGTTGGTTAGGTTCCTTTAAACCCTGCAGACAGAAATAGGAGCCCCGCGAAGCGGGGCTCCGTCGACCTGCTGATTTTTCATAGTGCCCCGTTTCGTATCCACTGACCCAATAAATTGCACAAAGTAAAGCAACCTGATGAATCGACCCCTGCGGCTGTTATTACTTAGCCACAAAATTCAAGTAAGTAATCGAATTACATGCAAACCCCACTCAAGGCTAAAGCAAGGTCAAACTGGTTATAGACATCCTCCTAATCTAACCAAAACAAAATAATCCTATAAAAATACCGTCAGCAAATAAATTAATCTGGTACAGTCAACCGCGTCACGTCTCAGTTAAATGGGGTCGGCAAGTGAAAGCTGATCTTAGATGGCGCCACCACTATACGAACCCTTGTCATTAATTAAGTGACATAAACATATGCGCTTTGGATTTTTGATTGGCCTTGATTTCTTGACATTTTTCCGAATTAGAACGAGTTAAAAGAAGAGTTAAGAAAAAGAAGCGCCTCTTTACGTGGAAAGAAAACAGAAAGGTAATTTGTTGTTCATAGATTCCTTTATATTTTTACAATTTTATGGTCTTTATGTTTGTTTCATGGATAACATTGTAGGTATCATTCTAATAATAACTTTAAACGACGGAACATAATCTTTCTGTCGTGTTAAAAAGTTAAGTTTCTCATCTCGAGGAAACTGGTGGCCTCCAGTTTCTTTACAATTTGGACACAACATCTAGGCATTTCCTCAATAATTATCTCTAATTATGAATTCACTACAAATTGTGTACAAAAACTGCTTTGTTATTGGTCTGAACGCTACTAGCGACACTTTGACAGTTGCCGGCCCCATTACGGAAACAACCTCTAGCGCTACGAAATAAACACGCTTTCAAGATCAAGCTGCTACCATTGACGTGCAGTTGTCAGTACTTACAAAAGGAAGAGATGGACAACGAGTTGCGCAGACGCAACGTAATTATGGATCGATGCACCATGGCATCGCCCGCCAGTCGTTACCATAGAGCGTAGAGATGGGACATGCCCTTTAAGCAGGTGTATTCTTAAAGTTGGCAACGTCGCAAATAGCCATCAAATATTTCGTTGTTTTGATTAACTTGACAATTATTTTAGTAAGTAAAAAAATTTTTTTTTACTAATCACTCTTTAATCACTAAAATAGGAATTATGAATTGCAACAATAACAACTGAATTAGTAGCTTTAACAGTTTTAGGAATAAAAAAAAGCATTTGAAAACTTACCAAAGCATTTTTACACCTAAAATTAAATATATTAATTACTGTTACGATATTAATTCTTGCAATAATCACTAAGAGGAGAGAAATAGACCATACACCCCCAACAGTTCTGTAAATCTCGATACTTACAACAACATCAGATACAGTCCAAATGAAATCCAAAATTCTGTTTGGAAACTCAAAATCACCTCACTAAAAAGCCATTGGAGCGACCTAGCCTGACTAGTAGCACAGTCAAACCTGATTCAACGTAAGTACAAACACACTCTCATGTATTCAAAATACACACACAACACATATGCACATAATACGTAAGAATTTTACACAAAGCAAAATGATACAGTAGTGTCCATACTCTTATGAAAGACAGACTGTATTTTTAAGATTATTTAAATAATTATTATTATTTCAATAATTTTCAGAAGTCATAATTTATTTAAAAAATAATAGTAAAAGTGAAAGGATTATTTCGGAAGTACCGTAATTAAAAGTGTAAATAGTGTCCAGCGGTTGAAGTCAATTTGTTAAACATAGCAGGTTTTTATATTTTTATATCCATATTTCTCTATTAGTCGTCATCTCTGAAGTCATGCCCTTTCTAGCCATATCATCTTTCACACAGTCCATCCATCGTTTCTTTGGTCTTTCCCTATAATATTGTAGTAATTAGGGTTCCGTACCAAAATGGTAAAAAAGGAACCCTTATGGTGTGACTCAGTCTCTCTGTCTGTCTGTCTGTCTGTCACAGCTGGATATCTCAAGAACTACTAGTGCTATCAACTTGAAATTTGGAACAGTTTTAGATGACGTTTACCCAACTATTTTGCAAATAAGAAAGAAATCAAAATATATGTATTTTTTTGCAACATGGGGTGAAGGGGGGTCTTAAAAATTCAAAGTGGAGCTACTAGATCATGTGGGGTATCATATGAAAGAACGCTGTTTGCACATTATCAAACATATTTTTATTTTTTTTTAGGCCGCACAGTGTTCGACTTTTGATGAAAAATGTAAAAAAAAATACCGTTCCTCCCCCCCTTATCTCCGAAGTTTGCAAAGAGAAAAATCTGAAATTATTCTATGTGATAGAAGTTTATGTAAAGATTACAGGAAAAATAAAACGATGTCTCTAAATAGCACACTTTTTTGAAATCGGAACGGAACCCTCGGTGCGCGAGTCCGACTCGCTCTTGACCGGTTTTTTTATTAAATAAATCTGTCTAATCTTTTCCCAAGGCTGTTGGCTTCCAGTCTACAGCTGAATACCAGTGTTTTACTTGGAGCGACTGCCTATCTGACTTCCACAACCCAGTTACTGGGTAACACGATACCCCTTGGTAAGACTGGTTGTCAGACTTTTGGGCATCTGACTACCCATTTATTAAATGTCGTCGTGAATTTCCACAGAAGTACTTTACTAACTCGAAGTTAATAATGGTGCAGATTCTCTTGTTCAATAACTAAACTAAAAATAGAGAATCGCTATCTTTTACTAACAGGCAGCGCGAGAAAAGGACGGCTATAGCTATGAACTAAGTTAGAGATGTCAAACTAGTTTACGGCTTGCGCTTCATCGTGTTTTTAGTCGACATGGTTTACGTGTCGTCTTCCAATTTTTAACAGCTCTAATTTACGTCCGTCTCTTTCTTGTTTTATTAGAGGGAAAAAGGTAGCAATAGCCTAAATGAAGTTTAGTTTGTGCACAACAGAATCGGCACCAATGTTCCGATTCGATTCTGCGATTGTTCCATTTGGAGTGCCAAGGGCATATTCACGTACAAAAAAAAAACAGATAAACCTGATTGACTATCCTCCATGTATTTAATCAGGGTAGTTTCAATCGAAAACTCCAGATTATGCCAGTAGTGTAAGACATCACCGTGTCTAGCGTATAACATCACCGCGTCTAACGTGTGACATCACCGCGTCTACGTACGACATTACCGCGTCTAGCGTATGACATCACCGCGTCTACGTACGACATTACCGCGTCTAACGTGTGACATCACCGCGTCTACGTACGACATTACCGCGTCTAGCGTATGACATCACCGCTTCTAACGTGTGACTTCACCGCGTCTACGTATGACATTACCGCGTCTACTGTAGCAACTTCACTGTAGGGCACGGATACCACGAAATACTATACCAAAATTGAACTGAAATTGAATTGAAATTGTATTGAAGTTTTGTAAAGTGTATTTTGAGAAATTGAACGTATTTTAGTCAGTTTTTCAATCGTAGCTTTTATATTCTGACAAATAAATAGTTTTAGAATATTTTGAATTTTTATTACGAATATTTATCTGTCTGACCTCTACAACCTTCATTGTAACAGAATATTACAAATTTATGTTTAGTACCTTACCTACCTACTCGACTTGATAGTTAAATAATAACAATTAATATTTAATTAAATGAAAATGATTTATTTTCTATAAGTAGGTTTGTACAAACACTTTTACACGTGAATCATATTTTTTAAAACTAGATGAGGTCGACGTTTCCTATCTGACTACTCTGAGACGAAACGCCGAAACTCAGAGGTCACAGTGACTTTTAAAGTCCAGACATAATCTTGGTCAGATCATGTGAAGACCATGTAGATTGCTGTCTGAATTGGTCTTTGGAGGAAAGAACCACACAGATTAAGTGGACCTGTTCAGTCAGTGCACGCATTTGTCAGGGCCCCAAGTCTGCTATTTTTTACATTCCAACACGATCCCATTGTCACTGCATTGTCGTTTTGCTAAAAGTTCGTAATCTGCTAAATTCATAATTTCATACAATGGAGTGTCAGTGGTTGACCATTGGAAAGTCACAATGACGCCATTATGACGCCATTATATTAGTAGATTACCAAACTTGTCAAAATCAACAATTATGAAATCAATGATAGACCATTCTGACACTATTGTAATAGCAGACTTGAGGCCCTGTAATCGTGCAGCTCAACTCAAAACTTAAATTGCCACAAAAAAGCAACGACGTTACAGGAAAGGAATTTATTGATTAAACAATATACATATTTTAGTGTATTATGCACAATAGTTTTTGATACCATTAGGTCCAGTTATAGTTTAATTCTATAATGTAAAATAATTTGCTTTAAGAAATCGAATCTTGGTCGCAATTACTAAGCTATGGCATCAAGACCAAATAAGTTAGGTTAGGTTGGAATTGTGACCAACCACGCGCGACCCGAATTGGTCGCAGTTACTAAGCTAGGGCATCCAGACCAAAAAAGTTAGGTTAGGTTGGAATTGTGATCAACCACGCGCGACCCGAATTGGTCGCAGTCACTTAGCTAGGGGGCACCCAGACCAAATGGGTTAGGTTAGGTTAGAACTATGACTGTGACCAACCGCGCGCGAGCGCAGCGAGTGGAGTGAGCGGTGCCGCGGCAAAGGCCACCCCCAAAATAGGAATTATTAGAGGTTCACAAAAAGAGGCGCTAACATTACATTAGAGTGTTCAATAATATTTTTAGGTACGCAAAATGTATTAGAGGATCAATTAAACACACACCAAAACAAATGACGCGCACTCAACCGCACAAGGCGTTGTCAAAGATGAGTCTGCAGATTTCACTATTAATAATTATAGGCATAAAATGATTTTAAAAAGCCCACGACTGCCCGTTTATCACACTAATAATGTAAAGGCGAAAGTTTGTGAGTGTGTTTGTATGTTTGTTACTTCTTTTCGCTCAAACGGCTGGACTGATTTGGATGAAATTTGATACCTATGTAGATAGCTTATACCCTGGATAACACATAGATTACTTTTCCCGGTCTACGCAGATGAACCCGTAAAGTATAAATTCTACTAATATTACAAATGTGAAAGGTTGTACCTATGTTTGTTGCTCAATCACGCAATAACGGAATTCACGAAATATTTTCATGTTTAGAACAGGGATGGACAATAGTAAAAGAATCTTTCCGCTTGTAACTTTAATTATTTTACAAACTTTTCTAATTTTTTCAGACAAGTAAATAAGAAAATAACACAAGATGCACATAAAACCGATGTTAGCGATCCCGATCTGTTTATTTAGCGTCTTCGTCTTTTGGATAACTGGCTCAAGTGGTAAGTAAGAATATTTTTATTATTTTAAAACCAAAGAATTAATAAAACTAACAGACACAATCTTGCCTATATATTATTTGAAAATATTGTAAAAGCCAATTATTTTTAAAAGAGTAAGCCGACGTTCGCGAAAAAATCGCGGCGGGATTTTATCGCGCACTGGATTTTTAACTCTCGGTATTGAGCCAAGCTTCGAAAATCCAACCTAACAAAAACAGAGTGCATCCCAGCGCGACGAAAAACACACTGTTGGATTTTCAACTCCCGGCGCTAACAGAGCGTTGAAAATGCAGTGCGGGAAAAAAAAATCGCCGCGATTTTTTTACGGCCGTGCGAACGTCGGCTAACAGTGGAGTTTCTCACTTAGGTACTTTTCTCCATAGAGAACGATCATTTGGAAGCGTGCACCTAGCGCTTCTGACGATTCTTAGGTGCTTGTTACGGACTCTTTGGTTTTTTATATTTTTCTTTAATATTTCAAATTTTAAATCGTTTTTGTTCTTTTTTTACTTTCTGTCAGTTGCTTATAGTATGGTCTGTCAAGAAGTGCTCGTCCATTATAATAATAAAATACAATATTTTCAAGGCCGTTGCAACGTCCACCAAAAAACTTGTAAAGCTTGCCACATAAGGCTTCTTTTACCCTTGACTGTTGGTGCAGTGCTGCACGAGGGGCAGGATGTTACGGACTCTTTGGTTTTTTATATTTTTCTTTAATATTTCAAATTTTAAATCGTTTTTGTTCTTTTTTTACTTTCTGTCAGTTGCTTATAGTATGGTCTGTCAAGAAGTGCTCGTCCATTATAATAATAAAATACAATATTTTCAAGGTAAATAATTCATTTCATTTACGGATAACAGCCCATTTCCTCATCTTTTTCATTGAATATTGTATTTTATAATGGACGAGCACTTCTTGACAGACCATACTATAAGCAACTGACAGAAAGTAAAAAAAGAACAAAAACGATTTAAAATTTGAAATATTAAAGAAAAATATAAAAAACCAAAGAGTCCGTAACAGTGCTCATGCATGAACGGGCGCCGTCAGTTGGGACTGGTCGTCTCTTAGCTGCCACGGCTTATTTTTAATTTAGTTGTTTTTAGTTTTTATCTTTTTCATTACGGACGCTTTTAACGTGCACGTCTTTCTACATTGTTCTCACATCTATATTTTCAATATGAACGATGTAACCAATATTATGTAAAATATTTGATTTAAAAGAGTGTCCGTGGAGTTTCTTGCCCGTTCTTCTCCAGGATCTACGCTTTGGAATGGGCAACTAGCTTCATTTTTCTGACTGACCGACGCGACGACCAAGACCGACCCTTTGACAATTCAAAAGTGCCTGTAATTGGTTTATTTGAAATAAATGCTTTGAGTTTGAGTTTGAGTTGAGTTTGTAGGTTTATTCTGTGAATTCCTTTTTTTTTTTTGTTGATTTGAATTTGCATTTTGAGAAAAACCGCTGTCCGCTGTCCGCTGTCAGATTTTTTTTTTCGTTAATTCATTGTATGTTATAATATTTTTTTTAACGTTGTTTTTATAAAGTTAGCAAGACTACTGTAATAGCTTTGTCTTGCAAGTGGTTATCAAAACAAAGGTCTGTTATAATCAATGACATTAAACCTCTAGACGTTGCCATGATTACAATGTGAAGTGTGGAAGTGAGACGCGTATATACCTACGAAATTAATAGGAAAATTGAGACAAAGCATCGTATCTTCCGTCTCTTACGGCGTGCCGTATTTTTGCTTGGCGAACTTTTGAATGTTAGCCAAACAAAGTGCTTTTACAAAATTTATCTTGCGTCGATTAATTCAACTTTTTTGGACAGTTTTTGCATTGTGCGTATGTATTGACATGGGTTTCAGTCCAAAATATGGAAGATTTCTTACGTTAAACTTCATTTCTCATACCACATAACCTAGAAAAAGTATTATATTGCTGTCTCATATCCGGCCACGCGGTGGCTCCATCTAGATGTATATTATCTAAGGTTATAATCATATTTTGACATTCGTGATATAAATCACAGAACAGAGGGGCAATTCTCGTATTTTTAATAACGTTCGCAATCTCATCTCAGTCTCAATCTGTCAAAAATTGTATAGCGTTTACCTACATTTTTGACATTTGATTGACGCTGGCATGAGACTGTGAATGTTTTTAGGTACAAGAATTGGTCATCAGATATCTTCCGTGATATAAAAATTATACTGGTTTAGTTACCACTGAAGTGCATAAGTACTACAATTCTTTACATCCTTAGACAACCAACCTTTTAACATTCTACCATCTTAATTCCAGGTCTGACTGTCCCGAACCTGACAGAGCAATGCTACGAATGCCTCTGCAACGTGTCATCTGAATGCGACCTTGAAAATGGGTGCAACAAGGGTTACTGCGGACCCTTCGCCATCTCCAGGATCTACTGGGCAGACGCTGGGAGGATCGTCTTGCCAGATGATGATCCAAAGAGGACAGATGGTGGGCTTATAATTATAAAGTTTTCTTGTCCATTCTGTAGGTATTTTCAACACCACAGACGCAGAGGGGAACCTTTAAGGGCGTGGACAAAATCGGAACTAAACTCCGCCATCTTGTTTTTTCAATACAATTTCTATGACAGTGTTTACCATGCAGCAACGTCCTTGTCATCTCGGTGTCAAAAATCCTTAGTATACTGTCCGTCCAAAGAATAGAATGAGGTTTTTAACTTCACACCTATCCAAATAAACCAGTGTACCGCTGAACGAATTGTTCAACGGTACACCAGTCCACAAACACAAACCAAAAATATCAAGTATTTAATCATGTTTCGGTTTTAGTACAGAACTAGACAATATAGTCAAATAACACATGAAAAACCCAAATGATTTAACCTTAAACATATTTTGGTTTTATAAGAATTTTAAAAACGCCCAACCCCCTACACCCTTCATCCTTAAGATCTTACGCGACGGACATAAATTCATCTAGTGACTGCTAAAACTTCACGATTTTTTTTAACAATAAAATGTCTTTATTTCCCAAGAAATGCAGGCAATTGTGCTTTAAGTTTACATAGAAAATATTGACATTAAACATTTGGATGCTGCAGAAATCTGTACATAAAAGATTAAACTCTGTCTCTTAAATTAGGGTATCCTGTATCTTAGAGACAGTGTTTCTTAAGGCAAATACTTGTCTTTTTCCAATACCAATAATTTGTTATAGATCACCTAATAATGTAACTACAGTATTTTTTTTTTTTATTATTATTATTTTTTTTTTTTTTTTGCACCCGATGTTAACTTTAAGCCGGGTCTCCTGCGAGTCTTTTTGTGAAACATTACACAAGAACATCGAAACAAAGAGGCGTGGCTTAAATATATTTAAATACGAAGAAGACAGCTTGCATAAGAAAACAAATGAATATGTGTAAGGTTTTTTATGTAATGTTTCGCAAAAAGCGCCGCAGGAGACCCACATGTTTAGTCTAGATTAGTAATCTAGGTATATACCTGTATTTCAGCCTGGTCGGACTGTGCGAGGAATTATGACTGTGCGAAAAAAATCATTGAAGTATATTTGCAGAAGTATGGACAGGTACGTTTATAGAAATAATCATTCAATGATGCGTGTAATGTGCTCAGGTGTGTGTAAAGAGATAATTTGAGGCGAGGAGTGCTGCTAAATAGCGCAAAAAAATAAAATAAACATAAGCGAGTACAAAACGGGGCGCACCGAGCTTTTGCCTATAACTCTGTCTTTTTCTTTACGTGCTAAAGAGTAAAGAAAATAACCACACTTTTGCACTTTTTCAATTTTTTCTTTGTTATTTTCCTTTCTGAGTTATTTTCATCTTAATGATCTATAAGAATTTATTCTATCGAGACGACTTTATCAAATCGCGTTTACATCGTGTCATACTGCCTAGTATATTTCCCAAATAATATCAAAATATATCCCCCCCACCCCTACATTCCCCCTAGATTACCCCCCCCCCCCTAAGTTTTTCCCTAGATTTTAATTTCATTGTTTACTACTTAAGGGTTATAAAAACGTGTTTGTGTGTATAAAAAGCTCATGGTCAAACAGGGCGACCACGATGAGACAAGCTGGACAAATCCAACCGCAAACCGGTCCACGTTGGCTTTAGATCGAAATAACTGAAAGTCATGCACTACACACGTGTTGAAATTCAAACACGCCAAACAACTCTTATTCTCTACTCAACCCAGGAGAAGGAGTGCACCAACCCCACGTACAGCGCTAACAACGCCAACACACTGTATACCGCAGACGACGTTGTTTCAACAGAGGTAGCTGATGAGTTCACCATAAAAATAAAAATAAAAATATAAATTATAAAAAACATATGGGATATAGAAGCAAATCATCAATTATCTATTTCTATACCCGTCTACGCACCCCAGGAGAAGGAGTGCACCAACCTCACGTACAACGCTAACAACGCCAACACACTGTATACCGCAGACGACGTTGTTTCAACAGAGGTAGCTGATGCGTTCACCATAAAAATAAAAATATAGGATATAAAAAATATATGGGATATAAAATAAAATCATCAATTATCTATTTCTATACCCGTTTGATTCTTTTTACGTGGATTATTCCTTTCCAACAACTGTGAAATAGGGTCAGAACATAACTAAACTAATCTTCTAATTGCAGGACTGCAACAACGATGGCGAAACAAACTGCTTTGACTATATGATGGTGAACGGTAATGGGGGATACTTGTGTGATGCTCCCTTGAACCGGTCAGCGAATGGAAGGAGATGGCTGAAGAGATACGAAGATTGCAAACTATAGAAGAAGCTGTCGTTTATTCCCCTCATCAACAACTATACGTCGTCTTGTGCTGGACAAAGACCTGTCCCAATAGCACAATAAACTATTTTAGCTATTCAAAAGAATAACAAGCACGCCTCAGGAAATAGCCTAAGCGTGTCTTATTGTGAAACTCAGCATTTAATATTTTATTCAATCAATCAATCAACTCAGCCTATCGCAGTCCACTGCTGGACGTGGGCCTCTCCCAGGCTGCGCCACAACACCCTGTCCTCCGCCTTCCGCATCCAGTCTGTCCCAGCCACTTGCTTCAGGTCGTCGGTCCATCTAGCTGGGGGGTGTCCCACACTACGCTTACCGATACGCGGTCTCCACTCCAGGACCCGTCTGCTCCACCGGCCATCGATCCTTCGACAAACATGGCCAGCCCACTGCCACTTCAGTTTTCTTATTCTGCAAGCTATGTCGGTTACTCCGGTTCTTTTCCGGATAACTTCATTCCTGATTTTATCCTTCAAAGAAACTCCGAGCATAGCCCGCTCCATAGCGCGCTGAGCGACCTTGAATTTGTGGACCAGCCCGACTGTAAGTGTCCACGTTTCAGCACCGTATGTCATAACGGGCAGGATGCACTGGTTGAAAACCTTGGTTTTCAAACATTGCGGGATGGGTGACGAAAAGACTTGACGAAGTTTACCCAATATTTTATTAAAACTTATAATTTAAGTACTTATTTAATGTTTTTTCTCAGAATAGGAAAATATTCTTGGAATTCTGGTTTTAAGAGATGTTTCCCTATAATCTAGAATAGTAAATACATTTTTTTTATATTATACGTATCTAGCTGAAAATATATCTTTCCTTGACGCAGTCGATTTCCCAGAAGATAATCTCCTTACTTTCGATTTCTTTCTGAAATGGAACAAAACTGAGGGCCTAGACAAATGGCATTTCGCTTCGGAGCGATTCTATTTCTACAATCGCTACAGCTTCAAAGTGACATTGACATGATCACGTGACATTTCGATAGCTTATGTCAACCCGTGTCAACCCCATCCATTTTTTGGCTTTCTACTAGCAGCATCATCAAAGTAACATTCGATTGACGCTAGTAGGAATGCCAAAAAAGCCAAAAAATGTATGGAGTTGTATATTATGTCAATGTCACTTTGAAGGAAGATGGAATGGCGTAAGACTATCGACACACTTTGTATCCCACACTAAAGGCGTACCCACCTTCCATGCAAATAAAGACATGCTGCCGGTCTAATACATTGGGTTCTCTAACGCGGTGTCCTGCGTGAGCGACGAATACGACGCAACGCAACGCAACACGACGCGACGTAATGCGACGCGATGCTACACGCGACAAATGTCCTACGTGATTTTGGCCATTATTTCTCGAATCATGGAGAAGTACAGTACAATTTTGCTCGAAAGTTCATATTTAAAGTACAAAGTAGACTTTTAAAAAAATAGCGTAAAATATCGTTTATGTTTTTTGTCCCACAACAATTTTTGCTCAAGCACTGCGGCGATCAACGCTTCTGAATCAACCATTTCGTAGTTCGTGGTGTCGCGTCTGGTTGCCCTCAAAACAAGTACGCGTTACGTCGCGTCTCGCCGCAAACTGCCACATAGACCGCAACCAGGGTATGCCAGTTGGTTGAGTTGATCGCGTTCGTCGCGTTCGCAGCGTCGCGTCGTATTTGTCGCTAACGCAGGACACCCCGTAATACAGCTGGAATGCCCAAGGTGACAAGAGCTCGTCGGATGATATCATTGATGTTCGCGTGCCGCGCTAAGCGACCCGCACTTCGGTGCAAGACAAGCCGTGGTGTCCAAAACTGTTGACATCTTCGCCACAGTACCAGCAATGAGGAGAACAACATGGAGCTTCTAGTCGAGCAGCGAGGCGGAGAGTAGTGTCGTCGAACAAAATGCCTATGTTCGACGGTAAGTGCATGAAGCCACAGACCCGACTCCCACTTACCCACAGCCAGCAGGAGCGCACGCTCCGCAGTAGTAGCAGACGCGTTAAGTAAATTGTTCTGTACTACTCTGCAGTGCGGCTCATCCCACCGTCACTGGGAAGATGGATTATCCGGTGGATCTGAGTTCGGGCAAGCAAGTCTCCAGGCATCTATAGCCTCGGTGAAGCACGGCACATCAAATAATCAGTGTGTAGGCTAGGATTTTCCTGATTAATTTCTCAGTGCCATGGACCGAGGATATGAAGCCGGTAAACTAGAAATTTTGCGGACACCGAGGCCTCCCATAGTCCCATATGAATGGGAAGAGTAGCTTGTACCCAAGCTCAGTCGTCCATGACCACATTTAAAATCGAAGTTACTGTGTGGCGGATAATTTGATCCATTTTATCTAAAAGGCAAGAGTGCTTTCATAAATGGGAAGCGCGAAGGAAATACGTTAATTTAGGGCTAAATCAGCAGTCGAATTAAGGTGATAGCCGAATGCATGTTAATTTGGAACAATCTTTCCGAAACGTCATTGAAATTTTGTATTTATCCAAGGAGAGGAAGAGAGCGTTATTGAAAATTATCCAGGGTTGTCTGGGAAATGTGGTATTATTGCAATTTAAACAGATGACAATCTGTGGTGAAAATGTCAAAATATTCTTTGATACTTTACAAAATGAGAAAATTAACGTTAAATACCGGTTTGGATGCATTCACAGTCAAAGGTAATAAAAAGGTATGCTTTCAGTGGTAATAGTGTTCAAGAATGTATAACAACTACTTAAGCTATTAAACTTTATGCCACTCATCACCATCTGCCTACTACGTTGGGGTCGGCTTCCAGACTAACCGGATGCAGTTGAATACCAGTATTTTACATGGAACGACAGCCTATCTGATCTCCACAGCCCAGTTACTGGGTAATATGATATCCCTAGGTAGTTCAGACTGGTTGTCAGACTTTCGGGCTTCTGACGACCCGTAATGACTGTTAAAGATCCATTAGGTGATTAAAACTGCTAACTAGCGCCACCATTGAGGAAAAAATTGTAAGTCTGGAGATATGGAACAATTTGAAATTTTCTTTGCTCACACTTTAGTCAAAAAAATCAACAATAAACCTCTGCTTTTGGCGTTAACTGGTATAACTTCTTTAGACTTATTATTTTTTCTCAATGGTGGCGCTAGTTAGCAGTATACTCGCCCTAAATGACTTAGTTAATGCCACTCGTTTAATTCACATGTTCCCCGCGTACTTCAAGCGAATACACGATCGTTTGGAACTTTTTGTTCGGTGAACCTGAACGCGTGGTCGCGCCTACAGAGGGCGCTTTCCGGTTTTCCAATCAAAAATGAAACCATAATAATAATATATAATAAATGAAGGACGGGACGGTTGACGTGTGTCGGGCATGCCACCGTCCGGGTGAGTCCATCAGACATATTATCTCTGGTTGTTCTCGTCTGGCTAACGGCGAGTACTTGCACAGACATAACCAAGTGGCCAGGATTATTCACCAGCAACTTGCTTTGAAATATAAGCTTGTGGACTCTGAGGTACCGTATTACAAGTATGTGCCCGACCCAGTTCTCGAAAATGACCATGTCACGTTGTACTGGGATCGGTCTATCATTACTGACAGGACTATTGTAGCCAATAAGCCTGATATAGTGGTGATAGATCGATTAGCGCGCCGCGCAATGATTGTCGATGTTACCATTCCACATGACGAGAACCTCGTGAAAGCTGAGAAAGAAAAACAAATAAAATATCTCGACTTAGCTCACGAGGTTGTTGACATGTGGAATGTGAGCTCGGCTATCATTGTGCCGATTGTAGTAACGGCCAACGGCCTGATGGCCGAAAGCCTCGATCAACATCTCTTGAGGCTCTCGTTAGGCGGTTGGATCAAGGGCCAGATTCAGAAGGCAGTACTCCTCGATACGGCTCGTATTGTGAGGAGGTTCCTATCTCTGCAGCCCTAACCGCCCTACCTTGTGGTACCTTGGACCCTGCTCCCGACACCGGCGGACTTCTATTTTTTTATATTTTTAAATGTTTTTTTTTTTCTACATCTTTTTGTTTAAGAAATATTTAAAAATGTAACTACATAAGATAAAAAATTAATAATCGAATATATAATAATAATAATATCCTTGGACATTTCACACAACGCCATCTAGTCCCAAGCTAAGCAACCTAATGCTTGTGTTATGGTAACGAGATGGCTGATAAACTACTTATATACATTTTTTTTGTAAATACATACATATTATAGATAGAAAAACACCCAGACCCGGAACAAATAATTGTAGGTCGTACAAATATTTGCTCCGTGCGGGAATCGAACCCGCAACATGCTGCGCAGCAGTCAATCGCTCAACCACTGCGCCAACCGTGTCGTACTATAAGTATAGGACCATCAATTTAAGTAGGACGCGACCTATGACTTCACCGTACCCGTAGCTGGCAGTAACGTCACTGAGTGATGTCCGTGCCCCAGGCACAGACATCACGGAATATCCAAAAATGAAAATAAGTTTATGACTGTATTTTTATTTTAGATTTTGAGAAATTACAATGTATTTTAGAGCCGGTTTTTCAATCGTCAGTAAACTTTTGTAAACTTTTATCTTACGAAGAATGTTATTGTAGTAAGTAGTTCGACATAATTTTTTAAACAAAAGCTGTCAAACTGTCATATTTATGTCCTCGGTTAAAAGTTATCGAAAAAATTAAATGATAAACTATGTGTAGCAGGCATTGATGTATAAAAATGGTGGCAGGTTTTCAACTCTCGTTTACCTTATATGATAGGGAAAAAAACAAACCAGACGACTACATTCCTGATTAGAACCATGCAAAAGACATAAAAACCTAGGTACCATCAGCATTTTTGTTGGAATGCAAAGAAGTACAGGAAAACTTGCCTACGTATCTACCTATTAAATGACTCGTCTAAACAAGTTTGTTGCTATATTTTATCGATATATTACATTAAAACTGTAGTGAATTTATCTGCTATAAAAAGTGAAAAATAAAAACTTTTTTACAAAAACAAAAACCGACTTCCAAAAAAAAACACTACAAAGTGAAAAATAACTTTAATTTCGGAAGTCGGTGTCTTTGCATCTGTATTTTAGTTTTTAGCCACCGACTTCCGAAATTAAAGTTATTTTTCACTTTGTAGTGTTTTTTTTTGGAAGTCGGTTTTTGTTTTTGTAAAAAAGTTTTTATTTTTCACTTTTTAGTGGTTCAGTTTGTAATTTATCTAAGTTACAATAACCCAATGTCAGCTGCTCATCACGTTTTACAAAATGTTGCTTTTCCCGATGCAGGGCCGTTAATTGTTGAGGAGTTCTCCTAGTAAGAACCAGGAGAAATGGAGCTCATGGTGAAGTCACCATTACCATTATTTTGACGAGCATAAACCATATTAAAGTAATTGAATCGCAACCTGTTATATACTTAGATATAATTGAGTATTTCCGATGGCCCTCTGTGGTCTTCATCATCAGTTCCAGCTCACCGAATGGTACTTTCCGAGAGCAAATGCACGAGTTACTATAAAAAATACCGAAATCGATATAGGTGTGCCCATAAAATTTGAGGGTTTCCCTCGATTTCCATGGGATCCCATCATCAGATCCTGACTTGATGATCATGGGACCACTTGGGACGTATACCCTTTCGAACAAAAAAAGAAAAATCCAAATCGGTCCAGCCATTTTCGAGTAATCGGGGAACATACATAAAAAAAAAAAATAAAAAAAAAATAAAAAAAAAAAAAAAAAAAAAAAGGTTCCGACGAATTGAGAACCTCCTCCTTTTGGAAGTCGGTTAAAAATGGTTACGCATGCATCCATTACTGTTTTAATTGAAGATTTGAAGTACTATTACAGTGCTGCGCCCCACCGTTTCACCCGCGTAGACCGGGACCAAAAGTAAGCTATGTGTTAATCAAGGGTATAAGCTATCTACATACCAAATTTCATTCAAATCGGTCCAGCCGTATGAGCGTGAAGAAGTAACAAACATACAAACAAACACACACTCACAAACATTCGCCTTTATAGTGTGATAGGTCTGGTAATTTATACATTATTGCTATTATTTCTAGTTATGTAGGAAAGTCTGAGAATTATGTTGTGGAGTTGGGCTGGTGGCTAAGTAATAACAGCCACACGTCGAGCTAAGCTTGCTGCAGCTGATTCGTGGATGGGTGACCATCTATTGAATATCGATTCAATGTTACTTCCATCACGACAAATAACAGTTTATATCGTCAATTAACCACAACAACACTCAACAACAACAGGTTAAAGACACCCAGCTAATCCCAACCAAAACGAAATAAACCAATAAAAATATCGTCAACAAATAAATGAATCCAGTACAGTTAGTGGCAAAACCTTCAAGTACTAAAACCGTCCTTATTGCTACGAAATTAAGAGACGCTAAGAAGGATCAAACTGTTGCCGTTGACGTGTAGCTGTCGGTAATTACAAAAGGAAGAGATGAACAACGAGTTGCGCCGGCGCAACATCGTTACGGATCGATGCTGCAACGGTGCACCAATGGCACACCGGTCATTACCAAGGAGCGTAGAGATGGGACATGTCCATTACCTACGTTCTGAAAGTTGGCAACTAATTACAAATAATATTGATTATGAAATTGTGATAATTAAAATCGTAACACTAAATATTTAGTTTTAGGTGTAAAAAAAGCCTTGGAAAGTTTTCGAATCCTTTTTTACTCCTAAAACACAACAACGCGCACAATGAAGGGTTCCGTAGTTGAAAAGAATTTATCCCAAAATAAACTTAATATTGTAGTTGGAAATCTAGAAATATCAAAAAAAAAAATTATGCGATAAAATTACAAATTAGGTAACTAAATAAACTATTTTTGGAGTTTTTCCGTTATTCGTGTAGACCTTGCTTCGTGCCAAATTTCATCATTCTAGGTCAACGGTATGTACCCTATCAAAATATGTTGATAAGTAATGCATAAATGATCGTATTTTTTTACTGCGTTGACTTAGAAGCTTGATTTTTTTAGAGCTCTAAGGTACCATTGACCTACGTATTTATTAATTTCAACTTGATACCTCCACCCGTTCCTGAGAAAAAGGGTCTTGACAGACAGACAGACAGACAACAAAGTGATCCTATAAGGGTTCCGTTTTTTCCTTTTGAGGTACGGAACTCTAAAAAAAATGTAAGTATAACTTTAAAAGAAAAAATAATATTAAACTTTGAGACAAGTTTTTTAAGACTAATGAAAACTTGCACAATTTTAAATCCGAACTGTAAACCACATGTTTGTTATTTTTTACAATTCCTGCGTTCTCATCATTAACATAACACGTATTATGTGTGAGAGCATTTAAAAATGAACAAGTTCCGTTTTTGTGTTGTTCCAACCATCAGTCAGGGTCAAAAGTCGTAAATAGAATGGCCTACCTTGTTTTAACATCGATTTTGTCTCAAGGTCATTCAAATGAAGACACAATTTATGGGTTTTATCAGGGCTGTCGCATTTTATCACCTCTCTATGCATGTGGCGTTGTACATGCAGCCACATGTTTGTTTCATGTTTGTTTGGGAAAGTCGATTATTCGATCCACCCCAGCTCCTCAAAGAAGACCAGCAGCGCCTTAATATTACTGACAACCTTACGGAGGGTACCTGGGTTACCGAAGTACTTTGCCCTGTATGCGGCGAACACCGGGCAGTTCAGAAGCACATGAGCTGCTGTCTCGTCGTCCTCCACGCAGGCCCTGCACAGCGGACTGTCTGTGACTCCTATGACAAAGACGTGTTTATTAAATGACCCATGGCCAGTTATAGCAGCTGTAGTTTAGTTAGTCGGAGAACCTGTTTCGTGAGGTGGCTATCAATTGCAGGGAGTGCTTCCTTAGCCTGCCTACACTCACCTTGGTCCGACCATAGTTTGTGATGCTGGTCCCTGGTACGTTTTCTTAACAGAGTGCGCAAGTACCCGAAGGGGAGCGGCACTATGGATTCTGGTCCCAATGGTGCCATGCTCGACCCCCTTCTGGCAAGTTCGTCGGCTTCGTCGTTGCCTAGCGAGCCGCTGTGTCACTTGATCCATTGAATGGTTTCGCTGGTATGGTTACGCTGCTATGGTTTCGCGGCGGAAGTGTTCTAAGGCCCTGCGTCGGTTCATCGCTTTCTTAGAAAACTAATTATTACTGATCGAAACTAAAAGAATTAAACGCGCTGGTAAGTAGCCACAGTTTATTATTTTACAGCCAAAATGCAAAAACGTGAATCACCATCAAAACGAAAAATCACACCAGTCAAAAACACTGACAGTAAAAACACTAGAATTTAGAAAAAACATAAATGCTCCGAAAAGGTGATAAGCTGCAAAACGAGTTCGATTCGCAACACTAATGCTTTAGAGGCAGTGACAGACAATGCTCTCTTGTCAAGCTAATCAAAACAAAATTAAGAGATTTATGTTTCTTAACTCTTAAGACGCAGATAAGTGCCAGCAGTCGACAACATCGCGCCATCCCATTTTCCTAGCACGGCGGGCTGTGCTGGGGCGGCTGCTGCAGGAACAGAACACCTCAAACGACGCAAATATAACAACCTTATTGGGAGCTATAATTATGTTTGAGCTGTTTGGGGTTGAAACACTGGGGCCTTGGGTTCCGAGTGCTCATCGAGTTTTTCGGGACCTCGCCAAGCGTTTGGTCGACTCTACACGGGACCAAAGGGCGGGCCTATTTTGAGCCGAAAGAATTGCTATGCAACGTGGCAATGCTGCCAGCCTTTTGGGCACTTTTCCCATTGACAGCGATGTGGACGAATGTTTTGATGCCCTATGAGCTCTTCCCCTTTTTATTTTTTATTATATACTTGTACATAATATGTAAATAATAGGTCTTTACCTATGAAATTGCCGTTTTGTATGAAAAAATTTAAACGAATTTTTTTCATGTATTTTTTATTTGTATTAATCGAAGTAATCACCCATGCAATCAATGCATCTTTGCAAACGCAGTGGCAGTTTATTGATGCCCTTCTTAAAGAAATCAGCTGGTCGGGAGGCAACAAATTCTTCAAAGGCATTTTGTACTGCCTCTCGGGTATTGAATTTTTTTCTCGCCAAAAAGTTATCCAAATTCTGGAAAAAGTGAGGCGCAAGGTCTGGTGAGTAGGGCGGATGACGGAGAGCTTCCAACCCCAGTTCTTGCAACTTGGAGACCGTCTGCTGTGCAGTATGAGGTCGCGCGTTGTCGTGCAGGAGCAGCGGAGACGAGCGATTGACCAATGCTGGTTGGAGATGTGCCAGCTTCTCCATCATTGTGTTCAGTTCTTCACAGTACACATCTGCAGTAATGCTCACCCCGTTTGGTAAGAAGCTGTGATAAATCACACCGGCGCTAGACCACCAAACAGTGACCATCACTTTTCTAGGGGTAAGTTTTCGTTTAGGGCATTGTTTAGGTGCTGAACCAGGATCCAACCAACTTGCTGAGCGCTTGCGGTTATCAAACAGAATCCATTTTTCATCGCAGGTAACAATGCGGTTCAAAATTCCTTCATTTGTGTGTCTGTTGAGCAGTGCAAGGCACGTCTCGACGCGTACTTCGCGCTGGCGATCATTGAGTTCGTGGGGCACCCATTTGTCAAGTTTTTTTACCTTGCCAATTTGACGCAAATGGACCAATATTGTTTTGACGCTAACGTCGAAAGCTGCTGCTAATTCAGCCGTAGATTGTGTATCATCAGCTTCCACAATCGCCTTTAATTCGTAATTGTCGACCAAAGTCTTCGGACGACCGCGAGGTTCATTTTTCAGGTCGAAATTTCCAGAACGGAAGCGAGCAAACCAATAACAGGTGGTGCGTTGGTTTGTAGTGTTAGCTCCGTAAACGTCGTTGATGTTGCGTGCCGCTTGTGCCGCGTTGCTGCCACGACGGTACTCATATTCCATAATTACTCGAATTTTTAACGTATCCATAATGACGAAAAAGATTGAAATGCGACGAAAATGTAGTTAACACTAATCAATAAACAAATGACTACTTTTGGAAAAATAAATCCATGTTTTTAAAACAAAATTAATTTGAATTTAGAATTCTTAGCCAAACAAAAATTATTTTGATTTGAAATGGCCAGTACCTACTGCAGAACGGCAATTTCATAGGTAAAGACCTAATATATTAGTGTTAGACTTAAACATTTACATAAACTGATCAACAATATTTTAATGGTACTGTTAAATATAGTTATTAAGATAATGCTTTAATTTAACATATATTTTTTCCAAATCATTAACCACCTCCAGTTTAAAATCATTAGAATTCGGTTATCGTCGCCTTGTGGTCGCCTTATGTATCAGTGACAATTTAATTGGAACATTAATTAAGATCACTGCGATCCAAGATTAAGTATGAAGGTACCTACACGCGTGTAATGTATAGGTACTTCATTATAGAAACAGGAAAATAAACAACAGTAAATACCTACCTAATTAATAATAGGAAACCTTAATAGTTCCTGCGGATGATATAAGAAGGATTTATTACGAAGCATTTGTGACATCAATGATCGCAATACATTGACACATACCTATAACAGTTAACTAAGTAGTTTAGGGTTTAAATATACACATTAACTACTTGAATGTCCGCTGTCAGAAAGTTTTTTTTTATTTTTTTCGTTTACTTATGTAATTTTTTTTTCAATACACTTCCTCGAAAACTGGTTCATATCGCACTACGATTAGGTTCACAATGCAATGTATTCCACACGCGTGCGATTTTTTATTTTCCCGCAAGTGTGCGGGAATAAAAATTGCCACAGATAACATACCTATACTTAGTCCAAATTGGTTCAATGCCTTTAATCACAAAACGTAGTAAAGACGTAACGTATTAAAGCGTAGAAGATGGTTCCTATGGATAAGAAATCGCAAGAAACTCCACGGACACTCTTTTAAATCAAAATATTATTACAAAATATTGGTTATATCATTCATGTTGAAAATATACATGTGAGAACAATGTAGAAAGAGTGCACGTTAAAAGCGTCCGTAATAAAAAGATAAGAACTAAAAAAACTAAATTAAAAATAAGCCGTGGCAACTGACGGCGCCCGTTCACGAACATGACGCATGGATCAGCAACATCCAGCTCAACAATTTTGAAGGGAACTAAATGATTCAACACTTATGGAAGACTGGAGTATGCTGTGGGATAAGACAAGAAAGTCGGTGGTGTTCACATTAAGTCGGACCGACACCTTATAGTGTGAACGGCAAAACCCGATAGTCGGCCAGCGGTAAAACTGTCGGTCCAATCTAATTTGAACCGGGCCTAAAGACTGGTTAACAGACTTTTGGGCTTCTAATAAACTGGTTCAAAACCTCCAAATAAATCCTATACCGCCATTAACTGCATGCAAATATCCTTTTGCCAAACTGCCTATCCTGCTACTTTGAAACTGGTTCTAACCCTCCAGTAACCCTGTAAATCTCGGTGCAAGAATGTTACTTATACCGGATGACTTTTTTGCCTTCTTGAAAAAAATAGGGTATAATAGATGAACGGAGTAGAAGCCTATGGTATCGGTACCTACCTAGTTATATTTATTTTTTTATCTTAGACATAAATTGATCTTTCAATTAATAGGAGTAGGTACCTACCTACTACAAATTCAAAGTTATCTTATCATATTAGAACAAAAAAAACAGAAATTTTGAAAAAAATAATAAATCGTTATAAAATATCGATATTTTTTAACAATTTATTATTTTTATCTAAAGTAAGATTTTAATTTCGATTTAAAAAAAAACCGCTCAAGAGCTAGTCGGACTCGCGTATCTAGGGTTCCGTACCATCATTTATATGTAATTTTTGTTGATGATTTCTGAAAAACTGTGCTATTTAGAGACATCGTTTTATTTTTCCTGTAATCTTTACATAAACTTCTATCACATAGAATAATTTCAGATTTTTCGCTTTGCAAACTTCGGAGATAAGGGGAACGGTATTTTTTTACATTTTTCATCAAAAGTCGAAAACTTTGCGGGCTAAAAAAAAGAAAAAAATGTTTGAGAATGTGCAAACAACGTTCTTTCATATGATACTCCACATGCCCTAGTAGCCCCACTTTGAATTTTTAAGACCCCCTTTCAGTCCCTGTTGCAAAAGATTTTTTTTTTTTTATTTCTTTCTTATTTGCAAAATAGTTGGGTAAACGTCATATAAAACTGTTCCAAATTTCAAGTTGATAGCATTAGTAGTTCTTGAGATATCCAGCTGTGACAGACAGACTAGGTAAGTAAGCCACAGGCTTCTACTTCGTTCACGGTAAAAAAGTCATCCGGTACAAAATTCAAAATTCTGTATTTTCATGGTTCAAAACTCAAAATATTGACATCAGTACTAAGCCATTGGAGCGACCTATTACTAGCCTGATAAGTTGCATACTCAAACCTGATTCAACCATTAAATACACACACACATGTATTTACAATACATGCACACACACACACAACACAACACAACACATACACAAAGCAAAATAGTACAGTAGTGTCCATACTCTTGTGAAGGACAGACTGTATAAAAGATAAAATATTCAAATAATCATTAATCATTCAATATTTTTATGAATAATCATACTTACTTAATTATTTTTTTAGAAATAATAGTAAAAGTGAAAGGGTAAATGCGGAAGTGTCGTTATTAATAAGTGTTTAATAGTGCCCAGCGGTTGAGGTCAATTTATTTTAAAAGGTATCAGGTTTTTATATTTTTACTTGCTGTTCGTGGAGTGTTTTAGGCTATGTTGTCTGTTTTCATACAAAAATACCATCCAAATATCCGGCTTTTCCGGCGAATTTTCAAAAAAATCATACAAAATTTGTCCTGACAATTACAAACTCAACAAAAAGAGAATTAGTGAAATAAATAGGTGCAACCTCTTTTTTCTGTTCTGTGGGTTCAATTTTTCTGAAGTGATGGGCTAATACATTCGGTAAGCATTCGGTAATATTAATGATTTTATTTAATGTCGTCTTGAAGCTTACTAACTCGAAGTTATAAATAATTTCAACGTGCGATTGTCCTATTGGATCCTAAAGGTCCACTTACAGAAAAGAAAAAAAAACATCCCTAAGCTATCACCGTGTAAGCAATTTCAAACGAAAACTACAGATTTTACTTGAGGTTGTCATTCTTTCTAATCGTATCTGAGATAACGGTTAGAAAGTATGACCACCCCTGAGTTTGTTTCGATGTTTCTTCTCAGAGTGGTCGGTTAGGAAGTTAAACGTTGACTTCATCTATTTTTAGGGTTCCGTACCTCAAAAGGAAAAAACGGAACCCTTATAGGATCACTTATTTGTCCGTCTGTCTGTCTGTCAGTCTGTCAAGACTGACAGACAGACAGACGAAGAAAAAATACGGCCATTTTGCGACACATTTTGATACTCGCAACTGTCGCAAGTAAATCAAAACCTATAGGGTACTTCCCGTTGACCTAGAATACTGAAATTTAGCAAGAAGCAAGGTCTCCCAGCACACGTAAAGGAAAAGTCCTAAAATTGTGAATTTGTAATTTTTTGGCATAAAAAATATTTTTTTGGGACCCAACGTTAAGTTTGTTTTTGGGACAAATTCTTTTTAACTACGGACGGAACCCTTAATTTTGCGTGATGCGACACGCACTTGTCCGGTTTTTTTTTTAATGAAATATCTTTACACATATAAATAAATAGTTCACATATTTCAAGTTTTCAACCTGAAACATGATCTAACTCGACCCATAGAATAAAAACAATGTATACCTACCTATGTTATAGTCCAATGACATTATACATTTAGACGTTGCCATGATTACAGTGTGAAGTGTGGAAGTGAGACACATATAAAGGGTGACTGGTAATTAATGACCGATACCTAAACACATGATTGTGCTCATGATAACAAACAACTTTTACTATGGGACCAAACCTGAAATCGCGAAAAAAAAATCACCTGCCCCATACATTCATGTTCGCATTAACTCGTCAAAATGTAGGGAGCAGCTGATTTTTTTTCGCTATTTCATGTGTGGTCCCATAGTAAAAGTTGTTTGTTATCATGAGCACAATCATGGGTTTAGGTATCGGTCACTAATTACCAGTCACCCTATATACGAAATAATTAGGAAAATTGAGACAAAGCATCGTATCTTCTGTCCCTTACGGGGTGCCGTATTTTTGCTTTAAAAATGTTGCCAAACAAAGTACTTTGCACGGCAAAATTTAAAAATGTTGCCAAACAAAGTACTTTCACTGTTAATATTGCTGTCTCATGACCGGCCACGCGGTGGCTCGATCTAGATGTATATTATCTAAGGTTATAGTCAAACCTCGAAGCTCCGGCGCAGGTTTGACTAGTCAATCCTCAGGTCTGACTTTAAGTCTTCCTCCAGCCTCTGACTAAAGAATTATCGTCAAATCTAACTCAATTTAATGAAATCGGGGTTTGACCAGTCAAACTTCAATTAGGAATGTTGGAATGTCTTAGTTTGTTAGATTAGGTGTGATAAAACGATTTTTTTTAAATTTTAATGTTTATTGTTTAATTATACTGTACCTAACCTCAAAACACCTAGGTTAGGCTTGGATTAGGGTTTTCGTCAGCAGGTCGACGGTCGACGGGCACCTATTTCTGTCTGCAGGGTTTAAAGGAACCTATGGTTAGGTTCCTTCGTTCGGGTTTTTGTTTCGAGGTTAGGTTTGGTAACCGAACCTCGGGGTGCCCCCTGACGTCGACTGTCTAAGTCAGCAGACCTAGACAGGGTAGGGGGAGGTAGGGGGTTTGCGTCAGCAGGTCGATGTAGACGTTTGACCGAGTCTGCCAGTCGCTTCTAGGATCGAATAGGCAAAGCCCGAAACAGATGATTTTACTTTCGACGTGTGACTGAAAAGTTGGGAACTTCTAGGTTTGACTAAAAATGCTTTAGTCAAAGGCCGAAATTGGAATTTATTTCGGATTTGCCCGGAGGCTTTGGTCAAACCTAGGATAAACCAGTCATTCCGGGAAGAGACTGCATATCGACCTTTGACTCTGATCTTTTGATCTATACATTATAATATTATAAAGTTGAAGAGTTTGTTTTTTTGTTGGTTTGAACGCGCTAATCACTAGAACCACCAGTCGGATTTGAAAAATTATTTTTGCATTTGACAGCCCAATTCTTAAGGAAGTCTATAGGCTATATAACATCACACCATGACCATTAGGAACCGAGCAAAAGTGAGAAAGAACGCTAAGCAAAAAACGAAGTAATAGCGTGGGCAGGTAATGCGATGCGACGGGGTGGGTCGGGGGACAAGAAATTTTACGCGGACGAAGTCGCGGCCAGAAGCTAGTTGTATATAAAATACATGTACCTACTAACAATATGCACGAGCTATAAATGTTTTATTTAATATGCAAGGAAATGATAGTAACGTAGTAGGTAATGATTAATGAGTCATCAACGCTTGTGTTAATAGTTCAACAATAATAATGCGTCTCGTCTCAAATCGAAAAGATGTCGCTTCTGCCACAATCAGTATTCTATTTAAACTCAGACTGGTTTTTCCATAACTGGTATCCTTGTTAACCTGTCTAACTAAGCTAAATATAGGAATTCCTCAGCAGCATGTAGTCTGGACTTGGGCCCGCTTGATTGCAATAGGCTCGCCCCCCATTACCTCCATGTCAATCAAGTGAATGAGCTCTGAGGATACTCCAGCAAGTGAGACATGGTCTTGTGGCGGCATCTACATCGCCACATGAGAACTACGCATCAATGACATGACGTCACGCAAACCTGCATCGCGCAATTAGAGTTTACCACGCGACTAGCATATATACAACGTCCCGACATCAAACCGTCGGGCAGTGGCCCACCAGACACAACACCCGTCTGGTCGGAGGATCCTCCCTTTTCTATGGAGGATGAGTGAACTTTACACCCTGTTCCTCATGCCTCTATACTGGTGACCCCGAGCATGAACGTCAGCGCAGCCTTCGTGCAACTCCTTCAGCGTGACGTCATCAGCATCACTTCCTCAAGCTTTCGAGCGGCGAGTCACACAGCCAGCCAGCATCCACGGCTTCAACAGGTATCCTGACTACCAGCATGCAGCGGACGCGCATTCCTGGTCATCACCTTCAGCCTCAACCTCAACCCAGCGCTGTACACTCCGACTCACTGGAGCATAACGCAGCGCCACCCCGACTCACTGGGTTATCACCGCAGACAGTTCCGACTCACCGTGAACTATGCGGCATCCGGTTCCGACTCACTGGAACCACAACTGGCACTGGCAAGCATCGCAAGATACACGACTCAGCCCACTATCGACCTCCGGTCTCCGGAGGGGAGCGATGTGGCGGCATCTACATCGCCACATGAGAACTACGCATCAATGACATGACGTCACGCAAACCTGCATCGCGCAATTAGAGTTTACCACGCGACTAGCATATATACAACGTCCCGACATCAAACCGTCGGGCAGTGGCCCACCAGACACAACACCCGTCTGGTCGGAGGATCCTCCCTTTTCTATGGAGGATGAGTGAACTTTACACCCTGTTCCTCATGCCTCTATAGTCTGATCAGGTGCACCGCACTGGATGGGTCAGTAATCCCTAACTTCGTCAGATTGTAAGTATTTGCAGCGGCCTATCCGAGTACGAATTGATTGAGAGCTCAAAATGGTTTGACGAAGTCGGGAGGTAAACTAATTTGGTCATCTAAGTGGTACATGCATTTTGTGGAAATCTAATCAGAGATTTTGATTAAAAAATACCAATTTCTTGTATCATTCCTGCTCACTTCATGTTGGTTTCAGACCATTACATTTCTTCTCGATTTTTTCATGGAAAATCAATGGGGAGGAAAACTAACTTTTTATCACGCTAGGTGGCACATGATCGACTGTCCTTTTTTCATTGATTTGACATAACGAACGATTGTCAAATTGTATGGATTTGTTTGTAAAACAATGTACAGTCGTTCAGAGCGCCATCTACAAACAGCTTTGCGTGTGACTCCCCATTGAAAAGCCACATCGTCACTTGCCTATTTATGAACCTGTACAATGCAGAAATGCGGGCGTACATGGGCAATATGGGTGCTCCTCTGGGGAATACAGTCGTGATCTTATGTTTGTATGTTTCTAATGCAGAACTCAATTGTTTGCGCCAACATTTGGTAGGTACCTAAGCAGCTGATTATACTTACTGATAAAAATCTGGAAAGACCAGTTTTACATTGACCTAAGTCTTCAAGCGATTACCTGTTTTATGTTTTTGGCAAAAATTTGTTTTGATTCGATAAGGAAAAAGTTCAATATTTTTATGAGATGTCATTGACCTGTCGACAGTTGGAAAATTCGCAAAATTCACTAAATCTACGGCCCGTGGGTTAACTCCGCGAAGAGTTCTTATCCGTTTCGCCCGCCTATTTCGACATTATGAGAGTATGGCCCTCGGAAACTCCACGTCAATGTGCGTTCGCAAAATACGCGCATTAACGTGGAGTTGCGGATACCAGCCCGTATTATGGCCCTCGGAAATATACTTTGGCGTTCTTGTCGACACATGCGTGCCACGAAAGACGAGACTTGACGAGCTCAGTATCGCGCCTCCCGCGCTCTTTCCGCCGCCCCGATGACCAGCATAAAATACCACTACTTACATAAAATAATACGAACACATTGGGCCAAAATTTAGAAGAGTATGCTTAGATTCTAAGCCTTAGATATCTAAGCATACTCTTTTAAATTTACTATTAATAACCATCTATTAAGCCTTAGATGGTTTGGTCATGAAAGGCGACTAACAAAAGGTAATTTACAAGGCACATGTGAGTGGAAAAGTCGAGAGGGGACGCCCTAGGAAGACATAATAGTGACCTTATTGGTGATGTTCTTCAGAAAGGTCAGACGTAAACGAGGCAAAAGCAGTATGTAAGGATCGTAGCAGGTGCGGTTTTGTAGTTTCTGACAACCCGCATGCAAAGAAGTCGTAATTTTTTTTATAACACATTTGCTCGTAAAGGGTCTCTCTTATTTCACGAATTTCAATATCGTAATGTATGTCATTACGTACTTGTGCGTAATTGTAATGTAAAACGCACGGGTTTCTTTTTAATAAGGTAAAACGTAAGGTTTATCAAGATGCTCCGTCTAAAACGAACGGTACTTTTTAAATCTTAGCAAAGAGTTTTTATGTCAGAAAAGTAGTCAACATTTTATAAATAAAATTAACTTTGGGAGATAAAATATAAAAAATGAACATTAATTAAATTAAAGAATTAATTCTTTAATTTAATTAATTTTGACAATAAATTGCAACAACAACAAACAAAAACAAAAAAAATATTAATTTACTTTATTAGTAATACTGGCTGTTTTTGTGCCTTTGCTTTTAAAAAAAAAGCGCTGATGCGCGCGCATCGCTAATTTGTGAACAAGTAAAAATTATTCGGCGCGCTTTTTCTTTTCGCTGTATTGTTTTTATTTGAAAATGTCGTCAAGTAATGATGAATTTATTAATTCGACACCGCCAGAAGTCTCAGAGGCAGCGAAAAAGGCTACTCTAAGCTTACAAGCGTATCAAAATTTCATCTTATGGAAAACAAGCAAAGATCCAAATTCATTTTCAGAAAGTGTGTTTTTAAAGATTTATTCGTTTAAGAAAGTCCGAGTTTTATTTATTTCCTCGCAAATATGTTATACAACGTCGTATGACATACGTACGCTTTGATAATTACAGCCTCTGCTTTATATCGCCTCGGCTGTAATTTTCAACTTACCGCACTTATATCATAATGTACTATTATAACACATTTGCTCGTAAAGGGCCCCTTATTTCACCAATTTCAATATCGTAATGTATGTCATTACGTACTTGTGCGTAATCGTAAAGTAAAACGCACGAGTTTCTTTCTAATAAGGTAACACGTAAGGTTTATCATGTTCCGTCTAAAACCAACGGTACTTTTTTAAATCTTAAGAAAAAAAAAGCAAAGAAAGCAAAGCAAAGAGTTTTTATGTCAGAAAAGTGGTCAACATTTTATGAATAAAATTAACTTTGGGATAAAATAAAATTAAAGAATTAAATGTTAAACATTTAATTCTTTGATTTAATTAATTTTGGCAATAAATTACAACCATTTATCTGTAACAAAAACAAAAAAAAATATTAATTTACTTTAATAATACTGGCTGTTTTTGTGCCTTTGCCTTTAAAAAAAAAGCGCTGATGCGTGCGCATCGCTAATTTGTGAACAAGTAAAAATTATTCCGCGCGCTTTTCCTTTTCACTGTATTGTTTTTATTTGAAAATGTCGTCAAGTAATGATGAATTTATTCATTCGACACCGCCAGAAGTCTCACAGGCAGCGAAAAAGGCTACTCTAAGCTTCTTGCCCGAAAAATCGACCGATAGATACTTACAAGCGGATCAAAATTTCATCGTATGGAAAACAAGCAAAGATGCAAATTCATTTTCAGAAACGGTGTTTTTAAAGATTTATTCGTTTAAGAAAGTCCGAGTTTTATTTATTTCCTCGCAAATATGTTACAAAACGTCGTATGACATACGTGCGCTTTGATAATTACAGCCTCTGCTTTCTTGTAGCCCTCGCCTACGGCTCGGGCTAGCAATATCGCCTCGGCTGTAATTTTCAACTTACCGCACTTATATCATAATGTACTATTATGTATGTGTCTAAAATTATAATAATTACACAAAAAAAAAACATAATTATGAATTAGCTACATCAAGTAAAAACAAAGTATAAACTGCTAATCTAACTGTCGTCCTTGTGGACACGAACGGAACTCATGGTATAGGTAGTCAGAAGATTAGCTACTCCTTACGTTAATAGCAGGGTAAACCGCCGCGGTGCACCGGATGCACTTAGAAAAGCCACTCGTACAGGCTGTTTTACTGCGGGCTATTAATAGCATTTAATGGACAAGATTAAAACAACTTCCACGTTGGTCTAGGGTGAGCGATCCTGTTTTCGATTCCTTTATCGGCAATGTTAATAATATTGCTTCAAGCGCGTTTGGTGTGTTTACCGAACTATTATCTGTCCCTCGTCATGGAAGAAGACTTTTGGCCGCAGGACGTGGTGTTCCGTCGGACAATTACCACAGCACAGCACAAAGTCAAGCTAGTGCAAAGTGAAGTGCTACTAAGTCTACTCTTCTGTCGACAAAACCCGTTTCTATGGCGGTCATGCTAAGCGTGCTGGAGTGACAAAATGGCGGACGCAACACGCTACAACTGCAGCGGCGCTTTAGGTGGGCATGGACCCGTAACTTCACCTGACTTAAATAATATAGAGCATCATGAACCATTAAAGGATTGAAGGCAGCTGTCAAAATACTGAAGCATAGCACTGAAGTACCTAATCTAGCAGATAAGCTCACACCTATCCCGAGAGGTTGTTTCTGCCAAATCCGTATTTGGCTTAGTGCCTGCACAACTGGCAACGCTGCCAGTGTTGCCACATCTCACACGGTGGTGCCTAAGCCGTCTATAGAAAAGTAGGGAAGGGAATGCTAACTCGCCACATGCAAACTACGCAGTCGAATCAAAACTCATCATCTGCCTAGGCTTTTCCCAACTATGTTGGGGTCGCCTTCCAGTCTAACCGGATGCAGCTGAATACCAGTATTTTACATGGAGCGACTGCCTATCTGACCTCCACAACCCAGCTACTGGGTAATACGATACCCCTTGGTAAGACTGGTTGTCAGACTTTCGGGCTTCTGACGACCCGTAACGACTGTCAAAGATCCACGAATGACAGCCGGGACCAACGGCTAAAGCTGAGCATCCACTGGTCCGTGCCGGTCGCAACACACGCACGGCATGCAAAGGATTTAGGTTAGGTTTGTATGAATTCATATAGCACTGCGTTCATTACCGGTATCGCCTGCATTTTCATTTCTTCATACAAACAAACCAAAATCCGTTGCGTGCCGTGCGTGCGTTGCGGCCGGCACGGACCAGTGGACGCCTGATAACGCCTGACGCCTGGTAACCTGATCGATCGACCCGTGCGGCGGTATTACTGCCCCTCGAATCAAAACTAACCGGAGAATCGATATAGAGTAGTAATCTGAATTGGTTTACAGTACAGTCAAAAGTGTCACCAATGTTTTCATATCCAGTCATCGCCCATTTTAATTAAATTCAACTTCGATTTTGAATCTTAAAATGGAGTTCATTCACCGTCCATACATTTTTGGGCTAAATGTGAAAGCTATTTGCCGAAAGAATACGTTTTTCTCTATTTATTTATATTTTTCTTTTTAGGGTTCCGTACCTCAAAAGGAAAAAACGGAACCCTTATAGGATCACTTTTGTGTCCGTCTGTCTGTCTGTCAGTCTGTCAAGATCCTTTTTCTCAGGAACGCGTGGAGGTATCAATTTTAAATTAATACCAAATACGTAAGTCTATGGTCCTTCTAAGTCAACGCATTATAAAGATACGGCCAATTATGCGATATATTTTGATACTCGCAAGTAAATCAAAACCTATAGGGTACTTCCCGTTGACCTAGAATAATGAAATTAAGGTCTCACAGCATAACTAATTATTGCTATTTTATAAAATCTATTGTTTAGTAAGGAGACGAGTGTGTGTAGCCACAATTGAATTGTAAGGAAATTAATCATATGAGCGTTTTGGATGGTATGTCTGTTAGCTCGTAAGACCAATTGAAATAAATAAATAAATAAATAATAAATAAATAAATAACTAAAGGAAAAAGTCCGAAAATTGGTTATTTTTTAATTGGATCACATAAAAAATAAATATTTTTGAGATTTTAATGTTAAGTTTGTTTTTGGGATAAATTCTTTTCAACTACGGAACTCTTCGTTGTGCGTGATCCGACACGCACTTGGCCGGTTTTTTGTTACTATTAGCCTTATTCTGAAAACTGTATTTTCAAACTCAAACTCGTATATCAGCGCATGGAATGGCCCTACAGATTTAGTTCCATAGTGAAAAGTGAAGAGAATACTCGTAACATGTTCTAAAGGAATATTACTTTTTTTTTGTTAGCGCATGTTTACAATAGATTTAGCTCAAAGTTAATGATCTCCTTGATTTTCAATTTGAATATTTTTCAATATAGCAATTTTAACTAATAACAATAAAAAAAAGCATTATTTTTTTTGTAAATCTAATACCTTGGTAGGTACAGTGGTCTGCATCAATTGGGTACACCAGTTGTATTATAGTTATTTATGCAACTGACGTATAATAAGGGGTCTTAAAACACGAATGTGGGTTAATAGTATCACATGAGTGTTTTAATACCTAATTATGTACAGTTGCATACAAGACTTTATCTACACCCATGTTATCAATTATCTATAAAAGGTTCTGAAACAGTTTTTTGCAATACTAATACTCGTATCGAACATGGCGGCCGGCGTCATAGTATACGACGTGAATTCGAATAAGTTCTTTTTTTAAATTACGGCGCTGTTGTAGTGAAACGCGCGTGCATTACAATGTTCTTTTTTTGAAAACGAGTTGCATTATGAAATTCAGAACAACATTAAAACATCCGTTTGAATGCTATTATGGTTACCATGGTTACTATGACACTGGCTGTTTTAATGTTGGCAATAAGCTAACTGGCTAAGAAACTACCCAATTGCAGCCCACTGTACATGTTCACTCCAGTGATTCGGAATGTCAATCAGGTTTGACTGACCACTGTAAGTGATGCTTCATGTGACTGTCCTGCACTGAACCGTTAAATGTGCTTATACACAGAAGGCAGTACGCCATAAACGCGTGTGGACTGAAATCGGATAATTGAGACCAAAATGGGTTAAAATTAGATCTTAGGGATTTTTGCCTTGCATCTGGATATTATAATAACAATTAAACGTAATCTAACCTAACCACACCAAACCTCGGGGTGCCCCTGACGTCGACCGTCTAGGGTTAGGGTTTTCGTCAGCAGGTCGACTGAGCCCCGCTTATTTCTGTCTGCAGGGTTTAAAGGAACCTATTACATTTCCACTGCTGGGATGCAGGCCTCCTCTCGGTGAGAGGCGCCACGCGGGCCCAGGGCGGGCTGGTAGATGTCACATTCAAACAATCAAACAATGCAATCCCTCCCAATGCTTCACTGGGGAAGGAATTCCCGAATAAAACAATAATCTTTCAAATCGGACCACTTTGTAAATTCCCACTATTGTGACACAGGCCTCTTCTTTTCGAAAGGGACTGGGCTGCAGTCACATTTCTTCGAATTATTGGTTCTATAGGCCGACCGTTTAACTCGCGTATCGCCTGCGCGGAGTAGCTCTCTGCTCCGCGCACGCCTTTCTCCCACCCGCTAACATCTCCCCTCGCTCCCTTCTTACCGCGCAGGCGATACGCGAGTTAAACGGTCGGCCTATAGGACATGCCGGTTTCCTCACGATGTTTTCTTTCACCGTTTTGAGAGCAGTGGCACAGTGTTGATGAAATAATTTACACAAAGTAAAGCGTCTGTCAGGGTTTGAACCTACGACCAACAACTCGTAAGTCGCAGCAGTTATCACTGGGCCACCACTGCTGCATCTGGACATTTGCGAGCAGACATTAATTTATTATTATTTTTACAATATTTTTACGGTTGTGAGTCAGAACTGACCCAGACCAAGACCCTGACCCTGACCTTTCCAAGATCTCTTTCTTGTCCGTCTGCCATAGAGGTTTTAGTCGAGATCTATGCTATTGAAATGAAGAGGCTACTTGTATCGAACACATTTATTAGGAGCACAAATAATATATAGTGCTATTTTTAAACGACTAGCTAAATTTTCACAGGGTGTTCTACCCATGAATATGAACAACTTTCACTATGGGACCAACTTTGAAATCGCAAAAAAAATATCAGCTGTTTCATACATTTTGATCGAGTAGGTATTGAACTTTTGTAGGAAACCGCTGGTTTTTTTTTCGTGATTTCAAAGTTGGTCCCTTAGTGAAAGTTGTTCATATTCATGGGTAGAACACCCTGTGAAAATTTAGCTAGTCATTTAAAAATAGCCCTGTATTTACATACAATGATATTTACATAACGACTTCTCTGCTTGACGGAACAGTTAGTGACAGATTCTAAACTCGAATCTCAAACTCTGTCGTGTAGGTATACCACCTCCATCATATATATGCAACTTAGGAATTTCAATTTTGGCTTTTAATGTTAGGTCTCGATGACGCATACTTACAGATCGTCAGTCAAAAACCTTTTTTTTTATTTTTAAATAATTTTCCGCTTACAACTTCTATAAATATTTTACAAACTTTTCTTATTTTTTCAGATACTTAAACAAGAAAATAACACAAGATGCACATAAAACCGATGTTAGCGATCCCGATTTGTTTATTTGGCGTTTTCGTCTTTTGGATAACTGGCTCAAGTGGTAAGAATATTTTTAAGACCAAAAAAAAAATCCGACAGACTTACGTACTATAGGTTAAGTATTTACTGTTTTGTTTTAATGCAAAACAGCTATTTTTGGATGTGCGGCATACATGTCGCAATTTATCAAGCCGGTCTCTCTCTCTGCGTATTTCTTGACGATTCAGGCCCAGATAAATAAAAATCTAATTAATTAAAACCTTGTAATTTATTATGTTTTCCTGTTACTCGCTGATGCAGACTTAGATATAATAGAGTCTGTACCTACCGTACTTATATCTTGAGTTTAGATACCTGCTTAGATCTTTTTTCCCAAGTTCTTTTAGGAACTATTTTCTCGCGTCTCCTCGAACCAGCCCTCGCGGTACGAGTCTAGGTCGTCTCGCCATCTCTTTCTCCATCCGTCCATCTTCAGGCACCCATAATCATTGTGTGGAGACTTTTGCCCAGTGGTCATCGTGCTGAGGATTAAAATTCTTAAAAAAAAAGTGTTGTGGTTCTCCATATAAAAAAAATATTTAATCATTTGAAATAGATGAAAAAGATGAACTATAAGGTTATCTTTTCCCTAAATAGCACGGCTTTTGAATTATAAATAAACATTCTGAAGGACTCTATAAGTTTGCATATGAAAATAATAATTATTATCTGTCTAATTATAAAACTGACTGACTGACTGACTCATCAACGCCTAGCCCAAACCCTTGAACTTATAAAGCTGAAATTTTGCACAGAGGTTCCCTTTATAATGTAGACAAGGTATAATGGTCCAGTAGACAAAAGAATATGCCCTTCGATAATTCCAAAGTTTTTTATTTTCGCTGAGTGGATAACTTTAGTGAATTCATTGCTATGTACCTATACAACGTGTAACGTTAAATGCGCAAAACACACTCTTAAGGGCTCATTGTACTCATCATTATGAACAACTTTTACTATGAGACTAAACATGAAATCGCGAAAAAAAAATCAGCTGTTCAGTACATTTTGACAAATTATGCGAACATAAATGTATTGAACAGCTGATTTTTATTTCGCGATTTCAGGTTTGGTCCCATAGTAAAAGTTGTTCATAATGATGAGTACAATGACCACTTAAGAGGTTTTGCGCATTTAACGTTACACGTTATATAAGGAACGCGGTTTCCCGGTAGGACGTTCCCGTGGGAGGTAAAACTTTAGTATTCGGTCGCACGAAAATGAGGGTGGGGGGTGGAGGGGGAGGGGTGGGGGGGTGCCCCCTGCCCCCAGGTACCACTCCTATGAAAAGAGAACGCACCATTCCTGAGAAAAACAAATTATTGTAACCTAACCTAAAAACACTTTTGTAAACACAAAGTTGCTTCTGCACGTCTCCGGCGCTGCGGGAAGTGCAGCCCCTTCGCCCTTACGTAACAAAGGACAGGCACCCGTGCGAGCCGCAGCGGCTGAGGCTGGTCGCCGGAGGTGACCAGTAAGCCGAAGCTGCGGAGGTGAGCGCGGGTGCCTGTCCTTTGTTACAGCGGGCGGGGGCTGCTCTCCCTCCGCGCCTCCGGATTTTTAAATACACTCTAGTGTGCCAGCCAAAAGACTACGTGGAGTCGGGGTGCCCCGATTCGGTTTTGGGACAGATTCGACCTATTTTAATCATAAAGTGGGGTAACACTAACTTCCTACTGAACACAATTTCTACTAAGATACAGTTCTTTTTTACGTTCCGTTTTATCAATTTTACACGACATTTTGCACCACAGTCAATATACTGGTACAGATTTGGTTGTCAATCGCCCATTTTAACGTTTCGTTACACTATTTATGTAATTTGAGGTTATAAACAATTAATATAAATTTCTTTGCAATATCTTTTAATAAGAGTGATATCGTTACAATCAGGGACCCAACCCCAACGACCTTCAACCACTGTCACCCCCATTTTCGTGCGACCGGATACTAAAGTCAACCCGATTCGAAATTGTTAACAAAAGAAAAACTCCCAACTTAAACGATTTTAAAATCATAAGATTTTTACAAACGTTAATAAAAAAACTTGATTGGCCAGACACTTATTTATTTATTTATTTATTTATTTATAAATTACAAGTTTCTTAAAGATGTAACAAAGCCCACAATTAGACCTCTGGGGTCTGTCCTAGCATGCCATGCATGCATGGATGACTTGAATTAGCATTTTAAGAAGTACCAAATACCTAATCAAAACAAACGTCTGTTGGAATCATAATAGGGTTCCAAGTCCAACAGAAGTTTGTTTATTTTGATATACATGCTATAAATATATTTTTTACTTAATAATATCAACTGGTGCTATTCTCAAAAAGTTCCTCGTTGAAAATAGAAACAGACAGTCAGATTTGGGTTTAAAAAAAGATTTCTAAACAAGTAAAAAACAGTTTGAAAACAGTTTGACTATATAGAGCGTCATCTCGGTCACTCACCTGTTGTCTCATATTATATCACGGCCGTCATGAAAATCTGTCAATTTAACCAGTACTTATTTCAAAATTTAAATCGCTAGATTTGCCTTCACCGTACTTAGTCGCAAGAAAAAGTACGGTGAGGGCGAATCAGCGATTTAAATCTATGGGCAGCGTGTCAAATAGTGGTGAAAATAACAGACTTTAAGGGCCCTCACTCACAGCGACTTTTTGTAGCGATGCAGTAGCGATGCTGTCGCGCGTACGCATCGATACAGTCGCGAAGCGGTCGCTAGCTGTGTGCCCTCGCCCACTGGCCCAGATTCAGTCGCGATGCAAACGCGATAATGGTGCGCTTCTGTCGCGATGCAAACGCGATTCAGTAACGGCACAAAAATACCTGCGATCGCTATAGTTGCAAGATGGACTCCGTTGAGGCAACATTAGTCACGTTGTCTTTGGTGCTGCTTTTACGTAAGCAGCCGAACCGTAGGCAACGAAAGCTCGGTTCTCCACTCACGCGCCACCCTCCCTCTGTTCTCTCCTCAATGTCGTCCGATCCGGTCGCGCGTTTGCATCGATACAGTCGCGATACTGTAGCGCGTTAGTAGCGCGTTGGCATCGCTTCTGTAGCGCGTTGCAAATGCGACTAACGCGCGTTAGTCCGTGGGCGAGGGCCCTAAGGCGCCCGTTTAAGATGGAACCGCTTTAATAGGAAACCAAAGCTTTAACGTAGATGGTAGGTACAGTAGGTCGTCCTTGACTTTGACCTAGAGCTAGCCTACCTAATACGAAGTTTCAATAGAATACGAGCCCAGCTTATACTGGTTTTGTTACCATTGCCAACCAACTGCACCAAAACCACGAATAACATAAGATTGTTGATATTTAACATAAGATTTGACATTAACATGACTTTGCACAATTTGACATATAATGATAGTCTATTCCATTTAATTGATACTAACAATTATGTTGGTAGTAATTTGTATTTGACAAAAGATAGACATAATATTGTTATGTACTATCTTTCTAATTATCTCAAAAGACAGATAGCTGTGTCGCTATCATATTTTTTTTCTATTTCAGCCAAAAATTTGGCTAAACAACTTGCTTCTTTTGAGCAATGCAATGACAATTTAAACAATTCTGCCAATAATTTGGCCACAATTATTAATGACATTGATTTTCATTTAAATTAGAAATTAGGACAAAAGAGGCAACCTCTTGCAAAAATGTAAGGAAGGTAAAATCAAATAAAAGTGTAAAAAATTTAAATAGTATCAACCTGGTGCATCAAAATATTCAAGGTTTTTTGAACAAAGATTTAGAAGTAGAATTATTCCTGAATTGTAACGATATAGACATTCTTTGTTTGACAGAACATTGGCTTAAAAGCCACCAGTTCATGTTCAATTTTAGTAATCACCAGGTTGGTAGTTCGTTCAGCAGAGTAAATGCTATACACGGTGGCTCATTAATTTTAGTAAATAAACAGCTTAAATTTAAAGATCGTAAGGATATTGTGAGCCTATCTGTTGAGCGGACAATTGAATTAGCCTGTATAGAATTGGAGCAGTTCATTATATTAAGTGTGTACAGGCCTCCATCAGGATTGTATGATTGTTTTGAAAAGGTTATGGATGAAGTATTGCACAAAATCTATAATTCTAACAAGTCTATCATCACTTGTGGTGATTTTAATGTTAATTTGTTAGAAAATTCTGGGTCAAGTACTAAAATTATAAGTTTGTTTCAGTCATACAATCTTGCTAACCAATTTTTAGAGCCCACTAGAATAACTCCCACTAGTGCCACATGCCTAGATAACATTTATACAAATATTACACCAACCCACAAAGAAATTATTAATTTATTAGACTCAGATCATTGCGGACAATTGATTACCATTCCAAATCTAATTAAAAAAAATACTAAAAAGGATATCACTGTCAATCCAAAAACAGCTGATCGTTTGGAATCATTTAAAACTAAACTTTTGAGTAAATTACCACTTTTGTCAACTAATGATGACCCTAATGAACAATATAATGATTTTTTTAATATGTATTGCACACAATTTGATAACACTTTCATTCCAAAGGCATTCTCGGATAATAATAACACTTGCTTCAGTGACTGGGCCACCATTGGTATACATAAAAGTAGAAAACGACTTTATGAGTTGTATGATGAACGGACTTGTATTAACACTGCTGAATTTAATTTATATGTTAAGAATTATTCTAAATTATTTAAAAAAGTTTGTTGTATGGCCAAGTCACGTTACTTGAGTACAAAAATTAAAAATAGTAGTAATGTAATAAAAATGACATGGAATATCATTAACAGCGAAACAGGAAGGTCAAGCAACCGAAGTAGTGACTACAGCCTTGCTATTGATGACAACATAATTAAATCAGATTCCCAAGTCGCCGCGGCCTTTGAAAAGTTCTTCGCTGAGATTCCCGTATCAACTACCAAATCTCTAAGGTCATCACCCACTGCTGCAGAGTCTTTACTTAAAGAAAACGTTTCAGTTTGTGATTCTGAGTTTAATTTCCAATATGTTACCTGTAGAGACATAATTAAAACCTTTCACACGTTAAATATTAAAAAGACTGCTGATCTATGGGGTAATTCTGTGGACGTTGCTAAATCAATTATAAACATTGTAGCACCTACTTTAGCAGTTATTTTTAACAATTGTATTGACCGTGGTGAGTTTCCTGATCTTATGAAATATAGTAAAATAATACCGTTGTTTAAATCGGGTAGTACATCTGACCCTACTAATTATAGACCTATTTCAGTGCTACCTACTTTTAGTAAAATTTTTGAAAAAGTTATTTTAGATCAACTGCAAAGATTTTTTAATAAACATAAATTATTACATAACAAACAGTTTGGTTTTACAAGGGGTCGTTCGACTACTGATTCGTGTTGAACTTTTAGGTCATGTTTATAATGCATGGGAGGATAAATGCGATGTTTTGGGCATTTTTTGTGATTTGTCCAAGGCATTCGACTGCGTTCTTCATGAAACATTAATCAGGAAACTGCATCACTACGGAATCCGGTACGCCTCTCTGGATCTTCTCACTTCTTACTTAAGTGATAGGATTCAAAGAGTTGATGTTAACGGGAAAAGATCACCTGGATCCGTAGTAACAATGGGGGTCCCCCAAGGCTCAATTCTTGGCCCGTTTTTGTTTCTTATTTATATTAATGACTTGCCTTACCTCATAAAGGATAATCATGATATAGTGTTGTTTGCAGATGACACTTCACTTTTATTTAAACTCAAGCGTCAGCAGCTGGTTACTGACAATGTAAATAGCGCCCTCGCAAAAGTAGTTAACTGGTTTAATGTTAATAACCTACTTCTTAACGAGAAAAAAACTAAGTGTATTAAGTTCACTATACCTCATGTTAGACAAGTAAAAACTAGTGTTCTCATAAAGGGTGAAGAGTTGATTCCCGAAGATACCACAGTGTTCTTGGGCATAACTTTGGATGCCAAACTTCAATGGGGCCCGCATATAGATAAATTGTCGAAAAAGCTTAGCGCTGCAACATACGCCGTTAGGAAAATTCGTGATTTAACTTGTTTAGAGACAGCCCGTTTAGTTTACTTTAGTTATTTTCATAGTGTGATGTCGTACGGTATTCTGTTGTGGGGAAGTGCCGCCGATATTCAGACAATTTTTGTTTTACAAAAAAGGGCTATTCGTTCAATTTACAAATTAAGTCCCAGACACTCCCTCAGAGATAAATTTAAAGAAATTAATATAATGACTGTGCCATCTCAGTATATCTATGAAAATCTTTTGTATGCTCATAAAAATATCAATTTGTTTAAAAAATACAGTGACGTCCATAATGTGAATACTAGAAACAAACACAAATTTGTTGTTCCTACAACCAGGCTTAAGAAAATAAGTGGTTCGTTTAGTTGCCAATGTATACGTTTTTATAATAAACTACCTAGCCACATTCAAGAACTAAGCCTTAATAAATTCAAAAACTGTATAAAGCGGAAACTTTGTCAGAAAGCCTTTTATACTGTCAAAGACTATATTGAGGACAAAAAGGCTTGGGATTGAGCTGCTCCAATAAATTTACACTATTAATGTTGATATAAATACCTTTTTACATATTCTATACAATGACATGAATATTTACTTTGTAAAGTATTACTTATACTATTTTTAATTATTGTGAATGTGAAGACTACGTGGATCATTGTTTTTTATTTATTTTATCCTTTTCTCAGTTTTAGTTATAGTCTGACAGTTTGAGTAATTTATGCGGCCTACCCAAATGTCTTTTCTTTGGTATTGTTCGTCGAATCGTTAAGCTCCTTAAGTTTTGAGTTGAGCTGCACGATTACTGACAAATGCGTGCACTGACTGGACAGGTCCACTCAATCTGTGTGGTTCTTTCATCAAAAGACCATTTCAGACTGCAATCTACATGGTCTTCACATGATCTGACCAAAATTATGTCTGGACTTTAAAAGAGACTGTGACCTCTGAGTTTGTTTCGGCGTTTCTTCTCAGAGTAGTCAGATAGGAAACGTCGAACTCATCTAGTTTTAAAAAAAATATGTTTGACGTGTAAAAGTGTTTGTACAAACCTACTTACAGAAAATAAATCATTTATCATTTATCATTTATTTATCACGTATTGCAATACATCATCAGCCAGCCTTAAAAACCTACCTTCTCAATTCCAGGTCTCTTCATCGCGAACCTGACAGAACGATGCTACAGATGCCTCTGCTACGTGTCAACTGAGTGCGACGTTGCACATGGGTGCACCAAGGGTTACTGCGGACCCTTCAACATCTCCAAGATCTACTGGGTAGACGCTGGGAAGGTCGTCTTGCCTGATGATGATCCAGAAAGGAATCATGGTGAGTTTATTACAAAGCTTTTTTGTACAATGTGTGGGTATCTTTAACACCACAGACGCAGATGACCTTTTGGCTCGTGGCCGAAATTGGAACTAAACGCCGCCATCTTGTTTTTCAATATAATTTCGCGCTAAAAACGCTCCCTAATGTCAATGTCATCCAAGTGTCAAAAATGAGCTGCCAATGAATAGATTTTATGACCTGATGCGACCTAATGATTGCTAAAATATTACGATTCACGAAAAGGTCATCAAAGCCAAAGGTCAGGATTTGTCTTTTTTAGAATAACATACTTTGTTTTAGATCACCTAAGAACAGTACCTAATATAATGTAACCGTCGCGTCGCAGCCAACTACTCGTAGCTTCCTTAATTGACAGATACCAACAGCAAAAATATTATTGCTGTTCCCTACATTTACTAGTTATGCGAACATAAATGTAGGGAACAGATGATTTTTTTTTCGCGATTTCAGTTTTTGTCCTTTATTAAAAGTTGTTCATAATGATGAGTACAATGAATGACCCCTTAAGAGATTGGGTGTATGAATAGATGAGATAAATGCATCTGATACCTTACCAAAAAAAAAAAAAGTTTGTGTGTAGCGCTACTTCCAAAAGCATGTTGCCTGGCTTGGCTGCGACATAACCAAAGTAAAAACAGTAATTTTTGCCATTGAAATATTTATTTAATTACCTATTTTAGACTTCCCTCTTTCATTTGACGACACGGTTGGCGCAGTGGTTGAGTGATTGACTGCTGCGCAGCATGTCGCGGGTTCGATTCCCGCATGGAACAAATATTTGTACAACCTACAAGTATTTGTTCAGAGTCTGGGTGTTTTTCTATCTATAATATGTATGTATTTACCAAAAAAAAAAAAAGTTTATAAGTATTTTATCAGCCATCCCGTTACCATAACACAAGCTTTAGGTTGCTTAGCTTGGGACTATATGGCGTTGTCTGAAATGTCCAAGGATATTATTATTATTAGATATATTTTTTCACCCGTGTAAAATTAAATGGTAGCTAAACGTCGATTGACACTCAGGTGTGCAGATAACAATATAAAATCTATTGTGTCTGCTAATTGGCGTGCGACGGGTTAACCCACATAGTTAGTCTAGATTATTAACCTATGCTTATACTGTATTTCAGCCTGGTCAGACTGCGCGAGGAGTTATCACTGCGCAAAAAGAATCATTGAAGGATATTTGCAGAAGTTTGGACAGGTACGTTTATAGAAATAATCATTCAAGCGTGATAGATTGCTTTAGTATTAAAATTGAATGGTCAAGAATAAGCGCTTTGTGGAGCCCTGACAAAGCTAAAAATTTTCGCGCCAATCATGGCGACCACGATGGGAAGAGCTGGAGAAAATCAACCACAATGGTCCACTTTGGCTCTAGAGCGAAATAACTGGAAATCATGGGGAAGGCCTTTAGAAGAACCAGTCCAGCAGGTCCAGTAGAAGGCTATTAGGTACGAGTATCTACTCGTAGTTCTGTACAGAAACGGGTCAATACGTTTAAAAATATAAAAATTTGTGGTCCACCGGTGTCGGGAGCAGGGTCCAAGCTACCGGTGGTTAGGGCTGCAGAGACAGGAACCTACTCTTGATCCAACCGCCTAGCGAGATTCTCGAGAGATGTTGGTCGAGGCTTTCGACCATCAGGCTGTTGGCCGTTACTACAATCGGCACAATGACAGCCGAGCTCACATTCCACATGTCAACAACCTCGTGAGCTAATTCGAGATATTTTATTTGTTTTATTTGTTTCTCTTTCTCAGCTTTCACGAGGTTCTGGTATATGGAATGGTAACATCGACCATCATTGCGTGGCGCCTAATCGATCTATCACCACTATATCAGGCTTATTGGCAACAATAGTCCTGCCGTAATTATAGACCGATCCCAGTGCAACGTGACATGGTCATTTTCGAGAACTGGGTTGGGCACATACTTGTAAACATTTAAAAAATACGACCTCAGAGTACCTCAGAGTCCACAAGTTTATATTTCAAAGCAAGTTGCTGGGGAATAATCCTGGCTACTTGGTAACGTTTGTGCAAGTACTCGCCGTTAGCCAGACAAGAGCAACCAGAGATAATATATTAATGTTTTATTTTTTAATACGGCCAAAATTATTATTATCATTAATACGGGGTGTAAGGGACAGCCCTCCGCAAACTGATAGGGTGAATTCAGTATGTCTTACTAAGATGACTGGTACATTAAATTTTTTCAGGAACGTTAAGGGAATCCAATAAACCTGATTTGTTTGTGTTTTTGTGCACAAATCGGAACGTCTATTACTGGTTGGGAGGGGTAGGTAATAGGTATGCGGTGAGTTCGATGAACTCTGTAGCTAGACAGAAAGTGAACAGCTGATTACACGCGTCGTTGGTTAGAGTATTTCAACATCCATTGCTGTTTTTTTTTGCAGTTTTTTTTACATAAATGGAATGCTGCGAACACACAATGCACTTTTACATTGAAATAATGAAAATGTATCTGAAAAAAAATTGAAAAAAAGAAAGAAGAAGGGTCACGCTCCATACAAAATTTACCCAGGCCCGGCGCGAACGGAACATATTTTAGTTTTTTCATTATTTTAAGTACATCAATTATCAGGTATTTCTTTTTTCGATTTCAGTGGCTAACCTATTTAAATTACCTTCACAAGGCAAAATATTATTTTTATCAAACCTACCAATAACGACAGAATTCAAAATAAGAAGCTTTACATTATATATAGCTATGTTTTAGTAAAGACAATTACAATGGAAAAAACCAAGTTATGTACCATTGTAGCGAGATAATGGTCATAAAATGATCAGCATTTCGGATTATCTCGCTAGTGTGAGATACAAAAGAACTCGAACATGCTATTTATCACTCCTGCACTCCCTAAAAGAGCGAGTATTATATTATATATATTGTATTATATTATTATATTATATTATGTAATTATATATTTGGGTTTTTTACTAAGTTAGAATAGTTAAATTGCATGTGTAAGACAAAACATAATGTTTTTCTGGAAATTAAACAAAGGTTTTTTCTTTAGATATCGTTATTTTCAATGAAATCATAATAACCCTTATTCCTATAGTAATAAGGTCGAAAAGTGATGGTACAACTTGAAGATAGCCCACTATGAGTCCATGATGTTGAAATTATATAATATTTAAACTATATAATCATGTAAGTACAGTGGCGTTACTTTCCAGTCGACCACCCAATAAGGTTAAAATCGCATGGATGGCCAGCGCAGGTGGCTGTTTTGAGCGCCTCACATCTTTTTGTGTTTCTCTATATCTTAGTATGTGAGTAGGTAATGTGTATAAATACACAAAATATTTATATTGACATTTTTTGTGTTTAATCGGCATGAGAGGGACCTTTTACAATAACTATATTTAACAACACTTATCTTACACTTATTTATACTTTTAAAATAACTATTTTCTATGTGTTTATACTTGGGAATACATGTCAAAAAAGAAGCAACTTACGTAATTTTTGAATTTGGAAGTTTTTTTTACTGCTCTATGTTCTGATAAATAGCATAATTTTTCTTGCTCCAAATGTGGGCAGAGCCACACGCACACACGCGCAATTATGCAGCGTAGAGTCGTTCAAAGCATTTTCTTTTAAAAGTGTATCACCGGGAAGTAACGCGATTGTACATAAATCTGTAAATCATAAATACTAACATATTTAAATCAAATCATGATTACTATAAGTATAGTGTCTATACCCAGTGCGGGATGCTGGAAGTCATCTCGATGTCTAGCCCACCCTAAGTAATAAACCACACTTACGACATGACATGAGCATGAGCATGGCATGAGCTATTATGTTCCTCTTCCATGATTGTATGTACAATAGTACTCCAGAATAGCGTTTCGGCTCTCAATCTCTGGGTTGTACTTAACGAACGCGATTTACCTATAGTGCTGGTAAAAAACCCAATTATAGACATCTCGCTCTTTTAGGGAGTTCAGGAGTGAGATAGCATGTGTGAGGTCTTTTGTGTGTCACACTAGCGAGATAAGTAGAATCGCCGATCATTTTACGACCATAGTTCGCTACAATGGTTTTTCCATTGTTATTGTAACCAAAACTTAGCTATAGGTATAACTATAGGTATAATGTAGCTACTTATATTGAATTCTGTAGTTATTGGTAAGTATTAACTCGTCTCAATAGATTTTACATTTTTTTAAAAGATTTTAAGCGGGTTTAGTTAAAAAATAATATTTTGCCTTACGACGGCAATTTAAATAGGTTAGCCACTAAAATCGAAAAAAAACAAAACTATATATTTATAAATAATAATAATAATAATAAATAATAAATCTTTATTACACTTCGGAGTCACAAACATCTGTGTAGCCCTGCCTCTTGTACTAGGAGTTCCTGTATCACAAGAGACAGACCTCTCTATTTACAGGGAATATAATGTAGAAGCGAGATAGACAAAAAAAATAAATTACAGTTATGGCATGCATTGACAAGTAGATTTACAAAATATATAAGAGAACAAAATAATAAAACAAAAATAAAATAAAGAAGTAATGATAAAAGAGTTTAAAATAACAATGCGTTTTGTAAAAAGGGTGGGTGAGTGTGAGTGAAGTGTGTGTGGGGGTGTGTGTGTGTGTGTGTGTGAGGTGTGTGCGTGTAAGTTGTGTATGGTGAATGTGACTGGGTATCATGTTATGCTGCCGAAAAGATTCTCTATTTCCTCATAATCATAATTAATAATTAATTAATAATAATAATAATTAATATTTTTTTTTTTTTTTTAATTAATTTAAATACATAAAATAACAAAAAAAGTGAGATATGTTTCGTTTGCGCCGGGCTTGGGTCACAGATGACCCTTCTTCTTTTTCCTGAGAAAATTTCCGGTAGAATATAATTCAAAATGAGGAGCAGAATGCACCCTGTTAGTTTGCGGAGGGCTGTCCCTTACACCCTGTATTTACATCTGCACTTTCTGTTTACTACAAACAAACATATATTTGAATTTGAATTTTCTAATCCCAGGACTGCAACGGCGATGGCGTCACAGACTGCTTTGACTACATGATGGTCAACGGTAATGGAGGGTACGGGTGCACTTCTCCCTTGAACCGGTCGGCGAATGGAAGGAGATGGCTCAAGAGATACGAAGAGTGCAGACTATAGAAGAAGCTGACGTTAATTCCCCTCATCATCCGAGCCTAATTTCGTCTAGTGCTGGACAATGGTCTGTCCCAATAGCACAATCAACTCGTTTCTCTCGAAAATATTGTCAAAAGAAAGACAAGCATGCTAACGGCCCAATGGATATATTACAGCCTAAGAATATGTGTATTATTGGAATCTCAACATATTATAATAAAACTTATAATTAAGTACATTGGATGTTTTTTTTAGAACAGAGAAGGATATCCTCGGAATTCTGTTTCAAATTTTTTCAAGTTGTACAAGAACAGATTGGACTGTGTGATCCCCAAACTAGGCATTTGCCTATATCTTGGAGGTCGGGAGTCGGTTTATAGCAGATGTTACCATAATCTGGAATCGTTATACATATTTGATATGACACGTACCAAGCAAAAAATATATCATTCCTTGAGGCAATCGATTTTCCTGGGGAAAAATCTCCGTGCTTTCGATTTTGTTCTGAAAATAACGGAAGTGCAAGCTGTACCTATCCTTGGAAATTACTGTCATACTCTCATAACATGAAAGGCGTAATTACCTGCAAGTGAAATGACATTACTAGTGTAATTAGGGTTGCCACCTTTTTCTTGAAGAAATATAGTATTTTTCTCAGAACCTTGCCAAAATATAGTACTTTTGGGAAATTTCGGAAAAAACAATAGTACACATTCATTCATTCATCAAATCATCATGTTTAAACATTATATACAAATTACAATCCTATCACTTTATTGCACACCAGTAAGTAGGTACAAAAGAAACACACAAACACAGAATAACATTATTTATTTTTCCAGGTATATTTATTGTTACTCTGCGCTTTGGATAATAACAGTTTATTGTTTTTAAAATAATTATACGAACCACAGCAATCTACTTCCATATTAATAAAAATCAGCAATTCATTTTTAATGAGCTTAATTAAACTTCTGTTTCTTTCTTCCCTCACCTCACCACAGAATAGAAACAGAAATGACGTTTCGTTGCGTAGCCGTAACGAGGCTCCGTGAGTGCGTTTCGTTCTAAAATTCACAACGCGTCACTACAGGTACGTTCCAATTTAGTCCATGTTTATACAAAAAAGTGCAGCAGTGGAGTTAACAATGAAAATATAGTATGTTTCGTACTATATTATATTTCTATAATGTATAGTACAATTGACCGCAATATAGTACGATACTATATAATATAGTACAGGTGGCAACCCTAAGTGTAATCCGTATTCTATAAAAATATGACCTATCTTTTGAATGCTCAAACATTACTCTAGCATTAAGGGCGAGCGCGCACTGCGGTGCATTTCCGTTAGTTCTGCCGCACTGGGCGGGGCCTACAGTAACAAAACGCATGACCGCAGTGCGCGCACTTCAAAGACATTCATTCCATACTTCACAGATTATGCGTGCACGCCCTAAGTCTCGTAGTTCTTAGCGGTTGAAATCTTACATGTTTTTGTCGGTCAGAAATATTCAACTTATCACCAAGTACGCCTAGCGGAAAGACGTTTTCACGTCAAAATATGTCTATGAGTTATGGATATAATCTAAAGTTTGCATTATGTCCTTAAAAAAATTATAGCTCCAACGGTCCTACTAATTCACAAAGTTATTTTAATTAGATTTTTAGTTTAGCTTTCAAGGAGGAAATTTGACTATACAAACTGGCTAGGACCTATGCCATGAACATAACGAACTATTTAAATACGGCTCCACTCTCCGGCGACAGGATTTACTACGTATTGCATTGCTTTTGCATTAAGGTAGTTAGTATAAGGAACTTTTTAAACTAAACACCTGTAACTTGTACCTACTTTCTGTGCGAATAAAAAACTATTCTATTCTATTCTATTCTATTCTAAATGCTGACTAACCATGATTTTTATTATTTATTAATTTTGGATGATTGGAGCTATAAAACTCTTGAAGAAAAATGAAAAACAAAGACTCATCAGACTCAATATTTTAGTGCATTCTATTAAATAAAAAACAAAAGTAAGGCAGATGAGATGACCTACTTACCTAATGTTGAATGGTAACCTCTTAATTAGCACTCACCATTAGGTAGGTGTGTACCTGTGCTACTGAGCTCTGCTTGGGTGAAAATAGAGAAAACAAAGTTTCCCAGAAATGAGACCTAGCTACGAGTATTATATCGATAAATTTTTTTGCCCGTAAACCCTATATTGCAAATTTCATCGAAATCCTTAGAGCCGTTTTCGAGTACAGGGTGTAAGGGACAGCCCTCCGCAAACTAACAGGGTGCATTCGGCTCCTCATTCTGAATCATATTCCACCGGAAATTTTCTCAGGAAAATTATCATTTTTTCAATTTTTTTTTCAGTTACATTTTCATTATTTCAATGTAAAATTGCATTGTGTGTTCGCGGCACTCCATTTATGTAAAAAAAAACTGAAAAAAAAAAACAGCAAAAAAAAAAAACCAGCAATGGATGTTGAAATACTCTAACCAACGACGCGTGAAATCAGCTGTTCACTTTCTGTCTAGCTACAGAGTTCATCTAACTCACCGCATACCTATTACCTACCCCTCCCAACCAGTAATAGACGCTCCGATTTGTGCACAAAAACACAAACAAATCAGGTTTATTGGAGTCCCTTAAAGTTCCTGAAAAAATTTCATGTACAGTCATCTTAGTATGACATACTGAATTCACCCTATCAGTTTGCGGAGGGCTGTCCCTTACACCCTGTAGATACAAATATTGCTCATTAAAATAGTTTGTAGGATAGGATACTTCTTGCATTATCCTGTAGAGTCCCGTTATCCTACCACCTTCTTCAAATCCATATATATTATAATTATAACATAGTGGCTGGTCCGCGACTTAATTTGCTATCTATGATGAAAAGTAGCCTTCTCCAGGTTTTAGACTACTATGATTTGTCAAATTTCATGATTTACTTTCGCATTTAGAATAAATCTGGTGAACATAACTTTTAAGCTCTTCACCATGAAACTCCTTCACCATTTTTAAAGTCCACCACTATCAAAAACAAGCAGTCTACAACAAAAAAGCCGAACTCTCGGCAGGACGACCTAAAACGTCACAGTAGGTACCATAGACAAGTTGTGACATGAATGAATATTCAAACGGAGTGTGTTGAAACTTTAATGAGGAACCAGACAGAACCACTCGAAAAACATGCGCTACAGGAGTTCCTTATTTTAACATTCTGCTAGATTGGACAAAGTTAGGAGACGCGTTAAAAAAGATACGGCCTTTTTCGTTCACTGTTCTTAGATACTCTTTTATCAAATACCTACTGAGAGTAGATCCAACACATAACAAAAACATTTATTTAATCAGAAGTCAGAACTATTCAGAATAACTTGGGACGTAAAAGACTTTAACATACTACCAACACATTACGAACAGCAAACTACACTCAGGATAACATTTAAACAGTAAGATATACAATCTCTTTGGTGTAGTTTAACCAAAGACAAAACAAGTGGGCACATAAATCGTAAACTGTGTTGTCTGTGGAGTTGAAGCAATTCTCTAGTTGGCGCGAAATCAGGCAGGCAACATGGCCGTGGTTTGACGGCATGGATAATACCTACTTTGGTCCATAACCATTGACTGTGTTAAATTAGTATGTTACATTTGGTTACCCACACGCTTTAAATTACAAAAATATACTTTGTATGAAGGAAACTACACTCCAGGGATCTTATATATCGAGCCATCCTGCAACAACAACTTTTTAAATAGTCGTGAATTCAAATTCGGAACAATGACGACACCAAAATAATGTCCTATGTATGTCGACGGCATGTCGGCAATAAAACTGTATAAAAACTTTTTCTTTAATTAATTTTATTAATATTCTTTTATTATTATTATTTTGATGTTTTAGGCCTTATCTCACATGGAATTGCTCGGAGGCTTGATCTAGCAATCGCAGAGTGTATAAAAAGCTGGTTTTACGAGACAGCATTATTCACAAAACAGGACCCTTTTGCAAAATTGTATCCAATATGGAATTACACCAGGTACTCGTGTAAAACTAGTTCCTACACATCTCTGTGTTCAATAAAATGCCTCGATGAATTTTAATGAGTCTTTTATATTCCATTAAGCTTCAGTAAATGAATTCTATCTGTGACATAGGTACATCTTTAGTAGAAGGACTAAACGTTATTGTTTGACAAATAGTTTGTTACCAGTAGGTATAATTTTTCGAAGATTCCAGAAAGTGCTGTAGTAGTAGTAGTAGTGCAGTTAAGGCTTCCTCAAACAGACGCGACACGCGATATAATCGCGCGACACAAATACATCGCGTGTCGTGCCTGTTTGTAGGAGCCTTTGGGTTTAATATCTATGTAGTCGTGGACTAGATATTCATAATCGTTTCCACTGCTGGGACCATATAAATATAAAAAAACATTATTATATCTAATGGCTGGGACACAGGCCTCTTCTCGGTGAGAGGGAGGGCCCAGTGCGGGTTGGTAGATGTCACATGTCTTCGAATTTTTGGTTCTAGAACATGCCGGTTTCCTCACGATGTTTTCCTTCACCGTTTTGAGAGCGGTGGTGATGAAATATTTTACACAAAGTAAAGGCTCTTACAGACAGAGACGATATCGCGTCGCGACGCGATTATTGCAATACCTATTATATCCGTAGAACAATTTCTATAAAATCGCGCGCGACCATATACACAGGAGCGACGCGATATCGCCTCTGTCTGTACCATTGATAACAGCCGCGACTTATGAGTTGTAGGTCGCAGGTTCGAACCCAGAGCCCCCGTCTGGGTTCGAACCTGCGACCTACTCCTACCTACTACTACAACTCATAAGTCGCGGCCGTTATCAATGGCCACCACTGCTCTACTGGTGGTACATAGATATTGCTGGACATAGTTAATTAAGACTAACTAATTTTTAGGGTTCCGTACCAAAATGGTAAAAAAGGAACCATTATGGTTGTGACTCAGTCTGTCTGTCTGTCTGTCTGTCACAGCTGGATATCTCAAGAACTACCAATGTTATCAACTTGAAATTTAGAATAGTTTTAGATGACGTTTACCCAACTATTTTGCAAATAAGAAAGAAATAAAAATATTTTGCAAAAGGGACTGAAAGGGGGTCTTAAAAATTTAAAGTGGGGCTACTAGGTCATGTGGGTATCATATGAAAGAGCGCTGTTTGCACATACTCAACTATTTTTTTTTTTTTAGGCCGCATAGTTTTCGACTTTTGATGAAAAATGTAGAACAAAATACCGTTCCCCCCCCCCCCTTATCTCCGAAGTTTGCAAAGAGAAAAATCTGAAATTATTCTATGTGATAGAAGTATAGGTAAATATTACAGGAAAAATAAAACGATGTCTCTAAGTAGCAGACTTTTTCAGAAATCGGAACGGAACCCTCGGTGCGCGAGTCGGACTCGCTCTTGACCGGTTTTTTTTTAAGAAGACTTACTTGGCAGATAATTTCATACAAATTCTGTTCCATTTTTGAATTTATTCGGTAAGTTGTGGCTATTCGGACATCGTGAAATAGGCCCTAAGTTTACATATAGGACATCAGAGATGTCTACATCAGAAAATGGTAGGTATAGCAACAAAACCAACAGGCTTATTAACGTCGCAACTAGGCTTACCAGATAAAAAAAATGAAATTCCGGAGTAAATTCCGGACATTTCAAGAAAATTCCTGATTTTTTGTAAATAAGTACTTAGGGAGTTGTTTCATGCTTGTTTCCGTAATATTTATGTCAGAGTGAACGAAGCAATTCGCGTTTTCGCGAATATTCTCGACTAGGGGCGAGGGGGGGGAGGTAAGTGCATCTTCTCCGCCCACGCTCGCTCACACCTAATATTGAATGAATATAAATTTTTAATTTTATTTTTACACAAATAAAATTATAGAAAAATTCCGGACGGCTTAAAATTCCCCCCACATGCCGGACATAGACTTATATTACCGGACATGTCCGGAAAATTCCGGACGTATGGCAACCCTAGTCGCAACACTCCCATTAATATGCGAAACAACATCAATTTAATGAATATTCTCGAAACAGAAAAAACCTCCCAGTCATCGTCTCTCCAAAAAAGTTACATGAAAACATTCTTCAGCTTTTCCCGCCATTACTGCGCGCGGAACTCATTATTTTTAACAAAATACGCAAACGTATTTGAGCACGCATCCTTTCCTTTTTCTCGGGTCCTTACTCCGAAATGTTCTGTCACATAAATTAACAAAGCATCGCAAAAAAACGGATAAAAATTACGCAAAAACCAGAAAAAAACATAACTCACAAGTTTAGACATTTTTGGGCGAGTTCTGGGCATCCAGTTTTGGGTTAATTTTATGTTTTGGGTTAATAAAATTTATTCAGTGGCTGACTGCTGCCTGAAGTGTAAAATTTCAGTTAATTAGACTGTGGCTTGATGAATGTTGAAAGTTGCGATAATCCACAATTTCTACTTTTCGCCGCAACTCATTATGATTTAAGGCGAAAGCGCCAGGATAACCCGCGAAATTCTTTTCTTACGTTTTTTGCAATTTGCAAATCAGTATTAGGTTGTATGTTGATCTAAACTATGATTTGCCACCGCACAACCCAGTTACTGGGTAATACGATACCCCTTGGTAAGACTGGTTGTCAGACTTACGGGCTTCTGACGACCCGTAACGACTGTCAAAGATCCACGAATGACAGCCGGGACGCGTATATAGAAATGCTAATTCAGTACGTCCCCTCAGGCGGAGACGAATACCTAGAGTTAGCGCATTTCCAGGCGTTAAACACACGTAAATCTGGGGGCACGGGAGTGCCCCCGCCAAGACGAGCCAAGCGAAGCGCAAGGGCACTACCTAACTTTTCTCGAAGCACTTCGTCGTATTTTTGAACCTTCTTAACGTGGGTTTGGATTATAATAATAACCCCACCGCCGTATCTCTACGTTGACGTCGTGGTGGGGCTTGCGCGCTCCGAACTCTGGGCCTGTGCCAGTAGAGTTCACTTTGCCGATACAGGTCTAGGGTGAGGAGCCAGACCAAGAGAGATACAGAAACCCGCAGGGCAGCATGTGGCGAGCTGTTGGGCAGTAGCGACCCCACGGACCCTATCTCCCGGGAGTAGTCTTGTTCCTCATCTCTGGCTTGCCTTTATTGGCCGGCTGGAGTGAACACTGACGGGAACAGAGCTCCCACCTCATTCTTGCCTTTATTGGCTGGCTTGAGTGGAGATTCGCAAGAGCAAACGTGCTCGGAGGAAGGAAGTATTCCAGTAAGTGTTTGTAGGGATCTTGACCATCTTCCGGGCTCTGGGATTATTCTGAGAACCGTGGGATACCTCTCCACTCCTCACAAGCACCTCAGGACATGTTGCCCCCTTGCCGCTACGACACTATGTGCTAGCGACCGTTTTCGGGGGCCCATTATTGAGTGTGCAAGTCACCCCCTGCCATTTTATCCGTGTATTATAAAACATTGATCCAGCAGGGGCCATAGTCAGTTCATAGTTTTAGGTAACCAGTCCACAACCACCCAAATCCATAGCCCAATATGTTTTGTATCCATGTTCTGCAATAGTCCTGCACCAACCGGGGGTTGTCCTTGGGTGCACATGCATAGTGCATACAGGTATAATCGTCGGCTGGTGCCGCCTCGTCATTTAAAATTGTCTAAGGGGCCTCTGCGAGTTGGCTTCGGCCCCTCATACGCCTTCCAAAGGTCCGGGACCCCAGGGTCCCGAGATATGTCAAAGACAAAATAATAATAATAAGGTTTCGTTTGTGCAATTATGGACGAAGTTATCTTGATTTAAAAATGTAATTAAATGAGATAAAAAAATGAATAAACGAGTAATAATAATATATCATTTATTTCGGGTAACTAAGACCCATAACATAAATACCTTGCAGACTATCATACATATTTATAAAAAACACAAAAATAAACTACTTATTGCATACGAAGAGACGGCGTCGTATTGCGCTGCGTGGTGTCGCGTACCCTTCCGCGGAATCGCCGATAAACCAGATTATACCTGATAAACAAAATTTTCGGGAAATGATGTCAGTGGTTGACTTATTAAACCTACAAAGTTTCAATTGCATAGCTCTTATACTTTACATTTTATTGATATCTAAAATACCCCGATTTCGTCACTGACTCACTGACTCACTGATGATCATAAAAATTCTTAGGGTACTTCCTGAAGTCCTAGAAAGCTGAAATTTGGTATATAAGCTAGTATTAGTACACAAACAACAAAAAAATTCTAAAACTTGGAACTTTTACCCCCAAACCTTTTAAACTAGGGGATGGAAATTTGTATGAGACTTCCGCAAATAGTAAGTACTTATACTTACGAATAATATTAATACACTTGTACATACTTCGATAAGTGTTTATTAATCTCATACCTATCAACCTATACATATCATACAACTGCAACTTACAAAAAGAAATGAAATCCCACCAAAAACATTTTCATGTAAAATGTTGCCAAGACGAGACCACATATAGCTCGCACTGACAAAAAGCTATCAGATCTCATGTAGAGCCAAGCTTCTAACTCTACACGCCCTAACTCTCCAAGCCCTAATTTCACAAACTCTACACCTTAGTCAAAATATGTGACTTGGCCGTTTCGCTACCATCACATGGGCGCAAGGTGAAAAATGTATTCACTGTTCATTACTTTTCTGTTATACAATAGTTCTTGTAGTAACGAAACGGCCAAGCCTCATATTTTGACTAAGGTGTAGAGTTTGTGAAGTTAGGGCTCGAGAATTAGGGCGTGTAGAGTTAGAAGCTTGGCTCTACATGAGATCTGATAGCTTTTTATCAGTGCGAGCTATATTTGGTCTCGTCTTGGCAACATTTTACATGAAAATGTTTTTGGTGGGATACTAGTATTCAGTAGCATTAACGCGAAATTAGCATTTAGGAAATGACGCTATCGTCTCCGCCTGAGGGGACGTACTGAAGTAGCATTTCTATATACGCAGACGGGACCAACGGCTTAACGTGCTTTCCGAGGCACGTCTTGGTGTGTAAATATGGTCACCCATCCACGGACCAACCGCGGCAAGCGTAGCTTAACCTTAAATTAAAATTAAGATCCTTTAATACCTAAGTATATTCCTTTTAAGCTTTCCATTCAAATCAGCTCTAAACCGTTCAATGTCTAGAGTGTAAAATTCTAAATATTCCGTATTAAAATTCGTTTAGGGACCTGTCTTGTCTTGTGTCAGCGCTTTTAAACATTGTACAGACCGCTTTGTGTTAGTATTTGCATAGAAACGTCTAGAATTTTCTTTGTTTTAGAACTAAAGTTAGATTCAAGAAAGGATACGCTGGACTCGTATTGAGCTGTTGCTTTGTTTCTAAAGGGAATTGCATTGGGAAGAAAAAGGGAAAGAAATATCACCTATTGTCGCTTATGTCCTAAGTGTTAATTTAAAATCGATCGATCTCATCTTTCGTGGCACGTAAAGTACTGATGTATCTGTCGCAGCCAACTACCTTAATCAGCCGCCTAGCCTTTGGAAGTAGTGCTCGCCGTCCGCTACCGTACGCGTCACCGCTCGCTTCTCTCGCTCGGCTTGCGCGTTATTGGTCACAGATCAGTTAATTGATTAAGCTAGTTAGCTTCGATATATCGATCATCTCTACAAAAGGCATTGCATTATAAGGATTATGATCATGAACACCTTCAAGTAGAGATGGGGTTTATTGCCCCATTTTTCTCCATACGAAACCTTACCTTTTTACCTTTTGGAATTAGAATCAATTCTAATTTCTTGTATATTTTCACGTTCAAAAGTGCCTCTTTTGTGCCTCTAATGATTTGACTTTGACTCGGATGGCCACACATGGCCCAAAATTGACCATTGTATACACCCACCCTCACACAACCCTTCAATTTGTAACATCACTCCATTACCCACAAATTAACAACGTAATAGTCAATTCATCAGTCTTTGTCACACGATATTACACCGCCATGTTGAGCGTTCTGTTTCACGCATGTGACGCTAGAGGGCGTCGCGACTTCGCTCTAAGGTGACGAACATATATTTTGGATGTAACCTACCCTCAACGTGGGATGGAAAAGACGTGATGTATGAGAGGTATTTCTGAGTAATGATCCTTTATTTCTGATGTGTCTGGTTTTTGAGACACTGCCATTTTATTCTGAGAACTCGTTCCGCGAAAATTCAGTAGGTACCGTAGGTAGGTACCTACTAAACTTTATGACTAGGTGATAAATTGAGTCGACGCTAAAGAAAGGGAGCTTATTATTATTAGGAATGAATTTGTGAAAATATGAAGTTGACGTAAGTTTAAGTAGGTATAAAGGTTATAAAATAAGTAAGTACCTAATAAGGTTGTACCTAGCCTCTAATAAGTCTTATCATTTACATTGCATTCAGACAGCGTAGGCAACGTCGCGTCACCGCGGCGCAAAGAGTTGTCAAACATTACGCCATTTTGATTAATTTCTCACTCAATATTACATTAAAATTAAACTAATAGAGTATTATTATTTATTTATGTAAAAGCTAAAGCTTACCAACTAAACAGGATTAACCCACAGTATTTGTCATAGAGCTCGCATGCATCTAATTCAAAATTAGAGGAAAAAAAAATAGATTTCAATAAATATAATTTAATAATATAATTTTGATCAATATAATTTTGATTTTAATTTCAAATTGAAAATTGATCTTTCAATTAATAGGAGTACTATCTACAAATTCGAAGTTATATTTTCATACTAGAACAATAAAAACAGAAATTTTGAAAAAAATAATAAATCGTTAAAAAATATCGAAATTCAAATCAAAATCCCTGCGTAAGATTTTTATTTCGATTTAAAAAAAAAACTAGGCTAGCCATAGGCTTCTACTTCGTTCACCTATAGCCTATTTTTTCAAGACGGTAAAAAAGTCATCCGGTACAAAATTAAAAATTCTGTATTTTCTGGCTTCAAAACTCAAAATGTTGACATCACTACTAAGCCATGGATCGACCTATTAAGTTGCATACTCAAACCTGATTCAACCATTATATACACACGCACATGTAATTACAATACACACACACAACACAACACATACACAAAGCAAAATAATACAGTAGTGTCCATACTCTTGTGAAGGACAGACTGTATAAAATTTTAGATAAATTATTGAAATAATAATCTTAACATTATTTTTAAATAATAGTAAAAGTGAAAGGATAAATGCGGAAGTGTCGTCATTAATAAGCGTTTAATAGTGCCCAGCGGTTGAGATCAATTTATTTTAAAAGGTACCTATCAGGTTTTTATATTTTTACTAGCTGTTCGTGGCCGGGTGAATTTCATGTCTCTATCTCCAGTAGTTTAGGCTGTGTGTTGTCTGTTTTCATACAAAAATACCATACAAATATCCGGCTTTTCCGGTGAATTTTCCAAAAAAAAAATCTGCCATGCAAACCTTGTCCTGACAATTTCAAGCGATGAGCGAACATACATTCGGCAATTCATGATTTTATTTTTAAATTAATTTTATTAAATGTCGTCGTGAAGTTTACTAACTCGAGGTTAATAATGTCAGCGCGTGATTGTCCAATTGGAATATAAAGGCCTGTTCACTTACAGAAAAGAAACAAGCATCCCCAAGATATCGCCCTGCTTGTAAAACTAAATGAATTATTAGACTTTTGGCAATTTCAAACGAAAACTAATTTTACTCAGAGGTTGTCAATCTTTCTAATCGTATCTGAGATAACGATTAGAAAGTATGACCACCCCTTTTTTTTTTTTTTTTTTTTTTGAGGGTGGGAAATCATCAAATAACTTCTCCCGCTCTGGGTGGAGCGGGAGGGCGTGTCAGACTTTTACTGACTAAAACCCACCCGTGTTCCTTCAGTTGCCTATGCCAGGGCCGCGGTAACCCTTTCAGACAACCCGCGACCCCAGCGGCGTCGGCCCTATTGGGCCCCGTCACTTGCTGACATCTCTTTGAGGCGCGCGTGGAACACAACGCGCCGTCGACTCGGGCCTGGTTCTTACCGGACGGCGAGCTACCCGCTGCTCACCGTCCGCAGGCCCGCGCCTACGGTGGCCGGAAATCGCCCCGCGATTCCCGCCGCCCAGGGCGTCTCCTGCGGCGACTGAGGGCGTGAGGCTGCCTCTCCCTCACGCGTTCCGCCTCCTCCTTCGCTAGCATCACTGCTTCGCAGAAGGAGGTGACGGCCTCCCATGCACTCTCGCTCCGCACCATGGCCTGGACCAGGCTCGGACGCGAGAGATCGCCGCCGCCGATCGCCTCCGTGAGAACACGGCGGTGCTCTGCCCAAGCTGGGCAGACCTCCACTGTATGCTCCACCGTGTCCTCCGGGCGATCCACACAGTGGAAACACCCGGGCGTTTCCTCCCGCCTTATGCGAAACAGGAACCTCCCGAAACAACCGTGTCCGGTGAGGACCTGCGTCAGGCGGAAGGTGAGGACGCCGTGGCGCCTCTCTAGCCACTCCTCAAAGAGGGGACTTATCGCCGCTATTGTGGCGTGCCCAGCGCTGGGTTGCGACAGTCGCGCTCTCCATGCCGCCATGAGATCCCGCCGGAGCTCTGTCCGCTGTACCGTGATTTCTCGCGGCAGCGGAGTTACGCCCCGGCGTTTCGCCTCCTCACGCCACTCCCACACGTGCGCGAGGACCTTTGCCTCCAGATCCCACGGCGGCAATCCGGCAAGGAGGCTCGCCGCCTCCCGGGAGACCGTGCGGTATCCCCGGACTAGCCGGATGGCCATGACCCTCTGGGACGCGTTCAACCTGCCGGCTGGTCCCAGCCTTAGGGAACGCGCCCACACCGGTGCTCCGTAAAGGGCCATGGACCGCACGACCCCCGCGTAGAGCCTCCGGCAGGAGGCGTTTGGACCCTCCAGATTGGGCAGGAGCCGCCTCAAGGCAGCCCCAGCCCGTGCCAGTCTGGGAGCCAAACGTCGAAAGTGCTCCACGAAGTTCCACCGGCTGTCGAGGACGAGTCCCAGGTACTTCATCGTCGACCCGACTCCGATGTGAACCCCTCCCACCGTTATTTCGGAACCCGACGGTGGCGCATTCCGAGGACCATGAAAACACATGGCCTCGGACTTGTGCAAGGCCACCTCGAGTCCCAACTGCCGGATCCTCTCCACGACTATCGCAACCCCGCGTGTCGCTAAGTCCGCCGCCGCCAAGTATGACCACCCCTGAGTTTGTTTCGATGTTTCTTCTCAGAGTGGTCGGTTAGGAAACGTCGACTTCATCTATTTTTAGAGTTCCGTACCAAAATGGTAAAAAAGGAACCCTTATGGTGTCACATAAGGGTTCCTTTTTTACCATTTTGGTACGGAACTCTAAAAATAGATGTCGTCTCAGTCTGTCTGTCGGTCTGTCTGTCTGTCTGTCTGTCTGTCTGTCTGTCAGTCGGTCTGTCTGGCTGTCTGTCACAGCTGGATATCTCAAGAACTACTAAGGCTATCAACTTGAAATTTGGAACAGTTTTAGATGACGTTTGCCCAACTATATTGCAATTATGAAAGAAACAAAAATACATAATGTTTATTTTGCAAAACGGACTGAAAGGGGGTCTTAAAAATTCGAAGTGGGGTTACTAGAGCATGTGAGGTATCATATGAAAGAGCGCTGTTTGCACATTCTCAAACATTTTTTCCTTTTTTTAGCCGCATAGTTTTCGACTTTTGATGAAAAAGATGAAAAAATTCCGTTCCCCCATATTGTTACCCTGTACCAAGTTTGTATGTGTGCAATAAGATAAAATATAAATATTATACCAATGAAGAGGTTTATCATTTCATACTCGACCCATACATTAAAAACAATGTGCCTATGTTTAATTATAGTCAAACCTCGAAGCTCCAGTGCTCCTAGGTATAGGTAATACGAGCTGGTATCCGCAACTCCACGACAATGCGCGTATTTTGCGTATGGGTGGGAAAATAGGTTATTCGGTCCACCCCAGCTCCTCAAAAAAGGCCAGCAGCGCCTTAATATTACTGACAACCTCCCGGAGGGTACCTGGGTTACCGAAGTACTTTGCCCTGAATGCGGCGACCACCGGGCAGTTTAGAAGCACATTAGCTGCTGTCTCGTCGTCCTCCACGCAGGCCCTGCACAGCGGACTGTCTGTGACTCCTATGACAAAGAGATGTTTATTAAATGACCCATGGCCAGTTATAGCAGCTGTAACTGTACGCAGCTGTTGTTTAGTCAGTCGGAGGACCTGTTTCGTGAGGCGGCCTTCAATTGCAGGGAGTGCTTCCTTAGCCTGCCTACACTCACGTTGGTCTGACCAAAGTTTGTGATGCTGGTCCCTGGTACGCTTCCTTACCAGAGCGCGCAAGTACCCGAAGGGGAGCGGCACTATGGGTTCTGGTCCCACTGGTGCCATGCTCGACCCCCTTCTGGCAAGTTCGTCGGCTGCGTCGTTGCCTAGCGAGCCGCTGTGTCCCTTAATCCATTGAATGGTTATATTATTGAGTCTACCCACCTGGTTGAGACGCTGGTGGCACCCGTATATTAGCCCAGAGTCCACTGTGTGCCTACTTAGCGCTTGCAGAACAGCCATGCTATCTGAGAGTATGCGGATCAAGTGGTCCTTAACTTCCCTGGCCGCGATGGCCGAAGCGGCCAGAGAAATGCCCATGCACTCGGCCTGGAACACCGTGTTATGGACCCCCAATGGTGTAGCTATGTGTATGTTGAAGTCCTCCGAGAAGATTCCAGCACCTGTGCCACTACCTGTTTTAGATCCATCCGTGAAGATGCGCAGCTCTGCGGGGCACAACCCCTCGCATCGGCGATCCTCGTGAAGCTGGATCTTGTATTTTTTGTCAAAGATGAACTGTTTGGGTACCCGGCATTGATATATCAATGGTACCCGGTCATTTATAGCTATCGTGATGCTCCTAGGTTTGACTAGTCAATCCTCAGGTCTGACTTGAAGTTAAGGCCCAAACAAATGAAGTTTTTCGGCTTCTGACTAAAGAATTTTCGTCAAATCTAACTCAATTAATGAAATCGGGGTTTAACCAGTCAAACTTCAATTAGATATAATTGGAATGTATGGATTTGTTAGATTAGGTGTGATAAAACGATTTTTTTTACCCGACTGCGGCGAAGCCCAAAAGGAGGGTTATGTGTTTGACCTGTATGTATGTATGTCCGTTTCTTTGTTCCCTCGTAACTTCTAAACGAATAAACGGATTTGGATAAATTTAAATACGTCTTTAGATTTGTCTTGGTGGCGCGAGTGTCACTGGCTACATTAACATCAACAATAAAGTAAAATGGCGGATTTGGGGTGACATATTGTGGAGTCCAAAATTTTTTTGTCTCCAAATACCATCGAGTGGGGTATCAAAATGAAGGGTTTTAAAAGGTGATTTCAAAAATATATACAACTTATATGTTTAAAAGTAATTCGACAAATTGAATTTTGATTAAAAAAAAATGCTTTGAGCAGAGTTAGGACCTCGAAGGCTTGGCTATTTGTGCACTTATCCAAGCTTTTAAATAACCGTCACGGCCAAAACATTTGTAAACTAAAAAGCTGGAAATAAAAAAAGTAATTAAAAAAAAAAACTGAAAAACCCGACTGCAGTAAAAAAACTAAAACTGAAAAAATAAAAACAAGCCCATTTTTTTAATAAAAGTTGGAAGCAGGCGGAACCAATTCCATTTTTATATTTTTAAACTCAAACGGGACCCGCCTGCTTCCTACTTTTATGAAATTTAAAATGGGCTTGTTTTTAGTTTTTCAGTTTTAGTTTTTACTGCAGTCGGGTTTTTTAGTTTTCTTTAAATTATTTTTTTTATTTTAATGTTTATTGTTTAATTATATTGTAACCTAACCTCAAAACACCTAGGTTAGGCTTGGATTAGGGTTTTCGTCAGCAGGTCGACGGAGCCCCGCTGGGGGGGCACCTATTCCTGTCTGCAGGGTTTTAGGTTCCTTTCATTCGAGTTTTTGTTTTGAGGGTCGGTTTGGTTTAGGTTTAGGGTTTGCGTCAGGAGGTCGACGTCGACGTTTGACCGAGTCTGCCAGTCGCTTCTAGGATCGACTAGGCAAAGCCCGAAACAGATGATTTTACTTTCGACGTTTGACTGCAATGTTAGGAACTTCTAGGTTTGACTAAAAATACTTTAGTCAAAGGCTGACATTGGAATTTATTTCGGGGTTTGCCCGAAGGCTTTGGTCAAACCTAGGATAAACCAGTCATTCCGGGAAGAGACTGCATATCGACCTTTGACTATGACATATCAATCAATCTGCCTAGCCTTTTCCCAACTATGTTGGGGTCGGCTTCCAGTCTAACCGGATGCAGCTGAATACCAGTATTTTACATGGAGCGACTGCCTATCTGACCTCCACAACCCAGTAACTGGGTAATACGATACCCTATGATTGATTGACTATGACATATACAGGGTGTCCGGTAATTAATGGATAACGTTTTAAGGGGTCATTGTACTCATCATTATGAACAACTTTTTTTATGGGACTGACCCTGATTTCGCAAAAAAAAAATCTTTTGTTCTCTAATGTTCGCAATATAACTAGTCAAAATGTAGGGAAAGCTGATATTTTTTTTGTGATATCAGGTTTAATCCCATAGAAAAAGTTGTTCATAATGATGAGTACAATGACCCCTTAAAACGTTATCCATTAATTACCCGACACCCTGTATACTATACTAATAATAAAGCTGAAGAGTTAGTTTTTTTTTAAGTTGAACGCGTTAATCTCTGGAACCACCGGATTTGAAAAAAATATTTTTGCATTTGATACAGGCTATTTAACATCACGCCATGACCTTTAGGAGCCGAGCAAAAAGAAAAAAAAAGTATTAGCGTGGGCAGGTGATGCGATGCGACGGTGTGGGTCGGGAGGACAAGAAATTTTAAGTACGCGTTTTACGCGGACAAAGCCGTGGACAGAAACTAGTTGTATAAATAAAATACATGTAATAACAATATCCACGAGCTATAAGTATTGTTATTGTTATTACATAGTGTTATTTATTTTGCAAGGAAATAATAATAATGATAATGATTAATGAGTCATCAACATAGTTCAACAATAATAATGTGTCTCGTCTCAAATCGAAAAGATATTGCTTCTGCCAGTATTCTATTTAAGGCCGAACTATACGCCAATGACCTGGAGTGGTTAGCTTGCGCATTCTGGCCTGAGCTCACGCAACGCGTCGTACGTCCAGCCAGTAATAGTACTCGCCCATCAAGGAGCGCTGTCCCAAATTAGACGCATTTTTAATTTATTATAATAAAAAATATACATGTTTTTAAAAAGTAACAAAACCAAATCATTTTCGTTTGTATTGCAAAGTAGTAGATATTTTTTTTATATTCTTTTGATAAAAAATGAAGGAGTAAAATGGTTTCATCTTAACGATTTGGAGGTGATTTGGGGTTTTTTTGTTCTTATTATGTGATACCGATACAAAAATTATGGCTAAACTAAATTACGATTCATATCATGTAGATTACTAACAATTTTTTTCAGATGTAATTTCTCTGTAGGTTCCGGCGAAAAACTGCTTCATCTGCACGCTGTTTTTAAGCTTTTTTCGAAAGAGTAGCCTTAAACTCTAGAACTGGTTTTTCCATAACTGGTATCCTTGTTAACCTGTCTAACTGAGTTAAATATAGAAATTTCTCGGCAAAATGTAGTCTGAACTTGAGCCCGGTCGATTGCAATTAGGGTTACCATATCTCAGGATTTGTCCTGAGATCTCAGGATTTTTAGGCTTTTCTCGGGATTGCGGCCGGATTTTGGATATCTCGTAAAATCTCAGGATTTTTGGAATTTTCAATAAAATAGCTTAAAGTGTAATTATTAATTCACTGGAGTAAACTGACAGATGCTAATGTCACTTTGTAAAATAATGGTGCCATATTTACTGTAATAGTGATGCGTTCCGTTCGTTGTGCTTCAGCTCATTCACACAAAGTCAATAGGAACATTTATTATAAAAGCTAATTAATTATAACATATACAGGGTGTAAGTGTAAACAGTGGCACTCTTTTAAGGGGTCATTATTGTACTCATCATTATGAACAACTTTTACTATGGGATTTCGGAGGCATGAGGAACAGGGTGTAAAGTTCACTCATCCTCCATAGAAAAGGGAGGATCTTCCGACCAGATGTCGGGACGTTGTAAGACGCGTGGTAAACTCTAATTGCGCGATGCAGGATTTCGTGACGTCATGTCACTATGATGCGTAGTTCGTATGTGGCGATATAGATACCGCCGCCACAGGATCAAACCTCAAATCGGGAATAAAATCAGCTGTTCAGTACATTTATGTTTGTCAAATTCGTCAAAATGTAGGGAACAGCTGTTTTTTTTCGCGATTTGAGGTTGGTCCTATAGTAAAACTTGTTCAAAATGATGAGTACAATGACCCCTTACAAGATTGCCACTGTTTACACATACACCCTCTAAGTACCTATACATAAATAAATTCAATGTATTTATTTCATTTTATATGTTTAACAATCGCAAAGATAACTTTGTATTTCATAATGATACTGTGAATTATTACAAGGTTATTTTTTGCAGCTGCAGAAAATCACATATCAATATGGTTACACGATGTACAGAAGTTTCAAATTCCTAATTTGTTGAATTGTTGCGCTAGAGCTCGTACAAAAATGGTCTAAAATTGACAACTTTTACAGCCCCCTATTTCTTCATTTTAGAAGATAAAAAAAAAATGTTTGTACTCCACTCGATGAGTTCTAGACAATGACATCACAAGCTAGGTTATTTTTTTTTTTCAAAATGAAAAGTTTATTGTATCGGAAATTATTTTTTATCTTTGCTTTATTTTTATTATTTGTTGAAGCCTTAATAGAAATACACAATCTGTGAAAATTTCAACTATCTACCTATTATGGTTCATGAGATAGTGACAGACGGACGGACAGCGGAGGCTTAAGTTCATACGCACAATATTGAGAGACTAGCTAGACTGCCTGCGGCTTCGCCCGCGTTGATGTCTGGTTTCATGGGTTTTAATTGTCATGCGCGGAACCATAATTATTTTTCTAAAATAAAAATAGCCTAATTTACTCCGCCGTCAAAATCGGTGAACATTCGTTTGGGAAGTTTCCATAACTTATATTTATTTCATTTTATATAATTCGCTTTTTGAAAGTCATTATCAATCGGCCTATAAAGGTACTACTAATATGTTTATATCGATTAAACAATAGTACATTCCGATACAAGTGGAGAACGTTTGTTATTGCATTCGAGGCGGAATTAAAACACCCGAGCCGTAGGCGAGGTTGTTTTTGAGCCGAGAACTGCAATAACAAATGTCCACGTGTATCGAACGACGTTTTTCAATACACTTTTGAAGAAATAAAATAAAAACGGAAAACATTTTTGTCATGAATTATTAGGAAACTATGATTTAAATTTTCTTTTTTTCCGCGCTTTGCTTTGCCAGGTTGAAGGAGAAGCAAAGGTATAAAGCCGATATACAGCCTAATATGAAAAATAGAAAATTCAAATATTTTCGAGTTTAGAACACAAATAAATGTTAATTTGTTCATAAACGTTTTTTTATTGTAATAATCATAGTTTTTGATGATATTCTATTTATAAACATTATTTAAATATTCAAAAAATATACTTAGCCACGCGCTCCTTCTTTTTTTTTGTTCTATTCGCATGATGAGAATAGAACAAAAAAAAACATTTTTACGGTTGTGTGTGAGTCAGAAAGGAGCTCGTGGCTAAGTAATAACAGCCGCACGGGTCAATCCATCAGGTTAAGGTACGCTTGCCGGGGTTGGTCAGTGGATGGGTGACCATCTTTACATATCGAGATTCCTCCGTGCCTCGGAAAGCACGTTAAGCCGTTGGTCCCGGCTGTTATTCGTGGATCTTTGACAGTCGTTACGGGTCGTCAGAAGCCCGAAAGTCTGACAACCATTCTTACCAAGGGGTATCGTATTACCCAGTTACTGGGTTGTGTTACAGACAGGCAGTCGCTCCATGTAAAATACTGATATTCAGCTGCATCCGGTTAGACTGGAAGCCGACCCCAACATAGTTGGGAAAAGGCTGGCAGATTGATTGTGTGAGTCAGAACTGACCCAGTAACCTTTTCAAGATCTCTTTCTTGTCCGTCTCCCACAGATTTTCTACTCGAGATCTAAATAAGCATCTTAGGAATTTGAATTTTGGCTTTTAATCTCGATGACGCATACTTACAGATCGTCAGTCAAAAACCTTTTTTTTTATTATTTTTATTAAAAAATAAAATAATCGTCCCCTTACTTACAATTTCTAAATATTTTACAAACTTTTCTTATTTTTTCAGATAAACAAGAACATAACACAAGATGCACATAAACCCGATGTTAGCGATCCCAATTTGTTTATTTGGCGTTTTCGTCTTTTGGATAACTGGCTCAAGTGGTATGGATATTTTTTATAGTTACGAGTATTAAAACAAAAAAAAACTGGCCAAGTGCGAGTCGGAGTCGCACACGAAGGGTTCCGTACCATATTATATGTTTAACAATCGCAAAGATAACTTTGTATTTCATAATGATACTGTGAATTATTACAAGGTTATTTTTTGCAGCTGCAGAAAATCACATATCAATATGGTTACACGATGTGCAGAAGTTTCAAATTCTTAATTTGTTGAATTGTTGCGCTAGAGCTCGTACAAAAATGGTCTAAAATTGACAACTTTTACAGCCCCCTATTTCTTCATTTTAGAAGATAAAAAAAAAATGTTTGTACTCCACTCGATGAGTTCTAGACAATGACATCACAAGCTAGGTTATTTTTTTTTTTCAAAATGAAAAGTTTATTGTATCGGAAATTATTTTTTATCTTTGCTTTATTTTTATTATTTGTTGAAGCCTTAATAGAAATACACAATCTGTGAAAATTTCAACTATCTACCTATTATGGTTCATGAGATAGTGACAGACGGACGGACAGCGGAGGCTTAAGTTCATACGCACAATATTGAGAGACTAGCTAGACTGCCTGCGGCTTCGCCCGCGTTGATGTCTGGTTTCATGGGTTTTAATTGTCATGCGCGGAACCATAATTATTTTTCTAAAATAAAAATAGCCTAATTTACTCCGCCGTCAAAATCGGTGAACATTCGTTTGGGAAGTTTCCATAACTTGATTCAAAGATTACGTAGGTATACCATTTTTTGAATTAATCAAGCCACGCAGTAAAATCCTCCTTTTAAACATTTAAGTATCCCTTTTTGGTTCTTCAGGAAACGATTGTCGAAAAACCCAAAAACTTAATATTGTTTATTTTATATCAAAAGTATAAATAATGAGTATCAAGTTAATCGGACTGCGCTTTAAAATTCTTCCATACAAACTTTGACATAAATAAACCTACTTTGTGGGGTAGTATTTGTGCTAAGTTTCAAGTTCAGTAACCAAATTAATAAGATTTTTCATAAAAACTGTATCCCTGTTTTCACGCCCACAGGGGTTAGAATTTCAGAAATCGTCTGTTCTATAACTTGACTCAAACATTATTTACACCAATTTTCGAGTACATCAAGCCCCCAATAAAATCCTCTCCTGTGAAATTTACTACCCCTTTTCACGCCTTAGGGGTAGATTTTTGGAAAACTCTGATACACGTTAGTTTTAATTTTTGGTCTCATGTATAAAACCCGAGTTTTGAGTTAATCGGACCGCGTGTTAAAATTCCTCCATACAAACTTTGACACCCCCAGTCCCTCCTTAGGGAGTAGTTTAGGAAAACTAAAAATGATAAACTTTATAATTTACTTACATGAATATTCGTGGTAAGTTTCAAGTCTATTAAGTCAAGGGATAAGATTTTTCATACAAACTTTTATCCCCTATTTTACACCCTTCGGAATGGAATTTCCAAAAAATCCTTCCTTAGTGGATGTTTACACTGTATAAGGTATCTATGTGCAAAATTTGAAGTTTCCAGGTCCAGCGGTTTGGGCTGTGCGTTGATATATTAGTGAGTGACTCGGTCAGGACTTTGATTTTTTTATAAATAAATATATATAAATATAGATTTACGATGTTATTTTATTACCATAGACTTCTTATAGGTTTTCCTGTAATCTAGGTAAAGAACTATTTTCTGTATTTTTTTCAAAATTTTAGGCTCAGTAGTTTCGGAGCTAAGGGGCGAATGGCCAATTTTCGTCTATTTTCTTAAATAACTTCAAAACAATTTATTTTAAAATGATAAAAAAAATATATTTGAGACCCCCACAGTAAGACCTTTCATTTGATATATCACACGGTACAGTTTGCAAAACTTTATTTTTAATTGTACTTATTTTCCCTCCAAAAGGGACCCCCATATTCAAAATTCATTTATTTACGTTGCATGTCCGTGTTTGGGTTACCAAAATACATATGTGCAACAAGTTTCAACTTAATCGGTTCATTAGATTCGGAGCAAATTGGCTGTGACAGACGGACAGACGGACAGACAGACAGGCAGACACACGAGTGATCCTATAAGGGTTCCGTTTTTTCCTTTTGAGGTACGGAACCCTAAAAATTAATGCAAATCAAGTAATTTTAAAAACTTTGACTTTTGATGTGCGGCATCCGTATCGCAATTTACCAACCCTGTCTCTCTCTGCGTATTTCTTGACGATTCAGGCCCGGACCGCTGATGGAACCGCTTTAATAGGAAACCAAAGCTTTAACTTAGATGGTAGGTACAGTAGGCCGCAAGTAGACTTTGACCTTGAGCTACACTTTTACTGTTGACTGTACGAAGTTTCAAAAGAATACGAGCCCAGCTTATACTGGTTTTGATACCATTGACATGCGGTGAACTGCACCAAAACTACGTATTGCAATTCTAATACTTATTTAAATTATGGACCAGCTTTAAAAATCTACCATCTCAATTCCAGGTCTCTTCATCACGAACCTGACAGAACGATGCTACAAATGCCTCTGCTACGTGTCAACTGAGTGTGACGTTGGACGTGGGTGCACCAGGGGTTACTGCGGACCCTTCAACATCTCCTGGATCTACTGGGTAGACGCTGGGAAGGCCATCTTGCCTGATGATGATCCGGAGAGGAATCATGGTGAGTTTATTACAAAGCTTTTTTGTCCAATGTGTGGTTATTTTTAACACCACAGACGCAGACCTTTTGGCTCGTGGCCAAAATTGGAACTAAACGCCGCCATCTTGTTTTTCAATATAATTTCTGTGACAATATTTACCAACAACGCTCCCCCTGTCAATGTCATCCAGGTGTCATGTAGACAAATGCATCTGATACCTTACCAAATGTAAAAAAACTTTTTAACAAAAAAAAAACCGACTTCCAAAAATCACTACAAAGTGAAAAATAACTTTGATTTCGGAAGTCGGTGTCTTTCGTTTTTTATTTACTTTTTTTTTTTTGCCACCGACTTCCGAAATCAAAGTTATTTTTCACTTTGTAGTGATTTTTGGAAGTCGGTTTTTTTTTTGTTAAAAAGTTTTTATTTCTCGCTTTTTAGTGGGTCTGTTTATAATTTGTATAAGTTACAATAGTCTAATGTCAATTGCTCGATGCTGGGACGTTAATTGTTTAGGAGTTCTGCTGGTAAGAACCAGGAGAACTCCTCAACAATCACTCACCACACGCATTGTGTGACGAGCGGAAATTGCTTAGCAACCATATTAAAGTAATCGAATCGCAACCCGAGAAATATTTATCATTGAGTAGTTCCGGTAGTCATCTGTGGTCTTCATCATCAGTTCCACTTCACCAAGTGGTGCTTTCCGAGAGCAAATGCACGAGCTACTATAAAAAATACCCAAATCGCTATAGGTGTGCCTATAATATTTGAAGAGTTCCTTCGATTTCTCCAGGATCCCATCATCAGAACTGGATTTTGACAAAAATGGGACCATTTGGGAAGTATATCCTTTCCAACAAAAAAATAATTTTTCAAATCGGTTGGCAAGCGACGGAGTTATGCGCGAACAAACATAAAAAAAAAAAAAAAAAAAAAAATACAAACATCCGAATTGAGAACCTCCTCCTTTTTTAGAAGTCGGTTAAAAATGTGTGCATAACGCTACTTCCAAAGGCCTGTTATCTGGGTGCGACATATCCAAAGTAAAAACAGTAATTTTTGCAATGATTTCAAAAGTATAGGTAGGTAAGTCAATGAATTTTTGACATTGAAATATTTATTTCATTAGTTACCTATTTTATTAGTCTTCCCCATTTCATTTTTTCACCCGTATAACATTAGATGGTAACATTAACCTGTAATCACATGGTTAGTATAGCTAGATTAGTAACATAAACTTATTTATTCTCTATTTCAGCCTGGTCAGACTGCGCGAGGAGTTATCACTGCGCAAAAAGAATCGTTGAAGGATATTTGCAGAGGTTTGGACGGGTACGTTTATAGAAATAATCATTCAAGCGTGATAGTTTGCGTATTATATGATTGAATGGTCAAGAATAAGCAGCACATATTTTTATTTATTTTATATGCAAATATAAAATAAATAAAATTATGTGTTTATACAGGGTGTCCCGTAAATAATGGATAACCTCTTAAGGGGTCATTGTACTCATCATTATGAACAACTTTTACTATGGGGCCAAACCTGAAATCGCGAAAAAAAATCAGCTGTTCTGTACATTTTGACCAGATAAACGAACATAAATGTAGAGAACAGCTGATTTTTTTTCGCGATTTCAGGTTTGGCCCCAAAGTAAAAGTTGTTCATAATGATGAGTACAATGACCCCTTAAGAGGTTATCCATTACTTACGGGACACCCTGTATAAAATAAGTAAAAATATGTGGATAAATAAACGCTTCTAAAAGTATGGATAAAATATACCGAAAATGGCAACATTCCCACATTCCGTTCCGCGACAGCACCGACTCCCACGCCGCAGAATGCGTTATCTGTGCGCGCAGCTGTCAGCGGGACTTCAAAGCAAGCTACTAATATAGTAATCTGTGGCTGGGGAATAATCCTGGCCACTTGGTAACGTCTGTGCAAGTCGAAGACGGTGAATTCTATAGACTCATGGAATCCGTGCCGTCGAAAGGGACAGAAAAAAAGTACATCTTTTGTTTAGGGTTACCAAGTGATGTACATTTTACCCAATATTCTTCATAAAATAAGACTTATTAAATGAGGTTAGTATTTCATGTTTCCATGATGAGAAATAAAAAATATGAGTAATGATGCGACTGCAATGTTTTATTCAAACTCAAACTTAAAGCATTTATTTTAAATAAACCAATTACAGGCACTTTTGAATTATTGTCAAGGGGTCGGTCAGTCAGAAAGATGAAGCTAGTTGCCCATAAAAGCGTAGTAGGTCCCTATGGAGATGAATGGGCAAGAAACTGCACGGACACTCTTTTAAATCAAAATATTTTACAAAATATTGGCTATACCTATCGTTCATTTTGAAAATATACATGTGAAAACAATGTAGACAGACGTGCACGTTAAAAGCGTCCGTAATAAAAATATAAAAACTAAAAACAACTAAATTAAAAATTAAAAATAAGCCGTGGCAGCTAAGAAGCCAGTCCCAACTGACGGCGCCCGTTCACGAACATGACGCATGGATCAGCAGTATCAGCACCAATTAGCTCAACCATTTTGATGATCCGACACTTACGCCACCACCAGCGAGACATTTGAGTGACCTAGCTACTCTCAACCGCCAGGGCACATTCAAGTCATTGAGAGACGTACCCAGCAAAAGGAAGTTTTATAGTAGCTACATAGTGCTCACACCTCAATCCTGGAACTCCTAGTAGCAGCACTCCACATGTTTCTTACTTCGAGTTTATTTGGAAATCTGCAAGTTTAATAAGATTTTTTTCACTACCTATAATTTTTACCAGTGATCTTGCTTAGTTTCAAGATTTTTAAGTGATTTATATATATATAGTACCTATAGTAGTAGCTATATAGTATGCAATATGTTGGCCCGCAGGTTTGCACGTTGTACACCAGAAGTAAAAATAACTCGATATTGCCAATCTTTGTACATGTGCACCTGTGGGTACGATAGACGCAGACGGCATACGACGTCTTCAGAGTTCAGTATAACAATACTTTTAGGATGTTGTTGAGGCTTCCACGTTACTGCAGTGTATCAGGTATGTTTGCTGAAGTACATACTGATGGTTTCAATACCATACTGCGTAAAAAGAATGCTTCTATGATGCGCAGAGTACGTGGGAGCGTCAACGACATTCAGAAGATCATCAGTGAACAGCCGTGCTGCACCATTATGACTCACTATACATGCACAACATGTACCCAATGAGGGGCATAATGGTGAGTGCAGATGAATTAAAAACTTTTATTACGTTTGTTACTAACATAGCTTATAAGAATGTGTAGTACTAATATCAATGGATCAAGGTCTGAAATAAAATATTTTTTTATAGACATTGCTTTCAAAATTAATTTTACCAATATTAAAGGGTAAACTCCCCGTCAAAAAGTGGCAACACTGAATTTCGAGGTAAGAAAATAAAAATATTCCGCAAATCACGATTTTATGAGATTTAACACAATATACAAATTAGTTTGTAGTGTTTCTCCATTACTGCGACTATTTGATTAGAAATAGCAGAACACAAAGCGATCGAATACATAAAAAGATCGAATACTTACGAGTGAAAGGAAAATCCGGGAATCTTCATCAAACTATCACTTTTAGAGTTTATTGCACTGCACTTTACCATTTTGCACATTTGCACAAATGTAATAATACAGAATTGAGCACGAAAAGGTAATATTTTGAGTATAATCTCGATGTATTCAATATTAAACAATTGTATTTCAATCTGCAGCCGCCATAAACGTCAAACTTGTTGCGCACATCGATGGTCATAGCCGGCACGCGATAAAGGACAGAAATATTTTTACTCTGTCTCTTTTCTATGCTAGTGACGTTAATATTTTCTTCTTTTTCTTGTGTGAATGCAAAGGAAGATATCCAGCGGTCTATAGAATTCTCTGTCTACGGTGCAAGTACTCGCCGTTAGCCACACGAGAGCAACCAGAGATAATATATTTATGTTTTATTTTTTAATACGGCCAAAATTATTATTTCCTTTATTTCATTAATATACATATAAATTACATTTTTAAATATTAGAATATAAAAAATATAAAAACATTTAAAAATATAAAAAATAGTAACCCACCGGTATCGGGAACAGAATCCAAGCTACCGGCGGTCAGGGCTCCAGAGAGAGGAACCTCCTAAAAATGCGGGCCGTGTCCAGAATTACCGCTTTCTGAATCAGGCCCTTAATCCAGCTGTCCAACGAGAGCCTCCTTAGGTGCTGGCCGAGGCTCTTGGCAATTAAGCTATTGGCTGATACAACTATCGGCACAATGATCGCTGAGTTCACATCTCACATGTCGACAACCTCGCGAGCCAAGTCAAGATACTTGATTTGTTTATCTTTCTCGGCTTTCACGAGGTTCCCGTCATGGGGGACCGTTATGTCAACAATCATTGCGCGCCGCTCTGTTCGATCCACCACCACTATATCAGGCTTATTCGGCCAAAATTATTATTATCATTAATATTTACATCTGCACTTTTTGTTTACTATAAACAAACATAAACATTCGAATTTGAATTTTCTAATTCCAGGACTGCAACAGCGATGGCGTCACAAACTGCTTTGACTACATGATGGTCCACGGTAATGGAGGATACGCGTGCCCTGCTCCCTTGAACCGGTCAGCGAGTGGAAGGAGATGGCTGAAGAGATACGAAGAGTGCGGACTATAGAAGAGGCAGACGTTCATTTTTTATTTTTTTTATTTTTCTTTTTTTTTATTCCCATCATCATCAGCCGAATGTCGTCTAGTGCTGGACAATGGTCTGTCCCAATAGCACAAACAACTCGTTTCTCTCGAAAATATTGTCAAAAGAAAGACAAGCATGCTAACGGACCTAATGATATATTACAGTCTAAGGATATGTGTAATAATGGAATCTCAACATTAGCTTATTTTAATAAAGCTTATAATTAAGTACTTATTGGTAGTTTTTCTCAGAACAGGAAAATGTTTCAATTTTTTTGATATTTTTAATTTTTTCAAATTTATTTATTAATAACCAAGTTGTACAAGAACAGATTGGACGGTGACCCCCAAACTAGGCATTTGCCATTTGCCTGTATCTTGAGGGTCGGGGGTCGGTAGATGTTTCCATATAATCTGGAATCGTTATACATTATTTGATATGACACATACGGTACCAAGCAAAAAATATATCTTTCCTTGTGTCAATCGATTTCCCAAAGGAAAAATCTCCGTACTTTCGATTTTGTTCTGAAAATAACAGAAGTGCAAGCTGTACCTATCCCCGGAAATTACTTTCATATCATGAAAGGCGTAATTACCTGTAAATCGGCACATCTGCCCGGTGAAATAATAACAAGTGTAATCCGTATTCTTTCCATAGCTAGTAATATCAGAGCTTATCAGAGATGTTCTTTTATATGCCGATGTCATAAAGTTTAAGAAAAAGCAGATACAAATAGTGAAAAGTAGAGGGGGACGCGCATGCGCGTGCACTCGCTATATGACGTCATGCGCAAATTATATCCGGCCTCAAAATTGTTATACATATGACCTATCTTTTGAATGTTTAACCATTACTATAGCATTAAAAATCTCGTAGTTATTAGCGGTTGAAATCTTACATGTCAGGTCAGAAATATTGAACTTACCACTACACCGAGCGAAAAGACGTGTTCACGTCAAAATATGTCTATGAGTTATGGTTGTAATAAATAATCTAATATAATAATAAAATAATATAACATAAATAATAATGCAATTAAAATACTTAGAAATACGAGTAATAATAAATTAAATTAAATAATATAGCAATAATAGTTATTCATGATCTCTTAAAACAGGGCTTCCTCTCTCCTACCCTTTTGCTGTGCCCTACAGGGTCCATAATGATCTCAATTATATACTATACCACCTAAGTACACATTATGGTAAGGCAATAAAGATATTGAGTATTGAGTATAATAGTATAATCTAAAGATTGCATTAAGTCCTTAAAAAAATTATAGCTCCAACGGTAATAATAACTAGAAAAGTAATTTTAACTAGATTTCAGTTTAGCTTTCAAGGAGGAAATTTGACTATACAAACTGGCTAGGACCTAGGCCATGAATATAACGAACTATTTAAATACGTCTCCACTCTCCAGCGACAGGATTAGTACGGAACAAATACGTATTCCATTGCTAGCTGCAACCATGATTTGAACTGGTCGAAATCCATTAAAATCTTGGATACCTAGCTATAAAACTCTTTAAGAAAATTGAAAAACGACGACTGAATATTTTGGTGCATACTATTAAATAAAAAAAACCGGTCAAGAGCGAGTCGGACTCGCGCACCGAGGGTTCCGTTCCGATTTCTGAAAAAGTGTGCTATTCAGAGGCATCGTTTTATTTTTCCTGTAATCTTTACATAAACTTATATCACTAATACAGCATAGCAGTGACATAAATGATGTCGAGAACGCAGTCTAACCTCGCCAAAAGATTCACCGCCGAAGCTGGACTTTAAATAACATGTTAATACTCGTACTTGCCAATAAGGAAATCAACTTTTCGGGAGACATGGCTGAATAATGAGAATGATACAACAAGAAGGCCACTAGCGAGATATACAAGTATCAGGAAACGGATAGCAGCGAGACCTCAAACGATGAATTTGTAAATAACAACTAATACAGCATAACAGTGGCATAAAGAGTCAAAAACGAAGCTTAACCGCCAAAAGATTCGCCGGGAAAGCTGAAGTTGAAGAAACATTGCAGCAACGTCGTAAAAAAGCCCATCCATATATCACCCGTCTCTCCACTATTCCAAGGCTTGCTTTACGGTGCATACTGGATAGGCTCTTTATCCCCTCCATATCCTAAGGGCATGTCTTCCCTACCATTACCGCGCACCCCGGTCTACTCACAGATATACAATGGTCTCTGTTGCACCATGTAACATGAGGCAACAGGGGCTAGTGTGAATCTATGGGTTCATTCGAGTGATCGAGTCTGGTTAAACCACGCTGGGGTCGGTGCAATTTATTCATTCATTCATTCAAAAGCTAAACGCTTACCAACTAAACATACACACAGGATTAACCCACAGTATTTGTCATAGAGCTCGCTTGCATCTAATTCTAAATTATAGGAAAGCACGGCACTATTAATTAGCGTACTTTTACATTATATATACAAAAGAAATTATGTTTTTGTAAACATAATCAAATCTAATAATAATGAAACATTTTTTTAAATTATTATTTCGTTCTATGTAGTTCAAAAATGATGAGTTTTTTTTCATAATTGTATTTAGTTATATTGACAGAGAAATATTTTGACAGCTATTTGCGCCGCACCGATGCTAACTTTCTGCAATACCTAACTAGTGCTCAACCCCAGTTCATAAAACTTACAAAATGGTTCACAAATCTTAAGGTTTCCTAATTAAAAGTTAAGGAAAAGTTGTTGAATCTGTTTCTGTAATCTTATCACGTGAGAACTACTTGACGGTTTTTAATGAGACACCCGAGTTACTGTGCAGGGAAACATGGTGAGGAAACCAGAAGATATTATAGAGCAGTGGTGGCCCAGTGGTAACGGCCGTGACTTAAGTAGTCATAGGTTCGAATCCAGATAGGCGCTTTACTTTGTGTAAATTATTTCATCACCGCTGCTCTCAAAACGGTGAATGAAAATATCGTGAGGAAACCGAAACTGAAAAAAAGAACCAAAAATTCGACATCTACCAACCCGCACAGGGTCCGCGTGGTGGAATACGTCCCACTCGTAACAACAGGCCTGTAATCCCGGAAGAGTAAGGCAGAAATACACCCACATTTCGCCAGTTACGTTAAGCCCCGTGTAATAGGGGGCGAGCCTATTGCCATCAACAGAGAAATTCCTGACAGAACACCCCAATAACACTTTGCCCAACCTGGGAATCGAACCCAGGACCTCATGCTCAGCCGTAGCGCTTGTAAACACTACACCAACCAGGCAGAACAAACAGTAAAGGTACGTCGGCAAGCCTTTTTTGTTTTGAGACAAGGTGATTGATGAGCTACAAGGGAGTACCCCAAATTAGTAAACGTTATAAGAAAGCATTCTTTCTGGCATCAGGCTAATAGACCGAGTTTCAAACGTCGAGATCCGAAGACGTACGAAGGTCTTCGATATCGGAAAGCGTATTATGCGCTACTTTCTACATGGTCCTTCGAGCCGGATACTTGCGTTCGTTGAAATTATGCATTTTCGCTGAGTGTTCGATTAAAACTCGATCATAAATGGAGTTGGGTAGGACACCTGGCAAGGCGCAGTGATGATAGGTGGAGTAAGGCTGTGACCGAGTGGCGTCCAAGGGCTGGAAGACGAAGTGTCGGTCATCCGGCGGCGAGGTGGGTGGCCGATATTGCTGCCATCGCGGTTAGAACCTGGATGAGGCTGGCACAGGAGCGTGGGGATTAGCACAAGAATAGAGAGGTGTATGTTCAGCAGTGTGTGAAGTCTGGTTGTGGATGATGATGGTGATTCTAGTCGCCCCTCTTCGGTGGTGTCCAAGTCGGGGTGCCCCAAGCCCCGAGCTTGCTTTGCTAGCTCTTGCATCCTATAGATAAGTGGAAGGAGAGAAGGGAGGCCTTTGTCCTGCAGTAGGACACTACCTTTAGGCAAATAAAAAATACTCCAGCAAAGTTGCGGTCACAGCTTTGTTACAGACATGACATCAATCATTTGGGACATATACAGAAGTCTCAAAAATAGGTCCCTTGGCTCACAAACTAGGGTTTATTATAATACCTGAAAAGCAAAGGCTATATAGACCCCAAAAATTTATTCAGTCTCTACAATTTATTCCATTAGACAGCTCTCAAAAAACGCTGATACTCTAAATCTAGTCCTACACACCGAACCCCTCATACAAATGATATTTTAAATAAGTAAACAGCGACCTCCGTGAGCCATAAGCAGGGATCAGCAAGAAAAACAAATATAAAATCAGGAGAAAATGTCAGGTTATCACAGAAACGAGTCCAGTAGGGGCTATCCGGGGTCCGTACAAATAAGCATCCGATGTTAGGGTACCCACAATGTTGATGCTATCTGAGACTGTTCTGTTTCGTTTTGTTGCGAATGTAGATGTGAATTTTATCTGATATGTTGAATAATTTAAGAAATCTTTGAACATATTCAGCTATTCGTTGTCCTGCGTCCCGTGAAACTAGTAAATTAAAGACATTTTTCAAAAAACACGAAACAGTTTGCGATAGTAATCTTAGTTCGTTTTCCATTATGTATGTGCATTTGAAGTTTATGGACTAATCCTTACCAATGGAAACAATAAGCTGATCACGCGTTAAGATGCGTTACCGTCAGTATTTTTCTGTTATATACAACAATTAGCGTAGTTTTCTCCAGAACCAAAAGGAGCTAACCTCTCTCGTTTTCCTCTCTACAAAACCCCCAAAACCCGCAATTGGAGATCTAAATTTAATTCTAGCCTAAACCATTGATGCGCGGTTTTCGAGGTTTTAAACTGAGGTTATCCATTTGATATTGACTATTGGTTCGCTATCGTATTTCTGAACACTTCGTTATGGAAGAATTTAGGTTAATAGTCGAGTGAATTACTATAGAGGTTATAATTATCTGAGGACCTCAAAATCCAAGCCTAAGGAGGGCTAATTTGCTTAGGTAAATAGATAATTTTGTCAAATCAATAGCTATTATGAGTTTATCTGAGGATCTCAGAAACCGGTCATTAGCCAGTTTTTTTTTTTCGAAATTTATTCGACTAAGGGCTGATTTTTCAATAGTCAGACCCTCACAGCTGAAGAATGGACATGACAGTTTGACATATTTTCGATACAAAAGCTGTCAAGTTGAAATATTTATTCTTCAGAACTATTGTAAAGCTCCAAATACGGTAAAGTTCACAACTTCCCAAGTAGCACATTTATTAGCACTGAATATAATTTGTTTTTTTTTTCTTTAAAAAACTGGCTCGATGGTTTTAACCATGTCTAATGAAGTAATGAAAATCGTTAACCGTACAAGTCTTGTCACCCCAATTTTAGGTAGCTCCGAGATTAAAGCCGAGCATATTATAGGATATCACACCATTCACAACTGTTGTCCGCTAATAACGCTCGGCTCAGCCGGGATTTGCCGCCAAACGACTAAAATGGCGCCCAAGAATTTGAGATTACAAACTGGACAGAGAAAATAACCAGTTCCAGCGCTTCTAGCGATCATCGCCCCGGGAGACTCGTTTGATTAAAATAAAAATGGGAAAAATAAAATACAAAGAGGGAGTGCACTGCCCGGGAATCGAACCCGGGTCGCAAGAATGGGAATCTTGCATGATACCACTACACCAGCAGTGCGGTATGACGTCGAGTTAAAAATAGATGAGTATGTACTGTCATAAGTTGAATTTGAATAAATCAATTACAATTCAATTCCATTCTGTCATTGAAGCGAGTAACCCAGCAGCGAATTAGGGCTTAGTAGATATTGGACCTATTCGTAAAATGGCTTACGCCGAAAACAAGGACCTGTTCTCGGAATGGCTTATTCTTCAAAGGACTTGTTCTCATAATACCTCATTCTGCAAAAGACTCATTCGTGTAATACCTTATTCGCAAAATTACCTATTCTTGAAAGGACTCTTTTTTTTTTAAATGAAGCGTGGCCTCCGGAATTTTGCGCGAATGGACTTTTTTTGTGCATGGACGTTTGCGCGAAAGACAGTTGCGTGAAGGACACATGCGCGAATCGGCTTGCGTGACAGGACAGATGCGCGAAAAAGTTGTGGAAATGAGATTTCTTCATAACATCACGCCTGTATTCTTTCAAAGGAGAGAAAGAAAAGGGTTGGGCAGGAATGTACACACGGCTACATATCAAGCTATACATTTGCCGTGGGTGCCGTGGGTACAGTACATTTTTTTTCTTATTTATGTATACAGAAAAATACATTTGAGGTCTTAATTATTTTCTTAAGTAATTTTTTTCTAATTACTTATATACTACTACTTATATATAAACTAATACTATAATACTTTACTTATATATAATTTTTATTTTAGTTTTTTTTTCCGCAATCTGGGTTTTTCATTTTGACCCCTCTATTGTTTTCAGCGACCTCAAATACCATGATAATGACATTCATGTGGAAATAAAATAAAAATAATCTAAAATAAAATAAAAAAGAAAAAAATATACACACTTTACATTCCTTAGACAGCACGCCTGTAGTGCGTGATGTTTAGTAAAAGGTAGGTAGTAGTGAAAGGTAGGTATTGAGGACGAGTACAAGATACAAGGAATATTTTTTTACCTCAAGGGTTCATTGTAGGTACTCATTATTATGAACAACTTTTACCCAAACTTGAAATCGCGAAAAAAAATCAGCTGTTTTCTACATTTTGACTAGTTATACGAACAACATAAATGTAGAGAACAGCAATTTTTTTTTTTCGCGATTTCAGTTTTGGTCCCATAGTAAAAGTTGTTCATAATGATGAGACAATGCCACCTTAAGAGGTTGTGCGTTATTTAAACTACACCTTATTTAAAAGCAGAATACTAGGTAAGTAATAAGTACACTTACCGACTGACTAAATCATGAAATCTCAGGAAGCCTACCAACTTGAGCAGGTACAGTGTACTGCACGTAACTGGTAATATTTGCACTAAAAAAATCGCCCTTAGGTACTGCTACGACATAAAGGCGCGGTCAATGTTAAATTGTTATCGCTGATATTCAGTTGACTGTACTTTCCTCAAAAGATGTAGGGATCCTCTATCCAAATACGAATATCCTCACCAAAGCGGGAGATATTGGGGATGTGATTGTATTCAGAAGAAGTCGCCGGAACAGCTTTACCTACACTAATAATTATTACTTATTGAGTGCCTCATCACTTTTCCTTTTTAAGGGGTCTCTGCGAGTTGGCTTCGACTCCTCATACAAACAAATTGGGGTCTTACCACAAAAACTTAGACACGTCTTGTTCAACGCATGTTTAATGTCAGTCTGACGTAAGACTGACATTAAACAACTAAAAAAAAACAAAAAATAAAAAATGTTTAGGAATGTGCAAACAGCGCTCTTTCATATGATACCCCACATGCCCTAGTAGCTCCACTTTGAATTTTTAAGACCCCCTTTCAGCACCTGTTACAAAAAAAAATATAAATATTTTTATTTCCTTCTCATTTGCAAAATAGGTGGGTAAAGGTCATATAAAACTGTTCCAAATTTCAAGTTGATAGCATTAGTAGTTCTTGAGATATCCAGCTGTGACAGACAGACAGACAGACAGACTGAGTCACACCATAAGGGTTCCTTTTTTACCATTTTGGTACGGAACCCTAAAAATACTAAATCCAGGTCTATTTCTGTCTATTTTTTCTAGTTTTTACCATACCTATTACTCCTAAAATTTTCATTAAAAGTGTTCATAAAATACAGTTCTTTACGAAATAATAAGGAATGATTTCATGTCATTAGGTACTTTTTTAGTCCAATCAATAGATTTCTTGTAAATCGATAATTACTTCATTATTTTGCAAGCGTTTTGTCATCGCGCTTCTTTTTCTTTTCTATGCAGTCCGACAGTGACCGCGTTTTTTACGGCGGACAAGCTGAATAGTTTCTCAACCTATTTGTGTTTCTTTAAAAGCGATTCTAGAACAGCTGTGTAAGTTTCAACAGCTAAGTTCTGTGCACACCTAGGTATGTATGTATTTTGTTCGCTTTTGCATAACAGCATGGACGCGAAAATGTTGGGAGTTTTATAGGTTAGCTGGCGAAAGACATTGTGTTACCATAGAACGTTGCATAGAACGATAGAACAGATAAAATATCTGTTCTAATGTCGGGGCCACACCAACGGGATATGCCATTCATCATCGCGATGATGGAAGTAGGCCGTAAGTGTAGCCACAACTTATCGCGATAATTTGACAACAGCATTCACATTGCCGATAGACGTGGCGATAACGCGGCTGGCGGCGCGCGGCGTTCAAGTGTGGCCAGTCAAATTTATCGCGACAATTATTGGAATAAATCTTCGATATCTCTTAATAGCTTTTTTACCTAAATTAATAAAATATACTTACACTTACTTATTCATAAATGTATCGATTATTTCTTCACTCTAACTAATTTATGACTACTATAACCGCAGCTGACCATGGTCTAACCGGTTGTGGAGCCCGGTGGAGGTCAGATAGGCAGTCGCTCCATGTAAAGTACTGGTATTCAGCTGTATGCGATTAGACTGGAAAACGACCCCAACATAGCCCAACTATGATGGGGTCGGCTTACAGTCTAACCGGTTAAAAAGGTTACGCAGATGATAAACCGTGGCTAACCATGACTTGATTTCTTTCAGAAAAATACATACCTACATACAGGGTGTAAGGGACAGCCCTCCGCAAACTAACAGGGTTCATTCAGCTCCTCATTTTGAATCATATTCCACCGGAAATTTTCTCAGGAAAATTTCCATTTTTTTATTTTTTTTTTTCAGTTATATTTTCTTTATTTCAATGTAAAATTACATTGTGTGTTGGCAGCACTCCATTTATGTAAAAAAACAGCAAAAACTAAACTGAAAATAAAAAAACCAGCAATGGATGTAGAAATACTCTAACGAACGACACGTGAAATCAGCTGTTCACTTTCTGTCTAGCTACAGAGTTCATCGAACTCACCGCATACCTATTACCTACCCCTCCAAACCAGTAATCAAAAATCAAATCAAATCAAATCAAAAATCATTTATTTCAATCCATCGATCATAAAATAAATTCAAATTAAGTAATAAATATAAATAAAATTAAAATTTGTAAAATTAAATCAAAATAAAATTAAATCAAATCAAAATAATTAATTTAAATTAAAAAAAAAACACAAAATTAAAATAAAATCACATCAAAATAATTAAATTAAAATAAAATAAAATAAATAATAATAAATAAATAAGTAATAGACGCTCCGATTTGTGCACAAAAACACAAACAAATCAGATTTATTGGATTCCCTTAACGTTCCTGAAAAAATTTCATGTACCGGTCATCTTAGTAAGACATACTGAATTCACCCTATCAGTTTGCGGAGGGCTGTCCCTTACACCCTGTATAGGTATACATACCGGTCAGAATCATAACCGTCCTTTTTGCTTCGCCGTAGTCGGGTAAAAAGAAAATAAATTGATTTGACCCAGGTTAGAACACAATAGGTATTCACACAAAAAAAATCAGAACAAACTTTCAGTTTCCCTTTCACCAAGGTTTTGGTTTCATAAATAAGAAAGAACGGGCCAAGTGCGTATCGGACCATGCACAATGAAGAATGAATGAAGGGTTCTGTAGTTGGGAAGTTGGGATGAATTTATCCCAAAAACAAAAATAATAGGTACCTATTGTATTTGAAAAACATGTTATCTTACATCTATAGGTTTATGTACGGTCGATTCTCCAACTACAAATGTAAGTTTGTAATCGCAAAAAAAATATGTGTTAAAACTACAAATGAACTATTTTCGGACTTTTTCTTTTACTTGTGCTGTGAGACCTTGCTTCTTGCCTTTCATGATTTTAGGTCAACGGCAAGTACCTACCTTATAGGGTTTGATTTATCTGCGAGTATCAAAATATATTTCGCATAAATGGCCGTATTTTTTAATAACGGAGACTTGCAAGCTTAACTTTTTTTTGAGCTCGAAGGGACCATAGACCTACGACCTACGTAGCATAATCAATACTACGTAGCATAGCCGATAATGTTCCCACTGCTGGGACACAGGCCTCCTCTCTTCCAGAGGGAATGCTGTAATCTACCACACGGGCCCATTGCAGGTTGGTATACTAAATACTACTATAATACCTACGTATTTGATATTAATTTCAACTTGATATCGTCACGCGTTCCTGTGAAAAGGGTCTTGACAGACTGACAGAGAGTTAAACAGAAAAACAGACAGAAAGGAAAAAAATCTAACCATTACTGTTTGTTTTTCTGTTTAACTCTCTGTCACTCTGTCAAGACCCTTTTCACAGGAACGCGTGACGATATCAAGTACGGAACCCTAAAAATTATCATGACATTATTATGCCCGCTTTCCTGTCCCATGACCCAATTTCACGAGAAATTCCACTGTCATCTGAACCACAAAACAACCCTTAGGGAAAACAGGACGTCATCGTCACAGTGAATTACTGCCAAACTTTTACAAACTTCTGAACAACTGTCGGAAGACAACAGACAATACATAGTACACACAGCTACAGATCAAGCTATACATTTCCAGTTTACACTACTCTCATTGTAAGGAAATCCTATACCATGCGAGATCAGCTTATACTGGAAATATATAGCTTGGTCTGTAGCCGTGCGTACCTATCTTTGTTAAAGTATCTTTCTACTAGCATTTTCCCGCGAATTGTAAAGCACTTTATGATACACTATTTCCTGCCTGCGACTTCGCCCGCGAGGTAGTCGCTCCATAATGTAACGATTAGAAAGCCAGTTGCTAATATTACAAGCCAAGTTCATCCAAATCGCCGTTCAGCCGTTCGACCAATTGAATGAAAAACAACATACAAACTTTCGCTTGCATGTATTATGTATTAGTTAGGATAGAAGGGAATAAGGAGAGGAGCTCGTGGCTAAGTAATAACAGCCGCACGGGTCGATCCATCAGGTTAAGCTACGCTTGCCGGGGTTGCTCCGTAGATGGGTGACCATCTTTACATACCTACCGAGACTACTCCGTGCCTCGGAAAGCACGTTAAGTTAAGCAGTTGGTCCCGGCTGTCATTCGTGGATCTTTGACAGTCGTTACGGGTCGTCAGAAGCCCGAAACTCTGACAACCAGTCTTACCAAGGGGTATTGTATTACCCAGTTACTGGGTTATGGAGATCAGATAGGCAGGCACTCCATGTAAAATACTGGTATTCAGCTGCATCCGGTTAGACTGGATGCCGACCCCAACATAGTTGGGAAAAGGCTCGGCAGATTGAGTGTGTTACGCAATTAGGGTGCGGGCCTTAGTATACTCAGCCTATAATGTTCCCACTGCTGGGAAACAGGCCTCCTCTCAGTGAGAAGGACTGGGCCGTAATCCACCACGCGGGCCCAGTGCGGGTTGGTAGATGTCACAATGTCTTGGAATTTTTGGTTCTAGGACATGCCGGTTTCCTCACGATGTTTTCCTTCACCGTTTTGAGAGCAGTGGCGATGAAATAATTTACATAAAGTAAAGCGCCCGAATAACTTCTCCCGCTCTGGGTGGAGCGGAAGGGCGTGTCAGACTTTAACTGACTAAAACCCACCCGTGTTCCTTCAGTTGCCTATGCCAGGGCCGCGATAACCTCTTCAGACAATCCGCGACCCCAGCGGCGTCGGCCCTATTGGACCCCGTCACTTGCTGACATCTCTTTGAGGCGCGCGTGGAACACAACGCGCCGTCGACTCGGGCCTGGGGGCCTACTCCCTAAGTCCGTCCGTTCATCCGTCCGTCTGTTTATCCGTCCGTCTGACTTAACGATCCATCAAAACAAGTGTAAAAGTTAAATTTTTCGGATGGGCTAAAACACATCGGGAGTAGGGACCACTGTCGTATCGTGTTGCCATTCATACTTCGTTCGGGCCCCGAAGCAATCATACGTCCGTAGGTGATACGGAGTAGGAAACGCCCGTAACGAAGGCCGAAACTACGGACTTCGTGCTTAGGGAGTAGACCCCTGGTCCTTACCGGACGGCGAGCTACCCGCTGCTCACCGTCCGCAGTCCCGCGCCTACGGTGGCCGGAAATCGCCCCGCGATTCCCGCCGCCCAGGGCGTCTCCTGCGGCGACTGAGGGCGTGAGGCTGCCTCTCCCTCACGCGCTCCGCCTCCCGCCTGGGTCCCGCCTGGGTTCGAATCTACGACCTACAGCTCGTAAGACGCGGCCGTTATCACTGTGCCACCGCTGTTCAAAATGACCCCGGGCCTGCTACTGAAAAACTCCAAATGTAAAAACCCAATAACTCTTTGCCCGACCTGGCAATCGAACAGAGTAAGTACCTCATGCTCAGTAGACCACCGAGGCAGTCTCCATATTTTGTGGTAATCTTCTTCCCAACTTTAATCAAGAATCACTCACTCCATTCCCGAAATCTGTATAATTACGGTGGTCGCCATTCGGCCCCCTGGCAACAAGTCATCAATTCAAATTAAGTAAAACAATCAGAACTCGAGGTTAACAGTAACGTCCGGCTCGTTTGAAATAATTCGTTGAATATTAAACATTTGTAAAGGGTTGTGAGCACAGATTTAGGGCGAGCGCGCACTGCGGTGCGTTTTTCTACCGCATATTATAATCTGTGAAGTATGGAATGTCTTTGAAGTGCGCGCACTGCGGTCATGCGTTTTGTTACTGTAGGCCCCGCCCAGTGTGGCAGAACTAACGGAAACGCACCGAAGTGCGCGCTCGCCCTTAGAGTAGGCTAGATACCGCATGTTCATTAGATAGTATGAAAACCACGCTCGGTTTTCATACGTACGCGCTCCTCGATGTGGACCACATAAATTGTGCCAATTGGCACAATCGACCGTTGTCATACTCGTACTGGCGGTTGTGTAGTACATTATGTAAAATTACCGTAATCGTCTAAATAAGCAGCAATAATGCCTTCCTGTGTTTTCAAAATGTGCACAAATAGTTCAAAAACCAAAAATAAGTTCCACGGGATTACTTTTCACTCGTGCATCAAAACTTAATTCTCGTTGAAATTCTCGTGATTAATTTACTGCTGGGTCCGGTCAAATGGATATAAATATTATAATTCGTAAGTGTGAAGAGACAAGCGGCAGCGCAAGCGATGCATAATAGATTTGTTATGGGTACGTAACAGTGAAAATTATTGCTAACTCGTCCCTCTATTTCGGTTGTTGATCCACATGATACACGACATCGGGAAATGTAGTTGTGTGGGTGTGTTTCCATGTCATTGTTTCTAGTCCAATAATATTTACGTGACATTAGAGCGTACCGTATCTTCCCTTTTATTATACATATAAATCAATGGCTCAACAACGTAAATAACGCAATGAATGTTACTGCACTGTAAAAATAAATGTCAATGTCATTGTACTGCAACTTCATCATCTTGCTTTTGGAAAACTGTTTGATTTTGCTGATGTAGTAGATGGACTAGAAAAAAAAGGAGGACTGCGCGCCACGCGTATCGAAAGTGAAGCATCGTACCGATCTATGTGTGTGTGATTTGATAAAGATCAACAATCGTGTCCCGTAATGTCGACCGGTCGGCATACTATGATGTAAATGGTATACGTGAGGTGTGTTTGTGTAAACGGTGCCGGCTACTTACTGTGCTTCACTTTTGAAATGCGTGGCGCGGAGTTTTTTTTTCTAGTCCATGATGTAGCATTATGACTTCAGCTTGACTAAAAATGATAAAGCTTGTCCACTCTGAAATGACGCGCTCCACTGTCGCATTTACCGTAGGTGTGTATACTTTAGGCCCTTCGCCCACGGCAACTTTTTGTAGCGATGCTGTCGCGCGTTTACGAAATGCGCGACTGCATCGCTACTAACGCGCGTAAAGGCTCTTACAGACAGAGGCGATATCGCGTCGCGACGTGTCGCGTAGCGGTGTTGCGACGCGATAATATCGCAATATCGCTCGCGATATCGCCTCTGTCTGTAAGAGCCTTTAGTCGCATTTGCAACGTGCTACAGAAGCGATGCCAACGCGCTACTAACGCGCTACAGTATCGCGACTGTATCGATGCAAACGCGCGACCGTGTCGGACGACATCGCACAGTCTGTAATTTTGACTTAGATGTGGCCAGATATATTTTTATGTATTAATTCGAAAGAACTTGTGATACTTAATAATTGGTAAAAATTCCCACTGTAAAATTGTCTATAATTTCAGAGAAAAATTTTTTTTTGTGAAAGTCTAACGACCTCAAAGAATAGTTATTGTTTTTTTTTCTCCAAAAGTATTAATGGCATCGTTTTTTCCAATACCACAAACGACGTAATATCAAAATATTTATCCATATAAAAAATTAAGGAGCTGTAGCTTTGATTGTTAATGAGATACATGAACATTTTTGAATTTCACTTTTTATTAATATTTTTTTACCCCTATCATTACCGCATTTTTTTCTTTGCTATAAATATGTACATAATTGTTGTTTATCACGTCCTAAAAAATTACATACGTAACTCAAAGGGGTGGTGAGAAAAAGCGTTTCTAAATATTTTAGAAATAGGGTTGTTCAAACGATAAATAAAAACAAATAAAAAAGTTACATTTTGTCGATGTCGTCATTATCGCAATCGATAAATACTTCGTCTGACGATAACACGATGTTGACATCGTCGGAATCACATACGAATACATCGACAGTTTTTTGCAAGAACTGGTCGCCGTGTATGAGTACGTTATCCTGAGTCGGCTTTAAAAGTTTTAGAACTTTTTCGGGAATTTTAGACCTTTTATTGTTATAATTTGAAACAATCAAATGACGATTTTATTAATGACCAGAATAAATTAAACTGTTAAGAAGGTTAGTGACAACCCTAAACAAAAATTTTAAAAAAACATATCTCATCACCCCTTTATTCTTTTGAGCTGATATTTTTTATTCAAATGTATTATTATGTCGTACATATTTTCCATTAAAAAGAAAATGCGGTAATTTAAAAAGAAACCGGCAAAAAAATATATTATTTATGTTTTTGCTAAAAACATTGAATAACGTCTTTATTATCCGCGTTTCGAATCTAGTTTTTGGCAATATAATTAGTTTTGTATTTTCTTAATGAGAAGATATTTAATTTATTCGTTACTGATGTACCTGAAAAAAGATATTGCATTTCTATGGTTTCTACGGGGTTTTCTCGATAATTGCTATGTAGCCAAAACTACTCAAAAAAAATTGTCATTGTGTTTGATAAGCCTCCAAAATAGCAAAAGCTATCAAATAAACACATAAACTGAACCTGGCCACAAGTAACCCAAAATTACATACTGTGCATCGGGGAGAGAACAGAGGGAGGGTAGCGCGTGAGTGGAGAACCGAGCTTTCGTTGCCTACGCTTCGGCTACTTACGTAAAAGCAGCACCAAAGACAACGTGACTAATGTAGGCAACATTAGTCAACGGAGTCCATCTTGCAACTATACACATATACTATACACACATACATACATATATACATCGTATGTATGTAGTTACGTATTTAACGTACGTAAACTCCCATCCCATCGTATCCCATGTGCAATATTTACGGCCGGTTACTGTTCGTACCTACCCACAGTTCACAAAACTTTCAGTAGTAACTTTGTTTCAGAATTCGTTCCCCTCAGCAAATACGGCCTCCCATTTTCATTTTCAACCGACCTCTTTTTCGCTCTCCAACCTCCATAATTATTCGTTATATAGCCAGTGTTATGCTAATAGGACCCAAAAATTATTCCAAACTTAAATAATCGCAAGAACCACCCTTAAAAATTCAGCATCAAGTTTTCGCCGGGAGAAAATATAAATCCTACTATCCGTTACAAGGCTATCTGCATTTAAATCGACGTCGCGTCGTCGGTACAGCGACGAGAATACCTACCTTCCAAAGACAAAAATGCAACAATATTTTATTTTATTTGAGTGACAAGAGGTGTTTAGCATAAACGTCCACTATGTATGCAATAGCGGCCCGCTTTCCCGCCATTTCAAGGAGTTTTTCTTTTAACATTAAGTATTTTCTCTTTTTGTAAATGAATTTAATATTATTATGTAACCGTGTCGGGCTGGGTAAATGATACTATATCTACAACACACAGCAGTACAATGCGTTTCAACTAAGAATAGGAAAGTCAATGACCTCTAACTGTCAACTGAAGCTAGAAATCTAAGGCTTGCAAAGTTTTGTAGTGTTATCCTTATCCATTATAGTTCTGTTTTGGAATTTGTTTTTGTTAAAATATGTCACTGAGTTTGCAAATGTGTAAACGAGATGCTATTTTGCTAAATCTTCACAATATGGCGCAAGGTCATTCCTATTCTTAGTTGAAACGCATTTGTACCTACCTACACAAACTATGTACAGACGCCAGCACATCAAGCTACTACAATCTGTCAAATTTCTTTAATAGATTTTCATCTTTATCGCTAAAGCATTAGGTTCAAGGTTGATTGGGAAAATTTGACAGTTTCTTTACACAGTTTTTATGTACTCCGTCATACATATCCCTACTTCGGCAAAATCAAGAAAATGTAGTTATAATTAAGAAAAACATAGTCTTAAATCGAAAAAATGGTTTATTTCGGTACTAAACGGCTTTTTTCGTTTTAAGGTTGATGCGCCAGGGTAGCCCGCGAAATTCAAAATTTCTTACGTTTTTTGCAATTTGTAGGTCAGTGTGAGCTTGTATTATGTTGATTTAAATATGATTCGCGGCCGTAGCTAATATGGCTTTACAGAATTATAATCATTAGAATCAGCAATACAACTCACAACATGTGTTAAAAATTTAATTGTTAATGAACTTACAGCGTGTTTAAATCTTTGTTTGGATCGAGGTATTTTTCCCGATGACTTGAAAATTGCTAAAGTTATACCTATTTACAAATCTGGAAGTAAGTCTGATCCTTGTAACTACCGTCCTATATCTGTCCTCCCTGTTATCTCAAAAATTTTCGAGAAAATCCTTTATAACCGTTTGGAAACATTTCTAAAATCAAAAAACTTTTTATATCAAAAACAATACGGATTTCGCCCTCACTCAAATACTCTCTCGGCAACTATTGATCTTATAACTAAAATAAAAAACAAAATCGATCAAAAGCAAACAGCTTTAGGTATTTTCATCGACCTCAAAAAAGCTTTTGATACAATTAGTCCCGATCTGTTATTACAAAAACTGTCTCACATTGGTATCACAGGCAAAGCACTACAGATTTTTGAGTCATACCTGCAAAATCGTAAGCAAATTGTCAAAATAGGTCAATATCAAAGTAGTTCACATTCTGTCACTTTCGGTGTACCTCAAGGATCAATTCTGGGACCACTGTTGTTCCTAATTTATATTAATAACATATCCCAGATTGGCCTTAAAGGGGACATCTCGCTTTACGCAGATGATACAAGTATTTTCTACTTTGGTCTTTCAATCGAAGCTATGGTACCTTATATCCAAAACGATTTAAATTTACTTAATGACTGGTTCCAATCTAACCTCCTCACAATTAATACTACAAAAACTAATTATGTTGTGATTGCCCCTAAAAATAAAAAAATAAGCGATAATATACAACTTAAAATAAATGATCAATTAATCCAAAGGAAAACTAAAGAGAAATATTTAGGTTTAATTTTAGATAACTACCTGAGTTGGAAGCCTCATATAGAGAAAATTAGAAGTAAACTCTTATCACTTACAGGAGCTCTTCACAATATTAAAAAATGCCTTCCTCGGAAAGTTCGATACATAATTTATAATTCCTTAGTTAAACCACATATAGACTACCTAATAGAAATCTGGGGGACCGCAGCTAAATCTAATCTAGAAATATTACAAACAGCACAAAATAGATTAATCAAAATATTATTTAATTTCAAATTCCGAACATCAACTCAGAAAATATATCAAGATACAAAAATAATGAACATTTCCCAAACATATAAGTACTATACATGTATACTAATACGCAAAATATTACACAAAAATATTCATACAACACTAAATTTCACAAAAAAACATCAAGTACAAAAAATTAAACTACGAAACTCCAATTACTTAGTAACGCGTCCTCCCAGAACAGTACATTACCTACGGTAGAAGAAATATTGAATTTGAAGGTGTTAACATGCAATAAAATACCCATGGAAATAAAAGAAGCAAAAAGTATGTCTTGTTTTAAAAACCAACTTAAATCGTATATAATGTGTCAATAACAATTATATATTAAAAAGAGAAGTCCTGACTGACTGACTGACTCATCAACGCCCAGCCCAAACCCTTGAAACTGGAAGGCTGAAGTTTAGCACGGGGGTTCTCTTTATAATGTAGACAAGGAATAAGGAACGATTTCTCGGTAGTACATTCCCGTGGGATATTTTCCAATATCCACGCGGGCAAAGCCGTGGGCGAAAGCTAGTAATAATAATAATATAAAAATACTAACATGCAAACTAACAAAACAAAACTAAACGATTAGTGAGTACCTACGCTGCCATGCATGCCACATCTAGTAACACATCTACTTTTACTTTAGATCCGTGTTTACTTGGTTGATGATTAGTAGATATTTTTTAAAACTACCTTCCTATTAATTGTATAAATTTACCTTTGACGTCGTTTTTGTACGCTCGTCAATATTTTTATGTAAACATAGTTTCTCAGTAAGTGAATTATTGTTAATTCTTAATGAGGAATAATAAAGTTCTTAAACCATATAACTCCATAAGTTAGCATTTACCTCAAACCTCATGATTTCATGAAATCGCTAGGTTTGAGGTAAATGCTAACTTATGGAGTTGCATTGCTGATTCTAATGATTATAATTCTGTAAAGCCATATTAGCTACGGCCGCGAATCATATTTTAATCAACATACAAGCTCACACTGACCTACGAATTGCAAAAAACGTAAGAAATTTTGAATTTCGCGGGCTACCCTGGCGCTTTCGCCTTAAACGGATTGGTTTAGTTGGTTATTCCGTACACACAACCTATGGGGTTCTTATGTATACCTAAAGGCAGGCAAGGGTACAAGTCAATTTAATTATTTTAAATTTTGCTCTGCTCTGGCTTGGCTCCATCTATCGCGCTTCGTTTCAGGCTGTAGGTAACTTTTCCACGGAAGTTGAGCTTTCTTTTAGCTTACACAAGTGAGCCTGCAGGAAAACTGTTCAGACGATATCGTATAGAGGGCGCAACACACATCTTAATATCACTACGGAATCGTGTAAACTTTAAAATTAACACACAAATGTATTTTACTATTGTATTTTTAGTAATTTCGGATGGATTTAGAAAATAAATAGTTCCAGAAACATACACTTGGAGTACTGGCGTGTCAAACGCACACACGCATGCGTAATGGCAGTCCTTATTTTTCAATGTCCAAAAAATTCATGAATGACGGCAATCACAACCTATCGCCACTAGTAATAATATAATTTGTAATTTTAGTGTTAGAAAATGCTAGTAATAATCACATATATTAACGAAATTGTACCAATTAGATAGTGTTCTCGCAAAAAAACAGTGGAATTGGAATATTCTATGACAATAAAATACTAAAGTAATCGGTGAGTACATCCTCTTTATTTTGATGTTTTTATTACGGAATAAAGCATGTTACGCAATGGTATTGTAGTTATTCTGCCAACTCGAGCAAAGGTTAGTAAAAAGAGGTTTAATTTCTGGTGATAATTTATTTGCTTGTCATTGGTGTTTCCGCAAATTCCATGAAAACAAAACTGCGGTAATTTTATCGATTTGACACTTTCGCCCCAATAAAGTTATTGTGGTTGGTTTCTATGCGAAGTCATCATTAAAATAAATCAATTTTTAGATAATTAGGGCTGTAGACAGTTAAGGTCAGAATCAAGGTCTAGTACAAGTACGTCGTACATTACTAAATCAATATTTTATTCTATTTTTGTTCGCCAAAGTTATGTAGAATGTTTATTTAGGTCAATAAGATTGAACCAAGAATGTTATTCATGCGGTACGACCACTTAGATAATATTTTTTTGTGGGAAACAGCATGTGCTCGTTTCACGAAAACACGTCGACATTGGAACTTTAACCAAAACACTGCGACTTCTTGGATTAATATTTAGTAAGTCAACTTCCGATAAGCAGTAAATTAAATTAAAAATGTTTTTTTTAGAGAGAATTAGAAGTAGGTACCTGTCTTACTAATAAACTTCTTTTGTACCCCAGTTGTATTAAAATTTTGATACAACTGGGGTACAAAATTGATGCAGACCACTGTACCTACCTAAACGTTAACAAAAACAAAAGCCGTGCAGAGAATATGAAACGTTTTCATTCGATCAAAATGAAATCAGTCCCAAACGGGATACCGCAAGGAAATCTCCTAGGTCCGTTTGTCATTACATCACCTTTATTACCTATCCCAGTTAACTTAGCCAACTTCTGGATATAGGTCGGTCGCTCTCCGCATCCCCTGTCCACATTCATTAGGTCGTTAGTCTGTCTGACTGTAGTCGGAAGCTGCAGGGTCTGCTGCTACATTAATTTGGTCTTTAGCCATTGTTGGTCTGGCTTGTATTATTATTGTAGTTATTCGGATATTTTTTCTGCTGATCTTATGTGGAACACTGTGTATTAAAGCAACATAAACAAAGCATAGAGCCTCAGTTATTTGATCGCTTAATCCTACTAACCTACTCTCACTATAATCATACTAATATTAAAAAGGCGTTTGTGAGTGTGTGTGTGTGTGTGTGTTTGTGACGGCTGCACCGATTTGGATAAAATTTGGTATGGAGGTAGCTGGATTAACACATAGGCTGATTTTTATACCGGTCTACGCGGGTGAAACCTCGGGGCGCGGGTAGTTATTTATAAACGCGAAAGTTTGTGAGGATGGATGTTTGTTACTCTTTCACGCAAAAACTACTGTAAGGATTTTGAAGAAATTTAGCATGCAGATAGTTTAGGTGTAACCTGGATTAACACACAGGATACTTTTTATCCCGATATTCTTACGGGTTCGAGACTTACGCGGGTGAAACCACGGGTTGCTGCTAGTAATATTATAAACGCGAAAGTTTGTGAGGATTGATGAATGGAACGATGTTTGTTAACCTTTCAGCACGCAAAAACTACTGAACTAATTTTGATGAAATTTGGCACATAGATAGTTTATAACCTGGATTAATACATAGGATAAGTTTTTAGCCCGATATTCTTACGGGTTCGAGACTTAAGCGGGTAAAACCGTGGGGCACTGCTAGTTTATTCATAAATTGGTAGGATATCTGAAAAACAAAAATATGAAATAGTTTTCCCACCTTTCCAGACATGACTTCGAAAACAAATAAACTATCTCCTTCATCAAGCAAAATGTCTACCAGCCCATTTCCCTACACCTGTGAGCTTTGTGGGTGCGAAGGTCTTACAGACGAGGGTATGAGATCCCATACCTTGGAAGCCCACGTCAATGGCAGACCCGAATGTCCCTTCTGTGACTGTGCGGTGCCTCAGCCGCAGTTAGTGGGCCATGTTCAGAAGGCCCACCTGCACTATTTAACACCTGAAAGGGAACTGATGGCTTTCATTGATGACCAGAGCCCAAGGTAAGGAACTATTACTTCCTTTCAGTCCCCGCCAAGATCCTCAATTTCCTAAAACCCAATAAATTGGGTAATATCACTACATACCTAGTAGAAAACAAAGTCCCCCCGCCGTTTCTGTCTGTCTGACTGAACGCTATAAACTCAAAAACTACCGAACTGATTATCATACGGTTTTCACCAATGGACGAAGTGATTCTATGACGAAGGTTTAGGTGTATAATTCATCAAGGTTTTGTGTAAGTAGTTACGATGTTTTATCAAACGCTAAAAACTGTGCGAAGCAAGGGCGCTAGTGTTTCATAAAATACTTTGGATATACCCATCTAACTTCAAAATGAAAACACAAACTTTGCGTAACTTATGGTTTCTTTCAGGTAGAACTTGTAGGTACTCACTAACTTTGCTAGACACGAAGTCTGAACTAAAAGTTTCGGTAACTTTACATGGCACTACATTGTTGCTTACATGCTGAAAATATTTTACCTTTCTAGTTTCGACGAAGACTCTAAAATGACAACAACAGACAGCTGCAGTTACAATACGCCAGGCTCCATAAATGGTTGGCACAGTCCTGACAACTCCACGCAATACCACAACGGAGCAATATCCAAAAACATAAACTATTACAATGGGTACCAAGAAAAGGAGAGCTACAGCAGAAGTGAGAAAGAGGAGGAAATGTTATCAAGGTCGCCGAAAAATATAAATCTTGTCAATGGACTAAAAAATATCAATATTAGTAATGGTGTGGTTCCTAAAAAGGCTCAAAGCAGACAAAATTCTCATGACGGTGAGGTCAATGGGATTGATAGAAAAGGTATACCAATACACTTTCTTCTAAACTTAGATGAAATCATTTTTATGAAGCACGTTTACGAGTAACAAACATTATTTCTCAGGTGCGATTTCTAGTCCAAGTCATAATAGTTCTGGTAGTTATGAGGGATCACCTAATAAAAATAAGGTAAACTTTCTTCTAGAGATTTATAGGAAAATGTAGATTTTTTGTAGTTGTACCAAATTATACCAAACTTGAATTTACTTCGTTTCAGTTGTCTATGGCTAGTGCTGGACAAGGATCTCCTCTTAGGTCTCAATTAGCTTTAAAATTAAAACCTAACACACCAAAAAAAAGCGCCCCCACGCCAAGTCCTTCCGTGCAGGTAACTATCTATGAAACTATTTGACAAAGGATTTATGAATGTTGTCCTTGGCATTGTTTAAGTTCAACAAAATAAAATGGGTCTATCATTGTGACTGCGTCAATCAAATGTCAATGTCAATTGTCAAATTGAATTCTTTGTTTACCCCCCATCATTACCGCCAAGATTGTTTTCAAAACGTATTTTCTAAATTATTGCCTGAACCTAAATTAAAATTGTGTTAAAAACAACTTATTTCGTAAAATTAGTCAAACTAAATTTATTTCCAGTGTCTATTGTGTGATTTCACGACAACATGTCCGAGAAAATTGGAGGAACATATAAATCGTGCACACTTCGATCTTACATCGCCTTCTATAAATGCTAATGCTAACTCGGATAATCCAACTTTGGGGCTGACGAACCCCACGATAACCCTGGACAATCCGACGCTGGCGCTGAGTGCAATGACCATGTCTCCTGGGCCCCACAGTTCGTCGTATCAATGTCCGATTTGTGAAAGAGAGTTCGCTCATGCTAACGAAATTGAAGTTCACGTCAATGTGGAGCATCGAGATATATTGAGTCCACAGAAAGCAGTGAGTATATTATAATATTAATAAGTTAATATGAATAGAATGGTTATCAACAACTTGTCTTTTTGCTAAGTAGACAGATTCATGAGACAGGGAAGTTGTTCACTTACCCATACCCTCCTCATTTGTTTGTTTACCTCAGCATCTAAAACATTATATTTATCACTACATAGCACTTCCCGCGTTAATGTCGGAAAATATTCCATGGGAACAAAAATCCTACCGAATTCCTTGTCTACATTATAAAGGGAACCTCTGTGCAAAATTTCAGCTTTCTAGGTCCAATGGTTTGAGCTCGGCGTTGGTGAGTCAGTCAGGACTTTTCTTTTTTTTTAAATATTAACATTTTCAAAGTTACTGCTTTTGAGGTGAAATTTTGTACAGAGATTCTGAACCAGATACACTCTTCACCCTGTTTGTATGCATATACCCTTTCCGTAACACGCTTTATACTAAGGGTCTGTTCCACCACCTACAATTAAGTTCCTATTAACTTACTTGACAGATAATTTCATTCAAATTCTGCTCCATTTTTTAATTTATTTGGCGAGTAAGTAGTGGCTATTTGGACATCATGAAATAGGCCCTTATATTAATTAACATTATTGTGTGTACACTTAAATACTGTAAAGGATTCCAAAGCACCATTTTTTTTTTAGTCTAACTTGCCAGTGGCCCCCAGGCTCCGAAGGCACAACCTTGCGGTTGTCGGTTCAAATTCAGCCAAGTATATACCAATGGGACTTTTTCTATTTTATGAGTTTATTTTGAACGTTACTGACACTGAACATTACAATGTATAAGAAGAGGCCTTTGCCCTACATATCGGATAGCATTATTATTTTTGAACGAAAAAAAAATTAAGACATTGTTCATCTTGCTTTACCAGGATCAAGTTGACAATGCATCATGCAACGAAGATGTGGTGATGATGGAGGAGAGTCCTGTAAGCAACTGTCCCGTCTGCTGCCAGCCACTACCACTCTCACAACATGAACTTGTAAGATTTTATGCTAATTGTAAATGCGAAAGTGAGTTTGTTTGTTTCTTTGTTATGCATTCACGCGAAAAAGGCTAAACGTATTTGAATTAAGTTTGCCACATGGGTAGACCATGAAGAAGGACATAGGGTACTTTTGATCCTGGACCGCAGGCGAAGTTGCATGCAGCAGCTAGTGATTTTATAAAGCTTTCTCACAAAATAATGTTGGTGTTCAAATGTGTACAACTTACTTTTAGTCTGTGGTGAGGAAAGCAGTAACATAGGATAGTACTCAAAATATTTTGTCCTTTCAGTTGTGAGAAAATACATACTTAGATGAATTCCAGTTCATTACTGATTTACTGATCTTTCTGGGACAAATCTTGTATAGCATTTAGCAACCAGATAATCCTAACTAACATTATAAATATGAAAGTGAGTTTATTTGTTTGTTACGCTTTTATGCTAAAACGGTTGAACGGATTTGGATGAAATTTGGCACATGGGTAGACTATGACCGGGGCTAGGACATAGGATATTTTTACTTATGCGGATGAAACCGCGGGGCGCATCTAGTATAAGACATTAACCTCTGATCTATTTTGGTCATAGGAATTTAGATTTTATTAAGATATTGCAATACTTACTCAATTTCTGTTTACTTTAGATTCAACACATTGAGGAACATTTTGAGCGAGGAGAGGAGTGTGGAGCAACATCAGGTCTGTCAGCAGCCGAGAGGGAAGCTCAGAGGAACAGGGAGGAACATGAATTTCAATTACTACGGGTAAGATTATTTTCAGAAAGGACCATGGGCACTTGACCAGACGACACGGTTGGCGCAGTGGTTGAGCGATTGACTGCTGCGCAGCATGTCGCGGGTTCGATTCCCGCACGGAACAAATATTTGTACGACCTACAAGTATTTGTTCCGAGTCTGGGTGTTTTTCTATCTATAATATGTATGTATTTACAAAAAAAAAATGTATATAAGTAGTTTATCAGCCATCTCGTTACCATAACACAAGCATTAGGTTGCTGTCGGACTCGCTCTTGACCGGTTTTTTGTCCTTAGAGTAAAAAGGAAAGCAAAAGTTTTTAAAGGCATAAGAAAACACTTTTACAGTTTATCACCTTATCAAGTTCTCATGTGAAATTCTTCTGCATTCGCAGGCACAATACGGCATGGAAGAAGATGACGACGAAGGCTACACACATCGCGCAACCAACTCCCTGAAGCGCGCCGTGTATAGCGGAGCCCTATCGGTAGCTGGCTACTACGAGCGAAGCCTAGGCCTTCGTAGGGCTGCGGCCTCGGGGACTGACACCGGCTCATCAAGGACCACTGGTAAAGGAAAATGCCTATTTTTCTATGGACTGCCGTTGCGCATCAAAAAATAATTTAAGATAACATAAATTTATGCAAAAATATGCAATATTTTTAGAGCAAATTCTACAATAGCATCATGTTTTTTTTCTTGGTTGCAGGCCTCCTAGAGAGGATAGCTCAACTGAATGCTCAGAACACCAGTATATCGAAGACGTACCTATGTAGCGCGGTGGACCACTACGCGAGTACCTACGGAGACAGGGGCTGGGGCTGCGGTTACAGGTATGTTATTGAAAATATATATATATTTCTAGCCGTTGTCCGCGGCTTCGCCCGCGTGTATGTCGGAAATTATCCCACGGGAACCTTCTACCGAGATGAAAAGTATCCTATGTTTTAATCCAGGTTATAAACTATCTGTATACCAAATTTTATCCAAATCCGTTCAGCCGTTTTTGCGTGATAGTAACAAACATCCAAACATCCAAACATACAAACTTTCACATTTATAATATTATTATATTAGGATAGTAGGATACTAGCGGACCCGACAGACGTTGTCCTGTCTGAACGATCCTAGAACCCGACTGCAGCGCCACCTACCGGGTCCAATTGTGTTTTCAAACCATCCAGGAACCCATTGAAATATACACACAAAATTTCATCTAAATCGGTCCACCCGTTTAGGAGGAGTTAGGTGGAGGAAAAAAATCTGCTGATCACTACATTTTGACGAATAGGGATGATGACTAAAAATTTATTTTTTGTCCGTCATAGAGATTATTAAAAAATATTGGACACGTATTTTTTCTTTTTTTACGGAATCAAAAAATTACGGCGATACATTGAGTTAAAATATGGCATGACGTCACGCGTAGCTAGGTTTTATACGTACAAGTGACGTAGCGAGGCCCCACTCCCCAACTTTAATGCGTGATAGCTAAGTATTTTTTTATTAATATGATAAAGCAAAAAATACGTGTCTAATATTTTTTTTATTATCTGACTGATGACGGACTAAATATAATTTCTTTTTTTTTACCCAGGCAGGTTTTTATCATCCCTATTGTGCGAACATAAATTTTATGTTCGCATAATTCGTCAAAATGTAACGAACAGCTGATTTTTTTCACGATTTCAGGTTTGGTCCCATAGTAAAAGTTGTTCATAATGATGAGTACAATGACCCCTTAAAAGATTGCCACTGTTTAGGTTTAAAGAATTTCTTACACTTACATCCCGTATATTATATTTTGTGGAAGTTCTTTAACGCTTGTGGTAGGGTAGAACTGAACGGGCAGAAATTGTGATGTAATGAAACAGCATTGTGCCCTCAGTATCAATTTTCAAAAATGTTTGTAACTTGAGACCATACTAGATGGCTCTGTTTTAACTTATTTATACTAATAATATAAGGGGAGCTCGTGGCTAAGTAATAACAGCCGTAAAGTGACATGACTGAAAAGTGAAACGTGTCGCGCTCTGATTTGCGTTCAATCTCATGTGACACGTAGCTGTATTTTTACGTAATTATTTCTCAAAAATATTAATTTAATCTAAAATAATTTACAAAACAAAGTTGAATTTTGATACTTTTAGCTCACAACCATTCTACATAATATAATTCATAAGGTATTCTTATTACTGTCAACTAGCCTATTCTTGATACTTTTAGCTCACAACCATTCTACATAATATAATTCATAAGGTATTCTTATTACTGTCAACTAGCCTATTCTTGATACTTTTAGCTCACAACCATTCTACATAATATAATTCATAAGGTATTCTTATTACTGTCAACTAGCCTATTCTTGATACTTTTAGCTCACAACCATTCTACATAATATAATTCATAAGGTATTCTTATTACTGTCAACTAGCCTATTCTTGATACTTTTAGCTCACAACCATTCTACATAATATAATTCATAAGGTATTCTTATTACTGTCAACTAGCCTATTCTTGATACTTTTAGCTCACAACCATTCTACATAATATAATTCATAAGGTATTCTTATTACTGTCAACTAGCCTATTCTTGATACTTTTAGCTCACAACCATTCTACATAATATAATTCATAAGGTATTCTTATTACTGTCAACTAGCCTATTCTTGATACTTTTAGCTCACAACCATTCTACATAATATAATTCATAAGGTATTCTTATTACTGTCAACTAGCCTATTCTTGATACTTTTAGCTCACAACCATTCTACATAATATAATTCATAAGGTATTCTTATTACTGTCAACTAGCCTATTCTTGATACTTTTAGCTCACAACCATTCTACATAATATAATTCATAAGGTATTCTTATTACTGTCAACTAGCCTATTCTTGATACTTTTAGCTCACAACCATTCTACATAATATAATTCATAAGGTATTCTTATTACTGTCAACTAGCCTATTCTTGATACTTTTAGCTCACAACCATTCTACATAATATAATTCATAAGGTATTCTTATTACTGTCAACTAGCCTATTCTTGATACTTTTAGCTCACAACCATTCTACATAATATAATTCATAAGGTATTCTTATTACTGTCAACTAGCCTATTCTTGATACTTTTAGCTCACAACCATTCTACATAATATAATGCATAAGGTATTCTTATTACTGTCAACTAGCCTATTCTTGATACTTTTAGCTCATAACCATTCTACATAATATAATTCATAAGGTATTCTTATTACTGTCAACTAGCCTATTCTTGATACTTTTAGCTCACAACCATTCTACATAATATAATTCATAAGGTATTCTTTTTACTGTCAACTAGCCTATTCTTGATACTTTTAGCTCACAACCATTCTACATAATATAATTCATAAGGTATTCTTATTACTGTCAACTAGCCTATTCTTGAGAGAGGTAGATACGTTATACAAGCTCCGCAAGTGGTTAGTCAAAATCTGGCTAGTTAGTCACATTTTCGTCGTCTTGTCTCTTTTTCGCTCCCGATAATTACTACATGCCGTCCTACTTCCACGTGTCATCTAATAGTTCGACATTGTGCCGTTTTTACCCGACTGCGCCAGAAGGAGGGTTATGTTTTTCGAGAGTATGTATGTATGTATAATTGTTTGGCACGCTCTGCGGCCTGAACGGCTCAGTGGATTTTAGCTTAAGAGGTATCGTTAGATTCGTATTAACTGTGAGAGTGACACTGGGTATATCAAAATAAAATAAAAAACAAAATGGCGGATTTTTGGCGCCAAATTATGTATTAAAAAAAAAAACTCAAAACCTGTCGAGTGGGGTATCAAAATAAAGGATTTTAAAAGGTGATTAAATAATAAGTAATAAAAAATAATTAAATAAAAACAAGTAATTAAAAAAAATAAAAAACCCGACTGCTGTACTTAAGTTAAAAAAACTGAAAAGATAAAAACAAGCCCATTTTAAATTAAATAAATGTTGGAAGCAGGCCCAATGGGTTGGGACCCATTTAAAAATACAAAAAAGTATGGGTCCCTCTTGCTTCCAACATTTATTTACTTTTAAATGGGCTTGTTTTTAGCTTTTCAGTTTTTTTAACTTAAGTTTTTTACCGCAGTCGGGTTTTTTAATTTTTTAAATTACTTGTTGAACATCGAATGTTAGGTAGGAAGCCTATCTACGTCTTACTACTTATATCATTGGCTATAGGCTATTTAGCATCACGCTAAGACTGTTAGGAGATGAGAAGAAAAAAGTGAGAAGGAACGCGAAGAGAAATCGAAATAATAGCGCGGGCAGGCGAACAAGAAATATCAGAAGCTAATACATAACCGCGGCGAGTGTTGGGCACAATTGAATTATTTTTTTAATTGTAGAAGCAAACAATTACAATTTTTATTTCAACTAAATTAATTGCAATTAAATTAATTCAATTATTTTTTAATTGTGAAATGCAATTAAAATCAATTGCAATTAAATCTGTTAATTGTGGTTTACAATTAATTCAACTGCAATTAAAATTTTATTTGCATTTAAATTAATTGTTTTAAACAATTAATATTTAATTTAACTACGTATTTGATAAATGCTAATATGGCAGGAGTCCATAGCGTGCACACTGCACGCCCCGCATCCCCCCTTCGACTTGTGCGCGTGCGCCTCACTCGCTCCTCAATATTTTTTAGTCTACCGCTGACCGCTGTACGTGTCGCAACTTGATTGTGACGCGCACTCACGCAGAGCGATTCACAGCACGAATCACGTCATTCAGTGCGTTTTGATTTTGAATGTACATACTAAGAGTGATTTGAACAATTCATATACCTACCTATTTTACGGATATTTCTACAACTTCTTAAAAACTTATTAGTTATGGATGAAGATGATTATAGTAACATGTCGTCAACGTCAATTAATATTTCGGACACGGACAATAATGATTCATTGAATCAAGAGTTGCAGTCTCAGGGCTCAAGTACATCGACGATTTCACTACCGCGTCTTGGACTACTTGACGGTACGTTTTTTTAAATACCAGTTTTTACCAGAGGAGTCTACAGCTCATAAAATCACAGCTCTGTGTACTAAATGCTTGCCTGGTACTACTAAAGTCAGGGGATTTGATAATTGTACATCTAATTTTCTGAGTCACCTCAAACGGAAACATGGACAAGATTGCGTAAATGAATATAAAGCATATTTAAAAAGAAAAAAAGAAGATAAAATGAACACATTAGTTCCTAGCAAAAAATCGAAGAAAGGTGGAGAAGTCAAGTCATATACTCAAGAGGATTTTGTACAAAATATTATTGAGTACTTTATTCACTCTATGATCCCATTGAGATCTGTAGAAAACCCATACTTTTTGAAAATATTCACCAATTTGCAGATATCTGAAAAGGGTTTAAAACTTATAAGTCGTCGTAGTTTGAGTCGCCATATAAAAATTTACTACGAAAAACAAATGTCTACTATCAAATCGGAATTGATGGATGTTGATTTCGTGTGTACAACAACAGATATCTGGTCTGGAAAGAAGAGAAGCTTTTTAGGTATGACAGCACATTGGATAACAAAAGATTTGAAACGGCATTCAGTAGCATTAGCATGTCAGCGGTTCAAAGGAACTCATAGTTACGACCGCATTACTGATTTAATTAAACAAATTTACACAGAATTTGGTTTGACCGGTGCGAAACTAGTTGCATCAGTTACTGACAACGGTAGTAATTTTGTTAAAGCTTTTCGCACCTTTGGCGTGCAACTTACTAACATCAGTACTAGTGAAAGTAATGAGCCGGAAGATCCTGTGTCTGAAGATACAGATGTAGAATCCGATTCAAGTCTGGACGAAGGGACCTCAGAAGATTTTCTTTTGCCTGCCCATCTAAGATGCTGTGCGCATACTTTAAGCTTATGTGCTACTGTTGATGCCAATAAAATTTTGACTAACAAAGGGACTCCATTATGTGATATACATGCTAATACAATAAAAAAATGCAACTCTCTATGGAATGCAGCCGGCCGCCCAAAAACAGCTGAAATTATACAAGACATATTAAAACACACATTGAGTAGACCGGGTGAAACCAGATGGAACAGCCTGTATGACGCACTTAAACAAATTTTGTCGATCCAAGAAAAGAATTTGCAGTTGCATAGATCTTTAAATATTACAAATCCTATAAAAGATTTCGAATTTGATTACTTAAAAGAATATTTGATCTGTGCTGCACCAGTAGCAGAAGCATTGGATATCATGCAAGGTGAAAACAACACCTATTTTGGTATTGTACTGCCATGTCTTTTAGCATTAAGAAGAAAAATACAAAAAATTGAAAGAAGAGGCGATTTAGTTTACTGTGCACCTTTGATTGAGAGTTACAGAATAAGCATTGAAACAAGATTTAAACAGTATTTTGATCTTAACACTGCTGAGGCAGAACATGCAGCGATAGCTGCTCTTTCTTATCCTCGTTTTAAGAATAAGTGGCTATCTTGCTTAACCAGTCAAGACCGAACTAAAGTACAGAATCTTTTTAAAACCGTTATTTCAAAAGAACTCAATGAAGAACCCCAACAAAATATACCAAAAAAAAGAAATAAAGAAAACATTTTTTTTGAATTCGATTCTGATTCTGATTCAGATTTAGATAATAGAAATTATTCAGCACCTACAGCGTGTACTAATACGACCACCCCAAAAACAAAGGCTGAATTATTGATGTTACACTTCTTTGCTGAAGAAAGTGAAGAACTAAATCTGCTGAACAGATACCCTGAAATAAAAAGAGTTTTTATAAAATATAACACACCTTTACCAGCTTCCGCAGCAGTGGAGAGACTTTTCTCTTTTGCTACAATGACAAATTTGCCAAGAAGTCATAAAATATCAGACCAAATGTTTGAAAAGAGGGTCGTGTTGAAGTGCAATCTTAATTATTCAAAAACACATAAATAAGAACAATCTCTCTGAACAATCATGAACAATTAAGCATTGTGAAAACTGATTTAAATAAAGGTTGATTTATTAAAATTATTTTCTTTCTATTTAAAACTGCGGTTATCCTTGTTTCCTTGAACCGTCCAATCCTGAATTATTCTAGTTAGGTACCTGTGCTACACTTTTACGTAATGTTCTGGCTTTAATCCAGGCTTTACATATCTTTGAGAATATTATGGAGAATGCTCTTGCATTTTTTGAATTATATTTTTCAGTTACATTTATTAATTGTTAACTGTAATTGTAAACGTGTATCAAACAATTAATCAATTGTAATTGCAAATTTTAACAAGCACAATTAATTTAATTGTAATCGCTAAGTTTTACAAGCACAATTAATTAATTGTTAATTGCGACACGTTACAATTACAATTAATTATTTTAGTTGTTAGTTGCAACTAAATTTGGCAATTTAATTGTTAGTTGTTAGTTGTTTTACAATTAGTTTTTGCCCTACTCTGCGCGGCGCGCGTGTATGACCACATGTATGAATGTAAACGGGGCAAAAGGATTATGTAAGGATCGTAGCAGGTGGCTTTCTGTGGTTTCTGCCTACCCCCATTTGAAGAAGGCGTGAGTTTATGTAAAATGCCTTACAAATAAGAATAGGATCGACTTAGCGCCATGTTGTGACGTCATAGCTGTCAAATTAAATAAATTGGGTAGGGTGAGTAAAACAAGATATTTTTTAAATACTTAACATTTATTTACGAATCATGAACGAAGAATTTTTAATTATTTCTGGTAAATTGTTGCCAACAATGAAAATATGAAAGAAAGTAGTGTCATTTTACAAAAACTAATTATTGACTAAATTTGATGTTTTTTTTACTTTGATTTAACTAAAAACTAAATAAAAACGTTATTGATACGCAAATAAATTTTCTTTGAAACCATACTTTTCAATCATCATTGGACAGATAGAGGTCTTTGACGTTCCTATTCTTATTTGAATCGCATTGTATGTAAGTATCACATTTTGTATCTATTTCTACAACATACATATACAGGCTGTAAGGTACAGCCCTCCGCAGACTGATGGGGTGAATTCAGTATATCATACTAAGATGACCGGTACATGAAATTATTGCAGGAACGTTATGGGAAGCCAATAAACCTGATTTGTTTGTGTTTTTGTGCACAAAACGGAGCGTCTATTACTGGTTGGGAGGGGTAGGTAATAGGTATGCGGTGAGTTCGATGAACTCTGTAGCTAGACAGAAAGTGAACAGCTGATTTCACGCGTCGTTCGTTAGAGTATTTCAACATTCATTGCGCAGTACTACATAAATGGAGTACTGCGAACACACAATGTAATTTTACATTGAAATAAAGACAGTGGTGCCGATTCTCTTGTCACAAATGCCTCTAAACTAGACTAAAAATCACTAAAATTTAGTTTATTCCTGTCAAACAACGATTTCCCATTCTGAAATTGATTAAAGTGACACAACTTAACTAAATTTTAGTTTGACAGCACTAAGATTGTACTGAGATTATAATTTAGTGAAAATGGCAATTTTGCTATTCTGAATTTGACGTTTTTTCACCTAAAATTTTGATTGTCAAACTAAATTAGACTATTTTTAATCGCGATTAAAAAGGTGTGGAATAAGATTAGTTGTCATGACCTAAAATTCACACCAACACCTTGACTTCAAGTGCAAAAACAGTACTGTATTTTTTTTTTCTTTTCCACATATCTCGAAAACGGTGTGTCCTATCGCAAAAATAATGAAAATTTGGCCCCCCTTTATAAAACCCTTAAACCCGTAACCCTCAACACGTAGGTACCAAAAAAAAAATCCACAAAAACACGTTGAAGCTGCCCCATAGATATCCGTGAGCTGCCCCCTCCCTGCCCCCCTCCAGTTCTAAAAAATATCTGACACGGTAACGGCGGCGATGTCGGATTGTCTGTAAACAAAATATGACAAGCCTTCTCACTTTTCATAGTGATTTCGCAAGTTCCAATTAAAGCCACCGGGTCAAATATACTACGAGCACTATACCACGCGGAGTCACGATTGTCAAACTCAATTTTAGTTGTGTCAAATTTTTTTCTAAATTTAGAGGTTTTTTTTTGCAGAATAGCTCTAAGATTCTCATAGAAAAAAGTAAGGAATTTTAGTGATAGTTTAGTTAGTTTAGTTCGGTGTACAACAGAATCGGCACCAATGTAACTGAAAAAACTATTATAACAATGAAATTTTTCCTGAGAAATTTTCCGGTGGAATATGATTCAAAATGAGGAGCTGAATACACCCTGTTAGTTTGCGGAGAACTGTCTTCTTACACCCTGTATTACTCTTGCAGGAACATGCAAATGGTGCTATCATCGCTGATGCGCCACCCGCAGTACGCCACGCTGCTCAGCTGCACGCTGGAGCGGGAGCGCGAGTGTGAGTGCGTGCCCTCCATCCCGCGCCTGCAGCTGCTGGTGGAGAGGGCCTGGCAGCTGGGGTTTGATACACAGGTACACCGTGTGAAGGACGCTCAGGGGCGTGCAAAAAGATCATGAATACATCATGGTTCCAGTGGGAGAGAAAGACGGAGCTATATACGACCTATAGCACAGAATAAATAATAGTACTATCGTACAGAAGTTGCACTCCTTTGATCTTGAAGAAAGCCGCTTTTATAATAGCCTACAAAATCACTTCCCCCTACGCGCAAGCTAAATTGCACTTAATCGCCGCGCTTGAGAGTTGTTATTACTTTGTGTCGTTTATAATAATAATATAATAATAATATCACACAACGCCATCTAGTCCCAAGCTAAGCAACCTAATGCTTGTGTTATGGTAACGAGATGGTTGATAAACTACATAGATACATTTTATTTTTAAATACATATTATAGATAGAAAAACACCCAGACTCGGAACAAATACTTGTAGGTCGTACAAATATTTGTTCCGTGCGGGAATCGAACCCGCGACATGCTGCGCAGCAGTCAATAGCTCAACCACTGCGCCAGCCGTGTTGTCGAAGTTTCTCAACCGTAACATCGCCGCTTAGCCGAGTACTAGGGCTGTCCGGAAAGAAAAATAAAATATGGTACCATACCACCATACCATACCATACCATACTATATGGTATTGTGGTGGTGGTATATGGTACCTTTTTATACTTTTATTATATTTATAAGTAGTCTATCTAGAGTTTTTTCACTGTAATGTAATGTCATATAATTTTTTTTCCTTCTCTGAAGTAGCTATTATTAATTATAATTGTTATTAGCACAAACGGGATATTTACCATGTTTACTGTTTTTGAGTTCCCGATATTTCAGCACTGTTGCAAGCACCACGACCCACCCGCAATAACTTCAGTTTATCCGTGGATAAACTGAAGTTATTGCGGGTGGGTGTTTTATGAGCAGACAAATACGAAAAAAGCGGCACTTGTTCGCAAGGTTCGTGGCACGTGCCCCGCCGAGAATCAAAGTGCAAATCTTTATGATTCTCAACATTACTGCATTACACCAATGACGAAGTAGGTACATAGAAAATAAGACTGGCAGAGAGTGAGAAAATATAGCTTTAGCGCGCGAAAAATGTCTATAGGTTTGTGCGATCGTACGATCGCGGGTAGGTACAGTTGCTTGAGCTCTCAATACGACGCGCACACCCCTCCCCCCCCACTCCGCCGAGAGCTCAAGTTAAATGCCACAATGATAAGTAGGCAGGCAAAAAAAAAGGTAGCAACACGACTCCGCATTTCTTAATGGATTTTCGTCATTAAAAATTTAACTATATATCAGTAATTTATATATAGTATAGTGAAAATAAATGAATAATATAATATATAATAATATAATATAAAATCTAGGATTTAATTTTTTCAGTCGGTCGGTCGCGTGATCGCGCCGTACGTGTCTCGCTCGCTGAGCGCGTAATACGCCCTGACTGACTTGAAACCCAGAGTTGCCGCGAGCTGTAGGTACTTATCTCGAGCGGAATGTACCAGTACAAGAGGCCTGCATCACATCTTTTTTTTCAACGGAACCATGATGGATTCATGATCTTTTTAGGGTTCCGTACCAAAATGGTAAAAAGGAACCCTTATGGTGTGACTCAGTCTGTCTGTCTGTCTGTCTGTCACAGCTGGATATCTCAAGAACTACTAATGCTATCAACTTGAAAGTTGGAATAGTTTTAGATGACGTTTTTGGCCAACTATTTAGCAAATAAGAAAGAAATAAGGAACTGAAAGGGGTTCTTACAAGGCATGTGGGGTATCCTAATGAAATAGCGCTGTTTGCATATTCGAAAACATTTTTTTTATTTTTTTTAGCCGCATAGTTTTCGACTTTTGGTGAAAAACGTAAAAAAAAATACCCTCCTCCTATATGATAAAGCAAAAAACACGTGTCTATTTTTTTTATTATCTAACTGACGGATTAAATAGATTTTTTTTTTACCCAGGCATCATCATCAATATTTGTATTATTTAATTATTATTATTAATTGCAGGGTTCGGAGCAGCTCGGCTCCAAACTGTACAACACGCGGAAATGGATCGGCGCCTGTGAAGTAGTTACTGTTCTCTCTTCGCTCAGGATAAGGTAAGAACATGACATATTGGGCCCACTGTTGGCCTTATCCAATTTTCTTTGTGTTTCGTCTGCTCGCGCCAATCGATCAGGAGGTCTACTCCCTAAGTCCGTCTGTCTGACATAACGATCCATCAAAACAAGTGCAAAAGTTAAATTTTTCGGACGGGCAAAAACACATCGGGAGTAGGGACAACTGTCAAATCGTGTTGTCATTCATACTTCGTTGGGGCCCCGAACCAATCATCCATCCGTAGATGATACAGAGTAGGAACCGCCCGTAACGAAGGCCGAAACTATGGACTTCGTGCTTAGGGAGTAGACCTCCTGGAACGCGGCCAAATCGTCACGCCAGTGTTCTTAGGGCCGCCTCGGTGAAAATAGTTGTTCAGGGTCAAATTAAATTAGCTAGTGGAACTCCGTAGATGTGATGCGTATCGATATCTAAATGCAACAAAATAAAAAGATTTAATGATATTTTAGGGTCCATGACCGCTGATAGTGTTGTTAGGTACTTGAAGTGTCCCTGGCAAAGGCAACTGAAGGAACACGGGTGGGTTTTAGTCAGTAAAAGTCTGACACGCCCTTCCGCTCCACCCAGAGCGGGAGAAGTCATTTGATGATATCCCATTCACAAAAAAAAAAAGGTACTTCAAGTGTGAGTTGATAAAATGTGTTTTATCAACTGCCGTCGGTGAAGTTCACACAAAAAAACTATTTTTTAAAGTGATATTTTAAATGACTACAATACTGTTGATGACCCCAAAAAAAATGTCTTCAAATTAATTTCTTTTTGTTTTATCATGTTGATACGGAGTTTCGCTAGCTAATTTAATTTGACCCTGCATACCAAATAGATATACCACATAATTATTTAGAAAATCTCTTGTAAGGCATTGATGATGCTTGTGGGGACAAAGCGGGCTCAGCAAAGAATGCTTGCCCAATAAGGACCTAAAGTTAAAACAATCTAAGAAGTCCAATTTGACATGAGGGTGTCCCTCTTTGTCCCGCTATGTTTGTCTCTCTTTGGCATATGCAACGATATGGGCTGTCAAAGTGGACCTATTATATTGTAACAAGTTTAGCATTCCTCAAACCTTTGCTGAGGTTTGTGGAATGCTAAAATTGTTATGATCAAATCGATTGTAAATAAAAATGTATTTCTCTCCAGATGTCAACTGATAGACTTCCACAAGCCGACTAGCGCGGACGGCAGTCACCCCGCTCTGTTCGACTGGGTACTGCGCTACTTCACGGAGGAGCCGACTGGCTTCAAGGCTCCTCTCTATCTGCAGCATCAAGGTATGATGATCACCTTATCAGATAGACTTCCACAAGCCGACGAGCGCGCACGGCAGTCACCCCGCTCTGTTCGACTGGGTACTGCGCTACTTCACGGAGGAGCCGACAGGCTTCAAGGCTCCTCTCTATCTGCAGCATCAAGGTATGATGATCACCTTATCAGATAGACTTCCACAAGCCGACGAGCGCGCACGGCAGTCACCCCGCTCTGTTCGACTGGGTACTGCGCTACTTCACGGAGGAGCCGACAGGCTTCAAGGCTCCTCTCTATCTGCAGCATCAAGGTATGATGATCACCTTATCAGATAGACTTCCACAAGCCGACGAGCGCGGACGGCAGTCACCCCGCTCTGTTCGACTGGGTGCTGCTCTACTTCACGGAGGAGCAGACTGGCTTCAAGGCTCCTCTCTATCTGCAGCATCAAGGTATGATGATCACCTTATCAGATAGACTTCCACAAGCCGACGAGCGCGGACGGCAGTCACCCCGCTCTGTTCGACTGGGTACTGCGCTACTTCACGGAGGAGCAGACTGGCTTCAAGGCTCCTCTCTATCTGCAGCATCAAGGTATGATGATCACCTTATCAGATAGACTTCCACAAGCCGACGAGCGCGCACGGCAGTCACCCCGCTCTGTTCGACTGGGTACTACGCTGCTTCACGGAGGAGCAGACTGGCTTCAAGGCTCCTCTCTATCTGCAGCATCAAGGTATGATGATCATCTTATCAGATAGACTTCCACAGCCGAAGAGCGCGGACGGTAGTCCTATATATTTGGGTCGAGTATGTATTAAAGTTTTATATGCAGTTGATAATTTTTCTCGATTACGATGTTGGTCCCATGAAGAAAGTTGTTCGGTTTGATGGTCTGTACCACACCCTTTAATTAGACCACACCTTTCTGATACATCCTGTACATATTTTTGGTGCGATACATCTTTATTGTTCTAATTCTGCACAAAATCTTCCCGAGGATTTTTATTTACTTATCGTAATTTGTTTTGTGATTTTTATAGGTTGCTAAAATTAGTAAATAAATGAAATATGTATATTTTTCAGGTCATTCGCGGACGATAATAGGTTACGAGAAACACAAAGATGGCAAGGCTACGCTATTGGTGCTGGACCCTTCACACTCGCCCGCTCAAGTATGTATCGATGCGTTTCTCTCTATCTAATAAGGAAAGAAAGAATAACGTTTAGTTGGACACAGTTCGTAAAACATAATAATACAAATATATACTTATATTGTTTTCATGTTCTGCAATAGTCCTGCACCAACCGGGGGTTGTCCTTGGTGCACTTGCGTAGTATACCCACCCACAGGGATAATCGTCGGTTGGCGCCTCCTCATAATTTAAAATTGTCTAAAGGGGCGAGTTGGCTTCGGCCCCTCGTACGCCTTCCAAAGGTCCGAGACCCTAGGGTCCCGAGATATGTCAAAGACGTTTTCAAATAAAAAAATGAGTATTAAATACAAAATATAAATAATTAAGTTAAAAATATAATATCTTACAAATACAAAATTACTTACAAAGACGCCATTCTAAAAAAGTCGACTGGTTATGTACAGACAACATGACGTCAGGTTATACCAAACTGTCAAATTTCTCCAAATGATTTTAAACCTTAAAATGTTGATGGTTAAGTTCAAAATCGATTGAGAAAAGACAGTTTGTAGTAACTTGACCTGCAGCTATATGGGAATGCTTAGCCTCTGGCCAATAAAAAAAATTTAAAGTGAAAAATAATGTTTTAACAACAAGAATGTGTGTGTCAAAAAGGTCAATTTTAGCATTAATGCCAGATAGATGCTGTCTGAGGTCAGCATCTGTCTGGCAATAATGTTTTTTATTACTTAATGTTTATGTTTTACAAATCGATAAAGATTTCACTTCATTGTATTGTCCCCAGGTTCGCCAAGTAGTTTGCGGCAGCGCGACGTCGTGTGCGGCGGCACTGCGGCTGCTGCGGCGCGGCGCGGCGGCGCTGCGGGCCCGGCAGTACCAGCTGCTGTGCGTCAGCGGCGTCATCAGTGAGGATGCGGAGTATGAGGTATAGTTTCTCATGTTATACTCATACTGTGGACATTGCTGAACGTGGTGCCTAATTAACGTTCTTTACGTTGCGTGTATAACGCGCGAAGGTTTTCTAAACGAGCTTTGAACAATATTATGAGCATAGTTTGCTTATACAGGGTGGAATTTTAATCACCGTTATCCTCTTAAGGGGGTCATTGTACTCATCATTATGAACAACTTTTACTATGGGACCAAACCTGAAATCGCGAAAAAAAAATCAGCTGTTCAGTGCATTTATGGTCGCATAATTCGTCAAAATGTACTGAACAGCTGATTTTTTTTTTAGTTAGAAAGTTAGAAAAGTTAGAAAAAAAAACAGAATAAAATAAATATGTAAGGGGCCTCTCATACAACAAACCTGAAATCGCAAAAAAAAATCAGCTGTTCAGTACATTTATGTTCGCATAATTCGTCAAAATGTACTGAACAGCTGATTTTTTTTCGCGATTTCAGGTTTGGTCCCATAGTAAAAGTTGTTTATAATGATGAGTACAATGCCCCTTAAGAGGATAACGGTGATTAAAATTACACCCAGTATAATGGTACGGAAACCTTAGTGCGTGAGTCCGTCTCGCACTTGGCCGGTTTTTCAGCAGCTCTCTTTCATTTTCTTTAAAAATCACAGAGCTCGAACATTAGTATCGGTGTTGAGTTCTGAAAACCGTTGGAAGTTTTATTTGCATTATTCATTATCGTATAACATGGCCATTAATATTAGTTTCAACCTTCTCAACTGTAATGATAATCAAGGCATTATCAGTATTTTTCTTTACAAAGTGTTTTTCTCACCTTTCAGGCCAGCAAAGTCCTTCAATCAGTCCGCATTCCATAGGACAGGTGAGCGGGGCGGGCCCCCACTCAACAACCTCCTCGTTTTTACTCAACACTGAACCGTGCGACCGCTCAAGAGGTCGGTGGTAGCTAACATACGCCGCTCAATATTATGTTTTGCTTTAAATTGTGTCATTTATAAATTTATTTGATGAGATTTTGTGCTTAAAATTATTTATTTTTTAATTAAACTTCTCGCATACCAAAAAAAGTACTTGTTCATGCCTGAAAGCAAAATAATTTTAGACAGTGACCCACTTGCAGTTAGATTAAAAAGGCTGAAAGATGAATTTTTAGTATTGAATCTTGTCAAACAATTATTAAAAATAACCTCGATTAAATAATCTTTTCTTACAGTCAATATCTGATCTAAAAATTAGGTACTTGTATTTATTTGAACTTAATGCAAGAAATTCAAATTTAATTCCTTTGTACTATAAACTAATTTATGTCTATACATTTATTACTACTCCATTATGGTTTGTCAATTATTATGATTTCATCAATTTCGGTAATAATTAATTAACTTTAAAAATACCGCCTTCTTGAAATGCTTCCGAGTGCGTCAATATTAATTATATTATGATAAAAAAATTGCGGCAAAAAAGTTTCTGAAAAAAATACTGAGCGCAGCCCACTTCCAATTTAATCAGTAATTATTTATCAAAAATACATTGTTATTATTTTTATGTCAAAATACCTTTTACTTTCTCCACAATTATTATTAAAAAAAATATGTAACATAACTAAAATATTGACGCTTAATATTATAAAATATTATATTTTCCAACTTACATTATATTCTGACATAACTTAATGTTTATACTCTAGACTATGGCATAACTTTTAAGTAATACATACCATACTTAAAACCTTAAGAGGCTTGACACTTATAAATAATTATAATTTATATTTTTAACGAGCAGCCACTGAATTTTCACTCATTTTAATTTCATACTTAAATACCTATATTTTATTGGATTTTGCCAATTTTTCAGTATTTACACCGTTATATTTTTCCTACTAAAAAACAGAAATGTCATGCTTTTCTTCCTTATTAAAACATATGGTGTATTTAACCATCACTTCTCAATTAAAATTATTCAGCTTAAAAAGCTAATTTATTACAACGATTATAATTTTATCTACTTAGCCTACCCGATACGGACTTGACGTTATGATATAAAAAAAAAAAAACATTAGTTACCATAAAATATAGTTTTATACCAAAATAGCCGGTGGTTTCACGAAACATCTAGTCATAGTGTAAAGCAGTTGATAATTAAAATATAGTTATTACAATAATTATGCTTTCATGACATTGCCTTTGATTAGTTTAAGGCCTGTATAGATATATCTATGGAATATATTGAGCCCTTGACAGACCAACCATTTTCTATTTTGTTAAGTACCTCGTACTTGTTGTTCGGCCCACATATATGGCCTACTGTCCTCCCATACCTATTAAAACTGTAATTTGAAAACAATGTTAAAGCCAAAAGTTAAAATTGTTAAAAGAGTAACCGTGGAGTTTCTTACCGGCTCTTCTTCATAGGAAAAAACCAATTCGAACCATGCACCCATGTAGAAATTAATGTTAACACATAAAACTTCCAATTAACGAAAGTTAGATAAGAGGATCAATCAATTAAATCATGATCAGTCTATTGTTCCCACTGCTGGGACACAGGCCTCCTCTCTTCGAGAGGGAGTGGGCTGTACTCTACCACGCGCGCCCAGTGCGGGTTGGTAGATGTCACAATGCCTTCGAATTTTTGGTTTCCTCACGATGTTTTCCTTCATCGTTTTGAGAGCAGTGGTTATGAAATAATTTACACAAAGTAAAGCGCCTGCCGGGGTTCGAACCCACGACGTACAACTTGTAAGTCGCGGCCGTTACCACTTGGCCACCACACAAATATACAAACAAATACACGACATACAAATATTAGAACGTACCTACACAAATAAACTATAAGTATTCGAACGTCAAAGGGCTCAATCTATTCCAAACTCTTAAAGTACTAAAATTAGGTGCGAATATCGCATAAATGCCGACAATACCCGGTTAGTTAACGTTCATTCAGTTGTATTGATTCTCGTATATTAACCGGGCAATGTCCGCATTACCTTAACCCATATATTATAGTAAAAACATATAAATAAGTACATAATATGTATTCAGTGGCTTGTAAAACACGAGATATTAGTTATTTCGCACATTGGGAGTTCCTAAAAGGATTGAGTAGGTACATAAATAATAGAATTGTTAACGAAGAAGGTGCTTTTATTTTACTTAACTTTTTAATGCATTTGAGCACGGCTTCAACACGCGTTTCCATTTTAAAAAATACCTAATAATGTTGTAAATTTTTAACATGTTGTATTTATTGGTTTGTGATATTTTAATAGACTCTATGATAGATAGATCACATTATAATAGTGACATGAACTTTCACAGAAAAATTCGAAAGGCTGATTTTTTCACCCGCAGATTATCGGAGGAATATTGAATATTTGACAGTTTTTCCGTTGTTCGACACAAAAGCAGACAAACATCATTTCTTATTCCACAGATAAAAGATATCTGGCGTTGGAAAAATCAGCCCTAAATATACTTACTTATTTGACTTAATGCGCCAAGAAATTCAAAATTTCTTACGTTTTTTGCAATTTGTAGGTCAGTGTGAGCTTGTATGTTGATTAAAATATGATTCGCGGCCGTAGCTAATATGGCTTTACAGAATTATAATCATTAGAATCAGCAATACAACTCCATAAGTTAGCATTTACCTCAAATCTAGCGATTTCATGAAATCATGAGGTTTGAGGTAAATGCTAACTTATGGAGTTGTATTGCTGATTCTAATGATTATAATTCTATAAAGCCATATTAGCTACGCCCGCGAATCATATTTTAATCAACATACAAGCTCACACTGACCTACAAATTGCAAAAAACGTAAGAAATTTTGAATTTCGCGGGCTACCCTGGCGCTTTCGCCTTAATCAACATTATAATTACCTATGCCTAAATGGAGTTTTCTTTTAACAAATGTTACAAAACAATAAATATAAATAAAATATTTAAATCATGATTGGCTTAAAGCACTACTTTTTACATTGTACCTTTTATCTTGATATCTTGTTAATTGTGTCAATTATAAAAACTAACAAATTTTCTTCTATTAATATCGTCTTTTTTGTTAATTCGTCTACTAAGTGTTGTTAGACCAAATTGTTGTTTAAGTGGTTAATGAATTGTTGTAACATATTATTTCTAGTTCTATTTTATGTACTTGGGAGTTTATTTTATTCTGTGATAAATATATTTTAATTGTGTTTCTTTTTTTAAGTAATTAATACTTTATCAAGGCTTCGAATTTTACAATTTTATTATACTTAAAAAATTTTGCTCATTGAATAAAATCGACTTTAAAATATAACTTTCTCTAAAGACAACGAATTATTTTGAGGAGACTGCTATCTTATTAATAATACTATCCTATCGCAACCGACCCGGCGTACGTGTATGACCAGATGTCGAAGCAAAAGGATTATGTAAGGATCGTAGCAGGCGGCGTTCTGTAGTTTCTGCTTACCCCTGTGGGAAGAAGGCGTGAGTTTATGTATGTACTACACTATTATTAAACCTTTTAACCGCCAGACTTCATATCAGTTGTCGTGCCCCCCGCGCCAAGCACAGTAAATTATTTTTCAATACACTTCCTCGAAAACTGGTTCATATCGCACTACGATTATGTTCACAATGCAATGTATGGCGCACGCGTGCGATTTTTCATTTTCCCACCCGTGTGCGGGAATAAAAATTGCTACAGATAACTTATACTTAGACTTAAGTAGTCCAAATTGGTTCAATGTCTCTATTCACAACTCGGATGTCAAGTAAATGTTTTTTTTTTTTATCTCGGCAAAGAGATATGCGTCTATAAGGCGTTAATATTTTTTGAATATTTAAATAATGTTTCTATATAGAATATTATCAAAAACCATGATTATTACAATAAAAAAACGTTTATGAACAAATTAACATTTGTTGTTCTAAACTCAAAAATATTTGAATTTTCTATTTTTCATATTAGGCTGTTTATCGGCTTTGCTTCCCTTCAACCTGGCGAAAGCTAAGCGCGGAAAAAAAGAAAATTTAAATCATAGTTTCCTATTATGACAAATTCATGACAAAAATATTTTCCGTTATTTTATTTCTTCAAAAGTGTATTGAAAAACGTCGTTTGATACTCGCGGACATTTGTTATTGCAGTTCTCGGCTCAAAAACAACCTCGCCTACGGCTCGGGTGTTTTAATTCCGCCTCGAATGCAATAACAAACTTTCTCCACTTGTATCAAAATGTACTATTTTTTGTTGATAGAATATAGCATAATGAAATAAAAAAAGCAGATTATAGGAGCTGTGGTATTTGGTCGTAAATATACGACCCTGGCGAAATGGACACGAAAATATTTGTCGGATTAACCCGACGTAAGCTGTTAAAGGGTTGAACTACTTACTTATACCTGCACTACTCTTTCTCGCCGTTTATAACAAATCTATTTTGATTCCACTTATGGGCAAAGTCGAGGAGGCCTTTTTATGAGTCCCTTTCAATTTCGGCGCGCAACTATGTTAGATAACTATCGGAGCGCAGTGTGTCTGTGTGCGTTCGAACTATCACTGACAATCATAGTGTGCGTTGTCGTACGGTGCAGCGCGAACAAATAATCTTGATCCTTAACCGCTATTCTCAGCACTTCATAGTTTTTACTTATTTTGCAATAAGATTAGACACAGTCCAATCAACCGATTTTGACTTCTATTGCGTTGGTGGCATGACAAATGGCAGCTGCAGTAAACAGTTTCTATTGAATCAAAATCAAAATCAAAAGTCCTTTATTCAAATTAGGCTGAGAATCAGCACTTTTTGAACGTCGAAACTACAGTAAGACAGTCCCCACAAAACGCCCGCCCTTCACCACTTCCTAGTGCTTTAGCTGGAGAGAAGAAGTAGCGGAACAAACTCCCCAGCAGCACAGCTGTCTGTTCAGTTAGAAGAACTAGATTCTATGCAATAGTACCTATGCAAAATAATTTACGCAACACAATACATTAAATTATATTTTTGTCAAATAAAATAAACAATTTTAGTACTTAACTCATGTAACCTGTCATTATGTGAGCTGATCCTGGAGAAAGAACATAACATAAACATTGTCTTGAGTTAATCACAGCGACCAACTATTCTTATCGTAATCGTTGATAGAATAGTATGCCTTTGAACAAAGATTGGATTTAACTTGGTTCCTATTGTAACCACTTTTTTGCCTTTAATGCCATCCTTAAGCTTTCGGAATAGATATAAAAAACGATTGAACAGACTGTAAATAAGGTTTGTTTAAATGTCTAATATTATTGCAAATGGAGGAGGTATAGGTTCCGTAGTACCTATCTAGATGGATTTTATAGTGATTATGACGTGTTTAGGTACCCTATAAAAATATCGTTACCTAGTACCTACGGCATTCACTATAGTAGGTAAAAGCAAACCCTAAAGTACAAACGGCTGCACATCAAGCTGTACATTTCCAGTTTATACCGACCTCTCATTGTAAGGAAATAATATACAATGCGAGATCAGCTTATACTGGAATTGTATAGCTTGATCTGTAGCCGTGCGTACCAGCAGACTTTCGTATGTTACTTGTAAATAGTTTCGTATTTAATTTAATTTGTAAATAATTTACACAGAATGAAATAAACTCCTAAACGGTACAATGATAGTTAATTGTATAAAACTTTTAAATGTGAACTAATTGGATGTTTTCTTAATTAATTGGTGTTATTGAATGTTGGGAACAAAATAGAAGGGTCGCTGAAAGATAATAATGTGTGACGGCTTGGTTGTTATGTATGTGAGAAACAAAGTCAAAGAGGCTTGAGAAATCGGGGTATTCCACAAATCCCCATTGATAATCCATATCAATAGGGATTTGTGAACTTTTTGTCCACAAATCCCCATTGTTGGGGATTGTCAGTGAGGATTTGAACCCGTAAAATCAATGTAATAAACTTATTTTTGTGACAAATGTTGTTTGTTGACTATGTGTTTGTTTCGTTCGTATGAAAATAAACTCAGTTCGAGTTCGAAACTAGACGAGCTGCCCCGACACAAACATCTGAGTACAATATAGCTGGTGAATCATGGTTGGTCCGAACTTTGGGGGCATTTATTAATTACATGAGGCGATTTCGCCGATTTCTCGACTCTACCTCTTTCCCTTCTAATCTTACGTGAGGTATTTCAAAATGTGTATTTTTAGTGTAAATAAACCTAATTGGCCTAATTGTTTTTTATAATAATTACAGTTTTCTTACAATTTAACAGTTTTTTGCGAAAAAAAAATACGTGATATTTGCCGAGACCCACCCTCTACCCCACGTGAAATTGGGTGAGATTCGGCTTGCTAAACGCCTTACGTAGGTAATTAATGAACGCCCCCTTTGCGCAGAAGGCAAAGCAATAACATTTTTTAGGAACCAAATGGTGAAATGAGTGTGAGTGAGAGAATGCGCAAGAGTTCGGAGAACTATAGGCAGACCGGCCATGAGTCACCTGTATTGCCTGTATCGCCTGTATTGTAAAATCGGGGACGCGAAGAAATATGTAAATTATTATTTTTAATTTTTATCAAGCACCAAAATCACTGCTTTAATCCAAATTATAATAAAACATTGTAAAATCGTTTGAAACTATCTCAATCCTAATCAGGTTAGTCTTATCAATTATTTAGTCAAATGAATGGAGAATATTTTTAATAAATATACAATGATAATGTCAGTCAATAGATCAACTAGTCTCATTCTGTAATCTACATAATTTTAATATAGACGCCGACTTTTTTGTGGTTTTAGAAAACGGAGATTTCTTGAGGAGAAAACAGAAACGTGTAAATTAACACTTATTTAATGTAGAATAATGTTGTGTATTGCTAATCCAAATATTTGCAGCCCATTTGATGTTCTACCATTTTGTGGTTTTTAAATTTATAAAAATGTAGTCACACAAAACTATTGTGCTCGTTTCAACTCGGTTGAGTCCATTGCTATAAATAACGTAATTTTAACATTTAAGAACTTTAAAAAATCGAAGTTGTTATTCAACCAAACGTAATAGAGTAAAATTTTTTGTATTTAAAACTAGCTGACCTGACAGACGTTGTCCTGTCTTAGCTATGAATATTCTAATGTAAACGTGCAAAGTTGAAATAATCGTTAAGTTTTCTGAAATTTTCCAATTTTCTGCGAAATTTCCTTAATTTTTTCTTTCATAACAACCTTCTCCTGACAGTAACAAACACAACAAAGAAAGAATTGGCGTAATTGTTCCATCCATTCAAGCGTGATGCGATGACCAAGGGAAATAGGGATTTATTTTTATCTAAATAGTTAAAATTAAGTACTTGAAAAATGGATGAGTAATTTGTGACCAAGTAATAGTTAATATAAAGTGAGAAACTGCCATTTTTAAAACCACAAATAAGTCTGATTGTATTCAATAAACCGTTAAGCCAAGTATAGATGGTGTTCGGTCGTATAACAGAGAAGGTACATGCTTTAGTACAAATGCTAAGGGTAAGGCAGCTCGAGCTGATACATTTACTTAGTTATATTATACCTTAGTTTTATTAGACGGGCACAGAAAAAGCAGTGGCTTCATTTACACAAAAAAAGGGCAACAGTATGCCCGGGCAAAAAATGGGCAACAATATTTCCGGGCAGGAATGTGTCTAGGCAAAAAAATTGGGCAACAATGTGCCCGGGCAAAAGTTTCTTGGTCTAAAAGTTGTGTCATGCTTTTTAGAAGTGAAGCCATTGTCATGTTTTTGTGCCCAAATAACCTAGTCATAGCTAGTATTAGAAATGTTATATGAATAACTGTGATGTTATGTAGTCTTATAAACACGGCTACATAATCAAGCTATACATTTCCAGTATAAGCTGACCTTTCATTGTACGGAAATCCTATACAATGTGAGATCAGCTTATACTAGAAATTTATAGCTTGATATTTAGCCGTGTTTATACTGTCAAATTTTCTCATTCGATTTTGAACTTAATTATCAAAACACATTAAGGTTTAAAATCATTTGAAGAAACTTGACAGTATAACCTGATGTGCTGTTGTCTGTATAAACCAATATTGCTGGCATTTTATGTTTGCAAAATCAACAAACGTGACGTCAATGATAGTGCCTCTATGTATAATGAGAAGCTTTCGCCCTATGGTGTGCCGACAACTATTAAATTGACATTATACTGTCCACAATTCACTTTTCAGTCATTTTACATTGTTAGGGTTTCGTACCGAAATGGTAAAAAGGAACCCTTATCGTGCGACTAAGTATGTGCCCTTAAATTATCTCCGAAGTTTGAGAAAAATCTGAAATTATTTAAGTTTATGTAGGAAATACACTTTTTCAGTAATCGTCAACAAAAATTAACTTGATGGTACGGATACCATAGGTGCGTGAGTCCGACTCGCTCTTGACCGGTTATTTTTCTACACAAAATTAAAATAAACATCACAGCTATCCAATTAACATTTCGGTTTTAATTCAATTAATATAAAATGCACTCATTCATGTGATATTTACTAAATACTATGTCTCACTAATTCATGTTTTATTCATAAAGAAATATCACACATTCTGACATTACTATGAAACTTATGAAAAATTATATGTGTGTAAAATTTTTCGTGTGATGTCAAAGTGTGTGTTAAAAATATAATTACTTGTAAAAATGCTTACGTTTCACTGAAGTAATGATAGAAAACCTGTGATAAGACGAATGTCTAGTCACTACACTCACTGTTAGGTTTGGTCGCTTCGAAAATATCATCAAACTTAGAGGGCAGTCGCATTTTATCATCTCTCGCTCACACGGGACCAAATTTTTCAGATTGTTAAATGAAAAGAAGCTTTTTTGAAAAAAATAAGTACATAATCAATTAGAGAACTAGTAAATAATATTAATTTAATAAGTACCTAATTTTGAAAACACATTTCTATTATCTGTTTTTGAGATGTGTTAAATAAATGCCACAATAAAAATGTGTTTTTAATAATTATCTATTACCTATGGTATTAATATTATTTACTAGTTACATTTTTCAAAAAAGCATCTTTTCATTCAACATTCTCATTGGTCTCCCGAAAATTTGGTCTCCCGTGAGCGAGAGAGGTGATATAATGCGACAGCCCTCTTAAGAAAAATTGAGATTACAGCGTTCAGTTACTATAAAAATATAAGCAAAAACTTCTTGAGATCTCTAATAAATTTATTCCTAACAAAATTAACTGCGAGTCTTGAATTTCTGATAGCTAGAGGTTACTCACATATTGTGCATGTATTTTTAAAAAAAATATTTGAGAAAAACATGAACACATTAGACATAAAACGAAGTTTACTCAGATAAAAGACTAAAGAAAATATGTAATATTTAGCTATAGCTAAACGTTAACGACAAAATCAGGTTCTATGTTAGTTTGTTCCTTTAAATTTGATTGTTAATGATGTTTTCAAAGCGACCAAACATATGTAACAAGATAAGTCGGAGCTGTAATCAGTCACCATGCCTTGTATCGGTAGTGAGGGGCGAGAGCTCCGTAGGAACAGCTAGGCTGTGCTAACATGTAATGTTTCTTCAATAAACATATTGTAAGTTACCCAGCAATGAGTTTTATTACACTTACCTACTTGTTGTGAATTCTTCTTACAAAATTGTGTTGATATGTTGTGCACTAACTAGGGGGCTCGTGGCTATGTAATAACAGCCACACGGGTCAATCGATCAGGTTAAGCTACGCTTGATGTGACCATCACAGGTGGATGGGTGACCATCTCTACATACCGACATCCCTCCGTGCCTCAGAAAGCACGTTAAGCCGTTGGTCCCGGTCTCCCGGATTTGTGGATCTTTGAGGGTGCGGACTCGTAGTCACACCAAGTTGTAACACCAGTGTGACTAACAGGATTTTTTTACTGTTAGTCACACTGCTAATATTTCTACACCATTTATTACTAGTGCGGTGAAAAAATATCGATATAAAAATGCATTTTGTAGGTACAGTTCATATAAATTGAAAAAGTAACTTTGTACTATTAAGTATTCTGTCTGTTAAAACTTCTAAATTATGAAATATCCTTGAAATGCTGCGATTAAAATAGTCGTGGTTTAAACAATCAGTTACATAATTGGACTTTCAGTCTGTATGAAATATGAAATGAAATTTATTTTTGTTTATTGTTCATGTTTTACTGTCATTAAAGATAATAAACAAAGTGTTATTCATATTTTTGGTTTTACTTATCTCGTGACCATTGGGTTCGGACCTTTGGCAGGCGCACGAGGGGCTGAAGACAACCCACATGTCCCCTTAGGCAACATTAAATGAAATGAGACACCAACCGACGCATATTACTGTATGCAAGTGCACCGATAAACGCCAGGTTAAAGTGCAGAATTATTGCAGAACATACAAACAAAAAGATATTGGGCTATGGGTTTGGGTGGATATAGTGGACCTGGACTATGGCCCCTGGCCTGCCTGACCTATGTCACTAAACGTGGATCAAATGGCACACTCAATAAGCGGATCCGGAAAACGGCCACTAGCTCATAATGACGTAGCGATTTATTCCGAGGTGTTTGAGGAGTGCAGATGTATTTCACGGCTACTAGGATAATTGCGGTGATCGGTTATGGTCCCTACCAGCAAGCAAGTCTATCTTTAAGCACGTTTGGTGGCCAATTAAGGCAAGAAAGAAGTAGGATCTTTGTTTCTCGTCAGTATTGACTCCAGTCTCGCCACAAGGTACTTGTGGGGTTATTATTATTAAAAGGCTGTGGTGTCCCACTACAGGGCAAACGTCTCTCTACTCTCTTTTCACTTATCATCTCTATTCAAAACTTCTCAAGTAGGTAATAGTTCTTATTGAAAGAAACCAGCTCATCCCGCCATCTTTGTCTGGTCCTGCCGCCATGTCGCTTGTAATTAAGAGGAGCCATTGGGTCGTGAGTTTGGTCTATGGTGTGCCGATCGGATAAATAAATGTTAAACTACAAAATCCATCGTTTTTTTATTGAAACAAACATTTATTTCACCGCACTAGCTGATAATGACAAGTGGTACATGGTGTAGAAATATTAGCAGTGTGACTGTAAAAAAATTACTGTAGTCACACTGGTGTTACAACTTGGTGTGACTACGAGTCCGCACCCATCTTTGACAGTCGTTACGGGTCGTCAGAAGCCCGAAAGGCTGACAACCAGACTTACCAAGTGGTATATAATACCCAGTGTAACTGGGTTGTGGAAGTCAGATAGGCAGTCGCTCCATATAAAATACTGGTATTCAGCTGCATCTGGTTAGACTGGTAGCCGAACCCGACATAGTTGGGAAAAGGTTAGGCAGATGATGACGATGTTGTGTATTAGCTAAACTTTAGCTCTCTTTATATCTCTGACATTATATGTTTATTTATTTCATACACGAACAGTAGTACCTACATACAAAGACTTAAAACAGAACCATAACATAATAAAAGATGTGATTGACACTAACATGGCCACCATCAGGGATTTTAATTTAGATAACACAAAAATTTAGTCGCAATTTTTCACCAAGTCACAGATTTAGTCGGGTCTTAGTTTAGAAGAAGAATAAGTTCAATTTTTTTAAGTATAGTCCATAAGCTATGTATATCAAAGATTTATCGTAAACTCTTCAACTCTTGGACTATACTTAAAAATTGAACTTATTATATCTTCTAAACTAAGACCCGACTAAATCTGTGACTTGGCGAAACGTTGCGACTAAATTTAGGAGAAAACAGATCTTCGCTAGGTGGCCTAGTTTTTGAGATATAAATGTGGCCAAGCTGGGGAGATGCTCTCCAGATCGGCCACATAGGAACCCTTATAACTTTTAAACCAGTGACCAAATTCTGATATTTGGAGGCAAATTAGAATAGAATAGAATTTTATTTGTGTGAATGTTTGTTTGTTTTGTTTTTTTTTTTGTTGTATGTTTTATTTGTATGTAATTTAGACTAATTAGCGACAATTTTTTTGTGTTATCAAAACTAAAATCCCTGGTGGCCATGCCAGTATTGCCAGTGTCAGCCACACGTGTTGTTGAGATAATTTTGAAGTCTATTCGTTCCGATATTTTTGACGCTGACTGTACGTTGTTATTGTTTATGGTCATACAATGTAAATTTTACATTATTAAGTCTGGGGGGTTTTGTTTCGGTTTCAAATGAGAATAAAAAAAAAGAACAAGAACTTATTTTGGTAAAATCTTTATTTTCAAAAAAGAAAATGGTTCACAAAATTACAGAGCTGTCATCAGACATAACAAATGTTGCCTTACGCATGCATTAATATACGAGAAAATACATAAAAATTGCCTTTCATTACACTGAACACATGCAATTACATTCATACTGTTTCCTGAATACGTCACTCCTTTATACATATAAATAATTCTGTCTTAGTTACTTAGGTTATGATTTTATTGCCATACATACGGAGTTCTATAGACGTCTTTATATTGGTTTTAAATATAATACGACACACGACTTTTATACGAGCTTCATTTTAGTTTGATATCATATAGGAAGCTTTGCTTCTTAACTTGCAAAGTAAAATAGGTGCTGGTTATGCGAACACAAATGTAGGGAACAACTGATTTTTTTCCGCGATCTCAGGTTCGTTCCCATAGTAAAAGTTGTTCATATTGATGAGTACCTACAATCCCCTTGGACCTTTTAACCGCCAGACTTCATATCATGGCAGTTGTAGTGGCCCCAGCGCCAAGCACAGTAAAATAAAAAATCTTTTTGATAGAATACAGCATAATGAAATAAAAAAGGAGATTATAGGTGCTGCGGTATTTGGTCGTAAATATACGACCTTGGCGAAATGGACACGAAAATATTTGTCGGATTAATCCGACGTAAGCGGTTAAACGGTTATGAGGATGCCCATGAATTCAATTTAATCCGGTATTCTGTAGATTTCAGATATCAAACTAAAAATGAAGTTTTCCAAACGTTAATACTCTGAAATCGAATATATTTTTTGTTCCAATACGATCTTAACTAATACTGTGATGTAGTGACATCACTATTTAACTTAAACTTAAAAACTACTACAAAAGAGATTTCTTTTAAGTATTCGAAAAACTCAATTTCGATAGCAGTTGCTTGTAGAATACTTTATATGATATTTTTATAAATACAGAGACATATTTGACGAACATTTTCAGGTTTAAAGACACTTTTCTAAAGTAAATTCTGAAAAGGACTAGGTATTTATTGTTTAGTCATTCTAATTTCAACCAATTTGTGATAGCTGAGCCCAATTTTTTATTTCATGGAATTAATCACGTAATTGTTTGATAGATGTTAAAAATAGTTGGTGTTAAAATCACGCATGTGTTTCAAAATGGTTGATGTGATATTTATTTTTCATCAGAGATAAATAAAAATACATCTAAACGGCTCTTCTACACGACCGACATTAATTTGGGTTGCCCAAAAACTGTCAAATGTTTGAAATTGATAGACTAATGTCCGTTTTCACCAAACCTAATGCCTGTTTCACCACCTACCCCCCTACCTACCCCTACCTATTAACTTACTTGGCAGATAATTTCATACAAATTCTGTTTCATTTTTGAATTTATTCGGCAACAAGTAGTGCCTATTTGGACATCGTGAAATAGGCCCTAAGTGACATTTAAATTAATCCCTAAATAAAAGTTCATTGTTGGATTTTCAACGCTAGGCTTTTAACAGCGCCGAGAGCTGAAAATCCAACAGTGCAATATTATTTAGGGATTCACTTAGGGTTGGTGAAAACGGGCATTAACATAACATCACACCTTTATTCCTCGAAGGGTTAGGCAGAGGTGTACCTATAGTACACCACATTTCACCAGTTCTGTTAGCCCCATGTTTTAGGGGGCGAGCCTATAGCCATCAACCGGGCACAAATCCAGGCTCCGGACTGCTACTGAGATGTACATATTAACTTTTGTTAGTTTTGAAAAACAAATCATGCAGAATCACCTCAAAATTAAACATAAGTAATGTATGGTTGGACTTTTAATTGGCTGCAGTAAACTGACACTTACTGTCATTTTTACTGTCATTTCGCTATCAAATGGGAACATTTTTGGTAGAAATAACACTTAGATAATAGACATCTAGATCGATCCACCGCGTGGCCGGTCATGAGACAGCAATATAATACTTTTTCTAGGTTATGTGGTATGAGAAATGAAGTTTAACGTAAGAAATCTTCCATATTTTGGACAGAATCGCATGTCAATACATACGCAAAATGAAAAAACTGTCCAAAAAAGTTAAATGAATCGACGCAAGATGATTTTTGTAACAGTGAAAGCACTTTGTTTGGTGTTCAAAAGTTCGCCAAGCAAAAATACGGCACGCCGTAAGAAATAGAAGATACGATGCTTTGTCTCAATTTTCCTACTAATTTCATATATATATGTCTCACTTCCACACTTCACACTGTAATCATGCAACGTCTAGAGGTTCAATATCATTGAAATAACAGATAAGAAGTGTCATTTTACTGCAGCTAATTAAAAGTCAGATCATAGTAATAAATATGAGACATATACAGATAATACTAACATAACATATATATACTGTAATTTTCCACAGACAAGCTTACTTACTTTATTATTATTTTGTTTATAAAATGTACTCTATGGACTTAGTTACCCTGCAATCGTTGGAAGGACACGGTCGATTGTCTGTGGAAATTGTTTATGGGAATAGACGGACTCGCTACGGTACATAAAAATGATAAGATACACATGGTTAGCTTAGAAAATAAGTAATTCATTGAAAATAAGTAGTTATACAGTTTAAAATAATTAGGCGAAAATATTTATCTTACTATGTCATGATACCGTCTTAATTAAAATACAATTAACTAGGCATTTTATAAATCCGTCTATTCCATATTCCAATACAATAAAAAATGGACAAAAAAACAAAACCTTTACGAAATACTGATCGTAATTTAGGAACTACAAAATAGCCGTTAAAAGATTCGAATATGATTTAATTCAGTACTTCATAATATACAACAGTACAGGATCTTTTGGCGCGTGCCCAAATTCTAAATTAACGCCGCCATCTTGTTTTTAGGGTTCCGAACCTCAAAAGGGAAAAACAGAACCCTTAAAGGATCACTTTGCTGTCTGTCTGTCAGTCCGTAAAAACCCTTTTTTTCTCAAGAACGCTTGGAGGTATCAAATTGAAATTAATATCAAATACGTAGGTCTACGTTCCCTTGGAGCTAAAAAAATCAAATTTCTAAGTCAACGCAATAAAAACTTCGGTCATGTAAACTTCATTTTTTGATACTCGCAAATAAATCAAAACCTTAACTTCCCGTTGACCAAGAATCGTGAAATTTGGCAAGAAGCAACGCCTCATAGCACAAGGAAAGGATATTCCGAAAATCGTTATTTTGTAGTTTTATTACACAAAAAAATATGTTTTTGTGATTATTTGCAGTTGGATAATTGACAGTGACGTATATTAATGTATGGGAGAACATGTTTTTCAACTGCAATGTTAAGTTTGTTTTTGGGATAAATTGATCCCAACTACGGAACGGTCATTGTGCGTGGCCCGTCAAGCTTTGGCCAATTCTACTTTTCAATACATTTTCATTGAAAATTTCACGAATGTTTGTCAATGACATTGAGACGCCAAAAGATCCATGTAGCACGTTAGTTCATATAATTTTGAGAGCGTACGTTTATAAAGGATACTAGCGAAGTAACGCCATAGACAAATCTCTTTATCACAGCTGTTAAAATGCACACAAAAACAATGCATCGTCCCTTGTAATAAAGCTAAGTGCAAACATGGCTTAGCGGGTGATCCTACCGATGTGGGTTGCTTATTATTTTCATAGATAAAGAGAACTCAAGCTAACGACTAACGGTACAATTTTCAGACTGTGCCTAAGGTCTAGGCAAAATATTAATTAATAAAATTATTGTGTCCATACTGAAAGTATGGACACAATAATTTTTCGACATATTTCAGACTAGTCATATTTTTTTGTGACAAGTCAGACGCATCTACCTTAATAAATAAAAAAATCTAAATCGGTTCAGTCGTTTGGGAGCTACGAAGTCACAGACAGATACACACATTAAACTTCCCCTTTATGTTTCCGTCAGGGTTTCAAAATGAAATGCTGTACGTTGGTAAGATTTGATTATTTTATATTTTAAAATGTTCGCAACAGTCCGAATTAGGTTTTTATGGAAAGAAAAATTGGAAAAAATTCCAGAAAAATGTTCAAAGTCGGGAAAAACTGAAAGCTCTTTTTCTATGAGTTTTTTTTTATATGAACTATTAAAATTTGGACAGTGCAACATTCTTGGGTCAGTCAGTCTATGAGAAAAGAAAAATAAGCGCAGAATTACTTAGCCGTAAAAACACTTGGGTTTGAAAAGATATTCCAATCAGCTGATAAAAATAATAACTATAACTCAGTGGGACCACCCTCATTATCTTAATATCTATGTCTTACGGTAAAAAAAAGTAACGAGACTTGCCTATGGTCGGTTGCGAGCAAAGCTATGCGCTCCACTGGTTAGCTAAATGGCTCTGAATTTTCCTAAACCCTCGACGTAGAAAAATAAATAAGATACTTAATAAAAATACTTACAAAATTATAATTATTCAAGAAATCATTGATTTTGTGTCTGTAGTTGAGCAGACGAAGTTAAGGCACTTTAAATTTTATTATAGGTAACGCCACATTTAGAAACTTCAATTAACGTGTATAAACCATCCATAACAGGTAATTATGTTGCTGAGTACGGGCGTAAAAGAAAAGATAAGTAATTGTAATTTTTCAATAGTCGGATAACTTTTTCTGAAGAATAAATTATAGTTTGACATTTTGACATATTGTCTATTTATAAGCTGTCAAACCGCCATATTATTTATTCCATAAATAAAAGTTATCTGACGATTGAAAAATTAGCCCTTAGTTAATTAACAAAGCGAGTAGGTAAACCTATAATTGCTGTTAAAAATATCATAAAACACTGACACTAAATTTTGCTCTAAATCATGACCAAGACCTAAAATACTATGAGTTTTAACCAATTTTATTATTAAATTAGTCTTCAAATGGGATAAACATAGAAACGGAAGTACTTGTTGACATCTTTATAGGTACTTTCAACTACAGACACAAAAAAAATCGTTATTATTTTGTTGTCCTCAACTTTGGTCCCCGGATCAGATCCGCGCCTTACTTCTATCAGTACAATTTGGTAAGCTAATCTATTTGATAACTAACACTGGTACATAAATAGTATTTTTATCTCATGAAGCAACACACACTTTACTCGTGTTAACCAAATGCACAAATACGCTGTGATTGTGGGCTCGAAGACGAGTACCTAGCGTCAGCGTATAACACACACACACTTCCGACTTGTTTGTACACTTAGTAAACACAAGTAAAGCGCGTGTCACTTCGTGAGATAAAAAATATTGTACAGCTGTATGAAATGTAAACGAGCATTTTAAGAGCTCAAATTTATTCTTAATCAATGTTCAGTATGGATACAGAATCTCGAAAACTAATGTTTACGAAAAAATATATACATCAAAAGAAAAATATACATAAAAATTCCTAAAAAAAAAATACTTTTGGGATTTATATGGTTATTAAAAAACATTGACTACGGATATGTTTCGAATCGTTTACATTTCACAGCACGTCCTCCTCGCAAATTGTCCAACATGCTCGAATTACCAAAAGCGTTGAAGAAACAAAATTAAATTAAACTTTTTGTTGTAACGGGCAAATGTAGAGTAACATTACTTTGAAAGAAATCTTACTAACAAAAAGAGAATTATTCACATTACTGTAATGCAGTAAGAAAAAAAAATGTTGCTAGAAATTTGACAATGGTAGCCAAGTTTAGCTATTGAATTTAGACTTTACTTATTATTGGAAATAAAAATAATAGCGCTATAAATCAGAGAGAATTAAATTAATTATGTCGTCCAAAAATACTCTTTATCAAACTTCTAAAATGACACTAAGAAAAAATATCATTAAGTCAGTTTCAACCACTGCTACACTTTCCCGCCACAACACAACAACATGCGTACAGTAGTACTCAACTAATATGGCTTATCGATGTACCTGCGCAGAAGATGAATTTTCAAAGCGCGGGAAATGCTATTGACCAATCGGCACGCTCCACGCTTTTTCCTGTACCGCTATTGGCCGGTTGCTGCCGCCATGTTAGCGCGCGCCGCTTGACAGCCGCCATACTTGCAAGTGAGACGGAAATAACAGCTGCAGTGTATTATGAAGCTTATAGTAGTGATCTAAGGTTGATTGTAAGTTTTAAGTATTCCCGTTAATCTTCGGGGTCATACTTTCTTTTCTGTGCGAACGAAGATTCACGACGCGCCTTATTAGTTGAGTACTACTGTACATGCACGATTTCCTGACACTTAAACACTACACATGAGTCGGGTTTCTCACGAACCAACCGTCATCAAAGTCCTAGAGCGCGCCGGTTCCATATAAATACACACAATATATATTTACACACTAAACAGCCTTTTTTTGAGTTTTTTTTTTCTTTATTTACTTTTTAACAATACATAAGGAATTATTTTCTCACTTGTAATGTTATTAGAAGTGGGAAAATTATTTCTTTTGCTTTTTTTAAATGGTTCTAGGAGATTAGCAGTTTTTATTGGAACGTGTACTATAGTAATCCATAGGTAAAGATACTATAATAAAGTTATACACAAGGTATGTAGACTTCTTTCAGACAGTTGGTCTATACAGGGTCAGATTAAATTAGCTAGAGAAACTCTGTAGACGTGACGATATCTAAACACAATAAAATGAAAATAAAAAGAATCAATGTTTTTTTTTTTGTGAACGACCGCTGGTAGTTTAGTACTATGTCTTAAGAAAATCTGTTTTCTTTTGTTTAAGGGTGAGGCCAAACGAGCATAATTTTGTGAGTCATGAGTAGCAGAATTTCGGTCGCAGAAATTTCCGAATACGTAAGTTGTGAGTCGGCAGACAACTCATTTTGCGTTGCCGTGTGAACGGAACAGGATTTTTGTATGAAACCGAAGGTAGCAGAATTTACGCGACTGAAATTACGCGACTCATAACTCAAAAAATTGCGCTCGTCTGGCTTCATCCTTATCGTGTTTAGAGATATCGATACCTATCACGTCGTCTGATATTTAAAGTGACTACACTAACTGCGGAAAATAACCGCACAAAAAATATCATCAAATTAATTTATTTTTTATTTCATCATGTTTAGGTTTTATGGATGCCCATCACGTATGCAGTTTCGCTATCTATTTAATTTGGCCACGTATAATACTGGGGCCGTACTATGGCGTGAAAAACATCATGGATCCATTGGGAAAAAAGTAAGCCCCCTGGTCTGTTATGGATAAAACATTATTTGATTTTGCTAACTGACTTTGAAGGAATGATTAAATTAATTTTGCCATACATTTTTAATTTTCGTGTAAAACTGCTAACATCCTAGATAAATAACAATTTGTATAGAATGTAACTTAGTCTCGATTCGAAGCACACGAATCGGAATATAGCAACGCCATTATGATTTGTGATAATACGTGATAATTGTAACAAAGTGTGGTATAACAATAATCTAACGTCAGACATGCTTGTGCTCATATTAAAAAGTGTAAATTTTAAGAAACATTATAAATATTTTAATTTAAAAAGATGTCATAATAGTTGCCCTGTATATTGCAGTCAATTATCGATTAAGGCGAAAGCGCCAGGGTAGCCCGCGAAATTCAAAATTTCTTAGGTTTTTTGCAATTTGTAGGTCAGTGTGAGCTTGTATGTTGATTAAAATATGATTCGCGGCCGTAGCTAATATGGCTTTACAGAATTATAATCATAAAAATTAGCAATACAGCTCCATAAGTTAGCATTTACCTCAAACCTCATGATTTCATGAAATCGCTAGATTTGAGGTAAATGCTAACTTATGGAGTTGTATTGCTGATTCTAATGATTATAATTCTGTAAAGCCATATTAGCTACGGCCGCGAATCACATTTTAATCAACATACAAGCTCACACTGACCTACAAATTGCAAAAAACCTAAGAAATTTTGAATTTCGCGGGCTACCCTGGCGCATCAACCTTAAGGGCTAAGGCTAATTTGACCAAAGTCGGATATCTTTTATCTTGGAATAAAATTGACAACTGACAGTTTTTGTATGGAAAAAATGCCAAAAATTCAAAATTTATTCGAAGTTTAAGACTTACATTGGGTATAAAAGTTTGGTCGAATTCACCCTTAATTGTTAAGACCTTAGTAATTACAATACACAGCGCTTTAGAAAAGTCTTTTATTCTTCATAAAAAAATGTGTAGAAAACTGTCTTTTTATTGACATCCTTTTTTTCTAAACCAGAGATCTCCATACCATCAGTCTTCGCGTTTTCGGAGAAATTCTTGAATCCCGAGACACATACTGATCTTGATACTGTGTACTTGGGACGCAAAAATGCTAGCACATTTGAAATAAGTACATCTTGAATTTATTATAACCAGAATCAAAGACAATGACCAACCGCAGGACCTCTTTACTAAATCATGTCACAACATTCAACAAGTCACCTTAACAGCATGTCTGACTCCTTTCCTCCCCAACTCCTCACGCCTTCTCCTCATTGAGGGGTTGTTCCTCATGTTGCTTCTCAAGCTCGGTAGTAGGCTTGGCGTTGTTCCAGGGTTGTAGTTCTCCGGAGCCGAAACTGACGAAGCAGAGGGCGCCTGTGATGTATGTGCCTGCAAGGATGTAGAACACTATCTTCCATTGTTCGGGGGTGTTCTGTAAAGAGAATAGGAGGTATTATTTGTTTGCCAAAGTATTGGCGATATGTGGGTGTACTAGAGGAAGGTACACCTCTGCCTAACCCTTCGGGGAAATAAGGGGTAATGTGTAGGGTTATGTATGTATCCTACTAATATTATAAATGAATGAAAGTTTGTGAAGATGTTTGGAGGTTTGTTACTAAATCACCCAAAAACGGCTGAACGGATTTGAATGAAATTTGGCACACAGATAGTTTATAACCTGGATTAACACATAGGATACTTTTTATCCCGGTAGTAGGTTCCCGTGGGATAATTTCCGATATCTACGCGGGCGAAACCGCGGGCAACGGCTAGTGTATGTATATTTATTTCAACCAAAATAGACTTTACTATAAAAAATAAAACAGAAATACGCTACATCTGACTTTAAAGATGTGGCGATTATCAGCATTTCTGTTGATTATTCGATCTCCGCAGCCAGGCTAAAGAAAAGTATCACTAAAAGTTCAGATATTTTTAACTTCCGGTCAGATAACGACGACCGTATCCGCATGACAGCTGCAGCAGAATTTAGTTATTTAGAATTGAGTCTGGAGAATGTGCCACAAGTCTTTATCAATGGGTTCCCCTAGACAGAGTGGACCATCTATCTATCTACATAAATAAAAAGAGAAGTCCTGACTGACTGACTCATCAACGCCCAGCCCAAACCCTTGGACCTACAAAGCTGACATTTTGCACAGAGGTTCCCTTTATAATGTAGACAAGGAATAAGGAAGGAATTCCCGGTAGTACGTTCCCGTAGGATATTTTTCGACATCCACGCGGCCGAAGCCGCTAGTTTTAAATACTTAGGACATAATAGTCACGGCCCTCAAGGGTCATGCTGACATCGAACGTTAGCGGAGGGGCCTTGTCGAAAAGAGCGAATATGCTGGCTCGCAGGTTTGCACGTTGCTCCGATCAAGTTAAGTTCACGTCATTATACACATGCAACGGCTCCAAGTCTGCTATTTTTTAGAAATTCGTCATTCCAACACGACCCCATTGTCATTTTGCTAAAAGGTCGTAATCTGCTAAATTCATAATGGTTGATCATTGGTCGATCAGTGGTCTCGTAATAGAATCAAGGTAGAATGACATTGTCGTATTGCCATTATTATAAAACCCGTTAGTAGAAATGATTTTCGAAAAACTACTACTAAATTTGAACATTTAGTCATGCCAGATTTCATTTATATATATTTTTACATATTATTTATTAGTGTTTTAAGCAATCTGAAGTACCTAGTAAGATTAGCAGATTACTGCATACGTCAGTCATTCATTTGTCATTATGTACGAGATTACCATTCTATATGCCATTTCTTACAATGGAGTGTCAGTGGTTGACCACTGGAAAGTGATAATGACGCCATTATATTAGTAGACTAGCTTCTGCCCGCGACTTCGTCCGCGTGAAATTTCTTTTTTGCTCGACCCACCCCGTCGCATCGCATTGCCTACCCGCGCTATTACTTCGTTTTCACTTAGCGTTCTTTCAGACTTTTTTTCTATTTGCTCGGCACCTAAGGGTCCTAGAGTGATGTTAAATATGCCTTCTATAAGATTTGGGCTATCATTAATGCAAAAAGATTTTTTAAAGTCCGACTGGTAGGGTAGTTCCAGAGATTAGGTCGTTCCTTCACCACATCCCCTTCCGCTACCTCTCCCTCCCCCTCTCACTCACTCTCACACCCCCTTCACCACTTCTCCTTCCCTCTCTCTCCCTCACCACGCCGTCCCCTCCCTCTCCACCTATCCTCCACCTCCGGCTCACCAACCCCGACCCTCCCCCTCAGCCTTTACCACGTCTTCCTCCTCTCCTCACCAAGTCCTGCCCCCTTCTCCCTACGTCCATCATCCTCCCCCTCACCCTCCTCACCACTCCTCCCCTTCCCTCTCCCCCTCTAACCCTCCCGCCGGGGTAGTTTTAAAAAACTAATAATGACAAACTTAGGCAAATATTTGTGCCAAGTTTCAAGTCAATTAAAACCAAATGAATAACATTTTTCATGTAAATTGTATACCTGTTTTCACCCCCACAGGGGTGGAATTAAAAAAAAATGGTTTGAGATATTTCCACAACTTGACTGAAAGATTATTTACACCAATTTTTGAGTTAATCAAGCCACGCAGTAAAATCCTCCCCTGTGAAATTGACTACCCCTTTTCACCCCGTTAGAGGTAGATTTTCGAAAAACCCTGATACACATTATTCTTTATTTTTGGTTTTTAGTATAAATACTGAGTTTTGAATTAATCGGATTGCGCGTTAAATTTTTTCCATACAAACTTTGAGACCCCCCAATCCCCTTTAGGGGGTAGTTTAGTAAAACAAAAAATGACAAAAATCATAATTCAAGGAATAAGATTTTTCTATCCCCCATATTGTTTGTATGAAAAACCTTATTCCTTGAGTTAGAACTTTAGTTAGAACTTGAAACTTGGCACGAATATTTATCTAAGTAAATTATGATTTTTGTGACTTTTACCCCCTTTTTACCCCCTTGAAGGTCGAATTTCCAAAAACCCTTTCTTAGCGGATGCCTAGGTCATAATAGCTACCTGTGTTCCAAATTTCAGCCCAATCCGTTCAGTGGTTTCAGCAGTGTGTTGATAGATCAGTCAGTCAGTCAGTCAGTCAGTCAGTCAGTTAGTAACGCTTTCCTTATATATATATAGATATAGATTACCAAACTTGTCAAAATCAACCATTATGAAATCAATGATAGACCATTCTGACACTATTGTAATAGCAGACTTGTAAGACCGCCCTCTGTGGCCTCGCTACACACAAGCGAGTTACAGCGCCGTCCGCGTCCAGTATAACAACACGCGTTCTGGGGCCGTACGTGAAAAAACATCATGGATCTATCATGGATCCGTTGAGAAAAAAGGATGGTGCCATAGGTCGTATATAGCTCCGTCTCTCTCTCACACTGGAACCGTTCTACTTCTGCCCTGCTATAAGAGCTCATAGTAAGCCCCCCGGGCGGTGTTGAGGCTGTCCCGCTTCTGCAGCGCCTCGGGCATGTTTGCGGAAGCGTGCACCGACTGTTTTAACGCCACCATGCGCAAGCGGTGCGCGTTCTTAGGCTGAGGCTACATTAGGCCGCGACGCAACCTGCGACACATGAGCGACTAAAACAAATAAATGAATGCTCACGTATATGGCTACACCGTACATCAAATATTACTCTCGTTATTCGTTTCGCTCTTCCAGTCGCATCGCAAATCGCTGCTTACTGTAGCCTCAGCCTTAGTGCGCAAGGTTCCAATACTGTCCTGATAATGATCGCTTAGCGATTTAACTGCCCCTACATAGGGTAATGCTGTAACATACATGTGTATAGCCAGGACACTTAATTTGATTGACACTGACCTACTTGTTTGTATTGCATTGTTTTCTTAAGAATTTTTTATTTAATTTTAATGTGTGTAATTTTGCATTTTATTTTAATTTAAATTCCGTGACCCATATAATTTTGTATGCATTCATTCTTTGCATTTGACAATTTTTGTAATTCTGTGACCTTTATAATTATACCTCGTTTATTTTAATTGCAAATTGCATGACATTTTATTCTATTCTGATTTATTCTATTGAAGTATTGTAAAATTTTATTTTTATCTCATGTATATGGGTTTTGCCTGAAGTAAATAACTTTTTTTTTGTCTATGAAATTCTCAAACATGGTCTTTGACAAATCAACAGAGGTCGAGCTCGAGGCTTGCCAGAAGGCTATGGAACGGAGTATTCCAGGTGTCAAACTAACAGACCGCGCGGTTAGGAATACGACCATCCGTTCCATCACCAAGATAACTGATGTCACGTGGAAACCTGCCACGCTAAAATGGAATTGGGCTGGACACAATATCTGCCGCATGTCAGACGACAAATGGGCCAAACTTACGACCCAATGGGCCTCACTTCGCAAGCGACATCGCGGCAGGTCTAGACGGAGATGGCGGTATGAGCTGGACTCCTTCAACAAGAACTGGTCCTTAACAGTTTCAAATAGAGAGAAGTAGAGAGAGAGAGAGTAGGGAGGCCCTTGCCCAGCAGTGGGACATCACAGGTTTTTAATAATAATAAAAAAAGTCCAAGAAATTACTAAGTCAAGCTCTAGCAATGCTGGGGTTGGTCCGTGGATGGGTCCATCTTTATATACCGAGACACCTCTAAAAAAAGAAAAAAAAACCCCTTAAGCCGTTGGTCCCGGCTGTCGTTCGTGGATCTTTGACAGTCGTTACGGGTCGTCAGAAGCTTGAAAGTTTGACAACCAGTCTTACCAAGGGGTATCGTATTACACAGTAACTGGGTTGTGGAGGTCAGATAGGCAGTCGCTCCATGTAAAATACTGGTATTGAGCTGTATCCAGTTAGACTGGAAGCCGACCCGAACATGTTGGGAAAAGGCTAGGCAGATTGAGGCAGATTGATTGTTCTTTAGCGACGTGTACCTTTTTAGCGAATAAATAAGACAAATTTCAACTATTGCAGTATTTAAAAGAAGAGTGAAAGAACACTATCTTTCCACTTCGTCATAGTTATTAGTTATTTTAGTGATATTTATTTTAGAAGTATGTATGTATTCAAGTATATATTATATGTTTTATTTTGGATTTTATGTATTTTATTTTGGATTTTATGTATTTTATTTTCTCTTCTACTCTTACACACGTTGTCTACATCTCTTTTTATCCTCTGTCCTATCGCAGGTATGCTGGAAGAGATTTCTTTTGAAATAAGCATCACCTTTGTACGTATTTTTCTGTTCCTTTATGTTTGTCTGTTTATTTGTGTGTACCTACATAAATTGTTAAATAAATAAATAAAAATAAATAAATAAGTTCCTATTAACTTACTTGGCAGATAATTTCATACAAATTCTGTTCCATTTTTTAATTTATTCGGTGAGTAGTGGCTATTCGGACATCGTGAAATAGGCCCTTAATATACCTACTAATTCAATTGTTTACTTTTGATGTTGGTATTAAAATAAGTTCAACTTACAGTTTCCTTCGTCAGCTCTCCGACCATGAAAGTGGAGAGCCATCCACCGAAGGACGACAGCGTGTTTGCCATACCGAAGATTGTACCTGTAACGTAACATTTAAATATTTAGTATAGGTCGGTAGAGATTTAAACCATTCTAAAAAGATGGATTTTATACGTAGTTATAGTTGTAACGTAGCGAGCCCCCACTCCCCAACTTTAATGCGTTTTATATATCTAAGTCTTTTTTTATTTGTATGATGAAATTGATGAAACAAAAAAAAAACGTGTCTAATACTTTTTTTAAATCTGACTAACGGATTAAATAGAACTTCTTTTTTATACCCAGCCAGCTTGTTTGTCACCCAATGCCATACAAAACATACAGGAGGACAATGTCTCAATCTGTCAAAAATTGTATTGAACTAGAATTTGACTGTTTTTAGGTACGAGAATTGGTTGTTCGAAAAAGATACCGTGGCCCCGGCACAAGCAACTGAAGGAACACGGGTGGGTTTTAGTCAGTAAAAGTCTGACACGCCCTTCCGCTCCGCCCAGAGCGGGAGAAGTCATTTGATGATTTCCCATCCACAAAAAAAAAACTTCGTCGCTAGTACTAACCACTGAAGTTAGGCGCGATATCCAGTCCGTTGCCGAGGTAGCCAGCAGTCACGGCGCCGTTGATGGTGAGCGCTGAAGTGAAGATCGCGATGGACCACACGCGCTCGCCGCCGAGGTACGCCTGCGCGATCATCAACAGACCTGGGAAACATTCATGTAAAACTTAGAAATATTGTAATCCTTAGGCCGCTTTCACATATAGGCGACTTTAGCAGCGCGACAGTCGCGCGGCTGACGCGCGCCTGTCGCGCTGTCAAAATTTCATAGTTTAAACAGAAGCGCGCCGGTCGCGCGCTACCGCCGCGTGCGCTCAGTCGGCGATGAGCCAGTGTTGCAAACGTACGTATAGACTAAACAATGAGCGAGTTTGATACCGAACGATTTATTATTGAAATTCAAATGCGTCCTGTTTTGTGGGACTCAAGAAGCAAGAATTACAACAACAGGACCCTAAAAAAGAATAACTGGCAAGAATTATGCGCATTGTTTATTCCTGATTTCGAAAATAAAAGTGGGTCCGAAAAAAATGCAGCAGGTAGGTTTTATTATTTTATTTAGGTAGGTACCTATTTATATCATGTTATTCTGCCACGGTACTTCTCCTTCGGGTGATACAAAATAGTCGGCGATGTTTCACCGTCGGAATCCATTTTAGAAATGAAGTGCGCCACACTGAACTTAACTGCGGCGCGGCAGCGGCGCTGCTAACGCGCGGCTGTTCTTATAATGTGAAGGAATGCGCTTCTGCCGCGCTACTGTCGCGCTGCTAACGTCCTAATGTGAAAGGGCACTTAGAGGATGTGACATTTGAGAAGCCCCACTATTAGTCCTACACTAGCTTTTTCCCGCGATTTCGTCCACGTGAAATTTCTTGTCAACCCCCCGCCCACCCCCTCGCATCGCATCACCCCCGCTCCCACACCCCCGCGCTGGAGCGCTTCGTTTTCGCTTATCGATCTTTCTGACTTTTTTTTTACTTTTGATCGGCTCCTAAGCGTCATAACGTGATGTTAAATAGCCCATATCCTTCCTCAAGAATTGGGCTATCAAATGCAAAGTTTTTCAAACATACAAACAAACAAACAAAATCTTCAGCTTTATTTTTAGATCAATCAATCTGTCTAGCCTTTTCCCAACTATGTTGGGGTCTAACCGGATGCAGCTGGGCTGGGCCTGTGGCTAAGATAACAGCCGCATGCGGTCGATCCATCAGGTTAAGCTACGCTTGTCGCAGATGTTTCGAAGATGGGTGACCATCTTTACATACCGGACCGCTCCGCGCCTCGTAAATCACGTTGAGCCGTTGGTCCCGGCTGTCATTAAAATCAATCAAAATCAAAAGTCCTTTATTCAAATTAGGCTGAGAATCAGCACTTTTTGAACGTCAAAACGTCATTCGTGGATTTTACTTATTTCTTTATTATCTGTAAGTTTCATCTTAAGTGTACCCCTAAGACGCCCCACTGACCGACTAGTCGTTACGGGTCGTCAGAAGCCCGAAAGTCTGACAACCAGTCTTACCAAGGGGTATCCTATTACCCAGTAACTAGGTTGTGGAGGTCATATAGGCAGTCGCTCCATGTAAAATACTGGTATTCAGCTGCATCCAGCGATGAGTGAGTATTGAATTTAGCCATTTTCGATCATAATCCTCCATTTCTCCTCTATAATTTATGATTGGATTTGGGAATAATCTGCTAGTTCTTACCCGGCAGTCCAACAGCGAATCCAGTGAACAGTTTCCTCGCGGCTGTGGTGGAGAGCTTGCCGCTCCGTCTCAGCGAGTCGGCCAGCACTGACGATGCGAGTGCGCACAGGTACTTGCCCAGGTACGGCAGAGATGAGAGGAGGCCGTTCTGTGGACAAGTTGGAAGGAAGGTTAATCATAAGAAAAAAACGGAAACGTTATAGGATCACTTCGTTGTTCGTCTTTATGTCTGTCTGTCAGTCTGTCGAGTGTCGAGACCCTTTTTCTCAGGAACGCGTGGAGGTATCAAGTTTATTTTTTTAAGTTGAAATTAATATCAAATATGTAGGTCTATGGTCCTTTGAAGCTTTAAAAGTATCAAGCTTTTAAGTCAACGCAATAAGAAAATAAGGCCATTTATGCGACATATGTTGATACTCGCAAGCCTAGGTAAAACAAAACATATAGACCCATTGACCTAGAATCATGAAATTTAGCACAGGATTCTTAGAACAAACAACTTTAATTATGGGACAAAACCTGTAATCGCGAAAAAAAAATCTGCTATTCCCTACATTTTGACGAGTTTAATGCGAACATAAATGTAAGGAACAGCTGATTTTTTTTCAATTAAGTAATTATGTTTCAGTCAACACACCGAGAAAATATCGACCGTCGATATTTCTGCTCACTGAGGTTTTGATAGGCAGGAATTTGATTCGAGTCTGCATGATCGCGCATGAGAGATTTGTTTCTATAAAACACTCATGTACTAAGCTGTGAAAGGTACAGGAAAAACCTCAATTTACCAAACTATGGACTAATAACCACCGCTGGATTTGTATAAAGAGGTCAACCAAATTCAGAAATTCAGTTAATCAGCCAGTCAGTAGAATGGGTCCAATGACGGCGGTATTGTGTTGAAGCCATTGAAGCGTGTCGTAAAAGTTTGATCGATGAGCCCAATGGCTATGTCAAATTACATTGTCAAGGCTACCGATATAAAGCATTGATGTCCGTTGATAAAACTGGGAAACGGTTTTAGGGTTCCGTACCAAAATTGTAAAAAAGGAACCCTTATGGTGTGACTCAGTCTGTCTGTCTGTCACAGCTGGATACCTCAAGAACTACTAACGCTATCAACTTGAAATTTGGAACAGTCTTAGATGACATTTACCCAACTATTTAAAGAGAAAAATCAGAAATTATTCTATGTGATAGAAGCATATTTAAAGATTACAGGAAAAATAAAACGATGTCTCTAAATAGCACACTTTTTCAAAAATCGGAACGGAGCCCTCGGTGCGCGAGTCCGACTCGCTCTTGACCGGTTTTTTGAATGCTTATATTGCTTAGGTGTACCTATGGTCAACATCTGTGTTGGGGTCGGCTTCCAGTCTAACCGGATGCAGCTGAATACCAGTATTTTACATGGAGTGACTGCCTACCTGGTATATACATACATAACAACATAATCAGCCTATAATGTTCCCAGTGCTGGGACACAGGCGTCCTCTCTGCCCTAATCTACCACGCCGGCCCAGTCAAATTTGTCCATCTATTTTAATGGGACCTTGATATTTGAACGCGATTGAACTTTTATTGTATTGAACCATTTGTGAAGAGAACAATAAACTAAAATTTGTTAGAACAGATGTCCCACTTGAAAACCAATATTTCAAGTAATCTGTTACCAAAACAATTTTGAGAAATAAAACCATTCGAAAAACCCCGTTTTCATATTCAATTTGATGAGTTCAAATTCCATGTATCGGAATACAGGTAATTATTGATTGCTTAAAGTTAATAGCTACCAGCATGAAAGTGATTCTTAGAAAGAATACCACAGGTTGAGGAAAATGGCTGAAAAAAATATTGTAGTAGGTATTGATTAATAATTTTATTTTTATTTAATGGCGGGCGGCGTTGGCGCCGACTTATCATGAGCCTGTACCTAAACATCCATTGTTGAAATGAATGAGGCTTACAGTCGCTTTGCATTTGTGTAAGTGCACATAGATAGTGTAGGTGTGACGTCCGGCATTGAGCGCGATTCGTCCTTTGCTTGGTTTAAAAACGGTTTATACTGCTTTTTGGCAATCATCTTTTGAAGGAGCCTTAAGAGCCTATACTACTTCAGGTTTTAGAGGAGAGCGAGACTGAGTGTGGTGCTGGGCGCCGATAGTTTAGGTAATTGCTTTTTACGGTGAAAATAATGGTAATATGAAAAAAATAAAAAACGACCTGCTTTATAGTTAGTTCAGTTAGTATGCAAAGTTTCATGATCTAATTTGAAGTACTTTTTGAATACCAGCGGTTTATTGTTCGATTTGGAGGTAGCTTTGGATTTTTTTTTCTATCGAGAAAATTTTATGGAATCGTTTTTCCGTCTAACATAAGTAGTACCTAACATTAATCCTCAACTTTACCATATATTTATTTCAAAATTAATGCTGCAGTATTTTCGACATAACGGAGGATCATGCTAAGCCATTTGAGGTAGTATAGGCCCAATACCACATCAACAGGAAAGAGAATGTGTATTCTTACTCGGAATATGGCAAATTCTTGCATAATATTAGGGTTCCGTAACGCCTACGCCAGTAGAATAGAAAGTTAGTGTTTATTGTTACTTATAGCACACAATGCGACCATTTTCCCCAGCTAAGTGAAGGTTGTATGGAATGTTAGATTGCAGTTTTACCCGACTACTGCGGTCTGCGAAGCATAAAGGAGGGTTATGATATCTACTAATCTTGGTGCATAGTTCTATCGCTTCTTCAAATAGCTTACAAAAATCAATACATGCTGCATCTTTTAGTAGTGGACGAAACCTTACCACCATTTTAGAGGCATGAGGAACAGGGTGTAAAGTTCACTCATCCTCTATTGAAAAGGGAGGATCCTCCGACCAGACGGGTGTTGTGTCTGGTGGGCTACTGCCCGACGGTGGATGTCGGGACGTTGTATATATGTTAATCGCGTGGTAAACTCTAATTGCGCGATGCAGGTTTGCGTGACGTCATGTCATTGATGCGTAGTTCATATGTGGCGATGTAGATGCCGCCACATCTCTCCCCTCCGGAGACCGGAGGTCGATAGTGGGCTGAGTCGTGTATCTTGCGATGCTTGCCAGTGCCAGTTGTGGTTCCAGTGAGTCGGAACCGGGTGCCGCATAGTTCACGGTGAGTCGGAACTGTCTGCGATGATACCCCAGTGAGTCGGGGTGGCGCTGCGTTGTGCTCCAGTGAGTCGGAGTGTACAGCGCTGGGTTGAGGCTGAAGGTGATGACCAGGAATGCGCGTCCGCTGCATGCTGGTGGTCAGGATACCTGTTGAAGCCGTGGATGCTGGCTGGCCGTGTGACTCGCCGCTCGAAAGCTTGAGGAAGTGGTGCTGATGACGTCACGATGATGTAGTTGCACGAAGGCTGCGCTGATGTTCATGCTCGGGGTCACCAATTTAGAGGCATGAGGAACAGGGTGTAAAGTTCACTCATCCTCCATAGAAAAGGGAGGATCCTCCGACCAGACGGGTGTTGTGTCTGGTAGGCTACTGCCCGACGGTTGATGTCGGGACGTTGTATATATGTTAATCGCGTGGTAAACTCTAATTGCGCGATGCAGGTTTGCGTGACGTCATGTCATTGATGCGTAGTTCATATGTGGCGATGTAGATGCCGCCACACCATCACACTTAATATTATAAAGGCGAAAGTTTGTGAGTGTGTGTATGTATGTTTGTTACTTCTTCACGCACAAACGGCTGGACCGATTTGGATTAAATTTGGTATGTAGGTAATAGCTTATACCCTGGATTTAACACGTAGGCTACTTTTATCCCGGTCTACGTGGGTGAAACCGCGGAGCGCAGCTAGTAAATATATCTAACAAACTCGTTATTTCACATGATTAATGTTTTCATTTTGTATCGTCTATTTGTAAAAGAAATGTCTATTATATTCTAACCTATTCTATTCATATAATAAACAAATATATTATATTCCTAATCTATGCTAAAACCCTACTTTTCTATTCCTAATCTATGCTAAAACCCTACTTTTTTATTATATCTTTTTGTGCCACACACATTAGATTTTTCCTCTACCATGTTGGTCGTGATTCTACGAAAATAGTCGCAACTTTGCTTTAATAACGTGTTATTGAAAAAAGGTCGGAATTAAATAATAGCTCCTGGCATCTCCTCAGAAGCCCGCCATGATGGCCACGTCCGCGCGAATTACTAAAGAGCTGACTCAGTAACCGGACACCGCATAAGGTGGCATAAGGGAATGCAGGCGCACACAAGTGGTTTCGCAATAATTTTCATTAATTTTGACGACTGGCAACATTATTCTGATGATTCGTAGGACGCATTCAGAAGTATCCTACGAACGATCTTATTTGGTTTTATAAATGTGATACTGAATTGGATCGAATGCTGCCAGCAGAAAGGTGATAGAATGCTGCCAGCAGAAAGGTGATAGAATGCTGCCAGCAGAAAGGTGATAGAATGCTGCCAGCAGAAAGGTGATAGAATGCTGCCAGCAGAAAGGTGATAGAATGCTGCCAGCAGAAAGGTGATAGAAATCCTAACTAATATTATAAATGCGAGAGTAAGCTTGTTTGTTTGTTTGTTTGTTACTTTTTCACGCCAAAACCCCTGAACCGATTATCCTGAAATTTTTCATAAAGGTACGTTGTCAGGTGTACCTACAGAAACGGACTGGTACCTTTCATGTCGAAAAAAATACTTTTGCTGAGGAATTTTTTCCCGTGGGATATTTTTTTTCGCAGGCGAAGCCGCGGGCAAAAGCTTAGTCCTGAATAAACATGATTATTGCCAAAAAAATATATAAGACACGCAGAGCAATTTGGTTCAAATCTTGCTGACAGAACTGATGGGACCATTTTGGTTCAAATCTTGCTGACAGAACTGATGGGACCATTTTGGTTCAAATCTTGCTGACAGAACTGATGGGACCATTTTGGTTCAAATCTTGCTGACAGAACTGATGGGACCATTTTGGGAGAACAGATTTAGAAAGTAGATCCTGAATTTGCTAAAAAATAAAAGATGCGCAGAGCAATTGGATTCAAATCTTGGAATTCCTACAGCGTTGATAGCCTGATGATAAATCCTGTATTACGTAAGGCCAACGATGAAAATGGTGACTCCCACACAGAAAACACAAACAGGTAAGTAGGTACCTTAACCTACCTACCTATATATTGATTAGGTACTCATCAATACGGTAAATTCAATTGAAAAATAATGCGCCACAATAAATATAAACGTACGTGCATTACTTACCTATAAACAAGACAATACCATTGACATAAATATAGTTTTTATATCAATGCCAGGCACAAAGGTAGGTATCCTACTATACTATTTCCCCATAAATCTATGGACTTGATCCGCAGTTTTTTTTGTTTTTTCCGCCCGCGAAATTCAAATTTTCTTGCATTTTTTGCAATTTGCCAGTGTCAGGTTGTATTGTATCTTGATCAAAATATGATACGCAGCAATCTATCTATATAAATAAAACCGGTCAAGAGCGAGTCGGACTCGCGCACCGAGGGTTCCGTTCCGATTCCTGAAAAAGTATGCTATTTAGAGACATCGTTTTATTTTTCCTGTTATCTTTACATAATCTTCTGTCACATAGAATAATTTCAGATTTTTCTCTTTGGAAACTTCGGAGGTTAGGGGGGGGGGGGGGTGGTATTTTTTTTTTCATCCAAAGTCAAAAACTAGTAAAAGGTTTGAGAATGTGCAAACAGCGCTCTTTCATATGATACCCCACATGCCCTAGTCGCCCCACTTTGAATTTTTAAGACCCCCTTTCAGTCCCTCTTGAAAAAAAAATATAAATATTTTTATTTCTTTCTTATTTGCAAAATAGTTGGGTAAACGTCATTTAAAACTGTTCTAAATTTCAAGTTAATAGCATTAGTAGTTCTTGAGATATCCAGCTGTGACAGACAGACAGACAGACAGACTGAGTGACACCCTAAGGGTTCCTTTTTTACCATTTTGGTACGGAACCCTAATAAAAAGAGAAGTCCTGATTGACTGACTCATCATCGCCCAGCCCTAAAAAGAAAGAAGAAGAAAAGAAAAAGAAAGAAAGCTGAAATTTTGCACAGACGTTCCTTTTATAATGTAGACAAGGAATAAGGAAGGATTTCCCGGTAGGAAGTTTCCGTGGGATATTTACCGACATCCACGCGGCCGAAGCCGCGGGCAAAAGCTATTAACAAATATGTATATGCATAAATTATTACCTAAAGAATCATCTCTATAAGTTACTTTTGTTCCAAAATGGAAACCAAAAAGAGAACAAATCTAACTTATTATTTGTTATATTCGCGAATCACATTTTGATCAAGATACAATTAACCTAAATCGGACCTGCAAATTGCAAAAAACGTAAGAAAAACTTAATGAATAAAAACTACAATACTCCGAGACGAATCACTTTTCCTTTCGCATATCATCCGCTGTGAGCATTAACCTCAGATGAGTCAACCAACCGTCTAGTATAATCGGTAAGGATGTTTTTTGAATTACATTAAGGCGCTGCTCCACAGTAGTCCACGGCTAACCTACGCATGGCTAAGGTACTCTCGACAAACGCCAGGCCTTACCAATTTGGAAACAATTTTGCATGCAAGCTGCACAAAAAAACTGATTCACCCTGCCCCTATAATAATAATAATAATAACCCCACCGCCGTATCTCTACGTTGACGTCGTGGTGGGGCTTGCGCGCTCCGAACTCTGGGCCTGTGCCAGTAGAGTTCACTTTGCCGACACAGGTCTAGGGTGAGCAGCCAGACCAAGAGAGATACAGAAACCCGCAGGGCAGCATGTGGCGAGCTGTTGGGCAGTAGCGACCCCACGGACCCTATCTCCCGGGAGTAGTCTTGTTCCTCATCTCTGGCTTGCCTTTATTGGCCGGCTGGAGTGAACACTGACGGGAACAGAGCTCCCACCTCATTCTTGCCTTTATTGGCTGGCTTGAGTGGAGATTCGCAAGAGCAAACGTGCTCGGAGGAAGGAAGTATTCCAGTAAGTGTTTGTAGGGATCTTGACCATCTTCCGGGCTCTGGGATTATTCTGAGAACCGTGGGATACCTCTCCACTCCTCACAAGCACCTCAGGACATGTTGCCCCCTTGCCGCTACGACACTATGTGCTAGCGACCGTTTTCGGGGGCCCATTATTGAGTGTGCAAGTCACCCCCTGCCATTTTATCCGTGTATTATAAAACATTGATCCGGCAGGGGCCATAGTCAGTTCATAGTTTTAGGTAACCAGTCCACAACCACCCAAATCCATAGCCTAATATGTTTTGTATCCATGTTCTGCAATAGTCCTGCACCAACCGGGGGTTGTCCTTGGGTGCACATGCATAGTGCATACAGGGATAATCGTCGGCTGGTGCCGCCTCGTCATTTAAAATTGTCTAAGGGGCCTCTGCGAGTTGGCTTCGGCCCCTCATACGCCTTCCAAAGGTCCGGGACCCCAGGGTCCCGAGATATGTCAAAGACAAATAATAATAATAATATTTTAATAATATTTCTCTCCACCCACGACGCCACCACCTGCTCGTCGACGGGGAGGACGCCGGCCGCCGGACGGCTTAGGACCTCGAGGCCCACCGGCCTCTGATAGGGTCCCAGCTCCCGGCGGAAGTGTGCAGCGCATGAAATGGACGCGAGCCATTAATGAGAATGTCATGCGCTCATACTATGGGGCTACAGAGGGAGGAAACAATCTGACCGCGTACCGTGTTCGGATGCACTCTCTTTTTCAGGTGCTTGAGCCAGCTCTCAACGTGTCGGCACAACGACTGTCGGATCAGGTGCGGGTCATCCAGCGTAACCATATGTTGGATGACACTGTACTTGATCGCCTGCGAAATGAAATGCAGAGTAGCCGTGTGATCGCCCCCCTGTCGCAGACTATTGTTGCACCACCACCACCACAGTGCAACACAACTCAAGCTGACGAGGGGAGTGATGGCACGGCTGCAAACGTAAGTACCCAGTGCAATGAGGAATTGAGGAGTGCTTTGGAGGGTGCGATTCAGGAATATCGGTTCGTATCACCCGAACTTAGGCCACGCTTACCTCGATTGCCCATGCATAACAAAAATAGGGCGCTGGTGGCGGCTCTGGATTCGCAGTTGTCAAACTATTTTGATGACTGCGAAGACCTCACCGATACTCATTCGATTCTGTACTGCGCGGCTGTAGCGGCATGTCGTGTAGCTCACGTCAAATTTGCTAATGACTCTAGAGCTACACGACCGAAACCAGCCGTACCAGCTTGGCAGTGCAGGATTGAGCGCCGTATTGGTGGGGCCAGAGCGCTCATCGGCAAACTAATCTGCTTCAGGGAGGGCAATACTCGCCCCAGAGTGATGCGCTTTGTGAGACGGGCGTTCTCAGGGACTGATGTCAGCCCTCAGGACTATATGTCCCGTGTCACAGAGCGCATCGACTTCCTGAGGCAGAAAGTGTATGCATGGGCAAACCGTATTCGTAGGTATAAGCGGCGAGTGGACCGATACACTCAGAATCGCACCTTCCAGAGCGATGAAAGGTGGGTTTATAGGGGTTGGGAGCGACCGGACCAAGGTGTGACTGACACGCGCCTGCCGGATGATGATGCCATGTGTTCTTTCTGGCGCAGTATCTGGTCGGTGCCTGTCAGTCACACCGAGGGTGATTGGGCTCGGGAAGTCAGGCGAGCCTGCGATCCAATACCAGAAATGGGGGCTATTACCATCTGTCCCCAAGATGTAGCTCGTGCAGTCCGTCCGTTGCCAAATTGGAAGTCTCCAGGCCCGGATGGACTGCATAACTTCTGGATCAAATGGTTTCTCGGGTCGCACGCTCGCTTGGCGGCTCAGTACCAGTCAGCCTTACAGTCAGGGTCGCTACCCCAGTTCCTAACGACAGGAATAACCCACCTGCTCCATAAATCAGGTAGTACTACGGAGCCCAAAAATTATAGACCGATCACTTGTCTACCGACGGTCTATAAGGTTCTTACATCCATTTTGAGAGCTAAAATTAACGAACATATAGACACCAACTCCATCATGTCTGCCTCTCAAAATGGATCTAGGAACGGGTCCCGTGGTACTAAGGAGCTACTCCTCATTGATATGGCCATTAGCCAACAGGTTCGTCGTTCCCGTAGGGATCTGTCGACATGTTGGATAGACTATAAGAAGGCCTATGACTCGGTGCCACATACATGGCTCATGAGGGTGCTGGAGTTGTATAAAGTAGATGCAACTCTGCGCACCTTCCTGATGTCGTGTATGGGGCAATGGAGGACGGTCCTTCGCTATCCAGGATGTCGAAATATCCAGAGGAATAGCGAACCGATAAGGATTGAGCGAGGCATATTTCAGGGCGATAGTTTGAGTCCACTTTGGTTCTGCTTAGCCTTGAATCCTCTAAGCACACTGCTAGAGGATTCAGGTCTAGGCTATCGGCTGAGGAGAGGTGGTCAGGTTATATCCCACCTCCTCTACATGGATGACCTAAAACTCTTTGCCCCCAGCAATTTGCAACTGATGGAGCTATTGAAAGTAACTGAAACTTTCAGTAGCGCCATCAGGATGGAATTTGGTGTGGACAAATGTGCGGTCATGCATGTAAAGCGAGGGGAGATTGTGGAATCCGTGGGAACCCAACTCCCGGATTCCATACACCTTAGAACCCTCTCCGCAGCCGAAACCTATAAGTATTTGGGTATGTCGGAAGCGTTAGGCATCAATGTTGCTGACATGAAGCAATCGTTGAAGGAGCGCTTCTTTGGCCGCCTGAAAAAAGTATTTAATAGTCTTCTATCAGGCGGAAACAAGGTGCGCGCCTTCAACGGTTGGGTCATGCCGGTTTTGATGTACTCTTTCGGCATACTCAAATGGACTCAGACTGAACTCGATGCCCTGGATCGGAGGGTCCGTACGCTGTTGACTGCATATCGAATGCATCACCCACGGTCATCGGTAATGAGACTGTATATCCCGCGAAAGTGTGGAGGCCGAGGCTTTTTAAACGCTAAGACCCTCCACAATCGCGAGATATGCAGTCTCAGGGAATATTTCCTAGAAACCGACGTGGGGATGCATCGAGATGTGGTCGCGGTGGACAAGGGCCTCACCCCGCTCTCCTTGGCTAAAGAGAACTGGCGCAAGCCTGTAGTGCTTGATGCTAACGACCGCATGGAAGTATGGCAGAGTAAGGAGCTCCACGGACGCTTTCTCCGGGCCCTACATGGACCCGATGTAAATTTTCTAGCGTCTGTAGCCTGGCTGCGTTCCGGTGACCTCTTTGGGGAAACCGAAGGTTTTGTCTGTGCAATTATGGACGAAGTTATCATGACGAACAATTACCGGAGATTTATTGTGAAAGACGGAACGGTTGACATCTGTCGGGCATGCCACCGACCGGGAGAATCAATTCGACACATTATCTCCGGGTGTTCTCGTCTAGCTAACGAAGAGTACTTGCATAGACACAACCTTGTAGCCAGGATAATCCATCAGCAACTTGCTCTGAAATACAGCCTTGTGGAATCGGAAGTGCCGTACTATAGGTATGTGCCCGACCCAGTTCTCGAAAATGGACATATCACATTGTACTGGGACCGATCCATCATCACTGACAGGACTATTGTTGCCAATAAGCCTGATATAGTGGTGGTGGATCGAACAGAGCGGCGCGCAATGATTGTTGACATAACAGTCCCGCATGACGGGAACCTCGTGAAAGCCGAGAAAGATAAACAAATCAAGTATATTGACTTGGCTCGCGAGGTTGTCGACATGTGGGATGTGGACTCAGCAGTCATTGTGCCGATAGTCGTATCAGCCAATGGCTTAATTGCCAAGAGCCTCGACCAACACCTAAGGAGGCTCTCGTTGGGCAGCTGGATCAAGGGCTTGATTCAGAAAGCGGTGCTTCTGGACACGGCCCGCATTGTTAGGAGGTTCCTCTCTCTGGAGCCCTGACCGCCGGTAGCTTGGACCCTGTTCCCGATACCGGTGGGGTACTATTTTTATATTTTTAAATGTTTTTATTATTCTTTTTATACTAATATTTAAAAATGTAACAAATATGTGAAAAGTAAAATAAAAGAAATAATAATAATATATCATTTATTTCGGGTAACTAAGACCCATAACATAAATACCTTATGGTCCCTATGGTCCTTTGTTTGTCCTACACAAACAAAAGACCATAGGGGCAGAGTGAATCAGTATTTATAAAATGTAAAGGCGTCAGTTTTGTCGATAGTACCTACGTAGCTTGTTAGCTTCGCTTTGTATAAAGGTAGGCAGGAAGGATCGTCACTAAGCTGCTACTAGGGCACGCAATCTGGACCTCAAGAGCTCTAAAAATCTCAAAATCGAGATCTCGAATGTCCAGTCTCGATACCAGACTTAGCAACCGAGATCTCGAATTGCCAAACTCTAGCTATTACCCACGGCCACGTTACCCACAAAACAAATGCTGGCAAACAAATGAACTGCGCCCGCGCAGCTACCTACCAAACCTCTCCTTGCACATCTTGCGAAACAATGGACGGTCGACATTATGTGTTTATGATCCTACTCGGTGCGCCGGCGCATGATTATCGTTGTATCAGCTCGTTACGTTATTTTATAGCTTCTACCAGGAATGTGGGTGTTTAATTGAATTTAGTGATTATTCTAAAAGAAATAATAATCTAATTGGTGATTATAGTAACCATAGTCAGGAAAGATAACCTGTCAGTTTTTACTCAGATGTTTTTTTTTTAAGATGAGAACTTTCTATGGCTATGTGCACTTTTATGCCTATGCAGAGGTAAGAAGTCTAAACAAAAGACGACATCATACCTTTATACAGGGTTGAAGGGACATCGACGCGCAAACGGTTACCACATATTCAGTACATCATTAAATCCAATCAAATCAAATCAAATCAATCTTTATTTGTGAACATAAGTACAAAAAGGTGTTATTTATACATTTTAGCTGATCTGTATGTTCGGCCAATAATCGGCATACAAATACAATAATATGTATAATATTAGTAAGCAGGTTATTTTTACTATCATAATTAATAAAGTCTTGGATAAAAGAAATGAAGCAATTGAAAAATGACATGAGCCGCATAAAATAAAGTAATTGAATTATATGATTAATTATTAAGAATTTCAAATAAAATTAAATTCATCATCAAAAAGTCATTTAAAAAGTCTTCAATCGAGTAATACGTCTTTTCAACTAGAAACAGGAACAACTTTTTTTTAAATGGCTGACATTTTCCTCACTTCTGATACACATTGGCATTCTGAGCCCCCCTACATAGAATTTTTTCGTCGGTCATTAAAACAAAAATCTGCAGTTTAGGGGGGCTCAGAATGATGTACTGAATACGTGGTAACCGTTTGCGCGTCAATGTCCCTTCCACACTGTATAGGTATTTAAATATACTTTAACGGAGTCTAGTACTCATGAAAATGAACAACTTTTACCATGAAAAACTCTGAATTATGAAAAAAAAAACAGATGTCTCGTACATTTTGGCCGCGTAGGTTTTACACTTTGTAGAGAACAGCCGATTTTCTTTTTCATATTTCAGGGTTAGTTTCATGGTAAAAGTTGTTCATTTTCATGAGTACTACACTCCGTTAAGGCGCAGATTTCCTGAAAACGATCAAAAAGGTGGTTTTTTAAAGCTGTGTATCTCATATACCGTAAATAATTTTGACATGTAAAAAAATATGATATTTTCAAGTCCTTTTCGCATACAGTGATGGAAGCTAAAACATAATTAAACATACTTTAATGCACCAAAAAAATCTTTAAACATCCTAATAATCTTTAAAAGCTGTTTATCCCTTCATTAGCAATTATAATTATAATTAAAAATATACCATGAAATGTCAAATTCCAAACTGCATCAGTGATGGATTATTTTTTATTAAATAGTTAATTTCTAATTTTATACGATTTTATTTGCACTTTTACGACATAATTCCGGTGCGCGTGAGAATCTTCTATCTCGCGCGTCAAACTAGACAGCCATAACGCCATTTCACTTACACACCGAGCTAAACCAAGCTTGGAACCTGGGGGCCTACTCCCCAAGCACAAAGCCCGTAGTTTCGGCCTTCGTTACGGGCGTTTCTTACTTCGTATCACCTACGGATGGATGATTGGTTCGGGGAACGAACGAAGTATGAATGACAACATGATTTGCCAGTTTTCCTTACTCCCGATGTGTTTTTGCCCGTCCGAAAAATTTAACTTTTACACTTGTTTTGATGGATCGTAATGTCAGACGGACGGGAAGACAGACGGACTTAGGGAGTAGGCCCCCTGGGCCGTATAGTATGTCCCTCGTTTAACCTAACACCCTGCGTACGAGTACGAGTAGGTATGTAGGTATATGCCTAACTAAATAATCAGGCAACAATGAGCAACAGTCCCCCACAGATCGCAAACCAGCAACCTAATAATCACCTATGTCTATTGACATAAACCTATTATTTTCCCAATAATGAACAGCACATGGACATTGTGGCTAACCACAATCGCGCCGGAGTGAGCATTTCAAATACCTAATTAAATTCAGTACAATGTTACTGAATCACTTAGTCATCCATCACTTAGGCTGGATTCCATACTGAGATGTAACTGAATATTTATGTATTTTTCCTTAGCAACTGCTTGACCTGCGGATAGGGTTACCATATCTAAAGTTAAAAAAGTCCTGACAAAAACTGGGACTTTTAAAAAAATGGTTCGGATATTCATTTTGTTTCTTTTTTTATAAGAGACATATCAAATTAGTAGGTATCGTCAGCAACAAAACTCGATTAACACTTACAGTTTTTCAATCTTAATTATCAAGCGAAATATTTAATTCAAATCGTAACAGAAGTACATACTTACTTAAAATTTTAAGAACATAACTCTTAACAGTTAAACGAATAAAAAGCAGTTTATATCAAATCATTTTGTGTTAATTTTGATGATGTCAAAAAGCAGCAGTGTTAACCGACTTCTGTTGCTGACCGTACTATAAGAGCGTTTTCGCACTGATTTGAATCCGAGGAATGTGTCACCATTTGTATCAAGGGTTGCGCACTATGGTCGTACCTACTTCTAATTAGCTGTAGTAAACTGACACTTCTACTGTCATTTCGCTATCAAATAGGAACATTTTTTAACGAAATGACAGTTAATAAATAAATAAATAAAATTATGTTTATTTATCCCCCCAAAATTACATTCTTATTTCTTAAAATACTAAAGACATAATAAGTTGACACTTTGACAGGTATTTAGACAATTTGTAATTTGTGGAAGATCAGAGTGCCAATTCTCGTACCTAAAAAAGTTCACGTTCTAGTCGCAATCTCATGCCAGCGACAATCAACTGTCAAAAATGTAGGTAAACGCTATACAATTTTTGACATATTGAGACTTAGATGAGATTGCGAACGTTGTTAAAAATACGGGAATTGCCCCTCTGGAGTCTAAACTAAGCCTAGGCCTGTATTTTAGAACTCCAGGATCCCCCATTATATCTCACAGTAAATGTCATTTTACTACAGCTAATTAGAAATCCAGCATAGATCCGAATTCCACCCGACCGAATTTAGAACATTTCCAACTCGGATGAAACTTGGATCTCAAATTCGTATTCGGATCGGATGCAGTGCGGAAACGCTTTTATACCACAGCTTGTACCAACTAATTTAACATTATTTTCTCTCATTATTTTTGAAATCGCCTAAATCTAAAAGTTCGGGCAAAAGACAAGACTGGACAAAGTCCGGACGGGATGCTAATAAGAAAGACAAATCCGGACGGACGGTAACCCTAGGTGCGACTGAATGTTAATGGTCATTTTCCCGTAACAACTGCCTGACCTGTAGAGGGCCCGAATCAACTCGGGATGCCATTGTCCCGTTACAGGAAAAACTCGTTGATATTACAAAATGAGGTTTCTTTTTAGGGTTCCGTACCAAAATGGTAAAAAAGGAACTCTTATGGTGTGACTTAGTCTGTCTGTCTCTCTGTCTGTCTGTCTGTCTGTCACAGCTGAATATCTCAAGAACTACTAATGCTATCAACTTGAAATTTGGAACAGTTTTAGATGACGCTTACCCAACTATTTTGCCAAATTTTGCAAATAAGAAAGAAGTAAAAATATTTTATTTTTTTTTGTGACAGGGACTGAAAGGGGGTCTTAAAAATTCAAAATGAGGCTACTAGGGCATGTGGGGTATCATATGAAAGAGCGCTGCTTGCACATTCTTAAACTATTATTTTTATTTTTTTTAGGCCGCATAGTTTTCGACTTTTGATGAAAAATGTAAAAAAAATACCGTTCCCCCCCCCCCCCCCCTTATCTCCGAAGTTTGCAAAGATAAAAATCTGAAATTATTCTATGTGATAGAAGTTTATGTAAAGATTACAGGAAAAATAAAACGATGTCTCTAAATAGCACACTTTTTCAGAAATCGGAACGGAACCCTCGGTGCGCGAGTCAGACTCGCTCTTGACCGGTTTTTTTATTAATCGTTTTTACAATAATACTGACAGTGATTGGTGGACAACAAAAGATGATTGTCCCATAAAATGCATTATAAATTATAATAATACAAGTTTGCGGTCTGCGGGTCAACTTCAAAAGGATTGCATTTTACTGTTGTAAGTAGGGTGTTTGCTCTGCATAAAATTGATGACTATTCTAGAATATTAGCCAACTATCCGAAATAGTCAGCCAGCAGTGGGACACAATGTAGGCCTGGGCAAAGGGGAGGCCTTTGCCCAGCCATGTTGGTCCCGCAAACCTTATCAGATCGTCACACCACCTTCGCCGTGGCCTGCCTCGACGGCGATTTAAGTACTTACTTAAGTAAATTTTAATACTTTTGTTTTAATCTCTGAAGCGGCTGTTGGTGGTCGACCATTGGCCTTGATTTTAATAATATATTTACAAATTAACAGAACGGCATCTATTTTGAAATTAAAGTTGCTGCGTTTTAGGAATTACATAGCAAACCAATAAATAAACATGTTTCCCTTTTTTCTTTCAAACATATTTGTTTACATACTATCCACTTCGGTATGTTAACCGGAAAATGCCCACAATAGCCTAGATTTCCCCAAACGGACAAACAGCCCTAAATTCCTATATCCGACGATATTATCTTTTAAATTGCCATTCTATCTATCCCTGAACGTTATTACCTACTTGAAACACAAACACCCAACAGCGTTCTCTCTCTACAATATCATCCACACACTATACAGCGTGTATCAGAAATGTGGCGTGTGGCATAGACTATAAAACTGAACAACTTTATCAATGGGCATGGGACTAACCACAGAACAGATACAACTTCTTTTATCTGTTCTGTGGGACCAACCTAGTAATAGCGAAAAAATAATCAGCTGTCCCCAATGATATATTACCTTTAGATGCGTTACCCGGGCTCAAAAATGGGAAATTAAATGAAGGGTAATTGCCCGGCGTGATATCAGTCACGCACGCGCGCCAGTGAACATGCAGCAGCTAGTGACGTAATTAAATAAGTATTCATCTCTTTCTTACAAAAGGTATCGGCATGCGTCTTTCCTTTTCTTTGCGGCCAGTATATACTGGTATGTTGGTACATCATGGCTTACGCTGTTTTTGAAAGCACTGATGTTCGTGTATGACGCGTCTATCTATAATACGTCATTGGCTGTCCCATACTTACAAAACTTCGATACCTACTCGACCCAAATGTGGCGCAGCAGATTGTGGAGGTCAGATAGGCAGTCGCTCCATGTAAAATACTGGTATTCAGCTGCATCGGGTTAGACTGGAAGCCAACCCCAACAGTTCGGAAAAGGCTTGGCAAATTGAACCTGATCGCTCATCGAGTCACAAAAGTTCCGCCTTGGGGTTTGACAAAAAACAATGGAGCGCAGCATTCTGGGCGTAAAACGAACTGACTGAATACGAAACACCGCGCTGCACTCTAAAACGGGGAGCCTAGACGTAGGCAAAAAGGCTGGCAAGCGAAAATGGGATTGGGCGAGTCACGTCAACCGCATAAATGGCGACCGCTAGGCAACAGTCTGCACACGGTGGCTGCCTGAGGATGGACGGCGCCGCCGGGGCCGGGCCAGGGACAGGTGGCGAGACAAGGGTTGGAACGAGGTGGTCGTGGAAAAGGATGCTGGGAAGGATTTTGGGGGAGGCCTTTGCTCAGCAGAGGGACAGAGTAGGCCAACATTCAAAAAAAATTCTCCCTACCAAAATCGCGCCCAAAGAAGTTTTCACTTAAAACAAAAACATGTTGGTCTCATGGGAAAGTTGTTTAGTTTGATAGTCTGCACCACACGTTTAAATATGACCACATATTTCTCATACACGCTTTATAAAAATTCCCCCTACCAAAATCGCGCCCAAAGAAGTTTTCACTTAAAACAAAAACATGTTGGTCTCATGGGGAAAGTTGTTTAGTTTGATAGTCTGCACCACACGTTTAAATATGACCACATATTTCTCATACACGCTTTATAAAAATTCCCCCTACCAAAATCGCGCCCAAAGAAGTTTTCACTTAAAACAAAAACATGTTGGTCTCATGGGAAAGTTGTTTAGTTTGATAGTCTGCACCACACGTTTAAATATGACCACATATTTCTCATACACGCTTTATAAAAATTCCCCCTACCAAAATCGCGGCCAAAGAAGTATTCACTTAAAAAAAAAGTTGGTCTCATGGGGAAAGGTGTTCAGTTTGATGGTCTGTACCTACCACACGCTTAAATATGACCACATAATTTCTAATACATGCTGTATAACTACGTACTCGTAGGTATCTCAGAATTTACAGCCCGAGATTATGGGAAAAGCGACACCACTTTCATGCAACTCAAGGTCAGTTCTAGACTAGAACTACAGACAATACGCCAAAACAACCTTGACCTTCAACAGTTATGGGAACAGCAAGGTTACTTTAGTGTGCGTCACATGTGTTCTTGTGAAATTATGCGAATGATCCAAATAAACCTTGACTAGAATTAAAAGACTATTGAATGTGAACTGTTGACTCTTAGTAGTAGTGCTGCCAACTAGAACCACCATTGAAAAAAAATCATAAGTCTGTAGATACGGAACATTTTGAAATAACACAACCGACGCGACGTTCAAAAAAAAAAACCGGTCAAGAGCGAGTCGGACTCGCGCACCGAGGGTACCGTTCCGATTTCTGAAAAAGTGTACTACTAATTAAAGACATCGTTTTATTTTTCCTATAATCTTTACATAAACCTCTATCACATACAATAATTTCAGATTTTTCGCTTTGCAAACTTCAGAGATAGGGGGAGGAACGGTATTTTTTTTTACATTTTTCATCAAAAGCCGAAAACTATGCGGCCTAAAAAAAAAAAAAAATGTTTGAGAATGTGCAAACAGCGTTCTTTCATATGATACTCAACATGACCTAGTACCCCCACTTTGAATTTTTGAGACCGCCTTTCAGTGCCTGTTGCAAAAAAAAATATAAATATTTTTATTTCTTTCTCATTTGCAAAATAGTTGGGTAAACGCATTAGTATTTCTTGAGATATCCAGCTGTGACAGACAGACAGACTGAGTCACACCATAAGGGTTGTTTTTTTACCATTTTGGTACGGAACCCTAAAAACACTCAATCTGCATAGCCTTTTCCCAACTATGTTGGGATCGGCTTCCAGTCTAACCGGGTGCAGCTGAATACCAGTATTTAACATGGAGCGAATGCCTATCTAACCTCCACAATCCAGTTACTGTGTAATACGATACCCCTTGGTAAGACCGGTTGTCAGACTTTCAGGCTTCTGACGACCCGTAACGACTGTCAAAGATCCAAAAAAAAAACACTACAAAGTGACAAATAATTTCGGAAGTGAGTGGCAAAAACCGAAAACAAATCCAAAGACCGACTTCCGAAATTAAAGTTATTTTTCACTTACTTAGTGTTTTTTTTTTTGGAAGTCAGTGGTTTTTTTGTTTTGTAAAATAATCTTATGCTACATTTCAATTCAACCCCAATCGACAGCGCCCTATACCAAAGTCCGGACGACATGGGGCGACCCTTTTTTTTTTTTTTTTGAGGGTGGGAAATCATCAAATAACTTCTCCCGCTCTGGGTGGAGCGGAAGGGCGTGTCAGACTTTTACTGACTAAAACCCACCCGTGTTCCTTCAGTTGCCTATGCCAGGGCCGCGGTAACCCCTTCGGACAATCCGCGACCCCAGCGGCGTCGGCCCTATTGGGCCCCGTCACTTGCTGACATCTCTTTGAGGCGCGCGTGGAACACAACGCGCCGTCGACTCGGGCCTGGTCCTTACCGGACGGCGAGCTACCCGCTGCTCACCGTCCGCAGGCCCGCGCCTACGGTGGCCGGAAATCGCCCCGCGATTCCCGCCGCCCAGGGCGTCTCCTGCGGCGACTGAGGGCGTGAGGCTGCCTCTCCCTCACGCGTTCCGCCTCCTCCTTCGCGAGCATCAACGGCCTCCCATGCACTCTCGCTCCGCACCATGGCCTGGACCAGGCTCGGACGCGAGAGATCGCCGCCGCCGATCGCCTCCGTGAGAACACGGCGGTGCTCTGCCCAAGCCGGGCAGACCTCCACTGTATGCTCCACCGTGTCCTCCGGGCGATCCGCACAATGGTAACACCCGGGCGTTTCCTCCCGCCTTATGCGAAACAGGAACCTCCCGAAACAACCGTGTCCGGTGAGGACCTGCGTCAGGCGGAAGGTGAGGACGCCGTGGCGCCTCTCTAACCACTCCTCAAAGAGGGGACTTATCGCCGCAATTGTGGCGTGCCCAACATCGACCCTAGCCTCAATTTCTTAGTATACAATTAAGGGCGAGCATCCATTTGCGTATTTTCCAGTGAAGCAGTAAAATCCATCCGGCACGGTTTTCCCTTACGACCCATCGATGTAGCGGTGTTTGAAGCCGTTAGGTTCAGTAGGTAAATTTAAAATGCCAAGTAAGTACATAGAGTGAAAAAACACCAAAATGAATCTTACATAATCATCTTACATATTGTTCCCACTGCTGGGACACAGGCTTCCTCTCGGTGAGAGGGAGTGGGGCGTAATCCACCACCAGAGCCCAGTGCAGGTTGGTAAGATGTCACAAATATATCTAGGTATGGTTAACCTATATCTTTAAAGACCTATCAGAGTTTGCAAGTTAAGATTCAGCCTGCCACCACAGCAGACGGACGCCATCTCCATTAAGGTCAATAACTTATCCAGTAATCGACTTAAAACCCTGTCGAACCAGTAGAGGAGCCATCATCCACAAGCATCAATCTTTTTTTTCCATCTTAATCTTTACTACGAACACGAACGTAGCGAACTAAGTAGTAACTGTTCATCATGTCGCGACTCAGGTCTGCATTCTTAGGCTAAAGATAGACCATACAGCTAGCATTAGCGTTGGGAAAAATTACCGGTTCTATAGACTTCTTACACTAGGAATTTTGAACATGTTTACTTGCGAGCAACAAAACTCAACTCCTAATCATGCATTTGCATACATGCATACAAAAAAACTAAACCGATTTTAATACTTATGGTAGCTAAAACGTCAAACTTTGAAAATAAATAACTTTTTGATAAATAGGATCAGGGGGTCTACTCCCTAAGCACGAAGCCAGTAGTTTCGGCCTTCGTTACGGTCGTTTCCTACTAAGTATGACCTACGCATGGATGATTGGTTCGGGGCCCGAACGAAGTATGAATGACAACATGATTTGACAGTTGTCCCTACTTCCGATGTGTTTTTGCCCGTCCGAAAAATTTAACTTTTACATTTGTTTTGATGGATCGTACTGTCAGACAGACGGAGGGACGGACGGAGTTAGAGAGTAGACCCCCGGAACTTTTTGAAAAAAAAAACTACTTTGTATTCACGGGTTATATGGGGTTGAGTCGATTTGGTTGCTCGCGAGTGTAGTAAAGTTTTTATGGAAACGCAGTTAGTATGTTCGAAGATCGTCTAGACGTATAGTATTTTTATCTCACGAAGGGACACGCGCGTAACTTGTGTTTACCCTTGTTGTACAAACACGCTGTGAATATGTGCGTGAAGACGAGTAGCGTCAGCACATACAGAAATTAAAAATTTTTGAGTTAATAAGTTTTATGTATAATGTGTTTTAATTAGTAAGTGTCAAATTGTTTTGCATCATATGGATCTCTGGTCTGATAATAAAGAATTATTTATTTATTTATTTATAATAAGTACGTGAACGGAGTAGAAGTCTATGGCATACCTAATGTTTTTTTTTTTTCTTTTTTAAAAAATTAAAAAAACTCAAAATTCAAATCATAATTAGGCAGTACTTAGATAATTTTGTCAGTCTAAGATATAAAAAAAAAACTAGGTATGCCATAGGCTTTTACTCCATTTACCTAATATATTTACCCTATTTTTTCAAGACGGTAAAAAAGTCATCCGGTATATTTTTTTTAATACATCGCTTTGATGAGAAGCTGAATTGGTTTAAAACATTCTGTAGGCTGAGAATCAGAGATGTCTCATGAAATTAAAACCACTTTCACATTCTGTCACCTCTTGGAATTCCCCGTCTCATGGCGCCATGTTAAACGGTATTTGACATCGAAAGATTCGAATGATTTTATCAAATCACAATGACAAAGTTGCGTGCAATGAGTCGGTCCTACAGTTTCTGAGAAGTCATTACTCCTGCGCAGTAGTTTAAAGCTGTAATCTTCAACACTTACGATGATTGCACCGAGCTAGACCATTAGGCAATTGTAATTACGCAATCCTAGCGAAGGACTGCTTGTAATAATATTGAAACACTATCTAGCGCGGTTTCACCTTAGTAGACCGGAATAAAAAGTAGCCTACCTATGTGTAAATCCATAGTGTCAGCTATCTCCATACCAAAGATCAAAATTGGACCCGCCGCGCGCCGCTTGAGCGTGAAGAAGTAACAAACACACACTCACAAACTTTCGCCTTTATAGTTTTAGTGAGATGAACATCTGCCCGTGCTAAAGGAGCTCGTGGCTAAGTAATAACAGCCGCACGGGTCAATCCGTCAGGTTAAGCTACGCTTGCCGGGGTTGGTCAGTGGATGGGTGACCTTCATCTTTACATAACGAGATTCCTCCGTGCCTCGGAAAGCACGTTAAGCCGTTGGTCCCGGCTGTTATTCGTGAATCTTTGACAGTCGTTACGGGTCGTCAGAAGCCCGAAAGTCTGACAACCAGTCTTACCAAGGGGTATCGTATTACCCAGTAACTGGGTTGTGGAGGTCAGATAGGCAGTCGCTCCATGTAAAATACTGGTATTCAGCTGCATCCGGTTAGACTGGAAGCCGACCCCAACACAGTTGGGAAAAGGCTAGGCAGATTGAACATCTGCCCGTAACTTCATCGGCGTGAAATTTCATGTTCCTCCAACCCACCACGTCGCTATACCTACAGAACTTCGAATAAGTAACAATATTGTCACTACCTTTTTCCATACATACATCTCAGATTTCAATCAAGGAAAGTAGGTTCTACGATGACGTAAGTAGGTATTAGTGGTGTTGCATTAGCACTTGTGTCCGGCCCTGTGATGACAAATGGGTCAATTACTGATATCTGCCCTTGTGAGGGACCGCTTATAGTGCCGGAAGACTTTAGCGATTTGAACTTAGGAAATGTATTAATTAATAGCGAGGTGGTGTTACTTGACAATTATGACAATAAAATATACAATTATTGCCAATGCGATATTGATTCTATCTTTATAAAATGAATCCCTATTTCCCTTGGTCATAGCATCACGCGTGAACGAATGGAACAAATTTCGCTAATTCTTTTTTTTTTGTGTTTATTATTGTTAGGAAAAGGTTCTCATGAAAGAAAAAATTAAGAAAATTGGAAAATTTCAGAAAAGTTAAGTACTATTTTAACTTCACGCGTGTACATTACAATAGTCATAGCTAAGACAGGACAACGTTTGTCGGGCCAGCTAGTTCTATTATGAACATCCTACAATACCTAAGAAGTGATTTCATGTGTCCTGAAATCTATTTTAGTTTGTAGAACTAAAGAAAAAAAAGGCTAAACCCAGGTCTATTTCTGTCTATTTTTTCGAGTTTTTACTATATTACTCCTACAGTTTTCATGAAAAGTGTTCATAAATTTATACAGTTCTTTACAAAATAATAAGGAATGATTTCATGTGATTATTTTTTTAGTCCAATCCCTAGATTTTTTGTAAATCGATAATTACTTCATATTTTGCAAGCGTTGTGTCATCAAAAGAGAAGCGTGATGACTCATCACGCTTCTCTTTCTTTTCTATGCAGTCCGACAGTGATCGCGCTATTTACGACGGACAAGCCTTAAGTACAGTTTCATCGTCTCTTAGGTCCTAATCTATTGCATCACATCAACAATTTCTCACAGCCCTATTGTCCAACCGACAATATCTCGTCTAAATTGCCGAGTGCTGACAATTCCTACCAATCACACTAAGGGCCTGGTGCATCCTGCGCTCATGAGTTACTTCCTATTAATACTGGCGCGAAATGGTACGAAGTGGACTTTCGTTAAACATAATCAGCCTATAATGTTGCCACTGCTGGGACACAGGCCAGGGCCTCAAGTCTGCTATTACAATAGTGTCAGAATGGTCTATCATTGATTTCATAATGGTTGATTTTGACAAGTTCGAAGTTGACAAGAGGAGCTCGTGGCTAAGTAATTACAGCCGTACGGGTCGATCCATCAGGTTAAGCTACGCTTGCCGGGGTTGGTCAGTGGATGGGTGACCATCTTTTCATACCGAGACTCCCCCGTGCCTCGGAAAGCACGTTAAGCCGTTGGTCCCGGCTGTCATTCGTGGATCTTTGACAGTCGTTACGGGTCGTCAGAAGCCCGAAAGTCTGACAACCAGTCTTACCAACGGGTATCGTATTACCCAGTTACTGGGTTGTGGAGGTCAGACAGGCAGTCGCTCCATGTAAAATACTGGTATTCAGCTGCATCCGGTTAGACTGGAAGCCGACCCCAACATAGTTGGGAAAAGGCTAGGCAGATTGATTGATTTTTTGATTTTGACAAGTTCGGTAATCTACTAATATAATGGTGTCAGTATGACTTTCCAATGGTCAACCACTGACACTCCATTGTAAGAAATTATGAATTTAGCAGATTACGAACTTTTAGCGAAATGACAATGCAGTGACAATGGGATCGTGTTGGAATGACGAATTTCTAAAAAATAGCAGACTTGGGGCCCTGCTCTCGGTGAGAGTGAGTGGCCCGTAATCCACCACGCGGGCACAGTGCGGGTTGGTAGATGTCACATGTCTTTGAATGTTTGGTTCTAGGACATGCCGGTTTCCTCACGATGTTTTCCTTCACCGTTTTGAGAGCAGTGGTGATGAAATTATTTACACAAAGTAAAGCGCCTGCCTGGGTTCGAACAGACCTACGACGAACTAACTAAGCCACCACTGGTCTACTTTCGTTTGTCATGGTACCAAATGGACCAAATGGAGAACCATCTATACTATCCATACTAAAATTATAAATGCGAAAGTAACTCTGTCTGTCTGTCTGTTTGTTTGCTTCATAAAGCCTAAAACATTGGTCGTGATGAATTTTGACAGATACCTGGGACCTGAATACAAAATATAGGTACGCAGATAAAGTCGCGGGCAACAGCTAGTAATAAATAAGTTTTTAATCTCCTGATTTAAATATGCTATACTTTCATATGTACATATATCATCATCAGATAATATTGTTTGTTGGTTTGTGTGTTTTTATCAATCAATTCGAGATTTCTTCACTCACAAGCAAATGGTGGACAAAAATATGATTAGGTCTGAACATTCCATCTAAGGCCACATCCGACACATTTTAGGTCAAGCAACTTGCGTACAAAGCAACTGATGTATTTATAATGTGACCACGCTTCAGAGATTCGCGGGATAATCCACATTTTTTGTGCAGATTTTAAAAGTTAATAATAGAAACTTAAAGCCGTCATTATTATGCATTATCTCGGAAGAAATCTATTTAACAAACTGGGAATACCCTGCCAAATAACTTAGGTATAAAAACAAAACCTTTTTTTGTCTGCTTTAGTAGGTATTTTTTTTTTGCACTTACTTAAGTGATCACACTAATATTATAAAGTCGAAAGTTTTTGTTACTTCTTCACGCTCAAACGACTAGACCGATTTGGTTGAAATTTGGTATGTATATAGCTTTATACCCTGGATTAACACATAGGCTGCTTTTTATCTCGGTCTACGCGGATAAAACCGCGGGGCTTGTTCAACGATAAACAAAACAAAAATACACCTAACCCAAAATATTTAAATCCTTATTGTTTCAAAAGCGCCTTGGGGCAAAACAAGTAACTAAAAACTTCCATTTAAAGTAACTCTTTTCTAGTTTTTACCGGGATTGCTGCGAAATCCTCAATTTTACAGTTTTCTTGCTAAAAATATAACGCCGGAAACGACCGAATTCTTGCAAGATAATAAAAACTGAAGCAATAGTTATAAAACTTGCACTACTTTTAGCAATAGTGTCGTCAACAAGATTACCATGGAAGCTTCGAGGGTTATCTCTTATCAGATAGCGAACTAATTTCGCTACTAGCCTAATCCGATGGTGACTGATAAAATAAGTTCGTCCGAGTAGATAAGCGGACATTTTCAGCGTCCAGTAAAAAATAGAAGTTAAATCGTAGAAGAGATAAGTAAATTATTGTCAATGATAAATGCTTAATGCCAGCAAGACTGGCTACGTTTTGACGAATTACTTATGATGTGAGCTATATTTGGGATTATTACTGGCAGTTAAAGGAAGGTCACAGAAACGATGGATCGATTGTGTGAGAGATGATAATTATGAAAATAAAAAAGAAGTGAATGATATAGTGACTGGCTGACGGGGGAGAATGAAATACAAAAACTGTTGCGCTGGTCCCAAGCAACATGGGACAAGGGCAGGAAGATAATGACTGGCAGGTAAAGGCTGGATCTATAGACTGTCATCTTGTTTGATAGGCGTAAATATAATCAAAGAGGGATGAAAAGCAACTACATGGAATACACAAGTTCTATTTAGCAAATGAAGTCAGTACACTAAATTAAAATCATCGTTAAACTATAAACAGTAAGAACGTCATGAAAAGACATGACGTCATGTTTAATGCGCAGTCTGAAGAACTCCAATGAGGTCATCTAGGACGAATTTTATATCCTAATCTAAGTTTTTTCGGTATAATAATAGTCAAATCTAGTCTTAATTGGTTAAATCCAACCGTGAGAGGTCGTGGATGACGTTTTGACTGGTTTTACAGGTCTTGGGTAAGTTAATTTAGTTTTAGCAAATACCTACTCTGATAACTGCGCATTTATGCATTTTTACAAAAAAATACTGCTTTAAAATTAAAATGTTAAAATCATGAGTTAATAAAACCATACCTAACTCTTTTTTTATATTTCGCAAAACTAGTTTTTGTGCAAATCTAATTACCTATATCCTAAAGGATTGTGCTCAAATAGCAAAAGAGAGAGAAAAATGGAAAGACCTGAGGGAGGGCTTTCCCCTGCAGTGGGTCACAACAGCCCCATTCGGTGGCAAGAATATTTGGTCATCATCATCATATCCATCATAGCCTGTAATCACCCACTGTTGGGTTGTTGACTTTAGACCTCTATTCCTTTCTGGCATATTTGGTTATGGCGCTTAACAATAGATATTACTAACATTTAAAAAAATGGTGTTTTTTTTGCCATTCCCTAGCTAATTTTTAAATTTCTTATCAATTAAGCAAACATTTAAAGCTAAAAGTAATAAAGTTAATTCGGGCTAAAAGAAAAAAACCTATAAATATTCGGGCTAACATGTATCACTGACATATTCGTAGAAAAAAAAAATTGCAAGCCTTTTTATAAGGTAACCATGTGGCTAACTATTTCTCGGACAGTCCGTATTCAGTGGCGAGCTTGGTGACTCATCGCACCGCAGAATGATTGTGCCAAGTAAGATGTAAACAATATATTTAAATTAAGTTATTATTATCGAAGGTAACGGTTATTTAAATTAATTAATTAAATTGACTAGATGTCAGCAATAACTGTCAACGAAAAGAACTGATAACCTCATCAAAAATTAAGCCGAGATTACTTTTATTTTGCATGAATATCAAATTCAAATTTAATGATTTTAGAATGTTTAAGCATCTTAATAGTTTTTCTAGAGTTGCTCGATGTAAAAATGCAGCGTGGAATATGACCTGCCCAGCTGAAAAACTTAAGTTTTTGGTTTATTCCTAACCCAACTTAGTTTTTTTTTGTATTTTTGGTCAATTCGATATACATATTATTATTATTTCACTTCTCATAACCAGTTGAACAATGCCAGCGTGTCAGTGCTTTGGTAAATAGCTTGATTAGACAATACTTGTGTCGCAGACGCATTTAATAAAGCCCGCTCAATTAAAAGTCAAATTAATGTTATTGATATCTTCAATTTAACACATTCATACAGCCTTGTGAAAACTGTAGAGTATCTTGTCCTGTCTACTTTCATCGTTCGATTTAGAGCAAGTTATATCCTGTTCTTGCCTTTACCAGGATATTAATATAATTTTCATAAAACAAGTTGTACATGGCAAACATACATAGCATACTAAGTGTGATTATACTGCAAGTAAATGTACATTTGAAGAATATAAATGAGTGTCAATTCTAAGGTGCAGCAAGCAGAGTTCTTAAGAGATTTGATTATTTCGAGTTCTTGGTGAAATAGTTTACAACATTTCGTCTAAGATTATGGAGATGAAACTAGAGATATTCTTTGACATTATGATCAGAAATCAGATTGCACTAAAGAATTATTATTATACAAAAAAAAAACAAATTCTAGACGAAATATTACACAACACGATTAATTTTACGTTTTTATTATCTTGGCAATGACATTTCAATAGTTTTACCTCTAAAACAACCTTATTTCAGTGTTTGCGCGTAAGATATGCATGAGGAGCCACAGGCGATGGTTTTCAAACGTTTGCCACATCAATTTAGGTGTGGCAACTTGCTTTTGCTGCTATAAAACCGACCTGAGGTTGTCAACTTTTTGGCTGATGCAATAGGGTGGCAGGCTTGCGTGATGCTTGTTTATCCTTTGCAAGTTCATAAGTGATCAAGCGAGATGAAATCAACAGCTCTTTGATAAAAAGGTGAAAATTGTATATCAGAGTTTGCTTTAGGTAACTGTTGGACTTCCAGTTCGTGTTATTTGAGCACACACACACACTTAGGTAGCAACCTGATCGCAATCTCACACAGGTTTGTGATATAACTGGGTTTTTAATTTAATGTAACTACCTATAAGTGCCTTGTGCAACCTCGGCTTGCACAAAATAAGTTCTAATAAGCTTCAACAACTTGTAATTTGCAAAAGGCTTATGATAAAAAGTCATATTTAATGTGCTGTGGACGTTTCTACTGTTGAAATTGTTAGTACAACCGAGATTTTCTCAGTGTTTCTGATGGGCAGTTGCTAACAGACCTCTATTGAGCCGTTACCTTCGTTTTTCTGTTTCTTATGTGAAATTAGGAGTTAATTTCTAAAACTTGAAACGGAACTTGAACATATAGAACTCACGTTCACTGCTGGACATCATAGGTCTCTAAAATCATACGTGATTTAGCTGGAACCTCGGCCACTATCATCCAGTGCTCTTTGTTAGTACGTGTTTCTCATAAACTAATACTTAATAAAAACCTTTAATATGACTGTGATGAAATTTCTATTATTGTTTTTTTTTTTTAATAAACTTATCTTATTCTAGTTATTTCGAAGATATCTTCCAATTATATTTCAGTCTTGTCTGAGGAAAATATTGCAATATCCGAATCTGTTATTTTGGTCACTCTATTAATATTCAAATAGATTATTAATATATTCACAAGGATGCTGTTAAATCCAGATAGAACTAGTCGATGTTTTGGCAAAACCGATTCTAGTTTTATTAATATCACGCGGTTGGTCGGTGTGACTACTACGACTAGGTTATTTTGCATAAGTTTTTTTTTTATAAGGTATATTAAATCAAAGAATATGATTAAATAGCGATTATCGACATTAAAATAACTACTTAGAAGTTCTTTCTCAATACATCATTTGCCCTCACAATGAAAAGTAAATATTGCTAATAATATACAACGACCTATCATAATTTCTTAAAGCAATATCAATTATGTAACTGTTCATTGTAATTGATAACTATGACTTGACGTCAATTACAATAATATTATGCGGTAACTGAATCACTTATAATTATAACATATAATGCGGGAGTCCCGTCCCTGTCATTAAAGACGATTATTCAGGTAAATCTTAATATGAATGCGTTACTGTGTCTAAGAACTAATTAACGTAAACTCCTAGTAATATAAGTAAACAGTAAACTCCTTTGAATAGCCAGCACGTGTGGCAGTCATAAACAATGAAATTTCTAGCAACAGACGGGTTTAATAGCAGCAAACACGTGGAGGCACGTGGAGTAATAAATAATAATAATCAACTCAGACAGTTGACATAGTATAACTAAGCAACGTTAAAATACAAAGACATGTTTAATTGAGTTGGCTACAAAGTAGTAACTTTATTTATGACTACTACTTTTAATAGAGACATAGGGCCAGATTCTCGAACGAAAATCCTCGAAACATTAATGTGACATGTGTGAATTATAGAGCACGCGTAAACTGATGCGATTGGCTTTTGATAAATCATTAAACCAATCACAGCAGTGACTTGACTATTTGTCACATACATTTTGCGATACTTTTCGTCCGAGAAACTGGCCCCTAGAGACCCAATAGCAAAGACCAAGTTAAACCAAGGCAGGCAGCTGGCAAAAACCCGAATTAATAATTGTAGTATACGTTTTATAAAATGGCCGAAACTTGAAACTTTAAAGCATAATATAGTACTTTGTTACCCTTCATAACGATTTCACAGTACGTAAAAAGGCAGAACTTTTACGCGAAAATGTTGTAACGCTGTTAAATAGCATATCACGTTAAAAAAAAAACTATTAAATAGCTTGTAAACACCATTCAAAATCTCCAAAAGGCATGTTAATATTTAAATGTTGCACAATAACCGTGCAAACAAATAAATATTATTTAGCAAGAACTGTCCTTTCGCTGCGCTCAGTATGGTCACCGTGCGAAATCGCAAGTGAGGCGTCGTTCTTCGTAGTGGGGTGGCTATATCCACATTTAATATAAACCTTATTCCTTTGCTATAAAGTTGATAATGAAAGGTTATTATTTTATCTGATTGCCTGTAGGTTTTATAACACGACGACGTAACACGAAGGTCTGAAAGTAATTATGGACGTTGAACTCTCAATTTTTTTTCTACTTTTGCTAATATTTGCTAGTTTATTACTGCTTATTATATCATTGGCTATTAATTTTATGTAATATCTATGAAACTGATAGGTGTATATTGCTCTTACCTGTAAGTTTTTTCAGTCGTAAACGGGAAGTATAAGACGCAATAAGAACTCGTCACGGTAATAATTATGGTCGTTGATGAAAATACTTCTCATTTGCAAAATGACAGGCTCGTTAGACGGTTGAACGATGGTCATTGTCAATATTAATTAGCATATGGCATTGAGTTGGTTGTCGCGCACAATAGAACTGTGATGTAACGTTTTTCTTAATAATTAGACATTCCATGAGACAGATCTTTTTTTAAGTACACAAATAATTTCTGACATGTTCCCATAAGAATAACAAGTTAAATTCAATAAGTAACTTGGGCAAATGTTTTTGAGATGGTGGTAATTGAAATGTGACGTATTTGGCCGTCTTGTGGCTAAATGGGTCTCAAACCTCTTTTTAAATAATATCATTGGTCCCAAAGAAGATATTTTGACGCATTTCGGCTGCACGTAAAATTAATTTTTATCCTCAAAAACTACTAATTTGCCATATTCTTTTTCATGATTATAAAAATTGAAGGTTTTCTATAGTAAATTATGAGGGCCAAAACACAATTTGCCTCGATACAAAAAAAATCGCAGTTTCCTCAAAAGTTCAGCAGAAACCTGTAATAAAGAAAAAAACTTACATGTTTGATGTTAAAGTGCAGGATGCTCTCGATGTAGCTCGGCAGCTGGTTGACCACGGTGAAGTAGCCGAAGACTGAAGCACCATGAGTGATGATGATGGCCCATACTGGTGCAGACATCAGCATCTTCTTCCAGGGCACTGGCATGTGCTGAGAGAGAGAGAGGTTTTATTAATGGATGAGTTTTTTACAACTAATAAGTTGTACTGTGTTATTGGGTTCTCCTATCTGGAATTTGTCAGTAGCAGTAGCCCGGAATCTGGATTCATGCTCAGTTGATAGCAACAGGTTCCAAGACTTCACCAGAATTGGTGAAATACTCTTGCCAACCCTTCGGGTAAGCTTGCTGTTATGTTGGATATGTTATGTTTTACATCTATTCAGAGTGGCAAATGAAAAACCTTGGTTTATAAAAGACTAGCGGACCCGACAGACGTTGTCCTGTCTGAACGATCCTAGAACCCGACTGCAGCGCCACCTACCGCGTCCAATTGTGTTTTCAAACCATCCAGGAACCCATTCAAATATACACATAAAATTTCAACTAAACCGGTCCAGCTGTTGTTATACAACGTTTTATACGGTTTTTTTTTTTAAAGTATCTTAAGACGTCTCCTGGTTCTAAGCTACCTCCCCACCAATTTTCAGCCAAATCGGTTCAGCCGTTCTTGAGTTTTAAATAGTGTAAGTAACACGACATTCTTTTATATTATAGACTAGCTTTTGCCCGCGACTTCGTCCGCGTTTCCGTCGTTTTTCGTAAAAAAGTACCATATGTCCTTCCTCACGGTTCAGTGGTTTTGATGTAACAGACAGATTAACTTTCGTATTTTAGTAGGGAAATATAATATGTCAATCCACACTACTGTTGAAAAATATCGCAAATGCCGTTCGCGGTCAGCTGTAAGCCGTAATTCTCGTTGTGAAGCAGTTTCAGCTTCTCGGGATAACGCATGTTGTTCTCGGTCAATGGTACGCCTTAGCTCTCATTGAGAAGAGCTTTGAGACGCCCGTGATGTAGCTCGTCTCGCTCTGTCAGCTGCTAATCGCATCTCTCTCTCTGGAGAGCTTTCATTGGCTCGAGAAGTTGAGGCACTAACTCTCATAGAGTTTAACCGATGTGCTCTTTCCTCTGCCGATTCTTGATAACGCGTAATTCTCATTCTCTTAGCTTTACTCGAAGTTCGAGATAAAGATAATCGTTTTTTAGGTGGCATTGTGTATTTTATTTTTAATCGACGGTAACGGAAAGGCTGTCAGTTACCTAACAAAATAACCTAAGTTAGAGGTCCTAACTATAGCTACCTACCACTTAAAATCTAAGTGTCTATTTAAACTCAAATATTCTAATAGAATTATACCCAGAAATATGTACAACTTACAACAAAAAAAGAAATGAAAATAAAGCTGAAACGCCTGTGCAATACTATCTACCTATACCTACTTCACTTAAAAATTAATACCTATAACTACTATAATTAATAAAAGTATCTACGCTTTTACCTACTTAATACAAAAATAAAATTGAACATAAATTAGCCAAAACTTACCTATCGGTATCTAAAAATCTATGCGTACTACTACTACTTCTACTACTACTTCACCTAAAAAGAAATAAAATGCAAACTATTAATAATTTGTAATTTGTAATTTAATAAATATTTAAACACTACCAAAACAACTAATACCTATTTTATAAAATAACAACAAAAGAAATTCAAATAAACTATCTAAAGACTAAAAGTCGCGCTGATAAGCACGGTTTGTTAATATCAATTATTGTCTGTCAATAAGGTCGAACGCTCTGAACGCATCAACAGCCAAATGTTGGACCTCTCGCCTTTTTATAACCTACCGCCACGACCCGCGTCGAGCGCGGCAACCGTTACGCAAAAATAATCCTTATGGCATGATTCAGTATTCACGCGCGACGGCGCGATGGCTTATTAGTGTATTTCATGTATAAGTTTGGTGTTTCTATACCGATTACTGTGATTCTTTTTTTATTGAATAGGTAATAATATTAACTTCTTTTAATTAGGGATGAGTGAGAGTATTATAAACGTAAGTGTAAACAAATATAATCAGAAAGCTCCGAACTGCTAAGCTATCGGGAGTTACACGTGTTATTGTGAGTCAACCATAAAAGATAGACATATGCTGTTGTAGGATATTTTTTAGATAATTTTATGTAAAACATTTCCGTCATAAATGATTTGTATGTAGCTTTAACCATTAAGGCTGCACACGCGACGGAAGCTTAAAAAATGGAGCAACTTCTCCCGTTTTCCCAACATTTCCCTTCACTGCTCTGCTCCTATTGATTGTAGCGTGATGAAAAGTATACTATAACCTCCCCAGGAGTATGAAGAATAATTGTACCAAGTTTCGTTAAAATCCGTCGAGTAGTTTTTGTTTCTATAAGGAACATACAGACAGACAGACAGACAGACAGACAGACAGACAGACAGACAAAAATTTTACTGATTGCATTTTTGGCATCAGTATCGATCACTAATTACCCCCTGATAGTTATTTTGAAAATATATATCATGTACAGAATTGACCTCTCTACAGATTTATTATAAGTATAGATTAGTAAAGCTGTCAGATCTCATGTTAGCTGGAATGTAAAAAACGAAAACCAATGAAAACACGGCTCCTGTCTTGACTACATACTTTTAGGAAGGTTTTAGTATATAATACATTAGGTAATTATTCTTATGTACGAAGTTATGTGTATACATGTACTGTATATCCGAAATTAATTTTGTAAGCGTATTTTGTGATGATTCTTCTTTTCGTTCGTTTTGGGCTAATATGTAATCCTAATTGTATATTCAATTAAAGTAAATTTATATCAAAGCATAACACACATTCTCGTCACACGAGCGTAATATGTATACGCTACAGTAATAATGAAATTTTACACGTTTTTCCGTGAACAATAAATTTTCCATGTTTCTAATACTCGGAAGGACAGAATTGAATCAGATTATGTAAAGTACCTGCTTATCATTCCGAGTTGAGTCAACTGATTAGCTATGATGTCATTATTACTGCACTTTTTTTACTATTGAAATACCACTGACTATCTGATAGTAGGTACATAAATAAAATAAAATGATGTTCGTCAGAGAAAATATTGATAAAATAAAATACAACCCTCCTCCCTATCACATGGGACTTAGGCATAACTGTCGAAATGTGTGTGTACACTATAAGTACACCTCTCTCTGCTTAACCCTTTAGGGATTACATAGGTATGTGTGTAATAAACGACTATCACTCTAAGATTGTTTTGGCAACTCTTCGCGAGTGCTAGGAAACCACGAAGTTAGCTATTAAGAGTAGACAAAAAATTATAAGCAAGCTATACCTATCTATACCGATTAAAATCTATTTCACATTTTCACTATAAAACAACATTACACCCATATCAGGTTTATTTTTGCCAAAATTGGTACTGTTTCTGTCTAACATACTTAAACGTAAAATCAGAAACACAATGAATGAAGGAACTAGCATTAAGCTTGCCAATTGGCACTGCACCTGCTCTTTTACTGGCAATATGCCAAAGAAATATCTGTAATAATGTGTAATAGTAGAACTACGTAAGAAGTATTAAATTATCTGTGGTAGAGTAAAACGTACATTCGTTTAGTCTTAACATTAAAAAAATCCAGAACAGAACTGAACTGAATGATGGATTACACTTAGATACTCAAGATCAATGGAAAAGAAAACTGTCAAATTAGTTCCGCGTAGATGGCGCTAATTTGTTACTTTCATTCAACTGTCAATGGAGTTGTGTTTTTCCTTGTCGCCGATTGGTCGCTTTGACTTCAAGATGACTTTGACAAGTGACAAACATACAGCGCTCTCTTGCGGCAAAACAACCCCATTGACACATTACGGTACTAATTTAAAACTAGTTTCAACCAATCAAATGGCATTTAACTAGTTTTAATAACGCTTGAGTCTTGAGTGAGGTAACGTATTCATTAGCCCTATTTTCCTATTACCCTGCAATATAATGGTGAATTCCACGTCCATAGAAAAAATGCGACGCCTACAATCAAAATAGTACTCGCGGACGTTAGTAAGTACTATTATTTATTCTGTGCTCGCGGCACTGCATTTCTTAGAACAGCACGGAATTTACTCAGTAAGGAAAAAGGCGTAAAAAACCATTATTACGACGACGGTATAATGCGCATAGGAATTTTAATTAAAAATAACATAAATCTCTGCATTACGTACAATTCCAAATACTGTAATTATAACTATTTAAATGTTAGTAGAACTCGCTGAAATTACGTGATAAGTTTTTAATCAGTGTCATTATTTTCAAAGTCACATTTTAAACTTATAAATTCGTTGTGACATGAATAATAAAATACAAATGCTCAGTTTTTTTATCGTACATCTGTTAACATGTCAAGAACATAAGACACATCCTGGCTAAAACAAAAAAAAAATAGGCAAAGAACGCGGAAGAATAATGGGAATTGTCGCAATAAAATTGAGATACATGGTCAACCTATTTTAACGTGTCACAGTCAAATGACATACATTATTTTTAGGATTCCGTACCCAAAGTGTCGCAACTGGACTAAGGCTCCGCTGTCTGTCCGTCCGTTTGTCACAGGGCTGTATCTTTTGATCCGCAATAGGTAGACACTCTATTTTTTACAGAGCGTGTACTACTATGGTCGCTATAACAAAGAATAATAAAAATAAAATAAAGTTAAAAATTAAAACCTATTTTTTTCGGCGTTTTTTATACTCGATTTTTATAATTTGATTGTACACACGGCTACACATCAAGCTATACATTTCCAGTTTACACTGACTTCTCATTTTTGATTTAAATTTATTGGATGATTTATTTATTTATTTTGATTTAAGTAATTTTATTATTTTAATTTGATTTGATTTATTTTACATGTCTGACAATGGGTGTAATTTACCTGAAAATAAATGAATTTATTATTTATTATTATTGTAAGGAAATCCAATCCAATGCGAGATCAGCTTATACTGGAAATGTATAGCTTGATCTGTACCCGTGCGTAGGTACTATCGTACGGAAGCTTTCGTGTCCGTGGTCGTTTTTTTTTTTTGTCACAAGACTGACCACAGCGTTGGTGTCATATTGTGGTTTGTTACTGATAATGAATATCAATTATTATTATTGTTAACTGTACTTCAAAATAATTGTTTTCTGTTGTTAGTGTTTATGTTTACAGTCTGTGAGTATTGAATGCCTAATTGTTGACATTTGTTTGTTTCTGTTTCAGTTGAATAGCAAGATCGTCACTATCGAGTCTACTAAAGTGAATAATATACCTACAACCGGACGCGGACGGTATCTCCGTGAGTTGCACGAAACCAACATTAGTTTAGCGGAGATTTGCCGTCACTTTCTTTTTGATACAAAATGTAAGGGATGGTATGAATTTAAATTGGTTTCGTGCAACTCGACGTAAATCTGCATAGAGAATTTGTCATCTGTCAAACTCTACTTTAGCTGTGATTCAGTACACACAGCAGCAGGTCAAGTTACTAAAAACTGTCAAATTTTCTCATTCGATTTTGAACTTCATTGTCAACATTTTAAGGTTTAAAATCATTTGGGGTTTGACAGTTTGGTGTAACCAGGGAGCCTAGACAAAATCCCTTTTCTGTAAGCGTTAACGCCAACGGAAAGATCAAATTGTATGGAGTTGATATTAGCTTCATCTATAGTACTATCGACAATACCGGTGCCTTTACTCCTCAAAGTTGCTTTTTATATAGATACATTGATTCATTGAAAAAAACCTTGCCCCTATGGTCCATTGTTTTACTTTGTCATAAGTATAATTGCAGCTTGCAAGTAAAATTGGAAAGGCCTAGCTTTTGTCGATGGTACCTAGAGTTTGACAAGTTTTCCATTCAACGGTAGTACTCGGTATGTATTGCTCGTTTTTGTATTCAGTTAGTATCGTAACTTGGAAAATTTGGTGACTCGTTCATCCAAGAAAAGCTATAAAACCTTACTTTTAACTTTACGACTAACTTCCACTAGTCATATGAACGTTTCGTTCGATATAACACATACGAATTAATTCATACGTTGAACCAGTCAGTTTTCCAAATTTAATGTGCCAGACAGGTGTAATTTAATCTAACGTAGGTATTGTTTTCCAAATAGAAATACACTTTTATGACATCTGGAATTAATTTAAACCTCAAACGGCGCAACGGTCAATGGTCAAATGTATTTACTGAACAGCTGTATTTGCTACAGCTGTTCAGTAAGTACATTTATCTACAACAAACTGCTGATTTTTTTTTTCGCGATTTTAAGATTGGTCCCATAGTAAAAGTTGTTCATAATGATGAGTACAACAACCATTAAAATTTCACCCTGTAAAACAGCCTTATTCGGAGCTATAATTATGTTTGGGCCGTTTGTGGTTGAAACAATAGGGCCGTGGGGTCGGAGTGCTCATCGAATATTTCGCCATTTCGGGACATCGCCAAGCGGTTGGTCGACTCTTCACGAGACCAGAGGGCTAGCCAATTTTTAGGTCAAAGCATCACCACTGACAGTGATGCAGACGAATTTTTTGATGCCCAATGAGCTCTACCCTTTAGATTATATTATATACTTGTACATAACGTATATATTTTAATGTTAGATTGTTTGCATTTAAGTGTTACGTTTTAAATAAATAAAATAGCACACAAAGAAAAAAAATCGCAATCTTGACAAAATAAGACACGGCTATGAAATTGAATCAATAATTCAGTCAGCATTTCTTGAAATCACGATTCAAATAAGCAGATTTTAATGGGCACGAAAAGAAGCAGATGTTTAATTTAACTCCTATGAGGGCCGTGGTCAGTTTGAAAGCGGGTAGGAATTTAAGAGAATAGAATTTGTCATCATAACTAAAAAATATTCTTAAAAATCTAAGTCTCTTTCTTTATTAACTTGAAGAAAGAAAGAACCTGGAAGATTTTTGGCTTTGCGCAATAACAATTTTTCACGTCATCATGAACACACAAGTATTTAATAACGACAAGCACAACACAATACATTCATTAAACGGTCCACTTGTCCAAACACAATCATTGCAAATCTGTCTAAAATCTAAAATGCGCCGGCGCGGGCGCACCGCTGACGTGTGTGAGCGGCATTACAATATGGCGATGTTTACATGGTACACACGGCTACACATCAAGCTATACATTTCCAGTTTACACTGACCTCTCATTGTAAGGAAATACTATACAATGCGCGATCAGTTTATACTGGAAATGTATAGCTTGATCTGTAGCCGTGCGTACTGCGTAGGTACATCTATTGTTTCGTGTGAAGAGGAAGTGGACGATTTTGTAGAATTGTTGCGATTCATAGATTAGCTGTTTGGATGGAATTATCTGATTAAATTAATAGTCCCATCATTGCTTGGATACAGTAGGGGGAATTGTTGTCTGGCTGCGGGGCAGATCAGTGTGGTTTTAATTGGTAGAGCAAACCCCGGGTGTATCTCTACCCGAGGTTACGTTAGTACGCACGGCTACAGATTAAGCTATACATTTCCAGTACAAGCTCATCTCGCATTGTATAGGATTTCCTTACGATGAGAGGTCAGCGTAAACTGGAAATGTATAGCTTGATGTGTAGCTGTGTACTATTCACAGGTACTATTATTTATTCTGTGTTAAAAATGTGTAGATCGTCTCAATTTATTTGAACAACAGCAACAAGAATTACAATTTGTCTATACATTTTGGACTTTCAAATAAAATTACCCATAAATTTCAAATAAAATTACCTATAATTATTTTTACTATGTATATCATCTTTAAGTGCAAAAAAAAGATTCCGCGAATTGAGAACCTCCCTCCTTTTTTAGAAGTGGTTAAAAATCCGCGTAAAAATATGTTTACCCGCTAATTAAATACACCAGTCTCCCAATACCGATTATATTCAAATGACAAGCCTTGAAGTGCCTTGAGCACAAGTTAGCCAATGATTTATTTGAATGCGTAATTTTTACTATGTTCGACGAATTTTAATTCGGCGCGCGTGCCTTGACAGTTGCCAAAATTCCCTTGGAGCGGTTGATAAGGGTTATAAATCATTTGAGGGTTTTCCTCAAGTTCAGAGCAATGTTTTTGTGGTTTCCATGCAGGTTTGACCGTGAAAGTGAATTTATGAAGATGTCATGTGATATGAATTTGCAGAAAAAGGCCCTTATTTTTCCAGCTACGTAAACGCAGGATATTCAGAAGTAAGTAATCATTTCGAACATACTGAGAGCGTATGCGCACCCGAGAAATAACGGTCCGAACAAAACGTCACAAAATGTTCTCCACCAAATAGTACCTACTACGGGCGGCTCTTTGGACCTTCATTTTTCGGATACGGATCTGATCTGAGTTGATGATTATTTACAGGACCTCCTTACTTCTTGGTTGTCAAAGTGACCTCTCCGCTGCCATCGACAACGCTGCCGTGGAAGCCGAAGTTTTGGACCAACACTTAATACACTGTCGTGCCTTCGACACGAAGAAGAACTGCCCAGAATCTGGTCATCATTTGTGCAAGCAAGGAGATCGTTGTAAGAAGGCTGTTGCGAACACTTACCCCTTTGCTATTGTTATCCTGTGGCAGTGCCTTCATGAGGAAGTTCCGCTCAGTCTCCGATATACGAGGGTGTTGGCCTGGCGTGTCGTACACCACCGCGAACCATGCCACTGACCACATCACGCCGATTATACCTGTTGGGGTAGGCAAGGTTAGAATGTCTGAATGAATAGTCTACTAGCCTATTATATTTAACCCGGATTCATTTCCTACATCTCATAGGCCATGAGCATAGAAACAGGACTTAAAAAATCTGTTATACTGGGGTACTATAATAATCCTTATTTGCTTTACACCAACGCCAATTTAGGGGGTCCTGTCACAATACTCCATATAAAATAAGATTAGACATTTAAGCAAATCTTTTTTACACTCCGTTCAACCGATTTTGACTTCTGTTCTGTAGGCATTAAAGCCAAAAAAGTGGTTATAGTACCAACAGTTTACTGCAGCTGCTATTTGTCATGCCACCAACGGAATAGAAGTCAAAATCGGTTGAACACCACTTTCCAACCATAACTAAAATTCCATATTATGGCTTTGGCTAGTTTGACATCACTAGAAGCTTTCGCCAACACTTTTCAATATCATTACGACCGCGCAGATATACAAAACGGGTCCGGACTTTAATAGTAGCGAGGGAAAGCTCCAATATTATCAATGATATACTGTATATTGATATTGGTTCCTTTATTAGGTACTTGCCGTAATGTGCTTAATAAAACACGTGTTGTGCTAGCTGATTTGAATTTGAATGTAGGTAATGTAAGAACTTGGAAAAGTGACTTACGTATGGAAAAAGAAACTCACAAACATGAACCTGAAAACATTACATTCCTTTTTCGGGACAGTCGTGTAATAATGTGAATGTTGAAAGTAGGAAGTTTGTGAGTATTGTTTTTTCTAGAAAATATACTTATTTCAAGCAGAATTTATCAAGATGGCAAAGTTTTAGACCGACATCATCAGTTTGAATTAAATATGATCTATCGACACAACGATGAATAGAAGTTTTTTTTAGGACTTTTTGAAGCATGTATATGTACCTATACATTCTTGGGCCAGCACCCGGACTGGGCCCGCGACGAAGATCAGAGCTACAGCCCACTCCTCTCCAAGAGAGGAGGCCTGTGTTCCAGCAGTGGGAACATTATAGGCCGATTAGCTTATGCTATACATTCTTGGATATAGGGAAGGTTTCCTATGTCTATATTAGTGAACAGTCCTCGAGATTTTATTATAATAGCCAAAGCTACGATCATTACCTGCCATCTTTTAGCTGTCCATCAAGGTTCAAGGTCCCTTAAAAGGCTTACTTCTACCACCTATACATAAAGGGGAAACGTTATGGCGAGCAAAACGTCAGAGACGTGATGGATATCGATATTTTAACAACAACAAAAGTTTTCGCCAGGTCATTTAATTTGACCCGTATAAGCTTTTAGATAATTATTATGTGTGTTAAACATTACCAGTGAAGTAGAAAGCAGACTCCCACCCGAAGTGGGCGATCAGGAAGCCGCAGATCGGCATGGTCATCGCTGCGCCCAAGGATGATGCTGCAAGAGAAATACTCAGGTTAAGAATTGTGAATCCCGCGCGGGATGGATAAGTACGCAGATTAGCGACGCGGAATCAGCTTGAGCTGATTACGTATCACTTGTAGCATTTAGATCATAGACATAGTAGACGTATAAAAAAAGGAGGACTCCGCGCCCGCGTGGCGGTTTTGCCTGCGTGGATGTCGGAAAATATCCCACGGGAACATACTACCGGAAATTCCTTCCTTGTCTACCCTCTGTGCAAAATTTCAGCTTTCTAGGTCCGAGGGTTTGGGCTGGGCGTTGATGAGTTAGTCAGTCAGCCAGGACTTCTCTTTTTACTTATATTTCTATGATTTAGATCGACGCGCGCTTTGTCCGAAACGAAACGAAAGGAAGAGAAAAAAAAGTCTTCTTCTCTTTTATTGTATGAACATTGAACATTTGTAAAACAATCTAGATATAAAATATGAATACTGTTAACTTTATTAATATTACTTAACATTTTTTCATAGATTTGTTCTACTAAAGTCGTGCCTTTACTGAACTGCGCATTCGCAGTCCTCATTCAATGAGTTGGTTCATTCATAGAGGCCTGTGTAGATACGACTATTTACAACGACCTAAATCGATAAACACTAGCTTGTTTACACAGGAGTGTGAATTTCCTATGGTTTAATCTAAGTACGCCATGAGGACAATAAGATAAAGTGTAACTAGCTTACTTTAGCCCGCATACGCACGAGCGCTTTTGTCCTGACGTTATTTTTACCGCGCGCTGGATTTTCAACGCTCGGCTTAGCGCTGAGAGTTGAAATTCCAACAGTACAACACGTGCGCGATAAGTAAGTTGAGACCTGAACGCGGTTTAAATACAAATATTTAGATATTACAAAGACATTAAAAGATATTATAATGCTACACTGTTCCGTCATTCGTGTATCTTTGACAGTCGTTGGAGTTGACATAAGCTATCGAAATGTCACCTGCATGTTAATGTCACTTTGAAGCTGTAGCGATTGTATAAATAGAATCGCTCCGAAGCGCAAGCGAAGCGAATGCCATTTGTCTAGCTAAGCCCTCGGGTGTCAACCTATCGCGCACGGGTGGTACGCTTTTTTAAAGCGCCAGGAATACGCTCTGTTTGGTTCTCAAAGCTCGGCTCGAAATCCAGGGCGCGGTAAAGTAAGCGGCCGTGCGAACGTGGACTTTACAGTACCTACACGTTGTTGAAATAGACCACATTACGGATTATTTGTTCCTTTCATACAATAATGGGATTACTGTGTTAAGTGTAAAGTGTCGTAACTACACAAGGTGGATTATCGTGTATAAGTCAATGTTAATTGTGGTTAATAAAGTGAATGGTTTATTAAAGTGCACTAAAACAGCTTATCCGCATGTTATAAAGGAATTTCACACGTCTCTTTGTGTAAAAGCGTTTTAGTGTTTATAGCCCTCATGTAAGGTGTCGAATCAGACATTAAGTGTTCGTTTTCCACACACTGCACTATCAAGAACGCACAAGGATATGGATGCTTTAATTGTAGAGGTTATAAAAGAATATATATATGCAAAAGTGCAAATAAAAAAATATACGCCTCGACTTGAGAACTTCCTCCACTTTTTTCGTCGGCTAAAAATCACTTTAATTTCTATTATTTTGTGGAAAATAAAATTTACGTCGTCGTCGTTTCCGTGTCCCGTGTTCTCGAGGTCTCTCCCATGCACACCCGGCCGGTATGCAACCAAATTTTCAGTTTATCAGTCTAAAGTGACCATTCACATTAACCCAAATCTCTCCACAGCTATTTAAAGTTGATTGAGCAATAGACAAATAGTAACAAAAATGGCTGCGTTTATTTAATCATGAACTTGGCAATGGTCCCGAGTAGGTCACGCCGCGTTGCCAACCACGCCCCTCGATGTATTATGACGTATAACATTGTAAGTATTGTAACTGCAGTTACGACCTGCTGTTGATTTCATGAAATCATTAGATTTGATTTCCCCACTTTTATGTGGATGATGTTATAATTTTTTCCGGGTAGTGGTATTACAATTTGTGTGGTGTAGGTAGGTCAGCTTAAAAGTGAAAGATAAAAACTTTTTTACAAAAAAATACATCCGACTTCCAAAAACAACAGTGGTGGCAAAAAAACGAAAATACATTTAACCAGACACCGACTTTCGAAATTAAAGTTATTTTTCGCTAAGCGAAAAATAACTTTAATTATATGGAGGAGCTCGTGGCTAAGTAATAACAGCCGCACGGGTCGATCCGTCAGGTTAAGCTACGCTTGCCGGGGTTGGTCAGTGGATGGGTGACCATCTTTACATACCGAGATTCCTCCGTGCCTCGGAAAGCACGTTAAGCCGTTGGTCCCGGCTGTTATTCGTGGATCTTTGACAGTCGTTACGGGTCGTCAGAAGCCCGAAAGTCTGACAACCAGTCTTACCAAGGGGTATCGTATTACCCAGTAACTGAGTTGTGGAGGTCAGATAGGCAGTCGCTCCATGTAAAATACTGGTATTCAGCTGCATCCGGTTAGACTGGAAGCCGACCCCAACATAGTTGGGAAAGGCTAGGCAGATTGATTGATATTTATACTTTCGTAAGTCGGTGTCTGGTTAAATGTATTTTCGATTTTTTGCCACCGACTTCCGAAATTAAAGTTATTTTTCACTTTGTAGTGTTGTCTTTGGAAGTCGGTTGCATTTTTTAAAAGATAATTTCGCGGGCTACCTTAGCGCATCCCCCTTAAGTTATACATTCACATAGAGTTGCTAACAGTTCGCACTTTAGGGCTGAGAACAGAGAGTCTGTGTTGTAACTTATAAGAGGCTATAGTTATAGTATGTTGTAGGTACACGTATACATGTACTATCGAGCAAACTTACATCTGACCAATAACGAAACAAAATCCCGTGTACACGAAGACCACATTTGTTATAGCAAGTGTTACATGGCGGCCGGGCGGCCGAGCGCTGCAATCAAGAATAGTGCTTACGGTGTATAGACGGTCGTTTTTCGTGTCGTTTTCGTTCGGTTCGTTCAGTATTCTCTCCTTTCTCCCCATAATCCATCCAAAGGTTGTCTGTAAAAGATCGCTTTTAGCGATAAGACCGCCCATTGTGTCACCCTATGTAAAATTTCAACATTTATATCTGTAATTTTTATGGTGTGCATAATGAAGAGTATTCTATCTATCTATCTCCGTTAGTACCTAATCTTGATTCAAGTTGAAGTTCTAATATTACTTGTAGGAAGAAAACTTTCTGTGTGTGTGTATCTTTCTCCAAATTAGATTCGTGCAGATTCATTAGATTTCGTTCGAAGAATCTGCACGAAATCTAACTTAGAGATGTGTTGATGATTTTCATGGTTAAAATTATGTAAATACAGATGTTTTATTTTCGTATATCATATTTTGATCCCGATACAACCTGAAAAGGACCTGCAAATTACAAAAAACCAAAAAAAAAAAAAAAAATTCGCGGGCTACCACAGCGCATCCCCCATTTAAGGCCTAGGGGTCCTACTCCCTAAGCACGAAGCCCGTAGTTTCGGCCATCGTTACGGGCGTTTCCTACTCCGTATCACCTACGGATGGATGATTGGTTCGAGGCCCGAACGAAGTATGAATGACAACATGATTTGCCAGTTGTCCCTACTCCCGGTGTGTTTTTACCCGTCCGAAAAAAAAAAATTTACACTTGTTTTGATGGATCGTAATGTTAGACGGACGGATGAACGGACGGACGGAAAGACGGACGGGCTTAGAGAGTAGGCCCCCTGGTTCCAAGCTTGGTTTAGCTCGGTGTGTAAGTGAAATGGCGTTATGGCTGTCTAGTTTGATGAACGAGATAGAAGATTCTCACGCGCACCGGAATTATGTCGTAAAAGTGCAAATAAAATCGTATAAAATTAGAAATTAACTATTTAATCAAAAGTAATCCATCACTGGATGCAGTTTGGAATTTGACATTTCATGGTATATTTTTAATTATAATTATAATTGCTAGTGAAGGGATAAATAGCTTTTAAAGATTATTAGGAGGTATGTTTAAAGATTTTTTTGGTGAATTAAAGTATGTTTAATTATGTTTTGGCTTCCATCACTGTATGCGAAAAGGACTTGAAAATATCAGATTTTTTTTACATGTCAAAATTATTTACGGTTTATGAGATACACAGCTTTAAAAAAACCACCTTTTTATCGTTTTCAGGAAATCTGCGCCTTAATATAGCTACTAAATGCTTAATTTGACAAACAACAGTAGGTAGGCACAGAAGTACTTTGGAGCTTTATTATTAAAACCTAAGTGAGTAACTAAGTGCTTATTTATAGGTAATCAACATTATAATTCCAAGGTAATTAATGTATGCCGATAAAATTTTCCTTGCTCGTCGCGCGGTAGGAAAGTTTCTTGCTATTAAGAGGTCAACGCATCGGAATGACGTAGGTATCTCTTGGTCTAGTTTAAACTGTCTGGCTAAACTGTTGCTAACTGAAATTCCCTTCTATGTACCTACTTTATGGAAATGAAATCTATACATCTGTACATTATTATAAATTAAAGTCGCTTTTCGTGTCTGCCTGTATGACCGCCTTCTTCTTCTTCTTCTTCGTCTTCTAAACTGAGCAACGGATTTTATGCGGTTTTCAACATGTATAGAATTTATTGCGTAATGTTTATGTGTTAATTATAAAACATTTTTTAGGGTACCCGGTACACGTAAAGTGGGGATGTTTTTTTTTTCTCGTCTACCCCATGGTGTGGGGTGTTGTTGGATGGGTCTTTCAAAAATATTGCGGGTTTGTGGAAACAATTTTTCGATTTAGGGATCCGTTTCTGAAATATTAAGCTTTAAATTGCTATTTTTTGTTAGAGTCAAGTGTCCCCACAATCAAACCAGCCAGCCAGCTAAACGGTTAGTTTCGGATGGGTGAAAAAATTCACGGTAAGTACCAAGTAGTACGAAGTTAAAAGGAAAACTATCACAGCTAAGTAAGCTTTTCAAGTTTACGAGTCATAGTCATTTATTCATGAAACAACAAAAAGCCCACTTCTACAGAAGAGAGCCTTCTTAGTCCGCATTATTGTGCAACTACGGAACCCTATTACTGGGCGTGGTCCGACACGCACTTGGCCGGTTTTTATTTATTCTCAATCTGCCTAGCCTTTTGCCAACTATGTTGGGGTCGGCTTCCAGTCTAACCGGATGCAGCTGAATACCAGTATTTTACATGGAGCGACTGCCTATCTGACCTCCACAACCCAGTAACTGGGTAATACGATACCTCTTGGTAAGAGTGGTTGTCAGACTTTCGGGCTTCTGACGACCCGTAACGACTGTCAAAGATCCACGAATGACAGCCGGGACCAACGGCTTAACGTGCTTTCCGAGGCACGGAGGAGTCTCGGTATGTAAAGATGATCACCCATCCACTGACCAACCCCGGAAAGCGTAGCTTAACCTGATGGATCGACCCGTGCGGCTGTTATTACTTAGCCACGAGCTCCTTTTTATTTATTCTAATAAACCTTTAACTGAACCGACAGTTAAATATTTTCCACTGGCAACATTGCAAACTGGTTTATTATCGAAAGTTCAAGGCGTAAGGTGTTATAAAACATATAATTATTCGCAAAGGCTGCAGTTTTCCTCCAAAATGCCTAGACCCACTTGATTAAGGACATGTCGAAGGGCGATCTGTCGTACTCGTGACTAGAGTAAAAAAGCGGCCAGCTCCGAGTCGGACTCGCGTACGAAAGGTTCCGTACAATTATTAAGATCGAACAAAAAACGCCAAAAAAAACACATTTCTTGTGTTATATTCCTATTCCATTAAATTTTGATTTTATTTTATTATTATCTGTTGTTATAGCAGCCATAGTAGTACAAACTCTGTGAAAATTTCAAGTGACTACCCTGTTACAGTAGTACTCAACTAATACGGCTTATCGATGTACCTGCGCAGAAGATGAATTTTCAAAGCGCGGGAAATGCTATTGACCAATCGGCACGCTCCACGCTTTATCCTGTACCGCTATTGGTCGGTAGCTGCCGCCATGTTAGCGCGCACCGCTTGACAGCCGCCATACTTGCGAGTGAGACGGAACTAACAGCTGCAGTGTATTATGAACCTTATAGTAGTGATCTAAGATTGATTGTAAGTTTTAAGTATTCTAGTTAATCTTCGGGGCCATACTTTCTTTTCTGTGCGAACGAAGATTCACGACGCGCCTTATTACTTGGGTACTACTGTACGGTTCAAAAGTGACGGACACACGGACGGATGGACAGCGGAGCCTTAGTAATAGGGTCCCGTTGGCACCCTTTGTGTACGGAACCCTAAAAATAATTACCAGTTACGACCGGATATAACCAACCGCAAAAGGTTATTGATTAAATGAGGTAGGTAATTAATAAACCTCAAATCTCATATTGGATTCTTGGAAGTACTTGGATTGGTTTTTCGAAAAGGTTCTGGAAATAAAAAAATATCGATGCTAGCCATTGACTTAATTACTGCGTTAGCTAATGATATGTTAGCTGTACCTGTTATTTTTTTTTACTAATAATCGATATTTTTCTATGAAACAAATAAAACGAATTATTTACTGATACATATTCGATACTAAACGAATTAATGAATTAAATACCTATACTACAAAAGTTTAGGTAGTGAAATAAAGGTAAACAATCTTGATGTGTCTTTTATCTTTTTTTATTTCAAAACCTCAGTTTAAAAATAAAATGCAACTAAAAACCAATGTAAATACAACAATAATGATTACTAAATCAATTGAACCATTAGTTTAAGCAGTAGTTTATTGGTTTTATAAGTGTTTGTGTAAAAAGTCACATCAAGATTGTTTACCTTTATTTTACTACCTAAACCTTTCTAGTATAGCTACTTAAGGCGCAGATTTCCTGAAAACGATCACAAATGTGGTTTTTTAAAGCTGTGTATCTCATAAACCGTAAATAATTTTGACATGTAAAAAAAATATGATATTTTCAAGTCCTTTTCGCATACAGTGATGGAAGCCAAAACATAATTAAACATACTTTAATGCACCAAAAAAATCTTTAAACATACCTCCTAATAATCTTTAAAAGCTGTTTATCCCTTCATTAGCAATTATAATTAAAAATATACCATGAAATGTCAAATTCCAAACTGCATCCATTGATGGATTACTTTTTATTAAATAGTAAATTTCTAATTTTATACGATTTTATTTGCACTTTTACGACATAATTCCGGTGCGCGTGAGAATCTTCTATCTCGTGCGTCAAACTAGACAGCCATAACGCCATTTCACTTACACACCGAGCTAAACCAAGCTTGGAACCAGCACCCTAATTGCGTAACACTTTATCAATCGGAGTTTGAATCATTTTGAAACAAATTGCTAATCCATTGCTCCATATGTTCGAAAGATGTCTGCTCGGCAATGTAAATAACGCAATGAATGTTGTTGAACTGTCAAAATGAAACCAACTCCGATTGATAATGTGTTACGCAATTAGGGTGCTGGGCCTTAATTTTTTCAGCCTCACAACACAAACACTATTTTAATTCTATTGTAGGTACTGTACTATTATTTTATTCTGTGACTTGACAAACAATTTTTTGTTGCTGTTTTTTAACTGTAATGACGTCAGAGCCACTGTCCATCTAGGTAGGTAGGTACCTCAATACAACTAGACAACAACAAAAAATTGTTTGTCAAGCCCAAGAACTATAATAATTTCTATAGAATTAAAGTAGTTTGTGTTGTGACGCTGAAAAAATTTACGGACAGCAAAAATTGCATTAAATGCATAGTTTATAAATTATGTAGGTATAAGTAGGTAATTAATTAATATGTATCAGTAATTTATTTTATTTGTTGTATAGAAAAATATCGATGCTAATATTGTACTAAAAAAAAAACAAGTACAATTTTAGCATCGATATTTTTTTTATTATACATATCAAACTTCTAGAACTTTCAGAAGATAAAATCAACCGCATTCTTAACTACTTATACTTATGGGTTTTTTAATAGTCGCATCACAATTAATAATACGAAGTAGTTCTTCTCACTTTTCCACCTGCAATGACAACCAAAATTATTTTTTATCGCAAAATGACCTCTAATCTACAGGAATAAGGTCCATATCAAGTGCATTTCTACCTAGTTGAACTCTTAACCTGGTATTTACGAACAATGCTTGCAGTGGACCGATTCCATTTCATTCATTAGTCAGTTAGAACAGCAACGAAAGGGCACCATGCTTTCAGAATTTCTTGAGACATTTTTATTTGAAGTCAAAACTTTTTAGGCACAATTTCCGCTCTTTTTGAACAGTGAATGAAACTGAACCGTTCGTTGGTCGGTCTCGGGTCGGTGACGCGACGCTGACTCGGGTACACTCGGCTCCAGTCGGTTTTTACTTTTCTCGTATGGTCATAAGCATATTGGTACCTTTTTTAGGGTTCCGTACCTCAAAAGGAAAAACGGAACTCTTATAGGATCACTTGTTTGTCCGTCTGTCTTTCTGTCTGTCTGTCTGTCAGTCTGTCAAGACCGTTTTTCTCAGGAACGCGTAGAGGTATCAAGTTGAAATTAATATCAAATACGTAGGTCTATGGTCTCTTAAAGTCCTAAAAAACTCAAGTTTCTAAGTCAATGCAATAAAAACATACGGCCATTTATGCGACATATTTTGATACTCGCAAGTAAATCAAAACCTATAAGGTACTTCCAATTGTTCTAGGATCATGAAATTTGGTGGGAAAGAAGGTCATACAACACAAATAAAGGAAAAAGTCCGAAAATTGTTAATTTGTAATTCTATCACATAGGTAGTAAAAATGTTCAAGTCTGTCAGTCTCTCAAGACCCTTTTTCGCAAGGACGCGTAGAGATATCAAGTTGAAATTAATATTAAATACGTAAGTCTATTGTCCCCTATAGTTCTAAAAAAAAGAAGCGTCTAAGTCAACACAAAAAAAATACGGCCATTTTGCGACACATTTTGATACTTGCAACTGTCGCAAGTAAATCAAAACCTATAGGGTACTTCCCGTTGACCTAGAATAATGAAATTTGGCAAGAAGCAAGGTCTCCTAGCACAAGTAAAGGAAAATTCCGAAAATTGTGAATTTGTAATTTTTTGACATAAAAAATGTTTTTTTGGATCCAATGTTAAGTTTGTTTTTGGGATAAATTCTTGGTAGTTGCGTGGTCCAACACGCACTTGTCCAGTTTTTTTTTTTACATAATGCGAACGAACGGTTAGGTTCTAAAAACATACGCCTACTTGTTCTAGAAGCTTCAAAATTAGTGTGTCAATTGAAAATTGGCACTTGCAAAGCGTGTCACGTTTAATTTCACTTTTCGTTTTACAGTTACGCACTAAGCTTTTGTTCGTACAGTTCGAAAAAGTAATGTGACCATCTCTTTGGTATATTACGGAAAAGTCATTTTTATTTTAGTCAATTTAATTTTATGTCTTTAGGGTTCCGTTATTCCGTACTTGAAGCGTTCAAACGGAGCGCTATTGTTGTCACTCACGTGCGTCCTCCGTCTGTTCGTCGTCTGTCGTCTGTCACACAGGTTTTACAGCCAAACAGTTGGAGCTTCAAATTTTCACAGTATAAGCATCTTGTTGAGCCATACAAATTGTCAAAAAATATTTTTAAATGTTTCTAAGGAGGGCGCCAAACAAATTGTCGTCATTGTATAAAACTCGTTGAGTAGATAAATAATGTATTTTTTATTTTAAAAAAAAATCCACAAAGGAATGAGAAGCCACCAAAGTCAGATTTTTTTTTACAAAATTTTGTTCCAAAGAATTTCTTAACTTCCCATTGACATATGAAATTGAAATATGGTGGTAATGTTTATTATTACGTATATTTAAATAACAAATACCAATATATTGAAATTGTTGGGTACTTTACCAGTCGACAGCGATGCGGAGGAATTTTTCGACGCCATATTTTAGTTTTTTATTCGTTTTAGTTTAAAATATTATATTTTTAAGTTATTTTAGCTTATTTTTAAGTATATTGAAATAAAATATATTGATAAATCAGATTTGGTACGGAACCCTAAATGTGCGAAGCCCCGACACCCCGACACGCGCTTTACCGGTTTTTTTTAAATTTTTTTTTTTTTGCATCGGTTCGGATGAAATACCTTGTCTCACTTTCAAAGTTGCTAAAGTCAAATAAAAACACGATAATAAAAAAAAAACTGTCAATCATTTACAAATAATTAATAACAGCACGCATAAACTACTTCCTGACCCCTAACCTAAAACATTACGCATACAAATTACAAACCTCGACGCAAATGCAAAATTTACTTTTGATTGCTGCATTAGCGCCCGCCATTCTGAATGCGTAATAGCAATAACTGATAATCAGTCAAAGGAAGCTCTTGTCGAATCAAGTAAACAGGAGATAAAGTTTTATTGCGAACTGACAATAATTTGATTTATATTTTTGATATGATACGAGTACGACCCATATTTTAGATAGACGATCGTTTCGTACCTATATCGTATCTATAAAATCTATTTACTTGAGGACAGTGAATATTCGATCGGGTCTTGCTTGACGTCACAGAGCTACAGTTGTAATAATAATAGTTCGTATGATTTGTGTATTGCATTAGCTGTAATACCTTTCCTAAATACTTTTGTAAAACAATGTAGGACGTATTATGCTGTTGTTGTTCTTTAATAAATAGGTAAATAATATGCAAAGCTGTTTACTGTTTGGGTGATTAAAATTAAAAATAATACCGTACGACAATCTTTTGTGTGTAACCAAACAAAACGGTTCACAATTTTACAAGTGATAAAATCCGGACAGATTTTGAACCCTGTCGGTACCTAAGTACAGGGAGTGTTCATGACATGGATAGATTAAACTGTCGAAAATTAACACGTTACATTCTAAGGCTTAGAATGATAGACTCTTTGATTATATACCATGTCAAAGGATAGACTGTAGCTGTAACATACTTACTGCTTAGAATCTAAGCACCTAGGTCCCTAGGTACAGTCAACGGCCAGAAGTCCACTTACACCGCAATGACCATTATCGCCTGCGCTATACGGGCTGCGGCGCTTATACCTATACGGGCTGCGGCGCCGAAGAAGGTCATAAGTAAACTAATATTGCTATGCCATGGTTTTGTGAGATTGCTAGTCGACTTCTGGCTGGTACTGTACCTATTCCTCGTTTTAAAATATCTATACTGTTTTTAGGGTTCCGTAGGTACCAAGATGGTAAAAAAGGAACCCTTATGGTGTGACTCAGTCTGTCTGTCTGTCTGTCTATCTGTCTGTCTGTCTGTCACAGCTGGATATCTCAAGAACTACTAATGCTATCAACTTGAAATTTAGAATAGTTTTATATGACGTTGACCCAACTATTTTGCAAATAAGAAAGAAATAAAAATAATTATATTTTTTTTGCAACTGGGACTGAAAGGGTGTCTTAAAAATTTAAAGTGGGGCTACTAGGGCATGTGGGGTATCATATGAAAGAGCGCTGTTTGCACATTCTCAAACTATTTTTTATTTTCTTAGGCCGCATAGTTTTCGACTTTTGACGTAAAATGTAAAAAAAATACCGACCCCCCCCCCCCCCCCCCTATCTCCAAAGTTTGCAAAGCGAAAAATCTGAAATTATTCTATGTGATAGAAGTTTATGTAAAGATTACAGGAAAAATAAAACGATGTCTCTAAGTAGCACACTTTTTCAGAAATCGGAACGGAACCCTCGGTGCGCGAGTCCGACTCGCTCTTGACCGGTTTTTTAAAGTAAAGCGATTGTTTACAACTAAGGAAAAACATACAAAAAAACCTTTCCTCTAGACTTTATAGGAAATGTTTATTTTTATGTTATGTTATTTCATTATTACTTTATTAAATTAATAATGTTGACGATAAACAGTTAATTGTTTTTATTATTACGTCGACCTATGTTCCGTGTGAATATTTTATTTATACAGCTAACACAAGGAAATGCATTACCTACATGTTTTGTAACCAAGGTTGCGGTAACCATGAATTAGTAAGCAGATAAATATAATTGCTCTTTCGATCACAATCTAAGTCACGCTGTTGTAATTTCAGTATTTCTGCAAAACATAAGATATAATTCTAAAGCGGAACAAAGCTATTTAATCATAATTCCCACATAAAAATTTTAAAGACAAGTTTATTAAGTATAGTATTTGCCATCTGGAACACATCGTCGCTAATCTAACTAAGTGACGTAACTGATTCGAAGAAAATTTTACAGGGCAAGCTATTTTTCTTTTTTTTTTGTAAACTGTAGATATATCGGTCTCGATTTTTGCATTATCATGCAGACCGTAAGGCATAGGTACAGATACGCCGATTAGACAGATCGATTCGACTTTGGAAATGTATCAAATTACTATAGTTAGGTCGGCTATCGGCTTAGTCCAAAATGTCAGATACGTCAGTTAGTTAAATTAGCGACGACATCTGCTCGGAATAGATATGGGCAGGTACCTACATCAAAGGACAATGTCATCTTAATTGCATTCGAGAATAGACTCCGACGCACATTCCTAACCTTGCCCACAATCATAGTCGCCATAACCACCACGTGACCACACGTCCCGTACTAAAATAATACTAAGCCGCGCTTCTCTTCTCGGAACTGGTTAACTGCAGCATGGCAACGGTTGCGCAAGGTTAAATCGCGCGGTCAACTTATAACATCCAATCAGAGGGCGCCAATGCTGTGACGTCAGCGACCACGCCTGCGCGCGCCTCCGCCGCCATATTGTCGCTTTCAAAACACGCATCACTGCAAAATGTTTGCGCGGCGACACGGAGTGATAACAATTCGAGCCCTCTTTACGTGTAGGTTACCTACGTTACATTTGTGATATCGATATCTGGGAAACGTCAGATGACGGAGGCAAACGGGGACCGGTCAAAGCCGGCTGGTGGCAGGCTGTAATACAGATTTATGGCACCCTCTCTGAACTCTAATATTCGCGAACGTCATCCACAGTATTGTTTGTATCATCATTGCAACAAACGATGTGTCATCTTCACGAGACTATTATTCAAGCAAGGCATTTAGTACAAACAAATTATAGCTTCTTAGAACTCCCACTTCATTTTGCATTTCAATTGTTAATATAATTATATTAAGAACACTTACCCATCATATTTGACATGAATTTCGATCTGTCCATTGGTGGGATCCATTTGGATGCCATTGGGAGGATCGCTGGCCATGTCGCTCCAAGGAGGAATCCTAGTAAGACTCTACAAGCTACGATCCACCCAAAGCCGATGGCTGCGGAGCCAGGAGTGAGGAGGGTAAGGATACTGGCTAGCAGAGTACTGTAGCCGAACACCCGCCTGGTGACGAAACAAAAAAATCCATTAGATGCTTGCTGAAGATAAATGAAAAGTCAGCTCGATAAGGTAATTATCGACAAACATAAGCTGAAACATGAAGACTTAACAATAAATTCAATTCAGTATACCTAAATCATAACCATTATCCATTAACAGCTGCGTGTAGATATGACAGGCAATTCAATACGAGGCATGTCAAAAATCTGCCGCCCGTATCGACGCGACGCGACGTCTCAAAAACTGACACGCGAATATTTCACGAATGATCACACAACGCTTACACGATAACGTTCATAAATCGTGGTGCAGGCCCGCATAAACTGCGAGAATGTTCCGCGTGAATCATTTCCCGACATCTCCTTTTTTAAGGCATTGTATGCATGCCATCAGTAATTCGCTGACTTCTCTAATTTTTCCACTGATTCCGTACATGCATATGTGATGTTTCCAGTGCTGGGACTCAGGCCTCTTCTCTCTGTGAGAGGAGAGGAAACAGTAAGTCGATATCCACCACGTGGGCCCAAAGTAGGTTGGTATGTCAGTAAATTCACTAAATACTTCAAGGCAATTTTCAGCGTTGAAAGTTTCTCGACTCGTAAACAAAACCACGTTGGGATAACGACTTCAATCAAAATAAAACAGCCAAAAAACTTGATAAACTTGATTTCAGCGTCCTCAATATAGTGTTATTCACACAATTAGTCACTAACCGGTTCCGAAAGCCTGATAAAGTCGGCGAGCGCAGTCGCACCGGCTAATTAATTCAATAAGTAATATTTTTAATTGCATTAATTGTCAATAATAGAGTCGCTATTTTTATTAGTCTCGATTGGAATCGCAAATCGCGATTTTTTTTTATGAATGCATTTTATAGGTGGGATCATTTCGATTGCACACACTGGCACCGATATGTTTTTAATTCTACTGGACGTAATTAATTTGCGAGTCATACATTGTTATGAAATCATAGGTATCTGTCATAATAATTGTTAGGAATACCTATAATGGCGTGGCGTGGCTAACTGTTTTATTATTATGAGTGATTATCATAGTTCAAATCGATGGCAAGGACCAAAAGTTTCTGGCCAATCAGCTTCGTTGACTCTTCCTGACCTTTTAATTATCAGCGTCTAGAAAGTTCGACGCTAAATTATTCGAACGCTCAAATTACCAGACAAGTATAATTTAAAATGAAATAACGCCTGTACGCTTGATTGTATCTTGAAAAAAATACTAACGTCAAACTTAAATTATTGACCAACATAAAATGTCGGAACCGGTCCCGATAAATGAGAATTGCATGGTCACTAATATTTCAAATTCGAAATGCAAAAGTGAATGACGATAATTTTTGTGCGGTCACCGCCCTCTACATTGCCAACCTTTTTTTTTAATTTACGTCCAGAGTACATTAGTGTTGCCAACAATGAATGGCATAGTATTGAAAAAAAAATACCTTTCAGGGGTTTACCATTCAGGGGCCAAGTTTTCGTAGCGAACTGACACAATAGCAGCTATTATTTGCAAATTGGTCGGCATTCCGCCGGAGATGAGCCTGGGATTGCCTGGGACGATGCAGTTATAGTTGCCAAATGCTCTTTATAATTCAGTCTGGAATATGAACGGTTGCTTCGCCTCGTATGAAAAACGTGTCTTTCTCACGAGACCGTTATTTTTAGGACTAGACGAAATAAAATCGTGACAACCGCGCATGAGAGAGTAAAACTCTCTCATGCGCGTATTTTTATTTATTCAAACACATGTCTAGGACTCTGAACTGGAATAGACATAGACTCATACAGTATTTTATCAACTGACCAACATAACACAATTAAATCCAAATTTGTCGACATCAAACATGGTAAAAGTACTTTTAAAGAACTTGGCCTACATATTCAATTCTAGGTAGTGCGAAAGGCCTGTTTGCCATTGCATTTGTAAGGAAAATAAGATAACATGTTATTTGAGGTCTTGGTAGTAATCGATCCGCGAGATTACTGCAGTCTCGTGAAGTAAAATTGTTGAGGCAAAATGTTTTCAAACTGGATGGTGGTCCTTACCTAGCTCCAATGACTTCTGCTAATCTGCCGCCTGGCAGTTCTGTGAGCACGTATCCCCAGAAGAAGCAACCCAGCAGGTGGTTCTTCTGTTTCATGTCCCAGTGGTAACGAGTTTGCTCGATGTGCTCTGGGTGCTGCAAGAGAAAAATCTATATCTCAGGTTTCATACTGAACTTTATTTCCTCTAACTACTGGTGGACGTGGCCTGATGTGTATAGAATATTCTATTCTTAAACAATGATTGCTATAAAGAGTCATCATGATCCCTGTTTCTATAAATAAATAAATAAGTACGATTCTATTATTCCAATGTGTGAACTGGTAAAAAGCAAAGGAAGTGACAATCAGTTTTGCGGTAATGCGGGAATAACCCGGGCCTCGAACCATGGCATATTGGTTTTTATTAAGTTTTTACTTTACAACCATGAGTTTTACTTTAAATTAACAATGAAGAAAGATAAAAACTTTAATTGAATCAAGAAACCCAAGATATCATAACTAAAATTATTTACTGGGAAATCACTGAATCGAAGATAATCGGTCCCAAGAAGTTGAAAACACCAATTATTTACTTAAAACATAATTGTTTTAATAATTATCTCAGTTCTTACAGCATCTATAGATTTCTCACGAACAACGTACTTATAGAAACAACCAAGATTAGTTCAAAAATTCTAGAAAGTTCGACTGACAAGTTTCCTTATTCTCTCAGGTGTTAGGGGGCGACCCATACCATGTCAATTTCAATTATTCCAAGGCAATAAATATTGAAGAAAGCAGTAAATCTTACCTCAGTAACGTTGTGGGGGCCGTGGGTGATGTTCATGGCAGCAGTGATATTGTCATTGTCATCGTAAATCATCTCCACAATTGCGATCGTGAGGTTCACTCGGAGGGCGTAGTTCAACATGAAGCCGAGGAGGACCATGATGTTTAATACTTGGACGCATGTTAGACAACCTGGAACAAAAAAAAAATGGAATTAGCAAGCGGTTTTTGAGTATTGGAGATGTTTACCGGGTTTTTTTCGATTTCATAGGCTTGCGTTTGACGCTATCTCGACTGATGATAAGTGATGATGCGGAAGACAATAATTCGAAACCCGAAGATAACTATTAAAGTTTTTTGTCAAAATTCTTTGCGGTTCGCACATTATTGTGCCTTGCGTACGATATTTGCGACATTTTCTGTTATCAAGGCCACGGTCAATATGTAAAAATAACTATTATTAATGTAAATTGTAGGTATCGTTACGAGCTACGTAAAGGATGACAAATAGATGATTATTATAAATGTAAATTGTATGTATTATTATCGCAGCTACGTAACTGACAAATATTTTAGATTTAAAAGCAGAGGTAGCATCCGACTGGATAATAGAATGGTAAGTACGAGAAATATTTTATTTCCATTCTATGGAAAAGCGAAGGTTTTATGGCAATAAAATTAATGATTCAGTGAACATTCGTTACTCAGCGATAGGTGTAAATAACATTATTAACTTGTTCGTTCTTGTAAATGCGGGCGTGTTAAATTATTGACTCCATTTTACTTCGTGGAAAAATTACTTAAACACGCATCTTGTTTTAAATAAATAATAATAATAACAGCCTATTAGCCGACGTTCGCACGGACGTAATAATATTGCGGCGATTTTATTTCGCGTACTGGATTTTCAACGCTCTGTTGAAACAAAATACCACAGCCGAGAGTTGAAAATCCCACAGTGTATTTTTCCAACGCGCTGGGATGCACTCTGTTGTTGTTAGGTTGGATTTTCGAAGCTCGGCTCAACACCGAGAGTTGAAAATCCAGTGCGCGATAAAATCCCGGCGCGATATTTTTACGTCCGTGCGAACGTCGGCTTACTGTCCCACTGCTGTGGGCAAAGCTCTCTTCTCATACACAGAAGGCACGAGCATTGATCACCACGCTAGATGAAGACGGGTTGGCAATTTCAGACAGACTTATACTAAATTATCCAGGTTTCCTCACGATGTTTTTCTTGCACCGATGTCAGTAATGAACTCGGGAAATACATCTTCTTTCACCATCATGTTATAGGAATATTAATTTACATAATTCGGAGTAAAAAATACCTAAATATTCTGTTGTCAAAATTAATCATATTTTATGTAGGTACGAGATAAAGATCTAGGCAGTTAATGCCAGATTAACTTTCATTAACATTGTGTATAATACTTAGTCGTTATCACAGCTACATGAATCATGGTGACTAACGTTGGCCCAGTTAGGTTAAAACATCGACTACGTAAACTACGGGAAAATACATTTTATGATAGATAAGTATACAGTTTATAATCGCTTTCAATATAAACGCATTAAGAATATTTACAAGACAATATTTCCTTCATATCAAGCTGTAAAATATCGGGACTTGTCCTTAAAAAAAATATTTATGGTCACACTAGCTGACTAACACAAACTTATTTAAAATTCAAAATTCAATTTTTTTTGTTTTTAAACCGACAGTCTTTTGTTAAAGGTTAAAGGGAAAATACAGGGTCCATCAAACCATTTCTCATTCAAGTCATCATCTGCCTCTAGCCTTTTCCCAACTATGTTGGGGTCGGCTTCCAGTCTAACCGGACGCAACTGAATACCTGTACTATACATGGAGCGACTGCCTATCTGACCTCCACAACTACGATACCCCTGGATAAGTCTCTGAATAGTCTTTGTCCCTGTTATGCCTGAAACATCGTATTCGTGAGCCAGTGCCCACGATGCAACTTTATCAAGTTTCCTAACTGGCTAGGTATCAATTTTATCACGCCAAACTATAAATAATCTGCCTATAATGTTCCCACTGCTGGCCATAGGCTTCCTCTCGGTGAGAGGGAGTGGGCCAAAATCCACCATGCGGACCCATTCCCACTGGGGCACCACTGCTCATACTATACCTACTGATATTAAATTACCCAGTGTTCACACTAGAGAAAATCGTAAAATTACGAGTAGTTTTGACAATACAGGAAGATAAAACACGCCGACGTAAGCGTGGACGTAAAAATATCGCGCCGATTTTTTTTCGCGCACTGGAATTTCAACGCTCTGCTTAGCGCCGATAGTTGAAAATCCAACAGTGTGTTTTTTCAACGCACGGGGATGCACTCTGTTGGCGTTAGGTTGGATTTTCGAAACTCGGCTCAACACCGACAGTTGAAAATCTAATGCGCGATAAAACCCCGCCGCGATTTTTTTACGTCCGTGCGAACGTCGCGTCGGCAAATGTTTATTTCACACGGTGGTGAAATCAGATCCAATGTTGAATCAAAATTATTCAAAATTCGATGTTTCCATAACATGAGAAAGAGCTATGTCCGGTTTTTATTCAAACAAATTAACGTCAGAACTGAATTACAGCTTATATTATTACATCAACTATGGAATATGATGTGGGAAATTCTACTGTTCGCCATGAATTTATTTATCATGCACACAAAAAACTTAAATAAAAAATTTAAATAAAAAACTTTAAAAAAAAACCTAAGTACATAGTTAAATTTGTATCGATATGTTTTATTAAACACCCCGTCACTAGAATCTACCGCAGGTACTCAAAAGGGAATAAAGTTGAATATTTTTTATTGTTCCCTTTTGAGCACCACGTTAAAATATTGATTGATGCTCAAATGAGAATACCTTTGGTGCTCAAAAAATAGGTGCTGAAACGGGAATGCTTCATAAATTCATGGGTGCCGAGACGGGACTAAATCAAAACATTTAAGGGACACCATGAAGCTAGGAATAGACAACAAGAGGTTTTTTTTTTTTTTAAATAAGCTTTTATTAGTCTGCATGTCATTTAGGTCCAGAGTCCTTGTCAAGACGAATCAAAAAAGCACTAGCTCGATAGGGCTGCGTCATTTTATTACCAAGTTCCTGTGGTCACCTTCCGGCTCTATCGTCAGATCAGCTCGATTATAGCAAAATATTGCATTGTCACCGATTTTTACATAAGTATGCCAAATTTCAGCTCAATCGAACACCGGGAAGTGTGCCAATTTTAACTTGCAAATTTTGAAAAGGACAACTTACGAAAATTGCAAGTTAAATAAAAACTTGTAAAAAGAAATTGTATAATTTCGAATCGTGTAGCTAGCTGTACACGGTTATTCACCAATGGCAGTCAGTCTACATGATTCGAAATTTTTTGGCACACCTAATTTGTTAAACCAGCATTTTCAAACATTTCAAATCTTGCCAACTACGTGCTGCAGCTGGTGGTTTTGCGAATAGAAATTCGCAAAACCACCAGCTGTAAAATGATCTCCAGCCAAATGGTTTAAATGAAAAAAAAACCACCAGCTGTAAAATGATCTCCAGCCAAATGGTTTAAATGAAAAAAAAAAAAAACAAAAGTCATTTTTTCAAATTAGGCTGAGAATCAGCACTTTTTGAACGTCGAAATTACATAAGACAGTCCCCACAAAGCGCCCGCCATTCACCACTTAAGAAGAAGAACAAGTAGCGCAACAAACTCCCCAGCAGAAATTAGACGTTTGGTCAACCGCCTAGCCATTTCACTAAAAGACGCCGTTCCACTAGCGCCCTGAATGATATTCAGCGGATACGTCTACAACATTTGATGAACTGGCTGGCTGATGCTTAGGGTATTTATACAATAGGGCCATCTGCTTCTGCAACATCTCCGGCGCTGCGGGAAGTGCAACCCCTTCGCCCTTACGTAACAAAAGATATGCACCCATGCGCACCTCCGCAGCTCCGGCCGCGGCAACGGGCAGGGGCTGCCCTCCCTTCGCGCCTCCGGTTTTTTATATAAGTACCCCCTCTAGGGCCTAGGGGTAGCAGTAGCAGCCAAAAGACTACGTAGAGTCGGAGTGCCCCGATTCGGTTTGTAAACGCATTTAAACTGTGAGAAACACCAGAAATATTGTGGCTTGTCGACGCCATATTGACAGTGTGGATTTCAGCGCCAGGTGGCAGAAAATGGAACCAAATTGAAATGTCTGAACTAGGCAAATAGTTAAACGGTCGGCTTCCAGTCTAACCGGATACAGCTGAATACCAGTATTTTACATGAAACGACTGCCTATCTGACCTCCACAACCCAGTAACTGGGTAATACGATACCCCTTGGTAAGACTGGTTGTCAGACTTTCGGGCTTCTGACGACCCGTAACGACTGCCAGAGATCCACGAATGACAGCCGGGACCAAAGGTGCTTTCCGAGGTACGGAGGAGTCTCAGTGATTAAAAATGTTCACCCATCCACGGACCAACCCCGGCAAGCGTAGCTTAACCTGATGGATCGACCCGTGCGGCTGTTATTACTTAGCCACGAGCTCCTCATATACACACCGTTAATCTGTATTCCAAATACCGAAATAGGTGTAGAATCAAGGTGAATGCATCTTACCAAGCCAGTTGTGGACCGGTCTAGGTATTACCATATTTATCAAACATTATGAATATTGTTCACATTACGCAAGGATTGGATGACGAATTTTAATATCTGATACAAGGACGATATAACGGTATTTTTTATTTATTATCTGTATGTGTTTTTAACCGACTTCAAAAAGGAGGAGGTTCTCAATTCGTCGGAACCTTTTTTTTATGTATGTTCCCCGATTATTCGAAAATGGCTGGACCGATTAGGATTTTTCTTTTTTTGTTCGAAAGGGTACACTTCCCAAGTGGTCCCATGATCATCAAGTCAGGATCTGATGATGGGATCCCATGGAAATCGAGGGAAACCCTCAAATTTTATGGGAACACTTATATCGATTTCGGTATTTTTTATAGTAACTCGTGCATTTGCTCTCGGAAAGTACCATTTGGTGAACTGGAACTGATGATGAAGACCACACATGGCGATCGGAAATACTCAAGTATATCTAAGTATATCACAGGTTGCGATTCGATTACTTTAATATGGTTTATGCTCGTCAAAATGCATAATGGTGATGGTGACTTTACCATGAGCTCCAGTTTTCCTGGTTCTTACTAGGAGAACTCCTCAACAATTAACGTCTCTGCATCGGGAAAAGCAATATTTTGTAAAACGTGATGAGCAGTGGACATTGGGTTATTGTAACTTAGATAAATTACAAACTGACCCACTAAAAAGTGAAAAATAAAAACTTTTTTACAAAAAACAAAACCGACTTCCAAAAAAACACTACACAGTGAAAAATAACTTTAATTTCGGAAGTCGGTGGCAAAAACCTAAAATACAGATCCAAAGACACCGACTTCCGAAATTAAAGTTATTTTTCACTGTGTAGTGTTTTTTTGGAAGTCGGTTTTGTTTTTTGTAAAAAAGTTTTTAGGCTTTAGGGTATAACTGTACCGGTTATTGGTTGGAAAGGATGGCAGAATATTGATTACCCAGCATGCAGCAGACAGAATTAATTGCATTTTTTGCAGTACAAGCAATGATTATTGGAAAATCCAAAGTGCCTTGAGGCGGATTTTAAGAGGATATATCGAAGCGTGGTTTAGCTCGAAGTGTAAGTCAAATGGCGTTATGGCTGACCCGCACCGGAATTTAAACGCACTTTGTTTAAATTTATATTTATCATTTAATCAATTTTTAGCTTAGTAAGTTCTAAACATATTTAAATACCTTCGATTTAAAACCAATTTACCTGCACAATAAGGAACTGTTTACGTATAATCGTATTAAGGCCCTGGTTCCAAGCTTGGCTGAGCTCTGTGTGTAAGTGAAATGGCTTTATGGCTGTCCAGTTTGACGCACGAGATAGAAGATTCTCACGCGCACCGGAATTATGTCGTAAAAGTGCAAATAAAATCGTATAAAATTAGAAATTAACTATTTAATAAAAAGTAATCCATCACTGGATGCAGTTTGGAATTTGACATTTCATGGTATATTTTTAATTATAATTATAATTGCTAATGAAGGGATAAACAGCTTTTAAAGATTATTAAGAGGTATGTTTAAAGATTTTTTTAGTGCATTAAAGTATGTTTAATTATGTTTTGGCTTCCATCACTGTATGCGAAAAGGACTTGAAAATATCATATTTTTTTACATGTCAAAATTATTTACGGTTTATGAGATACACAGCTTTAAAAAACCACCTTTTTGATCGTTTTCAGGAAATCTGCGCCTTATGTAAACAGAAAAGTCTATGGGTGATAAGTACTTTATTTTTTTTGTTCAATACGATTGTTCCAGCTTTAGTACAGCAGTAGACAATATAGTCAAATAACACATACGGAAAATCCAAATGAGTTAACCATTTGGTTTTATGGGAATTTAAAAAAATATCGATGTAAGTATCCTCTTAAGAGTTTTAATAAATTACTCAAACGTCATTTCCGACGTACGATTTTGTTTTCGCAGTATCACAGTAACACTTCTATTTTCATACAAATTGTAAAAATAAACACCTATACAAGCAACGCGCACGTTTTCATGTTTCACGTGTTTAACCATCCAGCGAGACATAGCAATTATACGACGCTCAGAAATGCTAGCGAAAAAACTTGGCAACGCATGCTGAAAACCATGTGCGCATGAAACGAAAATAACTGGCGATTAAAGGCTACCACAGACAGGCGCGGCGCGACTTCTTTCATAGAAATTGTTCCGAGAGCCTAAATGTTAGAAAGCTTTTACTACCAACGACGGAGAATAGAAAAGTGATAAGTATACCTAAGTAAGGAAAAAATCCTTGGATTTTTTATCGAAAGCATGGTCACCAGATTTTGAGATGACAGCTCTGTGACAGTACGGTCGAAATATCTCACACTCGCCTGTCATCATTTGGTTCCTAAAAAATCTTACTGCGCAGCCTTCTGCGCAAACTTCGGACTTGCCAAGATAAATCGGCCGCTGTATCTGGCTGTATCGCTTATTTCAGCTATTTGTGACGGCCGGCCCAATAATGAAGTTTAAATATCGATCAAGTCTTTTTAAAAAATAAAAATATATAAGTACGCGACGAATTGAGAACCTCTTCCTTTTTTTGAAGTCGGTTAAAAATGTATCAAATCATACAATCCGGAATTTTGTTTGATAAACTTTTCGCGTGCTCTACGAGAGTTATGAAACTGTTACTTTTGAAAAGATCCGAGAGGTTACCGAATATTTCTATTGACTGATGATTAATGGCTTTTTTTACACACTGTACTCGCATCGTTACTCTCATACTCGACATTCAGTACGACAACGTTCAAAGATTCCATCATCTTCGGAAAAACTGAACTTTGCCAAATTGAATGTGACAGGTCCAATAAGTGAGTGACGGAATTAGTGCGTCATTATCATTATACAGGGTTATTGTAATTCCACGTATTCCTTGCAGGACGTCATTGTTGGGTTAAAATGAAACCAATTATGCCACCAAGTGTTGTACGAAAATTCAATAGTTTTTGAGTTAGAGTTTTAATTTTTTTTTTAATGAAAAATACAATTCAAAAATGATTTAAAAGAAAGATCACTAATTAAACATTTTATTTTTCGTTATTTACATTTTTCTTAGACAAAACTTACAAAAAAAAAAACTGAACTTCGGTAGAACATTTTGTGGCTTAATTTGTTGCATTTTATCCCTACTATGACGTCCTGCAAGGAAGTGGTCGAATTACAAGTAACCCTGTATAATAATTTAGATGGGAATATAAATCAATTTCTATTGGTTGGTAGTCACATTTTATTCGCTATAATTCGGTTTTTCCGAAGATAAACGATGGAACCTTTAACCGTTGTCGTATTGTACACACGGCTACACATCAAGCTATACATTTCCAGTTTACACCGACCTCTCATTGTAAGGAAATCCTATACCATGCGAGATCAGCTTATAGTGGAAATGTATAGCTTGATCTGTAGCCGCACGGCTACAGATCAAGCTATACATTTCCACATACATACCTAGAATATAAAAACCGGTTTGCCAAAATGTAGGTTGGTTTGGGTATTTATGGTCATGGCAGGCCGGACGACAGACGAATGATCCTATAAGGGTTCCGTTTTTTCCTTTTGAGGTACGGAACTCTAATCAAAGCTTGACAGAATCATTGCCCGCACAGCTAGTAAATGGATTGATTTTATAAGCACGTGTTATTCTATTATGCACGTATGCAAATGTTGGCATTCAATCCACCTGCTGGTTCATGACCCTGGGTAGCTGGAGCCAGCGTAAACACGGCCACTATCGCGACAATCGAATATTGACGCACAAGCACATGTTAAGGAATCCATGTAGGTAAGTGGTAAATAAATCGTTCCTAGGTAAGATTGGTAAGAAATAATAAATAAATAATAAATAAATATCCTTGGACATTTCACACAACGCCATCTAGTCCCAAGCTAAGCAACCTAATGCTTGTGTTATGGTAACGAGATGGCTGATAAACTACTTATATACATTTTTTTTTTGTAAATACATACATATTATAGATAGAAAAACACCCAGACTCGGAACAAATACTTGTAGGTCTTACAAATATTTGTTCCGTGCGGGAATCGAACCCGCGACATGCTGCGCAGCAGTCAATCACTCAACCACTGCGCCAACCGTGTCGTCAAAATAAAGTGCTTTGTTATTAGAAAAGTCAAAATTAATGTAGTAGCCGGATGCTATTTTTTTTCCGAACATGTCCCGAAAAAAAACTAAAAAAATTGGTTACCCTATTTTTATCGACAATTCAGCAGCAATTTTGGTTGTAAAAGAAATACTGCAAAATATGTTTTAATACATTTAAATATATTCTTTATGTAAGTGGAATCTAGAGTACCTACTAAACTAACGTCACACACAAACTCGCCATGTCATGACACTGATTTACAAATTAGAACAGACTAGATAATTACTACGTTACTATGTGGCTTAAAAAAGTGTGATAAATTGACGTTTTAACGTATTTAATAGACGTTAAATAATTGAGGCGTGACGTGAGTGATGTAGCCATCTTCTTGATGATATCATAATATAACTGTGACGTCACAACGATAGTGATGTAACGTATCGCGAGTTTGGATCGGTGACATTACCGGTTATCTAACTATTATTTACCGTTACAATCCAGCTAATACAAGTCCATTATTATAATGACTTAGTTCCGTTTATTATTTCACGTTCCTAGATTGAAATTGCATGTCATTGTTTAGTAAATGCAGTGTCAATGAACTTTAAAATGATATACCGAAAACTATGCCAGTGTCACTAGTACCAGTTAGGTTCACAAATTAAAAAGATTACTATGTACTTGTTGAATTTTTTACGTGAAACAAAAATAACCGGTTTTGCAAGCAGCTGTCATATTGTCAAATCTAGGTTAACGAAATGTTGGGTCAATACAATACCGGTAATAAACCGGTAAGCAATATGTAAATAGTATCAAGTATGTAAATCCGTTACAACTGTTATTAAAATAATCTGGAGCTTTTTCTTTGCATAACGTTTTCTTGATTTTACTGAAAAGGTAAGAAAGATAAACAAATAAAATTATAAATTTTAAAAATGCACATTTTTTTTTTCATTACAATAAGTACGATCGAATTTCAATATGTAAGTACCTAAATAGACGATCACGGTAGCTTTAAAAATATTATCATACCATTTTTACAACAGGGTGTAAAAATCTACCCCAAAAATTCTCCGAAAGTCTAACAATCCGTCTTACCAAGGGGTATCGTATTACCCAGTAACTGAGTTGTGGAGGAGAGATAGGCAGTCGCTCCATGTAAAATACTGGTATTGAGCTGCATCCTGTTAGACTGGAAGCCGACCTCAACATAGTTGGGAAAAGGCTAGGCAGATGATGACGATGAATTAAACAAATCAGTCTCAACAAAAAGTTGACAGCTCAGATATTTCTCTGATCGGACAAGTAGTATTTCTGTGCCCATTTGGCAAGTTTCTGTTATCATCACCCACCATAAAAGGAAATGGTAAGTCATTTTATTACTTAAAGGTAGATATTTTTTAGGGTTCCGTGGCCAAATGACAAAAACGGAACCCTTATAAGTTCATCACGACTATATACGAAGATTATATGTTTTTAAAACTTTGCTATTATTTTGTATCACCAAATAAAATTAAAACGTGCAATTGAAAAAAAAATATTGGCAAGTTAATCATAAAAAAAAACTAGTTTGTTTACGGAAGCCTTTCTGTGACAGCTCAACGATCAAAATATAAAAATTGTTTGCCCTTGTAGAAAAAATATAAAATAACAAACTGCCAGAATTTCTTCTACTTCACACACTAATCCGGAAAAAATATATAACATAAAGAGAAGAAACATTAATTATGATTTTGACACAGGACCAGAGTGCCCACGCAAACAAATATTCGAGGACATTTTTCACACACTACACACACTGTACACTGGACACTGTATTTTCGTGCAACGTTATCAAAAAAGTATTAAATTAAATTAAAACAAAAGAAGTGTGCCACGGTCGATACGCGAAATAAAAGGTATGTGACATTTTCGAAAATAGCACTGCGCCCACGCAAGTGTCGTAAAACGTACTTGTTGCAGAGTTGTGTAAATTGTCAATGGAACATCTATTTGCTAGACTCGTGGACTGGTTGAATGACCATTTTATGCGTTTTAAACATTTATTTTTATTATAAAAAGTCAGAATGGGTTCTAGACTTCTAGACTAGAATGTAGTGCAGTAATTAATAGTAATAATGATAATACTCATCTATAATAATTAGTATAGACGAGTCCTCTCCTCTTTATACTCGTCTTTATAATCCACTTTTTAAACTTCTTTAATTTCTTCTATAATTATAAATAGTTAAATTTTGTGAGTTTGTATGTAAGTACTTTGAAGGCGGATTACCCCCTACATCTACATAGTACATACAAACTCACAAAAATTTCTTCACTAGTTCCAAAAATTACTTGACTACTGATCCGATTCCGACAAATTATTTATTTATTTATTTAACACTTCTAGCACAAATGTACAGAGGCGGACTTACTGCCATAGGCATTTTCTAACAGTCAACCTTTGGGTGATGCAGAGACAAGCAGTGCAATTATTTTACTAATGGGAAGTTACAATATTGCTGTGTGTCACAGGATATAATAAGTAAGTATATTTTATTTCAAACAAGAAATTGCACTCGGACGACGCGTCGCGGAAAGAAGCTAGTCAGCTATAAATTCCATGTACAGTAGACAGACGCCTGCATTAATTAATTAGTCCCCTATTCTAAGGTACTTGTATGCTTGAAGGGTACCTAATTAAAATATTGAAATCGTACGTCAAGCTACTAGCACAGCTACAAGTGTCATTTGCTTACGTGACGCATACATACAATACTTTCATTTCAACATTTTTAACAGTGTTATAATCACCGTAAGTAAAACAACATCTCTGAAGACATCTTATAAAAATATAAGTAATTTGTGCAAACATGCTAAGCGTAAGAATTTTTTTTTCAAAATGAAGTTTTTTTTTGACCTCCTTTAATTTTTAACTTTATTTTATTTTTATTATTTGTTGTTATAGCCGTAGAAATACAACTGTGAAAATTTCAACTTTCTACCTATTACGGTTCATGAGATACAGCCCTGTGACAGACAGACGGACGGACGGACAGTGGAGGCGTAATAGGGTTCCGTTTGGTAACCATCGGGTACGGAACCCTAAAAATCAAGCTATACGAGATTTTCGATTGTTATGAACAGGATTTCCTAGATTTTTTAAACAATTAAATGCGGTTATTATCCAGAGGCTTTTTTTGTAAAGAAGCATATTGTACGGTATCCGGGTTCACTGGCTAGAATTTACAGCTGTTTGACCTACTTGATACGGTCCTCATCTTAAAAAAATAGTGAACCGTTCGTTGTTTCGACATTTATTTATAGAGCTAATGACTAAAATCGATCCAAGATAATTTCGGTTCGAAGAAAATAATGATTACTGAAATAAACCAAGCCATAATCAAAAGCAATGATGATAGTGCAAATCAAATTACTAAAAAGTAAAAATGGTGTGAGTTCATAATTATTATTGCTATAGTGCGCGCGCAAGTGCTAATCTCCGCCTGAGGTATGTGAGCGGTGAGACGGGGGAGGGCGCGATTGACAAGATTGGTAGACTGAGTTAGCTTTTGTGGCTTGACGTTTGTCTAAATGTCTACCTCCCCCGTTTTACCGCTTACATACCCCAGGCGGTGACTAGCACTTGTGCGCATATTATAACACAGAACGAAACAGCTATGATCCTGTGATAATATTCTTGGAAAAAAAGCTGTCTCCGAAACACAACGATACCATATAATTTGCATTTAACTAGAACCAGAGACACGATTGTTCATGCTGCGATTCGTGACAGGCGATGTAATGGCAGTTTCTAATCTACTAGCGTCATAGTAAGATCAGAAGATCGCATCAGACTTCACAGGGTTTTTCCTGTTTGGAATTGTCCTAATTACAGAAGATAAACATCTCAACAAAAAAGAAAAAGATTACTTAAATGCATATAAGTCAATGCTTAAATCTTAGCTTAAATGAAATAATTGCGCGGCCAGCACCGTACACGTGACAGAAGTGACACATATTGTAAAATAAAATAAAAGAGATTTAATGTGAGAAAAAGAGAGAGTTATAAAGTTATAATCTTCTTCTCTCTCATGTAACGAAATGTGCCTAAACGTGTCGCGTCCTTGAAATTTCACTCTCTATTCTCATTCAATTATATTCGCAGCATAAGAAGTTTCACATCAAAAAAAACTCTTAACATTTTTTAACCGCTCGACTTAACTAATAAAGCATGTTCTGTCAAATCACTTAGAAACTAACTAGATTAATTAATAGTGATTAGTTTGAAAGAGCCTCTTTGGAAAGTTTAAACGAAAGTAAGTGACGTCTGGTTTCACGCAGCGTAATTATCTAAATGCGTTTGCAGAAGGATACATGGTTATTTACGATCAACATTATTTTTCCTACGATTACAAAATTAATGGTCAACATAGTGCTTTGGTTATACGATACCCGTTTATTTTTTCTTCTTTTTAGGGTTTACGGAACCCTCAAAAGGAAAAAACAGAACCGTTATAGGATCACTTCGTTGTCCGTCTGTCCGTCTGTCAAGACGCTTTTTCTCAGGAACGCGTAGAGGTATCAAGTTGAAATTAATATCCAATACGTAGGTCCCTTGGAGTCCTAAAAAACTCGAGCTTCTAAGTCAAAGCAATAAAACAATACGGCCATAATTATATGCGACATATACACACGCAAGCAAATACATGCAGCATGCATATACACGCAAGTAAATCAAAACCTATAGGGTACTTCCCGTTGTCCTAAAATCATGAAATTTGGCAAGAAGCAAGGTCTCACAGCACAAGTAAAAGAAAAAGTTCGAAAATTATTAATTTGTAATTTTATCACATAAAAAAAAATTTTTTGGGATTACAATGTTGTTTGTTTTTGGGATAATTTTTTTTCAACTACGGAACCCTTCATTGTGCGTGGTCCAACACGCACGTGGTCGTTTTTTTTTAACTTACAAAAACCCAACAATATATTTTTTTTTCGTAAATAACTCGTTTACAATTCCCGATGGAGTAAGACTTTCTTCAATGAGTGATTGCACTTAAGTTAGTCAATGTCTTACTCAAGCAGCACTGCATGTAATAACCGATCAGCCGGCAGTGGTATACCGTTAGCCACTTCACATGACCACTGCAATTAGCCAGCGCCCATTAGAATGCACTTTACTTACCGTTGAGTACATAATCGTAGCTCATAGGTCGACTGAGGAGTCACACTATGTTCCTCGAGATTTTACGGACAAGGCTCAGCTACAACAGGTTTTAAATTTTACTAAAATTTTCCTCTAAAAACTCCAGTTGGATAATATATGTTCCATACTTGCTTCACTATTTTATTCGTTTAAAAAGGCTAGAAAAACATTTAAAAAATTACAATGATGATGATCATGATTTTGCTAATAATTCAATAAATGCGTAGCTCAATAGAAAATTGTGATAACACTAAAAAAACTTTTTCGAAAAAAATTAAATGTGTCCACAGAAATAATTCACCGTGGTCACCCTAGTCAAACGGCCAGGTTTGACGGGAGCTGTTATTTAACTAAATCTTACGCCAGGTGTTAATTTTACGACCAAATAAAATGTGCTTTTGAGTTAGGTTTATGATCATAACATAACCAAGCATGGACAGCAAGGAAGAAGTTCCTTGAGTATTTTTTTTCATAAGCGATCTTTTTTTTTACAGATTTCAAACTTGGAACCAACTCACCTTACTTACTTGTGCTACTTTTAGTAGAGAATCTTGGAACCCTAATAAGTTGGAACGTAGATTTCTAGGTAATTCCCTGACTCTAGCCGGGGAAAAGCTGAAGATGCCTTGAAGTCTTTACCAAGGATTACTTCCGTGAATATACAACGTGTCATTTTGCATCCTCGTCAAATTTAAGGGTGTGGTATAGACCATCAAACCGAACAACTTTTTCCATGGCACCAACATCGTAATCGCAAAAAAATAATCAGCCGTCATTTGCGTCGGGACATTTGCGTCGAGTAGGTATTGAAGTTTTCTATTGGACATTTGAAATTTTTTTCGCGATTACGATGTTGGTCCCATGGAGAAAGTTGTTCAGTTTGATGGTCTGTACCACACCCTTAAATTGTACCACACATTTCTGGTACACGTTGCACACAAAATCAATCCGCCTTTTCGTGTCAGCTTCCAGTCTAACCGGATGCAGCTGAATACCAGTATTTCACATGGAGCGAATGCCTATCTGACCTCCACAACCCAGTTACTGGGTAACACCGTAACACGATACCCCTTTGACAAGACTGGTTGTCTGATACACCCTGTATACAGTGTACGAAATTAAACTGATCTCATTCAGCTTTTAATTTTTATGTCAAGGTGGAAGATTCACATCAAAATTAACCGTTTATTCGACATGCTTGTTAACTTTTGACAGCTCCAAATTAGAATCAATAACCGTTACATATTAGATTGACGGCGCGTCGCCATTTTAATTTCAATTAATGATACACTTGCTAAATCATACATGCATTACTGGCACACATTCTGCCTAGAACTGAAGCAGCAAAACATTTTAATTTGGTCAGTAGCTAATTAGCGTATAGACAACTACTTTCTATTGCTTTCATCTGGATAACTATCAACATTCTCCATGCCCTTATCCCAATTTATTTTCAATACACTTCCTCGAAAACTGGTTCATATCGCACTACGATTAGGTTCACAATGCAATGTATTTCACACGCGTGCGATTTTTTATTTTCCCGCACGTGTGCGGGAATACAAATTGCCACAGATACGAGTAACTTATACCTATATTTAGTCCAAATTGGTTCAATGCCTCTATTCACAACTCCCTATTCTAATATAGAATATCATCAAAAACTATGATTATTACAATAAAAAAACGTTTATGAACAAATTAACATATATTTGTGTTCTAAACTCAAAAATATTTGAATTTTTAACCGACTTCCAAAAGGAGGAGGTTCTCAATTCGTCGGAATATTTTTTTTTTTTTTTTTTAATTTTTTTTTTTATGTATGTTCCCCGATTATTCGAAAATGGCTAGACCGATTTGGATTTTTCTTTTTTTGTTCGAAAGGGTATACTTCCCAAGTGGTCCCATGATCATCAAATCAGGATCTGATGATGGGATCCCATGGAAATCGAGGGAAACCCTCAAATTTTATGGGCACACCTATATCGATTTCGGTATTTTTTATAGTAACTCGTGCATTTACTCTCGGAAAGTACCATTCGGTGAACTGGAACTGATGATGAAGACCACAGAGGGCCATCGGAAATACTCAATTATATCTAAGTATATAACAGGTTGCGATTCGATTACTTTAATATGGTTTATGCTCGTCAAAATAATGGTAATGGTGACTTCACCATGAGCTCCATTTCTCCTGGTTCTTACTAGGAGAACTCCTCAACAATTAACGTCCCTGCATCGGGAAAAGCAACATTTTGTAAAACGTGATGAGCAGTTGACATTGGGTTATTGTAACTTAGATAAATTACAAACTGAACCACTAAAAAGTGAAAAATAAAAACTTTTTTACAAAAACAAAAACCGACTTCCAAAAAAAAACACTACAAAGTGAAAAATAACTTTAATTTCGGAAGTCGGTGGCAAAAAACTAAAATACAGATCCAAAGACACCGACTTCCGAAATTAAAGTTATTTTTCACTTTGTAGTGTTTTTATTTGGAAGTCGGTTTTTGTTTTTGTAAAAAAGTTTTTATCTATTTTTCATATTAGGCTGTTTATCGGCTTTATACCTTTGCTTCTCCGTCAACCTGGCGAAAGCAAAGCGCGGAAAAAAAAGAAAATTTAAATCATAGTTTCCTAACAATTCATGACAAAAATATTTTCCGTTATTTTATCATCAAAAGTGTATTGAAAAACGTCATTTGATACACGTGGACATCCACTTATTGTATCAAAATGTACTATTGTGGTCGCCGCAACATGTCCATTTCTTCCATACTTCTCTATTAGTCGGCATCTCGGTAGTCACTCCCTATCTAGCCATATTATCATCTTTCACACAGTCGATCCATCATTTCTTTCGTCTTCCCCTACTCGTATAGCCATCCACACTATTGTGAAACCTCGAGTCAACTTTTGAAATGGGTTGTTATTATTTGGCCAACCAATGCAGCAGCAAAAAAGTTTCTCTTCCATCAAACTCATGATCACCTACTATCATGAAACATCATTCTCCTGCCCTATCTCAATCTATGGTGGGGTCAGCGTAGCATATCTTCTTCTGTACATCTCTATCAGTAGTCATCTCAATATTCACCCCTTTTCCAGCCTTATCACCTTTCACAATTCTCGCTGGGGCTCTGTCTCGCATGGGATCGCACTTCACAGCATTACCGAGGATGCAGTTACTGGAGTCGCGCCGCAACGTCAACTTCAAGGCGTTCGTGGTGCGTGTAACGAACTGTCATCTGCCCCTCGTCATGGAAGAAGACTTTTGGCCGCAGGATGTGGTGTTCCGTCGCTTCCGCGGACAAGTACCACAAGACAGCACAAAGTCAAGCTAGTGCAAAGTGAAATGCTACTAACAAAGTCTTAAGCCTTATAACGAGTTTTTATAGTCCTTATAAGGCTGCCTGACCACCGGAGCGGAGTGAGGCTGCGGAGCGGAGAAACGGAGAAATATTAACCAATAGAATCTTAAGTCCGCTCCACTCCGCCGTCCGCTCGCGCTCCTATTGGTTAATATTTCTCCGTTTCTCCGCTCCGTAGCCTCGCTCCGCTCCGGTGGACAGGCAGCCTTAAAAAGAATACCGCTCCTTTTCTCCGAAGATTGCAGAGAGAAAAATCTGAAATTATTCTGTGATAGAAGTTTATGTATTATATAGGAATGTATTAGATTACAGGAAATATAAAACGATGTCTTTAGATAGCACAGTTTTTCAGAAATCATCAACAAAAATTACATAGAAATGATGGTACGGAACCCTCGGTGCGCGAGTCCGACTCGCTCTTGACCGGATTTTTTCTTCTTCCACAACATTCATCAATCAATTAAATATTATTATATCAATCTTCTCAACTAAGTTGGGGTCGGCTTCTGATCTACCTTAATAGCTGAATACCAGTATTTTACATGGAGCGACTCCACCTCCACTACCCTGTTACTGGGTAACATGACACCCACACTTCGCACGCTTAATGGAATACTGACTTAACTCAAAAAGACGATTTTTGGGAAATCGCAAAAGAAGATCTTGCTAAGAGGACTTATCCTATTTGTTGATGCATAAAAATAAAACTGATTTATTCATCATTATTGCTTGTATTTTGAACGTCTATAATTAACTATTGATGAGATCTGAATAATAAAAAAAACCTGTAATAAGTTCTATCTATTTTTTCTGACTTATCTACTAATGGGTCAATGTTCCATTAAGCGTGCGACATGTAAGACTGGTCGTCAGCCTCCATTCAACATTCATCTATAGGTATTTTTATATGTCCGTAAGGATTGAGTCGCCAAATTTCGTATCTTAATGAAATTTAATACTTATTTAGTAGTAAGTTTAAAAATTTTGTAGGTTCGATCCTCGATTTTGTAGGTATAATACTTCAAAAGATATATGAACTTATAGGTGGCAACTCAATCTAAATGTTTGAACTGAGTCACCACGTCAGAACTAAGAACATCATGGATGAATGTTTATCATTATTTGGTATGATTTAGTAGTATTTGAGAGTATTTAGTAGACAAAATCTGAGCTCGGTAGTGTTAAAATTAAAAAAGTTACAATACATTATGTGTGGCTCCTCAGACCATACACATACGTCTGATCATTTTACAAAGAAGCAGTAGTTCAATTTATGCGCAATTTCAACATCATTTAGTAGTAAGTATATTAGATTTGTAGGATAAGAGTCGGCAATCACAAAAGAAAGAAATGGGAGATATAGCATATTTAATGTGGCTCCTCAATTCAGATGCTTCGGTAAATAGATTTGCCTCTAATCTACATAATCATGTGACGAAATTTGGAACAAAAAACGCCAATATTTTGTATAAATTTCTACAAAATGTAGGTATAAAAAAATACAAAAAAAAGTACATATTTACGAAGTTATTAGCTATTCTTTAATTTCTTATGAAATTTTTTTGTAGGGTGACCATGAATACGTGATTTAAAAAGAAAATGTACGTTTCGTGGCTTATAGAAACAAAATCTATTTTGTCGCATGTTTTCAAAGTCAGCCTGTATAGTCGGATTTGCACAATTATTTTTTGTTTCAAAGGTTATGCTCTCGAGGTGGTCTCATTGTCACCAAGTCAGAATCTGATGAAGAGATCCCATGGAAATCGAGGGAATCCCTTAAATTTTCGTTTATTGGCAACGACACTACCAGCCGCACTACCAGTAGTGTCGTTTCCAATTAACGACACTACCAAGCCTATTTTTTTTGGATTATATTGTACAGTCAACACAGCAAACTTCATTATCATCATAGTTTCATCATGGAACTTGTGAAATTTTTAAGGGTGTAAAACACTAGAGGTAGAAAAAAACACCTAAAACGATAATGAGGTCAAAATGGAAATCCAAGATGGCGGCTGCAAAAATTTTCGCAGCCGCCATTTCAAGCCGACGCCGCGCGGCGCAGCGGGACGTGTCTACATTCGCCACGTGCTCCCGCCCCGCCCTGCGTCTTTTTAATTTTATTTTTGTATTCTTCTTCCTCTTCCTCTTCTGCAAAAAGTCCGATTATAACAAGATCCCAGTCTATCATTATAATTTCACTCGAGCACTCGACCAAACTGCATCAATTCTACACGAAGTCTGGACGGAAATAGTAGAGACTGTAGTAGACTAGTCGCGCGGCTTCGTGAGGCGCAGCACCGCTCTTGCACAACGCGCGTACCGGCGAAGCACCGCTGCGTCGCGATGCATCGCTATACGCTGCGAGGCATCACGAGGCGCAGCGCTGCATGGTGCAACGTATTCTAAATTCTCACAATGAAATGTGTATATTTTCGTGTAGAAAATAAAGTTATATTTTGAGTCGCTCTTTTAAAATGTGCGCGCAGCGTCGCGTCGCGTCGCTTCTCGGTGTGAGCTGACCCTAACTCGCGCATTTGCTCTCGGAGACCACAGATGGGCATCGGGACTACTCAATTATTGTATTTCGTGGGTTGCGATTCGATTAGTGGACCTACCACTTATTATGTGCTGTTTTTTAAACATATAGTATAGGGATAGTTCCTTTTTAGGGTTCCGTACCAAAATGGTAAAAAAGGAACCCTTATGGTGTGACTCAGTCTGTCTGTCTATCTGTCACAGCTGGATATCTCAAGAACTACTAATGCTATCAACTTGAAATTTAAAACAGTTTTAGATGATGTTTACCCAACTATTTTGCAAATAAGAAAGAACTAGAAATATTTATACTTTTTTTGCAACATTGACTGAAAGGGGGTCTTAAAAATTCAAAGTGGGTTTACTATGACATATGGGGTATCATATGAAAGAGCGCTATTTGCACATTCTCAAACATTTTTTTTCTTTTTTATAGGCCGCATAGTTTTCGACTTTTGATGAAAAATGTAAAAAAAATGCCGTTCTCCCCCCTTATCTCCGAAGTTTGCGAAGCGAAAAATCTGCAAATATTCTATATGATAGAAGTGTATGTAAAGATTACAGGAAAAATAAAACGATGTCTCTAAATAGCACACTTTTTCAGAAATCGGAACGGAACCCTCGGTTCGCGAGTCCGACTCGCTCTTGACCGGTTTTGTAACATTGTTATTATACGTAATTTGCATAATTATCTTTGTTGGCACATCTTGATTTTAATTGTGATTTGTTTTAAAACACAAAAGCGCTTCGATACAAAATCGTAGTTATAAACGCTTACCATAATATCAGAGGTATCAATGGGCAGTTTGAATAGTTTTTTTCAATTAGTATTAATGTGTTTATTTATTAGGTAAGTTAGTATTTAAGTGGCAATTATTTAGAACGTTTAGGATGAACACTTTATTATTTTTCTCCTTTACGAAGTGAATAATACAATTCTGTTATAAATAAGTAGGGATTTTATTAAAAAAATAAATTTCAAAAACTAGTCATCCTGGTTTCATTTAACATCATCATCATCATCATTTCAGCCGAAAGACGTCCACTGCTCCCCCCAAAAGGGACCTCATTCTTAACTCGATCTCGCAGAAAAACACCGAGAGTAACCCTCTTCTTTGGCTTTTGGGTGACCTTGAGCTTTCTTATGAGGCCCATTGTAAAACGCCACGTCTTAGTGCCGTAAATCATAACTGGCAACACACACTGGTCAAAGACTTTTGTTTCGAGACACTGCGATATTTTGGACGAGAAGATCTTCCGTAGCTTCCCTAACTTAACGAAGTTGGACTTACCTAGTTTGACCGTTTGTCCCAGGTACACACACAAAATGGTCACCCTCAATAGCGAATTCTTAATGAATATCGAAAAGTATTTTTTTTTTCAGATACCGAATATATACAATGTTGATTTGTACATAAGTATTTAGTAGACATTTATACTAAATGTTAGTGTCTCTGGTTATTGATTCCGTTGTGATCTCAGGTAGATACAATCAATTATTTATTTGCAGAACGTCAGGACTGAGGAGCCAAATAAAATGCGTTTATTTACTAAATTCACTCAGTTTTACTACTTTCTCTATATGCTACAAATTCGAACACACTTACTACTGAATGTTCTTTGGAGTGGAATATAAATTGACCAATTACTTTCATGGAAATTCACGTTCTTATGATTGATTGATTGATGGATTGAGGAGCCACATTAAAAGTATTGTATATTCTTCAATATCAATAGTACAGGACTCAGATTTTTAGTAGGTACTATACACAATTACTACTAAATCATACCAAATAATGATAAACATTCATCCATGATGTACCTAGTTCTGACGTGGCGACTCAATCCAAATATTTAGATTGAGGTGCCACCTTTATGTTCATATATCTTTTGAAGTATTATACCTACAAAATCGAGGATCGAACCTACAAAATTTTTAAACTTACTACTAAATAAGTATAAAATTTCATTAAGATACGAAATGTGGCGACTCAATCCTTACGGACATATTTTTATTGACTGCACCAAAAGTCTGCAGCGATAGTGTTGCCAAAGTATTGGCGCCTGTCCGCATTTGGCACGTGCTTACGCATCAAAATCTTAACGAAGTGTGAATTAATTGTCCCCATTCTTTTATTTTATGTAGGTGTTAGTAGGTACTTCGCAAGTACGCATGCGTCTAGTAATTATATTCCGTATTTGATTTTATGTTGTCGGATAGATCTTGTGAAATTCTTGTCTTCTCTTGAATCGAATGGAATTAAGTATCATGAATTTATCTTTAGGTGTAGAAATCCAGAAAATTGGGCATGATTGTACCTACTAATTATAATTAGTCAACGGTAATGCATAGCGTCTATTTGCTAAATAAGCTTAGTCTAAAGTTCTATTCAATTAATCTTTCACAGATTTTACTTTTTCAAAATACTAAAAATTTATGCGAATTGAGTTCGAACGGCAAGTCAGGCAAGAGACTTTTCAAAACAATTTAGATACTTACATTGACTTATATATGTATTACTGCGTAAGGACTGGGCGGACGGCATGTTAAAATGCTTTTTATATCAATGGATACTTACCTAGAATTTGCACAGTTCTGCTAATTTATGCGAGTTGAGTTCGAAATTCGAATGGTCAGCGATTCGCTAAGGTCTGACTAATGCCGGGGCTACACTATACGGACATCGCCGTTGATCATCGCGTTGAAGGTCGATAAACCCTGGGTGTAGCCACCACTACGGCGATAATTTGACAACGGCATTCACATTGCCGATGGACGAGGGGTGTGAATTCAATGAGCATTGACGTTGACCGTTCAAGTGTGGCCACTTAATAAATCGCGTTGAACAACGGAACAATTACCGTGTGTGGCCCCGGCAAGAAGACCCAACGGCAATGATTCATCATGAATCATCCGCTATGCGAATTAACTTGCGATGACGACAATTTATTCACGGCGGCGGCGGGCTGTGGATGGCACAATTTTTCCGCCAAACTTTATTACATCACAGCTGTAGTAATTTGAAAAAACTCGTGACAGGGCTCTATGATACATACAACGTGCCGCTGCTTTGACGACATTAACTTGACACGCGTATACGGTTCCGCTTCTTCGTTTTGTAAAGATATTTTAATTTCATTAAACTTTATTATTTATTGATTTATTTACAATTTTCTAAAATAGCATCTTGGAGCAACCTGTTATAGCGCAAAGATGAAATGATTAAAACGAACGAGAAAGAAATGGTCACGCTCAGTTTTTTTTCTAGGGGTTGTGCAAAAAAAAAATCTTTCATGAAGCTACTCACACCTGGGTTAGAACAACACGATGAACCAAAAAAAAGGGTCAAAGTCAAAGACCTTACCAGCTAACATATAGAACAATAGCTTCATGAATGAGTCCTTTGCATAGAGTGATCCTAATTTTGGTTATTATTTTATTATTTAGTTTGTTTGATTTTTTTTTCAATTTATTAATTATTTTATCTTATTATAATTTTTATGATTACTGGCCTCTAGCACTACGTGTGTCTTTAGTTAATGTCGTAATTGCGGGAACACGTTGTATAAGGACAGAAACAAGTGAATTATTTAATGTTTTTGTTTTGTTGCGATGGCGGTCGAGAAGAAAAGGAATAAATGGGACTGGCTATACCATGTAGACATCTTCTGCTGAGATAAATTAATGTTTATTCAGTAAAAAACATTAAGTTGCCTACAAGTCCTACCTAATGCAAGCAATGCAAAATGCTGTGGTACATTTTTTTTCAAGCAATGGTAAGTGTGTAATTATTAATTATTATTATTAATTTAAAATCTTTCTTTTTTCCATGGTAAGTTGTTAAAGTTGTTGTTGTTTGTTAAAAGCCTATTGTAAGTCATAGACTTATAAAAAAAGATGGACTCCGCGCCACGAATATCGAAAGTGAAGCACCGAACCGATCTATGTGTGCATGATCTGAGTACCTGCAAAGACGGCGTCGCTCGTGTCACGTAATGGCGGCCGGTCGGCATACTATGATGTAAATGTGTGCGCGAGGTGTGTTTGTACAAACGGTCGTTTCGAAACTTTCGATATGCGTGGCGCGGAGTCCATCTTTTTTTATAAGTCTATGTTGTAAGTACTGTTATCTTTTGGCAAACCGAATTCGAAAGGTCGATAACTTATCGTTTTAAACGTCTAGACATTGTCCCAGACGTACAGAGAATAAATAGAAATTACACAAACTCGAGCTCGAGATCTTACGGAACACCGGAAATACGATTATGCACCGACAGACATGGAGCAGTTTCGCGCGTTTATTTTTAAATATGGCACAATGCCAAAATTCGGTGAGATACGGTATTACGTCACTGCTATCGCCATTAAATGTTGCCAACTCAACTGTCCCTTTACCCACTTATTATTGGAATTGTGGCTGGAATATTTTTTAAATAATGATTCTTAACATCGAATCCGCTACAATTGTGAATGATCTTAGCACGCTTTGCGTAACCACAAAAACTTATTTAAATATTCAGGTATAATAAGTGTTAGGACACGCCATCGCGCCAACGCCGCTTACCTGTAAAGTTTCTTGGAAATGACTTCTCTGTTTTGGCCATGGTGCGCGCCTTTGGAATAACTTGAAGATCTGAAATAAAAAGAAATAACTGTTAATAAAAAAATCATAATTGTTTCAACTATTTTATTATTATTTATTTTGCGTAGGAAATAATGTACTTAATAAGATCACGGAACGATTTTTCTAATAAGCAAAAAATACTATGTTGTATTTTAATAAAAAATGCCATAGTAACCTCAATACAAACATTCCATTCAACATATTTGGTAGGTATATTCATTAAAAAGTGATCGACACTGACAAGCTAGATTAAATTAGCAAACAGCATTTTCCGCTGCGTAATGTGAAGACATTTTTAACCGACATAATTTATGGTTCGTTCAACACGTCTTTTTTTACACCTCTCAATGAGATCGACATGTAAGCAAATAAGGCGAGAAAGTTAAATAAAGATATCTAATTCGCAATAACACATTATCGGGTTTTACTGTGCGAGACCAACGTTCAGTACCTATTTGCATACAAGTTTTTTAAACATTCAATGGTACTTTGTTGAAGCAGCATTAATACTGCTAATGAACGGATGACGTTGCACTTCGAAGGAAAGTATGCATGTCAAGATACACGGACCCAGAAGTGTTAATATTGTTGAGCATATTCTTACCATGACACATTTACATAAGTATTAGCAAGTAATTTACGAACGTATCCTTTCTTGTGTGCAAATGATGCAAGTACAGCTTGAAATTCAAGACGAAAACTCATTTCCAAATAAATTTTATCTCAAAATGCATGTTTTGTAAACAAATTCGAATAGCAGTAGGTACAGTACGAAGTAATAAACCCCAGATTCAACGACTAGGAAATAAAATTTAAGTTTTATTAACAAAGAACAGCAGGATGTCCAACTTTGACAATACGCAATTAGAAGAAAGAAACAATACACACAGTGTTATCACGTCTAACGAATGGTATAGGTTCCTCTTCGCTAGATAGTTATGTAAATTACAAAGCAGGCGTCATTGAGTCACCCGTAGACGACAGCAGTTACCAGTTTACCACTAAGCGGCTTTAAACAAGGATTCAAATGAATTTAAGTGGTACGACATAAACTTGTAGTTTAGAAACACCTCTGAAGAGAACTTGTTTGCTGTACAATTGGGATTAAAGTGGTATCTTAACGGATAATATTGGTATCAAATTAAACATGTTACAAGTAATAAAGTTCACCGTTAAACTTCAAGTTAGCGTCCGATCGCCTGGCGCCAGGCAAGGCGCCAGCCTATAACGGAGAGACGACGCCTTTTGCGGTCGGCCGGCCAGGCGAAAAAATCTTACCTTAATTACCATTGGGCTGTGCAAATTGACCATCATTTTGTACCTTTCTCTTTCAGGTGGAATGAAAGAGATGAAAGGATCTTTTGTAGGGTTGCTGAACGTACTGTACCTTTTAATTTAGCCCAATAAAGAAATTGCCATTCAAAAAGTTTACGTGTTTTATTGCCAAGGTCTTCGTTTAGTGCTAAGTCGTAAAGCAATACATGTTTTTGTTGCATTTCTGTGTATCAATTCATTAATCATTATCCCTACCTAAGTGTCAAGGATTTTACCAATATCCTTATGCTACTATAGGTAGCTGAACATTTTAAAATCGATTATTGCATACAATATGATGGTGATGATTGACGAAATCACTTCATCATATACAACATGTCCAGGAATTAACGCACAACCTTAGGGCCCATTGCACTCATTATTATGAACAACTTTTATTATGGTACCAAACCAGAAATCGCGAAAAAAACTGCTGTTCCCTACATTTTGACGAGTTATACGAACATAAATGTAGGGAACACCTGATTTTTTCGCGACTTCTGGTTTGGTCCCATAATAAAAGTTGCTCATAATGATGTGTACATGTACAACAATGACCCCTTAAGAGGTGGCGCGTTAATTCTGGGACATGTTGTATAGTGCTTATCTATTAGGTAGGTACTATTACTGCAAAAAATACCTGTGGGTTTTATACCTACCTATTATTCTATTGTGTGTAGAATTCTTTGCAAATTATGAATTACTCAGATGTGATCATTTGACCAAAGGAATCTAGAGTCATTAACCTGCTTCAAATAACAACCATATCATTCAGCTTGAAAAACTGTAGCTGAACTAAAAGGTCGTAGAACCTTATCGAGAAGAAGTAGCTAGGTAAATTACTCACAGTTTTTGCTATCCTGGAGCATGCCCCGCTATCTACTGAATCTAACGCGAATCTAATTCGCACAAATCTATTTCGATACGGACCGTTCAAGGTCGGATTGATCGTGTCTTGCGTGTGATCATCGCCCTACAGCTTCTAGTAGACTAATAGTTAACATTATCTGATCCCAATTATGTCATTGCAATAATGACAATGCCGTCGACATTAAAATTTGCATTTAATAAGTACCTACCTATTACGAACACTAAGATTAAGCCGACGTTAGCACGGACGTCAAAATATCGCGCAAGGATTTTATCCAAAAATCCAACTTAATAACAACAGAGTGCATCTCAGCGCGTCGAAAAAACACACTGTTGTGACAAAAACACACTGTGATTTTCAACTCTCGGCGCTAAGCAAAGCGTTGAAAATCCAGTGCGCGAAACAAAATCGCCGCGATATTTTTACGTGCAAATGAATCTGTGAACGGAAAATTCTGAATTTTTTCACTAGTATAAGTGTACCAAGCAAATCAATTAAAAAAATAAATTTACAAATCAGCCCAGTAATGCCCAGTGGGTCCATATACAAAAGGACTGACTCCGTGAAGTAAACATTCAGGATTTTTTTCTTGTGGATATAGTGTAACCACCTGGCCTGGATAAAAACAATAGCGAAAAATATTATTTTATTTTTGTTTTACGGCTGATTCAACTTTATGTTGGTATATTAGTGAAGAACCATTCAAGAAAGAAGAGCATTAGGGTACAGTGCAGCTAGCACTTTTTGCGCAATTATTGTCTATTATCAAAGCGGTAGCAAGAAAAAATAAACAAAAAGGTACCTAGCTTCTTATCTCTGGTAAACCACTTCCTCATGTCCTTCCGTAATTTGTTTTCTTTCCGCTCTTATGTAGTTTTATTTAGAAACGATACGACATTGAAGGCGCAAGTAAACTAACATTTAATTTAGCTTTGATGTCGATTACATACGTGAAGCTTAATAAAAAGTCGTGTATTTAATTTATAATTTTTTTAATAGATAGCCTGTTTGCATGATTTAATGACGACTCATCAGTTCATTACTTAAGGGAAATAAGTTACATTGCGCAAAAATAAAACTTTGTATTAGAAAGGTTAATGAACCGTCATGCGGATTATGTTGTCAATCACGGTTCAATCGTATTGAAGGAGGAAAAACGGGTTGTTTTTTTTTTAATATACTTACCTGCATTTAAGAATTTTATTAATATGTAAGAGATAGATTTGTATTTTCATTTAACCCAGTCACACCCTTATTAATTAAATTATAATTATGCGCATCCACTCATTGAATCAATATTTTTTGTTAAACTTTTTGGAACATTTCACATTATTCTTTCTATCTACAACGTGTAACGTTAAATGCGCAAAACCTCTTAAGGGGTCATTGTACTCATCATTATGAACAACTTTTACTATGGGACCAAACCTGAAATCGCGAAAAAAAATCAGCTGTTCAGTACATTTATGTTCGTATAACTCGTCAAAATGTACTGAACAGCTGATTTTTTTTCGCGATTTCAGGTTTGGTCCCATAGTAAAAGTTGTTCATAATGATGAGTACAATGACCCCCTAAGAGGTTTTGCGCATTTAACGTTACACTTTGTATATTTTCTATATTATTATTTCTATCTTTAGAAGCGGATAAAAAAGCCGGAAAGAAATTGTGTGACAGTGTGACACTTTTCATTAAATTATAATCGAATGCACGTCCACCTAAGGGCGAGCGCGCATTGCGGTGCGTTTTTCTACCGCATAATCTGTGAAGTATGGAATGTCTTTGAAGTGCGCGCACTGCGGTTATTCGTTTTGTTACCGTAGGCCCCGCCCAGTGCGGCAGAACTACCGGAAACGCACCGCAGTGCGCGCTCGCTCTAAGGGCGAGCGCGCATTGCGGTGCGTTTCCGGTAGTTCTGCCGCACTGGGCGGGGCCTACGGTAACAAAACGAATAACCGCAGTGCGCGCACTTCAAAGACATTCCATACTTCACAGATTATGCGGTAGAAAAACGCACCGCAATGCGCGCTCGCCCTAAGGCACCGAACAATGTCTCACTTACAAACGTTAATGCTAATCGGATGCAAATAATAAATTGTTACATGTCACCCACCTGTATTGATTCCTAGAATACTTTAGTGGAAACATTGCGGTGGTTATGATTATGACTATGATTATTAGAAAAGTCCACTGTTATTAATAAGTCAAGAATTTTATTGTGATAAGTTTAAAAAAAAGACGGATTTCCTTTCGACACTTACGTTTGTTGTAGCTAGAAAGAGAACGAAAGAGACGTACAAAAAATTAAAGGGTCTCGTAAAAAATAATTGAAAATGAATTAATATTTTAAATCCCAAATTTTTTGAAGTAATTAAAAATAAACACGAAATAACTTATACTGTTTTGTTTTTATGAAACTCCCTAATATTCCAATCCATTTTTTTGGGCTGGTAATATTTAGAAAGTTAATTTTTTGATAAAATGACACTTGACACATTTGATTGACCGTGATTTTGTCATTTGCCTTGCTTGTCAAATATTTCGCGATCTCGCAGCAACTTGAAATCTGAATTATTTTAGAATTTTTGACGAATGATTTTTTTTAACTTTAACCCTAAAACCGAAATCCGACCCTCAGGATTAAAAATTGATTGAGATTCAAGATGTTTTAAATTTTTATGTTTACTTAATTGTTTATGTACATACTTTTTACTTTTTTTTCACTTATTATTATTATTCTACTTAAACACAGTATGTTATGTAGTACCTATGTATCAATGTATGTGCACACAAAATCACATGCATACCTATTTTGAGGCAACATACACCACACACACACACACATACACACACACACACACACACATATATTAGGTAGGTACTTAAATTGCAATTCCTTACATAGGTACCCAGTAATATTACTATTACCCACAATGAATGATAGCTTAAAACTGGAACTGGCAGTGGCACACGCAAGAATAACACCGGGAATAAATGATTGTTTTCCGTGTGATTGATTATCGATCGATTTACTACTCTAAAAAAATTATTATTGTTTAAAAACCAGACCTTAACATTTCTTCCCTAACACGACCCACTGACCCTATTTATCATAATGTTCTTGCAAAAGAGTTTGGGCATGAAAAATGTGTTCAATAAAATAATTTGGTAACACTAGGCCGCTGCTGTCGTTCGTGTTGCCTTGTTGGGCCGCTTGGCTAGCGAACAGCTGTTCGTCTCCGAACGATACAATGGCTATTTGGTATTCTTCGCTTCATCGAAATACAGTACAAGTTTTATTTAAAGAGTAGAGTGGACAGTTACATAAAAGAAATTAACAATTTGAAACTCACCGTCTTATTTTCAAACACTAAAATAAATAGAGGTTAATACACACTTGACGTAAAATGAACACACTTATTAAAGATTACACTATGTCCTTAAATAAATTTAAATACGGTTAAGGCTATTTTAATTTATAAATATGAGATTTAAATTAACTATGACACGAATTCAAGAGTCGAGGAGGACGCACACCCAACACCGGCAAGCGCAGAAACCCGACTGGCGCGACCTCATGCGGCGTGCGTTCAAAATAATGTTTATGAAACGTTCCGTTTCATTGGTTTCATTCATTCACACATGTAACTTATTTCCCTATTTTGTAATAAACACTCAACTCAACAGCATGCATGTCAAACAGCCAACACATGAATTAATTGCTTGTCGAATTGTTTCAATAATCTAATTTAATAATGCTAATTAATCTCTTGATGAAACATTAACTTTAAAATAAAAAAAAATAAATGCGAAGGTGCACGAAGGACACGCAAAAAGTAAAATATAGGAAAATAAAATAAATGAAAACTAAAGTTGCATTATACCTGGCTAGATTTTTTTTTATCTAGGCAGGCCAGGCGCAAAATAAAGTCCGCAGAGAAATTAACGAGTTGGCGCCGTCTCGATGTTGCGCCGCCCGTCAGCGCGCGGCGCGGCGGGCGGGAGGAATTCTTATTGGTTGTTTCAAGACGGGCCTCCATGTTGCAAACGATGCATGTTTACTGCGCGTAAAAGTTTAATTATCTTTTGAACAGCTAAAAGGTGGTGTTATAAAAATATATACGAAATTAAATTACATATATAGCATTACAATAATTACATAGCTTTTATCCTTACCTACTTTATGCTCTAAATAGAGTAATAGACAAAATATAACACCATTTGGGGGTAGGTAACTTGAACGTTACATCTAGTCGTTCAAGTTACCTACCCTCAGTTAATGAATGTATTTTTAATTCCTCTAGACATATTTTAAGTACAGTTCACTCGGTATCGGTCAAGCAATACATGAAGTAGTTCTGGTGTACAAAACCACGGTATAATTTTAAATATTGCAATAATTATAATGTTCATTAAACAGTTTATTTTATTAAATAATTAATTGATATATTTAAATTATAATTGACTACGATTATTTTGTTAGTAAATAATCTGTTGCGCAATTAGCCATGGCATCGACCAACTTTCTAGCCGTGAAAACGCATTTATCGGAGTTTAAGCATAATTCAGACAAAGATACGATAAGTGAGGTAAGTTTTTACTATTTTATAATTTTAATAACGACTAAAAATTATTAAACCTCATTTTAATACAATCTCCGCCATTTTGAAGACGACAGCTCTTTTGCAGGCCTTTCATAGAAGTATCATTGGCCAACTTACTTATTAGTTAAATTATTAGAAAAACTCCCCAAACTGTGTAAATAATAATCATCCAGAGTCCTACTTTTATCTTTCAACCCCTATGCAAATAACCGTTACAGGCTTCCGAAAGTGGCACGAGTAATTCTGTGACGTCAGCAGAAGACCTACAGAAATTAGCAGTGATTCTTGGGCTAAACAGTGCTGAAGATGTATACCAGGAAAGATTCCGTGTTGACCGACGTCGTCTGGAAGCTATGCTTGCGGGTAAGTTAATATTTTCTTAAAGATTAGAAAAAAAAGAGATACTTATGTAAGTAAGTATTAAATTATTAACTTTTGCAGATAACTTGGATGAAACTCAGACAGCCCAAGCATTCTTCCACCGGGTAAGGAAAATATTAACTATATTTCTTTAACAACTACCTATATTGCTAGGCACAAAATTAAAAATAATTAATTTTCAGGTAATGACTGAAACCAATACTTTAATAAATTGGCCCGCTCGTCTCAAAATTGGAGCTCGTTCAAAAAAAGGTACTTATAACTAGCAACTCTAAATCGAATCGAAACAATAATTTCCGTAAAAAAAATGAACGCACAATTTTTTTAAATTTTAAAAATAAACGGAACACCTGCATTCGTCGTAATTTTGGCGGGCCGTGGCGCCAAAGAGTCTAGCGGAGAGGCGCCAGCCTGGCGCGGACCTTCAAAATTTTATTTTATAATGTATTCGCGCGTGTGTCGTTACATGAACTAACATAATTGGCAATGAATTTATTATTTTAATTATAATTTAAAGAAGTAACAATGATTTTTGACGATAATCGTGACGAAAGAGCTTTTATTGCTATTAGAAAACTACGTGATAATAGATTTAACGATCTTTTAAAAGTTGGTAAGTGATGTTAGAGAAAAAGTGAATAGTTTGGTGGTTTTATACGAATTTAATGTGTGTATTATTGTATTTAGACCCACATGTGAGAGTCGCTGGTCGACCTGATGATGTGAAGCTGGCTCGAGAGGAAATAATTAAGTTATTGGACACAAGGGTACGTAATTTAATTGAATTTTACTTTAAAGTGAACTAAAGTGTTAACAAATTCATTGTTGTGTTTGCATTGACTTATTTAGGTGTGTTTGTGATCAATCCGATCGATCATTTCACGGCTGCTGATTTAATATCCATAACTTCACACTGATTTACATGAAGGGATCTAGCAGTCTAGTTTAATTTATGATAATTTATTGAAGTGTAGGTAATAATAGGAGTGTAGGTAGTAGAGAACTGCTTTTTTGGCACTATACGTGTTACCATCTAAATCCAATAGGACTACCTTCTGATCCTATCTTCAAGTGAAATCGTTGAGTTCTGGTACTTGTACTATTAGTATTCTGTGGTAGGTACTGGCGACGACCATGATCATTCAGAGGCTCCATACGGCTGCTCGACGTTGATCGGTGACCGATGGGTTATGATAAGTCGCGTCAGTGTTGGTGGTTTTAACCTACTAGAGCCTCCATGACATAGTGACGGTAGGTAAACCTACTTACTAAGCTGTCGTCCGGTGGACCCTGGAGTCATCTCATCAGTCGGAGTACCAACATGACTGTACAATAGCGGCACTGTGTGATGAATCTTAGATACCTAATGATGGCAATTCTTGATTTTCTTTTTTTTTTCTTTTTTTATTTGACAAAACATTACTACCTACTTATTTCTTTATTATCTGTAAGTTTCATCTTAAGTGTACCCCTAAGACGCCCCACTGACCGACTAGTCGTTACGGGTCGTCAGAAGCCCGAAAGTCTGACAACCAGTCTTACCAAGGGGTATTGTATTACCCAGTTACTGGGTTGTGGAGGTCAGACAGGCAGTCGCTCCATGTAAGAAACTTTTTAACAAAAAAAAAAAACCGACTTCCAAAAATCACTACAAAGTGAAAAATAACTTTAATGTCGGAAGTCGGTGTCTTTGGACCTTTATTTTAGTTTTTTGCCACCGACTTCCGAAATTAAAGTTATTTTTCAAGTCGGTTTTTTTTTTTGTTAAAAAGTTTTTATTTCTCGCTTTTTAGTGTGTCTGTTTATAATTTGTATAAGTTACAATAGTCTAATGTCAATTGCTCATCACATACAAAATATTGCTTTTCCCGATGCTGGGACGTTAATTGTTGAGGAGTTCTGCTGGTAAGAACCAGGAGAACTCCTCAAAAACCACTCACCACACGCATTGTGTGACGAGCGGAAATTGCTTAGCAACCATATTAAAGTAATCGAATCGCAACCCGTGAAATATTTATCATTGAGTAGTTCCGGTAGCCATCTGTGGTCTTCATCATAAGTTCCACTTCACCAATTGGTGCTTTCCGAGAGCAAATGCACGAGCTACTATAAAAATACCCAAATCGCTATAGGTGTGCCTATATTATTTGAAGAGTTCCTTCGATTTCTCCAGGATCCCATCATCAGAACTGGATTTTGACAAAAATGGTACCATTTGGGAAGTATACCCTTTCCAAGAAAAAAATATTTTTTCAAATCGGTTGGCAAGCGACGGAGTTATGCGCGAACAAACATAAAAAAAAAAAAAATACAAACATCCGAATTGAGAACCTCCTCCTTTTTTAGAAGTCGGTTAAAAATACTGGTATTCAGCTGCATCCGGTTATATTGGAAGCCGACCCCAACATAGTTGGGAAAAGGCTAGGCAGACTGATTTAGGTATATCGTTTGGAAAATCTTGTAGAGGTATACTTACGTAATGTCGCAAATAGCATGACACAGGCTGTCATTCACTAATAAGTAGGTCTTGTCTCATCGCACCTACCTACAGGCGATTTTATAAATGATTGAACTAATGGGTAATGTTTTTTTCAGAATAACCGGGTTACAATGAAGATCGATGTCAGCTATACTGACCATTCGCATATCATCGGAAAGGTGAGCTAATTTAATTTATTTTAAAGATTTTTAGGGTTCCGTAAACATGCAAGCTTAGGTACAAATTCGAGCAGAAAAATTTTCAAACTTAAAAAAAAACATCTTCAGAATGAATGGGAATGTGAGTTTGCGAGTGCGTTACGCAATTTTGATGTGCAGATTAATCCTCACAGATTTGTAGTTTTCACGATCCCTAAATATTTTCAGGCGACTACACAAAATATTAGATGATCCGATTCAGGCAGCCTACTCCCTAACTCCGTCCGTCTTTCCGTCCGTCCGTTCATCCGTCCGTCTGACATTACGATCCATCAAAACAAGTGTAAAAGTTAAATTTTTCGGAGGGGCAAAAACACATCGGGAGTAGGGACAACTGGCAAATCATGTTGTCATTCATACTTTGTTCGGGCCCCAAACCAATCATGAATCCGTAAGTGATACGGAGTAAGAAACGCCCGTAACGAAGGCCGAAACTACGGGCTTTGTGCTTAGGGAGTAGGCCCCCCCACGTCCCTTAGCGACGCTCTAAGCCGAGGTCCGTATCCGTACCCCACGACGTTAGTACTATTATTTATTCTGTGGCCCGGTTAAGCAGACGACAGACAGGTTGACCTGAGATGCAATAAAAAAAAATCTTAGGTAGACACCTATCTCTGTTCAACTGAGATTAGCGGATTAGCGGCTCGTAAGCTAGTTAAATCTATTTTCTTATTCTTTCTTAATGACGGCTACGGAATCCTAGTTCGCACGTAGCTCGCACTTGGCAGATTACTCTAAATCTGTCAAAGGCGTCATTCCACAAGACCTTTTTGTTATGGTAATGTTTTAATCAGAAATTATAATTAACTATTCGCGCATGCGAGTTTGTATGCCCTCGATTTGTTATTTTTTAAGTCTTTAATTTTTTTGTTATTACCTACTTACTTATCACTTGTATATTAGCAACTTAGCGACCACGTACTCCTAAATAATTTAAAAAAGCGGTCAAGAGCGAGCCGGACTCGCGCACCGAGGGTTTCGTTCCGATTTCTGAAAAAGTGTAGCTTTACATAAACTTCTATCAATAATTTCAGATTTTTCTCTGTGCAGACTTCGCAGTTAAGGGGGGGGGGCGTTATTTTTTTTACATTTTTCATCAAAAGTCGAAAACAATGCGGATTAAAAAAAAAAAATGTTTGCGAATGTGCAAACAGCGCTCTTTCATAATAATATGATACCCCACATGCCCTAGTAGCCCCACTTTGAATTTTGAAGACCCCTTTCAGTCCCTGTTGCAGAAAAATATATAAGTACTATATATTTTTATTTCTTTCTTATTTGCAAAATATTTGAGTAAACGTCATATAAAACTGTTTCAAATTTCAAGTTGATAGCATTAGTACCTAGTTCTTAAGATATCCACCTGTGACAGACAGACAGACTGACTGACTGAGTCGCACCATAAATGTTCCTTTTTACCATTTTTGTACGGAACCCTAAAAAGTGTCATCATCATCATCCCACAGCCCGACTTCACCCACTGCTAAGCCTCTCTTTTCTTATGCCAATCCTCACATTCCTCACGCGCCAGTGCCAACTTCATCCAAAAAATGTGTAGGGTAGGTAAATAAATATATCTAAATGGGTATTTCTTCAGGGTGTACTAGTTTGGTAAATCAGTTCTTAGCATTATCATCAGTCTATAATATTCCCACTGCTGGGACACAGGCCTCCTCTCGGTGAGAGGGAGTGGGCCATAAAGTACCACGCGGGCCCAGTGCGGGTTGGTAGATGTCACGTCTTCGAATTTTTTGGTCCTAGGACATCCCGTTTCCTCACGATGTTTACGTTCACCGTTTTCAGAGCAGTGGAGATGAAAAAAAGTAAAACAAAGTAAAGCGCCTGTCAGGGTTGGAACCTACAACTTACAACTCGAAACTACTCGTAAGGCGCGGCCGTTACAACTGGGGCACCACTGCTCTCGCTCCGAATCGGGGGGTCTACTCCCTATGAACGAAGCTCGTAGTTTCGGCCTTCGTTACGGGCGTTCCCTACTCCGTAACACCTACGGACAGATGATTGATTCGGGCCTCAGGGCCCGAACGAAGTATGAATGACAAAACGATACGCCATTTGTCCCTACTCCCGAAGTCCCGACGTGTTTTTGCCCGTCCCGTCCGAAAAATTTAACTTTTACACTTTTTATGATGGATCGTTATGTCAGACGGACGGATGAACGGACGGACGGATGGACGGACGGACGGACGGACTTAGGGAGTAGGGCCCCTGTTCTTGCTCCGATAATAATGTAATAAGCACTTAAGTACTTCTGAACTTTGTCTTTCTACAACGTACGTAATAATTTTAGTAAGTTATACATTGCAGGTTCTTTCTATTATAATTTTTTTCGTTTTTTTTATTTTGATTTTTTTCAAATTACATAATTGAGTAGTACCCATTGATATATAAAATTAGGTTAATACCTTAATAAATGAAAATGTTTGCTTTACTTGGGAAGAGACTGGACCCCACGGCACAGGGAATGCTAGTCCAGGGAATTTGTAAAAATCTAGCACTTAAGGCTCATTATAATCTGTTAATTGTACTAGTTTCTTTATTATTATACATGTACCGTACTATAAGTTTTTTTCCTCGATTAGTTTTATCAGACAGGCATTTTATTTATGAGATCAAACCAATTGAACCTCATAATTACGATATTGTAATCAAGACACAAGCCGCAGACAGACGATCCGGTCACGTTTTTGCGTGCACGAGATCGTCTGATTTCATATCATAAACGCAATCAAATGATATTTCATGATAATTAGGGTAAGCTACCAACTTGAGAACTTTGAGAAAAAAACCGGACAAGTGCGAGTAGGAACCGCGGCTTGAGGTAAGGTAACTGGTAACTTAGCTACTTGACGATTCAATAGTTCCATTAAACTAATCAGAAGTAAGTAGGCGTTGACTAAGTACTAAAATAAATAAGTATTTAATGGTATCAGAGGCCTACTCCCTAAACACGAAGCCCGTAGTTTCGGCCTTCGTTACGGGCGTTTCTTACTCCGTATCACCTACGGATGGATGATTTGTTCGGGGCCCGAACGAAGTATGACAACATGATTTGCCAGTTGTCCCTACTCCCGATGTGTTTGTGCCCGTCCGAAAAATTTAACTTTTACACTTGTTTTGATGGATCGTAATGTCAGACGGACGGATGAACGGACTGACGGAAAGACGGACGGACTTAGGGAGTAGGCCCCCAGGGACGCGGGCTAAATGTTGGCTGAGTGTTCAAATAAATCTCAGGTGACAGAGAAACTGGTCGCGTTAGTGAGAACCTAGGTATAAATACCCATATAAAAATACCCATATAAATATACTAGAACCTATTTATTTTAAAGACACTAATGATTTCACATCAATTCTTGTGAGCACGAGAATGTGATAGCCGGCGAAATTCAAATTTTCTTGTTTTTTTTTGCAATTAAGGGCGAGCGCGCATTGCGGTGCGTTTTTCTACCGCAAAATCTGTGAAGTATGGAATGTCTTTGAAGTGCGCGCACTGCGGTCATGCGTTTTGTTACCGTAGGCCCCGCCCAGTGCGGCAGAACTACCGGAATCGCACCGCAGTGCGCGCTCGCTCTTACAGGCTCTGTCAGCTTGTATCTTGATCAAAATATGGTTTATGAAATAATTATGTATTTACATAACTATAACGATTTTAATGGCGCGACGACCTAGACTAATATTCTTTTACCCAGAAATAGGACAGAAAATGTTAAGTTAAAAAAAAAAATTAGTCATCAATAAGTCCCTAGGCCCCTACCTACTTACATATTTCTAAGATAGATTTGCCGTGGTAAGAATGTTTGATCTGATTTCGGAAATCAGATCGAACCAATATGATCTACAGAGTTATTGGTAAAACACCAGCAACCTCTTAAGGGGTCATTGTACTCATCATTATCACAGAATAAATAATAGTACTAACGTCATTATGAACAACTTTTACTATGGGACCAAACCTGAAATCGCGAAAAAAAAATCAGCTGCTCCCTACATTTTGACGAGTTTGCTATAGATAAATGTACTGAACAGCTGATTTTTTTTTCGCGATTTCAGGTTTGGTCCCATAGTAAAAGTTGTTCATAATGATGAGAACAATGACCCCTTAAGAGGTTGCTGGTGTTTTACAAATAACCCTGTATATCTAAGATACAAGCTGACACTGACCTGCAAATTGCAAAAAACGCAAGAAAATTTGAATTTCGCGGACTACCACCTCGTGTTTTGAACACGCTACGCTTATAATGTTTACAAACCCATTACCGTTTACTTTTTATATACTTTTTTTATACATAACTAGATTAGTTGAACGTAGGTAAACGTTTTTTAGTACAATTAGCATTTTATCCAATTGACATAAAGTTCAATATGCTTTACACAATTTCGATACAAAAATTCGCTTCAATTCCGTTCCATCATCATCATCATCTGCCTAGCCTTTTTCCAGCTATACAGTCTAACCGGATGCAGTTGAATACTAGTATTTTACATGGAGCGACTGTCTATCTGACCTCCACAACCCAGTTACTGCGTAAAACCAATACCCCTTTAGTAAGACTGGTTGTCAGACTTGCTTCCATTCCGTGGAAATGTAAATATAGCCATACGTAGTAACGTAGCCGTACTACATTTTTAAGTATCGCCTCGTGGAAGCTATTTTAGTGCACCCATATCAATAAAAAGATGCAAGTATCAAGGCTATTTTTAAACATTGTAAGTATGAGTGTATTTTATTAGCTAAAGATCCTTATACAGCGGATAATTAGCCGACGTGTTTCAAAGATAATCGTATAATTACTCTATGGATACCCGTATTTATTTACACCATAAAGAACCAAGGTAAGTATACCTACTGAGGCACGTAACAATTTTATTATTGTTGTGTTTTTGAGACTACCTACATCGCAATTTAATAAGTACAAATACCATGAGAAGATCATCATCATCATATTTGACAGCCTTGTTCCCAGTGGCGTCATACAGATCAAGGCCCGTGGCAAATTCATCGGATGCCCCCCCACCCCCTCCCCCATATAAAGAAGATAAACCAACAATAATAGTACTTACATATTATTACTAAGTACAGCTGTAGGTAATTTAAATAAATTAAAGACAAAACTATTTTTTTACTAAATGTGTAATCTATACTTATAATAAATCTGTAGAGAGGTCAATTCTGTACATGTTATATATTTTCAAAATAACTATCAGGGGTTAATTAGTGATCGATACTGATGCCAAAAATGCAATCAGTAAAATTTTTGTCTGTCTGTCTGTCTGTCTGTCTGTCTGTATGTTCCTTATAGAAACAAAAACTACTCGACGGATTTTAACGAAACTTGGTACAATTATTCTTCATACTCCTGGGGAGGTTATAGTATACTTTTTATCACGCTACAATCAATAGGAGCAGAGCAGTGAAGGGAAATGTTGGGAAAACGGGAGAAGTTGTTCCATTTTTTAAGCTTCCGTCGCGTGTGCAGCCTTAATGGTTAAAGCTACATAGAAATCATTTATGACGGAAATGTTCTACATAAAATTATCTAAAAAATATCCCACAACAGCATATGTCTATCTTTTATGGTTGACTCACAATAACACGTGTAACTCCCGATAGCTTAGCAGTCCAATACATTAACTTAATAACATACAAGGAGTTACACGCTGACGGAGTCGCGGGCACAGCTATTAATAATAATATTCTGCGGTTCCTTATTGCGATATTTCTCAACAGTATTGTGGATTGACATATTATATTTTTCTACTAAAATACGAAAGTTAATCTGTCTGTTACATCAAAACCACTGAACCGTGAGGAAGGACATATGGTACTTTTTTACGAAAAACGACGGAAACGCGGACGAAGTCGCGGGCAAAAGCTAGTAATAAATATGTTGGGAGTTGGGATTCTCCTCTGACCCGGGCCCCTTCCGGCTGGAGGCCCGTGGCATTTTGCCGACTTGCCACCCTGTAGTTACGCCACTGCTTGTTCCAGCCACTGCTGAGTTTAAGCTTCCTACCTTTTGTGCCACGCTTCCCTGGTATGTCCGAGTATCATCCAGGTCTTCCCCGCGATCTTCTTTAGGTCGTCCACCCACCTGGCCATTGGTCTACCAACGTCTACCGTCTCATGGCAACCATTCCCTTAGGTCTCGGCTCCACCTGCCATCAACACGTCTAGCCAAGCGTCCTGCCCACTTCCATTTCAGGTGGCCTACTCCCTAAGTCCGTCCCTTCATCCGGTAGTCCGTTTATACGTCCGTCTGACTTAACGATCCATCGAAACAAATGTAAAAGTTTATTTTTCGGACGGGCTAAAACACATCGGGAGTAGGGACAACTGTCGTATCGTGTCATACTTCGTTCGGGCCCCGAACCAATCATACGTCCGTCGGTGATACGGAGTAGGAAATGCCCGTAACGAAGCCTGAAACTACGGACTTCGTGCTTAGGGAGTGGATAGCGGCTCAGGAGGTCTCCCCTGAGCCGCGGCTCAGGGGAGACCTCCTGAGCCGCTATCCGAAGTCCGACGTCTTGAACCTAGTCCTACTACGGATCTCGTGAGTTACGGATCTTTCAATGATAGGCCTAACAGGGCGCGCTCCATAGCCCTTTGTACGACTTGGACTTTGCACACTGTCTCTTTATTGATCGTCCATGTTTCGGCCCCATATGTCATGGTAGGGCAAGAGTCGCAAGACACATTGGTCATACAAATTTTCAGGCATTGTGATGGTATCTTCCTATCCCTAAAAACATCCTCCAGTTTGCCAAATGCCACCCAGCCGTGCACCCTAACTACAACACACTATCAATCGGAATCGGTTTCATTTTGACAGTTCAAGAGCATTGTAAGTTGTAATGCTATATTGTAAGCATCCACAGGAAGGATTTTGCAATTAAAATTACTTACCTACATAATAGCTACGCGAGCGAAGCCGAGGCAACAGCTAGTATTATAATAATGAGGAACATCAGTTTCTACTTACCTTTTCAAATTATATAGGTACCTATTCAGTCGAACCCCATGACAAATGATTATCTTTTTCGATCAACCTCAGCCAATCGTAATAGCTAGCCCAACGAGCGTTAGATTTACTAATTAGCGGGGTAGTTGCATGGGCCTATTTCACGGTAGTAGCCACTACTTACCGAATAAATTCAAAAATGGAACAGATTTTGTATGAAATTATGGTGGTGGGTAGGGTGTGTGTAGAGACAATTTTGATCATTAACATTATCATAATAATAATTTATTTTACAATATATCGCTATGTTTACTTCTTTGTATTGTCTTTTTTAACTTAAAGTAATGAATTTTGCCCTATGCCCTTAGGACCTATTTCATCATGGTAGACACTACTTACCGAATAAATTCAAAAATGGAACAGATTTGGTATGAGATTATTTGCCAAGTAAGTTAATCGGAACTTCATCGTAGGTGGTGAAACAGACCCTTACAGTAGCAATAGCTTTCATTTTGACAGTTCAATAACATTCATTGCGTTATTCATTTTGTTGAGAAGACAATTTTTTTGAACATAAGAAGCAATGGATTAGCAATATCCTTCAAAATAATGCAGATTGTGATTAATAGTGTCACGCAATTAGGGTGTGGGCTTTGAGTACAAAAGGCAGTGTTGAGCCCACTTAGCCTTGGTACCTACCTATACTTAATACAATATTGTTACCCCGGCTTGACTTTAGCTGATCTCATATAGCGGTACTTTACTTACTTACCTCTTGTCGATGAAGAAGCACAGGGTTATTCTTAAGAGAATATATCGAAGCCTGGTTTACCTGGGTGTGTAAGTGAAATGGCGTTATGGCTTTCTAGTTTGACGCGTGAGATAGAAGACGGAATCTAATCGCGCTTCATTTAAATGTAGGTTTATGACAAAATGCTATTTATAATTAAATGCATTTTTAGCTTAGTAAGTTTTTGACATATTTAAATACCTTCGATTTAAAGCAAATTTTACTGGACAGTAAGGAACTGTTTAATACGTATAATCGTATAAAACAGAAAATAGACGGAATCCTACTTTGGATTTTTTTTCTATTGAAAAAATTTCAAGTAATCATGTTTGTGTTTTAGCACAGCAGTAGACAATATAGTCAAATAACACATAATATGGAAAATCCAAATGATTTAACCAAATACATTTGGTTTTATACGAATTTTAAAAACATAAAATTCTCCTTAACACCGTATTGTCTTTGTCATCCAGGGTGGGCTTACAATAAAGCGCGTGATGGAAGAGACCGGCTGCCACATCCACTTCCCGGACTCGAACCGCACCAGTACTGTGGAGAAGAGCAACCAGGTGTCCATCGCAGGAGACATGGAGCGGGTGGAGCGAGCCAGGGCACGAGTTAGGGTGAGTACTGGATTTCTTTACTAGATTGTGCTATGCTAAGCATAACGTAGATACCTATCTATGCATCGTGTTGTAGTACAGTCAGCAACAAAAGTTGATTAACACTTGAGTTTTCTAAATCTTAATTATTGAGAAAAACACTTCAATAAAATCAAAAACAAAAATAAATAAATTATAAAAATAAATATTAATAATTATATGTATAATTTATTGTATTATAAATAATAATTATTAATTATATTTATTATATTAATTATTATATTTTTATTTAAGTATTATTAATTGATTATAATTATAATAATAATAAATTTTATAGAAAATTAACTCTTGTATAGGTAATAAAAATGAAATGCTAAAAAACATGCTATCGTATCATTTTGTGTTGATGATGTCAAAAAGTAGTATCAACAATAGGGTGTCTTTCATAGAAAAAGGAAAAAACTCTCACATTTGCATTGCGCCTGCTAAAATTGCGATCTATACAGAGTCTAGACACATTCAAACAAAATTGCAGTAAGTTTATGCAATTTGACAATTCATCTTGGTGAAATTATTTTTGTCACGATTATTATTTTTTATGTCGTTGCCGCGTTGGTGATAAAGACGGATAATATTAAATTCTTATGCATAAGTTAAAATGAACTTGAGATAAAAGCTTCTCTTCACAAGATCTCAGGCAGACTCGATACGAATGTCTCGTCTCTCGTGAGATCGATTTCTGATGCTGAATGATTTCAAATGTTACTTGAGTGTGATGCCTTCAAAATCAAACATCGAACCTCAGAACAATAACAAAGCATAGAAGGAAGGCTAAAAACAGAATTCTGTAACTACCTTTATTCCCGTTCTATTATTAGGTACGATGAAGGATGTGGGAAAGAGATAAATGTTTTACTCTTTGTTTTACTTTCTTGGCATGGTCACAAGATCAATTGTCATTTGGTTAAAAAAGTTATAGTATGACGCGGCCAAATTTGATAGTACTTTGTTTCAATGTCTGACAGTTCGTTCATTGAACTAGCTGACTTATTCGCGTGTTCATTGTTTACGTGTCTGTCGTAATATTCCATGGTTTTGCGATGTTTTAATAATATTTCTACTGTTAGATTGCATGAATTCTTTGTTTAACTACAAATAGTGAGTGTGTGGACGCTGTGGAGCAATTTCTTGTGTGGTTGGGGGCTGCAAGTCCCATTCATAGCGAAAATAAAATGAACAACAAATATTGACCTTCCATCGGTAAGTTTTTGCTCAATTTCTTGTTGCCTAAGATCTGATAAACGAATATAAATACATAACAAATATTGCTGTGTCACTATATAGCTGAAACCAGTCGTAATATTTATTCCAATAGAAGTTATTAGCGAATATTCGGAAATTGTTTTGGGGTTATCTTGATCAGCCATAGTGACGTAAATAATGTTGTCGATACTTTTCTTTTACAGATTTCCTAGACGATGTGAAAAAAAAATGGATAAATTGTATTGGTAGACGAAATTGGACTCCAAACAGCACAGCCACATAATATGCTCCAAACATTTTACTTTGTATTCATTTGGTAATGAACCTATGAAATGGATGTAGCATGTTCTTTAAGTCGTCACTTAGAGTACATGCTGTTCCTACATTATTTGTTATGGATAGAACAGATGAAATAGTCTTGATATATTATGATATAATTAAGGTATTTTATTGGCAATAAATAGTATCCCGTTCAAATTAAAACTTGATTTATTACATTACAGGAAATACTTATGGAAGTCTGCGAAGAAGGACATAGCGCAATACTGCAAATTAAAAAAACCGCTCACCATCAACAGTAATCTAACATGAAGACAGGTATAACATTCAGAAATATGTTCACTTGATATATGCGATACAATGATATTATATTAAAAATATCATTGATGCGATATCATTCTTCTAATTATCCCAGTCGGAAATATAATCGAGTGCAAATTTATTTATTTATTTTTAATACAAAATACGTAATTGTAGGATCCCGTAGCAATGGAAGTTGAAACAGGACCTAGTACATCGGTACAAATTAATGAATCGCCACTGATCTTGACATCTCGTGAAATCATCTCACATCAGTCAGGTAAGACATACAAATAAAACTATTTACCTAAATAAAAATGTTGATAAAAAATCTTACATAAATTTTATTGAGAACTGTTTGTTTTAGGAATCCTTGACACAGATGACAATAACAAATTCAGAAATAATTGGATTCCATCCCGATTCAAGAAGACTGCGCTTTTGGCGAGTTCCTGGTCGCCAGAGCCGACTCCAGAATCCTCAGGAAGTTCATCCGTACCAGGGCGGAATGATTATGGTGTGGGCTGGAATTCGACTAACAGATTATTAAAGTGGCTAGGCATTTTATTTTTTTATTTAAAATATTATCTTTTATTTAAAATATTATCTGGTCGTTATATATTTTTTTATGTACGAAAAGTTTTTGTCGCTTTGGTACCATTTTAAATTTTCATAATAAATTTTATTTTTTCACTAACAACCATTTTATTTAATCAAATAATTCAAATCTCTATTAAATTACGCTTCTACTGATTTACAATAATATATGTTACATAAAAAGTATTAAAATAAAAATTATTAGGTACTTTGAATACCCTTTTTCCCTAGACTTTGTTGAGTAGTCTATGATGCAATCTAAAATTCAAATAAATATGAGAAAGTAAGTTGCTAAAAACATTTGCAAAACCGAATGTCTCCCACTTCTTTTCAAGAAACTCATCAGTTATTATGGCAACTAAATACATTCGGGTTTAGCCGGGTCAGATTTAATACATGAAGAGCTGTCGGGAACCAAGGAAGACTTTGGTGATGATGATGACGAACTATTTAGTTCATACTTAAAGTATTGTTTCATTTTGAACGAATATATTAAGTATTGGTATCATAAGTATGCTTAGTTACTTTAAAATTTTTGGTACGCACGGCTACAGATCAACTATACATTTCCAGTATAAGCTGATCTCGCATTGTATAGGATTTCCTTACAATGAGCGGTCAGTGTAAACTGGAAATGTATAGCTTGATGTGTAGCCGTGTGTACCTACGGTTATTATTCTTGGCAGTGTAAGAAAGAATGTCATTGTAAATTCTATCGACGTTGAAATTTAGTGGGTACATCACTAGTCAGAATAAAATGAATGACAACCTACAAAATTTCGAAACTTCTTCTGTATACGTGTCCTTCTTTAACATCATAGCGGCTCCATAAGTCAAAATGAAACAAATATATTGAGTTCAGTTGCTATTTTAACACTACTTCTATGCTTTGTTATTGTTCTGAGCATCGAACACATTTTTGATGTTAGGGCGAAAGCGCCAGGGTTAGCCCGCGAAATTGAAATTTCGTTCCGTTTTTCGCAATTTAGATTTAGACCGTAATTGGCCTCAAATGTTATGATTTCATGAAATAGTCATTTAAATATAAACTTAGAGAGATGTATTGAGGATTTTTCTAGTTAAAATTATATTACATAATTATGTGTTACTGTCGCGTATTATATTTTGATTAAGATACAACCTGACACGGACCTCCACATTGAAAAAAACCAAAAAAAAAATGAATTTCGCGATTTACCTTAGCGCTTTCCCCTTAAGGCGACTCCCTACTCGTTACGTGATTTTAAGTTTAAAAATCATTAAAAGTCGTTTATACTCGCATTATATTTAATTACCACGGTTACTTTACAATCCTTTCACAGTTGATTTTGCATCCCAGTGATTTTTATTCTCGTTGGTGCTGGTTGCTGTCAGAGGTAAAATAAATTATGAAAGTACTGCATAGAAATCTTCATTAATAGTCAAACACTATCACTTGACTTTTATCCTGCAACAGGCCCTGACTCCGTTGGTATTCTGCTTCGAGCTGCCGATCGTCCCGAGCTCACAACCGCTACCAGACATCAATTCGCCGTACGTGCAAAACATCCAGGATCAGTACAACGTTCAGGTTAGTGCCTGCCTAAACTGCCTCATCATCTACTAGCCTTTTCCCAACTATGTTACCTACATAATGTTGTATACGATAAAGCACTTTTTAGTAAAAGGTTTTTGGTATCATAGTGACAGCAGAACACTAGGACTCGCTAAATCACAGGATCTCCTAGTTTGGGAGTCAGGTTAAAAAAAACCCAATCTGTATGACCTATATTCATTGAAATTCATGCGACCTAGTTTTTAAGCATTGTTGAAGGTTTTGTTTTTTATTTTTGGGTCCGTTTCCAGCAGCACTACATATACCGGATGACTTTTTTTACCGTCTCGAAAAAAATTGGGTATATTAGGTGATCGGCGTAGCCTATTACTAACTTTTTTTTTTTCTTTTTTTTTTTCAGATAAAAAATTTAAAAAAAATCTAAAATTCAAATCATATGCAGGCTGCATATGATTTGAATTTCGATATTTTTAAACGATTTATTATTTTTTTTCAAAATTTCTGTTTTTATGGTACAACAATGAAAAGTTTACATCGAATTTGTACTATTTATTGGTACTTAGATCATTTTTTCTGTCTAAGCTATAACAAAAAAAAAAAAAAAAAACTAGGTAAGCCATAGGATTCTACTCTGCTCACCTAATATACTTACCCAATTTTTTTCGAGACGGTAAAAAAAGTCATCCAATATGTATAAAGTCGCTTCTTGTCTGTCTGTCCCTATGTATGCTTAAATCTTTAAAACTACGCAACTTTAAGATATATATAATTTCGTCGTGATTCAAGAGGAAGGTTGTATAATAAACAAAAGGTAAAAGCTAGTAGAAATATAAAGGGTTTCCGGTCTATCCGGATGCGGCTGAAAACCAGTATTTTACATGGAAAAAAAATAAAATACTGAATACTAAGCAGGTACTAGCTAGAGCCTCGTTAGTCAAGTCACATAATATAATACTACGGTCAAGTGGTTGCAAGTGCTACTGCTGAGCATGAGGTCCCAGGTTCGATTCCCAGGTAGGGCAGTGTTACTGGGTTTTTCCATCTGAAATTTCTCAGTAGCAGCCCGGAGTCTGGATTTGTGCCCGGTTGATGGCAAAATGGCAATAGGCTCGCCCCTTGAACACAACTGGTGAAATGGGGTTGTAGGTACTATAGGTACACCTCTGCCTAACCTTTCCGGGAATAAAGGTGTGGTGTAATGATAAGTAGAGTCCAACTTCATTTACAATAAAATTCGACATTTAATCAAACCTTTTTTACAGCCCGTTCAACCGATTTTGACGTCTATTGCGTTGGTAACATGACAAATGGCAGCTGCAGTAAACAGTTGGTATTGTAACCACTTTTTTGCCTTTAATCCCATCCTTAAGCCTACGCAATAGAAGTCAACATCGGTTGAACGGACTGTAAAAAAGGTTTGTTTAAATGTCTAGTCTTATTGTAAATGGAGATTATAGCGATGTCAAAAGAGCGTATTCATTCAGGGTTCTGTGTCATTGTGTTCTCTGATTCCCAGGTGATGATGCGCAACCGTCCGAAGCTACACGCGAACCTGTTGGTGGTCAAGGGGGTGCAGTGGGAGGTGAAGGCCACCATGGAGGCCACCAATCTGCTCATGAGCTACATGTGCGGACCATTAGCTGTGAGTAAAAATAGTATTAATAGTCCATCGAGATTCCGAGGAGCTCGTGGCTAAGTAATAACAGCCGCACGGGTCGATCCATCAGGTTAAGATACGCTTGCCGGGGTTGGTCAGTGGATGAGTGACCATCTTTACATACGAGACTCCTCCGTGCCTCGGAAAGCACGTTAAGCAGTTGGTCCCGGCTGTCATTCGTGGATCTTTGAGAGTCGTTACGGGTCGTCAGAAGCCCAAACGTCTGACAACCAGTCTTGCCAGCCAAGGGGTATCGTATTATCCAGTTACTGTGTTGTGGAGGTCAGATAGGCAGTCGCTCCATGTAAAATACTGATATTCAGCTGCATTAGGTTAGACTGGAGGCTGACCCCAACATGGGAAAAGGCTAGACAGATTTGAGTCCATCGAGATTCCACAGACTCCATTGGCTCCAATGCTCATAGGTACTAAGACAGTTGAATCTCTTCTCAGGGACTCTTCGAGCTTCATTATCGCACCTCTGTAGATTCTGACTTGCAAGAGTTTCAGTGGTTAAGGGAATAGTCCCATTTAAAGACCCGCTGAGGTCCACAAAGATGAGATAAGATTTCACCAGAGAATTACTGACTTTACGGAAATATTTTGATAACACCTGACACTTTTCGAAGAGCAACAAAACACTATACGTCGAAATGAGGCTGCTGCCTTCTCCAATAAACCGTATTTAACATGTTAATGAAGAATTTGTCAGTATTTTATGTAATTTTCTTTGCCTTTTTAACTAAGGTTCCTTCCATAAACTCAAACTCAATGTATTTATTTCAAATAAACCATTTACAGGCACTTTTGAATTGTCAAGGGGTTGGTCAGTCAGAAAGATGAAGCTAGTCGCCCATTCCAAGGCGCAGTAGGTTCTTATGGAGAAGAACGGGCAAGAAACTCCACGGACACTCTTTTAAATCAAAATAAGATTACAAAATATTGGTTACATCATTCATGTGAGAACGACGAACGTTAAAAGCGTCCGTAATAAAAACGTTAAAAAAAAAATCAAAATTTAAATTAAAACCAATCCCTTTCAGAGTCAAACCCAAGTGCAGATGTCCCTCGAGATATCCCCAATGCATCACAGCATCGTTGTAGGACGTGGAGCTGATCAGTTGAAGATCATCATGAAGGGAACCAACACTCAGATTATGTTCCCCGATGCTGATGACCCGAACATACCCGTCATCAAGAAGTCTTGCGTTATTATTACCGGGAAAATCAAGGATGTTTATGCGGCTCGACAGCAGTTAGTGGTAAGTAGTGCTGGATTCTTTTAGCTTAGAGGGGGCAAATGATTTTTTCGTCAACCGTTCCGTTAGGGCTCTGCTCCACCTGCCATCACCACGTCTGGCCAGAAACGATAGAAGGAGCCAGGTGAGTGGACGACCTACAGAAGATCGCGGGGAAGACCTAGATGAGACTCGCACAGATCAGGGAAGCATGCCACAAAAGGGAGGAAGTCTATACTCGGCAGCAGGTGGAACAAGGCTGTCAGTCAGTGATGATGATGAGAGTGATGATTGGCCATTTGCTTCTCTGGGTAGACATCTATTGACTGTCTTATGCTGTGATCCCACGGCCAGCTTTCTCACAGGCCAGAGCGCACCATGCCAGGCCGACAGGCCGTGGGAACAGTCAGGTCGAAAGTATGGGATGATCCTTGGGAATGCTCGGCACGGGCCGCGACAGGCCGCGATGGGCCGTGGAGCCGCGGCATTACTATGGTAGTCGCTGGTAGGGTTGGTAGCTGCAATGCCAGCAGATGTAGGTAACTATAGAAATTTTAAAGTTGTAACGGAAACAGGGTCTGTCTGTTGTTGGAAAATGGACAGTGGGTTTTGAAAGATGCATGTAGAACCTGTATTCCTTATGAAGTGTCTAATGATGCTCTCCCTGAACTATTTTGCCAAAATTTCCAGAGCCCTGACAGTTGGCACTGTACTGACACGTAGGAGTCACTGTCCTGTGTGCTGAGTATAGCAGTGTCTTATTAATTGTGCGAGTTTATTGAAAAAATATATTCTACTAGCAGTGCCCCGTGGTTTCACCCGCGTAAGTCTCGAACCCGTAAGAATATCGGGATTAAAAGTAGCCTATATGTTAATCCAGATTATAAACTATATGTGAACCAAATTTCATCCAAATCCGTTCCGTAGTTTTTGGGTGAAAGAGTAACAAACAAGCATCCATCCATCCTCACAAACTTTCGCGTTTCTAATATCACTAGGACTAGGAGGATTCTATGTTATTTTTTCAACAAATTGTATGAATCAACAGCCTAATCGATTAGTTTATCCCAACAGGGCAGCCTCCCCCTCGTAGTAATCCATTAATTTATCCCAACAGGGCAGCCTCCCCCTCGTAGTAATCTTCGACGTATCAGACGAAACCTGTCGCATCGACAGCGAACTTGCAACAAAACTGATGCAGAAGTACAACGTGTACATGAACATACGACGCAAGCCCAAGCAGGGCATCACGTCCATCGTCGTCAAGGGCATCGAGAGATGTGCAGGTGAGAGGAAAATTATCTAGTTATTAGGGTTCCGTACCAAAATGGTAAAAATTAACCCTTATGGTGCGACTCAGTCTGTCTGTCACAGCTGGATATCTCAAGAACTACTAATAAATAAATAAATAAATAAAATAAATAAATAAATATCCTTGGACATTTCACACAACGCCATCTAGTCCCAAGCTAAGCAACCTAATGCTTGTGTTATGGTAACGAGATGGCTGATAAACTACTTATATACATTTTTTTTTTTTTTGTTTGTAAATGCATACATATTATAGATAGAAAAACACCCATACTCGGAACAAATACTTGTAGGTCGTACAAATATTTGTTCCGTGCGGGAATCGAACCCGCGACATGCTGCGCAGCAGTCAATCGCTCAACCACTGCGCCAGCCGTGTCGTCAATAATGCTATCAACTTGAAATTTGGAACAGTTTTAGATGACGTTTACCCAACTATTTTGCAAATAAGAAAAAGCGCTGTTTGCACATTCTCAAACAGTTTTCGATTTTTGATGAAAAATGTTTAAAAAATACCGGCCCACGCCCCACCCTTAACTCCAAAGTTTGCATAGAGAAAAATCTGAATTTATTCTATGTGATAGAAGTTTATGTAAAAATTACAGGAAAAATAAAACGATGTCATAGCACACTTTTTGTGAGAAATCTGACAACCGGTCTTACCAAGGGGTATCGTATTACCACCCAGTAACTGGGTTGTGGAGGTCAGATAGGCAGTCGCTCCATGTAAAATACTGGTATTCAGCTGCATCCGGTTGGACTGGAAGCCGACCCCAACATAGTTGGGAAAAGGCTAGGCAGATTGATTTGAATGATAAGGGCGAAACGTGGTTCGCCGCATAAGTCTGCGATTGGACGCACGGCTACAGATCAAGCTAAGTACACATTTCCAGTATAAGCTGATCTCGCATTGTAAGTATAGGATTTCTTTAAAATAAGAGGTTAACTGGAAATGTATAGCTTGATGTGTAGCCGTGTGTAGGTACCTATTTTTTGTTAACACTGAACTCCGACAAAGCTACTGATCATTAAAACTGTCACTTCATTGAGCCCTAATACCCTAAACCAGCAATAATATTTACTACCTAGACCTTATCCGTAGAGGCTACGGAGTGTTTTTTCTTTATGGTATGAATAAGGTAGCTAAAAAGTAGCTTGAAAAATGTACGAAGGTCATGAGTTCATGACAGTCAATATTTTTGAAGGCAACCCTCAAAGTACCTACTCAATTGTTCGTCCAATCTCTCTGAAATGATTACTAAGAATCCGATTCTAATAACCATGTACCTCCACAGGCGACATCTATGAAGCCCGTCGGGAGCTACTAGCTGATAAGGAACCTTCGATCACTGCAGAAATCCCCGAATCCTACAACATTCCCGCTTTATCCACCAACAATATGCCCAACTTTGGCGTCTTCAACCCGTTCTCGCCAACACATGCCACCAACATTGGAAATTCCCCTTGTTCTCCATACAACTTGCAGCTTTCGGACTTAGCGTCTTTCGCCAACCTTGGCTCGCCAATGTATGGGCATGGCCCGCAAACTCCGGGTGGATATGCTAGCCCATTGTCTCCGGTGGCGTTGACCCCGCCTGTGTATCCTACCTCCTGGATGGTGCCATCTCCTCAGCCCAGGAGTGGGCAGTTCCATTACCCCAATTTGCTGCCGAACCCGAATTCGGTTGTGTACAAGAATCAAGGTGGATCTTGGAATCGTGAGTATTCGATAACATATTTTAAAATGCCGTCGGTAATTATTCAGAATCAGAAACAGAATTTATTTATTTGTAAGAATGTAGTTTGTAGTTTTAATACTCCCTCCCCGGGAGCATTTGTGGCGGCACCTACATCGCCACATGCGAACTACGCATCACACTGACGTCACGAAAAATCCTGCATCGCGCTATCAGAGCTTACCGCGCGACTGGCAACAACTGACTGGCATATACAACGTCCCGACATTAACCGTCGGGCAGTTGCCCATCAGACAAGACACCCGTCTGGTCGGAGGATCCTCCCTTTTCTATGGAGGATGAGTGAGCTTTACACCCTGTTCCTCATGCCTGTATGTGTATACATTTGCCTGTAATAGTTCAGATTATAGCATTACATCAGTGAGGTAGGAAAATCGAGCATTACAGGCGCAACCACCCCTCAAGTGTCGAATGCACCCCATGTGTGCATAAGAAAAACCATTTAAATACTAGGTATATAAGCTTATATCACATATTATTTATTTATATATCATATTTATTTATTATATATTTATTTATTTCATATTGTTTTTTTTTTTTATTATTTTTTATTTGTAAAACACCAGTAACCTCTTAAGGGGTCATTATACTCATCATTATGAACAACTTTTACTATGGGACCAAACCTGAAATCGCGAAAAAAAAATCAGCTGTTCAGTACATTTATCTACATCAAACTCGTCAAAATGTAGGGAGCAGCTGTATTTGACACGCGGGGGGAGGCCCCCCCCCCCCCCCCCGCGTGTCAAATGCACCCAAGTGTGCAAAAGGACAAAACTTTACATAATAGGTATACAGGGTGTAAGGGACAGCCCTCCGCAAACTCACAGGGTGCATTCAGCTCCTCATTTTGAATCATATTCCACCGGAAATTTTCTCAGGAAAATTTTCATTTTTTTTTTCAGTTACATTTTCATTATTTCAATGTAAAATTGCATTGTGTGTTCGCAGCACTTCATTTATGTAAAAAAAACAGCAAAAAAAAAAACCAGCAATGGATGTTGAAATACTCTAACCAACGACGCGTGAAATCAGCTGTTCACTTTCTGTCTAGCTACAGAGTTCATCGAACTCACCTCATACCTATTACTTACCCCTCCCAACCAGTAATAGACGCTCCAATTTGTGCACAAAAACACGAACAAATCAGGTTTATTAGATTCCCGTAACTTTCCTGAAAAAATTTCATGTACCAGTCATCTTAGTATGACATACTGAATTCACCCTATAAGTTTGTGGAGGGCTGTCCCTTACACCCTGTATAAGCTTAGATCACATATATATAAACGTTAAAAAACATCATCCGATGGAAAAAATATCATCATCAGTAGTTGTGAACCTATGGGGTACGCAACTAACCCCCACTCGCTGGGGTTTTGGGTCTAAAATTAGCAAAACTGAGACACTTGAGGGGTTAATGGTTCCAGTGTTAGAGAGAGAGACGGACACAACCGATAGCCCCATCTTTTTTTCACAACGGAATCATGATGGCAGTAACACGTCATAGTACACTATAAAAAAAACATTGCAAACTAGGTTCCGTTTGCAGCTTCACCCGCGTGGTATGTCGATAAAAAGTAGCCTATGTCCTTTTCCAGATCATGGTGTACCCGCGTGCCTTTCATACAAATCCGTTCAGCCGTTTGAGCGTGCAAGCGTTACTCAAAACTGTCGCATTTATAATATTAGTTAGGATATTATGTTAGATGAGTTGGACCCAGTAGCAGTAGGTGGGCACGGCAGTCGCGGAATCAGTTGCGTTGTTTAGGTCCTCAGAAGTGCAGCTGTATGGGCACTTTGGATACTCCAACATTTATAGGACCTGATTGGGTCAGGAACACCGCATTTTCACGGTGTGCAAGGTGGAAGGATTTTCACTCCCCAGAGCAGAGTCCGGTGACGGACAGCCGCGGCGGGTTCACGGATGAGTGCTAACGCGTGCCCGTGTTCCCGCCGTAAGCGGCAGAAGAGGACACCGGGGAGTTTTAGTGGGTTACAGTCCCACCTATCTACACTATCTAGTATGCATTTCTCCACGATAAAAAAAAAGGAGCACCGCATTTGGACTGGTTGTCGGTTGGGTCAATAAATAACATAGTGTGTTTTCATCGTAGCCATGACTAACGGCGCAGAGATGACGGGTCTCCCTCAGCCTATGATGATGCAGCCTCCGTACCAACAGATGCCTGCTGAAGGCAGACACGTACGTATCTTCTACTTACTTAATGTCAGCACAAAACAGCAAATAGGGTTCTAAGCTAAAAAAAAAATCGGGAGGTGTTGCGGACACGGTTGGAACGAAGTTTCTTTCGCTGTATACAGGGTGTCCCGTAAATAATGGATAATCTCTTAAGGGGTCATTGTACTCATCATTATGAACAACTTTTACTATGGGACCAAACCTGAAATCGCGAAAAAAAATTAGCTGACCAGTACATTTATCTACATCAAACTCGTCAAAATGTAGGGAGCAGCTGATTTTTTTTTCGCGATTCCAGGTTTGGTCCCATAGTAAAAGTTGTTCATAATGATGAGTACGATGACCCCTTAAGAGATTATCCATTATTTACGGGACACCCTGTATTATGTATTAATAGAGCCATCTACATCAAGTCTGTTATTCGTCAAATCGGCAATTCGTCAAATTTGATATTGGTCAAAGCTGTAGTTCGTCAAATCGTCTTTTTGTCCAATTACGAAATTTACCAAATACGCTATTGGTCAAGTAATTTAAGTACAGTCAACTGTAAAAATGAAAGTAGGTACCTCATGATACCTATTTATTTATTAACTCAGTAGCTTTTGCCCGCGGCTTCTCCCGCGTGGATGTCAGAAAATATCCCAAAGGAACCTGCTACCGGGAATTCCTTCCTTATTCCTTGTCTACATTATAAAGGGAACCTCTGTGCAAAATTTCAGCTTTCTAGGTCCTAGGGTTTGGGCTGGGCGTTGATGAGTCAGTCAGTCAGTCAGGACTTCTCTTTTTATTTATATAGATAGATTTATTCAATTCATATTTATTTACATTGCATTCATACCTAACACAACTGTTTTAAACACTTTAACGCATCTAATTTTCCACTCAATAGCTTTTCTATTATTTTTTCTATTTTGGCATCTTTTATGATGTCGGATGTTTTCCTCTGCTTCTTATCTTCTCTTTTAACTTTATTTAAATAATATTTCGCTTCTTTTTTTAAAATACTTATGTACATGAAAATATTGTGTTTTTCTTCTACTTTAATCCCTAATCTCCGATGCCAAGCCTCGACTGCGTTGGTGGTACGATGGCCTTCATTTGCACAACACCATATGTCCTGAGAAACCCTTTTTTGCCATTGTTCAGTAAAATATTTTTATATTAAAATAGGCGCATATACAGCAGGCGGTTTTTCCTTTTCTATGTTCCTACAAGCAAGTTATGTGAATTCAAAACGCATGTTTTCATCGACTGTACATGGATTTGACCAATAGCGTGTTTGGCTAATTTCGTAATTGCACAAAAAGACGATTTGACGAACTACAGCTTTTACCAATAACAAATTTGACGAATTGCCCAGTTGACGAATATCAGACTTGACCAATGTCGTTCAACCCTTTTTAGCTTGTTATAGCTTAGCGCTTTTTCGTTACGTCACATTTTATTTCTACAAGTTCTACCACAAGCCGCGTTAAAGAACTTCATTCCAATAATAAGCATATTTACCTACTTATTTGGATCAACCACCAAAATGTATAATTATAAAATCAATGAATTTTGACTTTGACCTTATGGTCAATTAACCTGAGGTCAAACTCAGTGACCTTATGAGAATCGCGGATCTAGACTTACGGAATTTTGACTTTGACCTCAAGGTCAATGACCCTGAGGTCAAAGTCAATGCCCTCGAGGTATCCCATGGTGTTCAAAAGTACTGCCAATTTGTATCGATATGTTTTATTAAACACCCCATCACTAGAAACTACCGCAGGTGCTCAAAAGGGAATAAAGTTGAATATTTTTTATTGTTCCCTTTTGAGCACCACGTTAAAATATTGATTGGTGCTCGAATGGGAATACCTTTGGTACTCAATAAATAGGTGCTCATACGGGAATGCTTCCTGTTTTCGTAGTGTTACCACTGATGTATGGTTGACTGTACGAAAATGTTGTTTGTTTGAAGATAATTAAAGCTGGTATTTAAAAATAACATGTGTAATATTTTGACAGACAACGCTGAGTCACATACTGAATTCAAGTTCTCAAGCAAGCAGCGGATACCAGAGCAACTTCACCGGCAGCTCTGTGTCCCTTGATACACAAAATATTTCTGGTAAGAAGGTTGTATTTTCACATACAATCAATAACAACTACCATTGTTCGTATCAGGGGGCCTACTCCCTAAGCACGAAGCCCGTAGTTTCGGCTTTCGTTACGGGCGTTTCTTACTCCGTATCACCTACGGATGGATGATTGGTTCGGGGCCCGAACGAAGTATGAATGACAACATGATTTGCCAGTTGTCCCTACTCCCGATGTGTTGTTGCCCGTCCGAAAAATTTAACTTTTACACTTGTTTTAATGGATCGTAATGTCAGACGGACGGATGAACGGACTGACGGAAAGACGGACGGACTTAGGGAGTAGGCCCCCTGGTCACACACGCACGCCGGTTGCGAGTACTACGCACCTGACCTTTCTGAAGAACATCACCAATAAGGTTACTATCACTATAATGATGTCTGAGGCAAAAGGAGTATGTAAGGATCTTTAGTTTCTGCCTACCCCATGGGAAGACGTGAAGGCGTGAGTTTATGTATGTATACCTATGTATAACAACTAAGTACCAAGTATCCATATATTTACTTTATTTTAAAAAGACATTTCATGAGGATCAAATAAATTATACTTATTGCTAGATTAGGGTTGCCGTGGGGCCATTTAAAGCGAAGGGAAATTTTTGTAGGTAAAATAAACCAAAACAAATAAAGTAAATATTTATTTTTAATTAAGTACTGAGGATACAATCATTCTTTTTTATATTTTTCAGATGATTTCACTTGGAACAATAATTGTGCCCACATCATATCGTACGCGTATTCGTCGTTTCGGTAAATTCCTTATAAGTTGGGATGCTGATATATTTGACGGGACATTTTATAGCTTGTAGGGACGTCTGGACACCACTGTTAATAACGGTGACATGTCCCGAGTTCCCGACGTATCGGGACGAAGTACGAGTATAATGGTGATTTCTTCTGATAGCCTCACTAGCATAGGGTTGCCACCTATGCTGGATACACAAATCAGAACAAGCATTATCATTTAACATACAACGTGAGATTGCTGTCAGTCTTCCATGACCGTTTCCCAGTTGACAGCGATGCTGGTGTATTGAAGCCAGCCAGATATTAGTGAGGCTATCAGAAGAAATCACCATTATACTGAACACGCAGGATGTATGTTATATAGGCTCTCTGCGTATAAGTACTTCACCCACAAGCTGCACGTGTAGAAAGTTTGGCAGTAGGCCTTAAAAAGATACACCTTCACATCCCCACAACCTGCGGGCTATCATTTTGCACCGAACTACCAACGCTCTACGCTCCCTGTCCAAATCTGCATTATCAGATAAGTCCTCCGCGGCCACATGTCCTAGTACATGGAGTCCTGTTAATAAATATAAATAAATAAATATCCATGGACATTTCACACAACGCCATCTAGTCCCAAGCTAAGCAACCTAATGCTTGTGTTATGTTAACGAGATGGCTGATAAACTACTTATATACATTTTTTTTTGTAAATACATACATATTATAGATAGAAAAACACCCAGACTCGGAACAAATACTTGTAGGTCGTACAAATATTTGTACGTGTTGTGCTGCGCAGCAGTCAATCGCTCAACCACTGCGCCAACCGTGTCATAATGAATTGATGCTTGTTGCTCAGGCGGCGGCGAGGGCAGCAACATGGCGTCTCCGTGCGTGTCGCCCATCGGGCACAACACCCACACCCACAGCCCCGCCACCTCCACGGATGCTGAACGCTCAAAATCGGGTATGCACATTATACTATTTTTCTCAATTTACCCAACTGCATGCTGCCTTATTACAAAACTTTATCTTTAGATCTAGGTCTACCATCGAGGATCTACCATCGAGCCATTTTTGAATTTCGAACGTTATGTTTATGTCCCATGTAACAGAGACAAATCCAGAGACAGTGGATCATCTAAATAATGTAAGTTAGAAGCAAGGTGGGTTGCTAATCTCTTCGGGCGAGGCTATCATATAATTATGATAGAACTTCACTTACAGGTAAGTTCGTTTAATCACTAATTATATTCTAGCCTCGCCCGAAGAGATTAGTATGTTACATTAGGGATTATACATATAGTAAAACAGTAGTACCAAACTGATATGGCTTACCCACGTACCTGCGCAGAAGATGAATTTTCAAAGCGCGGGGATTGCTATTGACCAATTGGCACGCTCCACGCACCACGCTTCTTTTTCCTGTACCGCTATTGGTCGGCAGCTGCCGCCATGTTAGCGCGCGCCGCGTGGCATGTTAGTCAGCCGCCATACTTGCGAGTGAGACGGAACTAACAGCTGCAGTGTATTACGAACCTTACAGTAGTGATCTAAGGTTGATTGTAAGTTTTAAAATTCTTTCGTTAATCTTCGGGGCCATACTTTCTTTTCTGTGCGAAAGAAGATTCACGACGCGCCTTATCGGTTGGGAACCACTTGTACATATTTGTACCTACCTATTCTTAATAAAATGAAATAATAAGAGAGTTTAGAACTTCACAAGTACCTAACACTCGGATAATTTCGCAGAAATAGGGAGCAAAATATCACCTGAGCGTCGCGCTGTGGGCTGTGAGAAGAAGAATTTCGAGAACTACAGCAAACTATCTCCGCTGTCGGAGTATCGGAAGTTGCAGGTTGAAGCTGGCAAGGTAAGATGACTACTATCAAACAACAGAGGGGCAATTCCCGTATTTTTAACAACGTGTGCAATCTCATCTTAGTCTAGATCTGTCAAAAATTTTATAGCGTTTAGGTACCTACATTTTTGACATTTGATTACCGCTGGCATGAGATTGCGACTTGAATTTGAACCTAAAAAAGGTACGAGAAAACGTGCACACATAATTCCACATAATTATTTATTTCATAGCAAAAGCTTTATTTTATAATTTTCATATTCCAAACTTATGAAAGCTGGGTTTCTCATACTTACAAACTTTCGGAATCTGTTTCATTTTGACAGTTCATCAACATCTACGGTTATGGAATTTGCTTAAAAATGATTCAGATTCCGATTGATAGATAGTGTGTTACGCAATTAGGGTGCAGGTTATAAACGTCTACGAGTATGTGTGCTAGCTATCTGTGAGATATTTTCCGACATCCACGCGGGCGAATCCGCGGGCAAAACCTAGTATCAAATCAAAACAAAGTCATTTAAGTATTTAAAACTAGCTTATGCCCGCGGCTTCGCTCGCGTTAATTTAGAATTTGACATTCAACTTCGGGTTGTACCTACTCTGCCTGTAATAATTTATGATTCCCCAGCAGAATATAATAATATTACATAGAGAATCGGTTGTTTCTTAACCATAAGTCCTCTTAAAGGTAAACAAACTTGCTTTTTGGCAAGCTTATACAATCCATGTCTCCATCGACTTTTTTGGCAAGAGTTTAGGGAAAAAAAACTTCGTCTTTGGCCCTTCCAAATAATTACTAAAAAAGACCTTTGCTTCCAAGGTTTGCTAATGAATCAAATGAAACGCATGACATGACAACCAATGGTGTTAAGGTTACAACATGGTATACATTTACCTTATCTTACAAATGCATGCATAATGCATTTTAGGTACTTACTACAAGTAGGTAGCTGTCACTATCAAGGTCTTGAAGTGTTCGGAATAAAGAATTTGAGAGTTAATTTACGCGTAGGTGACATAATATTTTACTTGCTTGAAGAAATCGAGTTTTATTGCTTTTTAACGGATGTTATAGTACCTACGTAAGTAACAAACAGTCCGTTAAAACAGGTCCTTTTTCTGCAGCAAAGTCTTATGAGCCAGGTACCGAGATCTGGTAGGTCAATCAATCTGCCTTTTCCTAACTATGTTGGGGCCGGCTTCCAGTTTAACCGGATGCAGCTGAATACCAGTATTTTACATGGAGCGACTGCCTATCTGACCTCCACAACCCAGTAACTGGGTAATACGATACCCCTTGGTAAGACTGGTTGTCAGACTTCTGACGACCCGTAAGATAAGATAAGATAAGATTAATTTATTTGCTCAAACATGTGTACAAATACAAGAATAAAAACTGTAAAGATAACAACTGTCAAAGATCCCCGAAATCTAGTAGGTATATTAGTCGATTTAAAGTGTGACATATTGGTGCAGTTTCTCCAAGGTCGCCGCTTGGTGAAACTGCATTAAATGTACGTACCTACTAGTCTAATATGATGAGGAGCTCATGGCTAAGTAATATATAACAGCTGCACGGGTCGATCCATCAAGCTAAGCTACGCTTGCCGGGGTTGGTTCGTTCGGTGACCATCTTTACATACCGAGACTCCTCCGTGCCTCGGAAAGCACGTTAAGCCGTTGGTCCCGTCTGTCATTAGTGGATCTTTGACAGTCGTTACGGTTTCGGGTCATCAGGAGCCCGAAAGTCTGACAACCAGTCTTACCAAGGGGTATCGTATTACCGCGTTTCTGGGTTGTGGAGGTCAGATAGGCAGTCGCTTCATGAAAAATAAGTAGGTACTAGTTTTCAGCTGCATCCGTTTAGACTGGAATCCGAGCAGATTGATAATTATATGATACACCCTACAGAAGCTAAATTCTGGGTTGACTAATTTACGCTCAGTTTAAAAAAAAAATCAGGTCTTGACCTCATGCTGCGGTATCTGGTGTTGATGACGGGAAGTCATGTAACCTTTCTAATCGAACCGTTCTTCGCAGGCTATGCGCGAGAGTGTGGGCAGTGGATATCGCGTGCCGAACACGCGCTGGTCCGGGTACTACTTCAGCCACACTTCGCCCGGACAAATCAACCTGAATGATAATAAAAACGGCAACGATGCTGTTACTGTAAGTTTCTATTAACCTTTTGGCGCTAAAATAATGAAAAACAATCATTTCTCATAGAGTATTTTCATCTCACGACGTGACACGCGCTTTACTTGTGTATACCCAGTGCACAAACACGCTGTGCATGTGTGTGTAAGCGCAGGAGCTCTCGGTACCGTCCGACACAATGGCGAAGGCGGAAAACTGTGTGTGTGTGTTATGTGCTGACGCTACTCGTCTTCACTACCCATTCACAGCGTTTTGAACACTTGGTAAACACAAGTAAAGCTCGTGTCACAAACTTGGTAAAGACGTCACCATCTTTATGCTGAACTCCGCGACTATGATTTATCCCTTCCTCAGCCGGAAAAAGGCTGGAACCGTCCCGACCTGGTACGCCCGAATATCGCCGAGCCCGTAACGTCTCCAGCGCAGGCGCAGGTTCAGACTCCTCCTAACATCTGCCGCTACCAGCAGCTGCTCGGTCTACTGAGGGACTTTGGACTGCACAAGTATATTGGTAAGTTATCAATATAGTTTTAAAAAGGCAAAAGTGATTGACTGATGTATCTACGCTCAGGCCAAACCGCTTGGGCCGCGGTCTGTGCATCCCTGCTCTAGACAGACTCTGTCTAGACTCTAGAGATTCCAAATTTGGCACGTAGGTTTCTTATGAGGTCTAGGGGTGCACTAAGAAAGGATTTTTCAAAATTCATGCCCTAAAAGGATAAAACGGAGCTCCAAAATTTGTATGAAAAATCGTATTCCTTGAGTTAATAGACTTGAAACTTCCACGCAGGCGAAGCCGCGGGAAAAAAGCTAGTCAATGTCTATACAATCACATATTGGCGAGGTGTGATTCAACCAGTAACTAGGTTGTGGACGAAGAATACGAGTATTTTTTAAGGATCGACTGCCTATCTGACCTCCACCCATTACTGGGTAAATTACGATACACCCTGGTAACACTGGTTGTCAGACTTTCGGGCTTCTGATGACCCGTAACGACTGTCAAAGATCCACGGAGAGATTTTAGTTTTTAATGAAGAACCCATGCACGGACCAACCGTGGCAAGCGTAGCCCCGTGCGGCTGTTATTACTTAGCCACAAGCCCCTCATTCACTCATAGATAACATACAATACTGTACGTATTCCAGATTTGTTCAAGAGACACGAGTTGGACATGTCTACATTCGCATCACTGAACGAGGCTGATCTCATCGAGATCGGAGTCACCGCCTTCGGAGCTCGCAGGAAGATGCTGCTATTGATAGCAGGTAACTACAGGGTCAAATGAAATTAGCTAGCGTAAATCCGCAGATGTGGTCAGTGGCGGAACTATACCGTTCGAGGCCCGTGGCAAATTCATCGGATGCTCTCCGCCAGCCGTACTCAAGTGATCCGCTTACCAACGAACATCATTTCACTTTCATTAACCGATTAAAAAAAAAAAGGAGGTCTTCGGAACCTTTTGTTTTTTTCGAATGCAATGTCACCATCACACACATCACATCATTAATGCTGGGGCCACACTATACGTCGACGTCAATGCCCATAAACGCTTTAAACATCGCGGTAATTGTTCCTTTGTTCAACGCGATGTATTGAGTGGCCACACTTGAACGGTCAACGTCAATGCTCATTGAATGCACACCCCTCGTCCATCGGCAATGTGTGCCGTTGTCAAATTATCGCCGTAGTGGTGGCTACACCTACGGTTATCGTCCTTCAACGCGATAATCAACGGCGATGTCCGTATAGTGTGTTCCTACCTTATCACAAAAAGTCTATGCGAGCCAAATAAGAATAGTACTGTCAAGACGCCATTTTGTTCCGCAATACTCACGAACTGCATTACCAATGCGTACTAATTTGACAGCTATCGTGTGAAGTAGGCAGCAAGCGCGATCCTATTCTTAGTTGGCTCGCATAGTACCAACAACATTACACCCGTCTTCCCCCAAGGTATAGGCAGGCGTGTACATAATATCGGCGGCGGCGATCTCTCGCGTCCGAGCCTGGTCCAGGCCATGGTGCGGAGCGAGAGTGCATGGGAGGCCGTCACCTCCTTCTGCGAAGCAGTGATGCTCGCGAAGGAGGAGGCGGAACGCGTGAGGGAGAGGCAGCCTCACGCCCTCAGTCGCCGCAGGAGACGCCCTGGGCGGCGGGAATCGCGGGGCGATTTCCGGCCACCGTAGGCGCGGGCCTGCGAACGGTGAGCAGCGGGTAGCTCGCCGTCCGTTAAGGACCAGGCCCGAGTCGACGGCGCGTTGTGTTCCACGCGCGCCTCAAAGAGATGTCAGCAAGTGACGGGGTCCAATAGGGCCGACGCCGCTGGGGTCGCGGATTGTCCGAAGGGGTTACCGCGGCCCTGGCATAGGCAACTGAAGGAACACGGGTGGGTTTTAGTCAGTAAAAGTCTGACACGCCCTTCCGCTCCACCCAGAGCGGGAGAAGTTATTTGATGATTTCCCACCCTCAAAAAAAAAAAAAAAAAAAAAAGGCGTGTACATAATATGTTTAGTAAGTACAAGTGGTACCCAACTCATAAGGCGCGTCGTGAATCTTCGTTCGCACAGAAAAGAAAGTACAGCCCCGAAGATTAACGAGAATGCTTAAATCTTACAACCAACCTTATATTACTACTATAAGGTTTATAATAGTTAGCAGCAGCTGTTAGTTCCGTCTCACTCGCAAGTATGGCGGCTGACTAACATGCCATACGCGGCGAGCGCTAACATGGCGGCAGCTGCCGACCAATAGCGGAAACGCGGTGCGTGGAGCGTGCCGATTGGTCAATAGCATTTCCCGCGCTTTGAAAATTCATCTTCTGCGGTAAGCCATATCAGTTGGGTACTACTTGTACACACATTACTCTCTAATAAACTCAATATGACATTTCCAGATCTCAAAGCCGGCAAGGTTAACTTCGCCGGCTCTTCGGGCGCTGTCGAACGCAAGATTGGCGGATCTCCTTCTCAGTTCTCAACCCTCACTCAAGACAAATGGTAGACAGACTAAAATTTAATATAAAGGCTACGTTTATTGTGTTAAATTATGTATCTACAGAAAATAAGGCTTAGTACGAATCGCATGTGTTATTAAAATATCAATTTAAAAAGTAATGGAGTGCATAAAAATTGAGCGTTTTTTTGATTTTGTAGAATTTTTAAGCTATTGCTGTCTGCTCAATAAATGTATTAATTATGATGAGATAAGCAAAACTTAATGAGATAATATAATGATGGATATGCCTAACCAGAAAATATACGTAGCTTTTAAAGGCTGAAGAGTAAACTCGTGAGACTGATTCTAAAAGAGTACAAAATGTTAAATTAAAGTACAAAAATATTAAGTAGGTAAGTAATTCTTCAGTCTATACCTCATTACACCCCTGCACCTGCTGGCTGGAAGGAAATGATTTAAGAATCTCAATGCAATTTACTAAAGGTAGACTAGATACAATCATGATATATAAGACTGATGCACTAGAAATCTTAGGTACTTATAACAATTTTTACGAGTTCCTGAAATTATAATACTTAAATGATATTAAAACTACCTTTGGCTAGAATTGATTGCATTGTTTCTATAATATCTCGTTGATTTTTTGAGAATTTTATAAAATTTAGTTTTATAAGTTTTTTATAAAGTTTTTTTACGATAGCTAAAAGCGTACGACGATTAGATCTCTATAGACAATTGTTGAAGTAAACGGGCCAAGCGCCGTAGAATTAATAGTTATAAAGTTACCTTTTTATAGAATGTTTAATCATAGTTTCTATAAGAAGAGCAAGCATGTTTTATTTTTTAACCATCATTTACATAGTTTTAAGTACAGTATATTCAGACTAATTTGATTATCATATTCAGCTTTTAACATTTGATTAATTTAGTGCATAGGAAAATGTGTTCGGAATCAGGCGTGCGTTCCTTCTAATTCCATATTTTGTGAAATATGATTTTCAAGGACGCTGATATGGTCCAAATTGAAAAATCTCACTTCTGATTTCTTTTTTTTTCTTAATTTACATAAAGACTAATGTTTAGCCAGTAAGACTGGCCATTCGAAGTGATATTTTTCAGTTTAGATCAGATACAAAAATCTATTTTTTTTAATCGTTCATTTTCCGCACGATCGGCAAAAACAATTCGGACAGCTAAAATTGACTTGATTTTAAATAGGTACGACTAATTTGTGAACCATTCAACGATCAATGATCATTAGGTGACTATTTTAGTAAGTATTATATCAAAGCGGTCACCCCTGCTGCATTTTAATCAGTTAACATTTTAACATTTATTACCCAATCATTATGTGTTTGTGATTATGAATTTAAGTTTTTTTACTGCATTTTTGATTTTAACCCTAATAACATTCTAATTTAATGTGAATGCTTTTTGTTTTAGTCTTTAGATTATGGTTTACATAGTTTGGTAACGGTTTGATACATAACCATTGCGAACGACTAAATAAATACAATGTTCCATTTTGAATTTTTTGTATGATCTTTCCACCAAGAAGTTATGTATCATTCCATTTACTCTATGATACTTTTTTTTAGATCATAAAATGTACTCTATTGTTTCAATCATGAACTGGTGATTACGATCAATTTGTTTTAAAGCATGATTATGAGATTTAATTAATTGTTTAAGTATGAGTTTAACTTCGTAAGTTTAGTTTAAGTTATCTATCTTGGTGTCAGGTTGTTCCGTTTTGTTTTTTTTTTTTTAATATTTAGATTTTATTCCAAGAAGTAAGGATTTTTTTGCACAATTATTATTTAAAGTTTTGCTTGTCAGATTAAAGTTTGTAGCTAAAAACTGTCTTTTATTGAGAGCTTCCTGCAAATTCCACACATTACGTTTAGATAACACCCGAATACTGAAACGCCACTGAAATCTCATAATTATCTAAAAGCTACTTAAATGTAAGCAACCCTCTTTAAATGGTATATACAAACGCCAATCAAGCAATTCGACACCATGATAGCCAAGATCAAGTCTTGTAGGCTAAAGTAGGGTAACCCGCGTAATTAAAATTTTCTTACGTTTTTTTTTGCAATTTGCAGGTCTGATCGATTCACGATCGTAACAAATCTGTATTTAAAGAATTTTAATCATTAATAAAATCATCAATACAACTCTAACTTCCTACTAAGTACCCTATTGAATGACTATTTCAGGAACTCTTGACATTTAACGATTATATTACTAACATCTTCGTATTACTGATTCCGATAATTATGTCCGATGATGATTATGTACTGATTCCGATAATTATCTCCGATGATGATTATGTATGATGTTGTGTGGGAGCGACTCCGTACTGCTTGGTTCTGTTCTCTCAATAGCAGTTGATATAATAAAACTGTTGGAAGTGGAAAACTAGTCCCAAGGAGGGCCAATCTGAGCTCTCAATAGGCATGCACCACTAGAAACCCTGCTTACCCAAAACGACAAAGGGTGATTTTACGTTTATGAATGAAGTCAAACTGATTCACACAATGCTTGCAATAACATTTGTAATAAAAATAGTTTTCTTTAAAATATAAGATCAGACAAAACCAGTGATATTTTTCCAATAAAAAAATTCATGAGTAAAACCAAAGTTACAAAGCACGTTGATAGTCTTCGGTCTTCGATCTTTATGAAGATGATGAATCTATATTCGTAAACGCACAGAATGTCGGAAACATTTTGACAAGAACGCTGAACGAACGACCTTCGAATATTTTGACATCTGTCAGCGAAGGTCGAGCGTGCAACCGTGCCGCAATTGCATCATTCATAAACATTTTCGGTAATTTACAATAAAATGGGTAATGCAAGTGCTAAAGCTGTGGATGTGAAAGTAGCAGAGCCGCCTGCACCGGCGAACGCTGAGAAACCCAAACTGAAGCCATGCTGCGCCTGTCCGGAAACTAAGCGAGCGCGAGACGCATGGTAAGGTTCTAATACAATATAATTTTTATTACGCAACAGCGGTTTTTCTAGAAAAATAGTACTTGGATTCTGGCAATTGAATTGAATGCATGATAATTTGATGTTTTAGTTAGGCCAGAAGTTAGGTCAATTTGGCGATTATTAATAGTTATTTTCAGAAACACATCCATAGACTTTGTGATTTATTCGCTGGGTATTCAGAATGGTTAGCTTCGCATGAAGTCACTTAGTTTTTAAACTATTTGAAAACTTATTAAAAGACATTTAAATCTGCTAATGGAATCTATAGGAAACCAAAAGGAATTTTAAAGCTAAAATATGTCACTGTACCTATTTAAACTTCTTCTAGTTCAAAAGGTTTTGTGTCGGTCTTAAGTACCTAGTAGTATCAGCCATTTGAGTCACACGGCCACTGCAGGGCAAGGGCTTCTTTTCCATCTTTCCACTTATTCCTATCTACTGCAATAATATCGTCGCTAATCTAACTAACTGACGTATCTGACATTTTAGACTAAGCCGATAGCCGACCTTAATATTACTCAATTTAGGTTGGCTATCGGCTAAGTCAAAAATGTCAGATACGTCAGTTAGTTAAATTAGCGACGATATGTGGGTAAACTTTTAAGAGTTGAGTTTGTCCCGTCATCTCCTCCTGAGTCTGCCGTGTTGCCATTTACTGCTGTTTAGGACACATTGTGTGGTTATTTTAGCCCATAGCTCCTATGGCATGCAATAGATGTAGCCAGCCCATTTCATTTTTAGCTTGGCAGGAAAATGATATTGAATTTCCTTATGGTCAAGTTGTAAAAACAATACTAGACTCTGTTTCCCTAATGAAACTGTTGCGTTAGTGTTGTTCTCATAACCATTTCAGGAACATGCTTGGCATATCAAAATATATTACTTACTCATTTTATGCATATATCTTCATAGAAATAATCATCACCATTCTGTTCCCCATAAGGGGCGTAACTAGGATGTGGAGGTCAGATAGGCAGTTGTTTAATTAAAAAATACTGGTATTCAGCTGCATCCGGTTAGACTTGAAGCCGACTTCAACATAGTTGGAAAAAGGCTAGCCAGATGATGACGATTCTCTTGCTCTTATCTTAATTTATCCAAATAAATTCTAGAGTGCATCTTCTTTCATACTTCTCTATTAGTCGTCTCGGTAGTCACTCCCTTTCTAGCCATATAATCTTTAATACAGTCCATCCATTGTTTCTTTGGCCTTACCTTACTCGTATATAGTGATGTTCAAATCGACTTTAAACTAAAAACGTGTTATAGACTATAAACTATATTTTTCTAGCGCGCTATTTTATATGCTATCATTATAACGTGTTGTTACAAAACTTGGCCGCAGTCTGAACGCGGAGACATTATCATTTTATCTGGCAATACGCTAGTTATCTCGCAACTTCGCAAGTACTCGCAACGCGCTGTGCACGAAAGAATATAATAATATCTCATGTAGCGTTATAGATCAATGAACTTTCCTTCATACTTTCCAGGCTTAGGACTGTCTTTAATAAAATTGATTAAATTTTATTATACACATCATTTCTAAGGTCTCAAGTTAATTTCGACCTTATTGACATTTTACAAAGCCTTTGTTTTTTGGTGCAGGATACTTGGTAAATGATCTGGAAGCTGAATTTAACAAAAAAACATGAATGTCAATAAGGTCTAAATTCGCTTGACACCTCAGAAAGTGTCTAGATTATTATGCACATCATTTCTAGGGTGTCAAGCTAATTTCGACCTTATTGACATTTTACAAACCCTTTGTTTTTTTGGTCCAAGATACTTGGTAAATGATCTGGAAGGTGAATTTAACAAAAAAACATGAATGTCAATAAGGTCTAAATTCGCTTGAGACCATATAAAGTGTCTAAATCATTATACACATCATTTCTAAGGTCTCAAGCTAATTTCAACCTTATTGACATTTTACAAACCCTTTGTTTTTTTGGTCCAGGATACTTGGTAAATGATCTGGAAGCTGAATTTAACAAAAAACATGAATGTCCATAAGGTCTAAATTCAGACCTTATTACGTAATAATAACAGATAACAGATACCGCGGGCCGACCGGCCGACTGCCGCCCGAGTTCACACGATTTCGTCCGAGTGCCCCAACGCGCTGTCCGCGCTGTGACGCTATGAGTGAGACTAGTGAGACTATAAAAGTTATAAAGCTATAATGCTATTCCGCTCTAGCCACGTTGTGTAAGTTTAGAATTTGAGATGCCTAGTTTGTTGAAACGTTATATTTCTAGCGCGAAGTCAGAGTCGGTACAACAAACGCTAGATGCTATAAATACATAGCGTGTTATTTTTTGACGCTAGACGTTATATTAGCCACCACTACTCGTATAGCCATCCACATTCATAATCAAAACTTTCATCACAACATGTTCTACTTCATAGAAATAATAATTTTTTTTCTTTTTTGAATTCCAGCATAATTGAAAATGGTGAGGAGAACTGTGGCCCCCTGATTGAAGAACACAAAGCTTGCATGAGGAAGATGGGTTTCAACATCTAATCACTGCATCCTGGGACTGAATAGGATGGTGTACCTAAGATTTTCTTCACGTAATTCTACTTAAATTATTAATATTTTGCAGCACCATGCAAAATAGGATAAGGTCAGAAACATGATGACTGGTGGTAACAAGTGACATTCATCCATGTTTTTTTTAGTAAAGTAAAGCTGCTTTTTTCTTATATTACTTGCCAGTTGTTAACAATGATTTACATAGAATTTTCTAAGAAATATAGATGAGTAATATCAAGAAAATTTGAAAGGTAGAAATAAATAAAGTCACCCGGGGCTATTGTAGCGGGGGCGGGGGCAAATGTAACTGGTTGATTAATCCTACACAGGAAACGCAATAATAACGAGTTATCTCAATCTGTTACATTTGCCCCCTGGTTACAATAGCCCCGGGTGACTTAATGCTTTAACTTTGAAAATATTGTTAGGCTTGTAACAAAATAGTATTTGGTTAGATTGTAATGTTGTATGAATGATCATGATTCATGAGGAATGCATTTTATTATAATTAAGTTTTTAGTCACTGTACTTAATGACCAGGTAGCTTATACAACGTGTAACGTTGAATGCGCAAAACCTCTTAAGGGGTCATTGTACTCATTATTATGAACAACTTTTAGTATGGGACAAAACCTAAAATCGCAAAAAAAATCAGCTGTTCAGTACATTTTGACGAATTATGCGAACAGAAATGTACTGAACAGCAGATTTTTTTTTTCGCGATTTCAGTTTTGGTCCCAAAGTAAAAGTTGTTTATAATGATAAGTACAATGATCCGTTAAGAGGTTTTGCGCATTTAACGTTACACGTTGTATAATTTTATTTGCCAAAGATACCGTTTATCCCTTTCTTCTATTGATTAGTATGCCATCTGGAATGTAAGCCAAAAATTTATTATGCATTCCCTTCAAAAATACAAGCTATCTACTTCAGAAACTGTTGATGTCTAATGTCTATGGTAAAGCCATGTAAAAAAAAAGTAATTATTTTAACAGTAGATTATCCTTTTTATTATAAAACTCATAGTATATATCCGTAAAGATCTGTGACTATAATATATTTCATTCGTCTTCTATTTATTTTTAGTAGTAATGTTGTAAATAAAATGTTTGTTAATAAATCATTTGTTTTTTTTTTTTAACTTATTTAGGCGCGTTGAAACAGAATACATAATAGTACAAGTACAGAAGATTCACCCGCAACATCATGTAAGTAAATAAATAGCGATTCTTGCTACGACACAATAAAGTGCAATTCAGGTCGCACAGCGTTAGTTACCTACAGTTATATATTCACCTAGAAGTTCTCTCTTCCTCTCTCCTCTCTTTCTCGATAGAAAGAGAGGTAACTCGCGCGACGCGTGAGTGATATCGAACTAATATAACGTACGAGCCGGCCGGCACGAGGCAGCCCCCACAGAATTAGCCCGACAGACAAGTCGAGCCCGGCGGCGTATATAGAAATGCTACTTCAGTACGTCCCCTCAGGCGGAGACGATAGAGTCATTTCCAGGCGTTAAACACACGTAAATGCTAGTATTTAAATGCTAATTCCGCGTAAATGCTACTGAATACTAGCATTTACGTGTGTTTAACGCCTGGAAATGCGCTAACTCAAGGTATTCGTCACCGCCTGAGGGGACGTGTGACGTACTGAATTAGCATTTCTATACAGAGTGGCGATTAGGTTATCACAATTCAGTACATGTTACTGGACCCCTCTGCGTTGAAATATTTCATCGGTTGATAAAAAAAAAATAGCTGCTGCATACATTTTGACCCCGTAGGCATTGCATTTTTGTAGGAAACAGCAGATTTTTTTTTAAAGAACTGACGAACAATTTCAACGCTGGGTGCATAGACTTATAAAAAAAGATGGACTCCGCGCTGCGCATATCGAAAGTGAAGCACAGTAAGTATGCCGGGTCCGTTTGTACAAACACGCCTCGCGCACACATTTACATCATAGTATGCCGACCGGCCGCCATTACGTGACACGAGCGACGGCGTCTTTGCAGGTACTCAAATCACGCACACATAGATCGGTAGGGTGCTTCACTTTTGATATGCGTGGTGCGGAGTCCATCTTTTTTTATAAGTCTATGGCTGGGTGATACAGAATCATGAACTGAATATGTGGTTTCTATTATTGTGATGACCTAATCGCCACTCTGTATAAGCAGCCCGGCGCGTACTTGTAGCTTCATACCTAAAATGCGGAGTGCGTCTGGCCTGGTGTTGAGCGATTTTTTGGCAGGGAAAAATCTTATGAATCCGCGTCACACAACTTATTAATATGACATGTTGCGCTGGCAACAACTTTTCACTCCTGTCGCCCCTGTCGGCAGTTCCCATCCATGACTGACTATGGTTTTTCATACTAAGAACTCTGGCCTAGGATAACAGGGCCTACTTTAGAGGCATGAGGAACAGGGTGTAAAGTTCACTCATCCTCCATAGAAAAGGGAGGATACTCCGACCAGACGGGTGTTGTGTCTGGTGGGCCACTGCCCGACGGTTGATGTCGGGACGTTGTATATATGCTAATCGCTTGGTAAACTCTAATTGCGCGATGCAGGTTTTGCGTGACGTCATGTCATTGATGCGTAGTTCATATGTGGCGATGTACATGCCGCCACACTACCAGCGTAAGATGTGAACAACAATGACGAACATACAAAAAGAGTTTCTGTGAATGCAAAAAGAGTACAGGCGTGCATGCGTGCATTGAACTTTTCTTTACTTTTTTTTAATAAGGTCGAAAAGTGGTTCAGCAAATGTCTGCGATGGTACTGCCTATACATAATACCTATATTGACATACCTACGCAACTACCTATAGGTATAATGCGTTTCAGATAAGAATAGGATCGACTTAGCGCCATGTTGTGACGTCATAGCTGTCAAATCGAATATATTGGGTAGGGTGAGCAAAAAAAAAATTTTTTTAAATTACATTTATTTACGAACTTTCTTCTTTACTTTCTGGTAAATTGTTGCCAACAATGAAAATATGAAAGATAGTAGTATAATTTTTTTAAAACTAATTATGACTAATTTTTTTATGTTTTTTTTCATTTTGATTTAACTAAGACTCGGTTAAACAAAAAAAAAAAAAACGTTATTGATACGCAAATAAGTTTTCTTTGCAAACCGTACTTTTTAATCAACATTTGACATGTAGAGGTCATTGATGTTCCTATTCTTATTATCGCATTGTACCTAAAAATATATTTTATTTAGTTCAATGCTTGGCGTTCAGAGGGCGCTGATCGCTAACTAAAACCGATCTCATTTTAAAATATACTTATACTATGTAGTAGGTATGTACGTATACCTATGCATTATTATTACGTTGTTGTGTAGCTACTTTGTGCAGTGTGACTGACACTGACATAGCCACCATCAAGGATTTAAATTTTGATAAAATAAAAAATAGTCGCTAGTTTGTCGTTTGTCGCTAAATATCAGGATCTGTCGGTCACTGGTGCAAAAGTTATAAGTATTCATATGTGGCCGATCTGGAGAGCATCTCCCCAGCATGGCCACATTTATATTTCAAAAACTAGGCCACTTAGTGAAGATCTGTTTTCTCCCAAATTTAGTCGCAATTTTTCGCCAAGTCGCAGATTTGGCCAGGTCTTAGTTTAGAAGATATGATGAGTTAAATTTTTAAGTACCTAAGTACAAGAGCTAGATCAAAGATTTTATCATAAACTCTTCCAGAACCCTTCAAAATCCTTTGGATTGTGATAGGAATAGTGTTAAGGCTCCTACAAACAGGCGCGACAGGCGACGCGAATCGCACGCGACACAAAGGCACCGCAAGTCGCGCGACGAGCGGTCGCGTATCGCCGGGGTGCTGTTCTCATACAACAAAGTACAGACGCCAGCAGGTCAAGCCACCCGAAATTGTCAAATTCCCAATCAACCTTGAACCTAAAACTTTAGCAATAAAGATGAAAATCTATTAAAGAAATTTGACAGATTGTAGTAGCTTGATGTGCTGGCGTCTGTACCTACGTAGGAAGGCATGTCACATCGTCGCTAATTATTATTTAACTGACTGACGTATATGACATTTTGGACTAAGCCGATAGCCGACCTAACTATAAGTAGGTATAGTAAGTTGATACATTTTCCAAGTCAAATCGATCTGTCTAATCGGCGTATCTGTACCTATGCCTTACGGTCCCCATAATAATGCAAAAATCGAGACCGATATACAAGTACAGTAGTACCCAAGTAATAAGGCGCGTCGTGAATCTTCGTTCGCACAGAAAAGAAAGTATGGCCCCGAAGATTAACGAGAATACATAAAACTTACAATCAACCTTAGATCACTACTATAAGGTTCATCACTGCAGCAGTTAGTTCCGTCTCACTCGCAAGTATGGCGGCTGTCAAGCGGCGCGCGCTAACATGCCGGCAGCTACCGACCAATAGCGGTACAGGAAAAAGCGTGGAGCGTGCTGATTGGTCAATAGCATTTCCCGCGCTTTGAAAATTCATCTTCTGCGCAGGTACATCAATAAGCCCTATTAGTTGAGTACTACTGTACCTATCTACAGTTTACAAAAAAAAAAAAAAATAGCTTGCCCTGTAAAATTTTTTTCGAACCAGTTACTCGTACTTACGTCACTTAGATTAGCGACGACATGTGTATGATACAATGCAAAGTCACGTTGCACTCACCGCGCGGTCGCGAACTCCAGCGTACGGTCTATTAATTTTCAGACGAATCTTCTAACTATATCTGGGGTCACAAAGTTTATCAGATGCAAACGTTAATTTCGTAGTATAGGCATTGTTCTTTACGTTATCGGCATAGGTCATTAACAAATTAATTAGCATGTTTTAGATTAACTGTTTCTATGAGATGAGGTTATTACCACCAGTTATGTCTGTGTGAGCAGAGATCAGAGATAAACGCGGATTTTACCACAAAAACTTAAACACTTGTTCAACGCGTGTCTAATGTCAGTTTTACGTCAAACTCCATACATAAATGTCATGTTAAACTGTTGTTTAGCTTAAACAACTGATAAACACAGTTTTGTGGTAATACGGTAGATACTTATGTATGTGATAGATAACCATAATTATACCTAGATGGTCCAACAGGTGTCCTAATAATAGCTCGCGCGATGGGCATCATGGGCCCGATGCCCGCCGCACCGTCACCGCAACGGCGCCATTTCAACAATGTCGGGCAATATTGCTTTGAAAATTGTGTTTGAAATGTGACATTGAAAAAAAAAGACGTAGGTAGACCACGTAGTAGTGCCGCCCCTCGCCCCTCACTTTGCTGTTTGCGCGATGACGCGTGCCCAGTTAGGGATACTCAAAAGAGATTTGCAGCTTTGATTGCCATCATTGCCATCGTACGATCGTTATTTCCTGTGTTCACGGGATGAATTGCAAGCTTCAATTAGGACACTAAAGAAATATGTGTGTCGTACGACGAAATCGCATAGTTTGCTCGTACGATCCTATAGTCAATTAGGACAACACCTCAGCCTCTACGGCTCGCACGGGGTGCGATACTTTGTTATAGTGGGCGGGGGATGCCCTTTCTTCGCGACTCCGGACTTTTATATACCAATACACTAGGGGTAGCCGCGGCTACCCCTAGAATGTGCACGTGGAGTCGGGGTGCCCCAATTCGGTTTTGCGTAAACGCTTCTAAACTGTGAGAAACACCAGAAATATTGTGGCTTGTCGACGCCATATTGACAGTGTGGATTTCAGCGCCAGGTGGCAGAAAATGGAACTAAATTTAACAAGCAGTTAAACGTTATCGATCCAAGTAATTGTCTAGCTGTATGATTGAAATGGCTGAATAGGTATCATTCAGGCCGCTAGTTGAACGACGCCGTTTAGTGAAAAGGCTAGGCGGTTGACTAAACGGCTAAGCGACAAGGCTATAATAAGCTAAATAAGCTATGACGTAGTTGGGTTTTTTTTTTTTTGAGGGTGGGAAATCATCAAATAACTTCTCCCGCTCTGGGTGGAGCGGAAGGGCGTGTCAGACTTTTACTGACTAAAACCCACCCGTGTTCCTTCAGTTGCCTATGCCAGGGCCGCGGTATATTCTTAAAACTACCCGCGACGACGTAGTTGGGTGCGACTTACATAGGTACAGGGTACAGCATAATCATCCTATAATGTTCCCGCTCACACACAGAACAGACAAAGGTCTCTCTGTGAGAGGGAGTGGGCTACACCTCCACCACAACGCGGGCTTGTGCGGGTTCACATGTCTTCGAATATTAGGTTCTAGGACATGCCGGCCGGTTTTGAGAGCAGTGGTGATGAAATATCAAACAAAGAAAGTGCCTGCCTGGGTTCGAACCCACGACCTACCTACAACAAGTCAGGGCTATCACCTACCACTGATATAGGGTACATGCTGGAAGTTCTACAATTCATAATCTGCATAGTTACTTAGGAATTTTGTAATGCCACCTGAAGGGAAAGTACTCTTAATACTGTAGATAGAAAATTTTATTCAAAGAAAACATTCCTTTATTTTTGAATAGAAAGAAAAGTGCATTCAAAGATTTTCGAAAATTCGCTTGCTACACCCGGGAAACGAACCGACTAAAATCTGTAAAAAATACACACTGTAGGTAGGTACTTTTATTTCAGTGATCGTTAGGATCAGTTATAAGGATGAAAATCTCTCTAACATACTTGATAAATTAAATCGTAGGAAAACCATGAAATCTTAAATTTTATTTTTTTTAAACTTCAACCGAATTTTTGAAAATCTTCGAACGCAGTTTTCTTTCTATTCAAAAATAAAGGAATGTTTTCATTGAGTAAAATTTTCTAGTACTTTCCCTTCAGGTGGCATTACAAAATTCCACCCTGTATAAGGCGGCCGTCGCATACAATCATCGAAGCTGCACTTTCAGTGTCTAGCCAATGAATAATAATTACAATCAGCTGTAATCACGAATAAAATAAACAGTGAAATTACTTGACAAATAAACTATTATCTCCCAATCGCGGTGCGAACACAGGGCAGGACGCCTGCCTCCTAATCTTAACTTAACGTTCAAGCTATTAAAAAGTAAACTGTAGCACAGACAATCATTTGAATTAAGAAAAATAGACAATAAAAAATAAATAGTGATGAGGTTCGTGGAAAAAATAATGAAGAACGCAAGGGAGCCGGATTCTGCAGCCAGCTCAGTGAGATCTGTTGATAGCTACGAGTGAGTATTTTAATTAAATTGTTTGTGTTATCTATCGCGTAGCATAATCAGCTTATAATGTTCCCACTGCTGGTAACCTCCTCTCTGTAGGAGGGAGTGGGCCCCGCGGGCCCAGTGTGGGTTGGTGGATGTCGCAATGTACTCGAATTTTTTGATCTAAGTAGTCTGTTCTAGTATTTACATGCCAGTTTCCTCACGATGTTTTCCTTCACCGTTTTTAGAGCAGTGGTGATGAAATAATTTACACAAAATCTAAATCTACTTGTTTGTGTTCGAAACTTCGAAATCACGACCGAACGTAAGTCGGTGTCGTGACTTTTTACAGGTCACGACTGTGAAGTCGCGGGTACAGTTCCTGAACTAATAACATAATTTACACAGCTAACTACATATAATATTTAGGTATGCCTATGTGGTACCTACCTATTATCGGTAAATAAGGCTGTTAGTATATTATTATAAAGTGTGATATGTAAAATAAATAATGATGCAACAGGTTAGAATGTTGCATTTGGTATACCTCTAAGCGAGATATTTGTATTAGTTTGATAAAAATATTTATTGAAAAGTAAAGATAAATATTATTATTAAATTGTCAATATTGCAATGCTCGCGTAAGATGTATAGACTGTGTTCTCTTCGACACTGTAAAATTCAGTAGGTACGCAGCTCATAAAGGAAAGTATTCCGTGTTATATAGGAATCGAATGGACAACCCTTAATCGAAGCGTCAATGTCGCCCATTGCACTACTTATTCAGTAGTAAAATAAAAATAATCAGCCACCCATATTTTTCACAAGATATAAAAAAATGTGTAAGTAATAGGTACTTACTTACTTATACTTGTTGATCATGAGTACAAATGCGATTCAAATAAGAATAGGAACGTCAATGACCTCTATCTGTCAAATGTTGATTGAAAAGTATGGTTTGCAAAGAAAACTTATTTGCGTATCAATAACGTTTTTTTTTTTTTGTTTAACCGAGTCTTAGTTATATCAAAGTGAAAAAAGACATCAAAAAATATTCATAATTAGTTTTTTTTTTTAAATTAATAAGTACTACTTTCTTTCATATTTTCATTGTTGGCAACAATTTTTTTCGTTTTTTTTTCAAATTCTTCCGCGTTCATGTTTCGTAAATAAATGTTATTTAAAAAATATCTTGTTTTGCTCACCTTACCCGATTTATTCGATTTGACAGCTATGACGTCACAACATGGCGCTAAGTCGATCCTATTCTTATTTGAAACGCATTGTAAAGCTTTAAGTTGACGGTATTTATCCCGGGCGTAATAACTTCTGCCCTGCTAGTAATAGCAGGGCAGAAGAACGTTTCCAGTGAGAGATAGTGATGGTGCTATAGGTCGTATATAGCTCCGTCTCTCTCTCTCTCACTGGAAACGTTCAACTTTTGCCCTGCTATAAGAGCTCATAGTAAGCCCCGTGGACTTCGTCGGTGAAAAGTGGCACGACACACACACATAATAAGCATGCCGGGTATTTTGTAGGCCCGTGGGTCGCATGCCCGATGGATGAAAATCATATCGCTTTCCTGGTGGGCTCTGACCACAGAACAGATAAAAGAGGTGTGGATTTCAACTTCGACCAGTACTTCATCGCAGCAACTTCGAGAGTAGGGTAATGCAGGCTATAAACCGAAGCTACCAAGAGCGACAGTTCACTTAACTTTGTATTTAAAAAGAATGACATATTTTCTATCACTCTATCGTGGAGAAAATCTTTTGGAAAATCCCCTTCACATTAGAGAAGGCGAAGGGTTAAAACCTTCACGGTGGCCATACTGGCTATCCACTATATACGTATGTGACAAGAGTCGGTGCCCGTGACTTTGGAGATGGTAGTGCTTAGTATTAGGCCCTTTGGGTAACCCTGTCTATCGCAGTATCGTTGTATGAAGATTGGTTTCTGGTTTGAAATTTAATACCTACTCTTGTACTTACACACTGACACAGTATACCTACAAGTAATAATAAAAATATTTATTTACTAATCTATCTAAGTAGGTACTTATATTATTATTTACTTATACGTATAGGGTGTAATTGTAAACAACGTTATCCTTTTAACCCTTCAAGTGTCGAATGCACCCCATGTGTGCATAAGGACAAAACTTTACATAGTAGGTATATAAGCTTAAATCACATATATAAACGTAAAAAAACATCATCCGATGGAAAACATATCCTCATCAGTAGTTGTGAACCTATAGGGTTCGTAACTAACCCCCAACCCCCCCCCCCCCACCGCTGAGGTTTTGGGTCTAAAAATAGCCCAAACTCAGACACGTGAGGGGTTTTTATTCTAGGGTGGTTTAGGAAAAACCCAAAGGAACAGCCGAAAATTCGAAAAATAAAAATTTTGTCTCACGTGGTATGAAGTTCACCGGGTCATCTAGTCATTAATAAGCTTCCTCCCTGGTATCAGTACCTATACTAATACTCGTAGTATTACCTCCTATAAATATTTACTATTGTAAACTTTAGAACATACAATGAGATGTCGTAATATAGATAAATGTTTCGTCAGCCCCGACCCCAGGTCAATATGCTATATTTAGTATATTTACAAACTAATAAATCAAGAGTAGCCCCACTTCGAATTTGTAAGACCACCACCTCCCTCTTGCAAAAAAAAAAAAAATTTCTTTCTTAATTGTAAAATAGCAAACGTCAACTAAAACTGTTCCAAATTTCAAGTTGATAGCATTAGTAGTTCTTGAGATATCCAGCTGTGACAGACAGACAGACTGAGTCACACCATAAGGGTTCCTTTTTACCATTTTGGTACGGAACCCTAACAACGATAAAAAAAACTAAAAACAAATAAATGGAGCATACCTACACGAACTGGTTCTGCATCTCGAGGCGTTTTAGGCAGGGTTGTATAGCGTCACCGCCGCCGCCGTGTGGCTGTTCAACTTGATTGGCAAGAGGATGAGTGCGGATTGAGGATGAATAAGTTGCCTGTCAATTGCCTTCAGATGATCATGTTCTACTTGCAACGTCAGCAGAACAGTTGCAAGACATGGTGACTGTGTGATGGATGAAGCATTTAAGATGAAAGAGATAAATCTAAATGTGATTAAGACGATGGTCATAGTGTTTGAAAAGAAGAGAATATATCGGTGTCAATCTGCCAGCCTTTTCCCAACTATGTTGGGGTCGGCTTCCAGTCTAACCGGATGCAGGTGAATACCTGTATTTTATATTGAGCGACTGCCTATCTGACCTCCACAACCCAATGACTGGGTAATACGATACCCCTTGGTAAGACTGGTTGTCAGACTTTCGGGCTTCTGACGACACGTAACGACTGTCAAAGATCTACGAATGACAGCTGGGACCAACGGCTTAACGTGCTTTCCGAGGCACGGATGAGTCTCGGTATGTAAAGATGGTCACCCATCCACGGACCAACCCCGGCAAGCGTGGCTTAACCTGATGGATTGACCCATACGGCTGTTATTACTTAGCCACGAGCTCCTCGAGGTGTGTAATGTGAAAATAAAATGATAAGAGTGTGGAGCAAGAAAGTGACTGTATATTTGAGGATTCTGTTTACAAGGGATGGAAAGTTTGATGAAGATGTCGAAAGAAGAGTAAATGCGGGAAATAAATGGTGCTACCTATACATTCGGTTGTGACCAACCAGTTGATGTCCAAAAGGCTCGGCTGGCTGTTCACAATGGTGTGCTGGTACCTACGCTTATGTATGGAAGTGAATGTTGGGTGTGGCAAAAGAAGCATGAAAGTAGAATAAACACTGTGGAAATGCGTTCCTTGCGAAGCATGTGTGGTGTGACTGTGAATGATAGGCTGAGGAATGATGTGATAAGGCAACAGAAAAGATGCTTGGATGGTTTGGTCATGTTGAGAGAATAAATCAAAGGCGACTTTTTTTTGTTGGTAATGACCTTTTCGCAACTGGTTCCGGGAACCGGGAGTCGGCGGGGCCAGAAGGGCCTCTCGCCTTGCAAAATAAAATTTAAGTAGCACAGCTAAGGGCGTCCCATAGTGGGACTCGAACCTAGGCTTAGTGCGCTACTGCTGACTACTGAGCAAGTGGCGACTTGTAAGCATCGGTCGGTTGAAAGGCGACTAACAAAAGGTACTATTTATAAGGCACATGTGAGTGGAAACGCCCGCCGCCGTGAGGGGAACACCTTAGAAAGACATAATAGTGACCTGGTGATGTTCTTCAGAAAGATCAGGTGCGTAGTACTTGTATGAACGTAAACGAGGCAGAAGGGGCAAAAGGAGTAAGTATGTAGATAAGGTAAAAAACTAAAATAAAAAAAGGAAAATTATTTTGACTAGAATAGATTTTGACGTTAAAATGATTAATACACTTTATCAGTGAGTATTTTTATCGCTAAACATTGATCGACCACAACACATTTCATTGTAGTCAGTTCAAGAGAGTTCAAAAGGCTAAAGGAATGCATCAACCCGTCGCGACTCGCGACTGATGGGATCAAGGCAGATCGCCTGTCAGTCCGTGACGACTGACGGCGAGCCTTGGAGGTCTCTCTGATTATAATAACTATTGTAACTATGTTGTAGATTAATTGAGTGACACAAACATTTCGCAATAATGATTGTGTTGATTTATTACTGCACTTTATACTGTTGTTAATTTTTTTATTTATTAAGTAAGTAAGTAGGTACTTCAAACTAAACCAATTCAATCAATCAATTCAATTCATTCAATTCAATTTGCGCCATAAACAACCCACAACATCCGATTCTTTGCTGTAAATGCCGCTTCCATCCTGCCCACCAAAGCCCTCATCTAGCTGGGGCCCTATAGGGCCAACCACAGAACACTTGGTTCTGCCCATTGACTTATTATATCAATGGTTCTGCCACAGGTTCTGCTATCATGTTTACACTCTAAAACAGCACAATAGAGCATCTTTGTATTTTTTTTTCAAGTTTTCGTCACCGTGACGGTTGTAAGATGACTGACGTACGTATTGTGTGCGCGGAGCGGAGCAGACATTAAGGCTGCCGGTCCACCGACCGGAGCGGAGCGAGGCTACGGAGCGGAGAAACGGAGAAATATTAACCAATAGGAGCGCGAGCGGACGGCGGAGTGGAGCGGACTTAAGATTCTATTGGTTAATATTTCTCCGTTTCTCCGCTCCGCAGCCTCACTCCGCTCCGGTGGACAGGCAGCCTTACGGAACTCCGCAAAATTCGCGGTACTTGCGACTTCTATCTGTTTTTATGTTCTGTGGGGCCAACCAAACAATCTGACCTCCACAATGAAGTTAACGATACCCTAGGTAAGACTGGTCCTGACTGGTTGTCAGACTTTATGGGCTTCTGACAACCCGTAACGACTGTCAAAGATCTGCGGATGACCGTGTCTCAATTTTAATTTTAATGGATGGTCAGATGGTCACCCATCCACGAACCGACGGCGGCAAGGGTAGTTTAACCTTCGATTGAACCGTGAGGCTGTTATTATTTAGGCACGAGCCCCTCATTCACTTTTCCATTTCAATTCAAATCATTCGGACAGTATTAGGCCGTGCGCTGCGTTAGGCGTGCGCACGGCGCGGGCGCCCGCGTGGCGTGCTGTTTTCATGTAATCTCATAGATCAGCGCAGCGCACACATGAGATTACATGAAAACAGCACGCCACGCGGGCGCCCGCGCCGTGCGCACGCCTAACGCAGCGCACGGCCTTAGGGTCAGCGCACACCAAGAGCAGAGCAGAGCATTTTCTGAGACTATTGAAAAATTTATCTTATTACAATTCCTTACATTGCAAAATTCAATCGTCCAAACTTGATGCTCGACTACGCTCGAGCATGCTCGAGCATGCTTGGCGTGTATTTAATTTTGCAATGTATGGAATTGTCATAAGATTTATTTTTCAATAGTCTCAGAAAATGCTCTGCTCTGCTCTGCTCTTGGTGTGCGCTGACCCTAACTCTGTGACACAGAACAAACTCTGTGACGTAAAAAGATGGCGCGATAAAAATTGCGCGGAGCGATACAGTTGTCATACTTAATAACAAACTGTCAGTGAATATTGATAATCACTTGACGACAACATACCGACTGGCGCAGTTATATCCAAAGTTAATTGAATTTACGACAACTTTTTGAAAAAAGGTTATTAATATTATAATTTTATTTTTGTGATAGTGCAGGTGATAAAAAAAAATGTTTTGTGTTTTTGGTACCTACTTACTTAATTTTGAATTAGGAAGAGTGCACGTATTAAAAATAATCAAGTTCAGTGATAGGCTATTCGACATTACCTACCCATTTAGTAAAATACTGTTTGTTTTTTTAGAATATTCGGGAGCGCGTATTCCGACATTACTGACTGTGAATATTGTGAGGACCGAAGAATAAAACGATACAAGAAACATACTAATAATAGGTGAGTGGTTTTGTTAATTATTATTTATAAACAAATAATTAGTTTTAGTTAGGTACGTAGTGTGTAAACTCATTTCTCTGCCTGGGGTTCCAGAACCCCAGAGAAATGAGTTTTAGTCTATTGGCCAAAAGACGGATAATTTGAATCCACGCGAATTAAGTAACGCTTCTGTTTCACTCAGTTTTATCTGAGAGTGAGGTGAACTCGCTTTATGAAACCCTCTATTTACCGAAATTTCAGCAATGTGATGTAAATAATCATCGGCATAATTATGTCCAAAATTGTAAAAAAATATTATTACTACGCCAATATTCTGATATCTCCAGTGACGTTTTATCAGACACGCATTAAATATTGTAACTCATCTTGTTAATTTCATTATTCACGCTTATCATTAAACATAACTAGATACTATCCGTGCCAACTAAGAATAGGATCGCGCTTGCTGCCAACTTCATACGATAGCTGCCAAATTAGTACTGCCGACAGCTGTCAAACACACGATAGCTGTCAAATTAGTACGCATTGGTAATGAAGTTCGCGAGTATTGCGGAACAAAATGGCGTCTTGACTGACAGTACTATTCATAATTTGGCACGCTTATTACAACATATCACGCCTGAAAAGGATTCATAGAGTTTCTATTGAATTTGGTGGCACGACGAGATTATCGCCGCGATTTTCACGTCCGTGGAGATGGCGTCTTATGGTTTGGAATCTCTCGAGTCACAGCTCGTAATTGGGACGTAGATATGGTATGGCAGTGTTGGCTTTTCGAGCTGCAGGCCTGCAGCACGTAAAACCCCTGAGCCCTGCGCTTGATCTGCCCAGTCGTCCCCGATTGCCGTCCCATCAGATAACAAGAGGGAGTGCGAAGATTTTGCGCACATACATTGTGTACTTTCGGCCATGATATTACCATTTAGGTATTCATTCAAACTAGGCTAAGAATCAGCACGTTTCGAACGTCAAATTTACATAAGACGGTCCCACAAAACGCCCGCCCTTCACCACTTCCTGGTGCTGTAGCTGGGAAGAACAAAGTTGCGCAACATTTTCCACAGCAGCATGCATTGACTTATATATTACTGCGTATATATCAATGGCAGCACGGCTGTCTGTTCAGTTAGAAGGACTTGATTCTATACAATAAGTAGTACTTATGCAAAATAATTTACATTAGGCAACACAAAATTGCCTTAGATGTCGGCTAGCAGGCTAGCACACACTAATAAATATTTTTTGGACAGATATCACTCACCGAGCAATACAAGTCACAGTTACTACAGCGCCATGAGTCGGGCGGAGGCCGAGCCGCTGCTGCAGGCCGGAACTGTCACCCCTACCTACAGGGCTGTCAGCTCTGAAAGTATTGATTCCTTGGTGAGTTTACCTTTCGCGTATTCCTCGAGCTCCGAATTATAGGGGACTAGATGTTACCCGCGACTTATAGGTCAAATTAGAGGGTATTGGGCTAAGTTAAGGTGATGTATTGAAAAAAATGTGATTTTTATTTATTTAAGATGGCAATTCGATTTGGCACACGTTGTTTTATTCCGAGCGCACACACATTATCACCATCCCCTTCTTTTGCCTATCAAAAGTAATGTCATCACTCTCGTTTATTCAAAGATCAGTCGCCCGGTGGAGCTCATCGACGATGAATCTATGGAGCTTGCCGCGGTTGGTCCGTGGATAGGTGACACTGACCATCTTTTACATACCAAGAGACCTCTCCGTGCTTCGGAAAGCACAATAAGCCGTTGGTCCCGGCTGTCATTCGTGGATCTTTGACAGTCCCTTACGGGTCGTCAGAAGCTCGAAAGTCTGACAACCAGTCTTACCAACGGGTATCGTGTTACCCAGTAACTGAGTTGTGGAGGTCAGATTAGGCAGGCGCTCGATTTAAAATACTGGGAATTCAGTTGTATCCGGTTTGATTGGAAGCCAACCCCAACATAGTTGGGAAAAGGCTAGCCAGATGAAGATCCAGAATGAAAAGTAGCCTTTGTCCTTCTTCAAGTTTCAGGCTACCTATCAGTATTTTATTACGATCGGTTCATAGGTTTACGCGTGAAAGAAAAGTTAACAGGCAAGAGTTACTTTCTCATTTATGCACCTATCATCTGCAGTATTTGGCCAATGATATATGCATTCCCTCTTTTTGCGTCGGGGATTAACTCGTTCACGGACAATACGTCAAGAGACGTGAATTATGACTCATAATATGGCACTACGGCTGTGGGCGGCGATTTAAAATACACCAAAAGTAGAATTCCGTCCACGGCCGACTATTTCCCATAGCATTCATAGGAAGGATATGACTCTGTGCCGTTTTAGGCTATATTACAGACCGCTAGTGCCACAGCAAACACTCCTGCGCGTGCACACAAGTTACCTCTGTCACGCAAACATTGAAAGAACACGTCCGCCTACAGGCGATTACGTCTCTGACCGTTACTGCTGCAACACATACTTTCAAAATCGAGTAATGTGGCAATCCCGCAATCCGTCCCCAGACGTGATGCCACTTTGTATGGAAAGTTTGTGTGCCATATCACAAATTATTGAGAGTGGTTTTGTGTCCGTGAACGTGTTAAAAAGAAAAGTCCTGACTGATTGACTGACTCATCAACGCCCAGCTCCAAGCCTTGAATGTAGAAAGCTGAAATTTTGCAGAGAGGTTCCCTTTATAATGTAAACAAGGAATAAGGAAAGGTTTCCCGGTTGTACGTTCCCGTGGGATAATTTCCGACATCTACGCGGGTGAAGCCGCTGGCAAGAGCTAGTCGTAGATATTCCTATTATACAAATGTTTGGTAATCAGCAGTGAGTGGAGAGTGGGAGCAGTGATGGACTGGTGGCCCAGCGGTAACGGCCGGGACTTACGAGTTGTTGGTCGTAGGTTCGAACCCAGGTAGGCGCTTTACTTTGTGTAAATTATTTCACCACCACTGCTCTCAAAACGGTGAAGGAAAACATCGTAAGGAAACCGGCATGTCCTAGAACCAAACATTCGAAGACGAAGAAGAAGGCCCACTACCTCTTACCGAGAGGAGGCCTGTGTCCCAGAAGTGGGAACATTATAGGCTGATTATGCTGTACAGGTAATAGGAATTTCAAAATGAAATAGACTTGACTGGGCTGCTTCTCTTATGGCATCCTGGGGATATGAGGCCATTAAATTCAAAGAGTTTCCTAGAGTATCCATTCTGATATTTTAATTCCTTGTAAGATCTCAAAGATCATCATCTGCCTAGCCCTTTTCCAACTAATTTTGGGGTCGGCTTCCACCCCTTAACCGGTTACACCTGAAGACGTGGAGCCCACCTCCACCTCTACAACCCAGTTACTGAGTAATACGATACCACTTGGTAAGACTGGTTGTTAGACTTTCGGGCTTCTGAGTTCTGACGACCCGTAACGGCTGTCAAAGATCCACGAATGACAGCTGGGACTGGGACCAACGGCTTAACGTGCTTTCCCCGAGACACGGAGGGGTCTCGGTATGTAAAGATGGTCACATCCACGGACCGATCGCGGCAAGTGTAGCTTAACCTGATCGATCGACCCGTGCGGCTGTTATTACTTAGCCACGAGCCCCTCACAAAATCTCAAGGTATCCAAGAATCATCTTGTTTATTTAACTGACGCGTTTTTTCTGTCATCTGCAGTTGTCGTTGGCTGGTTGGTATCAGAGTCCATACTTCCGCAGCATCCATAGTGCATAGGGTTGCCAGATGGGAACTTACCGAGTCCGGGACAAGATCGGAACTTACCCAGTCCGGGACAATTCCATGTCGGGCCGTGGCTATAGCTATAATTATAAATATAAATTACGGGATATCTAATTTCATATTTGTATAAGTATATTTTTAAAGGAAAATACATTTTATTTTTCAAATTTATACTTTTATTAGTCCAGATAAAAAAAGTTTGGTAGAAAATCACCATATAAAAGATATAAAATTGAGAACATTGCTTTTGTAGTAGGCAATCATCAACAAGTAAATTATGATGTAAGTATCTTATAAACTAAATTTTTTTTTTAATCATTCAATTTTTCGGAATCCGGGACTATAGATCGAATTACTGGACACGGGACAAGACGTAAAATTCCGGGACAATCCCGGAAATCCCGGACATCTGGCAACCTTAGTTCATGATGAGAGAATAGATACTGTAGGTACTTTGAGTCACGAGGGCGTAGCCTTGTGGATCCAGTGACGATACATTGATAAAATAAGCGTGACGACAATTAAGAGGTCAAATCTCGATTTTCTTATCATCGGACTTTTAAATGCGAAGTTTTAAACTACGTAATTTTTTTGCCATTTTAAATAAGTACCTACTATTTAAAACAAAAACGTGTGGTGCCACGTGCCCAATAAATAAACATCGAATAAACATTACTGATGTAAATATTGTAAACAAAACGAACTTAGTTATCGAATATTGGCGTAATTATGGAGCTATATCACGTATCGTATTTCCGATAAACCTATAAGAGTATACAATGCGTTTCAACTAAGAATAGGAATGACCTTGCGCCATATTGTGAAGATTTAGCAAAACTGCGCCTTGTTTACACATTTGCAAAGTCAGTGACATATTTTAACAAAAACAAATTCCAAAAACAGAACTAAAATGGATAAGGATAACATTACAAAACTTTGCAAGCCGTATATTTCTAGTTTCAGTTGACAGTTAGAGGTCATTGACGTTCCTATTCTTAGTTGAAACGCACTGTACATCGAGGCGTGGTTTAGCTCGGTGTGTACCTAAATGAAATGGCGTTATGGCTGTCTAGTTTGACAAGTGAGTTAAGACTCTCACGAGCACTGAACTAAACGCGCATCGTTTAAATGTAGATTATGACAAAATGATTAGATAATAAATACATTTTTAGTTTAGTAAGTTCTCTTAACATATTTATACGTTCGATTTAAATCAAATTTTACTGCACAATAAGGAACTGTTTACGTACTTCTAATCGTATAAAACAGAAAATAGACGGTGCTACTTTGGAATTCTTTTCTAACAAAAAAATTTCAAGTAGGTAATCATGTTTCGGTTTTAGTACAGCAGTATATAATTATAGTCAAATAAAACATAATGGAAAATCCAAATGTTTTAATTCTGATTTTGTATAGGAATTTTAAAAACACAAAATTTATCGATGTATCCCCTTAAATTGGTGACCATACTGACTACCAACACCACCTTCATTTTAAAGGTGTTTAGGTAATGCCGCCCTGGGCCCGCAGTAAAAATATTAGTCGGTAACAGAAAGGAGTAAGCAATAAGGACTAGTTGGTCTGCCCTCAGATGAAGAATATAGTTTTGCGAAAGGTTCAATACTTCAATCACAGGATTGACTGGATCACTACTAGAGAACGAATAAAAAATTTACACAATACAAAAGTGCACGACTCGGAGGTTTTTGAATCACGTTGACGATACATTTTACGGAAAAAAATCTAAAAAAATTCATCGGTATCTTTTGAACGGTTAATGAGTTTCATGAGAATCAATAGGGCTCATCCGAAGATGTGCATAACTCCAGCTTCCTCATAGGTGATAGAATAATTCTACATATTCCAATATTTAAAGCATAATAGCTGCCATCGAAGTTCCCAGTCTTAATTTAGCTGCCGCAAAAACTTCGTCAGTATGAGTCGTTTAGTGTGTGTTAGCCAGAGTGACGTCACCCCAGCTTCCTCATTCAGAACAGCCAAACCAGTGAGGTTAGAGTTTTGGAGTAAAGTCAGAAAATTAAAGCATAATTGCTGCCATCGGCAGCAAAATTTTCAAATCTCTGGTCATAATACTCTATGAGTTATTAAACTTTTAAACATGTGTAAGCTGAAGTGACGTCACCCCAGCTGCTCAGTCATATCTTCCGAATGAAAGAAGATATGATTATGTATTATAGCTCAAAAATTAAAGCATAATAGCTGCCGAAGGCAGCAAAATTTTCAAATCTCTGGTCAAAATACTCTCTGAGTTATTAAACTTATAAACATGTGTTAGCTGACGTGACGCCACCCCAGCTGCTCAGTCATATCTTCCGAACGAAAGAACATAGGATAATGTTTTACAGCTCAAAAGCTAGGTCATAATAGCTGCCGTAGGCAGCAAAATTTTCAAATCTCTAGGTCTCGTAGTTTCTACGTTATAACCAAAAATAGTTTCCGCGCCAAAAAATTCAAATTATTGCCTCGGAGCAGGTAAGGAGCGGCGTTGCCATTCCGTGCGCTACGTTATCAGTTTGTTGTAGTTTGAACTAGATTATAGACTGGGAGCCGACTACACACTTTAATATTGTACTATGTACGGACGCCGGTACAATTTAAGATTTTTCCGTCACGACCCTTGTCTAATATTAAAACATGTAACATGTTACATGTATAAAATGAATTACTTATAGGAAATAATAATAATGACATGGACCTGTAATTTTAATGGTTTTTGAGTTCGAGATGGCGGATCCAAACTAACAGTTTCAAATTTTTCGTCATGGACACCCCTTATTCGTCATGTGTGTCATTTTCATAGTTCTTGAGGTCGCTGAAAACGATGATGAGGTCAAAATAAAAATCCAAAATGGCGGCAGCGAAAATTTTCAAATTTTTCGACATGGGTGTCATTTTCATGATTTTTGTGGTCACTGAAAACGATAGTGGGGTCAAAATGAAAATCCAAGATGGCGGCTGCGAAAATTTCCAAATTTTTCGTCATGGGTGTCATTTTTATGGTTCTTGAAGTCGCTGAAAACGATAGTGGGGTCAAAATGAAAATCTAAGATGGCGGCTGCAAAAATTTTGAAATTTTTGGCCATGGGTGTCATTTTCATGGTATTCGAGGTCAATGAAAACGATAGTGGGGTCAAAATGAAAATCCAAGATGGCGGCTGTGAAAATTTTAAAATTATTCGTCATGGGTGTCATTTTCATAGTTCTTGAGGTCGCTGAAAACGATGATGAGGTCAAAATAAAAATCCAAAATGGCGGCAGCGAAAATTTTCAAATTTTTCGACATGGGTGTCATTTTCATGATTTTTGAGGTCACTGAAAACGATAGTGGGGTCAAAATGAAAATCCAAGATGGCGGCTGCGAAAATTTCCAAATTTTTCGTCATGGGTGTCATTTTTATGGTTCTTGAAGTCGCTGAAAACGATAGTGGGGTCAAAATGAAAATCTAAGATGGTGGCTGCAAAAATTTTGAAATTTTTGGCCATGGGTGTCATTTTCATGGTATTGGAGGTCAATGAAAACGATAGTGGGGTCAAAATGAAAATCCAAGATGGCGGCTACGAAAATTTTTTCTAATTTTTTGATATTGGTGTCATTTTCATAGTTTTTGAGGTCGGTGAAAACGATAGTGGGGTCAAAATGAAAATCCAAGATGGCGGCTACGAAACTTTTCAAATGTTTTCGATATGGGTGTCATTTTCATGGTATTTGATGTCGCTGAAAATGATAGTGGGGTCAAAATAAAAATCTAAGATGGCGGCTGCAAAAATTTTGAAATTTTTGGCAATGGGTGTCATTTTCATAGTTTTTGAGGTCGGTGAAAACGATAGTGGGGTCAAAATGAAAATCCAAGATGGTGGCTGCGAAAATATTCAAATTTTTCGTCATGGGTGTCATTTTCATGGTGGTTGTGGTCGCTGAAGACGATAGTTGGGTCAAAATGAAAATCTAAGATGGCGGCTGCAAAAATTTTGAAATTTTTGGCAATGGGTATCATTTTCATGGTATTTGAGGTCAATGAAAACGATAGTGGGGTCAAAATGAAAATCCAAGATGGCGGCTGTGAAATTTTTAAAATTATTCGTCATGTGTGTCATTTTCATAGTTCTTGAGGTCGCTGAAAACGATGATGAGGTCAAAATAAAAATCCAAGATGGCGGCTGCGAAAATTTTCAAATTTTTCGACATGGGTGTCATTTTCATGGTATTTGAGGTCGCTGAAAACGACAGTGGGGTTAAAATGAAAATCCAAGATGCCGCCTGCGAAAATTTTCAAATACCATGAAAATGACACCCATGACGAAAAATTTGAAAATTTTTGCATCCGCCATCTTGGATTTTTATTTTGACCTCATTATCGTTTTCAGCGACCTCAAGAACCTTGAAAATGACACCCATGACGAAAAATTTGAAAATTTTCGCATCCGCCATCTTGGATTTTCATTTTGACCTCATTATCGTTCCCAGCGACCTCAAAAACCATGAAAATGACACCCATGACGAAAAATTTGAAAAATTTCGCATCCGCCATCTTGGATTTTCATTTTGACCTCATTATCGTTCCCAGCGACCTCAAAAACCATGAAAATGACACCCATGACGAAAAATTTGAAAATTTTCGCATCCGCCATCTTGGATTTTCATTTTGACCTCATTATCGTTCCCAGCGACCTCAAAAACCATGAAAATGACACCTATGACGAAAAATTTGAAAAATTTCGCATCCGCCATCTTGGATTTTCATTTTGACCTCATTATCGTTCCCAGCGACCTCAAAAACCATGAAAATGACACCCATGACGAAAAATTTGAAAATTTTCGCATCCGCCATCTTGGAATTTCATTTTGACCTCATTATCGTTTTCAGCGACCTCAAGAACCATGAAAATGACACCCATGACGAAAAATTTGAAAATTTTCGCATCCACCATCTTGGATTTTCATTTTGACCCCACTATCGTTTTCATTGACCTCAAATACCATGAAAATGACACCCATGACGAAAAATTTGAAAATTTTCGCATCCGCCATCTTGGAATTTCATTTTGACCTCATTACCGTTTTCAGCGACCTCAAGAACCATGAAAATGACACCCATGACGAAAAATTTGAAAATTTTCGCATCCGCCATCTTGGATTTTCATTTTGACCTCATTATCGTTCCCAGCGACCTCAAAAACCATGAAAATGACACCCATGACGAAAAATTTGAAAAATTTCGCATCCGCCATCTTGGATTTTCATTTTGACCTCATTATCGTTCCCAGCGACCTCAAAAACCATGAAAATGACACCCATGACGAAAAATTTGAAAATTTTCGCATCCGCCATCTTGGATTTTCATTTTGACCTCATTATCGTTCCCAGCGACCTCAAAAACCATGAAAATGACACCTATGACGAAAAATTTGAAAAATTTCGCATCCGCCATCTTGGATTTTCATTTTGACCTCATTATCGTTCCCAGCGACCTCAAAAACCATGAAAATGACACCCATGACGAAAAATTTGAAAAATTTCGCATCCGCCATCTTGGATTTTCATTTTGACCTCATTATCGTTCCCAGCGACCTCAAAAACCATGAAAATGACACCCATGACGAAAAATTTGAAAATTTTCGCATCCGCCATCTTGGATTTTCATTTTGACCTCATTATCGTTCCCAGCGACCTCAAAAACCATGAAAATGACACCTATGACGAAAAATTTGAAAAATTTCGCATCCGCCATCTTGGATTTTCATTTTGACCTCATTATCGTTCCCAGCGACCTCAAAAACCATGAAAATGACACCCATGACGAAAAATTTGAAAATTTTTGCATCCGCCATCTTGGAATTTCATTTTGACCTCATTATCGTTTTCAGCGACCTCAAGAACCATGAAAATGACACCCATGACGAAAAATTTGAAAATTTTCGCATCCACCATCTTGGATTTTCATTTTGACCCCACTATCGTTTTCATTGACCTCAAATACCATGAAAATGACACCCATGACGAAAAATTTGAAAATTTTCGCATCCGCCATCTTGGAATTTCATTTTGACCTCATTACCGTTTTCAGCGACCTCAAGAACCATGAAAATGACACCCATGACGAAAAATTTGAAAATTTTCGCATCCGCCATCTTGGATTTTCATTTTGACCCCACTATCGTTTTCATTGACCTCAAATACCATGAAAATGACACCCATTGCCAAAAATTTCAAAATTTTTGCAGCCGCCATCTTAGATTTTCATTTTGACCCAACTATCGTCTTCAGCGACCACAAACACCATGAAAATGACACCCATGAGGAAAAATTTGAAAACCTCTTAAGGGGTCAAAAAAATCAGCTGTTCAGTACATTTTGACGACTTATGCGAACAGAAATGTACTGAACAGCTGATTTTTTTTTCGCGATTTCAGTTTTGGTCCCATAGTAAAAGTTGTTTATAATGATGAGTACAATGACCCGAGGTTCTGCGCATTTAACGTTACACGTTGTATAGGTATATAGATTACTAGCTTTTGCCCGCGGCTTCGCCCGCGTGGATGTCGGAAAATATCCCATGGGAACGTTTGTGGAAAACATAGGGCCGTCCGATATAACTGTGCAAACTCAAATCGCTACGATATATCGTTACCGTGTATAGTAGGCATAAAGCTACCAGTCGGTATGATTTTTTCCGACATCTTCAACAGTCTTCGTCACATTTCAGACAATTTAAACCAAAAAATAATGAATACATTGAATCACTCCGTTCATTGGAGAAAACCGTATGAAAATCCGTTCGGTACTTTTTGACATTATCGCATTCAAACAAACAGACTTACGCGGCGGGGGGACTTTGTTAATTACTTAAAATTTATTATGCCAGTCACGCTCGCACAAATAACTTTTGTCCGAGTGTCCACTCGTTCAAATAATTTCCTCGTATAAACGTCGAATGAAATAATGACTAAATGTTACCTCAAGATTCGAAGTATGACTACATTTGCAATCCCTTAAATCTCTTAAAAGAGGTAGGTACACAAATATTTGTCAAACCCTATTGTACTCTTTAGGGGGCGATTTTTCAAAAACGCTGTACCATATATTTCTTTATTTCCTACCAAAAGCATAAATTTGAATTTTCATATCCCTAACTTAAGAAATGCTGGGTTTCCCATACAAACTTTCATCCCTTATATCACCCCCTGTAGGATTATGTTTTAAGACAAAAAGTATCCTATGTCCTTTCTCAGGATGGCAACCCTGTAGGATTATTTTTTTAAATAAAAGTATCCTATGTCCGTCCCCAGGATACCATCTATAGCCTTGCCAAATTTTATCGAAATCCGTTCAGTGGTTCTGGGTTTTCCATACAAACTTTCATCCCCTATATCATTCCCTGTAGGATTATTTTTTAAGACAAAAAGTAGCCAATATCCTTCCCCAGGATGCTATATAAAGCCTTGCCAAATTTTATCGAAATCTGTGCAGTTTTGTAAATTTTAAAATCAACCCCTATTTTACCCCCTTAGGGGATGATTTTTCAAAAACGCTGAACCGCATATTTCTTAATTTCCTACCAATAGCATAAATTTGTTATCCCTAACTTAAGAAATACTGGGTTTCCCTTACAAACTTTCATCCCCTATATCACCACCGCTAGGATTATTTTTGAAAAAAAAAAGTAGCCTATGTCCTTCCCCAGGATGCTATATAAAGCCTTGCCAAATTATGTCGAAATCCGTGCAGTTTTGTAAATTTTAAAATCAACCCCTATTTTACCCCCTTAGGGGATGATTTTTCAAAACCGCTGAACCGCATATTTCTTTATTTCCTATCAAAAGCATACATTTTAATTTTCACATCCCTAACTTAAGAAATACTGAGTTTCCCATACAAACTTTCATCCTCTATATCACCCCCTGTAGTATTATTTATGGAAAAAATAGTATCCTATGTCCTTTACCAGGATGTTATATAAAGCCTTGCCAAATTTTGTCGACATCCGTGCAGTTTTGTAAATTTTAAAATCAACCCGTATTTTACCCCCTTAGGGGATGATTTTTGAAAAACGCTGAACCGCATATTTCTTTATTTCCTATCAAAAGCTTACATTTTAATTTTCACATCCCTCACTTAAGAAATACTGAGTTTCCCATACAAACTTTCATCCCCTATATCACCCCCTGTAGTATTATTTATGGAAAAAATAGTATCCTATGTTCTTTACCAGGATGTTTTATAAAGCCTTGCCAAATATTGTCGAAATCCGTGCAGTTTTGTAAATTTTAAAATCAACCCCTATTTTACCCCCTTAGGGGATGATTTTTCAAAAACGCTGAACCGCATATTTCTTTATTTTCTATCAAAAGCATACATTTTAATTTTCACATCCCTAACTTAAGAAATACTGAGTTTCCCATACAAACTTTCATACCCTATATCACCCCCTGTAGGATTATTTTTGAAAAAAAAAGTAGCCTATGTCCGTCCCTAGGATACCATAGCCTTGCCAAATTTTATCAAAATCGGTTCAGTGGTTTAGGCGTGAAAAGGTAACAGACAGACAGACAGACAGAGTTACTTTCGAATTTATAATATTAGTATGGATTAGTTCCACTATAGTTCAGTCGGCTCTCAGTCTAAGATCTTCAATATTCAAAATAAAATTGTTTTGAGCGCAAGCTATAATGACTTCTAATACAATTCTTGCTAAGTACAAACTTGATTGCAATAATGTAGCGCACGGAACGGCAACGCCGCTCCTTACATGCTCCGAGGCAATAATTTGAATTTTTTGGCGCGGAAACTATTTTTAGCTATTACGTAGAAACTACGAGACCTAGAGATTCGAAAATTTTGCTGCCTACGGCAGCTATTATGACCTAGCTTTTGAGCTGTAAAACATTATCCTATGTTCTTTCGTTCGGAAGATATGACTAAGCAGCTGGGGTGGCGTCACGTCAGCTAACACATGTTTATAAGTTTAATAACTCAGAGAGTATTTTGACCAGAGATTTGAAAATTTTGCTGCCTTCGGCAGCTATTATGCTTTAATTTTTGAGCTATAATACATAATCATATCTTCTTTCGTTCGGAAGATATGACTGAGCAGCTGGGGTGACGTCACTTCAGCTTACACATGTTTAAAAGTTTAATAACTCATAGAGTATTATGACCAGAGATTTGAAAATTTTGCTGCCGATGGCAGCAATTATGCTTTAATTTTCTGACTTTACTCCAAAACTCTAACCTCACTGGTTTGGCTGTTCTGAATGAGGAAGCTGGGGTGACGTCACTCTGGCTAACACACACTAAACGACTCATATTGACGAAGTTTTTGCGGCAGCTAAATTAAGACTGGGTACTTCGATGGCAGCTATTGTGCTTTAAATATTGGCATATGTAGAATTATTCTATCACCTATGAGGAAGCTGGAGTTATGCACATCATCCGAAGGATGAAAGAAAACTTATAGAAGAAAAACTTCCCTGTATATGAATTCCATGTTAATTGAGAATTTGAGATTATGAAACGATTTTATGTTGAAAGAAAAAGAAAGAAAGAAAGAAAGAAATACGTTTATTTGCGGTAGGTAAACATGACGCAAAGCACAACAAAATAAAATAAAATAACAATTTGTAAAACAAGTTTGGGAAAAATATGCGTCACATCTACCAAAACGTGTTGATTTAGACAAGGTGATATATCGAGTCGAGCACCCTCACATGCTGAAGTTGTGACTGTTATGAGGCGTGCAGTAAAAGGCAGACAACAAACATAATCATGTTTACCCTCTCTGTGAGAAGGAGTACGCCTTTCCATCATACCTTATTCCTCGACCACACGTTTCCATCCATAACCCATTACGGTTTGATGGATGGCACGATGACAAACATACAGACCGAGCTATAGCAACGTCTAGCTTCTAAATCCAAACTGATAGGGCGCACGTTCCAAAGCCAAGTCGTTTCCGGATCAACTCATTAAATTAAACTTATCTCCGCCATTATTCTGGACACTAACGATTTTGTTAATCATCGCAGTGCCGTCACTGGCCATAATAATAACTAAATGGACCATCTGATCTATATTTAGTCAAGGATACTATGCGCTGATAAAGCGATTCGAGACGCCAGTGTTTTGACTATTTGCGATACTATTTAAGACTTCATTAGGTAAGGAGCTTAAAATACTACTTACCATTAGGTACCTACAGTGGATAATATCAGGTCTTTACTATGAAATTGCTGTTTTACATAGAAAAAATGGAACAATTTTTTTTATTACAAAAACAAAAACCGACTTCCAAAAAAAACACTACAAAGTGAAAAATAACTTTAATTTCGGAAGTCGGTGTCTTTGGATCTTTAGTTTAGTTTTTTGCCACCGACTTCCGAAATTAAAGTTATTTTCCACTTTGTAGTGTTTTTTTTTTTGGAAGTCAGTTTTTGTTTTTGTATAAAAGTTTTTATTTATCACTTTTTAGTGGTTCAGTTTGTAATTTATCTAAGTTACAATAACCCAATGTCAACTGCTCATCACGTTTTACAAAATGTTGCTTTTCCCGATGCAGGGACGTTACTTGTTGAGGAGTTCTCCTAGTAAGAACCAGGAGAAATGGAGCTCATGGTGAAGTCACCATTACCATTATTTTGACGAGCATAAACCATATTAAAGTAATCGAATCGCAACCTAACCTGTTATATACTTAGATATAATCATCAGTTCCAGTTCACCGAATGGTACTTTCCGAGAGCAAATGCACGAGTTACTATAAAAAATACCGAAATCGATATAGGTGTGCCCATAAAATTTGAGGGTTTCCCTCGATTTCCATGGGATCCCATCATCAGATCCTGACTTGATGATCATGGGACCACTTGGGACGTATACCCTTTCGAACAAAAAAAGAAAAATCCAAATCGGTCTAGCCATTTTCGAGTAATCGGGGAACATACATAAAAAAAAAAAAAAGGTTCCGACGAATTGAGAACCTCCTCCTTTTGGAAGTCGGTTAAAAAGAAACATTGGCGATGCACTTTTGTCATTTCGTTGTAGAACCTGCTGTAGTGCCGTGTGATTCTGTAAGACCTCATTTTATACTTCGAATCTGAATACGCTGTGTGTTTCTTGATTGGCATTCTCACTTTCTCAGTTGATAATTCGAATTTACACTAGCGCTACCCTTGCGAGCGTGTCAGCGAGTTGAACTAAATTGACCGTGAGATTTTGACAGATAAAGTATAAGATGACGTAAGAAGTCGCATTCAGTAAGATAATTCCCTGTCACTTCGACGCTCACTTCGCAGTGTCAAATAAAAAACAAGTGATGCGAAGTGAGAGTGAATAGCGATGTGAGACACGAGTTGTTGTTTGAATTTTACAGAATCGACGTACTGGGGACTTAGTATTAGTCTATAAAAACAAAGTATGATTTTGATGCGGGATAGTACGGGGTTCCATACATCCATGAGCATTGTCCTTTGACCAAACCTTTCTGATACATCCTGCCTGTATAATAAAACATGTACCTACTTAAATATAAAACTCAACCTATAATTGCCCTACAGTAAAAAGGTAAAGCCAAAGGGCTGAGGCCTCTTCTCTTACAGAGAAGGCACGAGCATTGCTTTTTTGGCACGCTTCTTGCTTTTACGCTTGCTCGCACGCTTTCTCAAGACGGTTTGGCGATTTCAAGCCGTTCATTTTTCTGTATTTATACCTACATATAGATGACTAGCTTTTGCCCGCGGCTTCGCCCGCGTGGATGTCGGAAAATATCCCATGGGAACGTTCATGTGGAAAACATAGGGCATATCCCTAACTTAAGAAATGCTGGGTTTACCATACAAACTTTCATCCCTTTTATCACCCCTTGTAGGATTATGTTTTAAGACAAAAAGTAGCCCATGTCCTTTCCCAGGATGCTATCTATAGCCTTGCTAAATTTTATCGAAATCCGTGCAGTTTTGTAAATTTTAAAATCAACCCCTATTTTACCCACTTAGGGGATGATTTTTAAAAAACGCTGACCCGCATATTTCTTAACTTCTTACCAATAGCATAAATTTGTTATCCCTAACTTAATAAATACTGGGTTTCCCTTACAAACTTTCATCCCCTATATCACCCCCTGTAGTATTATTTTTGAAAAAAAATAGTATCCTATGTCCTTTCCCAGGATGCTATATAAAGCCTTGCCAAATTTTGTCGAAATCCTTGCAGTTTTGTAAATTTTAAAATCAACCTCTATTTTACCCCCTTAGGGGATGATTTTTCAAAAACGCTGAACCGCATATTTCTTTATTTCCTATCAAAAGCATACATTTTAATTTTCACATCCCTAACTTAAGAAATACTGAGTTTCCCATACAAACTTTCATCCCCTATATCACCCCCTGTAAGATTATTTTTTAAGACCAAAAGTAACCTGTGTCCTTCCCCAGGATGTTATATAAAGCCTTGCCAAATTTTATCGAAATCCGTGCAGTATTGTAAATTTTAAAATCAACCCCTATTTTACCCCTTAGGGGATGATTTTTCAAAAATGCTGAATCGCATATTTCTTAATTTCCTACCAATAGCATAAATTTTTTATACCTAACTTAAGAAATACTGGGCTTCCTTACAAACTTTCATCCCATATATGACCCCCTGTAGTATTGTTTTTGAAAGTATCCTATGTCCTTTCCCAGGATGCTATATAAAGCCTTGCCAAATTTTGTCGAAATCCGTGCAGTTTTGTAAATTTTAAAATCAACCCCGATTTTACCCCCTTAGGGGATGATTTTTCAAAAACGCTGAACCGCATATTTCTTTATTTCCTATCAAAAGCATACATTTTAATTTTCACATCCCTAACTTAAGAAATACTGAGTTTCCCATACAAACTTTCATCCCCTATATCACCCCCTGTAGGATTATTTTTTAAGACCAAAAGTAGCCTGTGTCCTTCCCCAGGATGCTATATAAAGCCTTGCCAAATTTTATCGAAATCCGTGCAGTTTTGTAAATTTTAAAATCAACCCCTATTTTACCCCCTTAGGGGATGATTTTTCAAAAACGCTGAACCGCATATTTCTTAATTTCCTACCAATAGCATAAATTTGTTATCCCTAACTTAAGAAATACTGGGTTTCCCTTACAAACTTTCATCACCTATATCACCCCCTGTAGTATTATTTTTGAAAAAAATAGTATCCTATGGCCTTCCCCTGGATGCTTTATAAAGCCTTGCCAAATTTTGTCGAAATCCATGCAGTTTTGTAAATTTTAAAATCAACCCCTATTTTACCCCCTTAGGGGATGATTTTTCAAAAACGCTGAACCGCATATTTCTTTATTTCCTATCAAAAGCATACATTTTAATTTTCACATCCCTAACTTAAGAAATACTGAGTTTCCCATACAAACTTTCATCCCCTATATCATCCCCTGTAGGATTATTTTTGAAAAAAAAAGTAGCCTATGTCCGTCCCCAGGATACCATCTATAGCCTTGCCAAATTTTATCGAAATCCGTTCAGTGGTTTAGGCGTGAAAAGGTAACAGACAGACAGACAGACAGACAGACAGACAGACAGACAGACAGACAGACAGAGTTACTTTCGAATTTATAATATTAGTATGGATGGTATAGAAGGAACCTCTACCTATCTACTGTAAATAGTTAGGTGTTCTTAAGAAAAAAAAACAAAAACGACAACAAAAAACATCGTATAACTACAGAAGATTCACTCCACAAAATCATTTAGATAAAGAGCGGCCGCACAGCGATAATTACATAAAGTTTTATATTCACCTAGAGAAGTTGCCTCTCTATATCGCGTTTATACCTTCCGACTCGTTATAGGGTTGTGTTCTTTTACGAAGCGGCGCGTGAGTGAGTATTGAAAGGTAAATGACTACCAAAAAAATGTAATGCTACCAAAATGGATAAATGCTCACCAAATCTGTGTCCACCTGCTGATGAAAACCCTAACCCTAGACTAGACGGTCGACGTCAGGGGCACCCCGAGGTTTCGTTGGTTAGGTTCCTTTAAACCCTGCAGATAGAAATAGGAGCCCTGAAAAGCGGGGCTCCGTCGACCTGCTCTCAGTTTTCTAAAGTTATAATTTCACAATAATATGGTTTTAATTTTGGTGAGCATTTATTAATTCTGGCAGGTATTTTGAATTTTTTGGTAGTAAAATATGTAGGTACTTTTCTAGTAGGCGTACGTTAGTACTATTATTTATTCTGTGGTAGGCGTTTAAACACAAACCGTATTGTAATAACGTGCGAGCCGGCCGGTGTGCGACAGCCCACACTGAATTAGCCCGACAAGTCGAGCACACCGCGTACTTGTAGCTTCATACCTAAATTTTCTATAAGTAATGAGGCGCTTGGACATGTAAAAAATTGTAAAGTAATAGTGTACTCATTGTCTTAAATGCTCTAAGACTCATTGTTGAAGAGCCTACAAATAAAAATAAATAAATGCGCAGTGTGCCTGGCCTGGTACAAAAATTGCACGTAAAATACTGTGTGATACCACCTATCATCACTCATCATAAATCATTTATCAATAAGTTACTCATCGAGTATACAGGGTGTAAGGGACAGCCCTCCGCAAACTAACAGGGTGCATTCAGCTCCTCATTCTGAATCATATTCCACCGGAAATTTTCTCAGGAAAATTTTCATTTTTTCAAATTTTTTTTCAGTTACATTTTCATTATTTCAATGTAAAATTGCATTGTGTGTTCGCAGCACTCCATTTATGTAAAAAAAACTGCAAAAAAAAAACCAGCAATGGATGTTGAAATACTCTAACCAACGACGCGTGAAATCAGCTGTTCACTTTCTGTATAGCTACAGAGTTCATCGAACTCACCGCATACCTATTACCTACCCCTCCCCACCAGTAATAGACGCTCCGATTTGTGCACAAAAACACAAACAAATCAGGTTTATTGGGGTCCCTTAAAGTTCCTGAAAAAATTTCATGTACCGGTCGTCTTAGTATGACATACTGAATTCACCCTATCAGTTTGCGGAGGGCTGTCCCTTACACCCTGTATAAATAAAAGGGTTTTAAACTTTTGCCTTGAACCGCGCTTGCAACTCGTTCTGGCTGGCTGCACAACCTTGGTCTTCTTCTCTGATATCAGCACGAACTATGTTCAATTAGTCTTACTGCAGGAATTATGAAGGAGGTACAATAAAAAATTTGTTTTGCTTAATTTTGTTTTATTGAGCTACAATAAGAAGTATAATAAATCGAGAAAAAAATTACAGCGGTTATTGGTGAAATTACAGGACAAAGCCATTTATGGCTTGGTATGCACTGTTGTAAATTATCGTGCATGCATATGTGGCTTCGCATACGTTTAGCAATTTATTATACTGTATCTTTGAAACAGTTTTGTTTGTCATTATAACAGAAATATACTTCACATTTTTCACACTTGGTGAACGAACGGAACTTTGAGCAGTTTTGGCATAAGTGTTGATTTTTCATCCACGTGGTGTGGTGTAGTGATAGTGTCGTGTGATGTGTGTGTTGTAGTGTAGTGTAGTGTAGTGTAGTGTAGTGTAGTGTAGTGTGGTGTGGTGTGCTGTGGTGTGCATGTGTGGTGTGTTGGGTGTGGTGTATTAGATTATAGAATATTTAATGAGTTTCGGCTACTAACCGTGTTCCAGAAGTGCCTCGGTTTCCTCGTAGGTAAGTGGTTTTATCCAGTCTATTATACTTTTTTTACAGTCTCGGTAATTTTTATTATATACATATACATGTTTATTAATTCTGTTGTACAGTTGTCCCGAACGTTTATTAAATTGCCTGCTTGCAAATCTAGTTTTTGTTTGAGGAATTTGGGAAACTAAATCTTTTCTCCTTTTAGATTTTTGGCTAATATTATATGGCAAGGCTTTATGTTTTTTAAGAGCAGTTTGGGTTATGTACAGTTTTCTAACAGAGAGTAAATCACTTATTTGGTATAAGCTTTCAGTAGAGAATCTTTTATTTTTAAAATACATAATTTTTATTAATGTACGTTGTGCTCGTTCTACATCTATAAATTTTGTTTTAGCAGCACCGCCCCAAATTGGGATGCAATACAGTAGCACAGACTGTGCCAGTGCTACATATACTTCATTGAGGAGATTTCTGAGACGGTTCTTACTGCTCACTATTTTACATGGAACAATATGCCTGAGGGTTTTAAAGATCCAACTGAGTTTCCTTATTCTCCCACAAGTTTGCTCAATATGGGGATACCAGGACAGTGCTTGGTCTACCACAATTCCCAGATATTTAGTCTTAGTGACCTTCTCAATGAATGGGCAGTTACAAATTGTAGTAGTCAAGTCTCCACAGGTGTGTACCTTTAAATGTAAGTCATCAATAGGCTGTGTTCTGCTAGTGATACTGAAACATACGTAGTTAGTTTTATTAGTGTTTAGCGAAAGTAAGTTGCTTTTTAGCCATTCAGCTACCCGAGCCATCCCTGCCTCTGCACTCAGCTTAACCTCATTCCAGGAAGAACCCGTGAACACAATAGATGTATCATCAGCGTACGAAAATACTTTTGCATTTTTTATTTCAATATTGCAAAGATCATTGATATAAAGGAGAAATAGTGTAGGCCCTAAGACACTACCCTGTGGTACGCCGTATAATACATCCTCGTCATCACTGGTATACTGTCCTATTTTTACTCTTTGCTTCCTGTTGGTAAGATAGTCTTTGAGTAAACAGAGCGCAGTTTCTCTTATTCCGGCTTTTTCCAGCTTATTCACAAGGATTGGGACAGAGACGGTGTCAAATGCTTTTTTGAGGTCTAAAAATACAGACAGACATTTGTTTCCTTTGTCAAGCTGTTCGGTTACAAAAGAGCTTAACGTACTTACTGCATCTTCAGTACATACACCCTGTCTAAAGCCAAACTGTGAATTAGATATAATATTATATTTTTTGAGATAATTAGTTAGTCTGGTATTTATAATCTTTTCAAGCACTTTTGATATCGACGGTAAGACGGAAATGGGCCTGTAGTTGTTGATATCGTCTCTGTCCCCTCCATGTAAACTGGGGTGATGACAGATTGTTTTAGTGGAGCCGGGAAGACGCCCTTTTGGAGACATAGATTGGCAAGATGAGCTATAATGGGAACAGCTTCCTTTCTTATATGTTTTAAGAATTTTGTCGAGATGTTGTCCCAACCCGGGGCACTGTCAGATTTCAGGTTCATCAGTATACTTTCTACTTCTGCATTGTCAGTATCCAGCAGCACAAAGGTATTGAGTTGTGATCGTAATGCATGTATTCGGTTTTTAGAATCATTACTTAATCCCGGATTAATTTTTTGAGCAAGTTGTTTTCCAATATTTGCAAAATATTCATTGATGTAGTTTATTGATTCTGTAGGAGTTGCTTTTATGTTTAATAATTCTATGTTTTGACTTTTTACTTTATTTGAGTATGTGATGGTTTTTATGTTTTTCCAGAGTAATTTGTTGTTAGATACTGAGTGAGCAATTAAATTTCTTTCATATTCCCTTTTAATTTTTTTTATTAAAAGAGTCGGGCTCGCGCACCGAGGGTTCAGAGAGCTTAGTTGCGAGTTTTTAAACTAACTCGATCGCGTTAACGTAAACGTCAGTTTGTACTGAAAATGAATAAGCGCCGTCTGGTGACTGTAATGGGAAACACAATTATTCCATAAAAATTGACGTACGTCAACGTTAACGTAAACACGATCGAGTAAGTCTATAAACTCGCACTCTGTTCCGATTTCTGAAAAAGTGTGCTATTTAGAGACATCGTTTTATTTTTCCTGTAATCTTTACATAAACTTCTATCACATAGAATAATTTCAGATTATTCTTACAAACTTCGGAGATAAGGTGGGAACAGATTTTTTTTACATTTTTCATCAAAAGTCGAAAACTATGCGGCCTAAAAAAAAATGTTTGAGAATGTGCAAATAGCGCTCTTTCATATGATATCCCACATGACCTAGTAGCCCCACTTCGAATTTTTAAGACCACCTTTCAGTCCCTGTCGCAAAAAAAAATCTTTCTTATTTGCAAAATAGTTGAGCAAACGTCATCTAAAACTGTTCCAAATTTCAACTTGATTATCATTCGTAGTTCTTGAGATATCCAGCTGTTACAGACGGAAAGAAAGGCAGACTGAGTCGTACTGAACCCTAAAAAGGGTTTATTAATTGTTTCTGTAATACGAAAGGTTAACAGCTAATTATGATCTATGTCATTAGTCAGCTATAGTAACAAATGATTAGCAAAATATACTTTACGTGTCATCATTTATCTTGTACGTCTGTGGTCAAAGGCCTTTGTTATAAACATTATCAGCAATAAGCAACAAATTTTGGGAATAGACTGATGTCGCTAAATCGCCAGCGTGTAATTCAACGTGTTAAGAGGAAAGGCGGGTGGCCAGACTTTTGAAAATTAGGTATTTTAAGAAGGTATTGCTGTCGCTCTGCGAGCGCTCCGCCCTCGAATTCATGCGATAAGGACAACTGCAGATCCGACTAAATAGCCTATGTAAAAAGTCACATTTCGAGGTTTGGCTCTCGCCTATTTCCTCCTCCAATATTGGACCAATTTAAAAGATATTTCATAAACTGAATAAGTAGTATATATACTATGCCCCTATGTTTTTCTTTTTTCGTTAATAGTTGTCAAATTGGTACACTAGGCGTCTGTTGACAGCGGTCTGAATATACAATTTTGAGCATTTTTGGAGGGTTCTTATAAAAATAATATATCATCAAAAAGGAAAACATAGGGGCATACAAGTAACTGATATTTATATTTCTGTAAAAAATCATTGCTTTATGGTCATTAACCAGAAAGAAAACAGGCGAGAGCGTTTGTATCTTTTTGTATGGAGAAAAGAGCACCCACGTTTCCTATTAATAAAATTCACGTTTTCATAACCAAAAGAATCGAAAGACTAAAAAGAAAGAAAGACTTTATATTGAAGTAATTGAACAGCTGATGATTCGAATTAGGAACTCGGAAAACATTGCGTTCACGTTTTAATCTGCTATTTGCTCACCAGGAAAACTGCTTTAAAAATAAACTTGTGTTTGAACGATACGGGTTCAATGGAGAGACAGTGGTGGCCCAGTCGTAACGGCCCCGAATTACTAGTTGTAGGTCGTGGGTTCGAACTCAGACAGGCCCTTTACTTTGTGTCAATTATTTCATCACCTCTCAAAATGGTGAAGGAAAACACCGTGAGGAAACCGGCATTTCCTAGAACCGAAAATTCGAAGACATGTGACATCTACCAACCCGCACTGGGCCCGCGTGGTGAATTACTGTCCGCTCCCTCTCACCGAGAGGAGGCATGTGTCCCAGCAGTGGGAACATTATAGGCTGATTATGTAAGGGCAGTGGGCCAAAATCTGCATCTATGAAACTCTATGAGCGGAACGGCTAAGGATTAAGCGCGTGAAAGTTAGCAATCATATCCGCAAACATTGTAAGAAAGAGAAAGAACCGTAGTCTCGGCCAAGGAAGTCAGAAACCCGGTGGTGCATTGAGGATTGAGGAAAAGAGTTAACCCTAAAAACAATGTTAAATATCCCCTTGAACGCTAGATACAGTTTTTGTTTTTTACTAAACTAGTAATGTTCTTTCTTTTAGGGGCCAGCAGAACTATCTTCAAGTGCTGTCCTATCCACATTCAACAAGACATTCGAGAAGACTTTCAAACCGGACACAAAGAAACAGAGTTCACTAATCACGATGTAAGTAAGTTACAATATCTAGGGATGATGACTAAAAATTTTTTTGTCCATCATACACAATGTAGATTATTAAAAAATATTGCACACGTATTTTTTCTTTTTAGGGTTCCATACCTCAAAAGGAAAAAACGGAACCCTTATAGGATCACTTTGTTGTCCGTCTGTCTGTCTGTCGGTCTGTCAGTCTGTCAAGACCCTTTTTCTCAGGAACGCGTGGAGGTATCAATTTGAAATTAATATCAAGTACGTAAGTCTGTGGTCCCTTGTAGTCCTAAAAAACTTAAGCTTCTACAGTCAACGCAATCAAAATATACGGCCAATTATGCAATATTTTTTTATACTCGCAAGTAAATCAAAACCTATAGGGTACTTCCCGTTGTCCTAGAATCTTGAAATTTGGCAATAAGCAAGGTCTCACAGCACAAGTAAAAGAAAAAGTTCGAAAATTGTTAATTTGTCATTCTATCACATAAAAAATACTTTTTCACACCACCTGCTCGAAAATGTCAAATTATATGTCAAGCAACCTTAACCTAAAGTGAGTCATTAGTGGCCGGGGGCACAGCCGGTCAATAATGTTGTACTGGATTTCATTATGACCCGCTGGTCAATAATGTGATTTGAATTTGGAATCTCACATGCTCAGCTAAATTGGCAGTATAGTACTAACAAACACCTTTTGGTGCCAGAAAGAGGAAAGCTATTCTCGAAACCCTTACTACGCGTGGATGATATTCTCGATTTCCTACAAAATCATAACGACTGCTTCTTCATATCGTTGCCATGTTTTCGAAGACATAATATTGTAAGAATAATTAGATAACTACGAACCATTTTTCATTTTTTTTTAATTTATTTTTTTTAATTTTGGAACGAAGTTCCTTATCGCGCGTTGTGAAAGGGGGCTAGACGGAAAAAAGTCTCACGAAAAGTTGTCACGACACTTTTTGCTATAGGTAGCTATTGTAAGCCGTGCGGCGTGCGCATGTTTCTCTGTCTGTCTCTCTCTCTCTCTCTCTTATAGAAAGCAAGCCAAATATCAATTTTCATTTCTATTTCGCATTGAACAGTGTGGTGTCGCGATGATGATGATGATGATGATGATGATGGTGATGATGATGATGACGGTGATGATGATGATGGTAATGATGGTGATGATGATGATGGTGATGATGATGATAATGATGATGGTGATGATGATGATGATGATGATGATGATGATGGTGATGATGATGGTGATGGTGATGATGATGGTGATGATGATGATGATGATGATGATGATGATGATGATGATGATGATAAGTATAAAAATAAAATTTTGTTACAATTCCTTCACTAATTAATCGAAAGGAACATGGTGATGATGATGGTGATGATGATGATGATGATGATGATGATGATGATGATGATGATGATGATGATGATGATGATGATGATGATGATGATGATGATGATGATGATGATGATGATGATGATGATAAGTATAAAAATAAAATTTTGTTACAATTCCTTCACTAATTAATCGAAAGGAACTTCGTTCCATCCGGGTGTCCCTTGACACCTCTCAAGTTTTTTTTTTTTTAAATTACACATCAACATCTATAAACGTACCAAATAAAAACTTAACTTTTTCTTTGCACAACTGGACTAATGTCTCAAATGTTACCATTAACTTCAATTAATATGTAAGTGCATATAACTAACTAGTTCTAAATATGTTATTCTTACTGTTTGTTTATTTAATAAATACTTTGTTTTTCGTACTATGGCTATTATTTTCTCACAGTAGGTGTAAAAAGTAGAGTATCCTCCTCTGGGCTAAAGGTATCTTTGCCTTGGGCTAGCTTGAATCCCTCGCTGCATTCAGGATTCTTGTATTAACTCCCTCGCTTCGCTCGTGAGTTAAACTCTTAACTACCTCGCTGCGCTCGGGAGTTAAATCCCGAATCCTTCATTGCGCTCGAGATTCAATATGACGCCCGTGACATAAGACACAACTTTAGCCCCTCGGTGCATAATCTACTATTAAATCTGTCAGTCTGTCAAGACCCTTTTTCTCAATAACGCGTAAAGGTATTAAGTTGAAATTAATATCAAATACGTAGGTCTATTGTTTCTTGGACACCTAACAAAATCAAGCTTCTTCGTCAATGCAATAAAAAAATACGGCCATTTACACGCCATAAGCGACATAGTTTGATACTCGCAAGTAAATCAAAACCTATGAGGTACTTCCCGTTGACCTACAATAATGAAATTTGGCAAGAAGCGAGGTCTTACAGCATAAGTAAAGGAAAAGTCCGAAAATTGGTAATTTGTAATTTAATCACATATAAAAAAATATTTTTGGGATTTTAATGTTAAGTTTGTTTTTGGGATAAATTCTTTTCAACTACGGAACCCTTCATTGTTCGTGATCCGACACGCACTTGGCCGGTTTCTTCTATGTAATCAAACGATTACGGTGATACATTGAGTTAAAATGTGGCATAACGTCACTCATAGTCAGATTGTATACGTAGTTTGGTATAAATTTATGACGTAGTGAGCCCCCACTTCCCCACTTTAATGCGTTTTATCCAACTCATTTTTTTACTAAATATGCTAACTAAAGCAAAAAATACGTGTCTAATAAATTGTTCAATACACTTCCTCGAATACTGGTTCATATCGCACTACGATTAGGTTCACTATGCAATGTATGTCGCACGCGTGCGATTTTTCATTTTCCAACACGTGTGCGGGAATAAAAATTGCCACAGATAACTTTTACCTATACTTAGTCCAAATTGGTTCAATGCCTCTATTCACTGAGAGTAGTGAATAGAGGCATTGAACCAATTTATATTCGGAGGGGAATGTTTTTTTTTAATCTCGGCAAAGAGTATCAATAGAATATCATCAAAAACCATGATTATTACAATATAATAACGTTTATGAACAAACTAACATTTTATTTTTATATTATTATTATTTCAATATTTTTTTTTATTTATTTAACATTTATTTGTGTTCTAAACTCAAAAATATTTGAATTTTCGATTTTTCATATTAATTAGGCTTATATATCAGCTTTATATACCTTTGCTTCTCCTTCAACCTGGCGTAAGCAAAGCGCGGAAAAAAAGAAAATTAAAATAATAGTTTCCTAATAATTCATGACAAAAATATTTTCCGGTATTTTATTTCTTCAAAAGTGTATTGAAAAACAGTAATTAAAAAAAAATAAAAACTCGACTGCGGTAAAAGACCTAAGTTTAAAAAAAAAACTGAAAAGCTTAAACAAGCCCATTTTAAATTAAATAAAAGTTGGAAGCAGGCGGGACCCATTTGAGTTTGAAAATATAAAATTGGAATGGGTCCCGCCTGCTTCCAACTTTTATTTAATTTAAAATGGGCTTGTTTTAGCTTTTCAGTTTTTTTTTTAAACTTAGGTCTTTTACCGCAGTCGAGTTTTTTAATTTTTTTAATTACTGTTTTTTATTTCCAGCTTTTTAGTTTACAAATGTCAAAGATTTCGCAGACCTTTTTACTGTACGTGTTTTTTACGATTTGTCACTTCGAGGTACTTTTAACCATATAAGTTGTATATATTTTTGTAATCACCTTTTAAAACTCTTTATTTTGATACCCCACTCGACAGGTTTTGAGAAAAAAAAAATTTTAAGACATAATTTGGCGCCAAAAATGCGCCATTTTGTTTTTTTTTTATTTTGACATACCCAGTGTCACTCTCACAGTAAATACTAATCTAACGACACCTCTCAAGCTAAAATCCATCGAGCCGTTCAGGCCGCAGAGCGTGCCAAACAATTATACATACATACATACTCTCGAAAAACATAACCCTCCTTCTGGCGCAGTCGGGTAAAAACGTCTTTTGTATCAAATTTGGACTTTTGTTATTGCAGTTCTCGGCTCAAAAAAAATTGCAATAAGAAACGTTCTCCACTTGTATCAAAATGTACTATTTTAATTATCTGACTGACGGACTAAATATAATTTCTTTTGTAAGTTTAGTTACTCCTATTTAGAATACACTAAAGTTGGATGGATTTGTTCCTATAACATTCGGCATTTCAAAACCAACCACTTTTCTCGTCCGCCCGTCAGTACTGTCCAAGATCACGCCTTCCAATATTTAATTCCACCGATTAAGACTTGATACAGTCTCTATTAGCATCACGCAATCAATAGCTGGCCAATGCCCTCGTCACCAGTTTTCTCATCTTCTTGAACCTAATCTATTTCTGGTTCAGTTTCTCAGTATGGAACACAATCATGGGCTCATCTTTACTAACGATGGCGTGGGGCGTGGAGCGAGCTGGTCTGCCGGCTGCCCTGGTGCTGGTCGCGTTCATGGCGGCGCTGTGTCTGTATACCGCCTATGTGCTGCTCAGGGTTAATAAACGTCATGGTGAGTTATTATGTTTAGTAGACTTTAGGAAAGTGTAAGAGGATTTACATGTGCTCTGTGGGGACCTATTGGATTTTTAAGAGAAACACCAATGTTAAAGATCCTAAGAGGAGCTCGTGGCTAAGTAATAACAGCTGCACGGGTCGATCCATCAGGTTAAGCTACGCTTGCCGGGTTTGGTCTTTGGATGAGTGACCATCTTTACATACCGAGACTCCTCCGTGCCTCGGAAAGCACGTTAAGGCGTTGGTCCCAGCTGTTATTCTTGGATCTTTGATAGTCGTTACGGGTCGTCAGAAGCCCGAAAGTCTGACAACCAGTCTTACCAAGGGGTATCGTATTACCCAGTTCCTGGGTTGTGGAGGTCAGATAGGCAGTCGCTCCTTAAAAAATACTGGATTCAGCTGCATCCGGTTAGACTGGAAGTCGACCCCAACATAGTTGGGAAAAGGCTAGGCAGATTGATTGACCAATGTTACAGATACTCACCAAAAAAGTAACTGAAGAGGTTTGACTTCGATTTGCGTATCATATTGAACGACATTTTGAATGACAGTCATCACCTAGGCTTGAGCCTAGGCTAGTGGTTCTGGTGCTTATAGAATTTGTCCTTGCGCACTAAAACAGTTACCTCCTTATCCTATCATTTTTGGGTAAGATTTGAGGCTTCACTCTTTGGTAGCATGATGAAATTAAGCCTTGAGTTTATTACACCAACTTGGCTATTAATCTTGGCTTCTCAGGATCAGTAGCTTGATCTATACGAAAACCTTTTGTAAGGTCCTTTTGTTGACCTTTCGTGAGAAGTTTTTTTTGTCTATCTCGCTTCTACATCATATTCCCCGTTAATTGAGAGGTCTGGCTCTTGTGATACAGGAACTCCTAGTTCAAGAGTCAGGGTTACACAGATGTTTGTGACTTCGAAGTGTTATTAAAGAATTTATTTATTTATTTTTAGATGATGACCATAATTCTTCTATCCCCAGGCAGTGACAGCTGCGAAGTCCCCGCCTTATGCCGTATTCTACTTGGCCAGTGGGCGGAGGTGGTGGCGCATATCTTCAGCCTGTTGGTGCTCCTCGGAGCAAACATCGTGTACTGGATACTAATCACCAACTTCTTGTATTTTACGGTCAATTATTTTGTTGGTAAGTCTTAAGCAGTACGTCGATTCTGTAAAATTCCGTGCCATGCGTATGCGTTGCGGCCGGCGTGGACCTTCACCTTCAGGGAACATTGCCATTTGACTGCTGTACCTATGGATTTTCTATAAATAACTTCCTTTTAACGATGGTCAACCATTCAAACTGGTAGATTTTGCTATGAAACTGGAAAATTATGCTGATAGTAATAGTAGGAAGTTTCTGCAGTTTTATAAATGACTTCGTTAATTTTTATTGAGAAAGGTAAGTAGGTAATTAGCAGACACAATAGATTTTCTATTGTTATCTGAACACCTGGGTGTGCAATCGACGTTCAAAGAGCTCCCCCCTTCTAGACACTCAGATTCACGACCCTCAGAAAAACCTTCACCGTTTCATCCACCCAATAACCTTATGTCTTTTTGTCACCTCCAGATCTCAGCAGCTCTAACACAACAGTATACAACACGTCCCTGCTGTGCCCTCGCCACAACTCGTCCCTGCTGCTCGCGGAGCCCCGCGAGGACCCCGTGTACTGGGGGCTCCACTCCACCGTGCCCATGTACGTGGCGCTCATCGTGTTCCCGCTGCTCAACTTCAGAGATGTCTCGTTCTTCACCAAGTTTAACTCGTTGGGTAAGTCATATCATGCGTGATCACCATCATTTCAGCCGGAGAATTGGCTGGTTCTTACTGGATCTAGAGGCCTAGAACCAGTAGTTTCTGATGGAAGAACTTGGGGTAGGCCCCCCGATTTCTCGGTAATAATTATTTGTAAGATAAAGGTGTTTCGAAGAGTCAGGTGTCCACATGGTTTAGTTGACACCTGTTCTAGTATACAGTTCCATGGGGTGCTTCTCGAATGTCAAGTTAAATCTGATAAACTAGCTAGGAAAACAATCCCGCTTCCTTAGAACCTAATTGGTGATCTTTTCACTACGCATGAAGGGAAGAAGATCAGAAAATATTTACTCACTTTCACCAAACCATCGCTTTAGAAGCAGCAGTTTGATAACCATTGCTTCTAAAACACGACAGAGACCTGCCGTGTGATTCTGTAAGACCTCATCCTAAACTTCGAATCAGGGGGCCTACTCCCTAAGTCCGTCCGTCCGTCCATAAGGTTGTCCGTCCGTCTGACATAACGATTCATCAAAACAAGTGTACAAGTAAAATTTTTCGGACGGGCAAAAACACATCGCTAGTAGAGACAACTGTCAAATCGTGTTGTCATTCATACTTCGTTCGGATCCCGAACCAATCATCTGTCCGTAGGTGATACAGAGAAGGAAACGCACGTAACGAAGGCCGAAACTACGGACTTCGTGAGTCTTAGGGAGTAGACCCACTGAATCCGTTGAGAGGTTCTTGATTGGCGTTCTAAATTCAAAGTGTCAAATCAAAAACAAGTGAGAAGAAGTGATGCGAAGTGAGAGTGGATAGCGATGTGAGATGCGAGTTGTTGTTTGAATTTTACAGAATCGACGAACTGAACAACAGCTTTGGTTTAGTCAAAATGCGGTTTAATCAGCAAACTTTTGTGACAAAATTCCGACTCTTTGTCTCCTTCGCGTGATAACCCGGATCCAAAGTGTTTACCAGATCATGGGACCTCGGTACCTATTCTCTTAATAAATTAAACAGTACGTATCTGTTTCCAGGAACACTATCAGTAGCATACCTGCTTGTCTTCGTGCTGGTCAAAGGCTACGCGTGGGGCATCAACATCAGCACCATCGTCACGGAGACGCACGCCATCAAGAACGCGGCAGTTCTCAGCGGCATGCTGGCGTTGTCTTTCTATATACATAACATTATCATCACAATCATGAGCAACAATGCTAGACAGGATAAAAATGTGAGTTTTTTTTTGGATAAACCTTTTGATTTTTGTCCATAGACTTATAAAAAAGGAGGACTCCGCGCCAAGCATATCTAAAGTGAAGCACAGTAAGGGACCGTTTGTACAAACACGCCTCACGCCCATATTTACATGCCGACCGCCCGCCATTACGAGACACGATCGACGGCGTCTTTGCAGGTACTCAAATCACGCACACATAGATCGGTACGGTGCTTCACTTTCGTATGCGTGGCGTGGAGTCCTCCTTTTTTATGTCTATGGTTTTGTCTAAGGAAATGCCACGGTGGGATCCTAAAATCCATAGATGTCACCTTCGTAAAACTTCGCTGATCCTTTTGCTGACACGGGAGCCTAGACAAAATCCCTTGTCTGTAAGCGTTAACGACAACGGATGGAGTTGACATTAGGTTCAGAGATGTCACGTGACTGCTGCTGTCAACTCCATACAATTTTATATTTCCGTTGGGATTTTGTCTAGGCCCCCATCGATCATTGTTTTCAATTGCCGCGGGCATTCTGTTCATAGGTCAGAAACTGGAATTCTGACCACTGGTCGACCACTGGCAGTATTTTACATGGAGCGACTGTCTATCTGACCTCCACAACCCAGTAAAGCTTTGGTTTCCTATTCCTCGTTTACGCTCATACATCTGATCATAAATTAATTAATAATTTGATTTCAGGGCAGAGATTTGACGATAGCCTTCTTGCTGGTCACCGTTACGTACACGCTGGTGGGAGCCGTGTTCTACATCTGCTTTCCTCTCGCTAAGTCGTGTATTGAAGATGTAAGTATTACATAAATAATTGTATTATTTGGAGCTGGAAGTGGAAGGTGACCACAGGAACTCAGTAATAAAACGACGCAACCCTATCGAGCTTGGGCTCGTTTGATTCGTCTTGACAAGAACTCTGGTCCTAGATCATATCCAGATTAACAAAAGATTGTTTAAAAAAAATAATACACTTGTTTTATAATAGTACATTATTAAATGACGTTTTACAATACACTTTTGAAGAAATAAAATGAAAAATATTTTTGTCATTACCTATTAGGAAATTATGATTGAATTTTTTTTTCCGCGCTTTGCTTTAGCCAGGTTGAAGGAGATAAAGCCCATAAACAGCCTAATATGAAAAATAGAAAATTCAACAAATATTTTTTGGTTTAGAACACAAATAAATGTTAATTTGTTCATAAACGTTTTTTTTATTGTAATATTCATGGTTTTTGATGATATTCTATTCATAAACATTATTTAAATCTTAACGCCGTAACGACGCATATATCTCTTTGCCGAGATTAAAAAAAAACATTCACCTCCCAATAGAGAGGACCGACTCGCGCCAGTTTCGCACTTGCCGGTGCCAAGTGCCAAAATGAAACTGGCGCGAGACGGTTGTGTATAGAGGCATTGAACCAATTTGGACTAAGTATAGGTATAAGTTATCTGTGCCAATTTTTACTCCCGCACACGTGTTGGAAAATGAAAAATCGCACGCGTGTGAAATACATTGCATTGTGAACCTAATCGTAGTGCGATATGAACCAGTATTCGAGGAAGTGTATTGAAAAATAAAACATAGTATACATATTGCTTCTGTTTTAACCCATAATAGAAAACTAAGTGATTACCACAATTTATGATGTTTATCGGCATAAAATGGTCTCAATAGGAACAATTTGCATAAAATGAGGTAGGATGAAATTGATCTATTATCCAATAATAGTTACATAAAATAGAATAGAATTTCAGATCATTTTAAATCTAGTAGTGAATCAGCATATTCAAGATGTATATGAGAATTGTATACGAAGTAAGTACTTATACCTAACCTTTTCCTTTTCAGAATTTGCTGAATAACTTCGAAATGCATGATGTGATGACTGCAGTGGCGAGGATGTTGCTGTTGTTTCAAGTGAGTACCTACTTATACATTGTGGCCCATTTACAGTACAGCACCATATTTTGGGTAGTAATTTAAACGAACATCAAAAATTACCAATTTGTCCCAACAGAATACGTACAGACGCTAGCAGGTCAAGCCACCCGAAACTGTTAAATTTTCACAATCAACCTTGAACCTAATGCTTTAGCGATAAAGATGAAAATCTATTAAAGAAATTTGACAGATTGTAGTAGCTTGATGTGCTGGCGTCTGGACATCAAAAATACTGTTAGCACATCAAAATTTGCATGTGTAAATAAATTAAACTTAACGGCAGGTCGACGGAGCCCCGCTGCGCGGTGCTCCTATTTCGGTTCGCGGAGTTTAATTAAAGGAACCTAACCAAACCGAACCTCGGGGTGCTCAATAATTATAATTTGTACAAGTTCTGATATTCAATTAAGTTAATTATTAGTGCAATAATAAGTTTATTAGATGCGCATTTAATACCACCAACCAGCACTTGGTTTTTTTTTTTTTGCGAATGGCATCTTGCAGTTAACCACGGGGGGTCGAGACTGCTTGATAAATGATAAATGAAGCGACTGTACGTCGCTGGGGGTGGGGGGGAGGACAGCCAGCCCCTTCTGGCTGTCCTCCCCCCCCAGGCTGAATCATGATAGGAGGCCCGCACTTGGCTGATTATGAACCTTGCATATCTCCTCTCAGGTGGTGACAGTGTACCCGCTGGTCGCCTTCATGCTGCGCTCAGAAGCCATCCTGCTGCTTCCCTTGAAGGAGACGCGCCTCAACACCATCCTCATCAACCTGACTATCATGTTCATGTGTATATTGGTCGCCTGCTTCTGTCCCAGCATTGGAACTATTATAAGGTAAGGATTCTCTCTGGAAGACTCTAAAATATCTGCACTGCAAAAAAATCTTGTAGGTACTTTTAATACATTTTGATAATTATTTGTACAAAAATTCTCTTACTTGCGTATATCAATCTGCCTAGCCTTTTCCCAACTATGTTGGGGTCGGCTTCCAGACTAACCGGATGCAGCTGAATACCAGTATTTTACATGGAGCGACTGCGATCTGACCTCCAAAACCCAGTATCTGGGTAATACGATACCCCTTGGTAAGACTGGTTGTCTCTTACTTGCGTATATCAGAAATAATACTACCAAAAATATTACCTACAGTATTGCAGGTGGTTTTTAAAGTCCAGTAGTACAGGTTTTCGTCAGGTCCAACCGTCCAATTCGCTTTTCCGTAAGACCAAAATATCCATTAAAAAAAAACATTTTTACAAAAAAAAAGTTTTGTATTTTAAGTTCTGTATTTTAGTTTTTTGCCACCGACTCCCGTTAAATTTATTTTTCAATTTGTAGTGTTTTTTGTTGGCAGTCTGTTGTTTTTTTTTTTTTTGTAAAAAAGTTTTTTATTTTCACTTTTTAGTGGGTCAGTTTGTTATATAGCTAAGTTACAATAGCCTAATGTCAACTGCTCATCACCTTTTACAAAATATTGCTTTTCCCAATCCAGAGATATTGAGGAGTTCTCCTAGTAGGAACCATGAGAACTGGAGCTGATGGTGAAGTCACCATCAGCGCCACTTCACCATATTCACCAGCATTGTGACGAGCATTAATTGCTTAGCAACCATATTAAAGTAATCGAATCGCAACCCGTGAAATACTTATATTGAGTAGTTCCGATGGCCATCTCTGATCTTCATCATCAGTTCCACTTTATCAAATGGTTCTTTCCGAGAGCACAAGTTACTTTAAAAAATACTGAAATCGCTATAGGGTTTCCCTCGATTTCCAGGGGATCCCCTCATCAGATTCTAATTTGGTGACACTTGGTGACTTGGGACCACCTCGAGAGCGAGAGAGAGAATATTGACGGAGAAATAGGTGAAACTAAGTACATAAAAATAAATTAAAAGTCGAACATAATAACTGGAGGAGATTACCTATATTATTTTTGGAAGTCGGTTAAAAATGGAACAAGTTCGGATTTTTTTTTTAAATCGTTCAAATAGCGTACTCTTATTTTACGTCATTAATCTATTTTTCCAGATATACAGGCGCAATAAGCGGCCTGGTGCACATCTTCGCGCTCCCCTCGTTCCTCCAGATCCGCTCCCTGCAGATCCGAGGCAAGCTCACCTGGTGGAAGACTTTGTTCTACTGCTGCATAGTACTCTTAGGAGCTGTCAACTTGCTCATGCAGTTCTTTATTAATGAGTGATGGTCTGGACTTGAACGAGGTAGTTTTAGTTGTTCGTGGAGACGGAAAAAAGAGTTGTGCAGGGAAGGGAGCAGAACCCATGATTTTCTACAAAACAAAAAGTGTCTCGATATTCTAAGTTTTGCTATAGCTTTGCTAAGAATGACAATGATGTTTTACCAAACACCCCTTACGCACGGTTACAGATCAAGCTATACATTTCCAGTATAAGCTGATCTCGCATTGTATAGGATTTCCTTACAATGAGAGCTCAGTGTAAATTGGAAATGAATAGCTTGATGTGTAGCCGTGTGTACTATCGAGAAAACTTACATCTGACCAATTTGAAAACAAAACCCCGTGCACATGACGACCATATCTGTTAGCAAGCGCTGCAAGCAAGAATAGTCCTTACCTTACGGTGTATAAGATGTAAGTTTGCTCGATAGTACATTCTAGAAAGAGGCTGTGTAACTGTGCAAGCTAATTATGACATGTTTGGATAGTTTTGAAAGTTAACAATGTGTTATTAGAATTTTAACTCTTTCCAACCATTTATTTTACTTTGACATAAGCACGCCTATGAAGTTCCTTATTTATTGACCGGCAACCATAGACGTCTGTCTCTGTCACAGCTGGATATCTCAAGAACTACTAATGCTATCAACTTGAAAGGAACAGTTTTATATGACGTTTATCCAACTATTTTGCAAATAAAAAAGTTTTTTTTTTTTTGCAACAGGGACTGAAAGGGGGTCTAAAAAAATCAAAGTGGAGCTACTAGGGCATTTGGGGTATCATATGAAAGAGCGCTGTTTGCATATTCTCTAATGATTTTTTTATTTTTTTAGGCCCCATAGTTTTCGACTTTTGATGAAAAATGTAAAAAAAATACCATTACACCCCCTTATCTCCCAAGTTTGCAAAAGAAAAATCTGAAATTATTCTATGTGATAGAAGTTTATGTAAAGATTGCAGGAAAAATAAAACGACGTCTGTAAATAGCACACTTTTTCAGAAATCGGTACGGAACCCTCGGTGCGCGAGTCCGACTCGCTCTTGACCGGTTTTTTTTTGTTATTGAGTTGTGAAAATTTTCGCATTGCTTAAAAACTTTTACACAACTAAAGCCCTGTTTACACGATGCGAGTTTATTGCCTGAACAATCATCTAACAGTATTTAGATGATGCAAGTCATTTATTGCTTCAATTGTATTGTTTTTCGTGTTCACCTAATCTTAAATTAATCTTATACAAGGTGTAACTTAAATAACGCACAACCTCTTAAGGGGTCATTGTACTCAACATTATGAACAACTTTTACTATTGGACCAAACCTGGAATCGAGAAAAAAATCAGCTCTTGATACAATCAGATTTTTTTTTTCTCGATTTCAGGTTCTGTCCCATAGTAAAAGTTGTTCATAATGATGAGTACAATGACCCCTTAAGAGGTTGTGCGTTATTTAAGTTACATCTTGTATACCGCATTGCATCAAATGAAATCTGTAGGTAAATACCAAAGTGTATAAATCTAGTCATAGTTATTATCATAAGTGAAACTAGGTTAAGTTAATTTTACAACATTTATTTTTAAATAGTTTTCATAACATATTAATTTATAAACATAAAAGTTTAAAAACTAATTCTTTCATAAAAAGTGTTTGGCCAATTTGTACTTTTTATGAATAGAAATAAAAATCTCAATCTGTACAGATTTGTATATATTAATATAATGTATAATGTGATTTGTATATTACAAACATTTTGTTGTTTTATTTATATCACTTTCTGTGTTACCCGGCTCAAAATAAGTCCACTTTTGCGCGGAAAGTAGGTACACTTATGCTATTGTATTTCTTTAACAAATTATACGTTATATTGGATCTTATCAATAACGCAACACACACGGCCAGCGCGCACCTGGCGAAGCGCGGGTTTCACTGACAAGCAAATATCAACCTTATACTGTTTGAAATAGAGTTGAATATAAATGATCATCGATTAGTCCGAGAGAGCATCAACGCGGACGAATACGAGGTTTTTTTTTATTTTCGACTTTATTTAGCGAGGCGCAATGTTGATATTTGTTTGGCAGGGAAAACATGAAAACAGTCATCAAAGAAACAGAGTTGTTATATACGTTATTATTTCTTAAAAATTAAATATTATGTATTGCAACACTCCCTATGGAACTTAGATGTTATTCAATGGCAAAAATATGTATGTACTTAACAATCAAAGGTTTTGACCATAACCTCCAGAAGTTAGGGCAATAATGTACTTTGTGACGTTTTTGAAAAATAATTTCCCCCACACTATTAGTTTTTGAAATTTATTATCATTGAACTTCGTCTTAGAGAAGATAAAACTATAAAAGTACAAACAGCATTTGGTATAGTGTGCGCGCAAGTGATAGTCACCGCCTGAGGTATGAGGTATCTATCATTTACGGTGAAAATTAAGACAAAAAAAACATGATTTATTTTTAATAAAAAAATCTGTCAGGAACAAAAAAAACATGATTTTTACAACCCTTGTACATACGTGACTTGATAGATCGCGCGAGTATGTCATATTCATAATAAAAAACGGCGACGATCACGACGTATTTGCGCGACGATCACTTTCAATTAGTACGTAGCCTTAAACTGGATATATCTTAAGAGCGTTCAAACCATGCGGGCTGGCAACGTCGCATTTCTAAAGGTTTTTCGTGATTATTTTATTCAATTTAAATCAAAGTACATTTTTTTTTCGCCCGAGCACTACATCGTTGTATTTTATTTATGATTATTTTGAACATTTACTCTATAATAAATAAGAATATATAAGTAATCGTAAATGCAAATAGAAAATAATTGACAATAAAGCCAATTTTTATGCGTACTTAAATATCAAAATAACTGTCAAAAAATAGCATAGGTACATACTCCTTATCAACAATCTAGTGCATGGCCGAAAAAAAATAGTAATTCGATTTAAATTTATTAAAATAATCACGAAACACCTCTAGAAATGCGGCGTTGCCAGCCCGCGCGGTATGAACGCTCTTAACAAAATACATAATCTGTTGTCTGTGTTATCATATTTATGTGATAACAGTGGGTGCGTCACGTCCTGTGTACTTCTGTAGCTCCGATACCTGCAGCGCCACGTCGATCAGAGGTTTCAGCATCACTTGGGCGTCGCCTAACACGTTCTTAGCCTCGTACGAGTCGATGTATAGTCTGGAATGGAAAGTGGCAGTCATTAGCAGTGTTTGGAATAGGTATAGGTAGAGTTAATTTACCTAAAGTTCAAAGAACAGACACAAAAAAGTGGAGACTTCCTTACGACTAAAATTTTTTTTTGGGGATATTTGTCCCGGGTTTCGGGACATCACATAAGTACATTTAATATTAAGGAGTATGCGCTAAGGTAGCCCGCGAAATTCATATTTTCTTACGTTTTTTGCAATTTGCAGGTCAGTATGTTGATTAATAGTACATTATTGCAAAGGCCGTGAAATAGGCAATTGCAGGTCGAGTATGAGTTTGAAGGCCGAGCCGTAGGCGAGGACTTCACTAATACGAGACAAGCAATTGCCATTTCCGCCGAGGCATATGGTGCTTTTCTCAAAAGAATCCAGGGAAATGAAAGTAGTTAAATTTCTATAATTTTTCAAGTTAATGCCGTTTTTAACATGAACTTAACATTTCAGCATGGAATAAATTGCCCATAATGTAGATGGGTTTTTAGTTTTAGCTCATTAAAATACGCCAAAAATACTGTTTCGGAGAAAATGTTCACTTTTTCTCGTTTTTCCAAATCATAAAACTTTTATATACCTACCTACTTTCATGTATTTTTCTTTTGGCTTCGCTGGAAGCAGGTTTTCCATAGCCAATTTGGCTTCTGGAGGCCAATTCCGGTGGCATGGAAATTATCTCCATGGTCGAAATATCAGTCGAGAAACTGCTTATCTCCGTCGAAAACGAAAAATTGCTATTCTAACGATCTCCATTCATAAATTTTTCGATCGCAAACCAGCGAGATACTACGGCTGCTGATCTTAAATCTGGTGGAGTACCTACAATCAATCTCCATTTCACTCTGAACCGTTAAAATTTTTATCACACTAATATTATAAAGGCGAAAGTTTGTGAGTGTGTGTGTGTGTGTGTGTGTGTGTATGTTTGTTACTTCTTCACGCTCTAACGGCTAGACCGATTTGGATGAAATTTGGTACGTAGATAGCCTAGACCCTGGATTAACACATAGGCTACTTTTTATCCCGATAAAATACAGTGGTCCCGTGGGATGAACTAGGAATTCAAATATATTTGCTACTCTTTCAAACTCAAACGGCTCGACTGATTTTGATGTAATTTGTTGTGAAAGTAGCTGACACCCTGGATTAACACATAGGCTACTTTTTTTATTCCGAAAAATGTAGTATTCCCGTGGGATGAACAAGGAATTCAAATATATTTGCTACTCTTTCAAACTCAAACGGCTCGACCGATTTTGATGTAATTTGTTGTGGAAGAAGCTGACACCCTGGATTAACATATAGGCTACTTTTAATCCCGAAAAATGTAGTGTTCCCGTGGGATGAGCAAGGAATTCAAATATATTTGCTACACTTTCAAACTCAAACGGCTCGACCGATTTTGATGTAATTTGGTGTGGAAGTAGCTGGCACCTTGGATTAACACATAAGCTACTTTTTATCCTGAAAAAAATGTAGTGTTCCCGTGGGATGAGCAAGGAATTCAAATATATTTGCTACTCTTTCAAACTCAAACGGCTCGACCGATTTTGATGTAATTTGGTGTGGAAGTAGCTGACATCCTGGATTAACACATATGCTACTTTTTATACCGAAAAAATATAGTGTTTTTAGAGCTAAATAAAAATCTGGTATTTGTTAGTCTGCTCTTTAAGTATTCCGTACCAAAATGGTAAGGAACCCTTATGGTGCGACTCAGTCTGCCTGTCTGTCTGTCTGTCTCAGCTTCATCAAGAACTTCTAATGCTAAAAATAAAATGATGTCTCCAAATAGCACACTTTTTCAGAAATCATCAACAAAAATTTAATATAAATGATGGTACGGAACCCTCGGTGCGCGAGTCCGACTCGCTCTTGACCGGTTTTGTTTTTTCAATAAAGATGCATTTCTCCCCGCATTGTATGCATTTTGCACCTTAGAACACACAAGAGTGATAACTTTAGTTTTCTAAAAAATCCGATACATGGCGCTGCTCAGTAGGTACTAAAACATGCATACGTTTCAATTCACTACTCGGTGGAAGGATTTTAGTTATTAAAAACTCCGATAGAAGAATAGAATTTTGTAATAGCAGTATTTATTAGTTCGTTAAAATTGGTATTTAGTATCAATATTTACGTTGGTTTATTTAGAAGTTAGTTATTTAATAGCAGGATTTCTTAGTTCGTTATAATATTTGTAGATTAGGTTAAGTTGTGGCTACTTTTATTTTTGTTTACCTACAATATTTAACATTTTAGTTGTAGGTAAGTTTTATAGCTATTTTGATAGATTAAGTTCAATATTTATTTCTAGGATATTGTTGAGTTCGTTAAAATTGGTATAGAAGTTAGTATTGATTATTTAATAGCAGCATTTCTTAGTTCGTTATAATATTTGTAGATTAGGTTAAGTTGTGGCTACTTTTATTTTTAATAATAATAATATTTTAGGTGTAGGTAAGTTCTTTATCTATTTTGATAGATTAAGTTCAATATTTATTTCTAGGATATTGTTGAGATTTTTAGTGTAATTATGACTCGCAAACGCAAATCCAGTCTTTCACAGAGCTCTCAAAGAGCTCGAGCTATGAAAATTGCTAGACAGCAAGAATCTAGCGTTCATGCTGAACAGCGTAGACGTGAGCAAGTAGCACGTCAGGCAGAAGTCAGAGCTGGAGAAACTTCTACGCAAGCTGATGCTCGACGTCAGGAAAATGCTATCCGCATAGCCTCTCAGCGTGCATCAGAGACACCAGAAGAATCAGCTTCTTGGCGTCAAGAAAACGCAAATCGCATGGCTCTTCAACGTGCCACTGAAACACCAGAAGAAGCAGCTTCTCGGCGTCAAGAAAACGCAGAGCGTATGGCCTCTCAGCGTGCCACTGAAACACCCGAAGAAGCAGCTAAACCAGCGCCTTGACTCGTGCCTTCGTGCACGGGTCACGGCATTACGCTGAGCGTTAGCCGTTTCGCGCGTTAGTGACGCATAATTAAGTTTTTTGTTGTTTTTCTTTTTATGTTTAAATTTAGCTACCCAATTGTTTTTATTTTTTAGCTTTGTGTAAAAAACAAATGTATGTGCGTCATTTTTCGCGGGAATAAATGGTTTTTCTTTCTTTCTTCTTTCAGCTTCTCGGCGTCAAGAAAACGCAGAGCGTATGGCCTCTCAGCGTGCCGCTGATACACCTGAAGGAGCAGCTTCTCGGCGTCAAGAAAACGCAGAGCGTATGGCCTCTCAGCGTGCCACTGAAACACCTGAAGAAGCAGCTTCTCGGCGTCAAGGAAACGCAGAGCGGATGGCCTCTCAGCGTGCCTCTGCAACACCTGAAGAAGCAGTTTCTCAGCGTCAAGAAAACGCAGAGCGTATGGCTTCTCAGCGTGCCACTGAAACACTTGAAGAAACAGCTTCTCGACGACGAGAGCACGCCCAGCTAATGGCTAATCAGCGTGCTTCTGAGACAGCAGATGAGGCAAATGCTCGCCGACTCGCAGTTGCTCAGCGTCAAGCTGAGCGTCAGCAAATATTTAGCAGAAACTCTTGGGGGGTATTTGAAAGATGTGCTTTTGAATGTGACGTGACATTAGATTACAGTAACCACAGGCTCATTAAAATTAGCCGTATGGAAAATGTGTGTCGCCACTGTGGGGCATTAAAATGGAAGGAGGAAAGAGGGGGGATGTGTTGCTCTGGGGGCAAAGTAGCCATTCCTATTTTAGAAGAGCCTGTGGATCCCTTAAAAACATTATTTACAGGTGAAACTGATGAATCTCGACGGTTCCTTAACCGTGTAAAAAAATACAATTCATGTTTTCACATGACGTCTTTCGGGGCGGACAAAATTCTTGCTATGCCTGGATTTTCCCCTACATTTACAGTACAAGGCCAAGTGCATCACAGAATAGGGTCACTGTTGCCGCCACTTAATGGACAGCCTCAATTTTTACAGGTGTATTTTATGGGAGACGATGAGGCGGAGACTGACAGACGGTGTCAAATCATTCAAGGTGTGGAGCGAGCAACTGTAGCTTTAATTCAACAAGTCCTGAACAACCACAACATCTTGGTCCATGAATTTAAGTCCGCCATAGAGAATATGCCCGATGATAGTTGTAAGGTAGTCATACACGCAGAGCGAGTGCCGAGCGGGCAGCACCCACGCCGCTACAACGCGCCAGCGGCTGCGGTCACCGAGGTGGCGGCTGTGGTCGCGGGCGCCGACCCCACCGCCCCGAGAGACATCGTCCTGCGGAAGTACGATGATTCCCTCACCAGAATTGCAGACACGCACCGATATTATGACGCTCTACAGTATCCAATAATTTACTGGAAGGGACAAGAGGGTTATCACTTTAATATCCCTCAAACCAACCCAAATAAAAAAGTCACCTGCATGGACTTTTACGCTTTCCATATAATGGTCCGTGAAAATAATTTTAATTTGTTGCTACGCTGTAGGACACTTCTTTCTCAATTCTTGGTGGATATGTACGTAAAGATGGAGAGTGAGCGTCTGCGCTACATAGCTCTGAATCAGAGCAAGTTGCGTGCCGAGAGCTATGTACACCTCCAAGACGCCATTGCGAACGACGGCAATGTCAACCCGAACAATTTGGGTCATTTGGTGATCCTCCCATCGTCGTTCGTAAACAGTCCCCGCTATCTGCATGAGTATACTCAAGACGCATTTTCATATGTCCGGAATTACGGGCGGCCGGACCTATTTATTACGATGACATGTAACCCAGCCTGGCCCGAAATAAAAGAGGAATTGATGGCCGGACAAAAACCAACGGACCGACACGACATCGTCGCTAGAGTCTTTCGTATGAAGGTACAAAAACTGGTGGCCCTCCTCACCAAAGGGCAGGTGTTCGGTGAGATGCAGTGTTTTATGTACTCTATTGAGTGGCAAAAACGCGGACTGCCGCATGTCCATTTATTACTCTGGCTAAAAGAGATATTACGTCCCAGCCAGATTGACGAAGTTGTTTCTGCAGAGTTGCCCGACCCCAACGAAGATAAAAAGTTATATGACACCGTCACCAAAAGCATGATCCACGGACCATGCGGAGTATTGAATCGTACGGCCCCTTGCATGAAAGATGGAAAATGCACAAAAAAATATCCTCACGCGCTCATAAAAGATACGCAAACCAATGAAAATGGTTACCTGATGTATAGGTGTAGAGGGCCCGAACATGGGGGACGTACAGTTAATATTAACCTCAGAGGCACCGCGCAAAACGTGTCCGTGGACAATAGCTGGGTGGTCCCATATTCGCCGCTGCTTTGTAAAATTTTTGATGCCCACATAAATGTGGAATTTTGCAGCTCGGTCCAGGCTATCCATACTAATATTATAAATTCGAAAGTAACTCTGTCTGTCTGTCTGTCTGTCTGTCTGTCTGTCTGTCTGTTACCTTTTCACGCCTAAACCACTGAACGGATTTCGATAAAATTTGGCAAGGCTATAGATGGTATCCTGGGGACGGACATAGGCTACTTTTTTTTTTCAAAAATAATCCTACAGGGGGTGATATAGGGGATGAAAGTTTGTATGGGAAACTCAGTATTTCTTAAGTTAGGGATGTGAAAATTAAAATGTATGCTTTTGATAGGAAATAAAGAAATATGCTGTTCAGCGTTTTTGAAAAATCATCCCCTAAGGGGTTAAAATAGGGGTTGATTTTAAAATTTACAAAACTTCACGGATTTCGACAAAATTTGGCAAGGCTGTATATAGCATCCTGGGGAAAGACATAGCATACTTTTTGTCTTAAAAAAGAATCCTACAGGGGGTGATATAGGGGATGAAAGTTTGTATGGGAAACTCAGTATGTCTTAAGTTAGGGATGTGAAAATTAAAATGTATGCTTTTGATAGGAAATAAAGAAATATGCGGTTCAACGTTTTTGAAAAATCATCCACTAAGGGGGTAAAATAGGGGTTGATTTTAAAATTTACAAAACTGAACGGATTTCGACAAAATTTGGCAAGGCTTTATATGGCATCCTAAGAAAGGACATAGGATACATTCAAAAACAATACTACAGGGGGTGATATAGGGGATGAAAGTTTGTAAGGGAAACCCAGTATTTCTTAAATTAGGGATAACAAATTCATGCTATTGGTAGGAAATTAAGAAATATGCGGTTCAGCATTTTTGAAAAATTATCCCCTAAGGAGGTAAAATAGGGGTTGATTTTAAAATTTACAAAACTGCACGGATGTCGATAAAATTTGGCAAGGCTTTATATAGCATCCTGGGGAAGGACATAGACTACTTTTTGTCTTAAAAATAATCCTACAGGGGGTGATATAGGGGATGAAAGTTTGTATGGAAACTCAGTATTTCTTAAGTTAGGGATGTGAAAATTAAAATGTATGCTTTTGATAGGAAACAAAGAATTATGCGGTTCAGCGTTTTTGAAAAATCATCCCCTAAGAGGGTAAAATAGGGGTTGATTTTAAAATTTACAAAACTGCACGGATTTCGACAAAATTTGGCAAGGCTGTATATAGCATCCTGGGGAAGGACATAGCATACTTTTTGTCTTAAAAAAGAATACTACAAGGGGTGATATAAGGGATGAAAGATGGGAAACCCAGCATTTCTTAAGTTAGGGATATGAAAATTCAAATTTATGCTTTTGGTAGGAAATAAAGAAATATGTGGTACAGCGTTTTTGAGCGGGTACAATAGGGGTTGACGAATGTTTGTGTACCTACCTCTTTTTAAGAGATTTAAGGGATTGGAAATGTAGTCATAGTTCGAATCTTGAGGTAACATTTAGTCTTTATTTCATTCGAAGTTTTTACGAGGAAATTATTTGAACGAGTGGACACTCGGACAAAAGTTATTTGTTATTAGAGCGTGACTGGCATAATAAATTTTAAGTAATGAACAAAGTCCTCCCGCCGCGTAAGTGTGTCTGTTTGAATGCGATAATGTCAAAAAGTACCGAACGGATTTTCATACGGTTTTCTCCAATGAACGGAGTGATTCGGTGTAATTCATTATGGTTTTGTGTAAATTGGCTGAAATATGACGACGACTGTTGAAGATGTCGGAAAAAATCATGCCGACTGGTAGCTTTATGCCTACTATACACGGTAACGATATATCGTAGCGATTTGAGTTTGTACAGTTATATCGGACGGCCCTATGTTTTCCACATGTACGTTCCCATGGGATATTTTCCGACATCCACGCGGGCGAAGCCGCGGGCAAAAGCTAGTATTTATATAAATTTTCAAATCAAGATGAATTTTCAGTTTTGCCGCCAATTTTCTATCTAACATCTGTGTCAAAAGGCATTTATGACTATACAGCCACGTGAACGCAATTTATACTAAGCAAAGAGATCCAATCATAGAGTATTTAATAACCCCAGCATACCGTTTCATACAACATTGCTGGAGCGGTGTAATGTTCCAAATTCAAAAAACGCTCCTGCAATGGATTTGATTTTCTTTGACCGTAAATTCGATACTTCGCGTGTTCTTTTTGCGAAAATAATGACAATATTTCCATGCATGTTTGAGAAAAATATGATTCGCGGCCGTAACTAATATGGCTTTACAGAATTATAATCTAAATCAAAAATCTAAATATTAGAATCAGCAATACAACTCCATAAGTTAGAATTGACCTCAAATCTAGCGATTCCATGAAATCATGAGGTTTAAGGTACACCCTTTTTGACCACACCTTTGTATACCTTATAGAAGTGCATTTAAATAGCATTTTGGGCAGTTAGCCCCGCTATCCCTTGCCGACTGGTTACATGGATAGTTTATGGTGATAAAAGAGAAGAAGTTTGTGGCATCATGGTAACATACCTGACGGTAGCTCCCGAGCTGCCTGTACCGCTGAGTCGCAACACGATACGGGAACCATCCTCGAAGATTATGCGAAGTCCCTGCAAAGATTACATAATAATATTTAAAAAACTTCGTATATAAAAAACTATACTAGATGGCTCAGTATTAACAAAACAAAAACTTTAGAAATTTCTTGTGGCCCCACAAGAAATTTCTAAACTTTTTGTTTTCCTTCGCATGGCATCACCTGGCCGAGTTTTTACTTCATTTTTAGGGTTCCGTACCAAAATGGTAAAAAGGAACCCTTATGGTGTGACTCAGTCTGTCTGTCTGTCACAGCTGGATATCTCAAGAACTACTAATGCTATCAACTTGAAATTTGGAACAGTTTTAGATGACGTTTGTCCAACTATTTTGCAAATAAGAAAGAAACAAAAATATATAATGTTTTTTTTTTCAACAGGGACTGAAACGGGGTCTTAAAAATTCGAAGTGGGGTTACTAGGGCATGTGGGGTATCATATGAAAGAGCGCTGTTTGCACATTCTCAAACATTTTTTTTTAGGGCGCATAGTTTTCGATTTTTGATGAAAAATGCTTTAAAAAATCCCCTTATCTCCGAAGTTTGCATACAGAAAAATCTTAAATTATTCTTTAAGATAGAAGATTAAGGAAAAATAAAACGATGTCTCTAAATAGCACAGTTTTTCAGAAATCATCAACAAAAATTACAATAAATGATGGTACGGAACCCTCGGTGCACGAGTTCGTCTTCTCTTGACCGGTTTTTGTTTAGCATTCTTTCTGACTTTTCTTATTTTTGCTAGCCTCCGAAGGGTCCTAGCGTGATGTTAAATCGCCTATAGCCTTCCTCAAGAACTGAGCTATCAATTGCAAAAAGATTTTTTCAAATCCTACTGGTAGTACATATATATTTACACAATATCCTCACCTGCTTCATAGCCACACTCTGGTCAATGGGGTCCATGTAAGAGAAGTTATCGGCCAACTTCACCACGTAAGTCTTGCCGCCGCTAGAGTGCGATGAGCCCACGAACCCAGGAGACGTGACCTTCTTCTCCAACACCTGCATCATCTCGTTACACGGGTCGCTTGCGCATTCCTCGTAGTCGTATCTGAGGGGGGGGTTTTTCAATATTTTCAAGTCTATTAACTCAAGGAATAAGATTTTTCATACAAACTTTGGACCCCCGTTACCCCTTCAGGGCGTGAATTTTTAATAAATCTTTTATTACTGCATCCCTAGACCTCATAAGGAACCTACGTGGCAAATTTGGAATCTCTAGCTAGACCAAGCGGTTTGGGCTGTGCCTTGATACATCAGTCAATCACTTTTGCCTTTTATATATATAGATGTGACATAGATTGCACTAAGACAACCAATCAATCAATCTGCCTAGCCTTTTCCCAACTATGTTGGAGTCGGCTTCTAGTCTAACCGGATGCAGCTGAATACCAGTATTTTATATGGGCCACTGGAGTACTTACGATACTTAAGACTGGTTGTCAGACTTTCGAGCTTCTGACGACCCGTAACGACTGTCAAAGATCCACGAATGACAGCCGGGACCAACGGCTTAACGTGCTTTCCGAGGCACGCAGTAGTCTCGGTATGTAAAGATGGTCACATCCACGGACCAACCCCGGTAAGCGTAGCTTAAACCGATGGATCGAGTCGTACACACTGTCTTAACAAGTGTGGCGGCATCTACATCGCCACATATGAACTACGCATCAATGACATGACGTCACGTAATCCTGCATCGCGCAATTAGAGTTTACCACGCGATTAGCATATATACGACGTCTCGACATCAACCGTCGGGCAGTGGCCCACCAGACACAACACCCATCTGGTCGGAGGATCCTCCCTTTTCAATAGAGGATGAGTGAACTTTACACCCTGTTCCTCATGCCTCTAAACTGGTGACCCCGAGCATGAACGTCAGCGCAGCCTTCGTGCAACTACATCAGCGTGACGTCATCAGCATCACTTCCTCAAGCTTTCGAGCGGCGAGTCACACAGCCAGCCAGCATCCACGGCTTCAACAGGTATCCTGACCACAGCATGCAGCGGACGCGCATTCCTGGTCATCACCTTCAGCCTCAACCCAGCGCTGTACACTGTGACTCACTGGAGCATAACGCAGCGCCACCCCGACTCACTGGGGTATCACCGCAGACAGTTCCGACTCACCGTGAACTATGCGGCACCCGGTTCCGACTCACTGGAACTACAACTGGCACTGGCAAGCATCGCAAGATACACGACTCAGCCCACTATCGACCTCCGGTCTCCGGAGGGGAGTGATGTGGCGGCATCTACATCGCCACATATGAACTACGCATCAATGACATGACGTCACGCAATCCTGCATCGCGCAATTAGAGTTTACTACGCGACTAGCATATATACAACGTCCCGACATCAACCGTTGGGCAGTGGCCCACCAGACACAACACCCGTCTGGTCGGAGGATCCTCCCTTTTCAATAGAGGATGAGTGAACTTTACACCCTGTTCCTCATGCCTCTAAACAAGGACACACGGATCCCTGGCTTAACTAGGTGTACACGATAATAGGTTTTACCTGGTGAAGTAATTCCTGCCGAACTGCGCCCAGTGTGCCTTTAGGATGTCTTCGACGGAGAGCCCAGTAGCGGCCAGCACCGAGAGCCAGGCTAGTGCGGCCCAAAGTCCGTCCTTCTCCCGCACGTGGTCGGATCCCGTGCCGAAGCTCTCCTCGCCGCAGAGAGACAGGCGACCCGCGTCCATTAGGTTGCCGAAGTATTTCCAGCCTGGGGGAGGTTGATAAATGATATTAATTCTTAAATCTGTTAATTGATAAGTTGTAACTTGTACACTACACGGCCATAACTATAGCGCTAAAAAAGTTATTGCGGCGCGCGGCCAAAATCGGAATTAACGCCGCCATATTGTTTTTTTATTTCAAGTGACATTTCACAAAACAATGGGGAAGGTCGGGGACCTTCGGGCACACAGCTAATTGTAGATGGCGTGATCGTAGCCAGGTTCCCTAAGGCCTATAATAAATGTGACATTTCGTTCATTAAGGGGATACGCTAAGGTAGTCCGCAAAAGTCAAATTTGTCAGTGTCAGGTTGTATGTTGATTAAAATATGATTCGCGGCCGTAACTAATATGGCTTTACAGAATTATAATCATTAGAATCAGCAATACAACTCCATAAGTTAGAATTGACCTCAAACCTCATGATTTCATGAAATCGCTAGATTTTAGGTCAATTCTAACTTCACGTAAATCCATCGATTTACATCTCTGGCTTTTTCACGACAAACGATCAACCCTTGGAGCGGGAATACGCATGCCTGTAGCTGGTACAAAACTATGCAAGTAGCTGGCATGCCATTGGGACATTGACCAATCAGAAGTTGTTATGGCACGGCATGCAACCTACTTGCATAGTTTTGTGCAAGTTACTGGCATGTGTATTCTCGCTCTGTGTATTTTTCACTTACCAGTGGGCACTTCAAACATCTCATGTCCGGTGGCAGCGGCGACTCTGTCCACAGCCGCTGCGGTGGGCATAGATCTGGCGTAGCCCCTGACTCCGGAGCGCTGGAAGTACGGGATGTGCTTCAAGTTGTTGGCTAGCACCGCCAGCGAGTCTGATGGTGTTACGAAGAACGCGTCGCGACCGATTATCATGTTGCGGTCACCTGGGGGATACAATTTTGAAAGTTACTATGCGAGCCAAGTAAGAATAGTATTGTCAAGACACCATTTTCAAAAATTTTAGAGAAAATGGTAGCTAATGATATTGGCCGATAATACTATAGATGGCTATATACCGTAATATAATTATATAACACATACAAAAGGTGTAAAGGCGTTTGTTTTGTGGACAGTATGTATAACATTTTTTAAAAGCTTGACAAACTTCATCCATAAAACCAACACGTTCTACAACCATATGTCATTTTTCCGGGATTTATGAGATGGGTACGTGGTAGCTGTGGGTAAGTTCAATGAATCTCATAAGTATACAAAAATTCAATAATGGGTTAACTTAAACTCACCATCTCCATCAAAAGCAGCACCCAGATCATAATCCCCACCCTTCACGGCGTTTACAAGGTCAGCAGCATACGTGAGGTTGGGATCGGGATGGGCTCCTCCGAAGTCCTCCAGCGGCACGATGCGACGCACGTTACCTTCTTTAGCGCCTAGCTCGTCGAGGAATATGCGCTTTACGTAGGGACCAGTTACTGTGGAAAAGAAAAAAATAAGTTTTGTAATGGTATTAAATATAATGACTACCAAAAAAATGTAATGCTACCAAAATGGATAAATGCTCACCAAATCTGCGTCGACCTACTGACGAAAACCCTAACCCTAGACGGTCTACGTCAGGGGCACCCTGAGGTTTGGTTGATTAGGTTCCTTTAAAGCCAGCAGACAGAAATGGCAGCCCCGCGTTTAATTTTGGTGAGCATTTATCCATTTTGTCAGGGATTTCGAATTTTTTGGTAGTAAAATAAGTAATTTTCTGGTAGGCGTTTAAACACAAGCCTTTTGTAAATTTTGGGTAAATAGGATCCTAGGAAGCAAAACAAATCAAATGAAAATAAAAGCATGGGCGCTTCAGAAGTTATGTGCATGGCTCCAATTGGTTGTTTCCTATGGAGAAGAGCCGGGAACAAACTCCACAGAAGAGGAAATTCTATACATACTTCACTGTTTTTCGTTTTTAAGGTTCCTTTTTCTCAGGAACGCGTGGAGGTATCAAGTTGGAATTAATATCAAATACGTAGGTCTACGGTCCCTAGCTAGAGCTCTAAAAAAAACAATCTTCTAAGTCAACGCAATAAAAAAATACGGCCATTATGCAACATATTTTGATACTCGCAAGTAAATCAAAACCTATAGGGTACTTCCCGTTGACCTAGAATCATAATAATAAAGAAGAAATAAGAATAATAACAATAAAGGAAAAAGTCCGAAAATCCTTAATTTGAAGTTTAATCACATAAAAAATTATATTTTTCCGATAACAACCTTACATTTGCAGTTGGGAAATTTACCATAACGTATAACGAACATTTTTCATATGGAAGAACATGTTTTCAACTACAAAGATAAGTTTGTTCTTTGGATAAATTCATCCCAACTACGGAACCCTTCACTGTGCGTGATCCGGCACGCACAGGGCAGGTTTTTTATTAATTGAAGGACCAAGAGATGTTTAGATTCTCGGCCATGATTGCTGTCATTGACTGCACGGACCTGCACCTAAAAGTCAAAAGGTAGGTACCTAAATTTGCCAAAGATAAATTGGGTCAATAAACCACTAAAAATTGAAAAAATATTAAAAAAAATACCGCGAGTGATAAGTTGACAACACATGCGATAGGTTTGCGGGCAGACAAATGATACTGGATGTGGTTGGTTGATACCTATTTTAGCTGACCAGTAACCTAAAATCATTGGTCAATGCCTATTGTGAGCATTTATCGGGATTCTTTGAGTTATTGTGAGATAATGGTAAAACGCAAACCTATTGTACAGGGTGGGCCAGAATAAAGTTCACTTTTCCTTGGCAAATAGATCGCCGTACGCGGGTAGTAGCGGGGTGCGCGGGGTGTTATCGGGTCACGCGTCTCTCGCAATTTTAGTCGCCATGAGTCAGTTCACGGGGGAGCATCGCGCGTTCGCTGTTCAAGCGTTTTACGAAAATGGTCATTCCTACAATATTATGCGGCGTATGTTCAGAGTTAAATTCAATTTACGGAGTATCCGGCAGTGTCCTAGCACTCAGTTGCTTAAACAATGTCTGAAGAATATAAGGTCCCATTAAAATAAATGGACAAATCACAGGCTGTTCTACCCATGAATATGAACACTATCAGGCCTCTTGCACTGGTACATTCCGCTCGAGATAAGTACCTACAGCTCGCGGCAACTCTTAGTTTCAAGTCAGTCAGGGTGTATTACGCGCTCAGCGAGCGAGACACGTACGGCCGCCCATGAAAAAATTAAATCTTAGATTTTAAATTTAAGTATACTATTCATATTATCACTGTATATTATATAAATTAGTGATATACTTACTTTTTTAATGACGAAAATCCATTACGAAATGTCGAGTGTTGTTGCTACCTTTTTTTTACCTACCTACCTACTTACTATAGTTGCCGACATTTAACTTGAGCTCTCGGCGGAGTGGTCGGGGTTTGTGTGCGCGTCGTATTGTTTCAGGAGTAAGGTCCAAAATCGCTTAAAGTAATTAAGGATTAACTTAGGATTAACAAGCAACTGTACCTACCCGCGATTGTACGATCGCACAAACTTAGCCACTGGTGCGTTGAGGCATCTTTAGTGGTTTTATGACCATGTTGAGGCGACTAAAGTGCCCCAAATGTCACTTTCAATTTAAGACGTGTTTGTACCTTGTTTACTTTAGAACACTTCTAAATATTATACGAGATGATGGTGTATTAAAAATAATTGATGATTGAATGATGATCATGACTATAATGATTGTTTAATTGATTAATAAAAAATAACGTTTGAAAATTATAAGACATTACAATACAATAACTCTAGATAGACTACTCTTATATACAATAAAAGTTTAAAAAAGGTACCATATACCCCACCACCACCACACCATATGGTATGTATGACATGGTATATGGTGCTATTGTACCATATTTTATTTTTCTTTGCGGACAGCCCTAGTACTCGGCTAAGCGGCGTAGCTATGTTACGGACGAGTAACGACACAAAGTAATAACAACTCTCAAGCGCGGCGATTAAGAGCAATTTAGCTTGCGCATGGGGAGGAAAAGATTTAGTAGGCTATTATAAAAGCGGCTTTCTTCAAGATCAAAGGAGTGCAACTTCTGTACGTTAGTACTATTATTTATTCTGTGACACTATGGCTCAGTCACCTATAGAATTAGCTGACCCACCCTTACCTAAATGGTTAGATTTTTTAGAATACGAGTGGTTAGAATTTTATAACTCTTTTATATTTTATTTATTAAAGGTATTTAAATAAATTATAAAAGAATTATAAAATTCTATCGATTCGTATTCTAAAAAATCTCAACCATTTATGCAACGGTGGGTAAGCTAATGCCAGCTAATAGGTGACTGTACTAACTCTGAAATCGCGAGATTTATCTACACCAAAACTCGTCAAAATGTAGGGAGCAACTGATTTTTTTTTCGCAATTTCTGGTTTGGTCCCATAGTAAAAGTTGTTCATATTCATGGATAGAACACCCTGCGAAAATTTGTCCATCTATTTTAATGGGACTTTATATACAGGTCAAATTAAATTAGGTAGCGAAACTCAGCAAACGTGATGGTATCGATATCTAAACATGACAAAATGAAAACCGGCTCTTAACAACTTTTAAAAGTGATTTTCTCCTATTGTGTTGATTGTAATTGTATGTTCATGAACATAGTATTTTGGATCCCAAACTAATATGAAATAGGTCTTATCTCAAAGTTGCAGTCGTTATTACACGAGAAAATCGCTTTTAATTTTTACTAAGTGTATACATATTACACGACTAACTAAACAACAGCTGCGTACAGTTACAGCTGCTATAACTGGCCATGGGTCATTTAATAAACATCTCTTTGTCATAGGAGTCACAGACAGTCCGCTGTGCAGGGCCTGCATGGAGGACGACGAGACAGCAGCTCATGTGCTTCTAAACTGCCCGGTGGTCGCCGCATACAGGGCAAAGTACTTCGGTAACCCAGGTACCATCCGGGAGGTTGTCAGTAATGTCAAGGCGCTGCTGGCCTTCTTTGAGGAGCTGGGGTGGATCGAATAACCGATTTTCCCACCCATACGCAAAATACGCTCATTGTCGTGGAGTTGCGGATACCAGCCCGTATTACCTATTACATATTACACACACACACACACCACCCCCACACACACATTTTATTATTATTTTGCTCGTGACTGTACGGTGACTCTTACTCATCACCATAATAAAAGTTATAACTGGCCATCAAATCAACTAAGGCTCACTTGTGCATATCGAAGTTGGTGACTTACGCCAGACGCACCTACACTGGCCCTTACTCTGCTTTTCGTCATACTAAAAGTGTTCTATAGTATAGTTAAAATCTCGCTGCAGACTCGGTCATAAATCATTCGAGTGTTTCGCTCTCTTTCCCACTCACGGGCCTTATAGGAAGGCCACGCCCACACGTAGTCCTGTGCATTACTGCAGTCGATGAGTGATATCGATAGTTTTATATATTTATAAATGGGTGATAGAAATAAATACACATTTTTTTTTTATTTTATTATTAAATTTACTACAAAGCATATTAAATATATAAACAAAAGAACGTATATATAAAACTAAAAATATAAAATTAAAATTCTTCGTCTGAGTCATCGTCATCATCATCCACATGAATGATGAACTCTTAGCATAAATGCGCTTTTCTTAAGTCTTCATCTTGCAGCAATTCTGCATGTTCCACACATTTTTGGCAATTTTCAATGGAGACATTGGAAATGGCTTCATCGACTAACTTCTCGACATCAGTATGTTTACGTGATAACCTTAACGATTCTGTTATCGATAATGGCCTTGAGCGCGCGCAACTAGCGCACATCCCTACTCCGATTATGATTTATGACCAAGTCTGCAGCGAGATTTTAATTATACTATAATCAATCATATCTCACTTTTGCACATCGAGCACTGGTGGCTCAGTGGAAACGGCCACATCTTGTAGATTGTTTCAGGTTCCAACTCAGGCAAGCACTTTGAGTATTTCATCACCACTGCTCTCAAAACGGTGAAGGAAAACATCGTGATTAAACCGGAATGTCCATCATGTGACGTCCATCAACCCGCACTGGGCGTGGTGGGTCTCTCCCACAGAGAACTGTGTCCCAGCAGTGGGGATGTTATAGCTTACTTACCTCCATTCATAGCATCAATAAGCACGTTGAAAGGCTTCCGTTGCTCTGAACCCTGGATGAGGGTCTTGATCTTGTTGAAGTCAAAGATCTCCTTCATGTAAGCGATGTAGTCGTTTACTGAGTCTATTACTTCTACTGTGAACTTCTGGCCGTCGACCTGGAAGGAGAAAAAGTTGGTTTTTAATGAGAGATGTTTCACTTTTGATGAAGAGTTTAAATAAAGATTGTATTCTTTAAAAACAACACAGCAAAACCTCGGTTAAGGGTGATACTCTGTGGTAGCCCGCGAAATTCAAATTTTCTTACGTTTTATGCAATTTGCAGGTCCGTGTCAGGTTGTATCTTGATCAAAATATGATACGCGACAATAAAACATATGTATTTACATAATTTTAACCATAAAAATCATCAATCCTACATCTCTCTGAGAAAAATTTGTGCAGATTCGCTAGATTTCGTTCGTTCCACGAAACTGCACGAAATATAAACAAAAAATCTAAATCTAGAAAAAGCAAATTGCAAAAAACGCAAGAAAAATTTATTTAATAATCACCTAAACATCTTTCAATTAAGTTTTTTTCATATAAGTTTATCACAAAAACAGTTGGATGGACCAGTAATCAAACACACGGAAGTGAGTAGACATATTTTTTAAGCTAGCAAAAAATACACAAATATTCACAAAAAAAGAATCATAATTATATTATTTAGTAGGTATTTTATACATTATGGATGCGGAAGGCGGAGGATAGTGTTGTGGCGCAGCCTGGGAGAGGCCTATGTCCAGCAGTGGACTGGGATAGGCTGAGCTGATTGATTGACTGATTGATATTATACAGGGTGTAAGGGACAGCCCTCCGCAAACTAACAGTGTGCATTCAGCTGCTCATTTTGAATCATATTCCACCGGAAATTTTCTCAGGAAAATTTTAATTTTTTCAAAAAAATTTTCAGTTACATTTTCATTATTTCAATGTAAAATTGCATTGTGTGTTCGCAGCACTCCATTTATGTAAAAAAAAACTGCAAAAAAAAACCAGCAATGGATGTTGAAATACTCTAACCAACGACGCGTGAAATCAGGTGTTCACTTTCTGTCTAGCTACAGAGTTCATCGAACTCACCGCATACCTATTACCTACCCCTCCCAACCAGTAATAGACGCTCCGATTTGTGCACAAAAACACAAACAAATCGGGTTTATTGGATTCCTATAATGTTCCTGAAAAAAATTTCATGTACCGGTCATCTTAGTATGACATACTGAATTCTGATCCTAAAACTTCAGCAAACCGTGTCAATTGCTTTTTCACTGATATAGGTCGTAAACTAGCCTCCCAAGTAACTCCTCTCCCAAGATCTAACCTTGACGTGAGAACCTCTCCACTAACTCCACCATGCCAGTCCCTCGTCATACTGCCAGTTGATGAAAGCCAAGTGGAAAGGCTAATTAGCACCTTGCGTTCTGATTGTGCCACTGGTTACGACAACATATCAGCTAACGTACTGAAACAATCGAGATCCGTTCTTTCATCACCTATCACGCATATCTTCAATCGTGCTATTGACACTGGAATCTTCCCCGCCGTCCTCAAAAAAGCGGTCGTGCACCCCATATTCAAGAGTGGAGACAGAGCCAATGAAACAAACTACCGTCCAATCTCCGTACTAAGCTCCTTATCCAAGATCCTCGAAAGGATACTTAACAATAGTCTCGTTGCGTATCTCACTAAACACAAAATCCTTGCAAACAATCAATACGGTTTCAGATCAGGAGTCTCTACTGAGAATGCTGTGGCTGACCTTACCAAAACATTCGTTAACAATTTAGACAAGGGCATGAAATGCTACGGTATCTTCCTTGACCTATCCAAGGCATTTGACACGGTTTCTGTTCCCATATTGATCTCGAAAATGGAAAGCGTTGGGATTCGTGGGGTCGCATTGGACATATTTAAAGATTACCTCTCTAATCGTACTCAACTTGTTAAAATCGACTCTACAAAGAGTGATGATAGATTTATCAGCTTTGGTGTTCCGCAGGGTAGCATCCTTGGGCCCCCTCTCTTTCTGCTCTACATCAATGACCTGTGTCAAGCACACATCCCAAATTGCGACATATTTACGTACGCTGATGACACAGCGTTGATAGTTTATGATACTGACTGGGACAGAGCAAGTAAAAGGGCGGAACAGTCGCTTCGTCTTGTGATGGAGTGGCTCTCAGAAAATTTACTTACCCTTAACGTAGCAAAGACAAAGATCATTCGATTTTCGCTACCTAACACTGTAACTCCTCCTCTGGGGTCAGGTCAAATTAAAGCCCACATTTGCTCAGGTGTGGCACCCAATTGCAACTGCCCATTTCTGTCCTTGGTTCCGGACATAAAATATTTAGGAGTCCACATTGATTCCAAACTTAGCTGGCAACCCCATATCGAAGCCCTATGCACAAGAATCAGAAAATTAATTTATATATTTATGGAACTTAGACACTCTGCTGATTCCGATTTAGCTCTGCTAGTCTATAAGAGCCTTTGCCAGTCTATTATTTTATATTGTATACCGGTTTGGGGTGGAACCTACAAAACCTCCTTACTTAAAGTTGAAAGAGCTCAGAGGGCGATCTTGAAGGTCATGCACTTTAAGCGCAGGGACTTTTCGACCAATCAACTCTATGCAGAAGCCGAAGTATTGACTGTGAGACAGCTTTTTGTGCTTCGCGCTGTATTGCGGAAACACTCTACGTTGCATCTAGATGTTGATAAGCTGAAAAGACGCAAAGGCTTTCCCGTGTGCGATATCGTGCAATGCCGTTCCAAGTTTGCCAGCCGACAGTTTGCGGCAACTAGCTCGCGACTGTATAATAAAATACATAAACTTTTACCCATATACTCCCTGACTAAACACGAAGTTAAAATCAAATTGTCTAATTGGTTGCAGAAGTTAACGTATGATGAAACCGAAAATCTTATTACAATTGTCTCTTAATAGAATAATACTGTACCTACCTATTTAAATTAATTCATGTTTAATTCTATGTTGTCATTTCAATAAGTACTTGCATGTCACTCGTATGATACTTGTATGATATTATATCTCGAGGAACATTGGCTCCTAAAACACAGGCTTTTCGCCTAGTTTAGGAGGCATCAGTTCGCCCTATAATGTGTCTCTAATGTACAATCTTCATTCTTTAATCCTTGTGTACTTATGTGTGTTACTATAATGTACAAAAATAAACATTTTTATTTTATTTTTTTTTATTTTAATTCACCCTATCAGTTTGCGGAGGGCTGTCCCTTACACCCTGTATACAGTCTGGGCAAAACGGAACTAATTTTTAATTTTTGTCAGTGTTGTTTCAGTCCGAGTTTTATCAGGCAACAAATGTGATTGAAAACGATTAGATTGATTTTAAAATAATAAGACTATTTATAGTTCTGTCAGAAAAATGGTTTTTAAAGTTAAAATTTTATAATGTATGGCTAGTGGCGCCTCCATTTTTTCTACTCTTTTTGGTCGAGCTGTACCTACTAAAGGTCTAGGGAAGTCATTGAGGTAATAATATTACTGTACAGTAATATTATTACCTCCTACTTACCTACCTACTAACGTACAGTACATATTACCTCAAGGGGGGAAGTAGGGATCTAGGGTAGGATGTCCCAAGGCGCCCCATTCCCCATTTTTTACCCGGCTGACCGCAAAAGTTTTGGCTTATGTTTTTTTAATAGAGCGATGGATATCGACAGCGATAGGAACTTCGTTCTAACTAACCGGATGTCACATGACACCTCCCGACTTTTCTTTACTAGTGTGTGTGTTTATTATTTATTTATTTATTCAAAATTACTAACTAACACCTTAACAGCTATAACGCCAATGCAGTGTTGCTACCAAAAATACAATTATAAAACAATCAAAAACATAAATAAATTGAATTAAAAATACAATAAAAAACAATCAAAAATACAAATAAATTGAATTAAAAATACAATCAAAATACAATTTTAAAAAACAATTAGAAATACAATTAAAATAATTTTTCAACATTTTCAACGCACTTCCGTGCTACTCCTGCGAACTTCATCAGGCTGCAGTGAAATACTTTACCTCATTTGAAATATCATTTAACAGTCTTATGGCGCGTGACAAGGGGGCAAACTTGTTCAGGTTAGTCCTAGTGTAGTGTAGTATGTGTGTGTAGTGTAGTGTATGTAGGTGTACTCACATCATAATTGGTAACGCCAATCTTGTTGATATCACAGACAATATCAGGGACGATCTTGTACTGCTTTATGGTTGTAGTGATAGCATAGATCTGATTGGTCGTGCCGTCGGGGGCGGGGCCTCCGTTGGCGCAGTTGAATTTGATGCCGAAGTCGTTGTCTATGCCGCCGGGGTTGTGGGAGGCTGTGAGGACGATTCCACCTGAAAGAAAATGTATTCTTTAGTGCTAAGAAATTGTTTTTAGAAGTTAAATGAGTTATTGTAGCAGTCCGGAGTTTGTATTTGTGCTCTGTGGACGGCAGTAGGCTTTTTTTTTGTGGATGGGAAATCATCAAATGATTTCTCCTGCTGTGGGTGACAATCACAAACCACGACAACCGATTTCCGCAATAACCCTGAATGTACAGTCAACGGCCAGAAGTCCACTTACACCGCAGTGACCATTATCGCCTGCGCTATACGGGCTGCGGCGCCTATACCTATACGGGCTGCGGCGCCGAAGAAGGTCATAAGTAAACTAATATTGCTATGCCATGGTTTTGTGGTTTTGTGCTAGTCGAATTCTGGCTGTTACTGTACCTATATCTCTCATTTATTAAGCATTCACTTATCTTGTTTATAAACTTTAGTCAAGGCTAAGGTTCTTTATCAATCAGTAAATATAAATAATACTTAAGTTAATCAGTTATTGCAATAATAATAGACATCTCGAGTAGTTTAGTGTTATTATAATAGTGTATCTAAGTATCCAACTGCCAAACCAACTGGTTATTTATAAAACATCATTATGCTAAGTCGTGATACAGCAAATCATGGCCACGCGTTTTCATTACTGAACAAGCGAACGTAGCGAGTGAAGGGTCTCTGCTTCAAGTCGCCATTTGCTTTCATCTGTCAGTTTGTTGCTACTTCTCTAACTACAGGGCGCCTAAAACGGCCACATTAAGCAATTCCTCTGAAAGCGATTCATTTCCTGAATTCCCAGCAATTTATTATGATTGTGCTATTTGACATTAAACTTCAATAAAGCAATTCATAATTTGTGGATCATTTTACGAATCTCCATACAAAACTGTCAAACAGATGAATTGCGTGCTATGAATTATACGCTGATAAATTATGAACTGTCAGTTTGTGACCGCTTTACGATTTCAAATATGATTCATTACCTATAACCTAATTATCCTATTATGATTCTGCCAAAGTGTACGTTTTAGCCCTGGTCGTATTTTACAACCGATTTGGACGAAACTTGGTACTTATACAGGATTTACGACTTTATAGATTATTTTTTCGTCGGGGATTTTTGATTGGAAGAGTACTTTTTCCAAAAAGGGGGCTACTGGATATCTCCGCCTGGAGTAGGAGTTTTGGTTAGAAAACGGGTTTTTGGCGTTTACTGCTAAGGCTAAAAATGTGAGCATAGGAAATTTCAAAATGTTCCATATCTCCAGGCTTGAGATTTTTTCTAAATGGTGGCGCTAGTTCGAAGTACCTACCCATAAGGGACTAACTACATTATTCAGCTAAATTCAGCTTTTGTCCATAGAAAAAAAACAGTTTTGTATGGAACGACGCGGAACCATACAAAGCCTTTTCCCAACCATGTCGGGGTCAGCTTCCAGTCTAACGATGCAGCTGAATATCAGTATTTTACATGGAACGACTGCCTATCTGACCTCCACAACCCAGTAACTGCAATGGGTAATACGATATCCCTTGATAAGACTGGTTGTCAGACTTTCGGGCTTCTGACGACCCGTAACGACTGTCAAAAATCCACTAATGACAGCCGGGACCAACGGCTTTCCGAGGCACGGAGGAGTCTCGGTATGTAAAGATGATCACCCATCCATGGACCAACACCGGCAAGTATAGCTTAATCTAATGGATCGACCCGTGCGGCTGTTATTACTTAGCCACGAGTTCCTCCAAAGTATAAAAAAATAAATAGGTAAATAAACAGTACCTACTACGCGAAAATCCCGCAACGAATGCACTCGAAATCACGCCAAGTACTAATCTTCAGTTTACGGGTGTAGTTACGCGCAGTTGAACTATTTATTTTCCAATAAAGTTTGTAACAATCGAGATGAACTCAAACCTTTGGTTGTTCAAAAGAAAACTGTATTTTCTTACCAAGTGCCTTGTATTTCCTGATGATGCAGGACACGGCAGGAGTTGACAGGATACCATCTTGACCGACCAGCAGCCTCGCTACCTAGAACATAAGTCCTTACTTTAATAACTATACCCCAGTTCCCTACATTTTGACGAGTTAAGCAAACATTTAAATGTAGGGAGCAGCTGATTTTTTTCGCGATTTCTGGTTTGGTCACACAGTAAAAGTTATCCATAATGATGAGTACAATGACCCCATAAGAGGTTATCCATTAATTACGGGACACCCTTTATAATACCTAGCTACCCACAGAGAAAATTACTTAGATAACTATTAACTATAATCCGATTCCGAAAATTCTTTCACTGATGGGAAGCTACAGTATTCCCGAGTGTTATAGGATATATTTTTTACGCGCACGAAGTCGCGGCAAGAAGCTAGTTTAATTATAAATAGAAAAGATTAGTTTTTTTTTAATGTTGTTTGTAATGGATAAATTCAAAAAATACATAAGCGATTTTAAAGATTCTTCTTGCATTTGACAGGCCAATTCTTAAGGAAGGCTATAGGCTATTTAACATCACGCTAGGACCCTTAGGAGCCGAGAAAAAAGTCAGAAAGAACGCTAAGCGAAAACGAAGTAATAGCGCAGGCAGGCAATGCGATGCGACGGGGTGGGTCGGGGGGCAAGAAACACGCGGACGAAGTCGTGGGCAGAATCTAATAAAATAACAATAACACATAGGTAAAACTTCCATTAAATACAATACATGAAATAACTGATAAAGTCTGTAAACAATAATGATCGCATTTTACTGAAAGAAATACAATAGTATGTATTACTCTGCTTTTATTATACTTTATGAGATGTTTAATCTCTGTACTTGAATGCAGTTTGATTAAATCCATACTAATATGCAAGGGAACAGCATTTTTGTTGCATGAAATATTATGTACAGATGCCAGCAGGTCAAGCCACCCAAAACGGTCATATTTTCTCAATCAACCTTGAACCTAATGCTTTTAGTGATACAGATGAAAATCTATTAAAGAAATTTGACAGATTGTAGTAGCTCAATCAAGCCACCCGAAACTGTAAAATTTTCCCAATCAACCTTGAACCTAATGATTTAGTGATAAAGATGAAAATCTATTAAAGAAAGACAGATCTGTGTCTGTAGAAAATCGTTTTCTCTATTTTCACACAAGCAGAGCTTGGTCAACCAGGTAGTACTTACTTAATGAAAAGTGTTTGCTAAACTAATCAACACACTTTATATTTTCATTGAATAAAGTACTATAATTAATTTTGAACTGGGGGCGGACAACAAGAAATCTTTGCCTATCTCAATGATTTTCAAATTTTCCAGTAGTTGTTGACTCAAATGATTAGAATCAATTTATGATGCAATGTTATATTATCATCTACATGAGGTACAATTTTATCTGATCACATAAAAAAGCCTTGTCATCGACTGAGATTATGACTTGCAATAATAATCTCAGTCGAAGACAAGGCTTTTTTATGTGATCAGATAAAATTGTACCTCATGTAGATAATATAACATTGCATCACCTAAGTGACCTGCAGTGCGATTCTGTAACCATCTCACCGTGAAAACTTGGGTGAAGTGAGCGTGGAGTGAGCTGTCAATAGTGTCAATTCCTAGCAAAAACAAACTCACTTCACCTAAGTTTTCACAGTGAGATTTTTACAGAATCGACCGGCTGGTCTAGGACTCCTAACCCAGGTCATGGTCTACCTATGTGCCAAATTTCATCCAAATCCGTTCAGCCGTTTTTTGTGCAAGCGTAACAAATAAACAAACTCACTTTCACATCTATAATATTAGTTAGGATTTCGAGCTGGGTGTGTGGGTGGGGCATAACTACATCAAGAATCTTTGCCTCTCATAGTGAATTTCAAATTTTCCAACAGTATTACAGTAGTCGACTCAAATGATTAGAATTAATGTATGATATGCAGTATTATATTATCATCTACATGAGGTACAATTTTATCTGATCACAACATGTCCATCAACTGAGATTATTATTAATTTACATTATTACTAGGCCATTCAATTGTGTAGCTTTAAGTGATGTCATCCATTCAAAAAGAATTTTTTGAAAAGGAGCTTGGCACACAAATACAATAGAGTCTGGCCACGCTAACTCTGCCATGCAATAAATGGGCAACCCCAAAAAGTTTTACATTTTCTGACGTGTATGTAGATCTAATGATTTTGGTATTTTGCCTTTTGATTTTTGCATAATAGATTATTTATCTAAGAATGTTCTTATTACTTTTTTCCGTAGTACAGACGGTGATGTCTTATACAGATTTCCAAATTCTACCATTATTTCACTGCAGAGTTAGCGTGGCCAGACTCTACAAGTTTTTTTTTTCTTTCTGGTCTACTACTTGGATACCAAGGAGTAGCATTGGTCTCTGTTAGTCTGTTATAACATGTAACATGAGCTACAGGGGCTAGTATGAATCTTTGGGTTGATTCCGGTAATCGAGTCTGGTGAAATCCCACTGCGGTTGGTGCATTTCATTAATTAATTCAAAGTTAATTAAGTAGTACATATGGCACCTTCGGTAAAACAAGGGCACAACTGTACTTTCTGTGATTTTACAGGAGAACCATTTTTAGATTTTTTTTACATTCTATACAGTATTATTCTGCTCATACCACCTTGAAGTGTTTGATCTTTGTATGAAATAAGCTCTATTACTTTTGTGATTCGGTGCATGTACTTTACAGGAGTTAAATATTTATTATTTATGATTTTTTTTGTTAAGAAAGGGGTAAAAGTGTAGTTGTGCCTTGGCCTTACCGAAGGTGCAATATTGTGATTAAAGTGCCTAGTGCCAAAATGAATTTGAGATTTGCTTTGGGTTGTGTAGAATTACTCTTAGAAATTGACAGCACATTGATCTTTAAATTTTATCTCCTATGTACTTTCATTTAGTTACACCTAAGTTTCACTTTTCGTTGTACATCGGAAGATAGCACTGAAACTTTTTTAAATTACCTAAACAGAAACACATCTTAAAGTTCTGAGAACTTTTTAAAGGTAAAAAAAGGAACTAATATGATGGAAAATTATAGAAAATATGATCTTACTCCGTTAGCAGCTGAGATCTTGATAATTTTGTCGACAACTTCCTTCACGAGATATCTGCCATCTCCACCAACAACCAGCGTTGATCCAACCAAGGAGTCTTTTACCGCATCCAAAATACTCTGCACAAAGTTCTCTGTGTAATGTTCTTGGACGAAAACCTTAACTTTTTTACGTAAACCACTTGTTCCCGGCTTCTGGCCCTCGAAAGGGTTAGTGTCCACAGTTACTACACTTGGCATTTTTTTATGAATTAAGTAATGTTCTAGCTGACAACACGAGCTAACTCGACGCTCCGTCCTAATTAAATAACATATATTATCGGAGTTTTTAAGGTCAGAAAGATCGCGCAAAGTTATTAAAAAACTATTGTCAGAAGTGTCAAACCAATGTCAAAACAAGGTCATATTATTGATGCGTTCGGTGAATAAAGAAGTTTGTTTACTTCCTCGGATACATAAAATCTTATAAAATATTGATTAAGTAATTTAAATATTGTATAAATCAAGATATTGATAGGTAGTCTTTCTAGATGATATTTCTATTATGATATTAATGAAGTCCCTGAGTTTTACTGTCACCATAGTTCGCGACTGTATTTATGAACACGACTGTAAAGTCGCTTATTTATTAACAACTTCGTGTTTGTTAATTATTTTGGTCGCACCGCACAGAACATTGTGTTCGTTTCAACAGCGCGGCCATGGCGTTTAAAAAAAAAACTGCCAACATTTTTTAACAATTTGTAAAAGTTGACTCCCAAAACCACAAATTTGTCAAAGCTATGGTTAAAAAGTTAGAAGGGTTTGAACGTGGCCGCGCCATCGAAACGCGGAGAACCGCGCGGCCACGGAGATCTCAGAAACTAAGCGTTGCACCAAAGAGTAAAGTAAGTATAGCGTTGCACAGACCTGAAATTTTGGTAAATAACAGATTCAATTTGTAAACAATTTGTAAAAATATAGAAAAAAATCCTAGGTTAATATTTTAGGAGCTGTGAGACTAAAACCCCGTGGCCGCGCCATCGAAACGGTGACAAAAACGTGATAGCCGATATCTCGCTGGAAAAGCATCGCAGACGTCTAGAGTTTTTTGTAAAACCCGATTTCAATTTGTCAAAACTTACAAAAATGCAACAAAAAATACTAGATTAATATTTTAGGAGCTGTGAGACTAAAACACCGTGGCCGCGCCATCGAAACGGTGACAAAAACGGTATCACCGATATCTCGCTGAAAAAGCATCGCAGAAGTCTGAAGCTTTTTGTAAAACCTAGATTTGAATTTGTCAAAACTTGTAAAAATACAACAAAAATCCTAGGTTTATATTTCAGGAGCTGTAAGACTAGAACCTCATGGCCGCGCCATCGAAACGGTGAAAAAAACGTGATAGCCAATATCTCGCTGAAAAAGCATCGCAGACGTCCAGAGTTTTTTGTAAAACCCAGATTTGGATTTGTCAAAACTTACAAAAATGCAACAAAAAATACTAGGTTAATATTTTAGGAGCTGTGAGAGTAAACCCCGTGGCCGCACCATCGAAACGGTGACAAAAACGTTATCACCGATATCTCGCTGAAAAAGCATCGCAGAGGTCTGAAGTTTTTTGTAAAACCTAGATTTGAATTTGTCAAAACTTGTAAAAATACAACAAAAAATCCTAGGTTTATATATCAGGAGCTGTAAAACTAGAACCCCATGGCCGCGCCATCGAAACGGTGAAAAAAACGTGATAGCCGATATCTCGCTGAAAAAGCATCGAAAAAGCACCTAGTATTTTTTGTTGCATTTTTGTAAGTTTTGACAAATTGAAATCGGGTTTTACAAAAAACTCTAGACGTCTGCGATGATTTTTCAGCGAGATATCGGCTATCACGTTTTTGTCACCGTTTCGATGGCGCGGCCACGGGGTTTTAGTCTCACAGCTCCTAAAATATTAACCTAGGATTTTTTCCTATATTTTTACAAATTGTTTACAAATTGAATCTGTTATTTACCAAAATTTCAGGTCTGTGCAACGCTTAGTTTCTGAGATCTCCGTGGCCGCGCGGTTCTCCGCGTTTCGATGGCGCGGCCACGTTCAAACCCTTCTAACTTTTTAACCATAGCTTTGACAAATTTGTGGTTTTGCGAGTCAACTTTTACAAATTGTTGGCATAGTTTTTTTTTTTAACTCCATGGCCGCGCGGTTGAAACGAACACAGAATATTATCGTAATAAAATTGCTTACGCATGTAATGTCGTAAGATAAGACAAGGGATAAGCAGTTGTATTACTGCTTACTACTGCTGCGTAATAATAAGTAATTTATAACACATTTGCTCGTAAAGGGTCTCTTATTTCACGAATTTCGATATCGTAATGTATGTCATTACGTACTTGTGCTTAATTGTAATGTAAAACGCACGGGTTTCTTTTTAATAAGGTAAAACGTAAGGTTTATCAAGATGCTCCGTCTAAAACGAACGGTACTTTTTAAATCTTAGCAAAGAGTTTTTATGTCAGAAAAGTCATAGAAAAGTGGTCAACATTTTATGAATATAATTAACTTTGGGAGATAAAATATAAAAAATAAACATTAATTATATTAAAGAATTAATTCTTTAATTTAATTAATTTTGACAATAAATTGCAACAACAACAAACAAAAACAAAAAAAATATTAATTTACTTTATTAGTAATACTGGCTGTTTTTGTGCCTTTGCTTTAAAAAAAAAAAGCGCTGATGCGCGCGCATCTCTAATTTGTGAACAAGTAAAAATTATTCCGCGCGCTTTTTCTTTTCGCTGTTTTGTTTTTATTTGAAAATGTCGTCAAGTAATGATGAATTTATTAATTCGACACCGCTAGAAGTCTCATATGCAGCGAAAAAGGCTACTCTAAGCCTCTTGCCTGAAAAATCGACCGATAGATACTTACAAGCGTATCAAAATTTCATCTTATGGAAAACAAGCAAAGATCCAAATTCATTTTCAGAAAGTGTATTTTTCCTCGCAAATATGTTATAAAACGTCGTATGACATACGTGCGCTTTGGTAATTACAGCCTCAGCTTTCTTGTAGCAATATCGCCTCGGTTGTAATTTTCAACTTACCGCACTTATATCTTAATGTACTATTACGTAGTCACTTTACCTTTTGTAATGATAACACCACAGAGCATTATAAAGTAAAAGTTTGACAAGAGGTAGCCAATTTTAGGGCGTAAGTGGGTAGTTTGTAACATTTAACATGAAGCAGTAGAAGAATGTGGTGAAATAAAGCAAGGAAGAGTTAACTTTGCAAATCGTAGGAACTCGAAGTGTAGTGAATACCAATAGCAGGTACCTAGCTATATCTAGAGTGAAAAAAAAACAAAAATAAAAGATAAAACATTTAATCAGATAATTAAGTAAGTACAAAAATAAAAACCGCCACACATCCAAAAATACAATAAAATTAACATTAATTAATAACCTACAATATAATGTACATCTATTTATTTATTTATATTTGCAAGCTTTGATGGAGCCTCCAAACTCTTTGCTCAGGTACTTGGCGACTGCCAGGCACAGCGCGTCGTTGTACGGGGCTGCTACCACCTGGATGCCAAGAGGAAGACCTTGTGCGTTCACACCGAGAGGTACCTGAGGAAAAGCAGTTAGTAGGTAAGTAATTGTATTTTAACCACAAAATATCCTTTCTACAGTCAACAACTGCCGACTTCCAAGAAAGCCACTATTCAAATCCATTTTGTTCGTGTGTGTCTCATCATTTTTTTTGGGTTTCTTTGTGAAAGTTGTTTAAAATACTCAATCATTAATTGCATACCACAATGTGTAGGTACTTTTTTTTTTTTAAATTGGAAATATGATCAATGACTTCTACCGCTCTGGGCGGAGCAGGAGGGCCTGTCAGACGTTTTTACTGACTAAAACCGCCCCGTGTTCCTTCAGTTGCCTATGCCAGGGCCACGGTATCTCTTTCGAACAACCCGCGACCCCGCCGGCATCGGCCCTATCACTGCTGACATCTCTTTGAGGCGCACGTGGAACACAACGCGCCGTCGACACGGGCCTGGGGGCCTACTCCCTATGTCCGTCCGTCTTTCCGCCCGTCCGTTTATCCGTCCGTCTGAAATTACGATCCATCAAAACAAGTGTAAAAGTTAAATTTTTCGGACGGGCAAAAACACATCGGGAGTAGGGACAACTGGCAAATCATGTTGTCATTCATACTTCGTTCGGTCCCCGAACCAATCATCCATCCGTAGGTGATACGTAGTAGGAAACGCCTTACGGGCGTTTCCTACTACGTATCACCTACGGAAGGCCGAAACTACGGGCTTCGTGCTTAGGGAGTAGGACCCCTGTACCCTAATTGCGTAACACATTATCGATCGGAGTTGGTTTCATTTTGAAACAAATTGCTAATCCTTTGCTTCATATGTTCAAAAAATTTGTCTGCTCGACAGCGTAAATAACGCAATGAATGTTGTTGAACTGTCAAAATGAAACCAACTCCGATTGATAATGTGTTACGCAATTAGGGTGCAGGTAATTAGGGGAGGGGGTTTTTTAGGATTATGTAAAAATTGAAAGTATGTGCGTCATTTTTCGCGGGAATAAATAGTTTTTCTTCCTTTTTTTCTTTTTTTTCAGGTCCTTACCGGACGGCGACACTACTCGCCGTCCGAAAGCCCGCGCCTACGGTGGCCGGGAATCGAATGTCGATTCCCGCCGCCCAGGGGTCTCCTGCGGCGACTGAGGGCGTGAGGTTGTCTCTCCCACACGCGTTCCGCCTCCTCCTTCGCGAGTATTACTGCTTCGCAGAAGGTGGAATGTGTAGGTACTTAGGTGTAAACTTAAAATTTAATGAGATACGACCACCCTTTAATATAAAATTTGCAGGTTAAACCAGTCTTACCTGAGTAGCGGGGCATTTGAGTGCGTTGACGATGGCCCAGTACGCGAAGTTGTAGGGCCTCATGAAGCAGGAGTAGTGGTAGGGAGCCGGCTGCGGCGCGCTCGGCATCAGCAGCACGCCGTTGTCACCTAGTTTAGCCTGAAACGTGGAAATTAGGGTTATAATTGCCCCAATGAAGCCTACGTTTAGGCGGGATTTTATCGCGCACTGGATTTTCAACTCTCGTTGTTGAGCCGAGCGTTGAGAATCCATCTTAACAAAAACAGAGTGCATTCTAGCGCGTCGAAAAAACACAGTGTTGGATTTTCAACTCTCGGCGCTAAGCAGAGCGTTGAAAATCCAGTGCGTATATTTTTACGTCCGTGCGAACGTCGTCTAACAAGCTGTACATAGGAACGTTAGCACTATTATGACGTCTGTTACGCCTGGAATGGAACGGCCTGCGCCTGGTGACGGGGACTATCACAGGGCACTGCTCATTAAATAAACATTTCCATACAATAGGAATAACGGACAGTCCTCTGTGCAGGGCTTGCCTGGAGGCTGAGGAAACCGTTACGCACGTGCTCTTTGAATGCTCAGTACAGGCTAGGTAGTTGAGAGCAACGGTGGCCCAGTGATGGTAACTGCCTCGACTTACGAGTCGGGTTCGGAACCCGGGGTCGCGGGTTGTTCGAAGAGATACCGTGGCCCTGGCATAGACAACTGAAGGAACACGGGTGGGTTTTAGTCAGTGAAAGTCTTACACGCCCTCCCGCTCCGCCCAGCGTGGGAGAAGCCATAAAAAAGGCAGGCGCTTTACTTTGTATAAATGATTTCATCACCACTGCTCATCACTCAAAACGGTGAAGGAAAATATCGTGAGGAAATCGCTAGCATGTTCTAGAAGCAAAAATTCGAAGATATGTGACATCTACCAACCCGCACTGGACCCGCGTGGTGGATTACAGTTTTACAGACCACTCGCTCTCGAAGAGAGGAGGCCTGTGATCCACCCGTGAGAAGTTGAGAACAGTCGAAATTATGGTCCGAAAACAGTTGTTTGCTACATGCAAACTATTGATTCAGGTTTTTAAAGCAAAACCTACCCCCGTTGGACATATTGCCTTTATGAACTCATGATGACCATACTTAGCTTTAGTAATAGCCGTTAGTGAATAATAAAGCAAACGTGGTTGAACATGTTTTTAGGCTAGTCAAATAGCGTTGTTTTGGAGCATACCAAAGCAGCATAATCTAATCGGGGCGTTTAAATAAATAAAGGGCAACTTACAAATAAGTCTTCCTTCAGTTCTTTGGAGATCTTCTCTGCCCACTCAGCGTCAACCTTCGGCAGGTACTGCTCCTCAATGAGACGCACGATGGTGAACAGGCAGTGCTTACTCATACACACCATCTGTTGGAGATTTACACGTGAGATGGAATCAAAGACGAAGGACGGGTGTCCGTGTTTCATACATTTTCCTCGATTATGGTATTGAACTTTTTGTATCGTATCTTATTACCCAGTTACTCGGTTGTGGAGGTCAGATAGGCAGTCGCTCCATGTAAAATACTGGTATTCATACTGGTATTCATACATACATACATTTATCCGGTTAGACTGGAAGCCGGCCCCAACATAGTTGGGAAAAGGCTAGCCAGATTGATGTATTGAACTTTTGTATGAAACAGCTGATTTTTTTCGTGATTTCAGAGTTATTCCATATTGAAAGTTGTTCATATTCATGGTTAGAACACCCTGTGAAAATTTGGACGGTTATTGATAACTAAACCTGTATTCTTTAAATCAAAAGCTATTCCTATTCTAGGCTTATTTAATTCGGAAGTCCTTACCTTCTTAAGAAGTTCAACAATTCCATTAGCATCGCCCTTGTTATTGGTACAGAGGCTGGGAAGATGTTCAGGCTCCTTGGTCATCCAGTGCTTCCAGATGCTGTACATGTGGCTGAACCCCTGGTGGTAGTACGGTTCGGGGGCGTTCTCTGTTGAGGAGATCTCTTGGCTGATTCTGGTTATGACACTGGTGAAAGAAGTTGTGGGTTAATAACTAGATGTGGTGGTCAGGTTTCTGCATTTCTTCATAATCATTACGGTTGCATGCTCTCAACCTGACATGTACCTACTGTAAACATCATAAGGTTTATTTTTACTTGCCCCTTATTGATTTTCTTAAGTACCTACCCGTTACTAAAATTTTAAATGCAAATGACAGTTCGAAAAGGTGACATGCGCACGCGCTGCGTGAAAGGAATGTGTTTGAAAATTGCCTATACCTACTACCTCAAATACGAGTAGCTTATCATGATCCTCCGTTATGTCGAAAATACTGCAGCATTAATTTTGAAATAAATTATTATGGTAAAGTTGAGGTTTGACGAAAACACAATTCCATAAAATTTTCTCGATAGAAAAAAATTCCAAAGCCACCTCCAAACCAAACAATAAACCGCCGCTGGTATTCAAAAAAATACTTCAAATTAGATCATGAAACTTTGCATACCTACTAACTGAACTAACTCTAAAGCATTTTTTAAATTACCATTATTTTCACCGTAAAAAGCAATTAAGTACTATCGGCGCCCAGCACCGCACTCAGTGCGAGCGAGATAAAAAGCTGAGGTAGTATGGGATCGCTTTACCTGATATGCTTATTATACCCATGTTACTTTAATACTTGATTGCAATTTGTCTATCTCTGCCACCGTTAACGTCGGCTTTTACGAAGGTTGGGGAAGGAGTGGCCCATGTTTAGGGGGCAGCCACATTGCCTTACCTCTTCATAGCTCCTCTGAGACACGACCTCACGGTGCTCACACTTAGGTCTTGCGCGGTCTCCATGTAGTAGAATTTGATATCCTGCAACACGTCATAATACTACCTTTACAAAATATCGATTGTATCTACAGGAAAAAATTTTAAGCAGTGCGCAAATTTTAAGCAGTGCGCAAATTTTAAGCAGTGCGCAAATTTTAAGTAGTGCGCAAATTTTCACAAGGTGTTCTACCTGCCCATGAGTATGATCAACTTTCACTATGGGACCAACACCCTGATTTTTCAGATTTGGTCCCTTATTGAAAGATGTTCATATTCTGGGTAAAGCACCTTGTGAAAACTTTTCCTGTAGCGAATTCAGTATTGTGAATATTATGGATGCAGATGCCTGGGTAAAAAAAAAGAAATTCTATTTAGTCCGTCAGTCAGATAATAAAAAAATATTAGACACGTATTTTTTGCTTTATCATATTAATAAAAAAATACTTAGCTATCACGCATTAAAGTTGGGGAGTGGGGCCTCGCTACGTCACTTGTACGTATAAAACCTAGCTACGCGTGACGTCATGCCATATTTTAACTCAATGTAACGCCGTAATTTTTTGATTACGTAAAAAAAGAAAAAATACTTGTCCAATATTTTTTAATAATCTCTATGACGGACCAAAAATAAATTTTTAGTCATCATCCCTATTGTGATTCGTGTGACGAGTAGGTACGACTACTCGAAATGAATTTCAGAGAGAACAGGAATTAATTAACCCTTCATATTAACGTGGATCCACGCGAGACACAATGGCTTTTTAATTGTGTCGTAGGTATACGATATATAGATACAAAAGGTGGTAAAAAATATTCTTGTGCGGTGACGCACATATCGCCATATTTTGGCATGCAAATATTAATATGCAATTAGTAGGTGTTAGGTGCTCATTTAAATAAACAGATGAAAACAATAGAAGATTATTTCACGACTTAACATTAAATTATTTAATGCATACCTACCTCTACCTACCTACACGACATTGATATTGTTTAAAAGACACATTTGGCGAGGTCCTTACTTTAAAGTCAACTTCTCTGTCCAACTTGAGTAACGCAGCCTTGTCTCCGGCCACGATCTTGGTGAGCGGCGCCAGATCCTCGACGTGCTTGGAAATGAAGCCCAGCGATAACATGGATCCCTGGTCCTCTCCGCTCCGGAAAAACACTCCTGGGGACGGGAAGAATAAACTCTACATTACATTGGGGAGATGATGCAGAGAACCACTGGTCATGTTGAGGTAGATGGATGCTAAATAGACACATTATCACAATACTAAACTCAAACTCAAAGCATTTATTTCAATAAAACCAATTACAGGCACTTTTGAATTGTCAAAGAGTCGGTCACTTAGTCAGAAAGTTGAAGCTAGTTACCCATTCCAAAACGTAGATCTCTATGGAGAACTTTTTTAAATCAAGAACAAAATCCTGGGTACATTATTCTTGCCACCAGGGTCGCGGGTTGTTCGAAAGAGATACCGTGGCCCTGGCACAGACAACTGAAGGAACACGGGTGGGTATTAGTCAGTAAAAGTCTGACACGCCCTTCCGCTCCACCCAGAGCGGGAGAAGTTATTTGATGATATCCCATCCACAAAAGCTACATTGTTCTTGCTGCTTCTGTATGTGAGAACAATGTAAAAAAAATATTTAAAAACAATTCAAAATAAGCCCTAAGAGATGACCAGTCTTAACTGACGGCGTCCGTTCACGAATATGACGCGTGAATCAGCACCATCCAGCTCAACCATTTTGTACAAGACGATGCTGATGAGACATCTGGGGGCCTACTCCCTAAGCACGAAGCCCGTAGTTTCGGCCTTCGTTACGGGCGTTTCTTACTCCGTATCACGTACGGATGGATGATTGATTCGGCGCCCGGACGAAGTATGAATGACAACATGATTTGCCAGTTGTCCCTACTCCCGATGTGTTTTTGCTTGTCCGTAAAAATTAACTTTTACACTTGTTTTGATGGATCGTAATGTCAGACGGACGGACGGAAAAACGGACGGACTTAGGGAGTAGGCCCCCAGCATCGTCCTGCATCTGTTAAATTTGCGTAAAGTACAGAGACAAGATGGAAAAATAGACAACCTTCAAAATGATGGTCTCGATCTTTGTTATAAGGATGAAAAACAAAGAGTTGAGGGATAGAGTAAAACTGACCTCGTAAATTGGTGGTTCCAGGTGTAGGGTGATGTCCAAACATGCCGCAGTAGAACGCAGGCATTCGAGTAGACCCGCCGAGATCAGAACCTGAAAGAATAATGTTTTAATTACTGGAACTAAATCTGGGTTAAACAAGAGCCATAATCATATATAGGGTTCACATTTTGGGCAAAATGTATGAGCACTCGTTGCCCATTAGCACTCGTGGCCCATTAGCAGCGTTGGCCCAGCGATAACAGCCGCGTCTTACGAGTTGTATGTCGTAGGTTCGAACACAGACAGGCGCTTTACTTTGTGTAAATTATCACAACTGCTCTCAAAACTGTGAGGGAAAAAAATCGTGAGGAAACCTAGAAGTTCCTAACTTTTCAGTCAAACGTTGAAAGTAAAATAATCTGTTTCGGGCTTTCCCTATAAGTCGATCCTAGAAGCGACTGGCAGACTCGGTCAAACTTCGACGTCAGGGACACCCCGAGGTTGGGTTTGGTTAGGTTCCTTTAAACCTGTAGACAGAAATAGGAGCCCCGCGCAGCGGGGCTCCGTCGACCTGTTGACGAAAACCCTAACCCAAGCCTAACCTAGTTGTTTTGAGGTTAGTTTGACTGGTCAAACCCCGTTTTCATTAAATTGAGTTTCGGCGATTGCCTGACCAAATTAGTTTCTCCTAGGTTTGACGAAAATTCTTTAGTCAGCGGCCGAACAACTTCATTTCTTTGGGCTTTGACTAAGACTTCAAGTCATACCTGAGGATTGACTGGTCAAACCTAGGAGCGCTGGAGCTTCGAGGTTTGACTAAACATATGAATAAACCTTACACAAGCTTACGACGGTGGCACAGGAGGCTGTCAGCGCAGCCTCGGCTCCACTGGATCCGCCCGCGGTCCTGCCCGTGTGGTGAGGGTTGTTGGTCATGCCATACACTGGGTTGCGGGTTTCTTGCCTAAAAACATAGAAGTAATAGGTAATACGGGCTGGTATCCGCAACTCCATGTCAATGCGCGTATTTTGCGTATGAACATGGAAGTAGAAATTAGTTTATCATCTTCTTTTTAAACAAATTACATAAATAAATAATGTGACGGTAATTAGTGACCGATATTAAACTAATCACATGATTGTATTCATGATAACATACAACTTTTACTATGGGACGAAAAAAGAAATCGAGTTATGCGAACATTGTATGGAACAGTTGATTTTTTTCGCGATTTTGGGTACAATCATGTGTCGATCACTAATTACCAGTCACCCTTTATTGTTAAGATATTCTTTCGAGGTGGTTTCTGCGTACGCTTAGATATTTTGGATTGACAAAATTTTAATTTGTGTTGCGCTAATACAACTCTCGTTTCTCCACCCTCTGATTCAATTTTGTCCCCCCTTTTATAACCTTCTTTTTTTGGTCCAAAAAATATTAAATGACTAGCTGTGCCCCGCGGTTTCACCCGCGTAGACCGGGATAAAAAGTAGCCTATATGGGCCTATAATCCAGGGTGTCACCTACCTCCATGAATTTTTTTTATTAAAATTGGTTCAGCCGTTTGAACGTGAAGAAGTAACAAACATACAAACACACACAAACTTTTGCCTTTATAATATTAGTGTGATAATAGGTCTAATGGTTCTAAGGTCGTACCAAACAAGCAGCTCAGGCAGGTTAGTGGATGCCACCACAATGGCTCCAGCATCCTTCAGCCTCTTGACTGCCTCACTGTCTTCCGTGGCCACTTCATTGCGCCGACACTTCAGCCCCATCGACAGAGGCATGCCTTTCACCGCCTGACTCTCCTTGGTTGTGAATGGGACACCTGTGGATAAAAGAGTTGAGGGGTTATTATACAGGGTGTATCAGAAAGGACCATCAACTTTCTCCATGGGACCAACATCGAAATCGTGAAAAAATTATCAACTGTCCCATACAAAACTTCAATACCGACTCGACCAAAATGTATGAAATGACCTTGAGTTGAATGAAAGTGGTGTATTTCGCTTTTCCCATAATCTCGTTCTGTAAATTCTGAGATACCTATGAAAGTAGTTAATTAGTTATACAGCGTGTATTCATACATTATCATCACATTGTGGTCATATATGTATAGATACGCATGTGGTACAGATCATCAAACATTTTGCAAACAGTTTGATGGTCTTTAGATACCTAATTTTTTGCCTTAGACTAGAGCTACTTATAGGTAGTTTATTTACAACGTCGTATTTTAATGATAAATATGCAGGTAACTTATGACTTTAAATAATTTGTAAAACTTTTGTTAGACTTTGATTGACATGTACAGTGGGCTGCATCAATGGGGTACTCCATTTGTATTAAAATTTTAATACAACTGGGGCACCCAATTGATGCAGCCCACTGTACCTACTTACACATTTTAACTACAAAAAGTTGTGTATGCTTGCCCAACCCACGAATGTTCACTATGCTTATCGGAAAAAAACTTTGGTAAGAAACAAAATAATTATCTAAACGCATTGATAAAAACTAAAGTCAATGTCTAAACGTCTTCGTGATACGCGCTTTTTCCTGTTTGGCACCTCGGTGTTATATTAATCCGGTTAGTTAAATTAACTGGCGAAACTTTACAAATGGAAACGTCTTTGTCGATAAAACGTCAAAAACCTCAAGATTTGCCTGCACCGTAGTTCTTACATAGGACGCGCGAACAGTGTAAATACTGAAAAGAGTTCACCCATCCCGTATCAGTCAAGTCACTGCATCATTGTGAGTGTCAACGAAACAGAGGTACAACAAACTTTTGCGTGGTATGGAGGGAATCTTTTGCGCGGTAGGGCGGGAACCAATCTTTTGCGCGGTAGAGAAGGAATCTTTTGCGCGGTAGGGAGGGAATCTTTTGCGCGGTAGGGAGGGAATCTTTTGCCCGGTAGGAAGGGAATCTTTTGCGCGGTAGGGAGAAAATCTTTTGCGCGGCAGGGAGGGAATCTTTTTCCCGGTAGGAAGGGAATCTTTTGCGCGGCAGGGAGGGAATCTTTTTCCCGGTAGGAAGGGAATCTTTTGCGCGGTAGGGAGGGAATCTTTTGCCCGGTAGGAAGGGAATCTTTTGCGCGGTAGGGAGAAAATCTTTTGCGCGGCATGGAGGGAATCTTTTACCCGGTAGGAAGTTGCATCGTAAGGAGAAAATCTTTTGCGCGGTATAGACTAAGAGGTCACAGACTTTTTCATAACGATCATGGATACGGTTAGATTTACTTCAATGGGTTGTAGAGTAGTCCCCTAATGTGAATGACGTCGGTCTGCCTGCTCAGGGCCCCAAGTCTGCTATTTTTTTAGAAATTCGTCATTCCAACACGATCCCATTGTCACTGCATTGTCATTTTGCTAAAAGTTCGTAATCTGCTAAATTCATAATTTCATACAATGGAGTGTCAGTGGTTGACCATTGGAAAGTCATAATGACGCCATTATGACGCCATTATATTAGTAGATTACCAAACTTGTCCAAATCAACAACATACAAATTTCAAAAATATAAAGGGACGGCAGCGGTAACATATAAAGTTTCTTTATTTTATTGATTACCGTTAAGTTGAATTTTGCTATAACTAAGCGCTTTGCGTATAACAATGCTCTGGAATACAACGACTAAGAGCCGGCAGACCAACTCTTTTCACCTGAGGAGACACCATACTTCGAATAGGTACTAAAACTGACCATTTCTCTTATTGACACCTCTTGACAACTCTAGCTTTTTCCCTATTCCTTTACAGGGGGGACGGTCGCGCAGCGGGTGGTTCTCGGCGCAGGTGTAGGGTGGGGGTACGACACCGGCCGGCGTGCACTTGAAAAATTCGCCTATTGTCCCGTTTTTCGATGTAATTTTTAGGCTTTCTCCACAAATAAGCGTCTTGTATAGTTGTATACACAACGATTGCTCTGAAATACAACCACTGAGAGCCAGCAGACCAACTCGTTTCACCTGTACATTTTCACACTATACTTCGAATGGGTACTAAAAGTGACCATTTCTCTTATCGTTTTTTTTTTCGCAACAATGTTGCGCGCATCATAGCTCTGAGATGCAACCACTGAGAGTCGGCAAACCAACTTGTTTCATCTGCGGAGACGCCATACTTTGAATGTGTACTAAAACTGACCATTTCTCTGATCGTTTTTTTTCAAACAATGACGCCTCATGTAAGTGCTATAACTCGAAGTTGCAACCACTCAGAGCAGGCAGACCGACGTCATTCACATTAGGGGACTACTCTACAACCCAAATCAATCTGCCTAGCCTTTTCCCAACTATGTTGGGGTCGGCTTCCAGTCTAACCGGATGCAGCTGAATACCAGTATTTTACATGGAGCGACTGCCTATCTGACCTCCACAACCCAGTAACTGGGTAATACGATACCCCTTGGTAAGACTGGTTGTCAGACTTTCGGGCTTCTGACGACCCGTAACGACTGTCAAAGATCCAAGAATGACTGCCGGGACCAACGGCTTAACGTGCTTTCCGAGGCACGGAGGAGTCTCGGTATGAAGAGATGGTCACCCATCCACTGACCAACCCCGGCAAGCGTAGCTTAACCTGATGGATCGACCCGTACGGCTATAATTACTTAGCCACGAGCTCCTCCTCGACTACTCTACAACCCATCGAAGTAAAAACCGTATCCATGATCGTTATGAAAAATCCTGTCACCTCGGTCTAGTAGGGAGGGAGGGATTCTTTATAACGATTTAAATCTTTGAAAACCAAATCGAACCATAACGCTTGCGAAGTTTCGTGAGATTATTAGTAGATATAAGTAGTTATAAGTCATTACTCGATGATCTGAAGGCTACCTATTTTGGCTACTTACCCAACAATGGTTTCTTGTTAAACTCTTCTTCTGAAAGCCCGGTGGCGATGAGAGCGTCCGCTTCTTTCGCTTCTGCCAGCGCTGCGTCATATCGGTCGACGGCAATCGCATTTATTACTGGGTTTACCTGAAACATTGACAATCTTTGTCATTCAAGTTTTATAAGCCCTAGCTTCTTTACTGCTACTGGTCCAGTTTCAAAATTGGTCCAAAAATTGACATACAAGAATCCGCTGTGAAATCAGTGGATAATGCTCGTTTTCACCAACCCTAAGGGCCTATTTCACGATGCCATAATAGCCACTAGGTCTTACCGAATAAACTAAAAAATGGAACAGAATTTGTATGGAATTATCTGCCAAGTAAGTTAAGGTGGCGAAACAGGTCCATATTGATACTTAAATTAATCCCTAAATATTATTGCACTGTTGGATTTTCAACTCTAGGCACTGCAAGCCTGTGTTTAAAATCCAACACAGTGCACTTTTATAGGGATTCATTTAAGTGTAACTTAGAGTTGGTGAAAACTACTTAAATGAAAATAACATCACGCCAGTAATCTCTGAAGGATTAGACAGAGGTGTGACACCCACATTTCGCCAGTTATAGTTAAGAGGATACATCGAAGCGTGGTTTAGCTCGGTGTGTAATTTAAGTGCTGTCTGTCTAGTTTGACGCGCGAGATAAAATACTCTCTAAACGTGCTTCGTTTAAATGTAGATTTATGACAAAATGCTATACTTAAGGCTTGTCCGCCGTAAAAAGCGCGGTCACTGTCGGACTACATAGAAAAGAAAGAGAAGCGCGATGACACAACGCTTGCAAAATATGAAGTAATTACCGATTTACAAAAAATCTAGGGATTGGACTAAAAAAGTAATCACATGAAATCATTCCTTATTATTTTGCAAAGAACTGATGGCCAATTCTCGTAACTAAAAACGTGCACTATCTCATGCCAGCGTCAATCAAATGTCAAAAATGTAGGTAAACGCTATGCAGTTTTTGACAGATTGAGACTGCCATGAGATGAGATTGCGAATGTTGTTAAAAATACAAGAATTGCCCCTCTGTATAAAATAAACACTTTTAATGAAAACTGTAGGAGTAATATGGTAAAAACTCGAAAAAATAGACAGAAATAGACCTGGGTTTAGCCTTTTTTTTTTCTTTAGTTCTACAAACTAAAATAGATTTTTGGACACATGAAATCACTTCTTATGTATTCTAGATTATTGTGTATTTTTTTCTATCGAAAAATTGCTACAGTTAGGTACTGTAAAAAATGGAAACAAAGTTACTATAATAAGTTAAAAATATAATATCTAAAACTATTAAAAAACAAAGTTACTTATTTTCGCCGTATTTTAGGGAGGACAAGCCTTAAATCAATTTTTAGCTTAGCAACTTCTTAAATTATTAATATACCTTCGAATTAAAGCAAATTTTACTGCACAATAAGGAACTGTTTACATATAATCGAATAAAACAGTAAATAGACGGTATTAGTGTGGAATTTCAAGTAAGTAGGTAATCATGTTTCGGTTTTAGGCAGTAGACAATATAGTCAAATAACACATAATTATGAAAAATCCAAAAGATTTAACCATAATACACTTGGTTTTACAGGAGTTTAAAAAACACAATTTTTTTTGTCCCAATTCAGCTGCTACTGAGAAATTCCTGATGGAAAGACCAATAACACTTTGCCATAGCTGGGAATCGACCCCGGACCTCACGCTCAGCGCACTTTATACTAGTTTTCTCTTCTCAATAAAAATTGAAAATAGCGGAAAATGATCAGACGCGCAATGGCGCAATGAGTCAACTGAAGAACACAGTCGATTAAATTGTTTATGTTACGAAACTAATCGATGAACCAAACAAGTGTTATGTAATGGAATTTCCTCGAAAAAAGAATGATTTGACCGTTGCAGCCGGTACAGTCGACAACTTATGTTGATGACCAAATAAAAAATGTCGTACGAATGGGAAATTTGGCAGTTATGAATGGATTTCAATGTGTGGAATTATTTTTAAAACACTTTTAAATTGAAGTAATATATTTTATGAGGAAATCCTAATCCTAACTAATATTATAAATGCGAAAGTGAGTTTGTTTGTTACGCTTTCACGCTAAAACAGCTGAATGGATTTGTATGAAATTTGGCACACGTGTAGACCTGAAAAAGGACGTATGCTACTTTTTATCGACATACCACGCGGGCGGAGCCAAAATATTTTATGTATTTCTTCATTATTTATCACTGAAATGAACGCAAAGTCTCACCTCCTTAATCCTCTCAATGACAGCTCTGACCAGATCTTCTGACTTCAATTCCTTTTGTCTTATCTTCTTGGCAAGCGCGGTAGCACTCTCAGTAAGCACAGCATGCTTCTTTAAGTCAAGCGCTTTAATTTCTTCATTATGACAGTTCCAGAAGAGAGAGAAGATGCCGTCGACTGTCAAGTCGAACATCAGGCGTATGTACATAAATATTATTTTACATACTTTCCCCATTTTCATATTATTATGTTAGTATTTCTTCTCCCTGTTGGATAAAAAAGAGAGAAAATACGTTTATATGCGGTAATCATGACGCAAAGAAAGCACACAAACACAAAAAAAAACAAGTTGGGGGAAAATGTGCGTCACATGCACGCAAAACGGCCATCGCTCAACATAATGTTACCCTATACGAGACAGAGCCCCAGCGCTGGATTTCAGCGGCAGCCGGCGTTGACGTGATGACGTCGTTGACCGGTACAGCATACAATGAGATATTTAAAATAAAATAAAAAGACTGTTAAAGTTGACAGTTCATGATTTTCTATCTCTGATTTTTTTTCGGAAAAATATCAGTTTGCAATGACATTCAGTTTAGGTAATGCTAAGTTGTAATGTTTTTGTAGACCTAACTCGGAAAGTCAAAAGGTTTCTAATCAAAGCCCACAATTCTTCAGAGTAGGTAGGTACCCAACCCACCTTTAAGTTGTAAGGTATTACTCGTCAAAATGTAGGGAACAGCTGATTTTTTTTCGCGATTTCAGGTTTAGTCCAATAGTAAAAGTTGTTCATAATGATGAGTACAATGACCCCTTAAGAGGTTAGCGTTATTTAAGTTACAACTTCTATAAAACGGACAACATTATTCAAATTACGGGAACCTGTCAAACAAGATACCTACGAGTACTCAACCGCTAAAACAGTGCGTCATACTAATTTACACATGACTTTGACCCGCGTCCTTGTCGAGTTAGTTATTTGTGTATTATATTTAACATACAGCTAACATAGGGTCACTACTTACTATGTAGGTAAGTAATAGCAGGCCAGGCGCACTGCGCATTTTAGGTATGAAGCTACAAGTACGCGGCGGGCTCGACTTGTCGGTGTAATTCAGTGTGGGCTGCCACGCGCGGGCCGGTTCGCACTTAGTTCGATACTCACTCACGCGCCGTGTCGTAAAAGAAGACAACCCTAACGAGTCAGAAGGTATAAGAGTTTCGCGATAGAAAGAGAGGCAACTTCTAGGTGAATCTAATTGTAGTAAGTAACGCTATGCGACCTGAATTGCACTTTATTGTGTCGTAGCAAGAGAAGCTATTTATTTAAATTATTTTAAATGGTTTGCGGAATGAATCTTCTGTATTTGTACTATTATGTATTATGTGGTAATAGGTACCTACTTACTAATAAATAGGGTCAATAAATAAGCTAGCGAAACTCTGCAGACGACATCGATATCGATATCTAAACACGACAAAATAAAAACAAAACATATCTGTTGATTTTTTTGGGGTTAATGACCGCTGGTAGTGTTGCTACTAAGTGTGAGTTGATATAATATAATCTGTTTATCGTGTTGACATATCGATTTGTTACCCCTGACACAATATAAATATCTCTTTACTGTGCCCCTGACGTGCGGCCTACCGTACCTTAGGAAAGTCATCATTTGGTAAAGAAAGTCGTGTCACCGCTCTACAACAAGTGGTTATACTCAAATGTGCCTCCATGCATGACAGTATGTTTTACGCAAGACGCAAGGTAGGCGGTTCGACGACCGACTTAGGTAATTGAGCTCATTTGGAAAGTTCCCAGCTTGCATAAGGTTATTATAGAGCGATTCAGACAAAATGAGGTATTGTTTACCGCGAATTGAGAAAAAAATGTAAGTAGCATCAATCTCCGCCAGTTACGATTTTTTTTTCCCACAAAATGTACGAAAATTAATCAAGACATTTATAAAAAAAAAAAAAAAAAAGTAAAAAAATAAATAAAGTAAGTGTAGTAAGTTTTTAATAAAGTGGTAAAAATATCCTTCATAAGACGCCAATGGCCTTGAGCTTAAGTGTTCTGCGTCGTACGTCCAGCCAGTATTAGGACTCGCCCATCAAGGAGCGCTGTCCCAAATTAGACGCATTATTCATTATCATTATTTATCATACATAAAACAAAAGATATTATATTAAAACACGTATACTAAAAGATGAATAATTAAACTGTCTTTAAAATGGAGAAAGGTTTCATAAAAATACGCATGATAGTTTTTTCGTGATTCTCAGTTTTTTATACGCGTTAGACATAACTTTACAAATTAATTAGGTACACTATGCAATAAATCTAAATACTGGTACCTATTCAGCTGCATCCGGTTAGACTGGAAGCCGAATAGTTGGGTAAAGGCTAGGCAGATTGATGTACCTACTTAATAAATCTAAAATATTCACCTAGTAAGTTATTAAGAAAATGCTCTAATTTAACATATATTTTTCCAAATCATTATCACTACTGGTTTAGACGTGATCTTCAGTTTAAAATCATCAAAAAAAAAAGAAAAAAAAAGTCGGAAAAGTCAATATCATTCTTGTTATTTTACATTAGGGGTACCTACATAAAGGGTTTCAAGGTAGGTAAGCATTTCGTAAGTCGTACGACAGGTAGGTATAAAACCTACCTTTCATGTAATTACTCAAGTATGCAGAAAGACCGCGAATATATTAAGTATTTTATTTTTAACCGGCGAAAAAAAAGAGGTGGTTCTCAAGTCGACGCGTTATTTTTTACCTCAGGCTCAGGTTTTCAGACGAATGTTAAATTAATTCCTAAATAATTGAAGACTTAAAAAGCCCTAATAACGATGCAATAGTAATGTATGTCCACAATTATGTTTTTTGATCAAAATAGCACTGTATAACTCTACAGTGCTATTTTAGTAGTAGAGTATACTTAGTAAAACTCGCAGCAATGTAGCTACTGGGTCTAGTACACCACTAATAGCAATAAGCAATAGGTACCTAGGAACTTAATAGTGAATATTACTTTTGATGTCCACAAGTAGTAATTTTAACAAAACAATTAAAGATAAGTATATGGGTAGGTACTATACTAAGAAGTACGACCCCAAAGTGAACTAAAACACAAAACGTACAATGCGATTCAAATAAGAATAGGAACGACAATTACCTTTATCTGTCATATGTTGATTTATAAGTACGGTTTGCAAAGAAAACTTATTTGCGTATCAATAACGTTTTTTTTGTTTGTTTAACCGAGTCTTAGTTAAATCAAAGTGAAAAAAAACATAAAAAAATTAGTCATAAATAGTTTTTTTTTAAATTATACCTACTACTTTCTTTCATATTTTCATTATTGGCAACAATTTCCCAGAAAGAATGAAAAATTCTTCGTTCATGATTCGTAAATAAATGTAATTTTAAAAATATCTTGTTTTGCTCACCCTACCCAATTTATTCAATTTGCCAGCTTTGACGTTACAACATGGCGCTATGTCTATCCTATTCTTATTTGAAACGTATTGTAAACGCATGAGAGCCGAAGGAAGCGAAGGAGCCGAAGGAATCGAATTTTAGAATGACTTGTACGATCTTATCTATGAAACCTCGCACACTTATCCGCGCCGAAGCGAACGAATCGAAAACTTCGTTTCGTTGGGCGCGGTAGACTCTTGGCGCGGACAAGTTTGCGTTCACCTATAACCTCAAAACATACAGGTTGCGTAAAAGTGAACTACCTACCTAACCTACCTATTCTATTTCAAAAGTTGAACAACGATAAAAATAAAAATAACGACTCATCGGAATCGAGATCACTTATGACTGCTATGATCTAATTACTTCTTAAAATAATAACAAATACTGGAAGGCGCGAGAAATATGTCTATGTATTTAATTAAACGTATTTTTTTTTTAAATTTTGTCTGTTTGTTGGTTAGTGCGCGCATCATGTGAAAGTCACTCATTGGATTCAACATCTAACTACTAAAAGATAACAAGCTTTATTGTGACTTGTGAGTAACATTTAGCGTTTATTTTATCAAAATCGACCTACAGAATAAAAAAAAAAACGCAAAACAAACAAACGCAAACGCAAACGCATCAGTGCATAAATGCACTGATGCGTTTCACCATGCCATACAAAATGACGTAAATTTACGTCATCTACGTGGGGAAGTACGCACGGCTACAGATCAAGCTATACATTTCCAGTATAAACTGATCTCGCATTGCATAGGATTTCCTTACAATGAGAGGTCAGTGTAAACTGGAAATGTATAGCTTGATGTGTAGCCGTGTGTACCTAAGTGAAGCTTGATTCTGTTTTTATAGTGCCTATTTACGTGTCTACCTATGACTAAGCCTAGTTACCTAGGCCATTAGCATTATGTCGTGGAAGACATTTTATATAACGCTAGCGAATAAACACAAGTTTAAATCACAAGATTTGTAGGTATTATTGTTTATCATTCTGGCATCATGATTATTCGTAATTCGACTTTGTGGCAACGTAAATTGAATTAATATCCTTATGATGATACTACAAAACAAACCATTATGAATGACAGAACTTTCCGTAAGATATAAAAAAATCGATTTAAAAGTATCGATAAAAAGAATACATACCAAAGCACGTCTCCAAAACTAGTTCAACTGGTTCCCGCGCGAATGTAGATTGACAGCTGGAACTCCTTCCAAAATTAAACACAACTTTTTTTTTAAATCACAGACGTTGCTGCGCGTGCATACAGCCGCGGGTTTCGGATACTACTAAATAATAAAGCGGCTGTCTTGGTCATTCATTACATCATAAATCATAATCATTACATTATAATTTTTAGGTAGACGGTAGACCATGTCCATTCGTTGACCTTTGTCCGGCGCGTCATAATCATAATTCGATTCAGACCGGGGTGATCCGGCTGTAAAAGACGAAGACGATGTATTCAAAACATTGCGGTGCCGGTAAAATAGGTATAAGCTGTTTATTTATACCCAACTAGCTTTTGCCAGCGGCTTCGCCCGCGTGGATGTCGGGAAATATCCCACGGGAATGTGCTACCGGGAATTCCTTTCTTATTCCTTGTTTACATTATAAACGAAAATTCTCTCTCTCTGTGCAAAATTTCAGCTTTCTAGGTCCAAGGGTTTGGGCTGGCTTGGCGTTGATGAGTCAGTCAATCAGTCAGGACTATTTATGTATATAGATTGAACAAAATTTAACAATCCGCTGGATGCGGAGGCCTATGTTCAGCCCTGGACGTCTTCCAGCTGAAATGATGATATGAAGAAGGTGCTGGAAAAGTTCTAAAGAGTAAATCCTGCAAAACAGAGTAAAAAAATTCTCTTCATTTCAATTTCCTTTTCAAACCTCTTCAAAATGAGATTAATTATAACTTTAAGATTCTTATTTTTAGAGTTACCAATCACTGTCCCCGTTTTGATTTTGCTAAGTATTTGCATAACTCACTCACTCTGTTATGTCGCAGTAACAAGCCATGTTATAGTTATATCCTTAAGAGGAAATGTGGGTCCTCTTTTCTCCGTACAAAAAGATACAATCGCTCTCGCCTGTTTTCTTTCTGGTTAATGACCATAAAGCAATGATTTTTTAAAGAAATATAAATATCAGTTACTTATATGCCCCTATGTTTTCCTTTTTGATGATATGTTATTTTTATAAGAACTAGAACACTCCAAAAATGCTCAAAATTGCCTATTCAGACCGCTGTCAACAGACGCCTAGTGTAGTGTACCAATTTGACAACTATTAACGAAAAAAGAAAAACATAGGGGCATAGTACCTTAGTAGAGGGGTAGGTCCTTCTCATTCAGTTTATGAAATATCTTTTAAATTGGTCCAATATTGGAGGAGGAAATAGGCGAGAGCCAAACCTCGAAATGTGACTTTTTACATAGGCTATTTAGTCGGATCTGCAGTTGTCCTTATCGCACGAATTCGAGGGCGGAGCGCTCGCAGAGCGACAGCAATACCTTCTTAAAATACCTAATTTTCAAAAGTCTGGCCACCCGCCTTTCCTCTTAAGGATTTAGATAACTAGCGTAATATGCACTTAGTTTTATGAAAACTGTCGGGGTGCCCTGACGTGACGCGATCCCCCGAGTATGGCTTCGCGACCCCCTAGCGGTCGCGACCCACAGTTTGAAAAACACTGCCCTAGCCCTACCCTACTACTTCAATTACTAGAATATAATGCTTGTATTTTAGTTACATTCCTAGTAAGATACAGTAGACAGCAATATCCCTAGGGATATAATTTTATTTTCCTACACTATCGCATTGGGTTACTGTAATGATAGCTGTATGTATGTCTGTAATAAATAAATAAATAAATGTTATGGTAATGAGTTGAATGTATAAAATTGATTGTATTGTTTTTTAATTGTTTTATTAATGTTAATTTGAATTGAATTTATTGTATAATCTTTGAATTGAAATGTATTTGTAATTATCGTTATTAATTATTATTTTTTTTTTCCTACACTATCGCATTGGGTTACTGTAATGATAGCTGTCTGTATGTCTGTAATAAATAAAATAAATAAATAAATAAATAAAATCACTCACTCACACTCTAACACGGTTACAACCATCTTACTGTGACATAATACAAAATTTCAAATCAAACAGGATAGTATGACAAAATTGTGAACTGTAGTCAATTTTAGTAAGTATGTAACTAGGTCGGTATATATATAAGAAACCAGTTTTGCTGGAATTTACGCTGTGTGCCGAGGTCAAGGGCCTGAACTCAAGATACATACAGTATATTATGTATGGGTAAGGGTATGGTAGCTTCCTGATTCCTGTGATTCCTATCCTACGAGTAATAATACTTAGGTTATTTACACCGCATGACTTTTGTACCGTCTTGAAAAAAAATAGGATAGGTACCTACCTACCGTGAACGGTGTAGAAGCCTATGGCATAGGTATAGTTTTTTTTTTAAAAGCTTAGACAGAAATTGATCTAACTATCAATGAATACTACAAATTCGAAGTAAACTTTTCATACTAGAACAATAAAAACAGAAATTTCGAAAAAAAAAAAAAAAGTAATTCGTTTAAAATATCGCTTAGATCGTTGATATTTTTAATTTAAAAAAAAACTGCTTCTTTTACACATCATGTAAATTAATACAAAAGTATTTGATTAAGTATCTCCTTTTTCATAAAATACCTAAGAGTCTAGTAGATCTTTAAATTTTACTTCTGTTCCAATTTTAATTAAATATCTTGCTCAGTAATTAAGATTTAAAAAACTGAAGTGTTAATCGATTTTTGGTGCTGACTGTACTACCTACTATAAATTATTATTCGGTCTAGTCTAGTGGTAGTAAACACGACAGATGAACTTGAAGGAGCTTGGCCCCAGCACCCTAATTGCGTAACACGCTATCAATCGGAATGGTTCAGATTCCGAATGATGAACGTTAGGAATTTCTCAGTAGCGGCCCATGAGTCAAAATGATGACAGCGGCAAAGATTTAAATCGTTAGATTCGGCCATGTGAAAAGATAGTCGCATTTCTGTTTTCACCTCACCTCACACCTCCACCACCACCACCTCACACGCAATGGCGCAGTGACTTCACTTGATTATCATAGAAAAGCTGTTTAATAATGTGTGAGCTCACTCTTCTCAGTATGGGCACTTTTTCTTGTATAAGTACGGTGAGGGCAAATCTAGCTACTAAGTATATAAATCTTTGGGGGGCGGGGTTTGACTTGAATGTCAAATACTGACGAAAATGACAGATTTTCATGACGGCTATTACGGCCGCTTTCCTAGGAAACCGTAGCTTATGCAGGCGACGACAATGGCGACGATCCATCCGCGCTTTAGATATTAGAAAGTCGAATGTAAACATAGGTAAATGACCGCTTAAAAGCATTGGCCTTAGTGCGGAACAATATTACACACAGATGGCGGATAAGCACAGCAATTTGCAGCATAAACCAGATTATAATGAAGTATTTATCTATACATTTCCAGTATACGCTGATCTCGCATTGTATAAGATTTCCTTACAATGAGGAGCAGTGTAAATTGGAAATGTATAGCTTGATGTGTAGCCGTGTGTACTTTCCTACAAAGTAATTAATATTCTGTTTTAAGTGCTATTCATAAAAAAAGATTATCATGCTGTGTACTACCTACAAAATGTAAAGCAAACACTAGGTGCTCAATAATACAGAAAAAATGCAATAAAACGTAGAGAGTCACCTAAGGAGCCACAACCTTTACAAACATTTTTTTTATTTCATTTATACAATATACAAATTAACACTATTTACACTAAGTAATAAAGTAAATGACTAACTAACTATACAAATAAATACAAAAACAAAAGGACACTTTTTTTATTGTTTGTCATTCTTCGTAAACTGTAAAAATCAGCTGTCATGATCAAAAATGACACTTTGTTGACATATGACAGATCAGCAACAATATTTCAAGAATAATTCATAATATTATTACGATCCCTGTCCCAAAACTCGATTTTTTTAATAATTATCAATGAAAGTTTGAAAAAAAGTGGATGTAATTATAAAACCTAATCATCTAAAAGTAAATGTGGATTTTTTTCCCTCAAAAGAAGCTGCTACTGCTCAATTTCAAACGTAGTTCAATACGATCGCAATTTCAAAGTCCACAAGAAATATCTTCAATAAAGTTTAGCGTTCTAATAGAAAGTTCCTGCGTATCATACCTAGCCCCTTTCACATCATTCCGCCGATTCCGCGCCGTCATGAACACTACGTGACTACGTTAGCGTCAGCGAAATTTGAAAACTGGCTGGAACTGAATTTTAACAGCATAGAGCTCGATTTGCAGAAAATAAACGCGGTGTTTGAATAAAATTAACATAATCAAATGTATCGGCAGTGTTAAACGAGCAATGAGCATTACTAAAATCGACAAAACAGCAAGTATTGAGGTGAGAATAATACTTTTATAAATTATTGAAATACTGACCTACCTACTTACATACCTACATAAAAAAAAAAATCATCACTGTATGCAAAAAAAAAACGAACTTAGTCTTGCAGACCTAGTTTAAGACTTTTGTCCTTGCACTTGCTTAGGGCAATGACCTTTACTCCCTTCAACCTGTTTCAGTGGTAAGGTCGCATATATCTAGCTTGTACCTCCTTAGTTTTGTAAGTTATTTTGTTCAGGGACAATCCGGACAATGGATGGAAGCATTAATGTATATGTTATCTGTGGTAATTGACCAGTGATACAAAGTAGGAGTACTCTGTGCAGTAATATTTGTGTAGTGAACGAAGACTGGTGTGTCATAATTATAATCATTTTTGTGGAAGGTAGGTAATTAAATATATTTTGCAGTCTCATATTTCTTTGTTTTTAGGTCAGTGATAACTTTATAGGACGGGTAATCATATAATTTCTCTATAGACAACAAGGATTTAATGTTCTTTATAGAAATTATATGTTTATTTGCAAGATAAATAGTTTAGGTACCTACCTACTTTATAGAATTTTATGAATTCTGCTAACTGCAATGTTGAGTACTAACCAATAAAAGATACTATCAGTAAATCATATCAGTACAAATACTGCTCTTCTGAAGCATAATACAGATACCTCACTAAGATTAAAAAATTTGTCCATATTTTTAATTTTTAAGTAATTTTTTTTATTTTTCTTTGGAAATATTAAATACAATTTCATATTTTGTACTTATCTCCTTTACATTTTGATAATGGAAATGATCATAAATTAAATTAGTGTGATATCTTATGGTGATAAATAAAAAATCCACAATTTGTGCAATAAAATGTGCATTGTGTTATTTATTTATTGCCAGATTGATAACTTATCATTCCTACTCACTGAATTGAGTGCTTAAGTTTTGTCATTAGTTTTGAATTGCATAGTAACATGATCAAAACTAAACTAAGTATTTTTTTTTTATATTATGTAGGTAGGTAGGTATCTGCAATCAGCCTTTCGGCTATAAGCAAATGTGTTGTTTAGTTCTTCATGGTCTGTATATGCTGGGCTGGAGCCTAGAGTGTATGCAGTGAGCACCGTATAATCTCCTAGCCTTTTCCCAACTTTGTTGAGGTCGGCTTCTAGTCTTAACTCAATGCAGCTGAATACCAGTATTTTACATGGAGCGACTGCCTGTCTGACCTCCACAACCCAAGTAACTGGGTAACACAATACCCCTCGGTAGGACTGGTTGTCAGACTTTCGGTCTTCTGACAACCCGTAACAACTGTCAAAGATCCACAAATGACAGCCGGGACCAATGGCTTAACGTGCTGTCCGAGGCACGGAGGTGTCTCGGTATGTAAAGTTGGTCACCCATCCACTGACCAACCCCGGCAAGCGTAGCTTAACCTGATGGATCGACCCATGCTGCTGTAATTACTTAACCACAAGCTCCATACATATGGTCATAATTTATTCAACAGGATTTGGTGCCAATTGAGACGCTTGGTGTTATTTGGTTTAAAGCAGGTCTATGGCCAACTGATTTAGATAGTCTTTAAGTCTGTCCTTGTATTCATTTTCTACCATCAGTATATTCTCCTTTACTTTTAATTGCTTGTGGATTTCTGCATTGGTGATGTGATGAACTGGTAAACCATGTGGCATTGGACAATTAGTGAACTAAATTCTGATATTGAATTTGCTAGTCCACAATGATAGCTGTAATCAACATTTTTTTGTCATTTTAGTCATGTTATGATAAGTCATTTTAGTCTAGCAAATTAAAAATCAGAAGGTGTATTTCCTATGTTGATTCTCTAAATCTGGTTTTTAATTTAACCTTTTTTAACCGACTTCCAAAAGGAGGAGGTTCTCAATTCGTCGGAACCTTTATGTTCCCCGATTACTCGAAAATGGCTGGACCGATTTGGATTTTTCTTTTTTTGTTCGAAAGGGTATACTTCCCAAGTGGTCCCATGATCATCAAGTCAGGATCTGATGATGGGATCCCATGGAAATCGAGGGAATTTATGGGCACACCTATATCGATTTCGGTATTTTTTATAGTAACTCGTGCATTTGCTCTCGGAAAGTACCATTCGGTGAACTGGAACTGATGATGAAGACCACAGAGGGCCATCGGAAATACTCAATTATATCTAAGTATATCACAGGTTGCGATTTGATTACTTTAATATGGTTTATGCTCGTCAAAATGCATAATGGTAATGGTGACTTCACCATGAGCTCCAGTTCTCCTGGTTCTTACTAGGAGAGCTCCTCAACAATTAACGTCCCTGCATCGGGAAAAGCAATATTTTGTAAAACGTGTTGAGCAGCTGACATTGGGTTATTGTAACTTAGATAAATTACAAACTGAACCACTAAAAAGTGCCGAAGCCGGTGGCAAAAAACTAAAATACAGATCCAAAGACACCGACTTCCGAAAAAAGTTATTTTTCACTTTGTAGTGTTTTTTTTGGAAGTCGGTTTTTTTTTTGTAAAAAAGTTTTTTTTAAAGTTCAACTTAGATTGTGTTAAGTACCTATGTTAATATCTTTACAAAATAAAAAATAATACCTACTCAAATATCAAATGTTTGAACGACATTGAACAGGATACAATAGGCCTTTTTTATCTACGTCATTCAGTGTAGCAAAGTGTTAATCTAACCTTATTTGAAGTGTAACTTCAATTGTCTTACGTTATATCATAAAAAAACAAGTACTTACTTATCAAAAATGTTTACTTTAGCAACAGTTTAATTCATTCCTCAAGGAATGAATTAAACTTTTGTAAAGTTGGTTGACTACTGACTGCAGTCATTTAAAAAAAAAAAAATCTGTCCTATTATATTTTAAGCAGCTTTTGCCCGCGGCTTCGACAGTGTGGACGTCGGAAATTATCCCACGGGAACGTACTACCGGGATAGAAAGTATTATATGTCCTAATCCAGGTCATGGTCTACCCATGTGCCAAATTTCATCAAAATCCGTTCAGCCGTTTTAGCGTGAAAGCGTAACAAACAAACTCACTTTGCATTTGTAATATCAGTTAGGATTGGATTATTGAAAGCCTGTGATGCTGGGCAAAGGCCCCCCTACTCTCTCCCTCTACTTCTCTCTATTTAAAACTGCTAAGGACCAGTTCTTGTTGAAGGAGTTCAGCTCATCCCGCCATCTCCGTCTGGGCCTGTTGCGATGTCGCTTGCCATTAAGACCTTTGGGTCGTAAGTTTGGTTCATTGCTCTCTCCTAATTTTATCCAGACTGCGACTGTTACAGTAGTACTCAACTAATATGGCTTATCGATGTACCTGCGCAGAAGATGAATTTTCAAAGCGCGGGAAATGCTATTGACCAATCGGCACGCTCCACGCTTTTCCCTGTACCGCTATTGGTCGCAGCTGCCGCCATTTTAGCGCGCGCCGCTTGAAAGCCGCCATACTTGCGAGTGAGATGTAACTAACAGCTGCAGTGTATTATGAACATTATAGTAGTGATCTAAGGTTGATTGTAAGTTTTAAGCAATCTCGTTAATCTTCGGGGCCATACTTTTTTTTCTGCGCGAACGGAGATTCACGACGCGCCTTATTAGTTGAGTACTACTGTACTGTAAGCTAGCTTATCCCACTGCTGAGCAAAAGCCTCTCCCCGCGACTTCCAGTTTTTGCGATCCAGGGCTAATGTAGACCACTGGTAGTTTCTTCCCGCCATCTCCTAACAACTAGGTCCATATCTATATGGGTCTATATGGGTCCATATATATAAGGGGGGGAGGGGGTCGAGCCGAATCTCACACAATCTCACGTGGAGGAGGAAAAAATGCGAGAAAACGGGGTAATTATTATAAAACAAAATTTTAAGCTCAGTAGTTTCGGAGATAGGTGGGGAGGAATGGTAAATTTTCGTCTGTTTTCTTAAATAACTTTAAAACAATTTATTTTAAAATTATAAGAAAAATATATTTGAGACCCTCTTTTTAAGTCCTTTCATTTTGATATGTCGCACGGTATAGGTTGCAAAACTTATTTATTCTATTTTCTTATTTGCCCCCCCAAAAGTGACCCCCGTATTCAACATTCATTTATTTACTTTATCTGTCCGTGTTTGGGTCACAGAAGTTCATAAGTGTAACTTTCAACTTAATTGGTCCATTAGATTCAGAGCAAACTGGCTGTGACAGACGGACACACAAATGATCTTTTATGGGTTTCGTTTTTTCCTTTTGAGGTACGGAACCCTAAAAATAAGTATTATAAAAATAATTAAGCAAATTATGTTTATATTTTATTTAATTCCAACAGCATCACAAAAACAAACCAAGAAAAATACTCTTCGGCATGGTCTCCAACATGATCAAGCATGCTTTCCTCATCTTCCGTACCTACCTGGACCTGTTCATCGACCTGGTCTACGGTTACTTCTGGGACGGCAAGAGGCAGGCCATACCGGACTTGGAGAAGAGGCATGCTATTCTGACTGAGAGTGCGGTGTCTTTGGCTGCGAAGATCAGGAATAAAGAACTGAAGTCTGAAGATTTGGTTAAAGCTTGCATTGAGCGGATTCATCAAGTAAGTAATGAATAATTTGTAATTTATTTTATTCAACTCTAGTCTACCTTATTTATTAATATAGTACACACAAAACACTTACTATGCTCGGACTTTTAATTATCTGCAATAAAATGTTTTTTTTTTTTAATTGTCGTTTCGTTATAAAATGTTCCCATTTGATAGCTAGACAGTAAAAGTGTAATGAGAGGTTTTCCTTTTAAGTATTAAAGAAAAACATAGGTTCCAAGAACTCTGTAGATGGCGTTGAACTAACTACGTTACTATGTAGGTGCCAAAGCCAAAATGCTTTTATACACACAGGACTGATTGTTAACGCTTATATCCTTAGGTTTTTTTAATAAGTCAGTTTTTTTTTTGTTTTACGATCTCAAAATTACATCCAAGTAAAATGATGTGACGTTCCGTTCCTTGCAGTAACTTAGCAAGTTCAGCGCCATCTATCTAGCGACTAGAGAAGAGTTTTAAAAGAAAATCCCTCATTTGATTTTACTGCAGCTAATTAAAAGTCCGACCGTAGAGAAAGTACATAAAGATAGAAGAGCACAAAGATATCTACTCTACTGCTTATTTCATTACATTTATTTTGCAGCTAACCTCAACAGGATATTACCGTGAGAAACATAGACTCGCTCAAAAACTCAAACTCAAAGCTTTTATTTCAAATAAACCAATTACGGGCACTTTTGAATTGTCAAGAGGTCGGTCAGTCAGAAAGATGAAGCTAGCTATGTCGGCCATTCCACAGCGTAGTAGGTACATAGAGAGAAGAACGGCCAAGAAACTCCACGGACACTGTTTTAAATCAAAATATAGTCACAAAATATTGGTTTAGTAATCATTCATGTTGAAATTATACATGTGAGAACGATGCAGAACGTTAAAAAGCGTCCGTAATAAAAATATTTAAAAAAACAATAATTCGAAATTTTAATTAAATTACCTACAATAAGCCGTGGTATGACGCAAGGATTAGCACCATTTAGTTCAACCATTTTGAAGGGAGCTAAATGATCCAACATATGACATAGTCTTAGGCGCCATCTTTCCTTTATAATATCATTGGTGCCCCAATGATATTATAAAGGAAAGATTTGCTACGTTCATACTGAGCGGCGTTCAGATATCGTTGCGTTATTATTACAAATAATGTACAGACGCCAGCAGGTCAAGCCACCTCAAAACTGTCAAATTTTCCCAATCAACCTTGAACCTAATAGCGATAAAGATGAAAATCTATTAAAGAAATTTGACAGATTGTAGTAGCTTGGCGTCTATGTACTTACATAAAGGTGTAGGTATAGTAGTTTTCAACTACGACTGCGGTAGGTAGTATGGAACGTATGATACAGAAAGAGATAGCTTGGCATTTTAGATATATTACTGTCACGCCGACACGCTTTGTTTCGCTCGCTGCTATTAGGCGACTGAATCAAATTACAACAATTGTCTGAATTTGTCTACAACAATTTGCGAGCGCTAGTGCCATATCTACCTCTTTATTTATATAATATCATTGCAGGGCACGGACACAGTGTGTTATCCTACATTTTAAACAAATGAATGAATATATTCTATTTCGCCTGCATAATCCTCTGCATACTCTTTCGGGGAATAAAGTCTTGATGTTATATTATTTGCTGCAGGTAAATCCAATAATAAACGCAGTAACGGACGAGCGATACGAGGGAGCACTCAAAGACGCGCGTGAAGTCGACAAACAGATCGGAAGCGGACTTACTGATGAATACTTCCAGAAGAAACCATTCTTGGGTAAGTGCCACTTTTATTATTATACGTACAGTGGGCTGCATCAATTGGGTACCCCAGTTGTATTAAAATTTCAATACAACTGGAGTACCCAATTGATGCAGCCCACTGTACCTACCTTATTTCTATTCCTCGGTTAAAGGCAATAGGCTCGGCCCCTATTATCATCTGCCTATATAGCCTTTTCCCAGCTATCTTGGGGTCGGCTCCCAATCTCATCGGATGTAGCTGAATGCCAGTATTTTACATGGAGCGACTGCCTATCTGACCACAGCCCAGTTACTGGGTAATACGATACCCCTTGGTAAGACTGGTTATCAGACTTTCGGCCTTCTGACGCCCCGTAACGACTGTCAAAGATCTACGAATGACTGCCTTGACCAACGGTTTAACGTGCTTTCCGAGGCACGGAGGGGTCTTGGTATGTAAAGATGGTCACCCATACACGTACCAACCGCGGTAAGCATAGCTTACCCTGAACGATCGACCCGTACGGCTATTATTACTTAGCCACAAGCCCCTTATTATCGCCCCCTATTATATGGGACTTAAAAACACAACCGGCAAAATGTTCTTGGATTTTGGGTGCACCTCTGCCTCTCTCCCCTTGGGGAGGCGTGATGCTAATTTGCTTTTAATACTAAAGGTGCTGCAATAAAAATGAAAAAGAAAGCAGTGGTGAATCTACTTTTGTTCGGACTTTTTCTCTGTGGAGCAAAATATTATACGGGTAATATTAACGACTCGACTGCCGGAAACGCGGAACTACGCGAGACAATGGCTTTTTAAATGTTTCTGTAATTACGGCATTTAACCGGTTATGAGTACTTATGAGAGAAGAAGATACATATACATACATACCTATCTGTATAATCGTGAGGATAAATTGCCGTACGCCGAACGGGGTAATCCCGCATTAGTGATCTCTCGCAGCATATACATGCCCCAGTAATGAATGCACAACCGCTTAACCCCTCAAGGTTAATGTCAAATAGCACAATCATAATAAATTGCTGGGAATTCAGGAAATGAATCGCTTTTAGAGGAATTGCTTAATGTGGCCGTTTTAGGCGCCCTGTAGGTAGAGAAGTAGCAACAAACTGACAGATGAAAGCAAATGGCGACTTGAAGCAGAGACCCTTCACTCGCTACGTTCGCTTGTTCAGTAATGAAAACGCGTGGCCATGATTTGCTGTATCACGACTTACCATAATGATGTTTTATAAATAACCAGTTGGTTTGGCAGTTGGATACTTAGATACACTATTATAATAACACTAAACTACTCGAGATGTCTATTATTATCGCAATAACTAATTATCTTAAGTATTATTTATATTTACTGATTGATAAAGAACCTTAGCCTTGACTAAAGTTTATAAACAAGATAAGTGAATGCTTAAGGGGTCATTGTACTCATCATTATGAACAACTTTCACTATGGGACCAAACTTGAAATCGCGGAAAAAAAAACAGCTGCTCCCTACATTTTAACGAGTTATGATGTAAGTGGGAACAGCAGATTTTTTTCGCGATTTGAGGTTTGGTCCCATAGTAAAAGTCGTTCATAATGATGAGTACAATGACCCTTTAAGCGGTTGTGCATTCTATTCTGGGACATGTTGTAGGTATAGGAAACCGCAGCATATATATTTTTTTGCTTATACGGGAAACGGAAAGATGACCGGACATCACACTAATATTATAAAGGCGAAAGTCACGCTCAAACGGCTGGACCAATTTGTATGAAATTTGGTATGTAGATAGCTTATACCCTGGATTAACACATAGGCTACTTTTTATCCGGTCTACGCGGGGCGCAGATAGTATTTATATAATTACAGTTTTAACAAATTAAAATTTAGCTTTTCCAATTTAATTCTCCGTGTGCCCGTAGCAAAGGCCTTCTGCATCATTTTTTTGGTTGGTTTGTTCATAGCGAACATTATTATAATGCATGCTGTAACATAACGCCTTAGGCAAAAGAAGACAGATGATAGCTTTCACCTAACACCTTGTTAGACACATAATTAATTGAAGTATGTATTAAAGTTACACACACATAGTTAATATTGTAAAAGAAAAATACTTTTTTATAAAAAAAAACCCAACCGACTTCTAAAAAAAAGTGAAAAATAACTTTCATTTCGGAAGTAGGTGTCTTTGGATCTGTATTTTAATTTTTTGCCACCGACTTCCAAAATTAGTTATTTTTTTTCACTTTGTTTGTTTTTCTTGGCAGTTGGTTGTTTTTTTTTTTTGAAGAAAGTTTTTAATTCACTTTTTAGATACTTATGGTACCTACCCTAGCCCACACCAATTCGTATACCACTAATTGCTATGTAAACAACAGTAACAGGAAGTATTAAAACATCATCAAGATACACAAAGTAGATTAAATACGTATTATAGAAGCTAACTTAAAAACTACCCAAGCAAAGTTGATACAATTTATATGGGATTATACCTTTGAAGTATGACCTACCAACAAAAAAAAGAATCATCAAAATCAATTCATAATTGGCGGAGTAATCGCGTAACAAAAATACAAAAAAAAAACACAGTCGATTGAGAACCTCCTCATTTTTTGAAGTCGGTTAAAATAAACTTGTTGTAAGTGAAGTATTCAAGTCATAACTACATTACATTTCTCTTAAGGTAACTTGAAGCAATGCTTTTATGTAACGGCTTGTTAACGCCATTTTTACGTTAAAATTATCTTTGTGTAAAATCTACAAGACTATACTAGAAAGGTAGGTAATAGGTAGTAAAATAAAGTTAAACAATCTTGATGTGACTTTTTACACAAACACATGTTATACAAATAAACTACTGCTTAAACTAATGGTTCTATTGATTTAGTACTTAATCATTATTGTTGTATTTACATTGGATTTTAGTTGCATTTTATTTTTAAACTGAGGTTTTAAAATAAAAAAGATAAAAGACATATCAAGATTGTTTTCCTATCTAAACCTTTCTAGCATAGATGAAATTATTTACCAAGAAAAAAAATTGCATTGTCTCTGAAGTTACATAGTTAAGTATGCCTAGTTTCAGCTTAATACCAGTATTTTATATGGAGCGACTGCCTATCTGACCTCCACAACCCAATAACTGGGTAATACGATACCCCTTGGTAAGACTGGTTGTCAGACTTTCAGGCTTCTGACGACCCGTAACGAGCGTCAAAGATCCACGAATGACAGCCGGGCTTAACGTGCTTTCCGATTCCGAGGCACGGAGGAGTCAAGGACCAAGACCCGGCAAGCGTAGCTTAAGGCCGAACTATACGCCAATGACCTTGAGTGGTTAGCTTGCGCCTTCTGGCCTGAGCTCACGCAACGCGTCGTACGTCCAGCCAGTAATAGGACTCGCCCATCAAGGAGCGCTGGCCCAAATTAGACGCATTTTTAATTTATTATAGTAAAAAATATACATGTTTTTAAAAAGTAACAAAACCCAAATCATTTTCGTTTGTATTGCAAAGTAGTAGATATTTTGTTTATATTCTTTTGATAAAAAAATGAAGGAGTAAAATGGTTTCATCTTAATGATTTGGAGGTGATTTGGGGTTTTTTTTTCTTATTATGTGATACCGATAGAAAAATTATGGCTAAACCAAATTACGATTCATATCATGTAGATTACTAACAATTTTTTTCAGTTGTAATTTCTCTGTAGGTTCCGGCGAAAAACTGCTTCATCTGCACGCTGTTTTTAAGCTTTTTTCGAAAGAGTAGCCTTAACCTGATGGATCGATACGAACGAAGTTTAATAAATAGCTAGTAATAAAAATACATTCACGATAATGAAACAGTGATGAATAGGTATGATGCAACTGGCCCCAAAAATAGACGCATTCACTAATAGTTTCCTTGTTTTAAAAGTAAATAATTATACTTATTTACTTTCGATCTCCCAAGCGTTATGCACACCTCATTATGGAATATTTCCCTTCGAAAGTAAGTCTTGTTCTCAATGACAAGCGGGCGTGATGTAGAAAGTGTACGTCGTTATATAATTTTATCTCTAATTAGTGCTGTGTTTCAGCAATAGTTAGGGTAATTAGTTAACGTTATTGTATTATGATTATATTATTTTTGTAATTATTTTCTCGGTTTTTAGGGTTTCTTACCTCAATAGGGAAAAAACGGAACCCATAAAGGATCACTTCGTTGTTCGTCTGTCTGTCTGTATGTCTGGCTCTCACTCTGTTAAGACCCTTTTTCTCAGGAACGCGTGGAGGTATCAAGTTGAAATTAATATCAAAGACTTACGTTAATTAATTAGATTTGTTCCAAAATGTCATGATTTCCGAAATCAAACTTAAAGACTCTTATTACAAAAAGATAAACCTGACACTGACCTGCTAAAAACATAAGAGAATTTGAATTTCGCGGCAACTACTGCGGATCCCGCTTAAATAACGCACAACATCTTAAGGGGTCATTGTACTTATCGCTATGAACAACTTTTACTACGGGACCAAACCTGAAATCGCGAAATAAAAACCTAACTGTTCCCTACATTTTGTCGAGTTACGCAAACTCGCGATTTCAGGTTTTGGTTTCATGCTTAAAGTTGTTCATCATGATGAGTACAATGACCTCTTAAGAGGTTGTGCGTTATTTAAGTTACACCTTCTACAATAAATAAAATAAATAAATATCCTTGGACATTTCACACAACGCCATCTAGTCCCAAGCTAAGCAACCTAATGCTTGTGTTATGGTAACGAGATGGCTGATAAACTACTTATATACATTTTTTTTATACAATGTTAATGTTATCCTTACAAACAATACAATTTTTATCCATAGGTGTCCCTTTCACGGCCAAGGAGAGTCATGCAGTGTCGGGCATGCTGCACACACTGGGCATCCTTGCTCGCAAGCATTTGCGTGCGTCGGAAGATGCCGAGTGCGTGCGACTGATGAAGGAGGCTGGCGCTATTCCTTTAGCGGTTACTAATGTGCCGGAGATTAATAAGTGGTGAGTGATATCTTGAAAATTTCGAGCTTATTAATTTATCAGCCAAAACAATGTTTTAAATAAATGTGTTGGAGCTGCTGCTGCAGGTGCAGAAAACCTCAAACGGCGCAAATATGCAACCTTGTTGGGAGCTATATCTTTGAGCCGTTTGGGGATGAAACACTAGGGCCTTGGGGTCCGAGTGCTCATCGAGTATTTCGAGACATCGCCAAGCGGTTGGTCGACTCCACACGGGACCAGAGGGCTGGCCTATTTTTAGCCCAAAGAATTAGCATTGCCATCCAGCGTGGCAATCCCGCCAGCCTTTTGGGCACTTTTCCCACTGACAGCGATACGGACGAATTTTTTGATGCCCTATGAGCTCTTCCCTTTTTTATTTTTTATTTATACCTACTTGTACATAATATAAATAATTTAGTATTACCTTGTATATTTTAATTAAATTTTGAAAATAAAATATGTTTTAAATTAATCTAAAAATATTGAATTTTAGGTTGCACCAACTTTACTCCAGATTTCAGACTACAATAGTTTTAAGTATATCAAAGGTCGATATGCAGTCTCTTCCCGGAATTACTAGTTTATCCTAGGTTACCCTGAAATAAATTCCATTTTCGGCCTTTGACTAAAGTATTTTTAGTCAAACCTAGAAGTTCCTAACTTTTTAGTCTATCGTCGAAAGTAAAATAATCTGTTTCGGGCTTTGCCTAGTCGATGCTAAAAGTGACTGGCAGACTCGTTCAAACGTCGACGTCAGGGGCACCCCGGGGTTCGGTTTGGTTAGGTTCCTTTAAACCCTGCAGATGGAAATAGGAGTCCCGCAGCGGGGCTCCGTCGACCTGCTGACGAAATCCCTAACCTAGATGTTTTGAGGTTAGTTAGTTTGACTGGTCAAACCCCGATTTAATTAAATTGAGTTTCGACGTTTGCCTGACCAAATTAGTTTCTCCTAGGTTTGACAACACTTTAGTCACAGGCCGAAAAACTTCATTTGTTTGGGCTTTGACTAAGACTTAAAGTCAGACCTGAGGATTGACTAGTCAAACCTGCGCCGGAGCTTCAAGGTTTGACTATAACATATTATACCAAGCGGACCGCGACAGCCATATTATTTTAAAAACGGACACCCCATATAGCAGTTGGTGATCCGTGGTCTATACTTACATGATTTGTTCACTATATTTGTGACTGTAAAATAGCTGTGTCTGATTGGCTTAAGAATAAATCCTATGACGACTTTGAGGGTTTGGTTTCATCGCTTCCATAGCCTGTCCTGAATTAATAGGACCATGCCAGACCATACCTTATGCCAGGACTTATAACAAGTACAAACTGCCGCATCACCATTTCCTGGTGGATTAACGTTAGCTCACTTACCACCTGTCCAGCGTGACTGCTGTCACCTAACTCAATAATATGTACATTATTATGTATAAATTCCTAAATATATGCTTTTATTTTGTTGGCAACTCCAACAAACTATATTTTTCTATCTATAGTTTTTATCTGTGCCTAATGTCAAAATTACTTCGCTCAGTCGGCAAATAAACTCCGCTCCATTCACGCATCGCCAAAAGCCTGCTTTTTATTTCTGCTTCCACACCATCGAATACCTGCATGAACCAGCCCTGCTGCAATACCCCATCAATTTTGTTTGTTTACAATTATTCTACAATAGTTTAGTAATAATGTATCAGTATTTATAATAAATTATAAAAATGTCAAAATAATAAAAAATGGGGGAACTTAATTTAAAAATGTGGGTCTGCAAACCCTACATATTAGTACAGTCTTATATGTATTTATTAAATTATTAGGCACACTAACTATTAATAATAATGTTGTAAGTTAAAATAGGTGTTTTAGCCTATTTAACATCGCTCGGATTATGTCAGCTTACATTTAGAATAAGATCTTTTTGTTAACTTGTGTTTACCTTTCTGTAAATAAAGACCTTTAAAAATCAATCAATCAATAGGACCATGGTAGCCAAACTGTTAGTGGAGGAAGTTGTACCTGGCTTCCTCCGATCCCAAGACATTGTCGCAGGGCTAACCTAACCTAACCTAACCTAATCCTAAACAGAAACCTTTATAAAATTAACTCATGTACTCAATTCCACGCTCACTCCATTACACACGAACACACCCCCTCTCACACACACACACACACGTATAAAAACTCACTCATATACAGGGTCATTGGTAAAACACTAGCAACCTCTTAAGGGGTCATAACAACTTTTACTATGGGACCAAACCCGAAATCGCGAAAAAAAAATCAGCTGTTCAGTACATTTATGTACGTCAAACTCGTCAAAATGTAGGCTCATTTTTTTTTCGCGATTTCTGGTTTGGCCCCGTAGTAAAAGTTGTTCATAATGATGAGTACAATGACACCTTAAGAGGTTGCTGGTGTTTTACCAATAACCCTGTACAACACACAAATGCGCTCCTTGTTGTATTTTGTATTTTGGTTTTTCTTTTGTTTTTAACACTTGCATACCTGTGATTATGTTAAATGGAAGGGCGGAGTCACCTAACACAAGCATTTCCTTGCTTAAAAGGTGACCTCCATTGAGTTATATAACTAGAGAAGCAAACCTCATTGAAATGTGTAAAAAAAGTATAACCACTATTTAAATGCGACGACGTAGCTTTGAAACCACTAAACATTTAAAAGTAAACATATATCTCTCTCACTTACACAAGTCGCAAGAACAATACTGTCGCTTAGATTAGACAAAGACCGCAATATAAAAGTGCAATGGCGGTATGGGGTTGCCTACCCATGCAAAATTTTACCCAACTTTTTAAACGTTAAAAAAAACGTAACGTTAAACGGTAAACGTTAAATTATTTTTTAAGTATGTGAATTATGTATTTCTTATTAGATGTGTATTAGAAGGTTATATGTAATGAAAATAATCAAGGCATTTTCTTTTTGAACATTTTTTATTTCCTTTAGTTAATTTTCATACATATAATTTACATTTTTAAATATTAAAATATAAAAACATTAAAAAATATTAAAAAAAGTAGCCCACCGGTATCGGGAACAGGGTCCAAGGTACCGGTGGTCAGGGCTGCTTAGAGAGGAACCTCCTAACGATAAGTGCGGTGTCCAGAAGTATCGCTTTCTGGAGCAATCTTCCTTAATCCAGCTGCCTAACGAGAGCCTCTTCAGGTGTTGATCGAGGCTCTTGGCTATTATGCCATTAGCCGTCACGACTATCGGCACAGCGATTGCTGTATCACATCCCACATGTCGACAACCTCGCGAGCCAGGTCAAGATACTTAATCTGCTTATCTTTTTCAGCTTTCACGAGGTTCACGTCATGCGGGACCGCTATATCAATAATCATTGTGCAACGCTCTAATCGATCTATCACCACTATGTCTGTCTTATTGGCAACAATAGTCCTGTCAGTTATGATAGATCGATCCCAATACAACGTAATATTGCCATTTTCAAGAACTGGGTCGGGCACATACCTACAGTACGGTACTTCCAATTCCACAAGACTGAATTTCAGAGCAAGTTGCTGGTGGATAATCCTGGCTACAAGTTTGTGCCTATACAAATAGTCTCCATTAGCCAGACGAGACCAGTCAGAAATAATGTGACGGATTGATTCTCCCGGACGGTGGAATGCCTGACAGATGTCAACCGTGCCGTCCTTCACAATATATTTCCGGTAGTTGTTCGTCATCATAACTACGTCCATAATCGCAAAGACAAAACCTGCGGTTTCCCCAAAGAGTCAGTTTTCTATAAGTCCTAGTCTTTTATCGTTTATTTTTTATAATTTCTAGTCTTTTATTTTTTGTGATATATTTTTTTCCTTTTCTTAGTCTTCTAGCCGATAAATTTTTCAAACGGTGAATTATTTTCCTCATTTTGGGCTTTCGGGGCGTTTCAGTTAATTCGACTATCTCTTCGTCGGTTTCCACAGCATCCACATCCATATTTTCTTCTTCTGAAAGCTCCACCTGCTCTTTAGAATAACGGTTGTCCTGAAAAATATACAATTTATTGTAGGCAAAACAGCTCTTTACAATCTAAAAACTAAGTTGAAAAAACATTCAGTACACAATGTAGTTTGAGTCGATATAAACCAATTTGTTGCTGTGGTAGTTCAATGAGAAGGCATTTTTTGTTGGCATTACCTATAATTTTATAATATTAATTGCCGCATAAAATCATTACTTACAATAAGCATTACAATTGCTTGATTGGACAAATAAACACGGCCACATTCGCTTTTTGGGCCTATTTTATCTTGATCACGGAAGTGCTTCAAACAAATGACAGTAGATTTAGTAGGTAGCCAGTCAGTCTCTTTTCTCAGCAATCGGATTATTGATTGAGAAAATTGATTGCATCTTTAGGTACTCTGGAACATTGTTAATTATTATTAAAAAATATTTAAAATCGCTTATTCCATAAATTAAAAACTCCCACAAATGTGGGAAACTAAAACATAGTTTTTAGTTGTAACACTGATCATGATTTAAAAAAAATCTACATTTTATTTATTTTACTGCGTTTTTACGATGATACAGACACAGAAACAATAAACTTACTTGTGAAAAGTAATTCCGGTAGTTTTTGTGATCTAGAATCGCATTCTTTCATTACGCATTTACCCGTTTTAGCGATATTTTTTGTCGCGTGTCACTCGGTTCACTTCGGCTGCCGTCATACAGAGCACTGAACTGACGTTAGCTACGCATACGGCCGTGGCCGTATGTCCAGTGGCAACGCCTTGGCGCGGTAATTGCTAATCTAGTGTATATATATCAATGGTGACCTCCAACTCATTTGAGCTAAGAATTAGTTTAAATGCAATAAACATTTTTTTTCTTATTTGTATTGTAACCTTCCAGGATGGAGAGTCGCAACTACGTGTTCGGTCAGACCTGCAACCCGCACCACACTGGCCGCACTGCTGGCGGCTCCAGCGGCGGAGAGGCAGCCCTGCATGCATCCATCGCTGTGCCAATCTCACTGTGTTAGTATCGTCAACATTTATAATAAACTAGCTGCGCCCCGCGGTTTCACCCGCGTAGACCGGGATAAAAAGTAGCGTATGTGGTACTCCAGGTTGTCAGCTACCTCCATACCAAATTTTATTATAATTGGTTCAGCCATTTGAGCGTGAAGAAGTAACAACCATACAAACACACACTCACAAACTTTCGCCTTTATAATATTAGTGTCACTAGCTGTTGCCCGAGGCTTCGTCTGCGATCCAGGATGAAAAGTAGCCTATGTCCTTCTCCAGGTCATGGTCTACCCATTTGCCAAATTTCACCCAAATCCGTTCAGCCGCTTTAGCGTGAAAGCGTAACAAACAAACTCACTTTCGCACTTATAATATTAGTTAGGATTTACTGTTTGAACAAAGTACAGCCTATAAATACTACTCTTCGCCACTAACATGAGTTTCCGTTGGTAAGAAAAAGCGGCATTTTAAAATCTTGCCGAAAAACGAACAAACTAGAAAATAAGGTACCTATATTGGAGTTGCTTTCTGTATAATGTGATTAAGACTCCCCGCATTCTTCAGAATTTCTGTGTAATGTGATTAAGACTCCTCGCATTCTTCAGACTTTCTGTGTAATGTGATTAAGACTCCCCGCATTCTTCAGACTTTCTGTGTAATGTGATTAAGACTCCTCGCATTCTTCAGACTTTCTGTGTAATGTGATTAAGACTCCCCGCATTCTTCAGACTTTCTGTGTAATGTGATTAAGACTCCTCGCATTCTTCAGACTTTCTGTATAATGTGATTAAGACTCCCCGCATTCTTCAGACTTTCTGTGTAATGTGATTAAGACTCCCCGCATTCTTAATACTTTCTGTGTAATGTGATTAAGACTCCTCGCATTCTTCAGACTTTCTGTGTAATGTGATTAAGACTCCCCACAGACTTTCTGTATAATGTGATTAAGACTCCCCACATTCTTCAGACTTTATGTGTAATGTGATTAAGACTCCCCACAGACTTTCTGTATAATGTGATTAAGACTCCCCACATTCTTCAGACTTTATGTGTAATGTGATTAAGACTCCCCACAGACTTTCTGTATAATGTGATTAAGACTCCCCACATTCTTCAGGCTTTATGTGTAATGTGATTAAGACTCCCCACAGACTTCAGACTTTCTGTATAACTATATAACTTAGCCTCTACGCACAGGTATTCACACTTTAGTTATATTCTCACACATAATCATTTTTATTTGATATTTTAAGCATCTACGATTTTGCTACTAGATTAAGTAAATGCTGTACGTTTGGAAGAGCGGAGTCTCCTAAAACAAGCATTGTTTGCTTAAAAGGAGGCTCCAAACACTAAACCCTGTTTTTGTAAACTGAAGCATCATGAATTAACTTTATTTTATTTTTATGTTTACGCATTTATGCAAGTTCGATCATTACAATATGCGCACGCGCATCTTCTCTGATGACAGTGGGAGTCAAAGTCAACATTGTTGAGAAGCGTATAAAACTGTATTCATCAGTAATGAGTAATGACACTAATGTTCTTAGGCTCCGACATCGGCGGGTCGACTCGTATGCCTGCATTCTTCTGTGGCCTGTACGCTTTGAACCCGACCTCGGGATATACCAGCCTGAAAGGTAAGCATTATACAGGGTGTTTTAAGGTGTCAAGCCAGTGCGAGCTGATAGCAGAGTACCATACCTATCGATTTAACCCCCATGTATGTTCTATTTTTTGTAGTTTTCGAGTTACTCGTATAATTTTTTTTCGATATTTTTTTCCTGATTCAACGAGATGATGGCTTCATAAAATTATATATTTTTTTGGGTCAACTTTGAACAAGAATGTACTAAATGCTGAAATCGATAGTTGAAAGTGGTGTGTACCTATCTGAAATCTTGTGATTTTCATATTTTATCATTTTTAGGGTTCCGTAGCTCAAAAGGAAAAAACGGAACCCGTATAGGATCACTTGTTTGTCCGTCTGTCTGTCTGTCAGTCTGTCTAGACCCTTTATCTCAGGAACGCGTGAAGGTATCAAGTTGAAATTAATATCAAATACGTAAGTTTATGGTCCCTTGGAGTCCTAAAAAATTCAAGCTTCTAAATCAACGCAATAGAAAGATACGATGAATGACCGAGAACCTCATTCATCACCGATGTTGATGAATGAGGTATCGATAGATTCGTAATAATGGTCCGGGTGACATAGAATTCTTCCTAAATTTAATATGGTGGACTTTACACGTAAATTTCTGACCTCGAAAAAAATTAAATTGAGATAATCATGACATGTTTGGTATCAAAAGAAAGGTCTTGACGAGCACATTACAAATATGTATATATGTCATTATTGTTTGAGTAAATAAATATTTTGTACTTATTGGATCACTTTTATTTTTCCGTAGTCGTATTACAGTTTTTTAAACTTAATTATCTTGTTGACTATAGAATCGCATGCTAGGTAAAGTTGTAAAGTAGGTTGCCAAACTGGCACAGCAAACGTCAGGATAACTAATGTTAAAAATGAATTTCGTTATGTGATCCCCGTATTTTTTATTAAATAAATAATACCACATATTTAAGAAGTCATTTCCACATCATGTATCCCATTAGTTTTGCATTCCTGGATTTTCTGGAATCCCGGGATTTATATTAAGAACAAAAAATTATGAAGCCGCTTCCATATTTTCTCATGCATCCGATAATATTATACAGGGTGTAAGGGACAGCCCTCCGCAAAATGATAGGGTGAATTCAGTATGTCATACTAAGATGTCCGGTACATGAAATTTTTTCAGGAACTTTAAGGGACTCCAATAAACCTGATTTGTTTGTGTTTTTGTGCACAAATCGTAGCGTCTATTACTGGTTGGGAGGGGTAGGTAATAGGTAAGCGGTGAGTTCGATCAACTCTGTAGCTAGACAGAAAGTGAACAGCTGATTTCACGCGTCGTTGGTTAGAGTATTTCAACATCCATTGTTGGTTTTTTTGTTGTTGTTTTTTTTTTGCGTTTTTTTTTTACATAAATGGAGTGCTGCGAACACACAATCCAATTTTACATTGAAATAATGAAAATGTAACTGAAAAAAAAATTGAAAAAATGAAAATTTTCCCGAGAAAATTTCCGGTGGAATATGATTCAGAATGAGGAGCTGAATGCACCCTGTTAGTTTGTGGAGGGCTGTCCCTTACACCCTGTATTTATTGATTATTATTTTTTTTTATTTTCGGAAGGCTTACAGACTAATAACAATAATAATAATGCGATCTCTACTGATAACAAGATCATTATTAATTATGACAACAAACCTATTTCTCTTCAGGATCAGCCCTCCGCACCGGTAAAGAGAAGTCGATGGCGTCCATCGGGTTCGTGAGCCGTCACGTGTCGGACCTCATCCCGCTCACTAAGATCGTCGCCGCTGATAAAGCTAAGGATTTGAATCTGGATAGAGTAGTTGATGTTAAAGTAAGTGGCTTAACTTTTACATTAAGGACGTTGTTACAAATGCGAAGTCAAATCATTACTTTTTTACACAAAAGTATGTTTTTTAAATAAAATGCTTAGAATGTTTTTTGTCCGAATTGTTGATAGATGTGCATGCACACGACTACACATCAAGCTATACATGTTCAGTTTACACTGACCTCTCACTGTAAGGAAATCCTATACAATGCGAGATCAGCGTATACTGGAAATGTATAGTTGTGCGTACGATTCTGCACTATTAATATAATTTTAGATTGGTACTTTTTTTAATAAATACACTTTTGTGTAAAAAAGATATGTTTTGACTACCCATTTATAACAGAGCGTCCTTAGGTAACAACGCGGTGGCATATTATAGGTTCTTAGGCTCTTGATAATATGGTAAAAAAAAAAAAACTATTTAGTCCGTCAGTCATAGTAAAAAATTATTTGATAATTATTTTTTGATTTATCATTTATCATATTAATAAAAACTACTAAAGTTGGGTAGTGGGGGCTGGGGGCTCGCTATGTCACAACTATAACAAACTACGTATAAAATCAACTATGAGTGACGTCACGCCACATTTTAACTTAATGTTAATGTATCGCCGTAATCTTTTGATTACGCAAAAAAAGAAAAAATACGTGTTCGATATTTTTTAATAATCTACATGACGGGAAAAAAAATTTAGTCATCATCTCTTTTGCGCTTGGGGTTGAATAAAAATTCAAAATCCGACTTCTGTCAAGTCAGGAAAACCTGTATATTCAACAATGCGCTTAGCGATCATACTGCTGTAAGTTCAGAGAATTGAAAATATATCAAATCTATTTAAATTTCAAAGTATCGGCTTTGTACAGACGCCAGCACATCAAGCCACCCGAAACTGTCAAATTTTCCCAATCAACCTTGAACCTAATGCTTTAGCGATAAAGATGAAAATCTATTAAAGAAATTTGACAGATTGTAGTAGCTTGATGTGCTGTACATACTTTGAATATTCGCAGTGTAATTTATTAAATAAACGCCATGGTGAATACATCTAAGGGATAAAGTCCGCGATTGTGCATAAAGTATTGAAAAATAAATCGAAATTTTCTCAATAACAAAGTGTGTGTGCATTTTTTAGCAACTGAAATATTACTTCGTGGAGACAGCTCAGGATCTGCGCGTGAGTTCCATCGCTGATGACCTTCGCGCCGCTATGAACAGGTAATAAATAATTTTCCTCTTGGTTCATTCTGTTTACACATTGAAATACTCAACAAAAAATTCTGGAAAATTAATATATAAAATGTCGTTTAAATAAAATTGAGTATCTTCTTTGACGAAAAATTACCTATTTACAAGATTTTTTCGGTTTTTATTTTAATAAAAAATAATGGAGAAGCAAAAATAAGCTCAACCTTCATAATCCATAATCTATAATAATAATCCTAATCCATGAGATGGACACGATCCTAATCCTAACTAATATTATAAATGCGAAAGTAAGTTAATTGTGTAACTGTATTGCCAAAATACAGTTTGGTATAATTGGCGAAATGTGGGTGTACTATACAACGTGTTCCCGCAATTACGACATTAACTAAAGACACAGGTAGTGCTAGTGGCCAGTAATCATAAAAATTGTAATAAGATAAAATAATTAATAAATTGAAAAAAAAAAATAATAACCAAAATTTGGATCACTCTATGCAAAAAAGAAGTAGAATTTATTAAAGAATTTTATTATATTTCTAACTTGAATAACAAAAACTCGTAAAACTCACTCTCTAACTAACTAAATAGCTTGTTAAAGGACTCATTCATGAAAATATTGTTCTATGTCAGCTGGTAAGGTCTTTGACTTTGAACTTTTTTTTTTTTGTTCATCGTTTGTCTATTGTTCTGACCCAGCTGTGAGTACCTTCATGAATGATTTTTTTTGCACAACCCCCAGAAAAAAACTCGAGTGGCTTGACCATTTCTTTCTCGGTCGTTTTAATTTCATCTCTGCGCTAACAGGTTGCTCTAAGATGATATTTTAGAAAATTGAAAATAAATCAATAAATAATAAAGTTTAATGAAATTAAAATATCTTTACAAAACAAAGACGCGGAACCAAATACGCGTGACAAGTTAATGTCGTCATAGCAGCGGCACGTTGTATAAGTGTGTTATAAATTATAATATAATAGAATAATCTGACTTTAAATAGAAAACTAAACTATTTTTAACTCAAAACCCTTCAACATTCCAGAGCCATAACCAAGTTGACCGAAGACGCGACGAGCACGGACAGCGCTCCACAGCCGTACTACCACGCCGGCTTCAACCACATGTTCGTGCTGTGGCGCTACTGGATGACCCACGAGGAGGATAGCTTCGCCAAGCTGCTGACTAACAACGTAGGAACTGCTTGCTTCTATAAGGAGTTTCCTAAGAAGGTGAGCTGGAAATAGATAGTTAGATAGATAGTTTTTGTTTACACTAAACCCGAAAAGGTCATTGTACTGATCAATTTGAACAATTTTTTCCAAGGGACCAACCTTGAAATTTTGTCGATTTAAGTGAACACAAATGTATGGAACAGCTGATTTTTTTTGTGTAAACAAAAACTAATGTAGAATAAAATTTCATCAACTATCATCTTATGGCGCTACCAAAATAAATTGGAGGATTTTTCGTAACAATTTATTTCACTATTGCAGCATGTATGGATTTAATTTTTGGATATATGTTTATTGACTATTTGATTAAGAGCGTTGTTGCATTTTTCATACGTAAATCGAGAACTTGGGAGATTTTGAAGTGATTTTGGTCACATAATTTATTTTTTTAGCTTCTTTTGACTTCAATCATCGTAATTATCATATATTTTTATTTAAAGTCTATTAAAAAAAACTTGTTCAAATTGAATTATTGACTACGAAAACAGTCGATTTCGAAGGCGCGATTTCCAGATGACGCGCGAAGGCTCAACTTTGAAGTAATCTTACACCAATTATTACTACTAATTAAGAAGTTAAAGTGGTATTCATTCGAAGAGGCATATCCTGAAATTTAAAATGCATTGAGAAAAGTTTGATTTTTAATTCATTAACTTGTATTTTAATCACGTCTAAGATAATCAAAAATCGAGAAATCGACTACAAAAAAACATGTCATTTCTCAGAATCTAAAAGTCATTTGGCAACACAAATCATTTTATACGTAAGAAGAAAGATTGTGCTATATATGTGTAAAAAATAAAACATATCTGTCTTCAATCATTTACCAAAATAATTTTTTAAAGTGAGTATAAAATCGGGTGCATCGAACGGCCTAAGTCAGTCGCGCTCTGGCGCTCGTCGACACAGGACCTATGTCGGTTGACCTCCCGCCGCCGCGCATGCGCCTCGCGTGATATATAGTAAATTGTAGTGCGACTAAATATTTTTAATCCTTTCATTTAAGTAATATTTTAAGAAGCTGAAGTGGTAGGCACACTTACTTTAGGAGAATTATGTTACAATTCTTGAATTATGTTGTATTACTTGTAATATTGATATTGTAATTACAATATCAATAATACAATATAATTTGGTCAAAATGTAAATCCAAGATGGTGGCTGCGAAAATTTTCGTCATGGGGATCGTTCCCATTGTTCTCGAGGATGCTAAAGCCGATAGTGACGTTAAAATGTAAATCCAAGATGGCGGCTGCGAACATTTTCAAATTTTTCATCATGGGTATCGTTTTCATGGTTCTTGTGGGTGCTAACGTCGATAGTGTAGTCAAAATGCCTACAAGAATTTTGGAGGATGAATATGGAGAAAAAATTTATATCAGATTTTTATTTGAAATCTCTACTGCCACAATCTCTATTGTGGATCCGTGACAAAGGAGACGGAAACCATGTCATATAAACTTGGGCCTGGGCCTGGGTTGTAAAAAGATGAAATTGGTGTCAATTTATAGCTACTATATTATCAAACCATCACTGAACATTTTGCGGATTTTCGCGGTCTGAGTTCCGAGTTAAAAGAGATGTAATAAAAGTGAGGTTACATAACGATCTACATATAGGTACTTAACAGCTGATTTTTGAAGTTCTTCAGCTCGACGACCACGTAAACTACAGCCTCTAGTCACTTTGCCACAATTTACACAACGATACATGGTGCCAATATGAAATCGGTAGGCTGGTCGTAATATACAAAATAACAAGTTCAAGTCCAACGTTTATGCGGGGTTCTCCGTACCGTGTCCGGTGTGGTAGCAAGGTTCGTACAAGAAGCAAGATCAGAAGTCCGCAGAAAGAAAACAGGGCTCGAGGAAAACATCAATAAAACTATGGGAAATACACTCAAATCGCGACCGCACTAAACGATACGATACGAGTGAGGCATAGATAAAGGCACTATATAAAGGTGTGTCCAAATATAGAGCGGCATTTGAGCGCGGCTGCCACGCGCGGCTAGCCGCGCTCTGATCGGACAAGGGCCGCGCGCGGCGGTGTTGAGCGTAATATATCTTCTCGTCTCACATCAGTGATGACCTCTGGCACTGAAACGTGCTCGCTCACAACATAATGGGTCTCAATCATAATCAGCCTATAATGTTCCCACTGCTGGGACACAGGGCTCCTCTCGGTGAGAGGGAGTGGGCCGTCATACACCACGAGGACCCAGTGCGGGTTGGTAGATGTCACATGTCTTCGAATTTTTGGTTCTAGGCGGTTTCCTCACGATATTTTCCTTCACTGTTTTGAGAGTAGTGGTGATGAAATTATTTACACAAAGTGCCTGCCTGAGTTCGAAACCATGACCAACTCGTAAGTCGGGATCGTTACCATTGGGCCACCATTGTTTTGCTCTCTTGGGCCGCATTAAAAGGGATGATTGACTTCACTATCGGCTTCATCCTCGAGAACTATGAAAACGACACCCATGACGAAAAATTTGAAAATGTTCGCAGCCACCATCTCGGTGCCACATTTTAACACCAATATCGGCTTTAGCACACTCAAGAACTATAAAAACGGCACCCATGACGAAAAAATTTAAAATTTTCGCAGCCGCCATCTTGGATTTTAATTTTGACTTCACTATTGGCTATAGTCGAAATCGAAAACTATGAAAACGATACCTATACAAATCCTTATCACTTACCACTGACGTGCGACGTGTGGTCGACTGTATAGTCATTAGGTCGACTGGACACGTACAATACCTGCCTAGGCTAATAAACATTATAAAACCAACCCCACACGAACGCAGCAGTACTATTAGTTATTCTGTGGCAGCGGGGTGACCTACCTATTTGAAATTTGAAAAGAGTAAACCAAACATTTGCGCATGAGGCGGCTTTATGTATTTCTGTAAAAAAAAAAATGTTATGTTTTTATGTTTAATAAAATAAATGTATTAGTGTTGGTTCAAATTCAACTGTTTCATGCACTTGATGCGGTTGGTAAACCTATACCACAAGAAAAATAAATAATTATAGCTAGCGCGTGGCGTCTTTATCTACATTAAAATACGGATTAAATTCAACTGCTTTACACAAAAAAACTATGATTTTGGAAAAAAGATGGCTCCGCTGTTAACAAAATTTTATTCTGATTGTGTTCTCCCAGAAATTATAGATCCAAGGAAAAGTTGATCGAACCCCTTAGACAAATACTTTTATAAAACTTCAATTACTTATAAGTATACAAATACTTAAGCAAATAAGTAAAATGAGTTTAGTTTTTATAAGTACCTACATAATATTATTTTCTTCATCCATATTTGTATAAATTTAATTAAAATACACTAATAATGTATTGTGGACAGTCTTTTTATTTTCTCCGTAAACCTCTAGCTTTTACTTCAAAAAAATATAGGTACGCCATAGCTACAGATCAAGATCGTTTAGTCGTCGTAGCTTCGCAACTGTGTGCCGTACATGAGGAAAAACGCACACACGCGCACTCGCTACGCGGTGTCGAGCGTCAGATGTTTAAAATCCGAGCGCGAAAATAGGGAACCACACTCTTAATACTTTGACTGAAGGAAAACACGATTGGGTTAAATTTCCTCGATAGAATTTAATTCCGAAAAGACCTCTACTTTTTATGTTTTTTTCTATAATTCTAAAATTCTAAGTAATTTCATTGCAAAATTGCATTTAAAATGTTACGCACATTTTAAATGCAATTTAGGTAATTGAAAATTCTGGCTGAACATAATTTTGATAGATAGCTTAATTTATTTTTAAACAATTTTTATTTCATTTGGCGTTTTTATTTTGGTTCCAGCGCGTTGTTGCGCTATCTTTTTTTCGCATGTGGGAGTAATTGACTCTGTCACTTTCTTATTCCCGCCCAGTTCACTTTTTTTGTATCACCTTATGACCCCTAACTACCTCAGCTTTTTATCTCGCTCGCACGATACTGCTCGCGGATTGAGTGAGAGACTGAGTGCGGTGCTGGGCGCCGATAGTTTAGGTAATTGCTTTTTACGGTGAAAATACTGGTAATTTGAAAAAAAATAAAAAATATAAGACCTGCTTTATAGTTAGTTCAGTTAGTATGCAAAGTTTCGTGATCTAATTTGAAGTATTTTTAGAATATCAGCGTTTATTGTCCGGTTTGGAGGTAGCTTTGGATTTTTTTTCTATCAAGAAAATTGTATTTGATCGCGTTTTCGTCAAACATAGTACTTAACATTAATCCTCGACTTAACTATAATTATATTTATTTAAAAATTAATGCTGCAGTATTTTCGACATAACTGAGGATCATGCTAGGCCATTTGAAGTAGTATAGGCTCTTAAGACGCAGATACTTGCCAGCGTCCTCGACTGGTTAGCTTGCGTGTTCTGTGCTGAGCTCACGCAAAACGTCGTACGTCCAGCCAGTAATAGATATACAGCGGCCTTGAGTGGTTAGCTTGCGTGTTCTGTGCTGAGCTCACGCAACGCGTCGTACGTCCAGCCAGTAATAGATATACAGCGGCCTTGAGTGGTTAGCTTGCGTGTTCTGTGCTGAGCTCACGCAAAACGTCGTACGTCCAGCCAGTAATAGATATACAGCGGCCTTGAGTGGTTAGCTTGCGTGTTCTGTGCTGAGCTCACGCAAAGCGTCGTACGTCCAGCCAGTAATAGATATACAGCGGCCTTGAGTGGTTAGCTTGCGTGTTCTGTGCTGAGCTCACGCAAAGCGTCGTACGTCCAGCCAGTAATAGATATACAGCGGCCTCGACTGGTTAGCTTGCGTGTTCTGTGCTGAGCTCACGCAACGCGTCGTACGTCCAGCCAGTAATAGATATACAGCGGCCTTGAGCGGTTAGCTTGCGTGTTGTGCTGAGCTCACGCAACGCGTCGTACGTCCAGCCAGTAATAGATATACAGCGGCCTTGAGTGGTTAGCTGGCGCATTCTGGCCTGAGCTCACGCAACGCGTCGTACGTCCAGCCAGTAATAGATATACAGCGGCCTTGAGTGGTTAGCTGGCGCATTCTGGCCTGAGCTCACGCAACGCGTCGTACGTCCAACCAGTAATAGGACTCGCCCATCAAGGAGCGCTGTCTCAAATAAGACGCATTATTAATTTATTATACATAAAACAAAAGGTATTATATTAAAACACGTATACTAAAAGATAAATAAGTAATTAAATTATCTTTAAAATGGCGAGGGTTTCTTAAAATTCGCTTTATAGTTTTTGCGTGACTCTCAGTTTTTTATCCGCAAATTAAGAGCCTATACTACCTCAAATGGCTTAGCATGATCCTCCGTTACGTCGAAAATACAGCAGCTTTAATTTTGAATTAAATATATGGTAAAGTTGAGGATTAATGTTAGGTACTATGTTAGGCGAAAACACGATTCCTTGAAATTTTCTCGATACAAAAAAATCCCAAAGTTACCTCCAAACCGAACAAAAAACCGCTGTTATTCAAAAAATACGTCAAATTGGATCATGAAACTTTGCATACTAACTGAACTAACTATAAAGCAGGTCTTATGTTATATACTTTTTTTAAATTACCATTATTTTCACTGTAAAAAGAAATTACCTAAACTATCAGCGTCTTGACGTTCATTCCCTTCCGCCCGACACCCCCGTTCAGTCTCGCTTCGGCTGTCGTACGGGAGGGCTGTGTCGCTTGCGCTCAGAACACAAATTACACAACAGGACGACGTAAAATTAAAATACATTGAAGTACTTAGGTTTATAGTGTTGGCGCAATGGGAAATAACCGTAATAAAAATAAGAAGCGACGGGGTTGGCGTAAAGAAACAGGCAAACATATGATAAACGTACTGAAGTAAGTAGGGTAGTTGCGCCGGTTGGCGACTTAGTTGAGTTGCTAACTTTAGACAAATCAAAATATACGCCATTTACACGTAAAATAGTTGGCATGTGAAGATTTGTGTTTGTCCACGATTTAGGATAAATCCAGGTGGGGATAACTTTTATAAAAAATAAAAAGTTACCTAAATAGGTTTGTTTTTGTTTTGACACAATATACAAGAAATAGGTAGGTATCTATGTAGTAGGTAATTGTTTTTTTTTTATAATGTTGCCTCACTCCAGGACTTCTCCTGAATATCGGAGACGGTGCCAACATCCATGGTATATACAAGTGCAGGGACAATTACATGTCACCGGTAGGCAAAAATGTATTTTCGGAGTATGGTCTGGATGCGACAAAGACATCAAAGTTGAAATTATACAGAGAGATGACCAATATTAGGAAGAAATGGAACCAAAATTAGAACATTTTTACATTACATGCATGTTGCCTGAGCTATGCGATCCCAGACATGTTCGAAATATGCCAATTAGAGATTTAAGCGAATTAAAATAATTGTTGTATAATTTTGACGATCTTTAATTACTTTCAAAATACTTATCGTATATACCTACCATACCTATCTACCTACCCTACCCACCTACCTACCTACCTACCTACTTGCCTGCCTACATTCCTATCCTACCTACCTACCTACCTACATACTTACCTACCTACCTACCTATCCTACCTACCTACCTACATACTTACCTACATCCCTATCCTACCATTCCTACCTATACCTATGCATCTTATATTTATACAAACCTTATGCGTACCTACAGAACCCTCAACGCAATGGTGACTCGCACTTGACAAGTTTTTTGTAGCAGTGGAATTTAGTGTGCGTCTATCTGACAGGCCCCAACGAGATTCATCAACGGGTGATAGCTTTTCATAAAGATATTATTTTGTACCTAAAGAAAATAAATAAGATATATTTTGTACCTCGACAGTTTTTGATTAAATGACGTTTTTATGAAGTGTCTTGCTAGCGGGCCCTTTATGGTTATTTTTATTGTTATTATACTTACAGATCGCACAATAGTGTTAGGAGCTTGATACTATTATGTACCTTACAAATCCAAAATCTCTACTTTCTGTGAGCTACACTTCAGAAGATATTCGTTATTTAAACAAGCGTCCAGCCAGCGGGACCCTTTTTGAAATACTACTATTTTATATCATACAATAGTGTTAGGAGCTTGATACTATTATGTACCTTACAAATCCAAAATTTCGACTTTCTGTGAGCTATACTTCAAAGATATTCGTTATTTAAACAAGCGTCCAGCCAGCGGGCCCCTTTTTAAATACTACTATTTTATATCATACAATAGTGATAGGAGCTTGATACTATGTATTATGTACCTTACAAATCCAAAATTTCGACTTTCTGTGAGCTATACTTCAGAAGATATTCGTTATTTAAACAAGCGTCCAGCCAGCGGGCCCCTTTTTTAAATACAACTATTTTATATCATACAATAGTGTTAGGAGCTTGATACTATTATGTACCTTACAAATCCAAAATTTCAACTTTCTCGAGCACTTCAGAAGATATTCGTTAATTAAACGATCGTCTAGCTAGCAAACCCCTTTTCAAACATTATACCTACGTTCATAATCCAATAGGGCTATAACACCAAAACTGGGATTAAGAAAAAGAGTAAGAGAGTTAAGTACGACGCTAATGATGACGATGTAAATTAAAAGAGAAAATGTAATAGTAATTATAATCTTTAATCTGTTTAAATTGTTAGGAACAAAAGATGTCTAAACATGTCGACAGTAATTTTAAATAATTTTAAAATTTCAGACAACGCGTAACAAATGTCAATTTAGAACTTAGAAATTTAAACAACATCAAAAACCTTATACAACATCCCTATACTATTAAACGAGTAATATTTGTACTCACGTTCACGAAAACGGCTCTAACTATTTCGATGAAACTTGCAATATAGGGGTTTACGGGTGCAAAAAATTGATCTAGCTAGGTCTCATACTTGGCAAAATAAAAAAAAAATAAAAATAAAAATTCGTTTTCTGTAACATAATAATGACTGACGAGCTAAAGCAAATAAAAAATCACAATTAATTAACGAATATCTTCTAAAGTATAGCTCGCAGAAAGTCGAAATTTTGGATATGTAAGGTACATAATAGTATCAAGCTCCTATTACTATTGTATGATGAAAAATTGTTGTATTTAAAAAGGGGCCCGCTGGCTGGACGCTTGTTTAAATAACGAATATCTTCTGAAGTATAGCTCACAAAAAGTCGAAATTTTGGATTTGTAAGGTATATAATAGTATCAAGCTCCTAACACTATTGTATGATATAAAATAGTAGTATTTAAAAAACGGCCCGCTGGCTGGACGCTTGTTGAAATAACGAATATCTTCTGAAGTGTAGCTTACAGAAAGTCGAGATTTTGGATTTGTAAGGTACATAATAGTATCAAGCTCCTAACACTATTGTGCGATCTGAAAGTATAATAACAATAAAAATAACCATAAAGGGCCCGCTAGCAAGACACTTCATAAAAACGTCATTTAATCAAAAACTGTCGAGGTACAAAATATATCTTATTTATTTTCTTTAGGTACAAAATAATGTCTTTATGACAAGCTATCACCTGTTGATGAATCTCGTTGGGGCCTGTCAGATAGACGCACACTGGAATTTATGAATCGATTTGCAAAATATGTAACATATACGTAGGTATGTATATGTAGGTACTTGCATAGACCTACTACCTACATAAATACACGGCGCAAACTATAAAACGTAAACTTACTACTAAACCAATGGGCGGAACCTTCAGCGCTAAGCTAGCTCGCTCTTGACTAGTATTTTGTAGCAGTAGGTAAAATACTGCACACGGCTACACATCAAGCTATAACTTTCCAGTATAAGCTGATCTCACATTGTATAGGCTTTCCGTACCATGAGAGGTCAGCTTATACTGGAAAATATAGCTTGATGAGAAGTTAGTAGGTACTTAGTACATTGAAATTAATTTTGCGATATATAATTTCATGTTCGTACCTATAATGACAAGTTAATATTAAATTATTATTGATAATTTTATTACTTAGTACTCGTCCGATATTAGTGTAGTTTACTCTAATAAAATCGCTTTGACCTTGTGTGCCCGCGTCACCGCGAGTAGTAGTGTGCGAGCGAAATAAAGAGTGAGGTGGCGCGGGGAAGTGGGGGCGAAATTTGAATTTGAGCTGAGGTTGTATAGGCTCTTAATTACACTATGTAATATAAACACTATCTAAAATATTCACATGTTAAAATGCTCTAATTTAACATATATTTTGTCCCAATCATTAAAATTGTGTTGTTTCCAGTTGGTGGGCATGTCTGAGTACACGTTGCCCGCCATACTGAAGCTAGCGGACGACCAGGTGCTGCCGCCTGTCAACAAGGAGTGGGCGGAGAAACTCACCGCGGAGCTCAAGGAGGATCTCATTGTGAGTAGCGTACAGTACTACTCAACTAATATGGCTTATCGATGTACCTGCGCAGAAGATGAATTTTCAAAGCGCGGGAAATGCTATTGACCAATCGGCACGCTCCACGCTTTTTCCTGTACCGCTATTGGTCGCAGCTGCCGCCATTTTAGCGCGCGCCCTTGACAGCCGCCATACTTGCGAGTGAGATGGAACTAACAGCTGCAGTGTATTATGAACCTTATAGTAGTGATCTAAGGTTGATTGTAAGTTTTAAGCAATCTCGTTAATCTTCGGGGCCATACTTTCTTTTCTGCGCGAACGAAGATTCGCGACTCGCCTTATTAGTTGAGTACTACTGTACTTATTTCTGTTTATGTTATCAAGGGTGCACTGAGGGTTTGCCTTTGTCTTTCTCTTTACGTGTAAGCGTAAAGAAAATAACCACACTTTTGCACTTTTTCAATGTTTTTCGTTGTTGTGTTCATCGTATTGCTACAAAACTATCGCGTATAAACTCTTCAGTCATCTATGAACTTTATTTTAGTAAATTAAACATAATATCAAATTGCTTATGGGTGATTCTACAAAAACTGGGTAACTCAAATATCGCTGTAATCTTTAGATTACAGAAAATAAACAATACGCGTCCAAAATATTCATGATGGACAAAAAAATTTTTTTTAATCATCATAGCTATTGCCAAGAGCCTCGACCAACACCTAAGGAGGCTCTCGTTGGACAGCTGTACACACAGCGGTACAGTCCGCGAGGTTTAAGCTGAGCTTTGCATTTGTGTGAGTGCACATAGATAGTGTAGGTGTGACGTCCGGCATTGAGCGCGATTCGACCTTTGCTTGGTTTGATATAATGAGTTCAATTTTTAAGTATAGACCAAGAGCTAGATCAAAGATTTTATCGTAAACTCTTCAATCTAGCTCTTGAACTATACTTAAAAATTGAACTCATTATATTTTCTAAACTAAGACCCGACTAAATCTGTGACTTGGCGAAAACTTGCGACTAATTAGCGACTAAATTTGGGAGAAAACAGATATTCGCTAGGTGGCCTAGTTTTTGAGATATAAATGTGGCCAAGCTGGGGAGACGCTCTCCAGATCGGCCACCTATGAACCCTTATAACTTTTGAACCAGTGACCGACAAATTCTGATATTTGGTGGCAAATTCCGACTAATTAGCGACAAATTTTTTGTGTTATCAAAATTAAAATCCCTGATGGTGGCCATGCCAGTGTCAGTCACACCGAGTATATCAAATAATAATATTACGACTGTGTCACTTACAGAAACTGCTCGGCGACGACGGAGTGTTACTGTTCCCCAGCAGTCCGATGGTAGCGCCGTACCACTACTCTCCGATAGTACGCCCCTTTAACTTTGCGTACTGGGCCATTTTTAACGCGCTGCAGTTCCCCTCCGCACAGGTAAACTATTTCCGTCTTAATACAAAACAAGGTTCATCTTCAAACCCAGGTTTAAACCATGGAGCCTTTTTTTGAATTTCGAACTTTAATCCGACACATTAAGATGTCAGTTTTACAAAACTGACAACTTAGTACTGGACTAAGTTGTCAGTTTTGTATAAAGAACTGTATTTCTATCACATCTAGGTTCTTATTACAAAAACTGGCTCGACGGTTTAAACGCCGCCGTCAAAGTTGAAAACAATTTGGGTTCGGAGTTAAACGCGGTGAATTTTTCAAGTGCGCGTAGATGGCCAAATCTGAAACTGTTAGGAATAGCGAAAAGTACTCATTAAAACTGCATCATTGGATTTTTGAAAAATCAATATTTCTAGCCAGGAATCGAACCCGTTGATTTAAAAAGAAAGAAAAAAACACTATTATTACACCATTCGATAGTGTCGCGAATTCTGGGAAGTAATGACATACGGCAAACTAAAGCAGAGCTCATTTTTATTAAAATACTTTTCTTATGTTACCTACCTATTAGGGCGAGCGCGCATTGCGGTGCGTTTTTCTACCGCATAATCTGTGAAGTATGGAATGTCTTTGAAGTGCGCGCACTGCGGTCATGCGTTTTGTTACTGTAGGCCCCGCCCAGTGCGGCAGAACTACCGGAAACGCACCGTAGTGCGTGCTCGCTCTTAAACCTTAAGGTTGATGCGCCAGGGTAGCCCGCGAAATTCAAAATTTCTTAGGTTTTTTGCAATTTGTAGGTCAGTGTGAGCTTGTATGTTGATTAAAATATGATTCGCGGCCGTAGCTAATATGGCTTTACATAATTATAATCATTACAATCAGCAATACAACTCCATAAGTTAGCATTTACCTCAAACCTCTAGATTTGAGATAAATGCTAACTTATGGAGTTGTATTGCTGATTGTAATGATTATAATTATGTAAAGCCATATTAGCTACGGCCGCGAATCATATTTTAATCAACATACAAGCTCACACTGACCTACAAATTGCAAAAAACGTAAGAAATTTTGAATTTCGCGGGCTACCCTGGCGCTTTCGCCTTAACTGATTAAATTGCTCAAAATGATGACCATTGTTTTCAATACATAGCTGGATTCGATGTCTCATGTCTCTGGATTGTACTGCATTTAGCATTACAATATCCCTCATAGCTTCGAATTTGGCCAACCACGCCCACTTGAAAAATTCACATTGTTTATGGTCTATCTAAATGTCTCAGGGAAGGGATTTTCCCTTGTGTTTGGAAGAGGGCCTTCATCACGCCCATTTACAAAAGTGGTGACAGAGGAAACGTTGAGAATTATCGTCCCATATCTATCTTGTCCACCTTGTCTAAGCTTTTTGAGAGTCTAGTGCACAGCCATTTATTTCCACAGTTGGATCACCTTATTATACCTGAACAACATGGCTTTGTTAAATCCAAATCCACCACCACTAACTTAATCGTGTTTACGCAATTTTTGTTTGAAAACATGGATATGCGCAGGCAGGTTGATGCTGTATACACTGATTTTCGGAAAGCTTTTGACAGGGTGGACCACAAATTGCTTCTCGATAAAATCGCTTTCAATGGCATAAGAGGCAATTTGCTCAGATGGTTTGCTTCATATATATTTCATAGGACTCAAAAAGTTGTCATCAATGGATTCGAGTCTGATTATGTGGTCGTCGAGTCAGGTGTGCCTCAAGGATCAGTCTTAGGCCCATTGCTTTTTATCTTGTTTATAAACGACATAAAATCCTGCATAGTCAACTCTAAATTCCTAATGTACGCCGATGATATAAAAATCTATAAGGCTTGTGCGAGCTCTCAGGATTGTTTGCTATTACAAGATGACTTATACAGGCTTTCACAATACTGTCGGGTCAATAAACTTCATCTCAGTATTCCTAAGTGTCACTTCATTTCTTTTACTAAAAACAAAAATACTATTAACTTCCCATATACCTTGAATGACATACAGTTGACAAAAACTGAGTGCACACGAGATCTTGGCATACTACTTGATTGCAAATTACATTTAGACACCCATATCGACAACATAATTAACAAAGCCTTTCGAATGTATGGTTTTGTCATGCGGTCTTGTAATGACTTCAAAAAGCCTTCCACTTTTCTCTTCCTTTACAAAACTCTAGTCCGTTCTCAGTTGGAATACGCGGTGCCCATCTGGTGCCCGTATTATGATAAATATAAACAAGCAATAGAAATGGTTCAGAAAAAATTTCTTCGTGCCACGCACTACAAGTGCTTCCGTGCAAGGATTCCCTATGCAGATTTGCTAACGCGTTTTAAGATACTAAACTTGGATTCCAGACGTTCACTGATCATGGTTATGATGTTGTACGGTATATGTAATAACAAATTTAATTGTACTGAGCTCACGAATGGATTGTGTTATGTAGTACCTAGAACTGTTATTCGGCGAGAGGTGCGCGCACCTCAACTATTCTACACTGCGCGATGTAGAACGAAGGCTGGGGTGCGAGCCCCTCTCCGCCGACTCTTAGATACCTATAACTCACAATTCATCGATTTTGATATTTTCGCGCTGTCACATTCTAAATTTAAAAGACTGGTTTCACAATCTCTTGCAAGTCGCCAATAAGACGGATGCTTATGTGATCCGCTTCCTTCGATTCGTCGGTTTATAGTGTTTTTCTTTTAAAATGTGTATTTTTTATTATTATTATTTTTTTTTTTTTCTTCTCATTTAGCATGCGTTCGTTATCATACTCAAATGTCATTTCGTGGACAATAGTGTGGGTTATACGTTTTCTCGACTGTTAAATTACTACTTTGTAAATGTTGTACTGTATAACTGTTTTTTGTCCCAAATAAATAAAATAAAATAAAATAAAAATAAAATAAAATCTATTCTACACGAAATCTCTTAAGGGGTCATCATTATTAATTTTTACTATATGGGACCAAACTTGAAATCAGCTGTTCTCTACATTTATATTATAGTTGTTTTGTCTCACGAAAGCGGGCGAGCCATACTTGTATGTGTAAATGTTACGTGCACATTGTGTTTGTGTGCGTAAGCTCGGGAGCGCGCTACCTGCAGGTACGCACACAAGAGCGCGTGTCTATACGCATTACATCTACAAGTATGGCTCACCCGCTTGCGTGAGATAAAACAACTGTAACTCGTCAAAATGTAGAGAACAGCTGATATTTTTCAAGTTTGGTCTCATAGTAAAAGTTGTTCATAATGATGAGTACAATGACCACTTAACAGGTTGTGCGTTATTTAAGTTACACTTTGTATAGTTTAAAAACAGACATTTTCGTCAAAATCTCAAAACTCAATCCTAAAACGCATTTATATTTTCCCCAGGTCCCGCTAGGCCTGAACACCGACAGAGTTCCCCTCGGCATACAAGTAGTAGCGGCTCCCAAGCACGAGGCGTTGTGTGCAGCCGTGGCGCAGCATCTAGGAGAAGCGTTAGGCGGAGCCGCACCGCCCTGCAAGATACTGCACTAAACTAGTTTCACCTCTCTAACTTAGTTCATAGCTATAGCCGTCCTTCTCTCGCGCTGCCTGTCAGTAAAAGATAGCGATTCACTCATTTTAGTTTAGTTATTGAACCAGAGAGTCGGCACCATTATTTTAAATTTGACTGCACATTTAAACATTTGTACAGTGTATCTAATCCATCCAATATTTTGTAACATCCCATAAACTTGTGTTATGCAAATCATCTTCTTGCAAATGCAAAGAATCTATTTGCAATACTTTTGTGAAAGTTACGGGCTTTTCATGTATATTTCTGGAATAAATTACAATAAGAACTGATAAAATCCCCTCAATGAAGGAATAATAATATAGTAAGAATATCAGTTATATCAGTTGTTTATCAGTATGAAATAAGTATAATTTGCTTGCGTGCATAATATAATAATGGATGAATTATTTTTGTCAGTATTTTTCCTGGTAATATTTTTTTTATTGACAAGTAATTTAGTTATCTAGGGGAAGAAAATAAAATTTTGCCTTTTAAGAAAATACTTTTCCGCTCCTGTTGAACCGAAAAGGCGTCATTACATTCAAAGACGCATTTATAATGTTAAAACTAATATCAAGAAAGTTGTGATAGGTGCTTTCCAATATTATATAGATTCCTAAATGTTATTGTATTCACTCGCTTAAGTTTTAAAGGTTGTGGCAAAAGGAGGTGCTGGATAAAGAAATAAAAAAATATTGATATGGTATTCAAAAAATCTAAGATTGTGGTAAAGATGAATTTGTATGGAGACATGAGTTACAAATTGTTTGTTTATAATCGTTATAATCATATGTTTTGAAATGTTTATCGTTCTGTGATGTCTTACGTATGTTTTAAGTACTACCTACATGCAACGTATTATATTTTAAGTACATACTAAACGTTAATTAATACTTATTAAGAATTGCTTATTCAATACAAGGTGTTAAAATAAAAAAAATGTTTGTCATTAAAAAAAAATGACAAAAAAGTCTATAATACAACATGTGTCAGAAAGGTGTGGTACAGATCATCGATTTGAACAACTTTCTCCATGGAACCGACATCGGAGTCGCAAAAAAAAATTCAAATGCCCCATACAAAACTTCAATACAAAATCGCTCAAAATGTCTGAGCCGGCTGATTATTTTTTCGTGATTACGATATAGTTGTTCAGTTTTACGGACTGTACCACACCCTTAAATTTAACTGTGACACCATGCTGTAAACTGCTTAATTTTGACATAATACTTCGTACGCTAAATTTTTTCCAAATTCTATGTTATATAAAATGTAAACAATGCATTTATATCTATGTATTCTAGGTCAGTTGGTTGATTGCTAAGTTATTGACGGCATCACCCGCAGCAATTGATACGCCAGACAATTTATTGGTGTTTGTTACAATTAAAATAATATTAAAGAATCTATTTGTACGTATTTTACACTTTGTTTGATAAGATAAATTTTAATTATGAGACTGATATGTCAATTATTTAAACGGTGGAGGCTATGCACTATGCTTAATTAATAAAATATTTTTCTATATACTGCTGTTTTTTATTAAGAAAAGTAGCAAGTTTCTACCAGATTGCTATCTTTGTATGTGTTTAAGTTTCACGTTTCACTTGTGAGATTCGAATTTTGCGAAACCTTAAGGTTGATGCGCCAGGGTAGCCCGCGAAATTCAAAATTTCTTAGGTTTTTTGCAATTTGTAGGTCAGTGTGAGCTTGTATGTTGATTAAAATATGATTCGCGGCAGTAGATAATATGGCTTTACAGAATTATAATCATTAGAATCAGCAATACAACTCCATAAGTTAGCATTTATCTCAAATCTAGCGATTTCATGAAATCATGAGGTTTGAGGTAAATGCTAACTTATGAAGTTGTATTGCTGATTCTAATGATTATAATTCTGTAAAGCCATATTAGCTACGGCCGCGAATCATATTTTAATCAACATACAAGCTCACATTGACCTACAAATTGCAAAAAACGTAAGAAATTTTGAATTTCGCGGGCTAGCCTGGCGCTTTCGCCTTAATCAACAGATAATCCTTGTCAAAGCTGTCACGTTCCGATATTCTCATACAAAAACCGGGAATTTAAACTACTGAATAATTTTACTACTTATAATTTTTAACAAACAAAGTACATGCTCAATTAATGAATGTGGTGAAGCCCGTGAAGGTACAATGAGTTGTTGGGTGGATCGCTGCTCTGCTAGAATAGCTAAATCACGGAGTAATCTGTATTTATGAGAGAAAAAATTTAAACGCATGTTGGATACAAAAAAAAATATTGACGTGCAAAATGATCGTGTCTACAAAATGCAATTGGAGCGATATTGTAGAAACAAAACATTATCAATTGCAATTGATCGTTCGGGGAGGTAATGTTGAAATTGAGGATTCAATTCATTACCTCTTAACACAACTTCAAAATTTGTCTAAACTGAAAAATGTGAGCAAACACCAAAATCGATAGTATCAGAGCGGTTTCGCACTACGTACGAAGTAGCCACAGTACAATTTGTTTGTATGAAGGGTTGCGCACTAGATCCGAACTCTGTCCGTCCGAATTTAGAACATTCCCAATTGAAATTCGGATTCGGATCGGACGTAGGTAGTGCGATGCGAAACCGCTCTCATTGTTTTTAACGAGTGAAGGCGACAGGTGTTGAAGTAGCACTAACAAGCAATGTCATTTCTGCCACTCACAGAACAAGAGAATTCTGAGGGGACGGCGCGTACGCAGTCGCCACTACCAAAAATTACGCATCCGAGTTATCCACATTAGGGATAATCGCAGGGGTCAACCCAACCGCAGTGCAAGGGGTATCCTATGTCCTTTCCCAGGATGCTATACAAAGCCTTGCCAAATTTTGTCGAAATCCATGCAGTTTTGTAAATTTTAAAATCAACCCCTATTTTACCCCTTTAGGGGATGATTTATCAAAAACGCTGAACCGCATATTTCTTTATTTCCTATCAAAAGCATACATTTTAATTTTCACATCCCTAACTTAAGAAATACTGAGTTTCCCATACACACTTTCACCCCCTATATCACCCCCTGTAGGATTATTTTTAAGACAAAAAGTAGCCTATGTCCTTCCCCAGGATGCTATATAAAGCCTTGCCAAATTTTATCGAAATCCGTGCAGTTTTATAAATTTTAAAATCAACCCCTATTTTAACCCCTTAGGGGATGATTTTTCAAAAACGCTGAACCACATATTTCTTTATTTCCTACCAATATCATAAATTTGTTATCCCTAACTTAAGAAATACTGGGTTTCCCTTACAAACTTTCATCCCCTATATCACCCCCTGTAGTATTATTTTTGAAAAAAATAGTATCCTATGTCCTTCCCCAGGATGCTATATACAGCCTTGCCAAATTTTGTCGAAATCCGTGCAGTTTTGTAAATTTTAAAATCAACCCCTATTTACTATATTTTACCCCCTTAGGGGATGATTTTTCAAAAACGCTGAACCGCATATTTCTTTATTTCCTATTAATTTTCACATCCCTAACTTAAGAAATACTGAGTTTCCCATACAAACTTTCATCCCCTATATCACCCCCTGTAGTATTATTTTTGTGAAAAAATAGTATCCTGTCCTTCCCCAGGATGCTATATACAGCTTTCCCAAATTTTGTCGAAATCCGTGCAGTTTTGTAAATTTTAAAATCAACCCCTATTTTACTCTAGGGGATGATTTTTCAAAAACGCTGAATTGCATATTTCTTTATTTCTTATCAAAAGCATACATTTTAATTTTTACATCCCTAACTTATACCATCTATAGCCTTGCCAAATTTTATCGAAATCCGTTCAGTGGTTTAGGCGTGAAAAGGTAACAGACAGACAGACAGACAGACAGAGTTATTTTCGAATTTATAATATTAGTATGGATGGATGGTAACGTACCACGTGACATTGAATAGTGTATGTCCCCGTAACTAGATGGCGTTGCCTAAGAAAAGCTTAAGTTGCCAGTCTATCTCACAGGGTGGCAAATGCTATACATTTTAATTTCTTACTATTCAGCGCCGTCTATCTACGAGAACATAAATTAAAAATGAACAGTGTTGCCAGCGTACATCCATGAAGCAATTTTTAGTACATTATAGTAGAAGTGTACGCGTATAATCTTTGATTTTGATATTTTTGAGTTGGTTATTATTTTTCTTTTTTTTTTTGCATTTGTGAAAGGTCTCCGATCATAGTATTGTATTAATGTTTTGCTCTTATTGATCCAAAAAGAAACTATTAGTAGAATTTACAAATATGAAATGACTATACAGCCACAGGGTGACAGGCTGATGTTGACATTTCATTGCAAAAAATTTCTGCGGTTGCGTTGCGAATATTTTTGTAAATATTTCGTTTGCTTGCCAATTTTCAGTGTAATTTACGTCAAGTTTAGTTCGTTGCTCCGTATTCAGTAAAAATCTTGGAACATAAACGTTCCCATCGAAATCATCGAATGTCTACTTTCTAAATCACCACGACTTGAGCCCCCCGTGCTCCTCGGTGATTTAAATGCTTAGGCCCTCCAAGTGCTCTGTGGGCCCTCCGTAAATAGGAGTTTGAACCATATTATTTAAGTGTTTAACTCCGCCCTTAAGACGACCACTGACCAAGTGTTTTGTGTTTATTCTTAAATAACCATGTCTAGAAACAATGTTGTGTACCTACCTGGCTGCCCAGTCATCAAAGATGACGGTAATTATGATGTTCTTTTTCTATCTACACAATGTATTGCTGGTTTGAGTTTGAGTGCAATGTTTTGTTTTACATAATAAATATGAACATGCAAAATTGGTATTTATTTTATTATCCTCGAAACAACAAGTTTAGTGTCGAATTAGCGTTACCGAGTTGAATAATGTAGAATGGTTGAAAATTCTGTTGTAGTAAAACTAAACCTAAAAATTTAAAATCCAGTTTGTAGAATTTTCAACCATTCTCCATTAGACAACTCGGTAAAGCTAATTCTACTTGGTACAATATTATTTATGTAGCTATGGTAACGTACCACGTGACATTGAATAGTGTATGTCCCCGTAACTAGATGGCGTTGCCTAAGAAAAGCTTAAGTTGCCAGTCTATCTCAGTATATATAATAGTAGTCTATGGTCTATCTCAGTATATATAATAGTAGTCTATGCTGCTACTGAAGGTTAGAGGAGCTCGTGGCTAAGTAATAACAGCCGCACGGGTCGATCCGTCAGGTTAAGCTACGCTTGCCGGGGTTGGTCAGTGGATGGGTGACCATCTTTACATATCGAGATTCCTCCGTGCCTCGGAAAGCACGTTAAGCCGTTGGTCCCGGCTGTTATTCGTGGATCTTTGACAGTCGTTACGGGTCGTCAGAAGCCCGAAAGTCTGACAACCAGTCTTACCAAGGGGTATCGTATTACCCAGTTACTGGGTTGTGGAGGTCAGACAGGCAGTCGCTCCATGTAAAATACTGGTATTCAGCTGCATCCGGTTAGACTGGAAGCCGACCCCAACATAGTTGGGAAAAGGCTAGGCAGATTGATTGATTTTGATGCTACTGAAGGTTCACCGAGCAGTCCTGTATCAGTAGTGATACTGAATGTCAAGAAGGCAGTGCGGGAACTTAAAATCGGCGTGCAAGGGAAGAGGGGATATTCTTCCCTTGCACGCCGATTTCAAGTTCCCGCACTGCCTTTTTGACATTCAGTACTGATAAAGGACTGCTCGGTAAACCTTCAGGGTGAACTCGCGAGGGTCGTTCGACGGCGGAGAATCATAACACCGCGATTCAGAAACGTGACGTAAATGTAAAGCGCCATCTAGTGAATAGAAACTGTACGATTCCACGATTCCTTTTAAACATGGTAAGTATCCCGTTAAAATTAGCTAGTGAAAATAATCATGTGTTTCAAATCTATCCAACTTAAAAAATAATACCCGACTGCTATGTTATAAAAAGCTACTGAACTGTGCATCTAGCGGTGCACACTAGCGCTATCTAGTGACCTTAGAGTGCAAAACTAACATTTATGTTTAATTTTATTTAAATAGTCGGGAGAACAACTACACATTACAAATAAATATATCATGGAGTTATACAAATGTGCAACCAACAACGTTCTCACAGATACAAATCGTGTGCGTTACCGCAGCCAGAAAATGTCGAAAATCGTCATTTGAATTTTATAGATAATTAGTGCCTCGGCTTCTGTAATTGTACCATCGATTTTTAAATTTGTACCTCTAATAGTTTTTTAGTTATTTGACAAAAACAGTTCTGGCTGGCGTAACGTTACCGTAGCCAGAAGTTTTGTTTATTAATGGGTATATTGAAATAAATTGTAGCCAAATATTTAGTGCCTCAGACGAGGTAAATGTACCAAGTTAATTTGTATTTGTATCTGTTATGGTTGCGAAGATATTCAAGATCCTGCTGCGGTAACGTTTACATGTTTGCTGGATCTCTGAAACGGATAAGGCCCCTTTTATAGTATTTTGCACACGACTTCTTATGAGTTAGCTTGAATTTGTTCCTCATTAATAAAACAAAAAAATTGCACCGTTAAGGAGTTATTTAGGTAAATAGAAATATGCTTTAATCGATCCTAGCACTTCGAATAGAAGCTCTAAAGACTTACTTGCAACGTTATGTTATAGCTTATAACTGCCTTCAAATGTACCTGAAGTTTAATTTATTATCCTGTAAGCAATTAATAAATTATGATGAAATTTAAATTTACTTCGGGACATGATGCGCAGCGGTTTTTTAAACCACCGTTTAACCGAGATTCTTTAGGATTTATGAAGTGAAAGTTATATCAATAATTAGTGCTTTTATTCAATTTTATGCCTGTACATTTGCAACGTAATCCACTCAATAATTAACGAGATAATCGAAAAATAGTCACTATGATGTGTGTGACCACGGTAACCCGGCCAAGTTTAGATGGTTACAGAAAAGCGGACCTTTAATACATTACGCTAACCTTCTGAAAATTACAGTATAATAATAATATAGTATAATAATATAGTAGTCTTATAATTTTGGTACAGACGCGTACATTATGTTTTGAGTGAAAAATATAACCTTCTACCTAATAAATAATAATGAACTTTTAAATTCAATAGTTTTATTTACTTATGTAGGTACCTATATAAGCACGTAAGTACAGACTAGTCTTTATGAATCTATACTATAATATTATAAATTCGAAAGTAACTCTTATCTGTCTGTCTGTCTGTTACCTTTTCACGCCTAAACCACTGAACGGATCTTGAAAAAATTTGGCAAGGCTGACATGGCATCCTGGCGAAGGCTACTTTTTGCCTCAAATATAATCCTACGGGGGGTGACATAGGGGATGAAAGTTTGTATGGGAAACCCAGCATTATTAGTGATACCTAAGTATGAAAATTGAAATTTATGCTTTTGGTAGGAAATAAAATTAGAAAAATAGGGGTTGATTTTAAAATACACAAAAATGCACGGATTTCGTTAGAAATTATTAATTTACTAGCTTCTCCCCGCGACTTCGTCCGCGTAAAATTTCTTGTCCCACCCCCACCCACTAACCCCCACGCATCGCATCGCAACGACTGCCCGCGCTATTACTTCGTTTCTAACATTTTTTATTTTTGCTCGACTCCTAAGGGCCCTAGCGTTATGTTAAATTGCCTATATCCTTCCGCATCGCCTGCCCCCGCTATTACTCTGCGCTCGGCTTCTAGGGGCCCTAGCGTGATGTTAAATAGCCTATATCCTTCTGCATCGCCTGCCCGCGCTATTACTTCGCGCTCGGCTCCTAAGGGCCCTAGCGTGATGTTAAATAGCCTATAGCCCTCCTCAAGAACTTGGTTATAAAATGCAAAAAGATTTTTTTCAAATCCGACTGGGGTAGTTCCAGAGATAGCGCGTTCAAACAAACTAACAAAAAAACAAACTCTTCCGTTGTATTCCACCGACATTATTGAAATAATAAATCTCGCAATTCAGAAAAATTACTTATTTGCACACCGCCATCTATAGTACAAATTGATAAAACGTCCGCACTAAACATGTTTGCTCAAGAGGAACGGTATGAATTAAAGTTATTTAGCGTTTTAGTAATTTTATATTATTTCCGAAACTGTACGACCAATTGCCATACTGTAAAGGCCAAATCTTATCTCCATGATGTCCTTGTGATCATAAAATAACTTATTTTGATAAGGATTAATGTGTTGTTGTTTAAATAATCATGCAAACGTAAGTATGTCTAAAAAATACTTTTTTAAAACAATAAAAGATGTATAAAAGGTAAAATATAAAAGATAGAAATATGGTGTCGCGGACTTTTTTGTAGAATTATTTAAGACGAACCAGACTGCCATACATTGTTTTCAATTTTAAACAACCGTTTAGGCAGCGCATGCAAAAAAGTCTGTTTAAAGACGCATTTCTTTCCGACTTGTTAGACAAAAATTGTGATAGCTCAACTAATATGCATGATATAAATATAATTTATAGCCTATAGCACTCAGGAATAATGTAGCTTTCTACCAGTGAAAAAATTTTTAGAATTGGATCATTAGTTTCGGAGATTACCCCCTACATACAAACTTACAAACATACAAACTTACAAACTTACAAACTTACAAACAAATTTTACCTCTTTATAATATTAGTATAGATTACCTACAAGAAATAACTTTTGAACAAGTGGATACTCGGTCTAGTTTTTTTTTTATTAGAACGTGACCGGCATAGTAAATATCTAAACAAAGTCCCCCCACGCCGCGTCTGTCTGTCTGTTTGAATGAGATAAACTCAAAAACTATTGAACGTGTTTTTATACGGTTTTCACGTTTTCAGCAATGGATAGAGTGATTCAGTGTATATTCATTAAGTTTTTGTCTAAATTGGCTGAAATATGACGATGATTGTTGAAGAGTCGTGAAAAATCATGCCGACTGGAAGCTTTAAGGCCACCATACACGGCAACGATATATCGTAAGGATTTGAGTTTGCACAGTTATATCGGACGGCTTTATGTTCTCCACATGTAAGTACGCTGAACGTATACATGTAGAGAGCATAGGGCCGTCCGAACGTACTACGTTCCCATGGAATACTTTCCATCATCCACGCGGGCGAAGCCGCGGGCAAAAGCTAGTACTTACAATAAGCCTCTAGTAGGATAACGTTACTTAAAATTTTGTTCTACGAAAATGATATTCTTTAACGTTTCTTTCTTGTAACGTTATTGTTATTTTTAAGTTTTAGTATCGTTACAAATTTTGGAACGTTATATGATAACATTAATGATAACGGAACGAAATTCATTTCGTTTTCAAGTCCCTGGTTTCAAAACAATCTAAACGTTAGAAATTAAAAAAACTTGATTACTTACAGGAACGTATTTTTTTATCATTAGGGTCTAAGCTTGGGCAGTTTGTAAATAAAAGTCGAATACGTAAGTCAAAATCTTTTTATTTGATTTTTTAAATCTCAGATTGGCGTGTCGCCCCGCATGTTGTCGCGGCTGGTCGCACCGCCGGACGGGCCCACCATGGTCGCACTTGGTCGCACGTGGCCGCACATGGTCGCACGCCGCCGCATACACCGCTAAGGAATTGACGCCACACAATAATCGGGAGCCGTAGACACGGTGACACTAAGGTAACGTTTTATAGTATGATAATATCACTTAATGGAATGGAACAGTCAGTCTGTCAGGCAGGCGGCGCTGTCTCGCAGCAGAGCAGGCGGGCCGCGCGCGCCAGCAGGCCGGGGGCCCGCGGGGGCACGGCCGGGGGCCCGGGGCCCGCCAGCAGGTCGGCGAGGGCGCGGCGTGGGGGCCGGGGCCGGCGGGGCGGGGCCGCGCGGGGCGGGGCGGGGTTTCAGCTCGGGAACTTGGCGTACAGCGCGTACTGCAGCTCGTAGCCCGAGAAGCGGCAGTGCTGAGTCTCCAGCGGAGAGTACGCGCCTAGAGCTGGGAACTTCTTCAGCTGGCGGGCCGCTGACGCTCCAGGAGAGTCCTGTAAACGGAACAAATACAATCACTAACTATATATATAAAACATCCTTAAAACTTTTCAAATATGTCTGTCATGATCTGCCTATCCTTTTCCCAACTACATTGGGGTTGGATTCCAATCTAACCAGATGCAGCTGAATACCAGTGTTTTACATGGAGCAACTGTCTATCTGATCCACAGCCCAGTAACTGCGTAATACGATACCGCTTGGTAAGACCGGTTGTCAGACTTTCGCTTCTGACGACCCGTAATGACTGTCACAGATCCACGAATGACATCGGGAACCAACGGCATAACATGCTTTCCTAGGCACGGAGGGGTCTTAGTGTAAACATGGTCACCCATCCATGGACCAACCGCGGCAAGCGTAGCTTAACCTGATCGATCGACCCGTGCGGCTGTTATTACTTAGCCACAAGTCCCTCTGCTGTCTGTAATGACCTAAATTCCACTTGATTCAATACCCAAGACCAATATACCAAAAGACTTTGCGTTCAAATTGTAAGGAGCTCAAATATCAACAATTTTACTTGTCAAATACCACTTTTAGGATTCCGTAGTCAACAAGGAACCCAACAAGTTTCGCTATGTCCGTCCGTCTGTCCGTCCGCAGCTTAGCTCAGAGACTCTTGGTACTAGAAAGCTATAATTTGGCATGGATATACATATTCATCACGCCGACAGTGGTAAAATAAAATCATGAAAAAAAATTTTGTTACGGTACCTTCTGAAAACGTAAAGTGTGGATGGTTTTTTTTTTTCTTGTCTACCCCATGGTGTGGGGTGTTGTTGGATGGGTCTTTCAAAAATATTGCGGGTTTGTGAAAACAAGGAGCTCGTGGCTAAATAATAACAGCCGCACGGGTCGATCCGTCAGGTTAAGCTATGCTTGCCGGGGTTGGTCAGTGGATGGGTGACCATCTTTACATACCGAGACTCCTCCGTGCCTCGGAAAGCGCGTTAAGCCGTTGGTCCCGGCTGTTATTCGTGGATCTTTGACAGTCGTTACGGATCGTCAGAAGCCCGAAAGACTGACAACCAGTCTTACCAAGGGGTATCTATTACCCAGTAACTGGGTTGTGGAGGTCAGATAGGCAGTCGCTCCATGTAAAATACTGGTATTCAGTTGCATCCGGTTAGATTGGAAGCCAACCCCAACATAGTTGGGAAAAGGCTAGACAGATTGATTTGTTTGATAAAACAATTTTTCGATTCAGGGATTCGTTTCAATGGTCTACTACTAAGTTGGATGTTGGTGGTTGATGGTGAACGAAGTTGTTATTGATGTCTCCTTACCGGTGTAGCGAACACTGTGAGCACGAACTTGGCAGGTCTGAAGGCCTGAAGCACGCGGGCAATGACCTCGTTGTAGCTGGACACCGGCACGTTGGACTCGAACGACACGTACGAGCATGAGCGCTCTGGAGTTATGTGAATCGTCATGTAGCAGCCCTGGGGGAGGAAATATGGTGATTAGTTTTTGATTTACCATCATTTTTTCGAAACCTAGGCCCAAGTTAAAAATAATATTTTTGTAGGTGATAAACCTTAGTATAAGGAATCTAATTGTGTACCAGACAGAGGTTCTACTTCGACCTAGAAAAAAAAAAAAAAACTGATTTCGGAAAAACATTTTTTTTGTTGGTTCTATTATGATTTTTGATTAAATAAAAACGGGAAAATATGCGCCTAGAATTGCTTCATAAATATGTAATTCAGATTAAACTCAATCATATACAGTTTTTTTGTACGAATTATTTTCAGTATTTTGACCTTCAAAGTAACGAAAACTTTAAGATTTTTTTTAAAATAGAGTATACAAAATTCGCACATGGGAGTTCTACTCGTGCATTTTTAGTGAAATATTGAGTAGAAATATTTAATAAAAAGCTGATATCACTTTTTTGGGGCAATAAAAACACTGTGCAAAGTAACCCGGCCTTACGGTACAGTTATGCTATATGTTTGTTTGTATGACCTGAATACGAGTTCCAATAGTTAAATCATTATAATTTTAAGATGATTCACACTGAAGTATAATTCTCAGTAGTTATACTGAAAGTAACTACTGAGAATTATACTTCAGTGCAATACTATATCGTATCCAAGAATGGATTTAAATTATTCATCAAAACTAATGTCCATGCACCTTTTTTTTCTTTTTTAGGGTTCCGTACCAAAATGGTAAAAAGGAACCCTTATGGTGACACTCAGTCTGTCTGTCTGTCTGTCTGTCTGTCTGTCTGTCTGTTACAGCTGGATATCTCAAGAACCACTAAAGCTATCAACTTGAAATTTAGAACAGTTTTAGATTACGCTTACCCAACTATTTTGCAAACAAGAAAGAAATAAACATATTTATGTTTTTTTTGCAACAGGGACTGAAAAGGGGTCTTAAAAATTCAAAGTGGAGCTACTAGGGCATGTGGGGTATCATATGAAAGAGCGCTGTTTGCAAATTCTCATTTTTTTATTTTTTTTTAGTCTGCATAGTTTTCGACTTTTGATGAAAAATGAAAAAAAAAAATACCGTTCCCCCTCCCTTAACTCCGAAGTTTGAAAAGCGAAAAATCTGAAATTATTCTATGTTATAGAAGTTTATGTAAAGATTACAGGAAAAATAAAACGATGTCTCTAAATAGCACACTTTATCAGAAATCGGAACGGAACCCTCGGTGCGCGAGTTCGACTCGCTCTTGACCGGTATTATTTATCGTGGAGAAATGCTCATGCATACTGCACTACCACGGGGAGATAGTGCAGTTATGAGGGACTCCAACCCACTAAAACTCCACGGGGTCCTCCTCTGCCGCTTACGGCGGGAACACGGGCACGCGGTAGCACTCCTCATTCGTGAAACCACAATAAGCACCTTACATGGGTATTTTGTCAGATCACAATAAATCTTTAGGTACACTGTATAAACGAGTAATTTAGCATGTAATCATTGACTTATATATTACTGCGTAAGGACTGGGCGGACGGCATGTTAAAATGACGCCACGAACGTGGTCCTCGAATGATCCTCCCCTAAACCCAAGTGAACTAGTCCGCGATCGGCTATCTTCGGGTGCGGTCGTAAATTTTAAAGGCAAAAAAGCCAAATTATGTCGTGACGTGTTGCGTGAACTACGACAAAAAACATAACAAAAAAAATTATAACATTTCATATCACCTGTAAGTCAAAAATATGTCAATAAATCAACTTCTAACATTATTTAAAACAATTTTCTTTTCTACTTTCCTGCTACAAGTAAATTGTCTTAGACGACGCGAGGCCACGCCCACAAGACCGTACCGCTGTGCGACATAACTTTGCAGCGGCGTGCGTTGTTACCGATGAAATAAAGATTTAATTATATTACAATAAGATTTAATTTTATACAAACTCTCACTCAATGGAACAACCTGTGTTATTAATCATAAATTACATTAATTAAAGGTCAATAATTGAAAGATATACAATGTCAGAAAACAGTACGAATCCAAAATGGAAAATATGTCAAGAATAACAAAAAGGCCAATGAAAATTTTATTATTTATACAAACAAACTGCAATAAATATAATTTTTGAAAAATAAAAGTTTTCATAATTTCTTTATATCTCGAAAAATACCACGCCGCTCTTACAAGGTTACGTCTACGAGCAGCCTGCGCCGATCAACATCGTAGTTAAGAGTAGTTCTAATAGATGGCGTTAGTGTTTCTGTGTGGCGAACGCGTCAGGCAAATGTACGGACGACCGTATCTTTACTTTTTATATCAATGCATGTAATTGACTTTTAATAACTCTTATTACACCGTTTGTACGTCATATTACTTATGTAAAATTGAAGATATGATGCAGTATGTAACTAATCAATTCTAGTAGTTGTATATAGGTATAAGCTTTTGTCCCCGGCTTCGCCCGCGTACCTAGGTGTCGGAAAATATCCCACAGGAACGTACTACCGGTATTAAAAGTACCTTGTTAATTCAGGTAAACAATGTATTAATTCCGTAATACATTGTTTTCATAATAACTCTCATTGGTTTACGCGGCGCACGCCAGTAAAGCTCCCAGGTCAACATGATTTTTTTCCGACATCTTCAACAATCATCGACATATTTCAGCCAATTTACACAAAACCTTAATGAATTATACACTTAAACCTTCCTCATGAATCACTCCGTCCATTGTGCATTGGTGAAAACCGTACGAAAATCCGTTCCGTAGTTTTTGAGTTTATCGCGTTCAGACAGACAGACGCGGCGCGGCCGGGGGCTTTGTTTTATAATACGTAGTGATGATGCGAGAACTTACGGATGGTAAATCCTTGTCTCCCTGTAGCAGCATAAAGAAACATTTGCTCATTATAATCTGGTGTCTTTATCTAATTAATATTAGTGTACTTAATTAAAAAAATATATGTTGCTTGCATAGTTAGGTATAGGCCGTATGCACATTCTCAATACGAAACTACCTTTTGGAAGGGGCGACTAGAATCAATTTTTTTTTTGTACATTTTTACGTTCATAAGTGCCTTTTAGTGCCTATTTGAAATAAATATTCGACTTTGACTTTTTTAATAATAATACCAGCCTATTATTGCACTGCTGGGCAAACGCCTCTTCTCATACAGAGAAGGCGCGGCGAGACGGGTTGGCGATTTCAGACTTATATTTACTATAAGTCTAGGTTTCCTCACGATGTTTTCCTTCACCGATGTCAGTAATGTCCAAGATAAACTCAAAAAGTACACAATGAATGTATAAAACGATTATTTTTTTCAAGTTACATCTAAGTAAAAAAAATGAAAATATACTTACATCTTTAGCAACTCCATTCATGGAATATCCGCATGGATCAAACAGGAAATCGTCTATGACCATTCCTGGTATTATCTTGTCTATGCCCGACTCCTGTAAACAATAACAAAATATTTAACATTAGCAATTCTTTGTTAAAATAAACGCAATAACATTTTAAATTGCAATACGAAACTTAGTGACTTGGGAAAAAAGTATCGATACCTGAGTATAATCGATAGCTCGATACTGTTCGATCGGCACTCGAGTAAAATCGATGCTATTAAAAAAGAAAATTATTAATAAAAACAAAACCCCGAATTCAAAAAATCAGCTGTACCCTAAATTTTCACGAGATATGCGAACAGTTGATTTTTTTTAAAGTTGCTCCTAATGATGAGTACAATGACCCCTTGAGAGGCTTAAGGTGGAACTAGTGGATATTTTTTTCGATCCATACAACTCCACTGTTTGACATTGTGCATCCAAAGTTAGACAAGATATCCTTTTCTCATTCTCATTATTAATTTTGTCTGTGCGGAAACAGTATAGTAAAAAGCCATCAAAAAGTTATGAGCCAATAAAAATTCGTATTTCTTGCTAATTTAACGCAACTTTGGGCGTAAATAAGTAATAAAAGAAGTGTAAAATATCTAAAATAAAGTCGGCACCGACAAAGCTCAATTATCGAAGAGTTCAACAAATTTTATTTGTAATAGATTTATGCCGTGGTTTTTCATAAAACTCGTTCTTCCAAAGGACTTTTCGTAATTTTTTAAGTACGCGCTCGTTTCACTATTAATAGTTTTACTTTACTACTACTAACTATTTATTATTTTATAGCGTATAACTGCTCATCAATTATACTATCTCTGTCGGACAAGATGCCAGGTGAGACAACATGCTTTTTGCCCAACCACATCAGTGAGTTCGAGCCCGCGGCTAGTTCAACCTTAAGAGGTTGTGCGTTATCTAAATTACACCTAAGTATTCATATCTTACCCGTGTTGCAGCCGCCGCGTCTGCAGAATACTGGCGGGTGAAGATGTCCATGACAGCGGGGTCCAGGTCTGACATCAGGATCTCGATGGTCTGGTCAGGTTCTGTCAGGCCCACACCTTCGTTGGCGTCGCTGTGCTCCTTCTCTAGAGCGTCAACTGTACCTGTTGAGTAAAGATCGTTGGTTAGTTATGATTGTGATAGTTTTAGGGGATATTTGTGATTTTGAGACCCTGTGAGTATTTTTTGTACTTTTTTTTTTATTTGCCCGTTTTGACCCACTGTAGGGCAAAGGCCTACCTACTCTCCTTCCACTTCTCTCTATCCAGAGCTGCCATACACCACTCTTTGTTAAAGGAGTCCAGCTCATCCCGCCATCTTCATCAGGGTCTGCCGCCATGTCGCTTGCTGCGACGGGCGGTGTTTTTTGTACTATATAAATCATATGTAAGCAAATTGTCAAAATGAAACTGGGAACAGACAGTAAACATTTTAAGATTCTGATGGTTTACAATATTCCCTTCCAATTTTTTTTTTTTGTTAAGAGCCCATACTACTTCAGCTTTTTATCTCGCTCGCACGATCGCGCTCGCGCTCGCGGACTGAGTGAGAGCGAGACTGAGTGCGGCGCTGGGCGCCGATAGTTTAGGTAATTGCTTTTTAAGGTGAAAATAATGGTCATTTGAAAAAAAAATAAAAAACATAAGACCTGCTTAGTTAGTTCAATTAGTATGCAAAGTTTCATGATTTATTTTGAAGTATTTTTTGAATACCAGCGGTTTATTGTTCAGTTTGGAGGTAACTTTGGATTTTTTTTTTCTATCGAGAAAATTTTATGGAATCGTGTTTTCGTCAAACATACCTACTTTACCATAAGTATATTTATTTCAAAATTAATGCTGCAGTATTTTCGACATAACGGAGGATCATGCTAAGCCATTTGAGGTAGTATAGGCTCTTGAATATCACATAAAAATCGATTACTTTTGCCCACTAATACTGATTATTAGTCACAAACACATTGCACCCTAATTTATATTCGATATTTTCTCGTGTTTAGAGGAGCACATTATCAGCTTATCTAAGCTGATAATAAACAAAACAAACATAGAATATGTTAACAGGTACATACGGTACAGTAATGTCTAGGAGTACCAGTACGAATGAGGCGGAGCGCTGACCTGAAGATGACAATATTGATGGAGTTAATTATTAATGGAATAGCAGTAATTATTGGAGACTTAAGGCTCTCGCAGACAGAAGCGATGCGACTCTAAAAAAACAATTTCTATGAAAATTTCATGAAGATTGTCCATCAAAATGGAGTCGCGCCTGTCTGCGGGAGGCTTTAACTGGAATACAGGCTATTTTCTAAGTTCAGGTGTGAGGTCACATGTCATTTTGATCTAACACATCCGTCTAACAAGTTTTAGATTAATATTCACAGCATATTGTTTTTTCTTCCAAGTAAACGTAAAATGGTACGCATCGCGAAAATAAACTATTTATTCCTTATCGTGGTCTCCGGAACCATATAAAGACTTTATAGAGTGTACTCTATAAAGTCTTTATATGGTTCCGTAGTCAACAAGGAACCCTTATAGTTTCGCTATGTCCGTCCGTTTGTCTGTCCGTCCGCAGCTTAGCTCAGAGACTCTTAGTACTAGAAAGCTATAATTTGGCATGGATATACATATTCATTACGCCGACAAAGTGGTCAAATAAAATCATGAAAAAAAAAATTTTTTTTAGGGTACCTTCACTGTACACGTGAAGTGGGTAAGTATTTTTTTTCCTCTTGTGTTGTTGGATGAGTCTTTCAAAAATATTGCGGGTTTGTAAAACAATTTTTCGATTTAGGGATCCGTTTCTGAAATATTAAGCTCGCTGAGGAGCTCGTGGCTAAGTAATAACAGCCGCACGGGTCGATCCGTCAGGTTAAGCTACGCTTGCCGGGGTTGGTCAGTGGATGGGTGACCATCTTTACATATCGAGATTCCACCGTGCCTCGGAAAGCACGTTAAGCCGTTGGTCCCGGCTGTTATTCGTGGATCTTTGACAGTCGTTACGGGTCGTCAGAAGCCCGAAAGTCTGACAACCAGTCTTACCAAGGGGTATCGTATTACCCAGTTACTGGGTTGTGGAGGTCAGATAGGCAGTCGCTCCATGTAAAATACTGGTATTCAGCTGCATCCGGTTAGACTGGAAGCCGACCCCAACATAGTTGGGAAAAGGCTAGGCAGATTGATTCTGAAATATTAAGCTTTAAAGTGCTAATTTTTGTTCGAGTCAAGTATCCCAACGGTTAGTTTTGGATGGGTGAAAAAATTCACGGTAGTAGTATATACCTATAACGAAGTTAAAAGGAAAACTGTCACAGCTAAGTAGGCTTTTCAAGTTTACGAGTAATAGTCAAATTTTCATGAAACAACAAAAAGCTCTCTTCTTAGTCCACATTATTGTGCAACTACGGACCCCTATTACTGCGCGTGGCCCGACACGCACTTGGCCGGTTATAATGTCCGAAGAGATAGCAAACTTCAGGAGGCTATTTCAAATTTTATATCATAAAAAGCCAAAAGCTGTTATCCTGGCCGAAGACAAGATGTCAATGAATGAGGTTTACCTTCAAGCGGCAGCAGTGTGTACAGGTACCAGCAATCCTTCTCGGGGCCCATGATGTATGCGCGGCCGTCACCGAAGAATGAGTCTAGAAGTTTTACCTGAAATAAGTTAAAAAAACGTTTTTAGTTGAGAGTGGAAGGAAGTTTACTGAACGAGATATTTCTCGTTCTGGTGATAGGCAGTAACAAGCCATTTTCGGTCAGTAAGTACTTATGACAATTAAGTCACAACATTATCATAGCAATAACATGTCATCGACAGAAAAAAAATGTTTGAGAATGTGCAAACAGCGCTCTTTCATTTTTCAATACATAAATCAATTATGCGTTATAAAATGCAGAACCTCGTTGATGAAAAAGAGTTTTTTTGGAATGGCTTCGAAAATTTACAATAAAATACCAGATAATTTAAAAAATATGCCCATAGCAAAGTTTAAGAAAGCTCGCTCCTCGCTACTAATTGAAAAATGTTACTATACTGTTCCAGATTTTATAAATGATAATTTTTAATATTTTTTTAGTTTATTTTTGTTTTTTTTTAGTTTTTAAGTATTTTAGTTTTAATTACATTTTTTACTTTATTTGTACGCCTTCACGGCAAAACGTAGCGCCCAAATATGTTAACCTAACACCTTTATACCTATGTTTTACAAATAAATGTTCTGATTCTGATTCTGATTCATATGATACCCTACATTCTTAAAAAATCGAAGTGGGGCTACCCTTTCAGTCCCTGTTACCAAAAATTTCTTTCTTATTTGCAAAATAGTTGGGCAAACGTCATTTAAAACTGTTCCAAATTTCAAGTTGATAGCTGATAGCATTAGTATAGTTCTTGAGATATCCAGCTGTGACAGACAGACAGACAGACTAGTCGCACAATAAGGCTTCCTTTTTACCATTTTGGTACGGAACCCTAAAAATCAAGGTGCCAAAATATCATCGTCCATCTTCACAATAATTGCAGCCACGTAAATCACATAATAAACGGAATAGTAACAACTCGAGACGGATGTCGGCAAAAGCCACTCGCTAGTAAAGTGAGCATACAGTGGAACTGAGCACTTCCTGCTGGCTGCTACACACAGCCACAGATTAGAGCAGAGCTCAGTTGATAATAAAAACATACATTTTATACCTACTACTATCCTTAAGAGGAAATGGGGGCGAAAAATTTGGTATTTTAAGAAGGTATTGCTGTCGCTCTGCGAGCGCTCCACCCTCGAATTCGTGCGATAAGGACAACTGCAGATTCGACTAAATAGCCTGTGTAAAAAGTCACATTTCGAGGTTTGGCTCTCGCCTATTTCCTCCTCCAATATTGGACCAATTTAAAAGATATTTCATATACTGAATAAGAAGGACATATACTATGCCCCTATGTTTTTCTTTTTTCGTTAATAGTTGTCAAATTGGTACACTAGGCGTCTGTTGACAGCGGTCTGAATAGGCAATTTTGAGTATTTTTTGAGGGGTCTAGTTCTTATAAAAATAATATATCATCAAAAAAGAAAACATAGGGGCATACAAGTAGCTGATATTTATATTTCTGTAAAAAATCATTGCTTTATGGTCATTAACCAGAAAGAAAACAGGCGAGAGCGTTTGTATCTTTTTGTATGGAGAAAAGAGCACCCACGTTTCCTCTTAACCACTACCATTGATATGAAATGAGGGATCCAAAATAACTCGAAAATTACAATAAATCATAGAACATACATGGGGTTTAAATCGATAGGTATGGTACTCTGCTATCAGCTCGCACTGGCTTGACACCTTAAATGAAACGCCCTGTATAAAATATTCTATCAACGATTACTTAAACGATAAGAATAGTTGGTCGCTGTGATTAACTCAAGACAATGTTTATGTTATGTTCTTTCTCCAGGATCAGCTTACATAATGACAGGATACATGAGTTAAGTACTAAAATTGTTTATTTTATTTGACAAAAATATAATTTAATGTATTGTGTTGCGTAAATTATTTTGCATAGGTACTATTGTATAGAATCTAGTTCTTCTAACTGAACAGACAGCTGTGCTGCTGGGGAGTTTGTTCCGCTACTTCTTCTTCCCAGCTAAAGCACTAGGAAGTGGTGAAGGGCGGGCGTTTTGTGGGGACTGTCTTACTGTAATTTTGACGTTCAAAAAGTGCTGATTCTCAGCCTAATTTGAATAAAGGACTTTTGATTTTGAAAAAAAAAAGAGGAAGTTTGAAAATGGCGCCAGTGACAGAAAAGTTGAATGGAAATCGTTTGGCTTGGTATGGGCATGTGATGAGGAGAGACGAAACGCATGTGACTAAAAGAGTGATGAATATACATGTTGATGGATGGAGAGGCAGAGGAAGGCCAATGAAAAGATGGATGGAATGTGTGAGGAATGACATGAAAGAGAAGGGAGTGAATGATAGCGTGAGGGTTGACAGGGGAGAATGGAAGAAGAAAACGTGTTGCGCCGACCCCAAGTAACATGGGATAAGGGCAGGAAGATGATGTGTAAGAACTGGAGTGCTACAGCCTAGCCTTTCATCAGAGAAAAGAATTTTGGTTCAGGTTCATAATTTCTGGCGAAATTATCATCCACTATGTTGGCCTTTTCCCAACTATGTTGGGGTAGGGGTCGGCTTTCAGTCAAACCGAATGCAGTTGAATACCTGTATTTTACATGGAGCGACAGTTACTGGGCAATACGATACAACTTGGTAAAACTGGTTGTCAGACTTTCGGGCTTCTGACGACCCGAAACGACTGTCAAAGATTCACGAATGACAGTCGGGACCAACGGGTTAACGTGCTTTCCGAGGTACGGAGAGATCTTGGTATGTAAAGATGGTCACCCATCCACGGACCAACGCCGGCCGGCAAGCGTAGCTTAACCTGATGGATGGACCCGTGCGGCTATTATTACTTAGCTTGGTGACCGATAGGTACTTAAACACAACATGATTGTACTCATGATAACAAACTACTTTTACTATGGGATCAAACCCGAAATCGTGAAAAAAAAAACCAGCCCTACATTTTGACGAGAATATGCGAATATAGATGTAGGGAGCTGCGGATTTTTTTTTCGCGATTTCGGATTTGGGGGCCTACTCCCTAAGCACTTAGCCCGTAGTTTCGGCCTTCGTTACGGGCGTTTCTTACTCCGTATCACCTATGGATGGATGATTGGTTCGAGGCCCGAACGAAGTATGAATGACAACAGGATTTGCCAGTTGTCCCTACTCCCGGTGTGCTTTTGCCCGTCCGAAAAATTTAACTTTAGTTTTACACTTGTTTTGATGGATCGTAATGTCAGACGGACGGACGGAAAACGGACGGACTTAGGGAGTAGGGCCCCTGGTCCCACAGTAAATGTTGTCCGTTATCATGAGTACAATCAAGTATCGGTCACTATAATTACCAGTCACCAGTTACAATTATTGTTAAGAGCGTTAATCGCGCGCGGGCTTTCAACCTCCCATTTCTACAGGTTTTACGTGATTATTTTAATAAATTTAATTTAAAATAGATCGTTGGTATTTTTATAATAAGTATGTATGCTATTTTTTGACAGTTATTTTGACAAGTATTTATTCTTGGAAAATAATTGACAACATGTCGTTTTCTAAGAATAAATACCAAAATAACTGTCAACAATAGCATACATAGATCTAAGAATTTGACAGAAAAAATGGTCCTTTGATTAATTGCTCTTAAGGATGATGCGCCAGAGAAGCCCGCGAAATTCATCATATTTTAATCAACATACAAGCTCACACTGACCTACAAATTGCAAAAAACGTTAGAAATTTTGAATTTCGCGGGCTACCCTGGCGCTTTGGTCTGCAATTTTACCGGCACCAATCTTATCTCCTGAACACGGCTGAGGTAGTATTTCCATGAACGAACTATTCCACAGGGAGGTCTAAACCAAACCATGCCATGATACTGATATTTCTGTGCGTCATCAGGGCCTGGAGCGTCAGTTGGCCTTCACGTAAAGTTCAGTTATAATCAGTCAAATGTTAGATTGTATTATCATATCATTATAGGGGATAATGAATCAGAGGTCAAGAGATATGATTGTTTTACAATTTGAAATATCCCTACTGTGGTTATCTTTAAAATTCAGATTTTTCCTCGGTCAATGAAAGAGTCACGATGAACCATATAATATTTTTTTTATTTTCCTAGCTTACCAACTATACGTTAGCTAGGAAAATGAAAACTACTAGCTTGCTAACTATTTATACGCCTTCTGGTATAGCATAGCGCGCTTGTATGTTTTTTTATAACAACTATTTATTGTACCTAACATAGGTACCTAACAAATGATTAAATGACTTATGACTTAACTATAGTCATCTAATGCTAGCGTACTTTCCACCGAGTAAGTAATTTAATTATATTCTAGTTTCCTTATTTAAAACGACTGTTTTATATTTAATTCGTTAACGTTTAGTTTGGCTTATGTACGGCCGGGGGGCGGTGGAAATTAATCTATATGTCGCAGGTTTATGACAAAATCAGGTTTTTGATCAAAAACCTAGGCTTTCATTTATCTCTGCTCCTATTTCTCTCTGCAGGGTTTAAAGGTACTGTGAGGGCTCGAACCTCACAGCGGGAGGCTAACTACGTTATAAATAAATAGACAGTAATGCACTGAAGAAATGGGGCTGAAGCCCGCTATATTAATATAAGAATCAAATTATAATACACTCTCTAGGTCCTACGCGGAGCCCTCACATTTGCGAGAGGTACCGGGATCAGCCGAGTCTGCATCTACAGTACCTAACCTAACGGAACCTCGGGGTGCCCCTGAAGTCTTCTTCCGGTTCTTGATCAAAAGCCTAACTTTTTGATCAAAACCCTGATTTTCTCATAAAGCTGCGACATATACATCTCTAAAAATATATAAAATTGAAATATCTGTTTGTAATGTCAAAATAACAGCTTTTTACTAAATGCATATGAAAGTATATAAAACAGATACAACACCCACACACTACACATACACAAAAAAAGACACTGTACACAAAAAAAGATATACTCTTAACAAAAAAAGAGTTTTTAAAATTTTTGTCTTTCTGTCTGTCACTTCCATGCGCCCGCGCCGATGACATTAGCTTCAATTTATACGTGATATTGACCAAACTGTAGTGTAGTACTACAGTTCGGTCAATATCACGTAGGTATACTCGTAACTCGTAAGAGATAAGAACAGATGATTCAATAAGTTCAATTGTAATCTGTAACCTTTTGAGTGACATCACAGCCACGGGTAGAATTTTATCTTATTGCAAGAATTCATTAGAGAGTCTAGACTAAACTTCCAGGATTTAAGTCTGATTTATTTTGAGGAAAAATCTGTTGGATTCAGGTTGGGCTCGTGCGTTATTATATCTATACTAATATTATAAAGAGGTAAAATTTGTATGTAAGTTTGTAAGTTTGTATGTAGGGGGTAATCTCCGGAACCAATGAAATGAAATGAAATGAAATTGTTATGAAATGAAATGAAATGAAATTGTTTATTCTGTAAATAGGATATCGAAATCACTTTTACACGTCATATTTTTTTTTTTTAAATAAGCTAGATGAAGTCGACATTTCCTATCTGACTACCCTGAGAAGAAATGGCGAAACAAACTCAGGGGTCAAAGTCTCTTTTAAAGTCCAGACATAATCTTGGTCAGATCATGTGAGGACCATGTAGATCCAGTCTGAAATGGTCTTTTGAGGAAAGAACCATAAAAATTTGAGTGGACCTGTCCAGTCAGTGCAAGCATTTGTCAACAATCGTGTAGCTCAACTCAGGATTTCAGGAGCTCAATAACTCGACGAACAATACCAAAGAAAGGACATTCGGGTAGGTCGCATAAAGTACTCAAAAATATCAGACCATCAATAAAACTAAAAAAGAAAAAAAAAAAGAGATCCACATAGTGCTCACATTTACAATCATTTTAATTTTTTAATAATTTACATTAATTTTTTAAACAAAGGTTTGTCATTTTGTTTATTATAATGAGTTTTGGTATTATATATATTACAAAGTTGATTGAATAGCTCATACCCAAGCTTTTTTGTCTTCTAAATAATCAGAAATTTTATAGTAGCCCTTTTTACAAAGTTTGGTTTTAATACAGCTTTTAAATCGTTTAATGGGCAAGTTTCGAATGTCAATGGGAAGTTTGTTGTAAAAGCATATACATTGACCCATGAATGAGTTGCCTACTCTGTGGAGACGAGTGCGATGTACAGCAAGATTGTGTTTATTCCTAGTATTTAAACTATGAATATCGGACATCTTCTTAAAATTGGATATATTTTTGTGTACATACAATAGATTTTCAAATATATATTGAGAGGCTACAGTCAGAATATTTATTTCCTTGAACTTCTCTCGAAGGGAATCCCTTGGACCTAGATTGTAAATGGCTCGAACAGCCCTTTTCTGTAAAACAAAGATAGTATTAATGCCCGCACAGGTTCCCCAGAGAAGAATCCCATAAGACATAAGGCTATGAAAATAACTAAAATAAACAATTCTGGCTGTATCCACATCAGTTATCTGTCGAATTTTTTTAACAGCATAGGCGGCCGAACTAAGCCTTCCTGACAATTTTTCTATGTGTGGGCCCCATTGCAATTTACCGTCAATGGTTATTCCAAGAAAAACCGTCGACTCAACAGGGTCCAACTCTATTCCATTAAGTTGAACATTGGTAGTTAGCTGCCTGACATTTGGCGTTGAAAACTTGATTAGTTTAGTCTTTTTTGCATTCAGGAGAAGATTATTTACATTAAACCAATGGACAACCCTAGAGAGTGCATCGTTAACTTGTTCAAAGTTGACTAACTGACGTTTGATTTTAAAAATGAGGGAAGTGTCATCTGCGAATAATACAATCTTGTGATTGTCCCTTATGTGATAAGGTAAGTCATTTATATAAATAAGAAACAAGAAAGGACCCAGGATTGAACCCTGTGGAACGCCCATAGTGACCGCAGATCCTGCAGATCTCTTGCCATTAACATCTACCCTTTGAATTCTGTTGTTCAGATAAGAAGTCAGAAGGTCGAGAGCCCTGTCCCTTATACCATAGTGGTGCAGCTTCCTGATGAGTGTATCATGATTTACGCAATCGAAGGCCTTAGACAAGTCACAGAAAATGCCAAGAGCATCCTGCGACTCCTCCCAGGCCTCGAATATGCTCTTCAGTAATTCCACGCCCGCGTCTGTAGTTGAACGACCCTTTGTAAAACCAAACTGTTTCAGATGAAGTAAATTATGTGTATTGAAATGTCCTAACATTTGTTTTAAAATAATTTTTTCAAAGATTTTGCTCAATGTAGGTAATATCGAAATAGGTCGAAAATTAGTGGGATCAGTCGGGCTGCCAGATTTGAACAGTGGAATCACTTTGCTAAGTTTCATCAGATCAGGAAATACACCAGATGCAATACAAGAGTTAAAAACAATTGATAAAAAGGGTGCAATAATATCAATTATTGAAGACATGGTATGTACTGATAATCCCCAAAGGTCAGCAGTTTTTTTTACCTCGAGATCTTTAAAAGAATCTATAACGTCTTTAGCGGTAACAATTGCGAATTTAAAGTGTTTATCACATTCTGGTACACATTCTTTTAGTATTGAGTAAGCAGAAGTGGAGGACGACGATGACAGAGTTTTGGTTGTTAAAATGGGAATATTAGTGAAGAAATTTTCAAACTCAGTAGCCACCTCCACGTCTGCCTTAATATCTACATCATTGACTTTTAGATGGAAGTCACGATTCCGAACTGTCAAATGATCAATGATCCAATTCTAAAAATTTTTTCTCTGGTAGAAAGCTACATTATTCCTGAGTGCTATAGGCTATAACTTATATCTATATCATGCATATTAGCCGAGCTATCACAATTTTTGTCTAACAAGTCGGAAAGAAATACCTCTTTAAACAGACTTTTTTGCATGCGCTGCCTAAACGGTTGCTTAAAATTGAGAACAATGTACAGCGGTCTGGTCCGTCTTAAATAATTCTACAAAAAAGTCCGCGACACCATATTTCTATCTTTTATATTTTATTTTTTATACATCTTCTCTCTCATCATAAAAAAGTATTTTTTAGACATACTTAAGTTTGGATGATTATTTAAACAACAAAACATTAATCTTTATCAAAATAAGTTATTTTATAATCACAAGGACATCATGGAGATAAGATTTGGCCTTTACAGTATGTCAATTGGTCATACAGTTTCGGAGATAATATAAAATTACTAAATCGCAAAATAACTTTAATTCACACCGGTCGCTCTTGAGCAAACATGTTTAGTGCGGATCAATTTACCCCTTTTTTTTTTTTTTTTTTTTTTGAGGGTGGGAAATCATCAAATAACTTCTCCCGCTCTGGGTGGAGCGGAAGGGCGTGTCAGACTTTTACTGACTAAAACCCACCCGTGTTCCTTCAGTTGCCTATGCCAGGGCCGCGGTAACCCCTTCGGACAATCCGCGACCCCAGCGGCATCAATACGGCATCAACGTACTCTAGGGGTATCAATTTACCCCTAGAGTACGTTGTGCAAATAAGTATTTTTTCTCGGAAGAGTTTTTTTTTTTGTTAGTTTGTTTGAATGCGCTATCTCTGGACCTACCCCAGTTGGATTTGAAAAAATCATTTTGCATTTTATAACCTACTTCTTGATCACGCTAGGGCCCTTAGGAGCCGAGCGCGAAGTAATATCGCGGGCAGGCGATGCGAAAAGATATAGGCTACTTAACATCACGCTAGGGCCCTTAGGAGCCGAACGCGGAGTAATAGCGCGGGCCGGCGATGCGGAAGGATATAGGCTATTTATCATCACGGTAGGGCCCTTAGGAGCCGAACGCGAAGTAATAGCGCGGGCAGGCGATGCGGAAGGATATAGGCTAGGTATTTATCATCACGGTAGGGCCCTTAGGAGCCGAACGCGAAGTAATAGCGCGGGCAGGCGATGCGGAAGGATATAGGCTATTTATCATCACGGTAGGGCCCTTAGGAGCCGAATGCGAAGTAATAGCGCGGGCAGGCGATTCGGAAGGATATAGGCTATTTAACATCACGCTAGGGCCCTTAGGAGCCGAACGCGAAGTTATAGCGCGGGCAGGCGATACGGAAGGATATAGGCTATTTATGATCACGGTAGGGCCCTTAGGAGCCGAGCGCAAAGTAATAGCGCCGGCAGGCGATGCGGAAGGATATAGTCTATTTAACATCACGCTAGGGCCCTTAGGAGCCGAGCGCGAAGTAATAGCGCGGGCAGGCGATGCGGAAAAATATAGGCTATTTAACATCACGCTAGGGACCTTAAGAGCCGAGCAAAAAGAAAAAATGTCATAAAGAGTGCTATTAAGCGTAAACGAAGTAATAGCGCGGGCAGGCGTTGCGATGCGATGCGTCGGGGTTGGTGGGTGGGGGGGACAAGAAATTTCACGCGGACGAAGTCGCGGGCAGAAGCTAGTTTTTTCATATTTCGCGGAAATGTACGATGATTTAAGAGGGGACAGGACCTGCGAAGAATTTGGAAAATAGGTATTTGAAGAAACTATTGCCTTATTGTGATAAGAGAGTACGATAGGGACAGCTGCAGCGCAGACCGATTATATCACGAAAATTTTGACGAGATCGACGTTTCGTATTTCCCTTTTTTTTCATCGAAAACTGAACCGAATCAATTATTTTTTTCATTAAAATTTAAAAAAAGAGTATGTACCTATCATTTTCTTAAGGATAATATTTTTGTGTTCACCAAAAATATTATCCGTACATCAAAATACTGATCGTGCACCAAATATTCCTGAATGTTACACAAAACACCCGCGCGTCCGAAACTTCACATTGGTGAATCATTTGGGTTAGGTTAGGTTAGGTTAGAACAGTGACCCTTAACGCGCGACGGCGAGCGAGCGAAGCGAGCGGTGCCGCGGCAGCGGCCGCCGAGCGCCATATCCAATAGATGCTCGTTATGACATATTTTAATTAACATATTTTGGTGCACATTCAGTATATTTGGTGGAACACAGGCAAAATTAGGTAAATGAAATGGGAATAAATTGAAGTACTTTTAAATACCATCCTTTTCTTAATAGGTTAAAAACTTTTAGAATTTGTCTGGTTGTCCTTTAATCACGACGGTAATAACACTCCTTCGGCAGTCGGGTAAAAATGGGGCATTTTTTGTAATTTTTGGAGGGTCATATTTTATTTACTAATTGGTACCTGCAATCGGGTGTACTACGCCCAATCGAATGACAAATAATCGAATATCAATTGATCGACCACTATAAATCGAACGTCTAAATACTCGACCGTTCATAATATGGAATGGTTAATAAATCGAACATTCAATATATCGTTCACTCAGTACATCGAGTGTTCAAAATATCGAATGTTTATTTGATCGAGCGTTCAACGTATCGCATATTCATTCTATCAAAATTTCAATATACTGAATACTTTTTTTTAAAGAATACTAATAAATCACTACCCTGGTTGAGATTACCCTGGCAGTGCAGTGAGTTTGATTTGCGCTTGCGACTTACGTACTGGTGGAACATCGTTAACATTATTGTTCATATCTAATATGATCGGAGACTTCCAAGAGATTATTTAGAATATCACTGACTTTCATTTACTTACATCTCCTCACCCGCAGTCATACTAGATAATAAGACCTCTTTTGATAAAGACCACGTACTGCCTTTGCACTTAAGAGTGTGGTTCCCTATTTTCGCGCTCGGATTTTAAACATCTGACGCTCGACGCCGCGTAGCGAGTGCGCGTGTGTGCGTTTTTCCTCATGTACGGCACACAGTTGCGATGCTGCGACGACTAAACGATCTTGATCTGTAGCTATGGCGTACCTATATTTTTTTGAAGTAAAAGCTAGAGGTTTACGGAGAAAATAAAAAGACTGTCCACAATACATTATTAGTGTATTTTAATTAAATTTATACAAATATGGATGAAGAAAATAATATTATGTAGGTACTTATAAAAACTAAACTCATTTTACTTATTTGCTTAAGTATTTGTATACTTATAAGTAATTGAAGTTTTATAAAAGTATTTGTATTTGACGACACGGTTGGCGCAGTGGCTGAGCAATTGACTGCTGCGCAGCATGTCGTGGGTTCGATTCCCGCACGGAACAAATATTTGTACGACCTACAAGTATTTGTTTCCGAGTCTGGGTGTTTTTCTATCTATAATATGTATGTATTTACAAAAAAAATGCATATAAGTAGTTTATCAGCCATCTCGTTACAATAACACAAGCATTAGGTTGCTTAGCTTGGGACTAGATGGCGTTGTGTGAAATGTCCAAGGATATTTATTTATTATTTATTTTATTTATTTATCTAAGGGGATTGATCGACTTTTCCTTGGATCTATAATTTCTGGGAGAACACGATCAGAATAAAATTTTGTTAACAGCGGAGCCATCTGTTGTCCAAAATCATCGTTTTTTTGTGTAAAACAGTTGAATTTAAGCCCTATTTCAATGTAGATAAAGACGCCACGCGCTAGCTATAATTATTTATTTTTCTTGCGGCATTATAGGTTTAGCAACCGCATCAAGTTCATAAAACAGTTGAATTTGAACCAACAATAATACATAAATACATAAAGCCGCCTCATGCGCAAATGTTTGGTTTACTGTTTTCAAATTTCAAATAGGTAGGTAACCCCGCTGCCACAGAATAAATAATAGTACTGCTGCGTTCGTGTGGGGTTGGTTTTATAATGTTTATTAGCCTAGGCAGGTATTGTACGTGCCCAGTCGACCTAATGACTATACAGTCGACCACACGTCGCACGTCAGTGGTAAGTGATAAGGATTTGTATAAGTATCGTTTTCATAGTTTTCGATTTCGACTATAGCCAATAGTGAAGTCAAAATTAAAATCCAAGATGGCGGCTGCGAAAATTTTAAAATTTTTCGTCATGGATGTCGTTTTCATAGTTCTTGAGTGTGCTAAAGCCGATATTGGCGTTAAAATGTAAATCCGAGATGGTGGCTGCGAACATTTTCAAATTTTTCGTCATGGGTGTCGTTTTCATAGTTCTCGAGGATGAAGCCGATAGTGAAGTCAATCATCCTAGAAGGGATGATTGGCTGCACTATGCGGCCCAAGAGAGCAATGCAATGGTGGCCCAATGGTAACGATCCCGACTTACGAGTAGGTCATGGTTTCGAACTCAGGCAGGCACTTTGTGTAAATAATTTCATCACCACTACTCTCAAAACAGTGAAGGAAAATATCGTGAGGAAACCGCCTAGAACCAAAAATTCGAAGACATGTGACATCTACCAACCCGCACTGGGTCCTCGTGGTGTATTACGGCCCACTCCCTCTCACCGAGAGGAGCCCTGTGTCCCAGCAGTGGGAACATTATAGGCTGATTATGATTGAGACCCATTATGTTGTGAGCGAGCACGTTTCAATGCCAGAGGTCATCACTGATGTGAGACGAGAAGATATATTACGCTCAACACCGCCGCGCGCGGCCCTTGTCCGATCAGAGCGCGGCTAGGCGCGCGTGGCAGCCGCGCTCAAATGCCGCTCTATATTTGGACACACCTTTATATGGTGCCTTTATCTATGCCTCACTCGTTTCGTATCGTTTAGTGCGGTCGCGATTTGAGTGTATTTCCCATAGTTTTATTGATGTTTTCCTCGACCCCTGTTTTCTTTCTGCGGACTTCTGATCTTGCTTCTTGTACGAACCTTGCTACCACACCGGACACGGTACGGAGAACCCCGCATAAACGTTGGACTTGAACTTGTTATTTTGTATATTACGACCAGCCTACCGATTTCATATTGGCACCATGGATCGTTGTGTAAATTGTGGCAAAGTGACTAGAGGCTGTAGTTTACGTGGTCGTCGAGCTGAAGAACTTCAAAAATCAGCTGTTAAGTACCTATATGTAGATCGTTATGTAACCTCACTTTTATTACATCTCTTTTAACTCGGAACTGAGACCGCGAAAATCCGTAAAATGTTCAGTGATGGTTTGATAATAATATTATCAAACCATCATCGCTACTATATTATAGTAGCTATAAATTGACACCAATTTCATCTTTTTACAACCCAGGCCCAGGCCCAAGTTTATATAACATGGTTTCCGTCTCCTTTGTCACGGATCCACAATAGAGATTGTGGCAGTAGAGATTTCAAATAAAAATCTGATATAAATTTTTTCTCCTTATTCATCCTCCAAAATTCTTGTAGCCATCTTGGATTTACATTTTGACTACACTATCGACGTTAGCACCCACAAGAACCATGAAAACGATACCCATGATGAAAAATATGAAAATGTTCGCAGCCGCCATCTTGGATTTACATTTTAACGTCACTATCGGCTTTAGCATCCTCGAGAACAATGGGAACGATCCCCATGACGAAAAATTTAAAAATTTTCGCAGCCACCACCTTGGATTTACATTTTGACCAAATTATATTGTATTATTGATATTGTAATTACAATATCAATATTACAAGTAATACAACATAATTCAAGAACTGTAACATAATTCTCCTAAAGTAAGTGTGCCTACCACTTTAGCTTTTTAAAATATTACTTAAATGAAAGGATTAAAAATATTTAGTCGCACTACAATTTATTATATATCACGCGAGGCGCATGCGCGGCGGCGGGAGGTCAACCGACATGGGTCCTGCGTCGACGAGCGCCAGAGCGCGACTGACTTAGGCCGTTCGATGCACCCGATTTTATACTTACTTTAAAAAATTATTTTCGTAAATGATTGAAGACAGATATGTTTTATTTTTTACACATATATAGTACAAACTTTCTTCTTACGTATAAAATGATTTGTGTTGCCAAAAGACTTTTAGATTCTGAGAAATGACGTGTTTTTTTGTAGTCGATTTCTCGATTTTTGATTATTTTAGACGTGATTAAAATACAAGTTAATGAATTAAAAATCAAACTTTTCTCAATGCATTTTAAATTTCAGGATATGCCTCTTCAAATGAATACCATTTTACCTTCTTACTTAATAGTAATAATTGGTGTAAGATTACTTCAAAGTTGAGCCTTCGCGCGTCATCTGGAAATCGCGCCTTCGAAATCGACTGTTTTCGTAGTCAATAATTCAATTTGAACAAGTTTTTTTTAATAGACTTTAAATAAAAATATATGATAATTACGATGATTGAAGTCAAAAGAAGCTAAAAAAATAAATTATGTGACCAAAATCACTTCAAAATCTCCCAAGTTCTCGATTTACGTATGAAAAATGCAACAACGCTCTTAATAGTCACAATGCTTTTTGCAGATGAACAAAGTTTATTTATGAGTTGAAAACAATATTACAATGTGTAGCCTGAAATAAATATGACTTATGTAGCTATTTTTTGCGTTCTGAAATAGACTTGTTTTTAAAGAAAGTTTATGTATGTTATTAAAATGATACATTAATTTATCTGTGATTCATTTTCAATATAATCATAATAGTCTTCAAAAAAGAGGTAATAATTATAAAAAGGTAGGTATTTAAAATGTAATAAAAGCAACATGAATTTATTAGTTTCTCCGTGCAATTGCAATTCACAGTAAATTTTAAAATGTGCCTATAAAAGATTTCGTTGGAATGAATATGCGATGCGTTGAACGCTCGATCAAACAAACGTTCGATATTTTGAACACTCGACGTACTGAGTGAACGATATATTAAATATTCGATTTATTAACCATTCGATATTATGAACGTTCGAGTATTTAGACGTTCGATTTATAGTGGTCGATCAATTGATATTCGATTATGTGGCATTCGATTGGGCATAGTACACCCCGCTCAATCGATATCCCCTTTTCGTCAACACAACATTATTACTAGGAAGGCAACACTGTGATGTGTGTCGGACATTCGCATCCTCTCGTATCAAGATGTTCAGTGTTCATCAGTGTTATCTTTCCTAGTAATAATGTTAATAAAATTACAATGCGTACCATTCTCCGTACAGATAATGATGATCATTACTTTGTCATTTTGTTTATAATATTTTTTTTAAGAATTGATGTGGAGTAGGATTTCATAATATTTGTCATACAATGATACCAGTGACTCACTGAAGTCTGGATCATACAAATTATTGCAACATTATTAACATTCAGGAGTAAATACTCCTGAATACCCACTTCAATTTCTGTTTGTCTAATTAGATATTATCTATACTAGAAAGGTTTAGGTCAATGACTATAAAACCTCTTAGGTAGTTAAATAAAGGTAAACAATCTTGATGTGTCTTTTATCTTTTTAGGGTTCCGTACCTCAAAAGGAAAAAACGGAACCCTTATAGGATCACTTTGTTGTCCGTCTGTCTGTCTGTCAGTCTGTCAAGACCCTTTTTCTCAGGATCGCGTGGAGGTATCAAGTTGAAATTAATATCAAATACGTAAGTTTATGGTCCTTGGAGTTCTAAAAATTTCATACTTCTAAATAAAAAGAGACGGCTATTTATGCGACATATTTTGATACTCGCAAGTAAATCAAAACCTATAGGGTACTTCCCGTTGACCTAGAATCATGAAATTTGGCAAGAAGCAAGGTCTCCCAGCACAAGTAGAGGAAAAAGTCCGAAAATTGATAATTTGTAATTTTATCATATAAAAAAATATGTTCAAGTATGTCAGTCTGTCAAGACCCTTTTTGTCAGGATTGCGTGGAGGTATCAAGTTGAAATTAATATCAAATACGTAAAGCTATAGACCCTTTCTGTTCTAAAAAAAATCAAGCGTCTAAGTCAAGGCAGTAAAAAATACGGCCATTTATGCGACATATTTTGATACTCGCAAGTAAATCAAAACCTATAGGGTACTTTCCGTTGACCTAGTCATGAAATTTGGCAAAAAGCAAGGTCTCACAGCACAAGTTAGGGTGCGTTTCCACTGACGCGGAGCTGGGCGGAGCGGAGCGAAGACGTGCAGGAATCTACCAATCATAATGGTTGAAATCCTCATCGCGTCTCTTGTCTCGTCTGTAATTGGACGATTCCTGCACATCTCCGCTCCGCTCCGCCCAGCTCCGCAACAGTGGAAACGCACCCTAAAGGAAAAAGTCCAAAAATAAATGGTTAATTTGTAATTTTATCACGTAAGAAAATATTTTTTTGGGATTACAATGTTAAGTTTGTTTTTGGGATAAATTCTTTTCAGCTACGGAATCCTTCATTGTGCGTATTCCGACACGCACTTGGCCGGTTTATTATTTTAAAACCTCAGTTTAAAAATAAAATGCAACTAAAACCAATGTAAATACAACAATAAGATTACTAAATCAATTGAACTATTAGTTTTTAGGCAGTAGTTTATTTGTTTAATGTGTTTGTGTAAAAAGTCACATCAAGATTGTTTACCTACCTATAATTAACTAGGTACCTAAATATTTCTAGTCTAGATAGATCAACGAAAGGGGCTAATGGCTCGTGGCTAAATAATAACAGCCGCTCGCGAAGGTAAGCTACGCTTGCTGCGTTCGGTTCGTGGATGGGTGAACATTTATTACATATCGAGACACCTCTGTGCCTCGGAAAGCACGTTAAGCCGTTGATCTTCGTCATTTGTAGATCTTTGACTGTCGTTACGGGTAGTCAGATAGGCAGTCGCTCCAGTAAAATACTGGTATTCAGCTGCATCTGGTTAGACTAGGCAGATTGATAGATGGACCGACGATCTAAGGTTACTAGAACAAACTAGACGCGGAAGATGGAGGACTGGATGCTGAAGCGAAACTTAGTAGAGGCGTATGTCCAGCTCTCCAGTCTCCAGCAGTGGATTTCGATAGGCCAAGTTGATTGAATCGTTAAGATTTTGGAGGATGCTTCTATTTTGTAACACAAAGTAATTTTAAAATGTCTTCAATAAACCACCATACACTTCAGCAATTACAATTAAAAAAAAATTACTAAAAAAAAAATTAAATAGTAACTTTACAAATTTTCTCAAATCACACGCTTAATAAATTTTGAACCTCATTAAAAGATGAGCCAAAATAACGCTTAAAATATTCTAAAGGCACTTCCATCGGTCCCATGTTGCTAAGTTTATCTTCGGCTAATTGATCCGACCGACTGGTCGGTTGGCCGCTTCATCGGAGCGGCAACGTTTCGTAGCTGTTAGCGTAACACGCTAACAGCCGATGTTGGCACGGGCGTAAAAAAATCCCATAGCAAAAGTTGTTCATAATGATGAGTACAATCTGCCATTTCAATTTGGCACATGTTTTAAATTTCATCCCGTATTATCTAATTTTTGTTGATGATTTCTGAAAATGTGTGCTATTTAGAGACATTGTTTTATTTTTCCTGTAGTCTTAACATAAACTTGTATCACATAGAATAATTTCAGATTTTTCTCTATGCAAACTTCGGAGATCCGAGAGAAGTCGAAAACTATGGGGCCTAACAAAAAGAAAAAAAAACTTACTTCTGAATCAAAATTATCGTGCGGCTGCAACTGCGCGGCCGGGCGCGCGAACTCCCTGCGCGAATAGAACACGTTGTGCACGCGCGCGTGGCCCGCCACGTCGCGTGCTAGCCCGAGCACGGCGCGCACGCAGCGCAGCGGCGTGGTCGTGCCGCAGGTCTTGAGGATCCAACGACGGCGTGACACGAACATGCTACTCTCGCTGTGAAAGGGAGAAACGGACTGGTTAGATCATGTAAGACTCAAAATTTTCACGGGTCCTGTTAACTTGATGCGAGAAGCGTAGGACCGGTAGGTAGATGGGGCAACATTTGGGAGAGGACTATGACTATGAATAAGAATATTTTATCCTAAGTTACATTTGTAGTGTTGTTTCCTGGAACTCACACTAGGATTCCATGTGTCGTGAGATGCAGGCTCCTTCGTTCCGTTAACATTTGTTGCTACTCGTATACATGAAATAGGTTTGAATAATGTAATAATAATAAATAAATAAATATCCTTGGACATTTCACACAACGCCATCTAGTCCCAAGCTAAGCAACCTAATGCTTGTGTTATGGTAACGAGATGGCTGATAAACTACTTATATACATTTTTTTTTTTTTTTGTAAATACATACATATTATAGCTTCGTGCTAAGTAATAACAGCCGCACGGGTCGATCCATCAGGTTAAGCTACGCTTGCCGGGGTTGGTCAGTGGATGGGTGACCATCTTTACATATCGAGATTCCTCCGTGCCTCGGAAAGCACGTTAAGCCGTTGGTCCCGGCTGTTATTCGTGGATCTTTGACAGTCGTTACGGGTCGTCAGAAGCCCGAAAGTCTGACAACCAGTCTTACCAAGGGGTATCGTATTACCCAGTTACTGGGTTGTGGAGGTCAGATAGGCAGTCGCTCCATGTAAAATACTGGTATTCAGCTGCATCCGGTTAGACTGGAAGCCGACCCCAACATAGTTGGGAAAAGGCTAGGCAGAGACATACATATTATAGATAGAAAAACACCCAGACTCGGAACAAATACTTGTAGGTCGTACAAATATTTGTTCCGTGCGGGAATCGAACCCGCGACATGCTGCGCAGCAGTCAATCGCTCAACCACTGCGCCAAACGTGTCGTCAGATAATGTAGGGAACAGGTGATTTTTTTTCGAGGTCTGTTCCTAAAGTAAAAGTTGTTCATAATGATGAGTACAATGACCCCTCAAGCATCAGCTCGATTGCTTGCGATAACGCTAAGGAAGGTGTAGGTAGTAATTAACACCGTTGCCGCGTTGTATCGTCTCATTCTCATATCACACGTCTTAATTATGTAAACTATTGTCTATTTAGGATTTAGAACACCAGCCAATTAACACAAATCAGGGAACCAGTTCAAACCTGGTTATAGGGTTGTCACTTTTGTTTTCAAGACTTGCTCGGCTTCTGAGGTTTTTACGGTGTTTATCCATTCGATAGTGATTATTGGTTTGATTTCGTGATTCTAACACTTCGTAAGCTTTAAAGTCGAGTGAATTACTATCGAGGGCTCATCTGAGGACCTCAAAAACCGAGCATAGGAAGGAATTCGCTTAAATAGATAATTTCGTCGAATCAATAGTTATGAGAGTTTAATTTCACAAACCGGGCCATAAGAAACATTTTTATGTTTTATTTTTCACTATCTGCGCCCCGGGGTTTCACCCGCTTAGCCCGGATTAAAGTAGCCTATGTGTTAATCCAGGGTAAGTATAAGCTATCTAGATACCAAATTTCATCCAAATCGGTCCAGCCGTTTGAGCGTGAAGAAGTATCAAACATACAAACAAGCGCACACACACACACACACTCACAAACTTTCGCCTTTATAATATTAGTGTGATTTTCATCTTCGATTTTACTTTTTATAATTATGATGTTAAATATTTAAGTCGAAAAAAACCTTTCAATATACGCTGCTTGATCGCATCAACCCACACATGACATGCTTTTTTAAAGGCTGCCAGTTTCCAAGGTACACAACTATTTTAAGAATTCTTCTTCAACAGATTTTTGTTTAACTGTTAAGTGACAACCCTGTTGGTGGTTAAGATAATGACGTTAGTTGTCTCTATTATTTCATCAGCCTAAATATTAGATAAAATAAATGCGTATTAGTTTGGGTTCATTTTTGTTAATCATTACTCTTATGTCAAGTGATTTTTAAGATAACTTGATCATACCTATACACAGGGTTATTTGTAAAATACCAGTAACCTCTTAAGGGGTCATTATACTCATCATTATGAACAACTTTTACTATGGGACCAAACATGAAATCGGGAAAAAAAAATCAGCTGCTCCCTACATTTTGACGAGTTTGATGTAGATAAATGTACTGAACAGCTGATTTTTTTTCGCGATTTCAGGTTTGGTCCCATAGTAAAAGTTGTTCATTATGATGAGTATAATGACCCCTTAAGAGGTTACTGGTGTTTTACAAATAACCCTGTATACTACTAGGTAGTTTATAACTGCGATAGATTTAATTCAATTTTAAGTGTTGTAATTTTTATAAAATGGATAAGTAGATACCTAAATTATAACATACAAGATTTATATTTGATATGGATAATATTGAAAACATTTCTACAAAGCCACCAAAAACTTTGTTCACTTTTGAAAAGGACCCGCCTTTTTTTTTACTTATAAAAAATATTGAAAAAAGTAGTCTGCTTTGCTTTTTTATAAAAAAAAAGAAAATTAAATTACTTAAAAAATCACCGTAAGTACATTAAAAATGATTTCATCACCTTAAAAGTGTACGAGGATCGAGTCATTTTGATAGTTGTTGATAAAAATAACCATATTGATACTAATAAGTCAACATTGACACTTTATTTGACTTTTCATAATTATATTGTTGCTACTCGATAATTGTAAAGTAACGTAATAATAAATTAATAATATTTCCTTATTAACTTAAACATGATAAGGTAATGAGATAAAATAGTTTTTTTCCCTACTCCTATACTACAGACGGTTTAACTTGGGTCAATAATCATAACTGACCTCAGCTCATGTGATTCTCAATTATCGCTTTGGATAACGCATCTATAAATGATGTGTCGAATTATTAACTGTTCGTGTACAATTTACTTGACAACCTGCTTCTATTTTTTTGAGTTAAGTGCGCAATAGAATTTTACTTTATTTATCTACGGATTCCTGGAAGGACGGTAGCCGCCACATAGCGTCCGCAATTTACCGGCAATGACGTCGCATTATGATGAGAAACATTATTTATTAAAGTAAGTTGGTGTGTTTTCCGAGAGCGTTTTTTGACACCGTAAACTCAAACCCCGCTGCCATCATTTTCATGACAACCGTCACTGTCACTGCGGCCGTTATGTGGCGGCCGCCGCTCTTCTAGGAAACCTTACCTTTAGAGTAAGAGTCTCCATTCGAGCCAGGTTTATCTGAATTTTAAATTCTCTACTTCACACGTGAGTGAAGAAAACAAGAAACAATTTTCAGTTACTTCTGTTTATGCACGTATTTAGTACGGCTATACCTATCTTAATAAAATTGTTACTTCACGGTGCACGCTGACAATGCGTGCATCGGTTACTAGTTACTACATATAGCTTACGAAGGCGATCAGCACCCTAATTGCGTAACACACTTACAGTAGGAATCTGTTTCATTTTTGACAGTTCAACAAAATTCATTGCGTTAATTACGTTGTTGAGCAAACAAATTCTTCGAACATAAAGCAATGTATTAGCAATATGTTTCAAAATCATTCATATTGTGAGTGATGGTGTGTTACGCAATTAAGGTGCTGGTGATAATATTGTATAAGGCTCCCAACAGACAGGCGCGATGCGACAGCGTGACCCTAGTAGAACAATGTCCAATAAATTTTCACAGAAATTGTTCGGCTTTAATTGCGTCTAACGCAACCGTCAGCCGTTTGCAAACCGACAGTTTAAAATCGAACAGAGGTGACACGCCAGGAGACGCTTGCAAGGAAAGCAAAAATCGTACCAAATGAAGTACATAACGCCTGATAGTGCGATTCTCCTTTACCCCAATTATCTGCAGTGCAATACAAATTTTAATCAGCACACTGCATCCGTCATCTTACGGTCAAGCACGCGACGAGCGCATACAATGTAATCTAACGCTTATCTACATAGCATCGAGACGGGTCACAGACGCATCACAAACGAGAGCACAGAAGATGCACTCCTGCAACGAATTAATGACGCAATCTTGCGATTACGGACGGAAGCAATCAATTTGTTACTGTATTGGTTTGGTTTTTCTCAACGCAACGGCATACTATGTATACTGTTTCATATTGCTAAGGAAGTTTACGGTTGTGCAGACATTGCCCTGAGCGTATGTGACACAATATTACAGCTACACGCTTACTGTAAAGTAAGTACCATTTAACTTGTTGCATTTATGGCCATCTGACAAAGCCCCTGTTTGTTGGACCTACTGTTTCAGTCTATTTAGTGGCCGTACGTGCACAATCAATGGCAGTGCATAGTAAGTAGCTCGATAAACATTATGTAATATAGTAAACACGATTAGTACTAACAGGTTCCTTGTGAGTGCTCGCGTAAATAGTTTATTCCACAGAGTAATTTCTTCAGTCAAATGGTTTATTGAGTTCATTTTGTAATTGTTGATAGCTATTTATAGTTCTGAGAAGTACTGTGACATTGTACTTTGATATTGTTTTCGTGTCGGTACACTTTCCAATCTTTTGCAGGTGAAATCGTGAAATTAATTCAAGGAAAAGTGAGGCCGCCAATGCTTACAATTACCACAGTGTGGACTGTGCTTACACAGTCCACACTGTGGTAATTGTAAGTAATTGGTTGAATTATCCATGTTATTATGATTTATACGCAACAAACTAGGCTTCGTTATATGGGGTTGTTATGATGCATGCCGTATTTGTAACGAAGAAGTCAAGGGTACACGACGGCCTTAGGTATTTTCAAACAACTACAACTTTATAAATATGAACCACCATTATTTTAAACACTAACCGAAACACAAATTGAGTGGGCGATGACTTGGTAATCGATAATTATCTGCCTGTGTACATAAACGGCTATAACTCGCGGATATAGCAGTGCCAAAAAAATATAGTTAGGTATAGGCACTTAGATTGTAAGCCAACGTTCGCACGGACGTAATAATATCGCGGCGATTTTTTTCGCGCACTGGATTTTCAAGGCTCTGCTTAGCGCCGAGAGTAAAAAAATTAACAGTGTGTTTTTCAATGCGCTGGGATGCACTCTATTTTTTTTAGGTTGGATTCTCGAAGCTCGGCTCAACACCGAGAGTTGAAAATCCAGTGTCCATATTTATCCATATTTTTACGTCCGTGCGAACGTCGGCTTATTCAATATTCTGGAAGCCAACATACGTGCATATATCTTATAGCAGATAGGCTATAAGCTATCGTTATTAATACATAGTATACGTAGACAGGTGAAACCCAGGTAGCCGGTCAATATGTGATGGAGCGCGGGGATGGCAACTAACTTAAAATATACCTACCTACCGTCATCCGTCACTATGACAACGAGACGGAATCAAATCGATGCGTTGCAGGGTTGCATGTTGCATCTTACTTTGAAATAAATGAACGTATCCCTACTCTAAATATTAATGTGAACGAGACGCATTTGATCGTGACAAGTTAAATTCTATATCGAAAAAATTGCCCACAACATTACATAAACAGAGGGAATAAAATTATTTTTAGTAAAATAGCTCACAAAGTAACGTATGCTTCACTAAAGTATAATTTTTAAAAAAATATTGATAGAAGCTTTCGTTAAAAAATCCAGTCAACAAATTGTAATTATTTATTAATTACTCTAGAAATATTGTACCAATTAAATCCAATTATTATATGAATTCTTTTTGAATGTTAAATTGTAATATTGTGTTGTATTGTGTATTTTATTGTGTTGTTGTATTGTAATCATTACTACACGTAAATACAAGCACACAATCTGCAAATATACTATTTAGAAAATGGTCGAGCGCTCCTGTCCTATGATTGCCTATGGAGTCAGCTCGATTGATCAATCATGCTCAATAAGAAAAGTGCGCTGCATTAAGCACGTGTTATGCTAACTGACCGTTTATCTTGTTAAGTCGCGGCACAAATAGAATATGCCGGTGGCGAGCTATTTTTATTTTATAAAACCAATTGTTACTGGCTCGATGCAAAACATCGTCAACACAACGCGATGATTTATTTTTTGTTATTCTTATAAATACAAGCATATTTTATCGTTTTTTTTTGCTTAAGTATCATTAAACTCTAGCTTCTATTCTTACCCGTTTATAAAAAGAAACAAATCGTTACGTTGTGTAGGACCACTCAAACAAAAAAAAAACCAACACTTTGATTTGGAGCAAGTATCAAGATTAATAGGTCAAACTTAATTTTCCAATTAAAAAAATTAATAGGACGTTGTCTCTTAGACAACGTCCTATTAATTTTTCAATAAGTACAGATTTCTTTTAAGAAAACGTGCAAAGTTTACAGAAATAATTATTTTATCTAGGTATCTATACTAATACCAATATTATCTATATAGTGGTATAATTTGGGTGTAATCTTTACTGATCTGATCCGAAAATCTTTCATTAATGCGAAGCTAGCAATAATAATTATACAATTTATTTCTTCAGACAATAGTGATCCATAATTATGTGTTAGGTACAAAAAACTTAAAATCTATGAGCTACAATTATGATTATTAAGATTATGTTTTATATTGAAACAAGAAATTTTACGCGGACGAAGTCGCGGCTTAGAGCTATGTAAAATAAGTTGGATGGACATTGGACAAGTTGGAAAGTAACAGTTCTTCAGCATCCAGTTTTGCTTATAAGTAATTAATTTCTTTTGGGCGTCTGCGGTTCAAACCCGGTTCTCTCTCGAATGTATTCCAGTCTGGCATTTAATGAACCTTATACGGGCTCGCGGCTGTCATTCGTGGATCTTTGACAGTTTACCAAGGGGCATCGTATTACCCAGTTACGGGGTTGTGGTCAGTTAAGCAGTCGCTCCATGAAAAATACTGGTATTCAGCTGCATCCGGTTAGACTGGAAGCCGACGCCCAACAGTTGGGAAAAGGCTAGGCAGATGATGATACGGGCTACTAAATATAAATTTGATGATGACTTAAATGTGTCGAAAATGATTTACTGGCATTTTATGCTTGTCGAATGACTGACGATACAAATGTTTTATCAGTTTTCAGGTATCACATTATGAGAATAAAATAGGTATTTTTTTAACTAGGTACTTACTGTCTGAAAGAATAGGTGCCTACAGGAAATTAATTAAACTAACTGTATTGCACTAGCTCAGTATCTATAGTATTTTGAGATAATTTTATTCATAAGTTAGAAGAAATGCAATAAATAATGTTTTATGTCCAGCAATTAACTATTGTGTAAAGTAAAGCATAGATATTAGGTAATAAGTATTGTCAATAACTGAGTGAAAGATAATTATGGCTAGAAAGGGAGTGACTATACCGAGATGACGACTAATAGTGAAGTATGGAAGATTATGGAAGAAAAAGACATGTTGCGCCGACCCCAAATGAATTGGGATAAGGGCTGGAGAATAATGATGTCATTTGAAAGTATAATAACTACATACTTACTTGATATGTATTTGAAAATCTGTATAATTCTTTAAATACTTTTCAGTTTTGGGTACTTAATATTTTTTTACAATTTTATGAGCTGCAACAAATTATACAAGAATAAAAACAATTTTTAATGATAATTCTCAGTAAAATATTTACCATATTTATTTTTAGGTTCTAGGAAGCTTGCTTGACAGTTATTGTACTGTTGGGTATTTATTATAGGTACTTTACTTAAATTAAATATGTAAAGACTTACACTTGGTTGCATATAATCCGACAATTTATGTCAAAGAAGAAAAATCTAGAATTCGCCAAGCAACATAATGTGTCATTGTATAGAGTTAGGTACTTTTTTACACATACATTTAAAGATAAATTGTATAATATTTGTACGTCCTTGAACTTGTTCCTATTTCGCAAGCATAGTATTAATCATGCCTTTAATAACTTGATAAGTTCAGTCTGACGTCAATATGTACATAAGGTACGTATATCTCTAGGTATTAATTACTTGCATGTGTTTAGCGCATGTACCTACCTAGGTACCTACTTGATACCTACCGTAGGTATATCGTGTTAGTAATTTGTATAGGCATCAAAACGTCTGGCAAGTACCTACAACTGACGAATCTCGAATCTTCGCAAATAAGGATAAAAAGTAAGTTTAAAAACTAAAACCCGACTTACTGAAAAATCACGCTCCAAAAAGAATGGTACAAGAAAATATTCTCATCAGAAATTAGAAAAAGACAGACAAATAAAAAATCCGGAGTCACAAGTAATCTGTTCGATTTATGGTAACATGACGTGTGACTCCGGATTTTTAATTTGTGTCTTTTTCTAATTTCATATGAGAATATATTCTTGTGAAAACCGGCATTGATTTATTGAGATTGTGACATTGGTGGTAATTGTGACTACCCTTGCAGTGCAATGAGTTGATTGATTTGCGCTTGCGCCGCGCGTCACGTAGGTTACTTGGTGGAAATGGTGGAACGTCGTTTACATTATAATATGGTTCATTCCCTAATTTCTTTTTTATTTTTTTTTAAATAGATAAAATATTTTAAAAAAATATGCTCAGTAACTTATGATTATTCAGAATATTACTGAGTTTAATTTATTTATATCTCCTCGCCCGCAACCTACGCACAAGTAATATTTAGACCTCTTCTGGCAAAGAACGACACCTATAAGTTATTGATCAAAATCAAAAAAACGTTTGTTTATAAACAATAAACATTTATCACTTGGGAAATCTCGATAATCACTTACTTATATGTCTCAAGTGATTTATTTTTACATAATAATATCAGTGTTATCTTCCTGTTATCAGTTAAAGGATAAAGAGTTAACGTCACTTTGTCTAGATTGTTCACTGTGTTGTAATCCCTTTAGATTGCGTACTTGTGTCTAAAAGGTTGCACTTACATTAATTGCAAAATATTTTTACTTCATTCAGGGGGTCATTCAGGAACACAGGGTGGCAGGTCAAAAAGGGGGTCCAAAATATTGATAGCCGATTCCCTGCCACCGTAGGCGCGGGCTTGCGGACGGCGAGAAACGGGTAGCTCGCCGTCCGAAAAGACCCAGGGGGATCTACTCCCTAAGCACAAAGTCCGTAGTTTCGGCCATCGTTACGGGCGGTTCCTACTCTGTATCAACTACGGATGGATGATTGGTTCGGGGCCCGAACGAAGTATATGACAACACGATTTAACAGTTGTCCCTACTCCGAATGTGTTATTGCCTCTATGTTACTCGTTTCCACAGCGTTTATTCTACTTTCATGCTTCTTTTGCCACACCCAACATTCACTTCCATACATAAGCGTAGGTACCAGCACACCATTGTGAACAGCCAGCCGAGTCTTTTGGACATCAACTGGTTAGTCACAATCGAATGTATTCATTTTATTTCTCGCATTTACTCTCCTTTCCACATCTTCATCATTCTTTTCATCCCTTTTAAACAAGACTCCACAAATATACAAACCCACTTACTTGTTAACAATGATGATGGTCTGTTAATTCCAACATTCAACTACAGACAACTATATCAATAGCAACAACTTTTCCAACACCATGCCAGGCATAATGAAAACTAATGTGAAAGACTTGGAAAACTTCTAGTTAAAAGCAGAGTGAAGTACTAAGGCCCCTAGGGAGTAATGTCAGCACAATATCGCCGACCCAAAAGCTAAGTGTTCGTCGGTTATCGCCGCCCAGAGCAAACATGCTAGTTTGGCTAACAGTGTTGGTCACGCAATATCCTTTACCGGCTGAATATGGAGTTAATATTTAAACTGTTTCGAAATAAAATGTAATTAATATATGGCTGCTGTTGGTAATCAATCATAAAACTATCTATTTACAAGTTCTAATGGTGCTCATAATTATTTAGTTAAGTACCAATTTGTAAAAGCAGATATAAAACCTGTGATTGAATTTCCATTTATTATTATAGAAGCAGGGATATAATTATTTGCGTACTTACTAAAACAATCACGGTTAAGAAATTTTATTATTCAAGAATAAATCAATGGAAGGCATGTAGTATGTGTATAGCATTATACAAAGTTATATAACACCATTTATTCCATAGCATATCATCATAAAATATATGCGGCGATGTGTTTAACGCATTGAATTAGTCACTACTTGTGACCTTGTCCAAACTTGGCCCCATTTGTTGAAATATGACCAATTTGTATGCAAATACCATCTTATTTTATAATCTTAAACTACCCGCCTCACTCGATTTTCATTAATTTTATGAATGTTTAATAAAGTTTCTGTTTGAATTGTTTAATATTATTATCAAATATTTAAAAATTTAGTTTCGGCAGTAATATTAAACATCCTGTTACAGCGTGATTTCGTAAGAATCTTTGAGCACACGTCTCTATTGGCGCAGTATATGAACGATAAGTCTTATATCACAAGTAGGTCAAAAGTTCGCGAGAAGACAATAAATTGCGTGTTATTGAACCCGTCGAATTGACTCTGAAATCATCCATTCAATGAATGTCGAGATACGTTGAACTACATATAATTTTAGTACTTAGATAGAAGCATCCAGTAATCAATATTTCTAAATAACCGGCCTCAGGTGTCAAAAATTATCAACTCCAACTCAAAAGTAGCTTTAGATTTTAGACAAGCCTTTGATCAACTTGATCACAAACTGGTAAACTTTTACAATCCGTATTTATTAAAGCATCTGTAACTTCAGAGGAGTAAAATCTAGTATTTTTTATCAAATTTACACAGACAATACACGCCTCTCCAAACACTCTCATTTATCACAACGACAAACCGATTAACTCCCCAGCTTCAAACTTTCGATGTTCTAAGTTCCTAACTTAGTACCTATACATAAATAAACACTAACACATGGCGTTGGAACTGCGTCACAGCCTGTTGCTTGCAACGGGAGCGCGCAGGCCCCGATCGATACCTGGACCGCGGGAACACCACTACATCAATTATATGCACCGCGATTTCTAGAAAATTGTTCGAGATTGAAATACTGCGCAGTTACCTGGAGCAAGGGGTGGAGAGAGACATCATAACTATAAGAAAAGGCGAAATTAGGTCATTTTTAGAATTGACATAAAGGAGGCAGAAATGAAGGGAAAACACGTCCCGCTAAATATGAGGAAATTTTTGCCTTTTGGGACAGATGGGGTGTGTACATCGAAAAATTTCGAAACTAGGTCAATGAACATTGGGTTATAGACAACATCGTTGACGGTGACGATGCGAAGACGAATCCCGCCAAAAATGACAAGACCTACAAAGCTAGGTTATTTCACGTGGTGTCTGTTCTGCCGCTTATGTAGCCTAAACTGTGATTCTAGAAAATACTGTGCGGTTGCTTACTTGAGGTTTAGAGGTACACAACTCACCCCTAAACTAAACAACCTCAAGTAACTGCATGTATTAGACAACACGTTAATTAGGTCGTAATGAGCCCAAAAATTATAACGATGTTACGATGAGTCCTACGAAGACATTACCGTCTCGGCGTCTCCCACGAGAAAATTAGAAATAATTTAGTTCGTGTCACTGGTGTTCATGATGTTATGATGACGTCTTAGGACATCTCTCATAAGAACATTAGACATGATTTAATTCAGGTGCAAGTCGTTTTTATTGCCTTAATTTCGAAGATAGCATGACACGCCACTATATCAAGTATATTGCCCGCGGTGGAATTGTAGAAATATCATCATCTGTCTAGCCTGTTCCCAACTATTTTGGGGTCGGCTTCCAGTCTTACCGGGTGCAGCTGAATACCAGTATTTTACATGGAGCAACTGCCTATCTGACCTCCACAACCCAGTTTCTGGGTAATACATACCCCTTGGTAAGTCTGGTTGTCCAACTTTCTGGGTAATTCAGAATTGTAGAAATAATGTGATGAAAATATTGCGCAGATAGGTTTGATTTGGGTGTAAATTGTGTCACATGGAAAAAATACTACAGAATATTTTAGGCAAATACAATGATGATATTGTGGTTTTCATCAATATAAAACCATGCCAAGCTCCATGTACTTAATTCTGTCTTCATATAAAGTTTTCTTATAGATAGATAGAATATAGAATTCTAGAAGCTTATACAACATGTAAAATGCTGCGCAGTTCCCAGAGAGGGTTGGGGGAGTTGATACCTACCTACATCAGGGAATACAGGTTGATAACGTTATGATTTGGATGGCTTTATTGATTTTGATTGAAACTTGACATGGTTGGTAGAAATGTCGCATTTGAGTAAGACCTGTATTAAGAAATATAATAATAATAAGACTGTTGTATTAACTTCGTAATGGTAAGAACTAAGAGAACATAAAAAACAGCTAATTGTAGTTGGAATGGTTTCTATGGCTTTTTATGCAAAGAAAATATAGGTCATTTACCTGAAATTACGTTAATTTATGAAAGGAAAAATATTATTTAGAGCTTTGGGCTATTACCGTAATTATTGTAAATTCAGTGCTGGTCATACCTACATTACCTTAGTAGATTACTGAGTCAGGTGCCTAAATAACTGCGAAATTAAATGTTTTCTGCAAAATATTACGAATTTCATTATCATGTAAAAATCACACATGTCATCAAAATAAAAAAAAAACTTTAAAATTTAAGTTATAAAAGTTAGTAGGGAAACCATTGAGAACCATTGAGTTAGTAGGGGAACCATAGGGATTGGGAGGGGAGGTAGCAGAAACCATTTTAGTTTCGAGTCTCGTGTAAACAGTAAAAAGAAAATAGCTACTGCACGAGCAATTCAAAGGAACGTGCTTGATGGAATGATTGACTAAAATTATTAATAGAAACTGCTAACAAAAGAGACGAAATGCAACACGTGTCCATGACAAATCCGATAAGAGTCCTATTGCAAGGACGAAGCAAATGTAATAAAAGAAACGGAATTATTACAAAAACACTCGCATTTCTTCAATATGGTGTTACACCTTAGCACAGGTTTTCGAGTATTAATCTTATGTCAAACTTGACTTTGACATTTCTAATAAGAAGACAATGAGATAAATGCAATGTGGATGGGTGACAGCTGTAAATCCACTGCATAGCACTTTAGTTTTTTGCCAAAATCTACCTACACAGTTTATAGTGTAAATTTTAATTTGGTAAAGATGTCCAAAAATACTCCAAGGATTATAGAGCTTTGACACACCGGCAAAGTAACCAGAAATTGGCAATCGCCCATAAATCCTATTTATTTAGATGACGCCAGGTAATGCCGGACAAACTAATATTAGTTTCTATAACCAAATAAACACGAAGAGGTGGACTGTAAAAGGTGATAGTGGAGGATACTGCCAGAATCTTGAAGATAAGATAGTAGACATTTAGAATTTGAGATCCATGTCGAGCTTGTGCATTCTAACTAGCTTACATTTCTCAATTTGAAAGGACCTATGTGGTACACGATTTACTGCATATACGTGCACATTTATATCGGGAAGAGGAAGTACAGAAACAGAATGGTTAAGAAATCTGGCATTCTCAGCCCAACAGGTGGAACTTAAGATTTCAGTGCTCATATAAAATTTCGCTAGCAGATCTACAGTAAGCTTTACGATGCACCTTATGAAGCTGCCTGCTCCAAATATGCACCTGCTATTCTATTATTATATTTTAGATTAAGTATTTTTTTAATAATGATCATTCCATATATCTATGTTACCTTGACTTTAACAATATTCGTAAGTTTAGCCCTGAATCGCGAGGTAAACCGATTGTATGACGCGGTAGTTAAATGTTCGCACAAACTATCACGGCTGCAGGTGTCGCAATACAGTTGGCTGAAAACATTGTTGGAAATCATTTCTACACTGAAGATGTCTTAGTATTTAACCATTGTAGCTAAAATGTTCTGCTTGAATATTGTCCTATCAATCAACTTCACCTTTTTGATGAAAATCCTAAGAACCAACTAATTATCTTTCGAAATATAAAAAGAATCTTATGACTAAAGAATTGCCAGAATCTAAAAATATACATGAGACAAAGACAGGTGAAAAACTGTTAGAGCCAAAACTAAAGTTACATAACTAAACATAATTCAGTTGACAGCTAGACCATCGACCTTGAAGATCATTTAAAACTGGCCCCTACCGGAACCCAAGACAAAAATTATTAGCTATTCCTCTCAGCGTTCAATCAAGAATGTTTTTTGCCGACATCACAATGTTTTTGTTATCCATGCTTGGCCATTGAACCGTGGTCGTTATATCATCCGTGAACGTCGTGATCATTTGTCTTATGTAGGCCATCGTAAAAATTGTGATTTTGCAGTATAGACACGTAAAATTTGAGGATTCAAAACAGCAAATAAAAAAATGTAGACAGAATTAAGAACTGTGAGACGCAAATATTCCCACCCACTCAATATTCCCTCTTGAATCAAAACACCATGACCAGACAAATGCAAAGCCCGAAAGCATTAGAATTCAGACTTGCCACCTCTAAAGAGCTACTTCAACATAAGTTTTCGATGAGACAGCATTATACAAGAGGGCGCTATGCATGCTTACATAGAATGCTGCATCAGCATCTTGGAGTGCAGTGCGCAAGCGTGCCAGCTACTACCTTGACCTTACCCTCGCCCATTCCCTCAAACCACCACCCTCTGGGTGAGTCTTGTTGGTAAGTGGAGGTTACTAGCTATAGGGCAGTGACACATACCAAGTCGATAACAAAGTCTCTGTTCTAGTTTTGAAGAATTGAATAATTTAGGAATTTGCAGTGCCTTTTGTTTTTGGGTCAGTAAATATAAGAAAAACTTCGTCTGTAGAGGAAAAGGTTGTTTGAAAAGAACAAGAAAAAAGCAATTTACAAGATCGATTCGCTAATGAATAAGCTATAGAATTTATAACAGTGAGTCACGCAAAGAATAAAATAAATGGTGACAGTAAAAACGTTGTGTGCTAACAAAAACTGTCTCTTATAATAGGCCGTCTCAAAATAACTGACATAACGCCTACCCGATCCGATGTATCGTTTTTACCGGCTAGGTAAACAAATCGATGGGTAAGGGGCATTCACAAGGACGTCTGAACGCTAACAAGATGTTGGTCAAAATGTTGGCGAATTTGAACGTGCTCATAAATCTCGCTTGTTTCCATCGAAACTTTTCGGAAGCTCTGGGGGTTCTGACATAAGTTTTTATAAGATTATCCGAAGTAGAGCAAACACTACTAGCGTAGAAGGCTACAACAAGTTTCTAAAGTCTAGAATCGCATGAATTTCAGTCAGCTACGTGTTTATGTGAGACACGTGTCGAATCTCCTACTGTAGAATCAAACAGTCTAGCTAGGCGGTGTGTTTTCATATTGAAATGCGTCGTAAGCGTGACCCAGATTTAACCATAGCTAGCTTATAGCTTTATATTTAGTTCAGTTATAGTCACTCGGGCTTTTATGTGTCTTCTTTACAAAATACACAATGTTAGGTCGGAATGAACATGCGAACAAAGGCTCCATAACTGATTAACAAACAATAATATATATATCCGACCGGCATTTGTAGGGAAGCTGACATTGAATCCTGTATTGCACCACCTTGATCTTTAGAATCTGCTAAATATAAAATTACAAATCCCTTCACTTTAAACAATAATACAGTGGGCATTACAGTGAACACAGTTTTTGGTTCACAGACTACAATGCAAATTATGGAAAATACGAAAGAATAATTACCTTATGATTTATGAACTATATGTGGATACATTTAAGCGCCTATTACTGTATCGGATTCTAGTGGTTTCATAAAAGAGGTGGATCCCACCGCAACCCCATTAAATTAACGATTGCGGCAGCTATAAACATTGTAACTAGCTTTGTGTGTACAACAAACACTGAAATCTTGATTTTGTTTCTATCCGCTAATAGAACAAGGCCATTTTTTTCCATTACAAACAATAAATTGCTGTTTTTTCCGTTACACATAAATAATTTTGCAACAAGATTAAATTTATATTTTTAAATAGACACCAAACTTTTTAAGAGGATATATAAAACGATCGCTAAGTAGTTGACAATTTATGACAAAAATATTGGGCTACGATGTTTTGGTTAACGAACCCAATCTAAATATATTCTGATAGGATGCCAGCAGTAGAACTATTGGATACAAAACAAGAGCACTGCAGTTTATTTAGAAACAAACCGGAGAAAGTTCCGGACCAACCAATTAATACATTGATCAAGAAAATTTAAACTCTGCGTAATTAGATTTGTAATTTAGAATGTCTGGGCTCTATTTCAAAGCATTTCCGAAGTATTTATGAACGGAGAGATGGTAGTTATTTACACAGTTTAGAATTACTAAGATTGTGACGATAAAGATTATTACTTACAAGACCACAGAGATAGGACAGAGAATCATTTACGTAGTACGAAGTTGCAAAAATCTTTTCAAAAAAAAATTGAGCAAGTTGAGAAAGTAAACTTTCGATTGCCCTTTGATATTTTTCCATTACATTTAGTTCTAAGTTTCGACTGGAAACAGGACACTGTGATAATAAATAATGACTGATAACAAGTGAATGCACTCAATCCATCGATCACTAAGGTGACGTGATAAGCTAAACAGTCAAGGACATATTCACACAGAGATTTTTTTCTGTAATTTCACACATTTCCGGAGAAAGAGTAAGTTTTGAATTTTTGAAGTTTTGAATTTGAAAAAGTTGAATTTGAATATATGGAGCGAATGTTTGCGACATCTAGGTACGTAAATCTAGTAGTAAACGATGACGCAGACGCAATAACTACTTCAACAGATCAAACGTTGGAAGCCAATGTTTGGCCAAATGTTACGTCTGCATTCAGTCATTCAGTGCGAGGATTACCCCATCACATGCGGTGTTTACAGGCATCCATGGAACTTTCCGACTGTTTGTATACAAACTACAGTGAGTTTCCATCGGAACCACGCTCTCGCTCGTGTAGTCAAAGAGAAATGTTTTCATGCTGCAGAAATAAACAGGATAGCTTTTGAATTTGCTAGCAGACTCTTGCGTTCCATTTTAAAACGAAATTATTTACTTTGTTTAATTCCCTTTAGCATTTTCGTTCCAGGCTTAAAATTTTGACTCTAAAATTTACTTTACTACTAAATAGCTTTAGTACCTTTATGAGATGTAGTTGGTAATGAGTGGCATGTTTTCAAAGAAAATTGATAACCAGCAAACAAGTTTCCGACGTTATAGTTAATTAGGTAATATTTTGGGCAAAGACTCAAACGTACATCTATTTACTCGTCAGTATGACGCCAAACATAATGTGACTACCAATATTTTACGTCAAACGACTTTCCCAAAGCGTTTCCACAAAAATAACGTCTGAATCAGGGGTACCCAACCTTTGGCTGGAAAAATTCTAGTGAATGTATGTGCTTTAGAGAAAAAATAATGGTTGAGTTTCCCTGGTTTAGACGCGGTGCGGGTGTACTGATGAATTTTGAAATAAAGCCAATTTTAATGATAGTCGCGTGAGTAGGGAACACTTAATTTCTCGGTGACGTGATATTATTTCGTTTTAATGTTTCATAATTCGTTTTGTGTTTTTTTGTTATTAGTTGTGAAAATTACAATATTCGATTTCGTTATCAAGTATTCAAGCTTTTCTATTAAGTTCATTACTTTCTTCCATGATAATAATTTGGCCGATTTCTTTGATCCCAGCATTTAGTCGTTAATAATACTTAAGCGAAGTTATCAAATAAAATGATTATTCCTGCGTATCAGTATTCTCAAACGAACTATTTTACAAGTTCAACAGCAGTAAAAAATCATTAATCTACAGCTAAGGCCAGTTTAGTTATACATATTCTGGGATTACCGAGCCGACTGTCAAACGTGATCCTATTGATATTGGTAAGATATATCCGAGACTACCCAGCTTATTCGACGCCATGTTAAATAGTGAACATTTCCGCACTAATATTATAACAAAGTGCAGAACTGATGCTAGGAAGAATACAACAAACAGTAAAACTGTAACTATTTAAGGCCCTGGTTCCAAGCTTGGTTTAGCTCGGTGTGTAAGTGAAATGGCGTTATGGCTGTCTAGTTTGACGCACGAGATAGAAGATTCTCACGCGCACCGGAATTATGTCGTAAAAGTGCAAATAAAATCGTATAAAATTAGAAATGAACTATTTAATAAAAAGTAATCCATCACTGGATGCAGCTTGGAATTTGACATTTCATGGTATATTTTTAATTAAAATTATAATTGCTAATGAAGGGATAAACAGCTTTTAAAGATTATTAGGAGGTATGATTTTGATTTAAAGATTTTTTTGGTGCATTAAAGTATGTTTAATTATGTTTTGGCTTCCATCACTGTATGTGAAAAGGACTTGAAAATACCATATTTTTTTTACATGTCAATATTATTTACGGTTGATGAGATACACAGCTTTAAAAAAACCACCTTTTTGATAGTTTTCAGGAAATCTGCGCCTTAACCAGTGAAGAGACACTTGTAGGACATTAGGCATTTATAAATTATGAGAATAGTGATATCACTGTGAAAAACTGATGATTGGTAATGAAATTAGCAGTAACGAAGATTTCACATGAAATCATTACAGAGGGTTAAATGAATTCTGCATCAGATTATGCCAAATATATAACTATTCCTTGCTATGTTATAATCGCACGTTGTATACACACTAGTTGATCTAAATATATGACATATCACATACACATGACACGTGCTGCGAGTGGCAGCGATTAACAATTAGCATTGTTTACTATCAAACATATGGTGTATGTATTGAATACGGTACTACTGTTGTCATAAAAATAATACGTGCTCTATTAATTTAATTGTGGTTATAGTTTCTTTGTTTGATAGGGTTAATACAAAACGAACGTCTATGTTTTAGTGACATAACTTTCAGTATAAATTTCTTGCAATAATCATTTCATCTGGATAGGAAAATGGCATCAATCAATCTGCCTAGCCTCGGCTTCCAGTCTAACCGTATGCAGCTGAATAACAGTATTTTACATGGAGCGAGTGCCTATCTGACCTCCACAACCCAGTAACTGGGTAAGTAGTACACACGGCTACACATCAAGCTATACATTTCCAGTTAAACACTGACCTCTCACTGTAAGGAAGTCCTATACAATGCGATATCAGCTTATACTGGAAATGTATAGCTTGATCTGTAGCCGTGCGTACGATACCCCTTGGTAAGACTGGTTGTCAGACTTTCGGGCTTCTGACGACCCGTAACGACTGTCAAAGTTCCACGAATGACAGCCGGGACCAACGGCTTAGCGTGCTTTCCGAGGCACGGAGGAGACTCGGTATGTAAAGATGGTCACCCATCCACTGACCAACCCTGGCAAGCGTAGCTTAACCTGATGGATCGACCCGTGCGGCTGTTACATTATATCTATGGGGTGTTAGTACTTAGCCACGAGCTCTTCGATAGAAAAATGGCATAAAAGTGCGAAAATGGCGTCAAAGGGCCAAAGAGAAACTGATACAGGGTGAAATTGAATAGATGCGACAAAATTTAAGGGGGTGTTCTACGCATCAATATGAACAACTTTTACTATGGGACCAAACCAGAAATCGCGAAAAAAAAATCAGCTGTTCAGTACATTTTGACGAATTATGCGAACATTAAATGTACTGAACAGCTGATTTTTTTTTCGCGATTTCAGGTTTGGTCTAATAGTAAAAGTTGTTCATATTGATGCGTAGAACACCCCCTTAAATTTTGTCGCATCTATTCAATTTCACCCTGTATAATGGATTGAATAATTCTACGTATAGGGATGGTGATAATTAATAAAAACAAAACAAGAATAAATTCACTCCCAATAAAAATGAAGAGGTGGAATTTGATAGAAACCGCGATGCAAATCCACTGAAGTTTCTATTGTACGAAGGACCACAATGCCAAAAATTATGAAGATCTTTGTTTCTCTTGCCTATTTTACAACTGCATAGGCACCCACAAGGATACCATTGACGTACGTCACGTACATCATCACAATAGCCTATGTGATTGGTTCTAAACAATAGTTAATTTAAAACCATTGGTGGAATTTCAGTGTCAGATGCCGGAAACGAATACGCATTGATTTATCGATTTTAAATGCAATATACGATTAAAAACCTGCCTGCAGAGTTGCTTCCCGCATTTTAATTTGGTATTCAGGACAGAAATTAAAATCAATCAGTATGGAATCACAGTTCAATTTCGAACGGGAATAAAATGAGGCTTAAAATATTTCTTTTAGGATCTGCCTGCCTGCTGATTTATTAAATCGACAAATCATTGCCTAATCAATCACATAAATATTTGATCACGACAATTTATAATCGATTCGCTCCATAGATAGATAGATAGAATACTCTTTATTATGCACACCATAAAAATTACAGATATAAATGTTGAAATTTTACATAGGGTGACACAATGGGCGGTCTTATCGCTAAGAGCGATCTTTTACAGACAACCTTTGGATGGATTATGGGGAGAAAGGAGAGAATACTGTAGGTAGTCTGTGGTGTACCATATATACATACATAAATACAGAAATTATATAAATATATACTTATATATACTACTTGAAAAAGAGCAAGGAACTATACGTAATGACGATATTTATAGAGAGAGGAAATGTTTTTTCACCAAAATTTTAAAAGTTGACAAAGATTGTGCACGCCTTATCGACACGGGCAAGTCATTCCACAATCGTACTGCTTGAACAGTGAATGATCTGTCATAAAAACTGGTGGAATGTAGCGGCATCTCTAGCCTCAAGTTTTCCGATGACCTCAGATATCTATTATGTGTGTCATGAAGGAACTTGAAACGCTCTTTAAGATAAGAAGGCGCTCCATTATCGAATCGAAGGGCTGATCGAAGCGTAACCAAAGATGCTCTAGGAAATGTTAAACAATCTTAAACCCGGAACGTAATTCACATCACCACGCCATGTCAGTCGCTAGACGACATAAGACATAATGCATGCACAGTGTTGCTTTCACTCTCAGTCTCTCGGATAGTTGGCCTGACGCCTGGCTACGTCATCGCGCATCACTCGCCGACGTAGATACACGTAGTCACGTAATGTGGCCGAAATATACAAATACGAGGTGTTAATGAAATTGTTATGTAGTATGATGGTTTGTTTGGAAAAAGTCGGTTTTGAATGAAAATGTTCATAAGGAGATTAAATTCTCAGCGACCAGCTAACGCAGTTTGGCTTTGCCACACTCCGTAGTTAGAAATTTTGGACCACACCTGACACCATCTACTACGATATAAAGTATTTTTTAGGGTTTCGTACCAAAATGGTAAAAAAGGAACCCTTAAGGTGTGACTCGGTCTGTCTGTCTGTCTGTCTGTCACAGCTGGATATCTCAAGAACTACTAATGCTATCAACTAGAAAGGAACAGTTTTAGATGACGTTTACCCAACTATTTTGCAAATAAGAAAGAATTAAAAATATTTTTTTTTTTTTTGCAACAGGGACTGAAAGGGGGTCTTAAATATTTAAAGTGGGGCTACTAGGGCATGTGGGGTATCATATGAAAGAGCGCTGTTAGCACATTCTCAACCTTTTTTTTACTTTTTTTTAGGCCGCATAGTTTTCGTCTTTTGATGAAAAATGTAAAAAAATACGGTTCCCCCAATATCTCCGAAGTTTTTAAGTACTGAGAAAAATCTGAAATTATTTATGTGATAGAAGTTTATGTAAAGATTACAGGAAAAATAAAACGATGTCTCTAAATAGCACACTTTTTCAGTAATCGGAACGGAACCCTCGGTGCGCGAGTCCTAATCGCTCTTGGCCGGTTTTTATTTTTAGATGGACTGCATAGTTTTTGTTTGGTCAATTAACAAATAACATTTGTGGTAAAGAAAGGAATACTATTCATTCGAAAAGAACGCCTGTGGGTCTTTTAAGAGGATTTTAATGAAGCAATAATCTGGTGAGTACGTGGTTTTTCCAACAATACGTAACACAGTTGAACTTTAAACCTTATCAAGTTATCAGTTATGTAACACGGGTATGTTGACCTCTAACAGCTCGAAAATCAACACAAAGTAGCAGTTTTAAGTGTTGTCAAGTAAATTGACGCCTTGACACGTCATCGACAGTCAATTGATATGTCAAGTGTCGGTCAAGCGAGAACATTAAATGGACACTGAACGGTTCAATAGATTTCAATGAGCACGATCTTGTGACAATAAGTGCACAAATCAATCATGTGCAACATCCAGCCTTGATGCATAACTAAACCTGTGTCTTGTACAGACGCCAGCAGGTCAAGCTACCCGAAACTGACAAATTTTCCCAATCAATCTTGAACCTAATGCAGCGTTATAGATGAAAATGAAAAAAATGTTGCTAAGGGACTGATTTTATAACACTTAATATAGGTGCCTATGTTTTTTTTTTTTAACTCTTACTTAATAAACTTGCTAGCATAAATTCAGAACTTACTATTATAAAGAAAATACTTCTAAAAATAATTAGAAAGAAAAAACTTCGAATGCGCAAACGCATCTCAGTGCGTTCACTTGTTGCGTTACGTTACGCGCTACTTCATGCCAATTATAAATGTGATCGGTCCCTTGTTCTTTAACGCTATATTTTTATATAAATCCAGTTAGATCACATCTAATAATATGACATCTCGTGATGTGGTTTTTATAAAACATAAATAGTGAGGAAAACAACTGGTGACGCCTGTCGCGCTGTTCACCTACTATTTATTATTTCTATTGCACATAATCTTTGGCAATCGAAAACGTTGTAAGTTACCTAGAGATAAAATCTATGAAATGTATTATTCATACAACTTAATCATAGATAAGACACGTGTGTCGAAAGCACTACACTATAAGGTTCGAAATATAAATTCAAAGTCAAGACAAAGACAATATTAATCACCGAAGAACTTACAGTTGTAACTGGCCATTGATATCAAGAGGCCTCACACTCTAGTAATTAAAAATCATTATCATTGACACTGCGAAGCGTCCGAGCGATAACCCTGCCAAAAGTAGCCAGATATCATGACCCGGCCATGATACCGGTTGACGTAGGGTTAAAAGTACAACACGAAAATGTTGAACATAAGATAGGCACTCGCCGCTTTCGTCACTATGGCGACTGACATCGTCACAGATAAGAAAATTACATAATTATATATATCAGGATATGTGAGGAACTTTGAAGTAGCTTGATGTATTTTGAAGCTAATGAACCCTAGTACCAGATAAGGTTGTTGAAAATTAAACCAGTTATGAGTATGACTAAGTGCGTTTACACTGGTGAAATGTGTGTCAGAGTAAAATAGAGGAGAGATAAGTAGCTAAATAAAGATACATTACTGGCAGACAACCTTTAATAAGTAGTTGATAAGGTAAATAAAAAGAAATCACGGGATACGTTTACACTGGTGAAATGTATGTCAGAGTAAAATAGAGGAGAGATAAGTAGCTAAATAAAGATACATTACTGGCAGACAACCTTTAATAAGTAGTTGATAAGGTAAATAAAAAGAAATCACGGAATACGTTTCAGTGTGCCAAACGACTTTTGCTAAATGTGGGTGTATCTACTCTGTCTTGGTGTTCAAAAGATTAAGCACGGAGTAAGTGAAGAAATAACCCAAATGATTAACCTATGTTTGGACTACTCGAGGAACGAAAAGATTAAGCACGGAGTAAGCGAAGAAATAACCCAAATGCTTAACCTTTTGTTTGGAATACTCGAGGAACGAAAAGATTAAGGACGGAGTAAGTGAAGAAATAACCCAAATGCTTAACCTTTTGTTTAGACTACTCAAGGAACGAAAAAATTAAGCACAGAGTAAGTGAAGAAATAACCCAAATGCTTAACCTATTGCTTGGACTACTCGAGGACCGAAAAGATTAAGCACGGAGTAAGTGAAGAAATAACCCAAATGCTTAACCTTTTGTTTGGACTACTCGAGGAACGAAAAGATTAAGCACGGAGTAAGTGAAGAAATAACGCAAACCATTTGTTTGGAAAACTGACGTCAATTTATTTTGGTGCTAACCCTGACTGTTAAGTAGATCTTATCGACGCAGCTGTTTTCACTAAGAGAGACAGAATACGTCGTATTGTCATAATAAAATGAATGGAGACAGTTTAATTGGCAACGTTGGCGTTTAATTTTTACGGGTCATTTAGCAGCAAAACATGTCTTTCACAAAAACTACAGGGCTAAATATAGAGATGCAAAACATGCAGCGAATATTTTTAGCCTTATCGTTTATTCATACATTACTAGCTTCCGTCCGCGGCTTTAACACAACGTAACACATTATCAATCGGAGTTGGTTTCATTTTGACAGTTCAAGAACATTCATTGCGTTATTTACGTTGTCGAGCAGAATTTTTTTCGAACATAATATGAAGCAATGATTCAAATTCCGATCGATAGTGTATTCGCCCTTAGGGTACAGCCGGTCGATTCTGTAAAAATCTCACCGTGAAAACTTAGGTGAAGTGAGTTTGTTTTTGCTAGGAATTGATACTATTGACAGTTCACTCCATGCTCACTTCACCTAAGTTTTCCCGGTGAGATGGTTACAGAATCGCACTGCTGGTCATGGTCTCCCCGTGTGCCAAATTTTATTCAAATCCGTTCAGCCATTTTAGCGTAAAAGCGTTACAAAAAAACAAACTCAATTTCGCATTTATAATATTAGTTAGGATTACGGGATTAGGACTAGGATGCATTCTATTTTGAAAGATTTTATTCATAACATAATGATGCATTTCTACCTAGCTATATAATAAACAAACTCACAGCTCTTTTTTTATATCCTTGATGGTTTTTTCTTCATTTTCCTCAACTCGGACGATTGCATAAGCTTTAATTTTCATTTCTGAATCCGCTGTCTTAGAAATAGGATATTTTCCTTTACCTACGTTACAACTTACAACTATGTTGTTTATTCTGTCTGAAAATACATCATCAACAACAACTAAACATCATCATCAACTAAATCTATGTGATACGTCGCGTATACCGGTATTAAAATTAGTAGCTTCTGCCCACCACATCGCATCGCCTGCCCGCGATATTACTTCGTTTTTGCTTATTGCTTAGCGTTCTTTCTGATTTTATTTTCTTTTTGCTCAGATCCTAAGGGTCCTAACGCCTTCCTCAAGAATTGGGCTATCTTCAAATCCGACTCCGATCCAGAGATTAGCGCGTTCAAACATGCATACAAACAAACAAAAATCCATACTGCATACAGCTTATTATTAGTATAGATTAGAGCAGTAGTTACTAATTCTCCGTGTAACAAGATCTATTATAAATTGACCCACTTTACGGCACCGACAATTGCTGAAAACATATCACTTTTAAATAAATCTAACACTCGAATGCTCAAGGTCACGGCTCGGCAGGTGTCCTAGGGGGTCGATTTGACCATAAATTATAATGAACGAACGGACACACTGACACTGCAATGGGATTGTTTGTTCTCAGTTCGTACGTCATTCAGTGGCTATTCTCATGAATGGAGTCAATACAGGCGGGACTTACAAAAACACACTAAGTACCCTCAATACGGTGTCGCTTCAGTTGCATTCAGTGTGGATATTAATGGTTTTAGTGGACAACTGGCAAAAACCCAAGGGTACATCAATGAAGACTGCATTCTCTATTTTGTTGGATATTCAGAAGATTCCTTTGAATTATTCAAAGAAATCTTCTGAATAACTATATCACGGCTACAACCACCTTACTGCGACATAATACATAGTTTAAAAAAGCCGCAATACTTTACTTATTGCGATGTGAAATGATCTATCCATCCATGCAAATTGAGTAAAATTACCTAAAAGTGTGTAGATACTTAAACACAGCATCAGCAATGGAGATAATGATAAAATGCAATCACAGAAATAGAAAATTGGGTCACACAATGGCACACGACACCTAAATTAAACAATGTGACTGTGTCGAATTTCATGACTAATTTCCGATAGTATCGATTTTCCGTGAAATTTTACACCAGGCACCTACTCATTTTAATAAGGACATATAAACATAGTTAGGATCCCTATAGATACCCAATTACATTCATCACAAGACCTTGTATTCCATACTTATATTATAAATGCGAAACTGACTAAAGCTGCATCCAGTTTGACTGGATTCCGACCCCAACATAGTTGGGGAAAGGCTAGATAATAAATGGGAAACTAACCCTGTCTGTTACTGACCCACCCACCCTTGCTCGGTGAAGAAGTGCCAGCTGGTCGCGTAGCTGAGCTTCAATCTGCCTAGCCTTTTCCCAACTATGTTGGGGTCGGCTTCCAGTCTAACCGGATGCAGCTGAATACCAGTATTTTACGTGGAGCGACTGCCTATCTGACCTCCACAACCCAGTTACTGGGTAATACGATACCCCTTGGTAAGACTGGTTGTCAGACTTTCGAGCTTCTGACGACCCGTAACGACTGTCAAAGATCCACGAATAACAGCCGGGACCAACGGCTTAACGTGCTTTCCGAGGCACGGAGGAATCTCGGTATGTAAAGATGGTCACCCATCCACTGACCAACCCCGGCAAGCGTAGCTTAACCTGACGGATCGACCCGTGCGGCTGTTATTACTTAGCCACGAGCTCCACGTGGTGTAGGTGTAGCTGAGCTTGTAGCTTTAAATTCCCCAGATAATAATCATTTTCCAGCTACGATCCAGCCTGTCCTCCCCCCCAACGCCCTAAGCCGAGGTTCGTACCACGGGGTGCCCTTAGCGTGCAGTCGCTTAATTGGTTTTATGCCCTGGCTAGAGGCTTTGAGTTCGTTTAAGGCAGCCACAGGATTGACCGGCTAAGTATCACGGCGTGGAGCATGACCTGGGTTAGGGACATAGGATATCTTTAATCCCGATGGTCTGTTTCCGTGGGATGATTTTCAACTCGCGGGCAAAAGATAGTAACTAATAAAGTAATTCCTAACTTTCTGCGAAAGATTTTCTCATACGGAGTAAGGGCTCAAACACATAAACACGTTGCGTGCCACGGCACGGCAACGTCAGTAGAAGTCCATATAATTTAATCTGAATTACGGTGCCGTGGCACGCACGTTACGTCGACGACGCGACGTAACGTGTTTATGTGTTTCATCCCTAAACAGAGCGTTGAAAATCCATTGCGCGAAACAAAAACGTCGCGATATTTTTACGTCCGTGCGAACGTCGAGTAAGCCACGCAAATTAAGGCGACGTTCGCACGGACGTAAAAAAATCGCGGCGGGATTTTATCGCGCACTGGATTTTCACTCTGTGTTGAGCTGAGCTTCGAGAATTCAACCTAGTAAAAACAGAGTGTATCCCAGCGCGACGAAAAACACACTGTTGGATTTTCAACTCCCGGCGCTAAGCAGAGCGTTGAAAATGCAGTGCGCGATAAAATCCCACCGCGATTTTATTACGCCCGTGCGAACGTCGGCTAGTCGTTAATTCTATACAATACAAAGCCACGTGAAGCAATGCAAACTCTATGTATAAAAACATTCCTTTAGTTACTACATCAACATACTTAATAATAAATATGATGTAGGTTTATGCAATAAATTAGATTCTACTGTTTGAGTCATCCGGATTTACAACAAAAGCTTCAAATTATCGTCTATCTGTACTAATAAAATAAAGCTGAAGAGTTTGTTCGTTTGAACGCGCTAATCTCTGGAACTACCAGTCGGATTTGAAAAAATATTTTTCCATTTGATAGCCCAATTCTTGAGGAAGGATACAGTCTATTTAACATCACGCTACGACACTTAGGAGCCGTGCAAAAAGAAAAAAAAGTTAGAAAAAACAACAAGTGACAACGAAGTCATGGTGCGGGCGGGCGATATAACTGCGGTTGAAAATGCGGGACACAGCTAGTCTATTAGATAATTACATACTTTGGAATGAGACGAATTGGACATAAGGGGCAGAATATTATTCCTACTTTTAGCATTGATTTTCACGCTCTAGTTGTGCGGTCTAGAGTTAGCTTTTCAACGAACAATAAGCCGACGTTAGCGCGGACGTAAAAATATCGCGGCGGGATTTTATCGCGCACTTGATTTTCAACTCTCGTTGTTGAGCCGAGCATTGAGAATCCAACATAACAACAACAACAGAGTGCATTCTAGCGCGTCGAAAAAACCCACTGTTGGATTTTCAACTCTCGGCGCTAAGCAGAGCATTGAAAATCGAGTGCGTGAAATAAAATCGCCGCGATATTTTTACGTAACTATAAACCCCCGTTCGCACGAGCGTAATAAAATCGCGGGGGGATTTTTTCGCGCACTGGATTTTCAACGCTCTGCTTAGCGCCGGGAGTTGAAAATCCAACAGTGTGTTTTCGTAGCGCTGGGATGCACTCTGTCTTTGTTAGGTTGGATTCTCAACGCTCGGCTCAACAACGATAGTTGAAAATCCAGTGCGCGATAAAATCCCGCCGCGGTTTTATTACGCTCGTGCGAACGGCGGTTAATAGAGCACTGCCACCGAATTACATTTAGGATCTAACGTTAGTTAGGACAGCGTAGAATTTACAAAAAGGAGTCTTAATAAATTAAGTCACAGTCAGTCAACAAAGACAAACCGATGTGACCAGCTGGACAAACGAATTAGATGTATTACTACATATAGAATGTTACGCTGCTTGCAATATAAACCGGTGTTGCCAAGGTCAAGGTCAGATTTGTCACAAAAATTGCGGCAGCGGGGACAGTGTTTTGTTGCTATGCTATTCTTAGCCAATTATGGCGAAGCCGAAGGCGATTTTTGGAGTTCCTGTACTTTGAATGTTTTGAAGTACAGTAGATATTGTATAGTGTATTTTAGTAGGGTTTGGGCCCAATTTCGACGTAACTGGAGACATAAAATATCAGTAGATTTTGGACTTCATTAAAATCGGCTACAAAAATTAGCGATTCCGGATATCTATTTCATGTTAGGTAGGTTCAAAAATGGAGGACCTTGACAAGGCAAGGGCCAACAGATTGATAGTCTTTGTCTAACCCCAAAAGGCTGGCACAAAGTTAATATAATTAACGGAAAAATTACTTAAGTACCTACCTAACTAACTTTTAGGTTTATCTTCACTGCTAACCATATACGACATAATATGTTATCTATTATGTAATTGTGATCGGTTACGATAATGTATCTGTATAAATTAATTATTTTCCACAACAGAAACAATATTTATGTAAGTAGCTAGTTCGGGTTCCGTACCAAAATGGTAAAAAAGGAACCCTTATGGTGTGACTTAGTCTGTCTGTCTGTCTGTCACAGCTGGATATCTCAAGAACTAGTAATGCTATCAACTTGAAATTTGGAACAGTCTTAGATGACATTTACCCAACCATTTTGCTAATCAGAAAGAATTAAAAATATTTATATTTTTTTTTGTAACAGGGACTGAAAGGGTGTCTTAAAAATTCAAAGTGGGGCTACTAGGGCATGTGGGTGGGTGGGGTATCATATGAAAGAGCGCTGTTTGCATATTCTCAAACATTTTTTTAGTTTTTTAGGCCGCATAGTTTTAGATTTTTGATGAATAATGTAAAAAAAGATACCGTTGCCCCCCTTATCTCTGAAGTTTGCAAAGATAAAAATCTGAAATTATTCTATGTGATAGAAGTTTATGTAAAGATTACAGGAAAAATAAAACAATATCTCTAAATAGCACACTTTTTTAGAAATCGGAACGGAACCCTCGGTGCGCGAATCCGACTCGCTCCTGACCGGTTTTTTTTAATGTTGATTTTAGCACGAGCTTACTACGCGTGATGTGGCTTTTACTTACGGGTATGGTTATTGCGGGTCGGTCTCTCTTCCATACTTCTATATTAGTCGTCATTTCGATTTCGATAGTCACTCCCTTTCTAGACATATTTGTCATCTTTCACACAGTCGATCAATTCTTTGGTCTTCCCCTACTCTTATAGTTAACTTATAGCTACTTATAGCTGAAGTGGCAGTGGGCTGGCCATGTTTGTCGAAGGACCGATGGCCGGTGGAGCAGACGAGTCCCGGACCGCGTATCGGCAAGCGTAGTGTGTGACGCCCCCCAGTTAGATGGACCGACGATCTTAGAAAGTTGGCTGGGACAGACTGGCTGCGGAAGGCCGAGTGTACGGAACCGTACATTACTTTAGCGACTTACGCGCCGTGCATTCTGCACTCGCAGCATTTTGTACATTAATATTGTGTAAAAATATATTTAATTAAATCAGTGTTTTACGAACATTCAAAGCGGTCGGTTTTATTTCATCATCCCAATAGAATCGCCCCGCTATCATATCACTAAGTGTAGGGATCCCCTACATTTGTTTTGGTCCTTCGAGCCGGATCTTCAAAAGGACCTCATGACACTCATCTTAAGAGAACCTATAGTTATGTTATCACGGGATGTACGGAACCGTACATTACTTTAGCGACTTACGCGCCGTGCATTCTGCACTCGCAGCATTTTGTACATTAATATTGTGTAAAAATATATTTAATTAAATCAGTGTTTTACGAACATTCAAAGCGGTCGGTTTTATTTCATCATCCCAATAGAATCGCCCCGCTATCATATCACTAAGTGTAGGGATCCCCTACATTTGTTTTGGTCCTTCGAGCCGGATCTTCAAAAGGACCTCATGACACTCATCTTAAGAGAACCTATAGTTATGTTATCACGGGATGTAGGGAACCGTACATTACTTTAGCGACTTAAGCGCCGTGCATTCTGCACTCGCAGCATTTTGTACATTAATAATGTGTAAAAATATATTTAATTAAATCAGTGTTTTACGAACATTCAAAGCGGTCGGCGATAGGGTGTTGTGGCGCAGCCTGGGAGAGGCCTATGTCCAGAAGTGGACTGCGGTAGGCCGAGTTGATTGATTTATTGCCAGTTTGCCACCCACATTCATACTCAAAACTTTCCTCGCGACATTTTCCTCATTCCTCCGCGTAGGTATGTAGGTACAGTCAAAGAAAGTCAAGTCATAGTTCATGTTTCTTACAACGTGTAACAGAGCTATTTTTATTTTATGATTTTTATGATTAAATATCTACTTACTGAGATTGAGGCACTTACCTACTTCTTTTTACTATATTAATAAGTACTTCTATCATAGACAATGTACAATAACTGATATGACGTACCTAACAGTTTCAAAAATAAAGTGGCTAATAAGTTAATATTTTATTAAAAGATACCTACGTATAGGTAAATAAAATTTTTGTCATTTATATACTTAACTAGCTGACCCGACAGACATTGTTCTGTCTAGTTATGAATATTCTAATGTAAACGCACAAAGTTAAAATAGTCATTAAGTTTTCTGAATTTTTTCAACTTTCTGCACAATTTTCTTAATTTTTCATCCCGTAAGAACTTTTCACAAAGTATAAGAAAACTTAAAAAAAAAAAAAATGAAACGGGTTCTCAATTTAGGGCGTGACCAAGGGAAATAGGAATTTGTTTTTAAATAAGTAATTATTATTAAGAGAACATATTTCATACTTTTGAAGTTAGTGTTCTTGAAATTTATATTACAACATAATTATGTACCTAAGTACTTAGTTTTTTTTTCACATTGTTATTATTTTCTTTGTTATTTTATGGTTGAGGGAAGTGCAGAAATGTAAAATGCGCCCCGCACACGTGAGCGGATAGGACCACTCCCAGTTTTATTTACTTATAACTATTTTGTATCCATTAATTTATTATTAAAGGTTTTTAATAATTTGTGCAGATTTGTTTTCAGTTTTGTTATTTCATGTAAGTATGCAGTAGTGCTAATAATGTTCTTTCTTTTTCCATGATTCACCAAAATATAGTGACTTACCTGAGTACATAGGCGTCGACTTGCTCGCTCTGGGTGAAAGAGATGATCTCACAACGCACTATCTTCAGCACATTCTCCCATTGTTGACTGCAACAAAATAGTCAATTGTAAATATTGAGTGCATTGATGATAACAGACAATACTATGGTATTAGCTATGCAATGACATTCATCATTTTTTTATGAAGAACAATCAACATGTTTCTTTTTTTTTTGCCATATCATTTAAACATTACAATAAAATGTAATTATTCTCATGTATTTAAGCGTAATTTTGAAATATTCAGTAAAATTTGATGTCACCCCTAAAAACATTTGGGTGGGGGGGTACTTGGAAAGCCTATGCACAAAATATTAGTTGCATTGTGCTAGACAATTTCGTTTATAGCCAAAGAACAAGTATAGTTAAGAGCACCTGCAAATGACCTAAATTTAGTACCTATATTGATATAAGTACACATCATGGTACACATTTACGGAATACATAACAACAATCATTTCAAATCACGCGCGGCTGCCGTGGCCCGGCCCAAGACCGGACACAATCCAACCACGGCTACCGGACGATCCCGCCGGCACACAATAGCCGAACATTGAAACAGCTGATTCCAGAATATTCCACCACAACAACAAACTATAGACCTACACAATAAACACAAATAAAAATAATATTCCAGTTAGGAATATTATCAAAAACCTTCGAATTTCTAAACTTCTGGAGTTGTACTTCTCAAGATTTTAAATGTTTAGGTTATAAAAATTTAACTTCTGCCGGTAACCTATAAACAAAGAGACTAATTACGTAATTTAAAACCACTAATGTACAGGTAGGACATGAATATTATTCAAAATAATACTAACCGAGTGATTTTTCTCAAATCCGCATTTTTCGCCGGTGTAAACCAAATTTCAATGAGCTTTTCTACACCCTCGAAAAATTGGTCATTATTTTCACTACTAGATATAATTTCTGTTTCGGCCATGGCTACTTCTTGTTATTTGTAGTTTTTAGGAGCAGAAGTATTTTAATGAATTTATTCCCACTCAGAACTTAGCTAGCGCACAACCGTTTCAATTTGACGTCCGAAGTTGACTGAATCTGAATGAAACGAAATTATTGGCAAAATGCGGGTGAAAGAAGAGATGGATGATGTATCAACATCTCTTTCTTTCAGAGCGAGCAGGCCGCGCGTTTGCGTTCGGAAGCACTGACTGAAGTCATCATCAACCTACTCTTTATATTATCGGGTACCTATGTATTGCCAATGCGGTAAATATTTTTTCGCCTTGCAGTATTTATCATTTACTGCATTTATTGCTAGGAAAGTCCCTATAAATGAACAAAATAAAACATTTCTATAGTTCAATGATATATTACCTTACGTCATGTATAAAGGTTTTTACAAGAAGAAACGTGGGTATATTCCCCGTGTTTAGAGACGCCTTGCTTGAGGTAGGGTAGCCAACGTATTATAAAATTAATTCAAAGTAGAATGGACTGCAAATTTTCAAAGAAATTGTAACATAATTTAATAGTGTCCACATGTAAAGGCCTAATTTGTTACCCCTTTGACATAGATTGCCGTTTCCCCCAGGCAAATAATGATATATTGGCAACACCTTCTGTTCTAAAGGTCAAACATATTTTTATCCAGTTATCATCCAAGAGTTTAAATTAATTACGTAGAAAAGAAACATCTAATTCTTTATTATTAATGAAATACATATTTCAATAAGACAAATATTATATTAGTCAAAAATTAACACAATAACTAGATAACAAAATAATTTAATAATAGATTCAAAGTCATAAATCCTCAAAAGCTGCAACTAATTTGTGTAAACGGCCATCATCAACTTTTTTTATCGTTCTAAACTTGGGTTTTAAAATTGGAATACTCGGTCGAGAATCAATTTCCTTTTCATCTTCGTAGAAGTCTTCAATATTTGGTTCAAGATCTTTCTTAAGTGAGGTTATACTTGATGATCTTCTATCCTTCTTACTTTTTAAATTCTCCATGCTAGCATTCAACTGAATGAGGTTATTGTATATTCTGTCGTTGAACTGGAAGCTGAGGTTTTTTGTCATCTGTAAAATAGCAAAGACAAGATTAAAAGTGTTTCTAAGAGTATCTTGTGCCCTTAGAGTATATAATTACAGTAGTAAGCTTGTGCCATACTCGCTTAGCAATAATAAAAGGTGACCACCCCTGCACCTATCACAAACTTACATTTGGCTCAAAATATGTACAAAATTAAACAATTTAACTACTACTTGTAACTAATATTTCAACTTGATTTCAACATACTTTCGCACATAACTGTCCTCTGTCTACATTCAAATCCTCTGATGAAAGTGGAGGAGTATTCAGTTTCTTCAAGTCGGATAAATATGTAGCTATTACTCCGCTCGAACACAAAGTTGGTTCACTTAATTCATTCTCTTTCTGCGAGCAACGTGTTGATTTTTTAGAAGCAGAATTTGAAGACGAAGCGAAGTCGTGTACAACTTGTTTTCGAATCGATGGTTTCACTTTCAGTTCATAATTTCTAAGCAGCGTTTTTTTAACTTTTGTATCAGAAGCCGGTTTGTTCATGGCTAGAATAAATAATTTGTTGAAACGCAGATCAACTCAAATAGTTCTATTTGTTTACAAGAAATTCAAAACTACTCGACGTCTCGACGACGTTTTCTTCTCGTGACAGATGATGACATTGACATTTAAAATGGGTGGGGCTACCAACATTATTGACAGAAGAACCATGAAGAAAACTAATAGTCAGGCATCGTTTTATTTAGGTTTCATTTGTAACGAAACAAAAAAAACCGGTCAAGAACGAGTCGAACTTGCGCACCGAGGGTTCCGTTCTGATTTCTTAAAAAGTGTGCTATTTAGAGACATCGTTTCGTAAACTTCTATCACATAGAATAATTTCAGATATTTCTCTATACAAACTTCGGAGTTATGGGAAACGGTAATTTTTTTTACATTTTTCATCAAAAGCCAAAAACTATGCGGCTTAAAAAAATGAAAAAAATGTTTGAGAATGTGGAAACACCACCCTCTTATATATATGACTAGCGGCCCCGACAGACGTTGTCCTGTCTGAACGATCCTAGAACCCGACTGCAGCGCCACCTACCAGGTTCAATTGTGTTTTTAAACCATCCAGGAACCCATTCAAATATACACACAAAATTTCATCTAAATCGGTCCACCCGTTGATAAACCACGTTTTATCAGATTTTTTTAAGGATGCTATGTCCGTCTCCTAGTTCTAAGCTACCTACCCACCAATTTTCAGCCAAATCGGTTCAGCCGTTCTTGAGTTATAAATAGTGTAATAATAATAATCATTATAAAGGAAGTGACTAATGAGATGACGGCTAATAGAGATGTAATAGAAGAAGAAGACATAATATCGGGACCCCAAATAATTAAAGCTAGGTTGGTACAGTAAGCCACACGTCAGCAGTCATACCTTTATGTTGAGCTGGCTTAGCTTAATACAGAGGTAAATAAAATAGAATATGAGGCCAGATAACGCTGGTTTTGTTACAACTTACCTGCCCTACCGTTCTATGTAAGTATAGTACGATAGGCCGTATGTGTCAAAATTCAAAGGGATATTGCTTTCGTTAGCTCGTCGTCCCTGGAGACTACAATTGAAATCGCAAAAACTCAACTTTTCTGGAAAAAATAAGAACCGATTTTTGGTATAGCCAAAAGTAAAAGTGAGAGAGCAGATTTTATAATTTAAGTATTGTTTTAGTATTAAAAAAACATTAATTTACTTTAAAATTCAGTTAAAAAATATTATATCCTAAACTAACTAAAACTATTAAAAAACTAAAATATGGCGTCGAAAAATTCCTCAGCATCGCTATCGACTGGTAAAGTACACACGTTATATGGCAATTAATGCTAATTCTCTGGCCAATGTAAAAGCCAGCCCTTGGGTCACGGGAAGTTTAGATTTACCAATTAGAAGATGTTAAAAAATTATGATACCAAGGAACGCACGCATAAATATTTGAGGAACTTCTATTCAAATCTGCTTATTACACTTTTAACCTTTTTACAAAAATACAGACAAAAGTTTATTCACCCTTTTTAAATAGTTTACACAAAATACATTTCTGAACGCATGCATAAATGTCAATCACAGTATTTGACAGGATGACAGGAGGAAAACAAATGTTTGACAGGCACGAAACAAAGGAACATAATTAAATGGAAAATGATTCATTTTCATAATTATTTATTCTTTAAGTTTTCATTGTTTTTAAAATGTATTCTGCTATTCAGGGCGGAGACAAATCCAACGAAACAAAAACCATGAAAATTGATCCAGCCGATCTCGAGTTATAAGTGTTGTAACAAACCCATCTTTGTTTTATATATACATTTAGATACCCCACATGCCCATGCCCACTTCGAATTTTTAAGAACCCCTTTCAGTCCCTATTGCAAAAAAAAACACGTAAGTATTTTTATTTATTTCTTTGCAAAATAGTTGGGCAAACGTCATCTAATTGTTCCAAATTTCAAGTTGATAGCATTAGAAGTTCTTGAGATATCCAGCTGTGACAGACAGACAGACTGAGTCACACCATAAGGGTGCCTGTTTACCATTTTGGTACGGAACCCTAAAAAGGAAGGCTTCAGAACTAAAACAACATTTCATCCAATGATGGCCCTCACGCGAACGAAGCTCTATTACATCTCCGCCGGGACCGTGTTGCTCTATATGTAGCGATAACACAAGACATGTTTTTTCTGAACGACCTACAATTTGTCAACGTCAGCTGCCAAAAATTTGACTTCAATGAACAAATGTCAGAAATTGGACTCGTCGACGATTTCAATTTATTTTGCACCATACGATATCGGCAATATCTAATTTCTCTTAACGTAATCGTAAACTTTTCGACGATATATTGGCTGAAAATATTGACGAAGTACTGATTTCATTTTACAGCAGTTACGAAAGAGAAATGTCAAACAAATGTGTTGAATTTTCCGTAAGTTTTTTGATTTTTGTACTTGCAAGTAGTGAGACATGCATTCTTTATTTATAAATGAAAATTCTTTTACAGAACCCTGAGAATTTGCCGGTGGAGAAGTTAACATTATCGGTGACGAATGCCGGCGTGGTGCAGCAAATCAAGGCGTTGGTAAGTCAATGTTTCAATTTAAAACAAAATATTGTGAAATAGCTGCAGCTATTTGGTTAGTTGCGGAATACCCTGTTTTGAGGCTTATAAAGGATTATGTCGACAACTTTGACATGTAGATTCCCTTTATGCACTTGCAATAAGGGGAATTCCCAAGTTTTATGTGTAGATAGTAATTGATGTGTCCTTGGAAAGATCATAATATAGGTAAATATAGTGCTGATACTAGTGAAGTACCCCTTACTATACTGATCTAATCTAGACTAATGGATGGACTAATGCTGAGATACTGATGTGTTGTTGCAACACAATATAGTTACTCACACAACTTTTTTGTACAGCTACATAAAGACAGCAAACAAAATATTTTTTTTTTAGGTGGTAATTTATTGTAAGCAAATACTTAAAAATATACAGTACAATTGGTAATGCGGCACAGTATTATTATTGGGTGAGAAGATAGAAATTTTAAAGAGGCATTATTTTCCCATATTCCACTAATCTTAATTTTCCACTAATCCGGCACTCTTGTGTAGTCTGAGTTAGTGCGGCATTTGTGAGATTATACTGTGCATTGTAATGTGTACCTTTGTAATGATGTAACTTCTATGTAATTTATTTAATGTGAACTTATTAATAAATATTCTATTCTATTCTATTCTATTGTAAGTGACAATGTTATTACTGCATCTATTAAACTCAAAACAAATGGAGTTTTGTTTCAAGTTCTTGTTCATGATTATAATCTTGAAGTTCTTAAACATAATATCAACATCAAATTATAAATGTTGAAGTATTTTTCTCTTTGAATCCGTTTGCCTCATTGGAGCTTGTGGCTAAGTAATAACAGCCGCACGGGTCGATCCATCAGGTTAAGCTACGCTTGCCGGGGTTGGTCTGTGGATGGGTGACCATCTTTACATACCGAGACTCCTCCGTGCCTTGGAAAGCACGTTAAGCCATTGGTCCTGGCTGTCATTTGTGGATCTTTGACAGTCGTTACGTGTGGTCAGAAGCCCGAAAGTCTGACAACCAGTCTTACCAAGGGGTATCGTATTACCCAGTTACTGAGTTTTGGAGGTCAGATAGGCGGTCGCTCCATGTAAAATACTAGTATTCAGCTGCATCCGGTTAGACTGGAAGCCGAGGGAAAAAGCTAGGCAGATTGATTAAATCCGTTTGCCTCATTCAAACTAGTTTGTCTTGAAATCCAAATATGAATACATTTTCCTGTGGAAAATTATAATCACCAGACCAACCAGTGAGTCTTATTTAGTATAATGGAGAATTCCATCTATCATCTACCTATACAACGTGTAACGTTAAATGCGCAAAACCTCTTAAGGGGTCATTGTACTCATCATTATGAACAACTTTTACTATTGGACCAAACCTGAAAACGCGAAAAAAAAATCAGCTGTTCAGTACATTTTGACAAATTATGCGAACATAAATGTACTGAACAGCAGATTTTTTTTTCGCGAATGGATTATTTCCATTTGAAAATGCTTTATTTTTGCCAACAAATTTAAAAATTGTAAAAGATTTCGTGCAGATTCGTCAAACGAACGAAATCTAACGAATCTGCACGAAATCTAACTTAGAGAGATCTATTGTTGATTTTTATGGTTAAAATTATACAAGGTGATTGGAAGATGGGTGCAAAGCTTTAAGGCGAAGATAGTACAGACAGTTTAGAACAATTTAAGCCATGGTTGTCTTAGACGAAGTCTTACCATTTTTTTTTAACCTAATTTTTAAGATTTTTTTCGAAAATTGCTAAAATTTTAACTAAACTGGTTATTTATAACTAAATTGAATGATAAATGAATTCATTTTTATTTAATTTAATTAAAGTAATGTGTAAGCAATCTAGCAAAACATGTTTTAGGCCTCTGTGTCGTTAGACATTTTTTTACAGACATTTAAAGTTCATATAAATTAAAAAAAATCATAAATCATTTTTGAAAACCTTATTTAAAAAAAAAAAACGAAGTGTGCTTTTTTTGTTCAAATATTTTTGAAAACATGCGTGATAATCGCTCTTTCCTTTGAGGTATCATTTACGAGGATATTTTACTAATTATTGAAATTAGGATCTACAAACCATTTTGAGCGAGAAATTTTAAATTTTAGGCAGACTAATTAAAACAAAATTTTTGCTTAAAAAACTTACGCTAAGCTTACTTTATGTGTTCGAAATGATAATTACTTCAATTTTAAGAATTTTTGCACATGCCAATTGAGGGGATTATCTAAACAATGGCCGCCGCGCGCAGTGCGGCACATGAAAGAACCGAATTGAAGGTATTATCTAAACAATGGCAGCAGTGCGCGGTGCGACGGCATTTCCAGGTAGAACGCCCAGTGAATAGAAAATAGCCATAAATACGTTGGTTTTTACAGCAAAATGGTATTAGTTACTAAGGCAACAAAATCGTGTTTTTATTTAGTTAGGGTTAGTCAGTCTGTGTTGAAGCGGTCACATCTTTTACTTATTACAATTAGTTGAATTAGTCAAACTACAGCTGCCCATGTGAGAGGACGTTGTCGTGTTGATTCGCAATTGACCGTGTTCAGTTGTAGCCCTTTGCGTTCCTGCACGTGTTGTTTGCGTTAGTTTTGAACATTTTTGTTTCACCGTGTCCAGTCGTAGCCGCAAGCTCCTGCACGTGTTGATTTTTGAGTTGTGTTGAGTTGACATTTAGTGCGCTCCTACGCCGTTTTTCTTAATTGTTAAGTAGCTATGGCTACTTTTTCCAATCAGGAATATGCGGATATCGTATTTATGTATGGCAGAGCAGATGGCAATGGATCTTTGGCGCGACAGATGTATCAAGAACGCTTTCCGAATCGCAGGGTACCGAATGTGCGAGTGTTTTACAACACTTTTCGTCGACTTGCCGAAGTTGGGTTTCACCGCGTGGAACCTGGAGTCAACCCAGGCAGACATGAAACTGACGTCGAAGAAAACATTTTGGCAGCATTTCAAGCAGATCCTACTACCAGTACCAAAGCCGTAGCTCAAAATCTAAACATTTCACAATGGAAGGTGTGGCATACAATGCACGAAAATGACAAATATCCGTTCCATGGTAGGGGTGTGCAAGGTCTGGAAGAGCAAGATCCCCAAAGAAGAATACAGTTCTGCCGTTTCCTCCTCAACAGGGACATCGAAAATGCGTGGTTTCTGAAATCAATCTTGTGGACGGATGAAAGCAAATTTTCTAGGGAGGGCATTACAAACTTTCATAACCTCCATGAATGGGCCGACAGAGACAATAATCCACATTTTAAGAAGCGAGTGTCGTTTCAGGGAAAATTCTCTGTCAATGTATGGGCTGGAGTAATTGGCAGGACATTGATTGGGCCCCACTTCTTACCGGATAATTTAAATGGTGAAAATTATTTGCACTTTCTACAATTCGATTTACCAGTTCTGATAGAGGAAACCGGTGTCCCGATATTCGAAAGAGACCGAACAGTCGTCTTTTAGCAAGACGGCTGTCCAGCGCATTGGACGTTAAATGTAAGGGAACACTTAAATAATTGCTTCCCTGACAGCTGGATCGGCAGAGATGGACCCATCCCTTGGCCCGCTCGCTCACCAGATCTGACCCCGCTGGACTTTTTCGTGTGGGGCCGGGCCAAAGAACTGGTGTATACGAATGTTGAAATAAACACGAGAGAAGAATTGATGGAGAGAATTAATTCAGCGTTTGAAACGATGAAACTGGAGATGATGTTGAAAATAACAACAACAGAAGTGAGAAGACGTAACCGTGCTTGTATTAGGAATCATGGCAGACATTTTGAACATGAACAATAAATAATTTAGATTCAAATGTTGTTTTAATTACTCCGCCTAAAATTTTAAAATTTGTCGCTCAAATTGGTTTGTAGTTCTTAATTTCAATAATTAGTAAAATATCCTCGTAAATGATACCTCAAAAGAAAGAGCGATTATCACGCATGTTTTCAAAAATATTTGAACAAAAAAAGCACCCTTCGTTTTTTTTTTTAAATAAGGTTTTCAAAAATGATTTATGATTTTTTTAAATTTATATGAACTTTAAATGTCTGTAAAAAAAAATGTCTAACGACACAGAGGCCTAAAACATGTTTTGCTAGATTGCTTACACATTACTTTAATTAAATAAAATAAAAATGAATTCATTTATCATTCAATTTAGCTATAAATAACCAGTTTAGTTAAAATTTTGGCAATTTTCGAAAAAAATCTTAAAAATTAGGTTAAAAAAAATGGTAAGACTTCGTCTAAGACAACCATGGCTTAAATTGTTCTAAACTGTCTGTACTATCTTCGCCTTAAAGCTTTGCACCCATCTTCCAATCACCTTGTATAAATACATGTGTTTTATTGCCGCGTATCACTTTGATCAAGATACAACTTGACACGGACCTGCAAATTGCAAAAAACTCAAAAAAAAAAAATGAATTTCGCGGGCTACAGTTGCGCATCATCCATAACGTCAACGTCAATGCCCATAAACGCCATAAGCATCGCGGTAGTTAAATTCGGTCACATGGTCGTGGTAAGTGGTGGCTGCACCTACGGCTAACGCCCTTCAACGCGATAATTAACGGCACATCCCGTTAATGTGGCCGCGGCATAGTAAAGGAGAAAATGTATGAAAGAAACTTTAAATACTGTCATTGCCACAAATGTCATAATTATCATGTGTCATACACAATGCATACAAGTTTAGGTAAGTACCTAGTTATAACAGTGTTTATTAGGGGAACTCCCTGATTCCCTATCTAAAAGATTGCACTATGCTTGCATAACTACATGAATATATTGTACATCCCCTACAAAACTAAATTGCATAAATATGAAGATGAGGAAATTACCAAACATTCAAATAGCATCATAGATAACATCTGATTACTTATACTTCAATCAATCTGCCTAGCCTTTTCCCAACGATGTTGGGATTGGTTTCCAGTCAAACCGGATGCAGCTGAATACCAGTATTTTACATGGAGCGACTGCCTATCTGACCTCCACAACCAAGTAACTGGGTAATACGATACCCCTGGTAAGACTAGTTGTCAGACTTTCGGGCTTCTGACGACCCGTAACGACTGTTAAAGATCCACGAATGACTGCCGAGACCAACGGCTTAACGTGCTTTCCAAGGCACGGAGGAGTCTCGGTATGTAAAGATGGTCAGCCATCCACGGACAACCCCGGCAAGCGTAGCTTAACCTGATGGATCGACCCGTGCGGCTGTTATTACTTAGCCGCGAGCTCCTCGATCTATGATTACTTATACTTATTGTGTGATTATTTTATATGTATTGACGTTTGTCTGCCCGATTGGTCTAGTGGTAGCAACCGCTACGGTGAGCATGAGGTCCTGGATTCGAGTCCCAGGTCGGGCAAAGTGTAATTGGGTTGTTCTATCTGGAATTTCTCAGTAGCAGCCCAGAGTCTGGATTAAAGTATTCCACAACCTAATCCAGGTCATGGTCTACCCGTGTGCCAAATTCCATCCAAATCCATTCAGCCGTGTTAGCGTGAAAGAGTAACAAACAAACAAACTCACATTCGCATTTATAATATTACTAGCTGCGCCCCTCGGTTTCACCCGCTTAGACTAGCATAAAAAGTAGCCTATGTGTTAATCCAGGGTATAAGCTATCTACATACCAAATTTCATTCAAATCTGTCCAGCCGTTTGAGCGTGAAGAAGTAACAAACATACACATACACACTCACAAACTTTCGCCTTTATAATATTAGTTTGATTGTGAGATGTGAAGAGGATGTTCTATTAATCTAAGGTACCTTCAAAATTATTTCAGGACCCATATTGGGTGGAGAAGCGTGAGCTGACGATATACGAGAGGCCTCCATCCGGCAGTACCATCGTGTTGGGGGCCGTCGACACGTGGAAGGTCAAGATGGAGGGCTACTCAGAGGATGTCAAGTGGCTGCTAAGTTTAGAACATTATAGGTAAGAGAAATCACGTATAAAAAAAAATTGTTTATTCTCACCCATCTCACGATTAAAGTTACACTTAGAACAGCAGCAGTGCTATTCTGTACAAATCTCACCGTGAAAACTTAGGTGAAGTGAGCGTGGAGTGAGCTGTCAATAGTGTCAATCCCTAGCATCAAGTAGAATGACAACTTACTTCACCTAGGTTTTCATGGTGAGATTTGTACAGAATAGCACTGCTGATAAGTATGTGACAAGTATTAAAACTTTTTTTTTTGTGGTGGTCATAAAAGGTGCACAGATTATTGAAAAAATAAACAATTGGGCAATAATGTTTACAATTTAGGTAAGTACAATGCGTTTCAACTAAGAATAGGAAAGTCAATGACCTCTAACTGTCAACTGAAGCTAGAAATCTAAGGCGCGAATTACACAGAAAAGGCGTACGGTGAAGGCGCGGCGCAGGCATCTTGCCGCTTCAAAACGTTTCAATACAAAATGTAGGTAGGCGGCACGTTTTGAATTATACTGAAGCGGCGTGGCTCAGGCACGTCGTTCGTGTAATTCGCGCCTTAGGCGCGGCGTACGGTAAAGACGCGGCGCAGGCACAGAGCAGGCGTAGAACAGATAAGGCACGAATAAGATTTAAATTATATCAAAGAGGCGAAGAGACGCCGCAACTAGTCATTATACAGACTGACTTTATCATGACAGCATGTCTTCCTCTTCAGACGACGACCAACCGTCGTGCTGCTTGCGCGCCTCTCCAGTCGCGCCTGCTAGTGACGCGGAACAGGCGACGAAACGACGTGCCCGCGCCACGCCGCTTCAGTATAATTCAAAACGTGCCGCCTACCTACATTTTGTATTGAAACGTTTTGAAGCGGCAAGATGCCTGCGCCGCGCCTTCACCGTACGCCTTTTCTGTGCAATTCGCGCCTAAGGCTTGCAAAGTTTTGTAGTGTTATCCTTATCCATTTTAGTTCTGTTTTTGAAATTTGTTTTTGTTAAAATATGTCACTGACTTTGCAAATTTGTAAACGAGATGATATTTTGCTAAATCTTCACAATATGGCGCAAGGTCATTCCTATTCTTAGTTGAAACGCATTGTACAGATATTTTATAAAACACTTAAGTAATCACGCAACCAGTATCGTTATCCAAAAATTAATGTATCCAATCTGCCTAGCCTTTTCCCAACTATGTTGGGGTCGGCTTCCAGTCTAACCGATTGCAGCTGAATATCAGTATTTTACATGGAGCGACTGCCTATCTGACCTCCACAACCCAGTAACTGAGTAATACGATACCCCTTGGTAAGTCTGGTTGTCAGACTTTCGGGCTTCTGACGACCCGTAACGACTGTCAAAGATCCACGAATACAAAACAATATTTAAGCGAACATTCTAACCATAGATATAAGAAAGAATCTAACACTAATTCTAACATTCTAATAAACTAATCAAACTTCTGCCCGCGACTTCGTCCGCGTGAAATTTTGCCCCACCCCACCGCGTCGCTTCGAATCGCCCGCTCGCGTTGTTACTTCGGTTTCGTTTAGCGTACTTTCGGACTTTTTTTTTTTGCTCTGCTCCTAAGAGTCGTAGCGTGGACTTATTCCACAGATCCCCCTTGAAAGTCTTCCTTAGAGGGGATAATATGTAGAATCTTAAGAAAAAAAAACCGGTCAAGAGCGAGTCGGACTCGCGCACCGAGGGTTCCGTTCCGATTTCTGAAAAAGTGTGCTACTTAGAGACATCGTTTTATTTTTCCGGTAATCTTTACATAAACTTCTATCACATAGAATAATTTCAGATTTTTCGCTTTGCAAACTTCAGAGATAATGGGGGGGGGACGGTATTTTTTTTTTACATTTTACATCAAAAGTCGAAAATTATGCGGCCTAAAAAAAATAAAAAATAGTTTGAGAATGTGCAAACAGCGTTCTTTCATATGATACCCCACATGCCCCAGTAGCCACACTTTAAATTTTTAAGACCCCCTTTCAGTCCCAGTTGAAAAAAAAATATAATTATTTTTATTCCTTTCTTATTTGCAAAATAGTTGGGTAAACGTCATCTAAAACCATTCTAAATTTCAAGTTGATAGCATTAGTAGTTCTTGAGATATCCAGCTGTGACAGACAGACAGACAGACAGACTGAGTCACACCATGAGGGTTCCTTTTTTACCATTTTGGTACGGAACCCTAAAAAAGTCTGGAATTCATGCATCAGAAGGCCAATTCCTGTATCTTAAAACAAAAAAAAACTATACGTAGTAATTTTGTTTTATGGTGGAGTGGTCAGGGTTATCAGTGTTTGACCACGAGATAAGCCTGATAATGTGTATGTTTTACATTGCCATAACATACCTAACCTTTACAAAACATTTAATAACGTTAAGGCTGCTCCTTCCTAAAATACGGCGAAACTAAGTAACTTTGTAACCATCTTTTACAGTAACTATAGCATCTTTCTGATAGGAAAAAATACACAGTAATTTACAATACTTAAGAAGTGATTTCATGTGTCCTGAAATCTATTTTAGTTTGTAGAACTAAGGAAAAAAAAACCCAAACCCAGGTCTATTTCGGTCTATTTTTTCGAGTTGTTACCATATTACTCCTACAGTTTTCATTAAAAGTGTTCATAAATTTATTCAGTTCTTTACAAACTAATAAGGAATGATTTCTTGTCTTTAGTTTAATCAACAGATTTTTTGTAAATCGATAATTACTTCATATTTTGCAAGCGTTATGTCATCGCACTTCTCTTTCTTTTCTATGCAGTCCGACAGTGACCGCGCTTTTTGCGACGGACAAGCCTTAACCTGGGTAAAAAAAATAGGCAGTGTCAGAATCCATTCTAATATTACAAATTCGAAAGTAACTCTGTCTGTCTGTCTGTCTGTTACCTTTTCACGCCTAAACCATTGAACGGATTTCGATATAATTAGGCAAGGCGATAGATGGCATCCTGGGGAAGGACTTAGGCTACTTTTTGTCTCAAAAATAATCCTACAGGAGGTGATATAGGGGATGAAAGTTTGTATAGGAAACCCAGTATTTCTTAAGTTAGGGAATTAATGCTTTTGGTAGGAAATAAAGAATTATGTGGTTCAGCGTTTTTTAAAAATCATCCCCTAAGGGCGTAAAATAGAGGTTGATTTTAAAATTCACAATAGTTATTTATGCAACTGACGTATAAAGCCGAGTGTGATAATAGTTAAACATGAGTGTTTTAATACCTAATTATCAGTGGCGTGCACAGAGATTTCAGATAGGGTATGCACGGTTAAAATAAAATATACAATAACACTTAGGTTATAAGATCTCACCTTTACCATAAAAATGTATTTCTCGCAAATAAACTTTTGATTTGATTTGATTTGATTTAATAAAAAACTTAAGTATCAGTTTCAGCTTCTTTCGGTCGGAGTCCCACCGACTAGATACCCTACCCAGTAGGTACCTAGTTACCTACATACCCGACTCTTACCACACGGCGCCATTGGCTTCGCATGGCGTTTGTTTGCGACCACCAAAAATATCTAAATTATTTAAATCTGAACATCCGTTATATGTAGATCCAAATACATACTTATATAATTTTTATGTTGATTTGTAAATAAAATGCAAGGTAAACAATACAATATGTTTGTGTGTACACAACCTTTAGCTGTTAGCCAGTAACAATTATCATAATACTTTTTATGTAAATAACGAGTAAGTAGCATTACCTTTTTTTGTGTTAAACCAAACCCCGCGTACACACGGACCCCTTTACAATCAATTTAACTTCTTCCTCAAAAGATAACGTCGAAAAAGCGGCAGATTTTATTTTATTTGAACACACTTGGCCAGCACAGGTCTCACGGGTATATTTTTTAGTTTTTTACAATAAACTTACTGAATAATTACTTAGACAATCAATCAGTTCCGCCCAGAAATACAACCGAACAATGATATTAAATCAATCGAAACAATAAATATGGCGAATAACAATTACGAACTAATACGAACAAATAAATTGATTAATCCGACTAAAAAAAGTTGATCCTCTACAATCAACGAATAAGCGGTGCTTTTACGGATTCTCAATTTGGACGGTTTGCAATGTAAGCTCTGCTTCTAAAACTCCAACACGCGCACACATTTTCACGCACACAGTCACACTTTTGCTGTGTACTACACGAGAATTCACGAGATGCGTTGTATGAAAAATAAGCAATGCGTAGTAGTGCTTTTGCTCACTCGGGAGCGCTGCTTGCGCGGTGAATCGGTGGCGCGTGTTCGCCGCTCCAACGTGTTAGTTCCATAAAAAAATAATAGATGGCGCGGAATCGCATTATAAACACGGGGATTCAAATGGCGGATTTTAAATTAGATTCATTTAATACCTACCATGTTTTTTTATTTAATTTAAATAGTTATTTATCATTTAGAGGGGCATGTATGTATGGGACTACAGGGTATGCAGAGCTTATTTGCATGTATGGAGTGCACGCCACTGCTAATTATGTACAGTTGCATACAAGACTTTATCTACATCCATGTTATCAATCCTCTATAAAAGGTTCTGGAACAGTTTTTTGCAATACTAATACTCGTATCGAACATGGCGGCCGGCGTCATGTATACGACGTGAATTCGAATAAGTTCTTTTTTTTAATTACGGCGCTGTTATAGTGAAACGCGCGTGCATTACAATGTTCTTTTTTTGAAAATGAGTTGCATTATGAAATTCAGTACAACATTAAAACACCCGTTTGGATGCTATTATAGTTACCATGGTTACTATGACACTGGCTGTTTTAATGTTGGCAATAAGCTAACTGTTTCAGAGGCTTTTATGGGGGATTTATGGCATGGGTGTAGATAAATAATATTAAACTATTCGTGTATGGTACATACTTACATCTTTTTAAGTGATATAAGGAATTGGAAATGTAGTAATTATAGTAACTTGTAACTTTGTGTTCCAGGTTTTGGAGCACAATCCTGTACCACCCTTTATGCATGGACTCCTTGGTATCGTTCCTACAAGAGGCCAGGCCCCCCTACATCCCACCACACGAGAGCCGGGACGTTCAGAAGCTGTATGAGGACATACGGAGAGCAGTGCTCATTGTGTTCAGTAGACTAGTTACTAACAAGGAGAGTAAGGTATGCATTTTTGTGGTCAAATCAAAGCACTGTTTATTATGGCAAGTAATCTCATTGATTTCCTGCATAAATCAATCTGCCTAGCCTTTTCCAACTATGTTGGGGTCGGCTTCCAGTCTAACCGGATGCAGCTGAATACCAGTATTTTACATGGAGCAACTGCCTGTCTGACCTCCACAACGCAGTAACTGGGTAATACGATACCCCTTGGTAAGACTGGTTGTCAGACTTTCGGGCTTCTGACGACCCGTAACGACTGTCAAAGATCCACGAATGACAGCCGGGACCAATGGCTTAACGTGCTTTCCGAGGCATGGAGGAGTCTCGATATGTAAAGATGGTCACCCATCCACTGACCAACCTCGGCAAGCGTAGCTTAACCTGATGGATCGACCCGTATGGCTGTAATTACTTAGCCACGAGCTCCTGCATAAAACAGTACAATAATAAACATTTTGCAAGACTATCCCGCTATAATATACAGACTTCTTTGAGAGAGCTTTTCACAAGAAATGAAGAAATGGGTAGGTATTTATTTATCTCCACTACATAGTATAAAACGAAAGTCGCGTCCCGCTGTCTGTCCCTATGTATGCTTAGATCTGTAAAACTACGCAATGGATTTTGATGCGGTTTTTTTTAATAGATAGAGTGATTCAAGAGGAAGGTTTATATGTATAATAAACGCGGGCGAAGCTGCGGGCAAAAGCTATAATATATATAATTCTTCTGTACGTGTGTTTGTCACCTAACTCCTAAACGGCTGGACCGATTTAGATGAAATTTTGTGTGTATATTTCAATAGATCCCTGGATGGTTCGAAAACACAATTGGACCCCGTAGGTGGCGCTGCAGTCAGGTTCTAGGATCGGTCAGTCTGTGGGGTCGACTAGTTTATTTATATATTTCAGTATGTTGTGTATCTTACGGCTTCCACGCAAACGAAGTCGCGGGGTACAGCTAGTATACAATAAAAGTCTTTGTTCCAGACACAATGGATGAGCAAAGAGTACATGGCAGAAATCCTCTACAATAAGTTTATATTCACGATACCAATCATATGGGACTTATGTCTGACGTACGGGGTCGATAACGGACGCCATGTTGGAAGGGTGTTGGACTGTGTGTTTGGGCTGCAGCCGAGGTACGAGGGCGATGCTGTGGCTGCTGTCGTGTTTGTTAAAGAGGTATGTAGAGGAGTATTTCTAGAACGAGGTTCTTTATGGACGCTGTTACAAATGGGTAGTCAAATCATTACTTTTTTACATAAAAGTGTGTTTATTAAATAAAATGCTTTGCATTCTTAAAATGTTTTTTGCCCGAATTGTTGATAGATGTGCATGGTACGATTCTAAACTATAAATATAATTTTAGATAGATACAGTTTCTTAACAAAGTGAAATTTTTTACTTCGGTACATTTATTGAGAAAATGTCACACATGTGCACATCTATCAACAATTCGGCCAAAAAACATTTTAAGAATGCAAAGCATTTTATTTAATAAACATACTTTTGTGTAAAAAAGTAATGATTTGACTACTCATTTGTAACAGCGTCCTTAACGCGGTATGTGGTAGGAGTGAACTCGCAGAAATTGTGATGTAACCACAGGACACATAATAGTACAAGTACTGAATATTCTTCCTGCAAAATCATTTAAATAAATAGCGACTCTTGCTACGACACAATAAAGTGCATTTCAGGTTGCACAGCGTTAATTACCTACAGTTATATTCACCTAGAAGTTGCCTCTATTTATAACTCGTAACTCTTATACCTTCTGACTCGTTAGGGCTGTGTTCTTTTACGACGCGGCGCATGAGTGAGTATTGAACTAACATGCGAGCCGGCCGGTGCGTGGCAGCCCACAATGAATTATAAAATTGCTAAATTGAAGAGTACAACTGTGTCGTAGCATGACAACTGAAGTGACAGGTTTTAAGTTTAGTCGGTTAACCATACACGTGGTTTTTTTTTTTGTTTACCTTCATTTAATTACCTAAACCGATGGGTTATAGCTATGCATATTATGCGCTCTAAATATATCAGTTATTCGTATATGTTTGGCGACACAGAATAACTTGCTAAATATGTGCTTCGTGTTCAGATTGTAACATGCGTCATGAATATGTTTCCCATTGACATTTTTGCTGAACAAAATTGCCTTTCTGTTAGGGCCGGAATACACATGTCTATAGCTTACACAAAACTATGCAAGTAGCTGGCATGCTATTGTGATATTCACCAGACAGAAGTTGTTATGGCACGGCATGCAAGCGTGCATACTCTTGTGCAAGTTACAGGCACAGATTGTTCGCCGTGCCTCGGAGTCGAACCGAAGCTCGAAGCCAGTCTCCTGTCCCTCGCACGCTCACTGCGCTCAACGCTCTCTTGGTCGCTAAGCCTGACTGTGATGTGTTCGCGGATGAATGGAAGAAGATCTTGTCAGTATGTCTGGAGTATTGTGAGAACAGCGTATGACTGTCGTGTTGTTGTATACTTTTCTTATTGTACTTAAATGATGTGTTCGTGTCTTAACTAATGTAACTGGCCTTGGCCGTTTTATGTTAAAATAAATAAATAAAAAAATAAATAAATGAAATGTGTATTCTCGCTCTGAACCTCCTTTTCCATTCTCCACAGGCCTTCAAATACATAATCCTACAAGTGAACAAAGATTACGACAGTGACGAGCCCCCCAACCTGCCGGAGACGTTCAAGGGCTTCAGTGAGATCAGACGTCCGTCCAACTCGAAAGCTCCGGACAAACTGACCTTCGATATACTACGAGACCTGGTGATACATCTGCTGGATACCAGCATGACCATGCGGGTATTTATAGAAGTGTATCAGAAAAGTGTGCCCATATTTAAGAAAACCAATTTTGTTATTAGGTGAGTGAGAAAGTAAAACTTTTTTTTTGTGTTTTTCAAACTCAAACCCTATAAACCTTGGACCTATAACATGGTAGGGTACTAGGAAGCCTTGGCCCTTTTTTTTTTTTTTTTTTTTTTTTTTTGAGGGTGGGAAATCATCAAATAACTTCTCCCGCTCTGGGTGAAGCCTTGGCCCTGCATTAAGAAAAACTCCTCCTTGTTTCAATAAATCTCGTTAGTTGACTAAAACCGCCCAGAAATAGAAAAAACCATGTTTTTGAGAGAGCAGTGGTGATCCAGTGGTATGACTCGTAGGTCGTAGGTTCGAAACCAGACAGGCGCTTTACTTTGTGTAAATTATTTCATCACCGCTGCTCTCAAAAGCGGTAAAGGAAAACATCATGAGGAAACCGGCATGTCCTACAACCAAAAATTAGAAGACTTGTGACATCTACCAACCCGCACTGGGCCCGCGTGGTAGATTACGGCCCACTCCCTCTCACCGAGAGGAGGCCTGTGTCCTAGCAGTGGGAACATTATATGCTGATTTTAGTGGCAAAAGCTTAGCCTTGACCAAAATGAACCGCAAATCAATACATTTAGTGACATTGAATAACAAACTTTTTTAGACCGTGATTGCGCTTTCATAGACGCGAGATGCCGTTTGATGTCTGCGTCGATCCTCGTATGCAATTTTGAACTCTATATCACTGAAAATAAAGTGTATTTAATGGCAACAGAAACGTCTCTGTTCGGAGTTTTTTTTTTATCGACCAAATCTCACATAAACAGTTTTGTTTCAGTATAGTTCAACTCTACGAATACGGCATCCCTCTCTTATATGAGAAGCTGGAGGAGACAGGAAATCAGACCAGTGTGACGTACACAGAAGTAGAGGGGTACATCGACACCGCTAGAGCTGAACTTATCGATATTTTTAGAGAAATTCTTGCCGCTTATAAGAGTGCTATTTTTAGTGGGGAGTGAGTATGTTCTACTGTTTGTTTATTTATTTTTAGTTTTGTTTTATTTGTTCGTTTGAGATTTGGTAAAGAAAGCTTCCAGTTTTAGTATATGGGGTTATTAGTAAAACATTAAGAACCTCTTAAGGGGTTGTACTCATCATTATGAACAACTTTTACTATGTGACCAAACTCGAAATCGCTAAAAAAATCTGCTGTTTCCCTACATTTTGACGAGTTATGCAGATTTTTTTTTCGCAATTTCGGGTTTGGTTTTCCTGTAAAAGTAGTACGAATCATCATTTTCCCAAATCGCCTATAAAATTTTAAAAAAATATAAAAAAACTTAATTCATACTTTCAGAGGCAGTATAGCAAAACTGGTAGAAGATTATCTAGCAGTAATGATGGACGGCCTTTCAGAGAAGCTGCTCATCAAAGACTACCACTCCTGTTACCCAGTCCATGATGACCTGGAGATGCTGCGGCAAGCCTACCCTGACATGTATCCTTTTATAGAAGAATCTTCTTCAAATCAAAACTTGCTTTCTAACACGTAGGTATAATCTTTCCAACCATTTATTTTTATCAATTAGTGATGTCCTAGTGGTTACCGATTCGTTTTTTTTACTAACAATAGATTTTATTTATGAAGAAGTTTAATCGATTTAATACATTGATATTTTATTTTAAAGAAAAAGTAGCGTCCATAAAGTGTTGCATTTTTTCGGTTGCCTGTCAATAAATAAGGAACTTCATAGGCGTGCTTTTGTCAAAAGTAAAATAAATGGTTGGAAAGATTACTTTGTCAAAAGTTACCGTGGTCATACGTTAAAAAAAATATACAGGGTGTAAGGGACAGCCCTCCGCAAACTAACAGGTTGCATTCAGCTCCTCATTTTGAATCATATTCCGCCGGATTTCTCAGGAAAATTTTCATTTTTTAAATCGTTTTTTCAGTTACATTTTCTTTATTTCAATGTAAATTGCATTGTGTGTTCGCAGAACTCCATTTATTTAAAAAAAAACAGCAAAAAAAAAACCAGCAATGGATGTTGAAATACTCTAACGAACGACGCGTGAAATCAGCTTTTCACTTTCTGTCTAGTGTCAACCAGTACCATACGCTCCGATTTGTGCAACAAAACACAAACAAATCAGATTTATTGGATTCCCATAACGTTCCTGAAATAATTTCATGTACCGGTCATCTTAGTATGATATACTGAATTCACCCCATCAGTCTGTGGAGAGCTGTCCTTTACAACGTGTATACGCGTGGACTTGAGTACCTCACGCGGCGGGCCCCGTCCGCGGGGCTAATTCAGTAGGTCAGAAGGTATAACAGCTAAGCGATAAAAAGAGAGGCAACTTGTAGTTGAATATAGCTGTAGGTAATAAGCGTTGTGCGACCTGAATTGCACTGTATTGTATCGTAGCAAGAGTCGCTTTTTATTTAAATGATTTTGCGGAGTGTCCCATCTGTATTAATCTGTGACCATACTAAGTTCTTACCATTAATGTGTAAAAAAAAAAAACTTTATAAACACGTACATTATATAACCTGAACATAACTCCAGAGACACAGTAAAGACTGACTTCATACTTCAAGCAATATACTCTAATTTGGACGAGCCAATCCCAGAGCTTGGTTCCTATATACCACCCCCACCTGAAAATCTAACCAATGGCCATGCAGACCAGACCGTCACCCGGACAGACACGGAAATACCCGACAATGTTCGGGAAGAGTCGTTGATCTCCGAAGTGAAGGATATTCTACCACATTTAGGAGATGGGTTTATATTGAAATGCTTGCAACACTACGGGTTTAATGCGGAGAGAGTTATTAATAGTATTTTGGAAGATAATTTGGCGCAGTCGCTGAGAGGTATGTTTGACATTTTGTAATGGTCTTGTAGTGGGTTAGCAGGGCGGAGATGTTTCTGGTCTCAGAGGCGAAGGAATAAAAAAAAAACCGTAGCTCTCGTTTCAAAGGTTTAATGATGCTGTTGCTAATTTTACATTTTTTAGGTTAAGTACATAGACAATATAGACCACAGAACACATAAACAAAATCTACATTGCTAATTATTAGTTTTCAAGGAAAGTGGCGCCATCTAACCAGTTGACATGAACCATCCTCTTGATTACCGGTGGTAGTGTCGACCGATGGCCAAGGATGGCGCTGCGTTAACACTTTTTTTTATGATTTCCATATAGTTTACATTTTATTGCCGCAAGTGTGTATATTATCAGTTTATCACAGTGGACCTTATTTGTTGTCTGAATAAATAAATAAATTGTTAAAAAAAATAAAAATATTGTAGCCGGGGTCGTTCTAGATGGAGTAGTTTTCTATTACGTACGAGAGGCCTATCTGTGCCCTACAAAGGGATATTATTAATTAATTAAATGCATAAATTATGTTTATTTTTTAATGTGCGTTTTATACAGGCTGTCCCTACTTTTATTATTCGTAGGGTGTCCCGTAATTAATGGATAACCTTGAAATAGCATATAATTGACCTTATGGCCGTTCTAATAAAATATATTCCAAGTAAGATTTTTTAGAACAAAATATTAACCTTTTTTACATTCTTCTTCACCACAAACACAAATGAATGAATTCCATTGGTTATTTGTTGTTATAATATTTGCATAACCAATTAATTTAATATCAACTAACCGAATCACATCACCAACCAATTTCTTTCAATTTTCAGCAATAGACCAATCCCTCCCAATAATTCCTGAAGACGCTCTCGACACCAAATTCCTAGAGACCGGTATAGCTCGCCTCAACGTGTTTGACGGCGACGAGTTCGACATAATGACACGAGATGACGTCGACGTCAGCAAGATACACGTCGGCAAGAGACGGTCGAAGTACAAGGATCTCAAGGACATGTTAGATGATAAGACTGATGTGAAGCAGAGGGTGGATATTTATAGTAAATATAAGTGAGTATACAGTGCAATTTTTTAATACTGGACTTTCGCCAGATGTCAGATTTAAGGTCGCACCGAGCTTTTTCCTTCGTCTCTGTCTTTTTCTTTACGTGTAAAGAGTAAAGAAAATAACCACACTTTTTCAATGTTATTTTCATCATAATGCTCTTAAATAAAAAACTATCGTGTGTAAACGCTGCAGTCATACATCAACTTTATTTTAGTAAAGGAATCATAATATAAAATTACTTATTTATATAAAAAAATAGCGAATAGAGGAAAAAATTACTCGAAAAGAGGTAACTTTGCGAATTTATTCTATCGAGCCAACTTCATCAAATCGTGTATTGTATACTGTCCAGTATACAGGGTGAAATTTTAATCGTTTTAATCCTCTTAAGGGGTCATTGTACTCATCATTATGAACAACTTTTACTATGGGACCAAACCTGAAATCGCGAAAAAAAAATCAGCTGCTCCCTACATTTTGAGTTTGATGTAGATAAATGTACTGAACAGCTGATTTTTTTTCGCGATTTCAGGTTTGGTCCGATAGTAAAAGTTGTTCATAATGATGAGTACAATTACCCCTTAAGAGGATTAAAACGATTAAAATTTCACCCTGTATATTATATGCCCATAGATTTAAATTTAATTGTTTACTACTTCAAACAACGGTTATAAACACGTGTTTTTTTTTGTGTAAAAAGCTTGGTGCCCCGTTAACTTTTGCAGAGGTATGACTTTTCGGGATTTCTTTGTAAATGTTATTATTTGATATTTTTGTATGTAGGTTTTACAATGAGACAAACATGCTCGACTGACAAGACGGAAGGAAGTTTTCTTTTTAAAGGATTTCTTTTTAACACAGACTTTAAATACAGTTTTTGTCATACAGCCTACAGTACAGTTTTGGTATGGGGAAATCTTACGGGTTCCCGTCACAGCAACACCTCGACACCGCGAGATGCTATGAGAGATGTTTTTGCAATGATGTAGGGTTTATTAACCGACTTCCAAAAGGAGGAGATTCTCAATTCGTCGGAACCTTTTTTTTTTTTTATTTTTTTTTTTTTATTTTTTTTTTTATGTATGTTCCCCGATTACTCGAAAATGGCTAGACCGATTTGGATTTTTCTTTTTTTGTTCGAAAGGGTATACGTCCCAAGTGGTCCCATGATCATCAAGTCAAGATCTGATGATGGGATCCCATGGAAATCGAGGGAAACCCTCAAATTTTATGGGCACAGCTATATCGATTTCGGTATTTTTTATAGTAACTCGTGCATTTGCTCTCGGAAAGTACCATTCGGTGAACTGGAACTGATGATGAAGACCACAGAGGGCCATCGGAAATACTCAATTATATCTAAGTATATAACAGGTTGCGATTCGATTACTTTAATATGGTTTATGCTCGTCAAAATAATGGTAATGGTGACTTCACCATGAGCTCCATTTCTCCGGGTTCTTACTAGGAGAACTCCTCAACAATTAACGTCCCTGCATCGGGAAAAGCAACATTTTGTAAAACGTGATGAGCAGTTGACATTGGGTTATTGTAACTTAGATAAATTACAAACTGAACCACTAAAAAGTGAAAAATAAAAACTTTTTTACAAAAACAAAAACCGACTTCCAAAAAAAAACACTACAAAGTGAAAAATAACTTTAATTTCGGAAGTCGGTGGCAAAAAACTAAAATACAGATCCAAAGACACCGACTTCCGAAATTAAAGTTATTTTTCACTTTGTAGTGTTTTTTTTGGAAGTCGGTTTTTGTTTTTGTAAAAAAGTTTTTTTAAGTTCTAACTGTGAACACTTAAATAGCTCCAATCATTCTCTTACTACATTTTAATGCTAGTCTAATGCTATTGTAATGCAATTAACTTCTTCAATATCAATAATATTGCCAGTATAATGCTTCTTTAATGCGATTGATACCTTCTTTGACCATAATAATGCTAATATAATGCGTCTGTAATGCAATTAAACAACTATTGTGAACCTATTTAGGATGTAAAGCCGTATAATTTGTGCCCAAATAAGCATTACAGTAGCCGTATAAACGTTTATAATGCTACTATAGAACTAATTCAAAATGCGAAGACGATACAGAAATGCTGTAAGTCGGCCGTTATACTGCTATGATGTGTTACTTGGGGCTATGCTATATTTACGTTTAAGTTTTCACTTCTGTCACAGATTAATACAGATGGGACACTCCGCAAAATCATTTAAATAAAAACCGACTCTTGCTACGACACAATAAAGTGCAATTCAGGTCGCACAACGCTTATTACCTACAGTTATATTCACCTACAAGTTGCCTCTCTTTCTATCGCGTAACTCTTATACCTTCTGACTCGTTTTAGGGTTGTCTTCTTTTACGACGCGCGCATGAGTGAGTATAGAACTAACGTGCTCCCCGGCCGGCGCGCGGCAGCCCACACTGAACTGATCCAGTGATATGAGCCCGCCGCGTACTTGTAGCTTCATACCTAAACTGCGGAGTGTCCCATCTGTATTAATCTGTGCTTCTGGCGGCAGTCCTGCCAAGTTTCTGCTTATCTTTTACTAGCTGCGTCCCGCGGTTCCACATGCGTAGACCGGCATAAAATGTATCCTATGTGTTAATCCTGGGTATAAGCTATCTACATACCAGCATCGTCGTTTGATCGTGAAGAAGTAACAAACATACGAACACACACACAAACTTTCGCCTTTATAATATTAGTGTGATTGTCCTATTTAATATTATAGAGGGCACCTCCAGAACAGTGGCCGGTATTCCAGTATCGCAGAGCCGGACAATCAATCCTTTAATGATTAAATCATATTTTTTTACCTTCCAGTTTGGTATGCGACGAAGTAGACATGTACTCGGACGAGTACGACGACACGTACGACTCTGACGGTGTGACGCCTACAGCCGACGTGACGGAGGAAGTGCGGCGACCCTTCGTCACGCCGCGAGCGCTCAGGACACACGACAAGAGAGAGACTGAGGTAAGAGACGAACAATTTATGAATAGTCAGCCATATGTTATAGTCAAACCCCGAAGCGCTGGCGCTCTTAGGTTTGACTAGTCAATCCTCAGGTCTGACTTGAAGTCTCTCGGCCTCTGACTAAAGAATTTTCGTCAAACCTAGGAGAAACTAATTTGGTCAGGCAAACGTCGAAACTCAATTTAATGAAATCGGGGTTTGACCAGTCAAACTAACCTCAAAACAACTAGGTTAGGCTTGGGTTAGGGTTTTCGTCAGCAGGTCGCAGGGGCTCCTATTTCTGTCTACAGGTTTAAAGGAACCTAACCAAACCCAACCTCGGGGTGTCCCTGACGTCGAAGTTTGACCGAGTCTGCCAATCGCTTCTAGGATCGACTAGGCAAAGCCCGAAACAGATTATTTTACTTTCGACGATAGACTAAAAAGTTAGGAACTTCTAGGTTTGACTAAAAATACTTTAGTCAAAGGCCGAAATTGGAATTTATTTCGGGGTTTGCCCGGAGGCTTTGGTCAAACCTAGGATAAATCAGTCATTCCGAGAAAAGACTCCATCGACCTTTGACTATGACACATACGTAAAAGTAGACATGAACCGTACGCCCCTCCACAAAACGTGATTATTTCAATGTGTGAGAGGAAATACTTATTGCAACACTTTACTTGTGTGCGTGCGGTGACTTTACTGTCAACATGGACTCGTCGCCGCACTTAGGTCCGTATTACAGAACGTCACTCAATACTCAAGCATTACTTAAAACTAGATTCAAGCCATTTGATTGGTTGAAACTAGTTTTAAACTAAATTTAAACAAAGATCAGTGCTTGAGTTTCCTTCTGTAATACGGACCTTAGAGGTCAACTAAGGTCGTGCGATCAGTCCAGGTAACAACATGTACGGCGGGGAGCATGCGCTTTGTATGGAACGACACGTTCGCTCTGTCGCGCGTTCGTCTCATACACTAGTTGGCTGAAACCGCATTCTCTTTACTACTTACTCTTCTATAATAACCAGCCATTTATCTTCTTCCAGGAGGAGTCAGAAGAAGAACCAGAACACGAAGAATCCCAGCCAAGCAGCAGTAGAACTAGAATGGACTTCTGCGTCAATCCGGAGGAGATGCGCGCGCGCAGAGAAGCGAGCTATCAGGCGCGACGGGGCCGTGGGGGAGCGAATAGGCCCGCGCCGGCACCTAGGTTAGTGTATTATGTAGTTCGTTGGTTCTGTGATGTCAATATCACATGACTATAAAGTTATCACATTATGCAATTAAATTTTATCGATATCGATGCTCACAGCAAACATCTCGTTCTCTTTATTATAATTTTAAAAATGTCTTTGAAATAATTATCTTTTATTTCATTTTACACATCTATGTTACATTTTTAAATATTAGAATATAAAAAATATAAAAACATTTAAAAATATAAAAAAATAGTACTAAACGAAAAATAGTACAAATCCAGACTCCAGGCTGCTACTGAGAAATTCCAGATGGTAAAACCCAATAACACTTTGCCCGACCCGGGACTCGAACCCAGGCGGCCTACTTCATAAGTCCGTCCGTCCGTCCATCCGTCTGTCTGTCAAATCATGTTGTCATTCATACTTCGTTCGGGCCCCGAACCAATCATCTGTCCGTAGGTGATACGGAGTGCGAAACGCCCGTAACGAATGCAAAACTACGAACTTCGTGCTTAGGGAGTAGGACCCCAGGAACCCATAAAAGTATATAAAATAAACAAATATTATTGTTACTTTCTAGGAACGTGGACGTAACAGGGAAGCCCCGCGGTCAAGGTCAAGAGAAGGTCGTCCTACACAATAGAGATAAGAAGGAGAAGCAGAAGTCTGCACGAGGCAACCACAACCGACGCTCCGGCGCGCAGTGGAAGCGGAGTCAGGGCATGATGCCTTCTTAGTACCACCCTGTATAGCACGGGCTAGGAAACATCCTGTATAGTGTGAACCTCCCGGTTGTGGATAATTTTGCGGTTGAATTCTGAAACTCAAAAAACTCAAAGCATTTATTGCAATTAAACCAATTACAGGCACTTTTGAATTGTCAAAGAGTCGGTCAGTTAGTCAGAAAGTTGAAGCTAGTTGCCCATTCCAAAACGTAGATCTCTATGGAGAAGAACGGGCAAGAAACTTCACGGACACTTTTTTAAATCAAGATAAGTAAATAACATCCTGGGTACATTATTTTTGTTGCTTCTACATGTGAGAACAATGTAAAAAAATAAAATAAAAAAAAATACTTAAAAACAAGTCAAAACATAAAATTAAAAATAAGTCCTGGCAGATAAGAGATGACTAGTCTCAACTGACTGACTCTGAGGCGCGAAAACAACGATTTATACCTTACGCTAAATAAGGGTGCAATAAAAGTCGTTGACCCCACTTGTACTAAAAAGTCTCGAAACATAAATGCAAACAATAAAAAACATGCCACGTGCACGCTTCAAGGACGCCTCTTACCGCGATACGTTTGTTTTGATCGTGTTAGCGACACTGCCTTAACATTTTTTTGTATCGTTTTGAAATATTGGAATACGTTGGTAGAGGGTCAACGGCTTTTATTGCACGGTTATCTGGCGGAAGGTATAGCTACTTTTCTTGTTGGATTTTCAACGTTCGGTGCCGAGCCGAGAGTTGAAAATCCAACGGCGTGCTTTTATTTAGGCATTTGATTAGGTGTTGCCTGGTGGAAAACGGTCGTAAGAACACAATGGTGCCGATTCTGTTGTGCACCAACTGAACTTATTTAAATAACCGACAACCTCATAAGAGGTCATTGTACTCATCTTTATGAACAACTTTTACTATGAGAGTAAACAGGAAATCCCGCGAAAAAAATCAGTTTCATTAATTATTTCATTTTCCCTAAATTTATGTTCGCATAACTCGTTAAAATGTAGGAAACAGCTGACTTTTTTTCTCGCGATTTTAGGTTGGTCCCATAGTAAAAGTTGTCCATAATAATGAGTACAATGACCCCTTAAGAGGTTGTCAGTTGTTTAAATTACACCTTGTATAATTCATTTTACTAAGCATTATGCTTGATAAAATGAATTATCCGAACATTAAACAAAACAAAGCATTATAAATTATTTTCGGTAAAGTAAACAGCAAAATAGTCCACAAAAACTTGCACGTCAAAATAACCCCATGAGCACTGTGTTAATAATATTAAAATGTCATAGACACCATTAGCTATGTTTAGAACTGTAGTCAAAATCAAGGAAGGAAAATCTGGGAAATTGTCAAATTATTAAATAACCAGTGTTTCTATGATTTCGGGCTTGTTTCTCGAACGAATATTTTCTCAAAATGAATGTGACAAATTGTCAAGCACGCATAAACTGCTGTGATTGAACCAATCAGTAGTCTATGCGCACTTGACTCCTTATAACCATTTATTTTACAGTTGACAAAAGCACGCGTATGAAGTTCCCTATTTATTGACAGGCAACCATAGACGAAAAATGATATACTTCATGGACGCTAAAGTAAAAGAAATGGCTGGAAAGATTATAATTTTCGTTTCAGAAACCGCCCCCAAAAGTCGTAGCGAAAAAATATATGACGTGTGAAAACGGTAAAGAAATTCGTAAATAATGCAAAATTACTCAGATAAAATTGATAACCGGTTGTATTTTAAAGTCCGAAATTTTTAATGGTCACAATACGTATTATATTCTACATAAAATGATGTACCTACTATAATTTGACCGATACCACAGATTAATACAGATGGTACACTCCGCAAAATCATTTAAATAAAAAGCGACTCTTGCTACGACACAATAAAGTGCAATTCAGGTCGCACAACGCTTATTACCTACAGTTATATTCAACTACAAGTTGCCTTTCTTTCTATCGCGTAACTCTTATACCTTCTGACCTATTGAATTTGCCCCCGTTGACGGGGCCCGCCTCGTACTTGTAGCTTCATACCTAAACTGCGGAGTGTCCCATCTGTATTAATCTATGCCGATACCGCTGTACCGCGCCATAGCAGCGCTGTGGCAGTGGTGAATATGTGGCCAAGCTTGGTGAGATACTCTCCAGATCGGACTTATGAACCCTTATAACTTTTGAAACAGTGACCGGCAAATTCTGTTATTTGGCGACAAATTTCGACTAATTAGCGACAAATTTTTTGTGTTATCAAAATTAAAATCCTTGATGGTGGACATGCCAGTGTCAGTCACACGAATAACGATGAATTTAGAATAGAATATCCATTACAAGAAATGTATGTCACATGCAAACGGATTATGAAGTACAGACGTCAGCACATCAAGCTACTACAATCTGTCAAATTTCTATAATAGATTTTCATCTTTATCGCTTCAGCATTAGGTTCAAGGTTGATTGGGAAAATTTGACAGTTTCGGGTGGCTTGACCTGCTGGCGTCTGTACCTAACTACAAAGGAAATATACTGTAATTAACATAACATGTTTATGTGTTCATAAAACGTATCCAATAGTTATAAAAAACATAACAATAGTTCAATTAAAACAAATATAGCCTTAATAATGTTAATGACATAGAAATAAATACAAGAAGATACATGAGGCACGTAAAGACGCTGTTCCATTGATGCGTACGGACCCGCAACGCACCGATTGACACTCTGACCTGCCATGTAGCTCAAACACCGATAATGGGTAGGATATTCGTAGATTGTGTAGTCATCTTGTACTCTGTATTTTTCTTCCATACTTCTCTATTAGTGGTCATCTCAGTAGTCTCCCCATCCCTTTCTAGCCTTATCATCTTTCACACAGTCCATCCACATTTTTACTCAAAACTTTCCTGACGACATTTTCTTCATTACTACGCATCTCATGTCCATACCATGACAACCGATTTCCGCACAACTTTTCAGTCAGCGGTGCCACTTTCAGACTTCCTCTTATAATTATACTAATCTCTTATTCTATCCATTCGCGGTATGTGCTTTATTGAAAAGGTAGCATGGGGTCGCGGGTTGTTCGAAACAGATACCGTGGCCCTGGCACAGGCAACTGAAGGAACACAGGTGGGTTTTAGTCAGTAAAAGTCTGACACGCCCTCCCGCTCCGCCCAGAGCGAGAGAAGTCATTTGATGATTTCCCATCCACAAAAAAAAAGCATGGGCCCCTCGCGGATTACTAGCGTCGACTCAATGTTAATCCTTTGCCGCAATGAAACAGCGCCTTTATCTAAAGACACTGAAAGATAGATGTATTCCTCATAGACAAACCAAGGGAAGAAAATTTAATAAGAATAGCGAGATATCCCTCCTAATAATGATAAATCGTTAAGTTATTCGTACTTATTTATTGCATAAATTTGAATTATTTTACAGTCCGTGAGGTTTAAGCTGAGCTTTGCATTTGTGTGAGTGCACATAGATAGTGTAGGTGTGACATCCGGCATAGAGCGCGATTCGCCCTTTGCTTGGTTTAAAACCGGTTTATACTGCTTTTTGGCAATCGGCTTTTGTTCTTTTAGTACGAGAGACCATGACCAAAACCATGTCGCATCGTTGTAAAACGTTAAGACGACTGAAGATTTTGTCTTACGTAAAACGATAAGACAAAAATTTTGGTCATGGGCTCTCGTACCATTTTGGTGATCACTCACACAAATGCAAAGCTCAGCTTACGCCTCGCGGACTAACACATATTCACAAGGGGTCTTTTCTAAGTTTATTTAAATTCGAAATTATACTAAATTAATATACCGTATCTATAAATACTGTATTAACGAAAACGACGTGATACAAACATGTGATTAGTCTAAACTAATGTATAATATTGTGTATAATACTGTAGCTAACTATAGATAGTGGTTTTGTTATTTATATTCTGAATGAAGTTGTATTTATTAATGTTTTGTTTTATTTCCAACCTAAGGCTCTTTGTACGAACGGCTACAGATCAAGCTATACATTTCCAGTATAAGCTGATCTCGCATTGTATAAGTTTCCCTTACAATGAGAAGTCAGTGTAAACTGACAACTTGATGTGTAGCCGTGTGTACACACACGTTTGTCTTGCCGTGAAAACTATGGTTTTTATACGCCGTGTGTTGGCACGGTCGTCAGTGTTGTATGGATCACTATCATTATGCTCAAGTTCAAGAGCTATATTGAAGAGTTTACGATAAAATCTTTGATCTAGCTCTTGGTCTATACTTAAAAATTGAACTCATTATATTAGGTCTTTACCTATGAAATTGCCGTTCTGCAGTACTGGCCATTTCAAATCAAAATAATTTTTGTTTGGCTAAGAATTCTAATTTCAAATTAATTTTATTTTAAAAACATGGATTTTTTTTTCCAAAAGTAGTCATTTGTTTATTGATTAGTGTTACATTTTCATCGCATTTCAATCTTTTTCGTCATCATGGATACGTTAAAAATTCGAGTAATTATGGAATATGAGTACCGTCGTGGGTGTGGCTGACACTGGCTTGGCCACCATCAGGGATTTTACTTTTGATAACACAAAGATTTAGTCGTTAATTAGTCGAAATTTGTCGCCAAATATCAGAATTTGTCGGTCACTGGTTCAAAAGTTATAAGGGGTCATTGGTGACCTTTATATCTCAAAAACTAGGGCACCTAGCGAAGATATGTTTTCTCCCAGATTTAGTCGCTAATTAGTCGAAATTAGTCGCCAAGTCACAGATTTAGTCGGGTCTTAGTTTAGAAGATATAATGAGTTCAATTTTTAAGTATAGTCCAAGAGCTAGATCAAAGATTTTATCGTAAACTCTTCAATCTAGCTCTTGAACTATACTTAAAAATTGAACTCATTATATCTTCTAAACTAAGACCCGACTAAATCTGTGACTTGGCGACTAATTTCGACTAATTAGCGACTAAATCTGGGAGAAAACAGATCTTCGCTAGGTGCCCTAGTTTTTGAGATATAAAGGTGGCCAAGCTGGGGAGAGTCTCCCCAGCTTGGCCACCAATGACCCCTTATAACTTTTGAACCAGTGACCGACAAATTCTGATATTTGGCGACAAATTTCGACTAATTAACGACTAAATCTTTGTGTTATCAAAAGTAAAATCCCTGATGGTGGCCAAGCCAGTGTCAGCCACACCCGTCGTGGCAGCAACGCGGCACAAGCGGCACGCAACATCAACGACGTTTACGGAGCTAACACTACAAACCAACGCACCACCTGTTAATGGTTTGCTCGCTTCCGTTCTGGAAATTTCGACCTGAAAAATGAACCTCGCGGTCGTCCGAAGACTTTGGTCGACAATTACGAATTAAAGGCGATTGTGGAAGCTGGTGATACACAATCTACGGCTGAATTAGCTGCAGCTTTCGACGTTAGCGTCAAAACAATGTTGGTCCATTTGCGTCAAATTGGCAAGGTAAAAAAGCTTGACAAATGGGTGCCCCACGAACTCAATGATCGCCAGCGCGAAGTACGCGTCGAGACGTGCCTTGCACTGCTCAACAGACACACAAATGAAGGAATTTTGAACCGCATTGTTACCTGCGATGAAAAATGGATTCTGTTTGATAACCGCAAGCGCTCAGCAAGTTGGCTGGATCCTGGTTCAGCACCTAAACAATGCCCTAAACGAAAACTTACCCCTATAAAAGTGATGGTCACTGTTTGGTGGTCTAGCGCCGGTGTGATTCATCACAGCTTCTTACCAAATGGGGTGAGAATTACTGCAGATGTGTACTGTGAAGAACTGAACACAATGATGGAGAAGCTGGCACATCTCCAACCAGCATTGGTCAATCGCTCGTCTCCGCTGCTCCTGCACGACAACGCGCGACCTCATACTGCACAGCAGACGGTCTCCAAGTTGCAAGAACTGGCGTTGGAAGCTCTCCGTCATCCGCCCTACTCACCAGACCTTGCGCCTACAGACTACTACTTTTTCCAGAATTTGGATAACTTCTTGGCGGGAAAAAAATTCAATACCCGAGAGGCAGTACAAAATGCCTTTGAAGAATTTGTTGCCTCCCGACCAGCTGATTTCTTTAAGAAGGGCATCAATAAACTGCCACTGCGTTGGCAAAGATGCATTGATTGCATGGGTGATTACTTCGATTAATACAAATAAAAAATACATGAAAAAAATTCGTTTAAATTTTTTCATACAAAACGGCAATTTCATAGGTAAAGACCTATTATCTTCTAAACTAAGACCCGACTAAATCTGTGACTTGGCGACTAATTTCGACTAATTAGCGACTAAATCTGGGAGAAAACAGATCTTCGCTAGGTGCCCTAGTTTTTGAGATATAAAGGTGGCCAAGCTGGGGAGACTCTCCAGATCGGCCACCAATGACCCCTTATAACTTTTGAACCAGTGACCGACAAATTCTGATATTTGGCGACAAATTTCGACTAATTAACGACTAAATCTTTGTGTTATCAAAAGTAAAATCCCTGGTGGTGGCCAAGCCAGTGTCAGCCACACTGACAATGAGGGATTTTCTTTTTAAACTCTTCCCTAGTCGCCGGATAGATGGCGCTGAACTTGGTAAGTTACTATGAACGGAACGTCACATCATTTCACTTGGATGTAATTTTGAGATCGTAAAACAAAAAAAAAAAAAAAACTATTATAACAAAAAAAAACCTAAGGATTTAAGCGTTGACAATCAGTCCTGTTGTGTGTAGGTATACAACATTAGTTTTTGTTTACCCTAAACTCGAAAAGGGTTCATTGTACACTTTGAACAACTTTTTCTATGACCAACAAAAAAAAATCGGCAGTTCCATACATTTGTGTTCACTTAAATCGACAAAATGTGTGGAACAGCTGTTTTTTTTTTTACCTAAATAAAGTTATCTTTATTAGAATGGAGACGTTACAAAATCTCTAGAAAATAAAGTCGTGAGAACAGTTTGAAGGGAACGAATCGTCCTTGTTTCACATAACTATGTAGGTATGAATCACGATCATTAGTCTGGCATTTACTGCTGAACAAAGATAGAGACCCACTAGGAATTCGGAATCAGAATTTGTAACATCTAGAAGCACGCGGAATCTAGTTGAATTATGTAAGCATTCTACCGGATGACTTTTTTACCGTCTCGAAAAAAAATTGGTATATTAGGTGAACAGAGTAGAAGCCTATGGCATACCTAGTTTTTTTTTTTTTAATAGCTTAGGCAGAAAAAAATATCAAAGTACCAATAAATACTTCATTTTTGTACCCTAAAAACAGAAATTTTGAAAAAAAATAATAAATCGTTTAATATCGAAATATCGAAATTCAAATCATATGCAGCCTGCATAAAATATGATTAGAATTTTTTGAATTAAAAAAAAAAAAAAAAAGTTAGGTATGCCATAGGCTTTTACTCCGTTCACCTAATATACCCTATTTTTTTCGAGACGGTCAAAAAAAGTCATCCGGTATATGGGGTATTGGTTAAATACTTATTAATTTCTTATTCCTGAGTAGGTATATAATGCTTACATAAAATTCAACTAGATTCCGCGTGCTATGACTACGTAAGTGTTACGGGACAGCCCTCCGCAGACTGATGGGTTGAATTCAGTAGGTATCTATATCAAAACTAAGATGACCAGTAGGCACATGAAATTATTTCAGGAACGTTATGGGCACAAAAACACAAACAAATCAGGCTGATTGGACAGCCTGATTTGTTTGTGTTTTTGTGCACAATCGGAGCGTCTGTTACAGGGGTCCTACTCCCTAAGCACGAAGCCCGTAGTTTCAGCCTTCGTTACGGGCGTTTCTTACTCCGTATCACCTACGGATGGATGATTGGTTCGGGGGCTAACGAAGTATGAATGACAACATGATTTGCCAGTTATCCCTACTCCCGATATGCTATTGCTCGTCCGAAAAATTTAACTTTTACACTTGTTTTGATGGATCGTAATGTCAGACGGACGGATGAACGGACGGACGGCAAGACGGACGGACTTAGGGAGTAGGCCCCCAGGTTGGGAGGGGTAGGTAATTTGTTTTACTTTGCGCAGAAAAACGTGTCAACACTTTGAGTTAACGCTTGTATTTCACTTCTCATAAAATGTCCATACCGGGAGCCTTATATTAAAATCGATTCAGTCCAAAAATACATTTTTGTTTCACACATTTTCATCGGGTAAAATATTGCTTGCTTGGGTAGTTGCAATTTTTTCGATTTTTTAGTTGTTCTCGCAGTGAAAGTTGCTCATAATCATGCTGATGAGCATCATGCTCATGAGTAGGTACCTACACACAGCAGCAGGTCTCATTATACCACAAATTGTTAAATTTTGTCTTTCGATTTTGAACTTAACATTCAACATTTTAAGGTTTAAAATCATTTGGAGAAAGACAGTTTGCTATAACTACGCTACAATGTGCTGTTGTGTACGTGTGCTTTCACGCCCTGAAACTTAGCCATGAAAGGTATCAGTGAATTAAAAATCACCGTGTAGGACATTAAGTAATAATCATAATCATACATCTTTATTTCTCATTCAGTATTACAGGCACTAGATATTATATGCACAATCTTTTATAGAGAAAGGTGTCTGAAGTAGGAGGGCCCTGAGTTACAGATCACCCGGCTCTTTTGTTCCACATGTTACAATACAAAATGGTTAGTCAAGATATACTTTCAATGAAATGTACAAATTATAAGTAGATATATTATTATTAATGATACGTTCTAAGACAAAACAAAATAAAATACAAATGAGCTTAACGAAAAATGAAGAATAAAATGAATGAGTGTATGAATGAGTAATACTTATGTAAGTATTACTCATTACCGTAATTATGTCCCAATAGAAACCTAATTTATGTATAGTTTACGTCTAAGCACATTAAACTTGTGTCCAGTTAGTACCTACCTATCACTGATTCACTGCCTCGTTTATCTGCTGCTCAGACACAGAGGATGTTGGATGTCTGTATGAGTGTTACGACTTTACGAGTAACTAACATCTATGTGCTTGCCGCCAACAAAGTCGTTGATTTTAGAGATCCGTAAAGCATTCTTTCTTGAGATTTGTAAATTATAATGTAGGCAGGTTCAAAGGTTCCATCATTTAAAAAAACCGAAATGTAGCGAATACAAAATGACTATCGACCAATATAAATTAAAAATTGACTTATATTCCCAACTATTAGCAATTCCTTATTGGACCAGTCAGATTTAATTCGGCAAAGTTCGGTTTTTCCGAAGATTACCTTTGCATGTTGTCGTACTGTAGATAATTACTGTTGTAACGCGGGGTCTATGGCTGTAGTAAGTGCGGTGTTGTTACGCAGCCGCAGTGCCATACCGTGCGTGCCCCCTCCCGTCGCCCGCGCACCTCATGCCGGGAGCGCAGGGAGAGGGGCGCGGGCGGCGAAGAGGGGTAGTAGAATGGCGAACGACACAACGATTCTCCGCGAATCTCGCGATGTTATAAAGTTTACTGTAATGATAATTATATTGGGATTGTTTCCACGAAAAACTGTATTGTGTTGTGTCTGAATCTAATAAAATATATGTTTTAAAGAAGTGACTCTTAAACTGGCGCCCAAACTAGTGGCTCGAACCGTTACGAACGGTTACCCGGTGCCTACACGTGACCAACGGAATACCTACTCACCTTGTTAGGTATAAGCACGGACATTCGACCTTACCGTTGTCATCACGAGTGTGAAGATGCCGACAACGAGGAGAGGCGAAGCGCTCCGTCAACAGCAAGGAGAGGTTGAGGACAACGTCACGCTCACCGGAGAAGACGACGACAACAACAGTGTCATCGAGCGTGGCCACGCGGACGCAACCGCGAGCGCCGCCGGCTCGAAGTCGACACAGCAACCAGCTCCCCAAGTCTCCCCAGACTTCCTATCCACGCTGATTGAAACCATAACGCGTGCGCAAGTGGAAGCCAATAGAAGCCTCATCAACTCGCTGATGTCAACCAATAGCGAATTTAGGGCCTCCACCCCAGTCGGCAGCGCGCCTACCACGAACGCAAGTAGCGCCAATTTCACAAGATGCACGGCGAGATTCGACGGGACCTCCCGGGACGCTGAGGTCCTGGAAGCATTCCTGGACGCCGTAGAGGTCTTCAAGGAATGTGCCGCCGTAAGCGACGAGCACGCCCTCCGAGGATTGCCGATGCTGTTGGAAGGTGAAGCCGCAGTATGGTGGCGTGGTGTCAAGGCGTCGGCGGCGACGTGGTCGGACGCGGTCGCGCGCCTGCGCGCGACCTACGGCGTCGCGCAGCCCGCGTATCAAGTCTTGCGACAGATCTTCGCTACGGAGCAACAAGAAGAAGAACGCGCGGAAGTGTTCTTGTGTAAAGTGCGGGCATTAATTGCCAAATTAATTACCATACAAACTCGACGAGGTAGTGCAGGTAGACTCTTGCTACGGATTACTGCACCGACGCGTGATGAAACGAGTGCCGCGTGATTGTGTACGTAGTTTAGATGAGTTAATGTATAAGGTGAGGATCGCGGAGGATTCATACAGGGCACTAAAGGTACCAAATTCCGTTACTACTAATAATAATAATACGCCAACGCAAACAAAAACATTAGCGGAGGCTACTACCGACCGTAAACTCACACAATCGACTTCGAAGTCGAGTTCTAATACCACGAGTGAGACGGCGGCGCTGCGTGGCAACAGCAGAAATAGACCCCGTTGTAGTTATTGCAAATTATTTGGGCATGTTAGTGATGAGTGCCGTAATCGTGATAAGGCGACCACTAATAAGAATAATAGCGACACTACACCTAAGGAGTTACGTTGTTATGGTTGTGGTAAACAAGGCGTCGTGAGATCGAAATGTGATGTTTGCGTGAAAACATTGTTAAAACCGGACGAGAAAACATCTTTCAACACTGTTGATGTAGATTTTTGTTGTCGTGATGATAGTTGTAATAATAACATTGGCGCGAGTGATACTGATTCGTGCGTTCAAATAACGAATATGAGTGCGCGCGAACAATACCCAATGATAAATATTAGTGTTATGGGCCGTAACGGCGTGGCTATCGTAGATACCGGCGCTACACATAGCATTGCGAGCCCGCTATTGCACCAATTGTTAGTAGATTCAGGAAGTACACTTAGCGAAACTAAACGGTTTGTACGCCTGGCTGACGGTACACAAGGGTGGAGAGACCTGTTGTCAGCCGATGTAGATATCATAATTAAAGGTCGCAGGGTAATGTGTCAGTTTTTAGTATTACCTGGTGATAATGTTAGGACGCTGTTAGGTATAGATTTCTTGGCGCGGGCCGGCATGGTAATAGACGTCGCCCGACGCACGTGGTCGTTCTCGGATAGTCCGGGTCATTGTTATGATTTTGTTTACACTTACACACTTGACCCTACTGACGCGGGCCTGTTGAGCGCCGCATCTACCGAGTTGTCGTTGCGCTCTGACGAAGGTTCGATGTTAAACCCCGAGCAGCGGCGCACACTTAGCGCGTTCATTGAACATCGCGCGCCGCAGTTCGCGCGCGACGGCCCGGCGACAGAGTTCGCAACGCATCGTATAAAGGTGAGTGCACACCAAGAACCTATTGCTTGTCCACCGTACAGGATGTCACAGAATAAGAAAGAGGCCTTGCAGAAGGAGCTTGATAAACTGCTGCGTGATGACGTCATCGAAGAGTGCGAATCACCTTGGGCCTCCAATGTCGTGCTTGTAGGTAAGAAGGACGGAAGTTTAAGGCTCTGTATTGATTACCGGAAGCTTAATGCAGTGACCGAACCTGACCGATACCCCCTCCCACGCATCGAAGACATACTGCACGCGGCCAAGACCAGTGAGTACATGACCACTCTAGACCTTCGATCAGGCTACTACCAGGTGAGTGTCTGCCCAGAGGACCAAGACAAAACCGCTTTCACAACGCCACTTGGTACCTTTAGATTTAGGCGGATACCGATGGGCCTACGGAACTCGGGAGCTACTTTTCAGAGGATGATGGACCGGTTCCGGTCTAACCTGAAAGAAGTGGAACTCCTGGCGTACCTTGACGATCTGATATTACTGTCACCAGGGGCCTTCGAGAAGCACCTGGCTGACCTGGAGGCAGTCTTCGAACGACTAGCCATGTTTAAGTTAAGGGTCAATAGGGACAAGAGTTTCTTCGCGAAAGAATCTGTCAAGTTTTTAGGTCACGTTATAGTGCCAGGCGGAATTCAGGTGGATCCAGACAAGACAGCAGCCATCGACAATATGGGCGCCCCTCAGAACGTGAAACACTTAAAGTGCTTTTTACAGACGTCGAGTTGGTACCGACGCTTCATTACTAATTATGCAGAAGTCGCGAGGCCCCTTACTAACCTACTGAAGAAGTCGAGTGTTTGGCGATGGGACGTCGAGCAACAGGAGGCGTTTGAACGCATCAAGCTTCTGCTCGTGTCCGCTCCCATCCTCCGTCAGGCGGACGAATCGAAACCCTTCGCCCTTTGCACCGACAGCAGCGCCTATTGCCTTGGAGCCGTTCTAATGCAAGGGGAGGGACATGAGGAGAGGCCGATTGAGTACGCAAGTCGGCTCCTCACTAGTGCTGAGAGGAACTACTCCACGACCGAGCGGGAGGCTCTCGCCGTCGTGTGGGCACTCGGTAAGTTCCGTGGTTATGTAGAAACCGCGAAGGTTACGGTTAGGACAGACCACCAGCCCCTGCGGTGGCTGATGAGTCAGAGATCACCTAGCGGCCGATTGGCCAGATGGGCCCTCACACTGCAAGAGTTCGATCTCAGCATTGAGTACATTCCCGGTCGCTCGAACGCGGTTGCGGATACGCTGTCGCGACCTTTTTGTTCAGAGGACCAGAATGGGTGTGACCTGCGCTTAACGGTCGTTGATATACCGAAGAGAAGCAGTGGGGATATCCGCAGCAATCAGTTATTGGACCCAGAGGTTGGGAAAATTATTGAAGATATGGAGTCTGACCAACCCTCTAGGGGGAGACCATGGTCCGACCGCGGGTATACCATCTCCGACGGTATATTATACAGGTACAGTCTAGAGGCAGACGATGGAGAAGACTGCTGCCTGGTCGTGCCCGAGCACGAACGTAGGAAGGTCATGGCTGACTTCCACGATGCGCCGACAGCTGGCCATTTCGGCGTGGAACGCACGCTAAGCCGCGTTCGAGCAAGGTATTATTGGCCTGGTATGCGCACGTTCGTCGCAAATTATATAAAGGAATGCGTGCCATGCCAAAGGTATAAAGCCAGCAACCGCAAACCAGCAGGACTGCTGCAAACCCCTGCCGTGTCCCGACGATTTGAGGTAATCTCCGTGGACTTGTTTGGTCCACTTGTAGAGACGCCTAGGAAGAACAGGTGGGTACTGATTGTAGAGGACGTCTGCTCGCGCTGGGTGGAATTGTTTCCATTAGAGAGTGCTACCAGCGTCGAATGTGCTCAGACTCTCGCGAACGAGGTGTTCCTCAGGTATGGTGTGCCACGCCGCCTTATCAGCGACAACGGCGTGCAGTTCGTGAGCGAGGTAATGCAGCAGGTGTGCCATGTGCTGGGGATCAGCCAGTCGCTCACGCCCTTTTATCATCCTGAGGCTAACCCCATAGAGAGGAAAAATCGAGACCTCAAACCTCAATTGGCTATGCTCGTAGGCAACGACCATGCCACGTGGGACATGCATCTCGCGGCAATCAGGTTTGCTATGAACTCCGCGATTACCAGTAGTACAGGGTATTCGCCGGCTTACCTAACCTTCGGGAGAGAGTTACGAGCTCCGTCCGATTCTGCGATAGACATGAGGGCTATTGTAGACCACGACAACTTCGTACCTAGCATTACGCCTTACTTGAAGAAGATGGCTGCAACCCTAGACGAGGCCAGGGATACTCACGAAAAGGTGCAGGCCAGCCAGAAGGAGAATGCTGACAAAAAGAGAGAGCCGTCACCAGGGTTCAAGGTAGGTGATCTTGTCTTGTTAAAAACACAGGGACCTAATGACGCATCCCGCGGACAGACCGCGAAGTTCATACCACGTCGCGACGGCCCATACAAGATAGGGACAATTGTCAGCCCAACAACTTACATTCTGCAGAACGTGCAGACCGGTAGGGACGTGGGCAGGTATCACGTTTCGCATCTCACGCCCTTCGCCGGTCAAATAGAGCCACCCATTAGGGAGAAACGCCGACGTGGCAGGCCGCGCCGGTATTTAGACTAGCCCAACGGCGAGGGCGCCTAGTTGGACTAGAGGGGGAGGATGTAACGCGGGGTCTATGGCTGTAGTAAGTGCGGTGTTGTTACGCAGCCGCAGTGCCATACCGTGCGTGCCCCCTCCCGTCGCCCGCGCACCTCATGCCGGGAGCGCAGGGAGAGGGGCGCGGGCGGCGAAGAGGGGTAGTAGAATGGCGAACGACACAACGATTCTCCGCGAATCTCGCGATGTTATAAAGTTTACTGTAATGATAATTATATTGGGATTGTTTCCACGAAAAACTGTATTGTGTTGTGTCTGAATCTAATAAAATATATGTTTTAAAGAAGTGACTCTTAAACTGTGTAAAATAATTACGGTAACGGGTACCGTATAATAATGATGCAGTAGGTACTTATTTTATCTTCATAGAAAACGCCTGAAACAACGCGCTTCGAATTCTCAGTCAGTCTCAACTGAGACTGACTGAGAATTCGAAGCGCTGCTACGCAACAGTTCGATCGCCCGGCACGCGGCAGTTACGCACGGACGGACAGCTTTATTCAGCTTTATTATTCTGTGGTAACAGCGTGGCTGGTAAACAAATGAAAATGAATATTTGCATCACAACATGTACAGTGCGATTCAACTAAGAATAGGAACGTCAATGACCTCGAACTGTCAACTGAAACTTGAAATATACGGCTTGCAAAGTTTTGTAGTGTTATCCTTATCCATTTTAGTTATGTTTTGGAATTTGTTTTTGTTAAAATATGTCACTGACTTTGCAAATGTGTAAACGAGGTGCTGTTTTGCTAAATCTTCACAATATGGCGCAAGGTCATTCCTATTCTTAGTTGAAACGCATTGTACTACCTAAGGTAACATGCAATGCAACATTTTCCTTACATTTTAATGTGTTCGCGAGCGCACACTGCGCCCATCGTGTTGTATTGCATGTTGCGTTGCAAATAATCTGTACCCACCTTTACGTAGCTGTGGAGGTGGTATTATAGAGGCATGAGGAACAGGCTGTAAAGTTCACTCATTCTCCATAGAAAAGGGAGGATCCTCCGACCAGACGGGTGTCGGTAGTGTCGGGACGTTTGTATATAGTGCTAGTCGCGCGGTAAACTCTGATTGCGCGATGCGGAATTTTACGTGACGTCAGTGTGATGCGTAGTTCGCAGTTCGCGATGTAGATGCCGCCACAGTATGGAAAATGTCGTCGGCAAAGTTTTGAGTATGAATGTGGAGGCTTTATGAGTAGGGAGACCAAAGAGCCGCTGGCATAGCCAACTGAAGGAACACGGGTGGGTTTTAGTCAGTAAAAGTCTGACACGCCCTTCCGCTCCACCAAGAGCGGGAGAAGTTATTTGATGATTTCCCACCCTCAAAAAAAAAAAAAAAAAAAAAAAAGGAGACCAAAGAAACGATGGATGGACTGTGTGAAAGATGATGTTGGCTAGAAAGGGAGTGACTACCGACATGACTACTAAGAGATAACCAAGGAAGAAAAATACATGTTGCACCGACGCCAAATAAATTGGGTTATGGGTTAGAGTATGATGATGAACTCATATAACGAGATCGAAGTTTCATATTCCCCTTATTTCTCCTCGAAAACTGAGCAATTGTATTTTCATTAAAATGTTAAGAAAGAGTATGTCTAGGTGTAGGTTCCTATCATTTTTTTTTATGTTTTAGAATTTTTCTGGTAGTCCTATAATCACGGCGATAAAAATGGGGCATTTTTGTAATTTTTGGAGGGTCATAATTTCCTTTACTACACAGTTCCTGAAAAAAAGGAAATGACAGGGATATGTCTAGAGCAGACTGATTTCATGAAAAAAAAAATGATTGCTCTAGACTTCTAGAGGTATTATTCAGGAAGAAAAACGGGGAATACATTTGTATGGAGAATGACAGGCCACCTTCCTTCTTAAGAAACTGCTATCGACAGAATGTCGGGAAAGCTACTAAGAAAACCTAAGTCGGCTCAAAGCGGACATGGGGGTAGGGGCACCTACCCCCATGGCCGCTTTGGGCGGCCACTCGGGCAAAGCGGGTTTTTGATAAGTTTTCGTAATTTACAAATCACACGGTTTTTTTTTAAATTTACGCGAATTTTAATTTCACATTATAAATTCTCTGGCTAATAGTATAAAATTCTCTTCAAAAGTCTATCGTTTACTAGGTTTTTAGGGTTCCGTACCAAAATGGTAAAAAAGGAACCCTTATGGTGTGACTCAGTCTGTCTATCTGCCTGTCTGTCTGTGTGTCACAGCTGGATATCTCAAGAACTACTAATGCTATCATCAACTGGAAATTTGGAACAATTTTAGATGACGTTTACCCAACTATTTTACAAATAAGAAAGAAATAAAGATATTTATGTTTTTTTTTGCAACAGGGACTGAAAGGGGGTCTTAAAAAATCAAAGTGGGGCTACTACGGTATGTGGGGTATCATATGAAAGAGTGCTGTTTGCACATTCTCAAACATTTTTATACCGTTCCCCCACATTTATCTCCGAAGTTTGGAAAGAGAAAAATCTGAAGTTATTTTATGTGATAGAAGTTTATGTAAAGATTACAGGAAAAATAAAACGATGTCTCTAAATAGCACACTTATTCAGAAATCGGAACGGAACCCTCGGTGCGCGAGTCCGACTCGCTCTTGACCGGCTTTTTTTTAACTCAAAGTTATGATGGCCGCTTTGAGCTGTCCTCCCCTACGTGAAGATTGCATGAACAGTGATGTCTTCTTAAAAACCCATGAATTTTTACACACACCTTTCAACAACACAGATAAAGTCTCGCATTATTTTTTAACAATCTTCTTTAAGGCGAAAGCTCCAGGGTAGCCCGCGAAATTCAAAATTTCTTACGTTTTTTGCAATTTGTAGGTCAGTGTGAGCTTGTATGTTGATTAAAATATGATTCGCGGCCGTAGCTAATATGGCTTTACAGAATTATAATCATTAGAATCAGCAATACAACTCCATAAGTCAGCATTTACCATTTAGCGATTTCATGAAATCATGAGGTTTGAGGTAAATGCTAACTTATGGAGTTGTATTGCTGATTCTAATGATTATAATTCTGTAAAGCCATATTAGCTACGGCCGCGAATCATATTTTAATCAACATACAAGCTCACTGACCTACAAATTGCAAAAACGTAAGAAATTTTGAATTTCGCGGGCTACCCTGGCGCTTTCGCCTTAAGTACCTACAGAACCTTTGTAATATAGTTGCAAATACAATTCATGAAAGGAGAGGCGATTATAAACTGTCGGCAGTGAATAGTGGAGGTTGAATCGCGCGCGTGTCCGGAATAGCAATATCTCATCTTTGTGATGCGCTTGCGGCACACAGGCGGGAGGTACGGTGACGGGCGGAGCGGGGGATGAAGCGATTTGCTTTTAATTTGTTTGTCATAATACAGGCGTTACATGTAGCGTATGGCAACATTAGGTATAATAAACTAGCACAGTGGTGGGGCACGCCCGCAGAGTGGGAGTGGTCACAATGTACTCTGTGGTCACTTGCTTGCTAGCGCTCCAACGGTACGGACGTGTGACCTCTGCTGTTGTACAGTATAGTGTTGTTTAATTTACCTACCCGAATACTTCCTACAATATGGTGAACACCACAGCATATTACGTGTGCGAGCGTGATTATCCAAGTTGGTGTCTTATTAATACTAGTTTGGTGACCTGTACTGTACAACATTTAAATGATTAAGCGGGGACAGGGCCTGCGAGGAATTTGAAAAATAGGGATTTGAAGACTGTATTGTCGTCGCGCTGCAGTGATAAGAGATTGCAATTTCAGGTGCAACTAAGACCGATTATATCACAAAATTTTTGACGAGATTGACGTTTTGTATTTCCCTTTTTTTCCCCTCGAAAACATGAGCCAATCATTCAATAATGTTTTTAAAATTTTAAGAAAGAGTCCCTATGTCTAGGTTCCTATTTTTTTTATGTTTAAAACTTTTACCCTCTTACAAATAAAACACGGAAATAAAGTTATATCAGGGATAACAAAGGAATAACCATACATTTTCATAGGTTTAAATTTGGAATAACTTTATTCTGTGTTTATTTGTAAGGGGGTTAGAATTTGTCTGGTAGTCCTCTAATCACGGTGGTAAAAATTGGGCATTTTTTGTAATTTTTAGAGGGTCATATTTTTTTTACTAATTAGTTCCTAAAAAAAAGGAAATGACAGGGACGTGTCTACATGTAGACTTTGATTTTATGAAAGTGATTGCTCTAGAAGTCTAGAGGAAGAAAAACGAGGAATACATTTGTATGGAGAATCGCAGGCCATCGTCCCTCTTAATAATATTACCGGCAATAGAAATACACAAGACAATCTGTGATAATTAGACCCATATTAACGGTTCATGATGACGTAGATACCTACGGCCCGCTGACAGACAGAACCAAAGAGAACGGATGGACGGACAGCGGAGGCTTAGTAGGTAATAGGGTTCCTTTTGGCACCCTTCGGGTATTGAACCATAAAAACAATATGACGGCGCTAGTTCGGAGCTTGGCCACGTCCCAAAAGAATCTTTTAGCATTGTATCAATTGTATGTTTGAATTTGAACCCTTCGAGGCTGTCGGTGAATCGTAATGGCGTCTGGATGGAAGCAACGTTGCTTGCAGCATTGCTACTCGAAAATCAGTGGCACTAAGCTTGAACACTTTAAAACTTACATTATGTCAAAGGATCCAGGTATCAATATATTTACAAAGTAATCGCCATTATTCTACACAATACTTACCTACCATAGATATAAATAATTCTATGATAGTTATACTTCAAAATAACTCACAATTGGCACTAAGCTGCCACCCTAACCACAAAGCCGCGCCGCGCTCATAAAAGCGTCGTAAGCATAGCCCTAACTCTGCAACGATGTCTTCATACAGCCACATAAAATTCGATGCGCCCGCGCCGACCCTGACTTGCAAGAGACAGCGTACCGTAGACAATAATGTCGTTCTTCTTAGGTATAACTTTATGGAGAAACTAGGGTTTTGATGTGGATTTGTCTGAATAATAAGATTTCTGTGTCATTTTCAGTAATAGCGACCGATTGCCTTTTCTTTGACCAGCACCCTAATTGCGTAACACACTATCAATCGGAATCTGATGATGCAGATTCCGATTGATAGTGTGTTTTGAAGCAAATTGCTAATCCATTCCTTAAGTTCGAATTTATTTTCAAGATTTTGTTTCACCATTTTGTCGGCGTGATTAATACACTGGACAGCAAATAAACCGGGCCACCCGCTACCTTGGAACTCTGATTCGATTTTCTCAAAAAGTATAAAATTAACAACTATCAATTTATACCTACAGAAAGAGCGTTCCATGATTATTAAAATGACTATAAATTTATTCTAAAGTACCGTCACCTCACATTGTAATCAAGCAACAAACACAATGCTAACGATTTGCTCTGTTTCGACTAGAGTTCACGATTAGCGTTAATTTTTTCTACAGTGAACCCTAGTCGGATATTTCTTATCATTTCTTTAGTTTTTGTCCATCGTTTGCTCAGACGCGTGTATTTTTGCTACTTTTTTCGGTCAATAATGGATACGACACCTCAGGAAGCAGCTCAAGCTGTAGCACTACTTCAAGCAGACGTTGCGCAACGTGGTCGCTCGGAGACTTCGAATCAGCAGATCTTCGGTGCAACGAGTTTACAGACGATACTTAGAGACTGGAGCATTCGATCGCCGTCCAGGTACGGGCAGACCTAGGGCTACATCAGCGGCAGATGATCGTTATATCCAACTTACTGTTCTCCAAAATCGCCGCCTCAACGCAGTTCAAGTCCAACAAAGTCTGCGTGACGTACGCCAAGTGGTCATAAGTTCAGATACCGTCAGAAGGAGACTTGCAGAACGGAACCTGACTCCAAAAAGAGCTGCAACAGGCCCAGCATTAACCCAGTAGCCCACCGTCGAGCACGACTTGAATTTGCTCGAGAGCATAGAGATTGGACGTTAGAGCAGTGGGGTAATGTACTCTTCACTGATGAGACCAGGGTGAGTCTACATGGAAGTGATCGACGTCAGAGAGTGTATCGTCGTCCTGGAGAACGTTATTCTCTGTGTTGCATCGAGGAAACTGTTGCTTATGGAGGAGGATCTGTAATGGTCTGGGGCGCTATCTCGTTAACTGCACATACAGCGTCAGTTTTCATCGAACCTACGGGCCGTACACGTGGATTGACTTCTCATCGCTACATTACTGAAATACTCGCAGACCATGTGGTTCCGTACGCAGGATATATCGGGCAAGATATGCAGTTGATGCAAGATAATGCACGGCCTCATGTTGCTCAAGTGGTGACCCAGTATCTACGCGATGTTGGCATTCGTTCAATGCCGAAGCCCGGACTTGAATCCGATAGAACACTTATGGGATGAGCTGAAACGTCAGGTTCGAGCCCGGGTACCTGCTCCAACAGGGCTTCCAGAGCTGCGAATCGCAATTGAAGAGGAGTGGAATGTAATTCCTCAAGATTTCATCGTCAGGCTCGTGAGGTCGATGAATACGAGGATGCTGGCAGTTATCCGAGCAAGGGGAGGGAATACTGAATACTAACCAAAACTTTCTTTTTAATTTTTTCTTTGTTTCTGGCTTTAATTTTTTTTTTCAGTTTATGATTACTAACGATTAACATGACTGGAAAACGACTCTTTTTTGTAAAATCCTTAATAAACACTTAAAAAATTGATTAATGCCAATGAGTTTCCTTTCATTTGAATAATCATGGAACGCACTTTTTGTAGGTATAACTTTGATAGTTGTAAGTTATATACTTTTTGAGAAAATCGAATCAGAGTTCCAAGGTAGCGGGTGGCCCGGTTTATTTGCTGTCCAGTGTATGTATACCCATGCCAAATTACAGCTTCTAGTACTAAGAGCTCTGAGCTAAGCCGCGGATAGACAGACAGACGGACATCGCGAAACTATAAGGGTTCCTTATTGACTGTGGAACCCTAAAAAGGCAGTTTTGAAGCGGAGGATCGAATGATCGTCAGTTAAAATCACAGTAAAAATAACTTCAGACCTTCGCCTAAGTACCGCTATTAATGTAAGCACGTTTAGCTCAAGTACTTTTAAAGTTAATCATAATGTGTTCTTAGTGCTTCACTGCTACAGTTAATGGTCATGGTGGGATAATGCTGCAATCAGTGCACTATTGATGGGTGCCACCTGCACAGTTGGCAGTGTTAGATAGTGTAGTGGGTATGTGTGTAGTTTATTGTGTGGTTGGCAGTGTTGTTTGTTGTTGAGGGTGTGTTTCACGGATATCGACGGATATCTATGGTGTGTTTTGTTGGAGTGGGTTGGGTGTGTTGTGTTGAGTGTTAGTGTGTTGTGTGGAACTTTATAATGTTTTATTAGAATTCTGCACAATGGTTTTTAGGGTTCCGTACCTAAAAACGATGCAACACACAGGATCACTTCATTGTCCGTCTGTCTGTCTGTCAATCTGTCAAGACCCTTTTTCTCAGGAACGCGTGGATGTATCTAGTTGAAATTAATGTCAAATACGTAGGTAGGTCTGTGGTCCCTTGGAACTCTAAAAATATCAATCTACTTTTAAGTCAACGCAATAAAAAATTACGGCCCTTTATGAGACATATTTTGATACTCGCAGAAGACAAAAAGGACGCCTTAGTTGCTTTTTGTATACACTGATACATTAAAAAAACCCTGCCCCCTATGGTCACAGAATAAATAATAGTACTAACGTACTATGGTCCTTTGTTTTATACTTTCTCGAGTACAAATTGCAGCTTGCAAATAAAATTGTTTTAAAATTGGAAAGGCCTAGCGTCTGTCAAAGTAATTACCTACCTACTAGGTCCTCCTGAAGTTAAGTTAGGACTTACTAAGATTGACCATCAATATCCCATGCCTATAACTTATACAGCTACAGAAATGCATTATTCATTCCACATCAAACATAGGTGTACAATAAAATAAATAAAATACATTAATGTCACTTTAATGACAAGGTTCGAGCTCCAATGTGGCCGTTTTATTATATTACCTGTAATAGGGGGCATTAGGGCGGGGCGGAAGGATTTAATAAGTGAGCGGCGCGCGCACGGCGAAATTGCGATGTTCGATGCGTACGCGCACCGCTCCAGGCGATGCTAGGGGTGGGAAAGGATGTTTATCGATAGTTTTTGTGAAAATATTTCGTAATAATAATTAATAATAATATTTTTTTATTTAAAATAGTGTCCATGTAGTTCCTTGCCCGTTCTTCTCCTTTGGTACCTTTTTTTTTTTTTTTTTTTTTTTAACGTGTGGAAATCCTCATGGAAGTCCTCCACCCTGGGGTGAGCGGAGGGGTCTGTCAGACTTTTACTGACTAAAACCACACGGTGTTCTGCTGCTACCTTTAGCCGGGGTGCTGGAGTGCTTGCGCATTTCATCACGCTCCCCCGGCCAGGTGTCGGCCCGCATGAATTCATGCGGACCCCGTCACCCTCAGCGGCCATATATGGCCGCAATTCCTCTAGGGAGGCGCACGCGGAACACGGCGCGCCGCCGTCACGGGCCTTTCACTGTTCAGGCAACAAACTCCCCAAGTCTGTTGCCTGCAGGCCTCACCCTAAGGCGGCCGGAGATCATTCCGCGCCCTCCGGCGCCCGGTGCGTCTGGTACGGATTGGAAGGGAGGTTGAATCCTCCCTCTCCCTTTCCGCCGCCTCCTTGGTGACCATCACTTCCTCGCAGAAGGAGGCGACGGCGTCCCACGCGCTCTCACTTCTGACCATGGACTGGACCATGTCCGGAAGCGAGAGAGTATCCGCAGCACCAACCGCCTCGACGAGGTCATGGCGTTGCACTGCCCAAGCAGGGCATTCCTCAATGGTGTGCTGCGCCGTGTCATCGAGGCAGCTGCAATGGTGGCAACCAGGTGTCGGTTCCCGACCTATGCGGCACAGGTACTTTCCGAAGCACCCATGTCCGGACAGTACCTGTGTCAGCCGGAAAGTAAGGGCGCCATGCCGTCTCTCCAGCCACTCCCTCGCAACGGGTCTTACCGCCTCTATAGTAGCGTGCCCTGCGCTGGGTTGCGCAAGTCGCTGCTCCCATGCCACCACTAGGGTCTGGCGGAGCTCAGCCCTGTACACCTCAACATGACGAGGCATCAGGTGCTCGCCCCGCTCCAGCGCGTCCCGACGCCACCGATATAGTGACGCTAGGATTTTGGCGTCAAGATCCCAGGGTGGTGATCCGGCTAAGAGGCTCGCCGCCTCGAAGGAGACCGTACGGTATCCTCTTATCACCCTGACGGCCATTGCTCTCTGTGGTCTTTTCAGAATTGCAATGTTGCGGGCCGTCAGGTTGTCCGCCCATACAGGCGCTCCATAGAGCGCCATGGACCGTACGATTCCGACATAAAGCCTCCGGCAGGAATTACTTAGCCCCCCCAGATTAGGCAGCAAACGCGAAAGTGCATTCGCGGTGTCCATCAATCGGGGAGCCAACCCGTGAAAATGCGGCCCGAAGTTCCACCGGCTATCAAGGACGAGTCCTAGATACTTAATCGTCGACTTGATACCGATGTGGACACCTCCTACTATGATGTTGGATCCCGAAGGTGGCGCTTTCCGGGGCCCGTGGAAACAAATGGCTTCCGATTTATGCAATGCCACCTCGAGACCCAACTGCCGGATCCTGCCTACAACTTGCGCAACACCAGCTGTCGCTAAAACAGTCGCCTGCTGGAACGTCTTCCCCCGTGCCATTACCAACGTGTCATCAGCGTAACAGATGACGCTGACGCCACAGAGGAGCGCACCGCGCAGCACCCAGTCGTATCCGATGTTCCACAGGAGCGGCCCCAAAACCGAACCCTGTGGAACACCGCATGCCATCTTTCGTCGACCCCATCCTTCTCGACCCGGGTAAATGACATATCTGTCCATCAGATAAGCCCCGATAATGCGGCGGAGGTAGTTTGGCACCCTATGATACCGGAGTGCCTCCCTAATGCAACTCCAGGGCAAGGTGTTGAAGGCATTGGCAATGTCCAAAGACACTGCCAAGACGACCTCACCCCGAGCCACTGCTTCCTCCGCCAGGACCCTCAAGCGCATGATTGCGTCTATTGTAGAGCGCCCCCGACGGAAACCAAACTGGTTATCTGCCAGATCCGGCCCCTCTCTTGCCATATGCTGGATAAGGCGGTCTGCAATAATTCTCTCGAAGAGTTTGGCCACCTCATCCAACAACACAATGGGCCGGTAAGCGGATGGTGAGTCCGCAGGACGCCCTTCCTTTTTCAGCAGAACCAGCTTTCCAGTCTTCCACTGGCGTGGAAACTGGCTCCTCTCCAAACATGCGCTCAAGAGTCCTACTAATCGGGGCCAGAGATCCCTGATGGCCAGAACCCATACACGGCCAGGAATGCCGTCAGGTCCCGGAACAGTGTTTTTGGCCTGAAGCCTATGTACTGCCGCTTTCAGTTCTACCTGGGTCACTTCAGGCACGTCGTCATCGTCATGCTCCGCGTTGGGCACCATAGTAGGCGGAACCATACGTGGTGGTGTGTGCTCACCTTGTGAGGGGAATAAATTGCTCACCACTCTCTCCAGCAGCTGCGGCTGTAGGCTACGGGACAGGGGGGGCGCCCATGAGCGAAGTTTGCCCCTAACCAAACGGTAAGGACGCCCCCACGGATCACTTTCTAGAACAGCCAGCAATTCTTTATGGGCTTGGGCCCTTGCCCGCTTTATTTCCTGCTGAAGAGCCTTCTTAGCCACTCTGTACACCTCGTACAGTTCCGCCTCTCTTACCAGCGCTTCTGGTGTTCGTCGGCGCCTTCGTCGGTGCCTGGTATAAGGGCGTCGCGCCGCCACGCATGCGATGCGCAACTGCGCAATGTCTTGCGACCACCAATACACCTGGCGCCTGGCAGATGGAGACTGAACGCGGGGCATCGCAGCATCACAGATTTGTGTCATGGCCTCCCGGAACCATTCTGCCTCCTCGTCAATATCAACAGGCCTGACTGGTGAGTCCAACCAGGCCTGCACGATTGAGGCCACCAGAAGGGCTTCCCGGTTCAGTCGTTTGAGCGCCCATCGCGAGCCATCCACAACCCCGGCTGGGGCCGCTTGGACCGGTCCACTCGCGATTTGGGCAGAGACGTCGAACCGGATGTATCTGTGATCTGACAACGTCTCCACCTCCTCCAATACACGCCAGTCCTGAACACGGCGTGCGACAGCGGGACTAGCAAACGATAAGTCCACTATAGACCCACCCCACTGCCGCACACAGGTCTGAACGGATCCCCGGTTTAGGAGCAGTAACCCTGACTCCACCGCCCACTCCTCCAATAACACCCCCCGTGCATCTGTTGCTGGGGAACCCCAAGTCGTGGACTTGGCATTGAAGTCCCCCATGACAAGGACGGGGTGAGGACGGCTTCGACTGATGACTGTGCCCAATTCTGTGATGAAACTCTCAAAGTCGGCAAGAGGTCGGTTGGGTGAGAAATAAATCCCCACGACCATGATACCTTCGACTAAGGCCGCTACAAAGCCCCGCCCCCGGGTCACGGACTCAAGGGGCGGTGTGCCAGCGGCTGGCCTCGAGATAAGCGCCACCAGGCCATCAATGTCACCCACCCAGTCATCCCTAGGAGGAACAAAGTATGGTTCGGCGACAATGGCAACATTGATCAACCACTCCGCCATGCTCTGGAGCAAAAGGTCCTGAGCCCTGGCACAATGGTTGATATTGGCTTGGAGAAGACGAAGGTGTAGAGCCATTACTGGGTGTCCATAACTATCGCCTCCCCCTCAGCCCTTTCTTGGGCTTTATTGCCTCCGGGCGGTGGGCAAGCCGACTTCGAGGGCCCAATTTTCCCATTCGAGTCAGCTTTTTTATCCCTCGTGCATGCCTTGCTGCCCGTCTGGTGGTCAGCCGACCTGTTCAATGCCGCACACACTACACAGTGCGGCGCGGCATTGCAAGAGCTGGCCTTATGACCAGGCTGACCACAGCGGAAACAAAGACCACAGCAATCGACCTCTGAGGTGCATCGTACTCCCACGTGTCCTTCTCTCATGCACCTGTAGCACCTGAGGGGCTTATTTGCCAGAAGCTTGACTCGTGCAAAATCCCAGCCTACCACCAGTCTGGGACCATCTTTTAATTTTCGAGCTGCCGCGACGGGACAGCTGACCAGTACTGTCCGTAGGCCGGAGAAGCCCGGACGAATTGTTCCCACCTTAACTTGATCTAGCGGGCATTCTCCGGCCTTTGCAACAGCAGCTGCGACCACTTCCGTGGTTACAGAGTCATCCAAGTCCATTATGCGCAGATCTGCGCACTTGACGGGCCTGGACACTCTGACGTCCTCTGCGTCAAGGGACGCCTTTAGCTTTTCAGCAAAGGCGTCTGCTTGAGGGCCGGTGTTGACACCAGGGATCTCTAGTTTGATGGCTCCGGTAGCAGCGTACTTAAACCGGATGCCCGTAATACCAACATCGCTGAGCTGAAATTGGGATTTCGCTTTCAGGATGACATCTGCGTAAGTGAGGCCTCGCTTTTGCGCTTCCGGTTGCATCGTCAATACAACAGCCGCTGACCGGGGTGCACGAAGCCTGTCACTTTCCTTCTTCGCGGTTTTGGCCTTTTGTTGGATCGCCTTCTTGGCCTTCTTCTTGGCCCCGACTGTCTCCCATTGGCCTTCGCCAAGATAGGACGCCGCGGAGCTCTTCTGAGTGGGGACTTGGGTTGAAGTTCCCGGGGTACTCGGAGCTACACTAACAGCCGTCTTCTTCCCCTTGCCCTTACCCTTTTTAGCTTCTAGAGACATAAGAGGTACCGGGACAGACTGGATCACCTCCGTCAGACAATCAGGCTGCGCTTCCGTCCTTGGGGCTGAGGTTTTTGCCGCATAAGTTGTTTTCGAAGCAGTTATGCGGTCCGCAGCAAGGGGAGGTCGCAGCTGTTTTCCCTCAAGGACACCGAATCGGGCACTTAGGCTCGCCATCTCCTGCCGGAGCTTAGCCAACTCCGACTCTTGAGACTGTGGCTGCCTCACCTCCTTACGTAGCTCCCGGTGGTACTTAGCCATTTCTGCTTTGAGCTCATCTATTTCCTTCTGGTGTTCCGCCACTTGGACTTCCAGCCGGGTGTTTTGCGCTTGGAGCCTGGCAGTTTCCCTCGACGAGGTGCGCCGAAGGAGAGCTTCGGCAGTCTCTACAATGGAAGCAGTGGCCTCCCTTAGTGTTTTCTTATACACACCGCTGAGGCCTTTGGATACCTTTCCGACTTTTTGTATGGCCGCAACAGCATTCGTCAGCCTCTGATTGAGGTCGTTGGCAGAAAGCTCATCCACCAAGACCTCAGACGACTCCAACAGACAAATTGCTTGACCAGTGGACCCCTTGTCAGCCAGTTTTGCGCTCTGCCCCTCCTTCTCTGCTATCTCTTCCGCCATTTTTAGGGCCGTTAGGTCTTTTTGTGCTTTTACCCAACCAACGCACTTCCCTGTCGTCACCGGCCTCCTTTTTCTTCCTTGTGCCGTAGCGACTTTAGGGGCTGGTACATCCTCATCGCTCAGGGCCAGGTTTGACCCCAAGAGCTTCGGTCTGGGATGCGTTCTCTTCCGCAATTGCGCCCGACTACCACTCGCTGCGCTCGCTCCACTCTCCATACTAATTATGCTTGATGTGAGGTCAAGGTCTGACTCCACATCCACTTCCTCCACCAATCCAATTGGTTCGTTTTGTGTGTTTTTTAAATTGTTCTCCATATAGTTCCCACGAGTTGTAAGGATATAGATGTCCACCTAGGCAGAGCCTATTTACCTAGGTAAGCCTATATACTGTAGAGTGCGGCAGGTGCTCTACAGGGGAGGCGCTAACGACTGAACTCCCTCCAGCCATTCATCCTCTCGCCGCGCCTCAAAACTTAGGATTGGGTGGTTTTTTATCTTAGAGGTATCCTTCCTCTGGACCAGGCGGTTAAGCCAAGTCCCCGACGGCGGTATTATACATACCTGCGTTCGCTGTCCGGGCAATTCGACTCAGCGAACCCGCCGAAAGTTCTCTCCTTTAAGGATTCCTCTCGAGGAGAGAAACAACGGCCGCATTGATGCGCCTGCATCGCTGCGGCATGGCCACGTCCTTTGTCGATCGAACACCGTCGACCGATCAGGAGCAACCCCTCTTTGTGTCTCTCTTAGTCAGATCTCTCACTTGGGCCTTTCCGGCATGAGTAACTCTACCGGCGAAGCCCCAAGATCATTGAGACGCGCAAGCCCCACCACGACGACAACGTGGAGACACCCTCGGTGGGGTACTCCTTTGGTACCTACTACGCTTTGGAATGGGCAACTAGTTTCCTCTTTCTGACTGACTGACTCTTTGACAATTCAAAAGTGCCTGTAATTGGTTTAATTTAACATACTTTGAGTTTTTGCATAGTTTAAAATTGAAAATATTTATAGTATTTAACTATTTATTTACTAACAGATATTGACATAAAAATATATATCCTAACCTAACACTATTTTTTAGGGTTCCGTACCTCAAAAGGAAAAAACGGAACCCTTACAGGATCACTTGTTTGTCTGTCTATCTGTCTGTCAGTCTGTCAAGACCGTTTTTCTCAGGAACGGGTGGAGGTATCAAATTGAAATTAATATCAAATACGTAGGCCTGTGGTTTCTTGAAGTCCTAAAAAACTCAAGCTTCTAAGTCAATGCAATAAAAACATACGGCCATTTATGCGTCATATTTTAATACTCGCAAGCAAATCAAAACCTATAGGGTACTTGCCGTTGTTCTAGAATCATGAAATTTAGTAAGAAGCAAGGTCATATAACACAAATAAAGGAAAAAGTCCGAAAATTGTTAATTTGTAATTCTATCACATAAAAAAAATGTTCAAGTCTGTCAGTCCTTCAAGACCCTTTTTCTTAAGGACGCGGAGAGATATCAAGTTTAAATTAATATTACATACGTAAGTCTAAAAAAATAAAGCGTCTAAGTCAACGCAATCAAAAAATACGGCCATTTTGCGACACATTTTCATACTCGCAATTGTCGCAAGTAAATCAAAACCTATATAGGGTACTTCCCGTTGACCTAGAATAATGAAATTTGGCAAGAAGCAAGGTCTCCCAGCACAAGTAAAGGAAAAAGTCCGAAAATTGTGAATTTCTAATTTTTTGAAATAAAAAAAATTTTTTGGGATCCAATGTTATGTTACCTAAGTTTGTTTCTGGGATAAATTCTTTTCAACTACAGAACCCTTCATTGTGCGTGGTCTGACACGCACTTTTACTCTTTCCCACTCCTGGGCAAAGGCCTCCCTCCACTACTCCTTCCATCTTTCGCAAGCAGGAGCGTCTTCTTCCCAGTTTTGACGGAACCTATCCAGCTCATCCCGCCATCTCCTCCTTAGGGCACCAGTTCCGTGCTATTTGGGCCCACACTGTCCAACAACCTAAAATATGGCGTCGAAATATCCTCCGCATAGCTGTCGACTGGTAATGTAGAGACTGGTGGCATTGCCACGTTGTATTGGTAATTCTTTAGCTTCTGGCCAAGGTAAAAGCCAGCCCTTAAGGGTCAGGGGAATTGTCAAATAGCCGTTTGGGGATTTCGTTGAACAAACCATGAGCACTCAGACCCCACGGCCCAAATGGACCTACTATATGAGCATAGCAACTTCAATGAAGTCTCATTCTTACCTGGACACGGCTAACTCTTTATAACCTTACGTGGTAGACCACGACCACCACCATCACCACCACCATCGTGATCGACCGGTCTGTTGGTCGATCGGTAATTGGAGAATTTTCACTTCTTGTTATATTGAACTTAAAAACAAGAAATTTAAATTCTCCAATTAAGACAAATATAAGATCTCCCTTAAAAGGTCAATTAAATTCAATTCCAGTAACCAAGAATTTCAGTTTCCGTCATTCTTAATAAACATCAGAAAAATATTGGTTTTTATCGACAAGTGAGTTTTCTGTCAGGACAACTTCACATCCCTACTGGCGTCGTGTGTAATTTATTTCCCATTCAGTGTACCTACTTGCGTCGATTATTATTATTGTTCCACGAACTGCGCCGGCGCAGAATGTATAACATTGTAGCAATATGTCGCACTCTACAGTCTCTGCAAAGTTATTGTTTCATACAAATTGCTGGTGGGGAGTTAACGTACATTTTGAGTCTCAACACTATTAATACTTACCTCTGTTAAATGGTTTCAAACGCTCAGAAAAATCTCTATAATTTTTCTTTTAGCGCATGAGAAATCTTTGTCTCATTTATAATGTTTAAAAAAATATCGTCTATAACTACTTCACTAAAACCCGTTGTAACCAAAGTCGCTTCCCGCTGTCTGTCTGCCCCTATGTAGGTATGCTTAGATCTTTATAACTACGCAACGGATTATGATGCGGTTTTTTTTAATAGATAGTGTGATTCAAGGGGAAGGTTTATATGTATAATAAACGCGGGCGAAGCCGCGGGCAAAAGCTAGTGGAAAATAAACGGAACTGATATCGGGGAACAGAAATTTTTCTTACGGTTAAAATCCGAAAAATTTACTCATCAAATATATTTTTTTACATAAAGTACCTCTATAAAAGGGAATTCATCCAATCATTGCTCCTAATCTTGTGTGGCCGCAGTTCTATTTCACGGGATATTTAACTGAGAGGGACAGACATATCTTCTAGTGTAAGTTAGAAAGGGATGCTGCTAGAGTTATCTTCGCAGGGCAGGAAATGAGACATCAAAGCGGTCGGCAGTGACCGCGCCAATTAGATAGGCCTCAATGACGTGCAGGATGTCGGGCTCGAAGTAGTTCTTCGAAATACACAAAAGATTATTTTGATGATGCAATTTTATGTAGAACACGCATTTTTGAGGCCCTGTGAAAGTTACGTGACTGGGACTAGGGCGCCAAAAGTTGATGTCGCACATTAGGAAGAATGTCGGAATGGTCCATGTACATGGACCATTACCTACTATTTCTCAATCAGCGGTATCTGTTTTATTAAGAAATAGAAGCATCGCTTCTACGTCTAATTCATGACTGACTAGACTAATTATTAACAGGCTACTTTAGGAAGGTCACCCCCTATTAAAAGGGACTTTAACATAACTGCCGAAATGTGTACTGTACACCCAATAGATATCTTCTTCGTCATATACAACGTGTGGCCGCTATACGACATTAACTAAAGACACAGGTAGTGCTAATAGCCAGTACTTAATACTACTACTACTACTACTACTACTACTACTACTTCTTACCATGTTAAAATAATTAAAAAACAAAAAAAAAATACAAACGAAATAATAAAATAATACTTAACTAAAATTAAGATTATTACTTATCTGCAAAGAACTCATTCATGAAGCTATTGTTCTATGTCAGTTGGTAAGGTCTTTGACTTTGACCCTTTTTTTTTTGTTCATCGTTTGTCTATTGTTGACGACACGGTTGGCGCAGTGGTTGAGCGATTGACTGCTGCGCAGCTTGTCGCGGGTTCGATTCCCGCACGGAACAAATATTTGTACGACCTACAAGTATTTGTTTCGAGACTGGGTGTTTTTCTATCTATAATATGTATGTATTTACAAAAAATAAAATAAAAAATGTATATAAGTAGTTTATCAGCCATCTCGTTACCATAACACAAGCATTAGGTTGCTTAGCTTGGGACTAGATGGCGTTGTGTGAAATGTCTAAGGATATTTATTTATTTATTTATTGTTCTGACCCAGCTGTGAGTAGCTTCATGAATGATTTTTTTTTGCACAACCCCCAGAAAAAAACTCGAGTGGCGTGACCATATTCTTCTCGTTCGTTTTAATTTCATCTCTGCGCTACAGGTTGCTATATTAGAAAATTGTAAATAAATAAATAAATAATGACGTTTAATGAAATTAAAATGTCTTTACCAAACGAAAACGCGGAACCGTATACGCGCGTATCAAGTTAATTTCGTCAAAGCAGCAGCACATTAATTGCTGTCCGTTAGTCCCGCTAAAACTCGAAAAACGGCATGACCGATTTGATTTTTTTTTTGTTTTATTCTCCTCTTTACTGGGGTGGTTTATAATATTTGTATGGGAACACCTTACCCCACGGGGAAATACAGTCGTAATGCTATGTTATGTTTTAGAAAAGATTTTCCTTGACAGGAAAACTATTCCCGTATTATCACTTGTCTTGTTATCCTAGTAGTTGCTACGAAACTTAGGTTACACTAAAAAGCACATAGTGCAAAAAGTTTTGGTGCAAATAATTAGTCTCGTCTTTTCAAATTTTCACCATTTGTATGTTTCCTGGGCATCCTTAGAAGAATCAGCAGTTGCTTATCTGACCTCATATTGCTAATTACATAACAGCCTATAATGTTCCCACTACTGGGACACAGGCCTTCTCTCTCCGAGAGGGAGCGGGCCGTAATCCACCACGCGGGCCCAGTGCGGGTTGGTAGATGTCACGTCCTCGAATTTTTGGTTCTAGGACATGCCGCTGCCGGTTTCCTCACGATATTTTCCTTCACCATTTTGAGAGCAGTGGTGATGAAATTATATATACAAAGTAAAGCCGACGACCTACAAATCTTAGGTAAGTCGGGGCCATTCCCACTGGGCCACCACTGCTCCAATTGCTAATTGCCACGATGGTATCCCACACCAATTCGCACTCAAAAACTCCTCAAGCCCTCTTAAACCAATTGAGCTACTGGTAATCCTATCCGGGTCATCATAACCCTAGGTCCCAATTTTAATTGTCGTCTGGCTCGGCGTCTGCTGGCTTATAATTATACAATCAAGTGTTATAGCGCTCTGCCCAATAGTTACGGCCAAACAATTTTGTTGTAAAGTAGGCCGTACGTCAGATGGTGACAATCCAATACAATGCGTTTCAACTAAAAATAGGAATGACCTTGCGTCATATTGTGAAGATTTAGCAAAATAGCACCTTGTTTACACATTTGCAAAGTCAGTGACATATTACAAAAACAAATTCCAAAAACAGAACTAAAATGGATAAAGTTAGCACTACAAAACTTTGCAAGCCTTAGATTATTTCTAGTTTCAGTTGACAGTTAGAGGTCATTGACGTTCCTATTCTTAGTTGAATCGCATTGTATGCTGGCCTGTTATTCTGTCGAAACTCCGTACTACGCTAGGCCAGCTGAAGGTATTCTTCTTCTTTTCGTTTCTACGGTACATCCGTGGGTACATATGTTTCTTATATTGTTTGGGCCCAGTATGTAGCCACATTTATTGCGACATCAGAGACAATGTTTAGGTCGTCAAGAAGCCGCTGGGCAGTTTTAAGAAGATACCGCGGCCCTGGCATAGGCAACTGAAGGAACACGTGTGGGTTTTAGTCAGTAAAAGTCTGACACGCCCTTCCGCTCCACCCAGAGCGGGAGAAGTTATTTGATGATTTCCCACCCTCAAAAAAAAAAAAAAAAGGCTGCTGGTGAACGGACATTTGGGACTAGCAGATGGGAAATAGTCCGTTTAGGTGCACAGCACTCGCAATGGATGTTGGATTAATCTATAATGCCACATTTCGCCAAATTATGTTTGCAGCGGCTTACTTGGGCACGTAATCGATTTAATGCGTTCCATTATAGGCCGCTGCAGTTCACGAACGGGAGGTAGGTGGTCTTGGGGTGGTGGATAGATACCTCTCTTACTCTCTTCCCACAATTTACTTCGCTCTTTAGGTGGCTTGTCTTAGATTGCCTGCGAAGGCCATAGTTTTTATCACTGAGATGCGGGGTACTGTACATACTACATACATACCGTTATATTGATGCTATAAATTAATAATTAAATAAATGTGACACTTGTGAGAATTTCGCTAATGAATAAGTTATAGGGAATGTTAGTAAGCTGTAGCTGTAAGCTTTTACCAGTTATATTCAGTAGGTACTTCTAGTAACTTCAATATTCAATCACCATAGCAAGCAGCTGAGGTGTCCGAGTGGTTAAGGAGTTGGACTCGAAATCCAATGGGTTCTGCCCGCGCAGGTTCGAATCCTGTCCTCAGCGAAACAGTTTTGTTAATTCTATGACATTTTATTTGTCCTTTGTTTCAATTTATTTGGGGTCCGCACATGTCTTTTTCTTCTATACATCTTAGCCGTCATCTAATAATTCACTTTCTTATTAGTCATAGCTGTTGCCCGCGGCTTTGCCCGCGTGGATGTCAATACTTCCCCATTTCAATCGGATTTTGTTCACAATTTCATGGGTTTTAATTTTTTGCGCCGAACCCTAATTGTTTTTCTAAAATAAAAGTAGCCTAAGGTACTTCTTATAACATCAGCTGCCAGTGAAAGTCCCGTCAAAATCGGTCCAGCCGTTTCGGAGATTAGCCGGAATAAACAGACAGACTGGCTATGCCATCTCTTGATGGTAGGTTAACCAGACGTTTGCTACGCCTGGACAGGAATGGCCTGCGCCTAGTGACGGGGACTATCACAGGGCACTGCTCATTAAATAAACATTTCCATACAATAGGAATAACGGACAGTCCCCTGTGCAGGGCTTGCCTGGAGGCTGAGGAAACCGTTACGCACGTGCTCTTTGAATGCACAGGCGTCGCACAGATTAGGATAAAAACTCTTGGTACACCCGGATCCTTCACAGATGTTCTGAACAGATTGGGAGACTTGATTGACTTCTGGAGTGAGGTGGGCTGGTTGGAGTAGGCCCCGACGGCCGATATGGCCCACGCACAATGGTCCAAATAAAGGACTAAGTGCGGAAACCATACCCTCTAACATAACATAACATAACAGACAGACTGGACTGGTGGTGGATTGGTCAGTGGATGTGTGACAATATTTACTTACTGAGACTTCTCCGTGACTCGGAAAGCAATTTGGGCCGTTGGTCCCGGCTGTCATTCGTGGATATTTGATAGTCGTTACGGGTCGTCAGAAGCCCGAAAGTCTGACAACCAGTCTTACCAAGGGGTATCGTACCTGTAACTGCGTTGTGGAGGTCAGATTGGCAGTCAATCAATCTGCCTAGCCTTTTCCCAACTATGTTGGGGTCGGCTTCCAGTCTAACCGTATGCAGCTGAGTACCAGTATTTTACATGGGCGACTGCCTATCTGACCTCCACAACCCAGTAACTGGGTAATACAATACCCCTTGGTAAGACTGGTTGTCAGACTTTCGGGCTTCTGACGACCGGTTACGACTGTCAAAGATCCACGAATGACAGCCGGGACCAACGGCTTAACGTGCTTTCCGAGGCACGGAGGAGTCTCGTTATGTAAAGATGGTCACCCATCCACTGACCAAACCCGGCAAGCGTAGCTTAACCAGATGGATCGATCCGTGCGGCTGTTATTGCTTAGCCACGATTTCGGCTGTTACTACGTAGCAGTCGCTCCATGTAAAATACTGGTATTCAGCGGCGTCCCCAGCATAGTTGGGAAAAGGCTAGGCAGATGAAGAGGAAGTTAGTGCTATCTGAAAGTTCCCAGCGATGTTGCGTTGACCCCGGCGGGCTATCGACTGGCTGTCTGCTGTCTGGCACGTAGCCCGTATCCCGCACTACACGTACAGTACCTACTCCCGTCGGATAGACCAGGCTATAATTTAGGATGATTATCCTAACTGTTGGGGATAGGGCTGACAGGTTTTGGAAAATGGTCATTGTTTTTCTTTCGTGAGAAATTTTTCCTTTTTTCGGAGCTTTAATTTGGATGGTGGCTCTGTAGCTGAAATAAATTAACGTTGGACTGGTATTCTAGTCAATTGAGACAATATTAGTCTTTACTTTACTATCACAAATAAACTAGTAGTTCTGTTAATGATTCCGTTGAGAAAAAACCGCTTTAGAGCGAGTCGGACTCGCGCACAGAGGGTTCCGTTCCGATTTTGACAAAGTGTGCTATTTAGAGACATCGTTTTATTTTTCCTGTAATCTTTATATAAACTTACATCATGTATACAGGGTGAAATTTGTATCGTTTTAATCCTCTTAAGGGGTCATTGTACTTATCATTATGAACAACTTTTACTATGAGACCAAACCTGAAATCGCGAAAAAAAAATCAGATGTTCAGTACATTTTGACGAGTTTGATGTAGATAAATGTACTTACTGAACAGCTGATTTTTTTTTCGCGATTTCAGGTTTGGTCCCATAGTAAAAGTTGTTCATAATGATGAGTACAATGACCCTTTAAGAGGATTAAAACGATTAAAATTTCACCCTGTATAATAATTTCAGATTTTTCTCTATGCAAACTTCGGAGATAACGGGGGGAACGGTATTTTTTTTTTTACATTTTTCATCAAGTCGAAAACTATGCGGCCTAGAAAAAAATAAAAAAATGTTTGAGAATGTGCAAATGGCGTTCTTTCATATGATACCCCACATGCCTTAGTAGCTCCACTTCGAATTTTTAAGACCTCCTTTCAGTCTCTATTGCAAAACAAAAAAAAAACATGATTGTTATTTCTTTCTTATTTGCAAAATAGTTGGGCAAACGTCATCTAAAACTGTTCCAAATTTCAAGTCGATAGCATTAGTTCTTGAGATATCCATTTGTGACAAACAAACAGACAGACTGACAGACTGAGTCACACCATAAGGGTTCCTTTTTACCATTTTGGTACGGAACCCTAAAAAGGATGGTGCTATAGGTCGTATATAGCTCCGTCTCTCTCTCACACTGGAGCCAAGATGGATCCATGATCTTTTTTCACGTCACTGTTGGTCACTTTGAGGACAAACGTCCATAGACGTCATAACAATAAAACTTCTATACGACGATGGACGCTGCTAGCCTGTTGTTGATCAATCTGATAAAAATCTTTAGACGCCTATAAATAGTGATTCTTCATAAACTATGGTGGTGGTTTTTAACCGACTTTTCAAAAATAAAGAGGAGGTTATCAATTCATCGCGTATATACAGGGTGGCCGGAACATTGACGTCCAAAAATAAAATTTCGGTCCCTCGTATCGTGGGGTATTCGAATCACCCCCATGTATGTTCCGCGACTTTTCATAGTTTTCGAGTTATGAATTTTTTTCTGAATGTTTGAAAATTTTCGACCTGACCAACCTAAAAAAATTCTAAAAAAAAAAGTAGAGGGTTTTATCGAGTTTCTTTTTTTGCAACTGAATTTTCATAAGTAGTACTTTTATGCATAAAATAATCAGCTTCGTAACTGTGATGAAAGTTATGAAAATGTTGATCTAAAGTGAAAAATTTACGTTCGGTAAATTATGACTCAAATTTTCAACTTTAAATAAAAATCTTAACAGGTGACTTCATAATTCCTAAGTAGGCTTCAAGAATGCGCCAGACTCTCAGCTTTCATAATCATAAAAAAATGAAGTACTTAATAGGGCTACTTTGTTTAAAATCGGCCTTCAAAGACAGCGAGGTGGAAAAATTCTTAAAATTACCCATCTGAGTAATTATTTTTTTTTGGCTATTTTCTCGTTCCTAAGGTTAATTAATGATAAGAATACTGAAAACTAACCACATTATATTCAATATTCATAATTACCACACGTGGGCGAATGAAAATCCACTCGAAGTGAGAGCTCGAAGCGATGTTGAAATGTCGAAACATTTCAACATCGCTTCAGCGTTAACTTGTGGTCTGGTATCCTCAATGGCGAACTAATTGGTCCGTTTGAACTGCCGTCCAGACTTGATGGAGAAACATACAAAAACTTTTTGGAAAATGAACTTCCATTGTTGCTGGCAGATGTGAATCTCGAACTCAGACGAACCATGGTGTTGCAAAATGACGGCGCCCGTGTCACTATGCAACCCAGGTCCGAAATTACTTAGATGAAACATACCCCAACAGATGGATCGGACGCAGCGGACCAATTAGGTGGCCTCCACGCTCACCTGATCTCAACCCCATCGATTTCTTTATTTGGGGCTATTACAAGGAAATAGCATACGCCCGAGACTGTTCAAGTGAACAAGAGCTGAGGCAGTTGATTGCAGAAGCTGAACGTGTTGTGAGAGAGAACAGAGACGCTTTTAGACGATTGCCAGACAATTTCTTACGTAGGTGTAGAATGTGTATTGCTGCTGGTGGTGGCCACTTTGAAAACCTTTTGTAAATGTTAAAAATAAATTAAGTACTTTTTTCACATTATCATCTGTGTTTTATTCAAAACCACTTTTTACGTAAAACTTTTCTTACCCAACTCTGAAGCTATTTGTTGGTTAGTTTTCAGTATTCTTATCATTAATTAACCTTAGGAACGAGAAAATAGCCAAAAAAAAATAATTACTCAGATGGGTAATTTTAAGAATTTTTCCACCTCGCTGTCTTTGAAGGCCGATTTTAAACAAAGTAGCCCTATTAAGTACTTCATTTTTTTTATGATTATGAAAGCTGAGAGTCTGGTGCATTCTTGAAGCCTACTTAGGAATTATGAAGTCACCTGTTAAGATTTTTAATTTATAGTTGAAAATTTGAGTCATAATTTACCGAACGTAAATTTTTCACTTTAGATCAACATTTTCATAACTTTCATCACAGTTACGAAGCTGATTATTTTATGCATAAAAGTACTACTTATGAAAATTCAGTTGCAAAAAAAGAAACTCGATAAAACCCTCTACTTTTTTTTTTAGAATTTTTTTAGGTTGGTCAGGTCGAAAATTTTCAAACATTCAGAAAAAAATTCATAACTCGAAAACTATGAAAAGTCGCGGAACATACATGGGGGTGATTCGAATACCCCACGATACGAGGGACCGAAATTTTATTTTTGGACGTCAATGTTCCGGCCACCCTGTATATATTTTTTTTATGTTTGTACACCGATTTCTCCGTCAGTTGGGGACCGATTTTAAAAATTATTTTTTTATTTGATAGGGTATGCTCTCGAGGTGGTCCCATTGTCACCAAGTCAGAATTTGATGAGGGGATCCCATGGAAATCGAAATTTTATAGGTACACCTATAGAGTTTTGGGTAGTTTTTATAGTAACTTGTGCATTTCCTCTCGAAAAGCACCATTTGGTGAGGTGGAACTGGTGATGAAGACCACATATGGCCATCGGAACTACTCAATAATACATAAGTATTTTACGGGTTGCTATTCGATTACCAATTTATGCTCGTCCGTCACAATGCAATATCGGGAAGTGGAGCTGATGGTAACTTCATCATCAGCTCCAGTTCTCCGGGTTCTTACTAGGAGAACTCCTCAACAATTAACGTCCCTGCATCGGGAAAAGCAATATTTTGTAAAAGATAATGAACAGTTGACTTTAGGCTATTGTAACTTAGATAAATTACAAAGTGACCCACTAAAAAGTGAAAAATAAAAACTTTTTTACAAAAAAAAAACCGACTTCCAAAAAAAAACTGCAAAGTGAAAAATAACTTTAATTTCGGAAGTCGGTGGCAAAAACTAAAATACAGATCCAAAGACACCGACTTACGAAATTAAAGTTATTTTTCACTTTGCAGTTTTTTTTTTGGAAGTCGGTTTTTTTTTGGAAAAAAGTTTTTAAACGGATATTTTAAAGTAGGTACTCTTTGATACAACATAATCAGCCCTTACTCCATCTTTTAAAAACGTTCGATATTCTTTTACAAACCCAGTTTTTGAAACTCTCCAGCCCTAATCTAGCTTCCACACAGATCGTCTCGATTCGCACCGGGGCGCGGGGCCGCACTTGACCGTACGTTACCTACATAAGGGTAACTACAAACGTGCGCGAACAATATTTTACTGATACTCCGTTATGTCTGCGTAATGTTGAGCTTCACCGATGGGGCCGCAAGGTTCTGGAGTGTCGACCGCGTACCGGAAGACGTGCCCGCGACTTCGTCCGCGTGAAATTTATTTTTCCCCCGACCCATGTCGCATCGCATGGGCTTTTTTTTTTTACTTCTCCCGCTCTGGGTGGAGCGGAAGGGCGTGTCAGACTGCCACTTCGTTTTTGCATAGCGTTCTTTCCGACTTTTGTTCTTTTTGCTCGGCTCCTGCTGGGGTCCTAGCGTAATATTAAAAAGCCTTATAGCCTAATAACATTATTTCACAAGAATTGCTTCATTATCTCAGCTATTCTTTATTTATATTCTTAGGACCATTTCTTTATAATAAAGTAAACGCAATTTTGTCTATGACTGCATTAAACACGGTACATTGCAAAAATGTAATTAAAACTTGGTTACAAAAATTGTCTTATGATGACACAGAAAAGTTACTGCTTGTTTTAAGTTAAATATTATTTTTAATTCAATGTTTTCAATTCATTAGTCTGTTATGTTATTCATTATTTATGTATTATCATCAATCTTAGGAAATATTTATGTAAACTAATTTGCAATTATGATACCTGAGATACAGGTTTATCCTAGTTCAGGTTAATCCCATTATTATACAGGGTGTCCGGTAAAGAATGGATAACCGTGGAATAGCATATTACAGACATGATGACCGTTCTTAAAAAAATACAAAAAAAAAAATATATATTTTTAAGAGACTCCAAAAAATCATAATGTACGCACGACAACAGATCAAATTTTCAGTATAAGCTGATCTCGCATTGTATAGGATTTCCTTACAATGAGAGGTCAGTCTAAACTAGAAATGTATAGCTTGATGTGTAGCCGTGTGTACCTACTAGTGGGAATATTTTTTTTTTGTATTTTTTTAAGAACTGCCATCATGTCTGTAATATGCTATTCCAAGGTTATCCATTCTTTACCGGACACCCTGTATACCTACCATTTTAGTTTAAGCCTTAATATTGTAAATATGCATTATTTAAATTAATAAATAAAATAAATAAATAAAATATTCGAATAATTAAATTCAGAAAATAAAACGCAATATACGCTCTATTATTAGCAATACCATATAAGACAATTTAGCTAACGTCTTCAAACCGAAGTTATTGCTTCAACTTTAGCTAGGTATTTTATTACGAAACACCGATCGAATACGGTATATAATTACTCTGCTGCGGGCAATACTACCGCGGTATTGCCAGCTCAATAAATTGCACTCGACATGGGGTCCGGCGTACTGGTTGGAGAAACAACGTTTGCTTTCATTATTTTATTATTTAGCTATTATTGTGATGCATGCTTCAGTGGTCTGGAATTTATAAGATTGGAGCGTAGGTAATCTTCTGCTGACCTCAGGGAAGACGGCGCACAGTGGTCACGTGCTGCCTTGCACATTTGCATAGTTAGGTTTCGGAGAGATCCCTTTACAGTCTCCCCAGAGATGTGCCCTAAAAGGCGTTGCACAGAGGGGGTTCCGGATTGGTCTTTTGAGAGGTAACGGTGCCCCTTCCATGTGCAGATGATGACCACCGGGGTGGTTTTAGTGAGGTAAAACTCCCACACTCCCCGGTCTTTTCCCCAAAGCCCAGGCGCCTTTTGAAGGTTTCCCGCCGACAACAAAAAAAAAAAAAAAAAAAAAGGTAATCTTCTGCAGATCCCACACCTACTTATGCCTCCTCTCATTGAAAAGGATACATGACCCCTCTTAGTCAAGAGTTAAGAAACCACTTAAAATGGTTTCCCGATTTAAATATTCTGTAAGAGTTACTTAACCAGCAACCAAATCATTCTGCCTAGCCTTTTCCCAACCAGCTGGATACCAGTATTTTACATGGAGCGACTGCCAATCTGACCTCCACAACCCAGTTACTGGGTAACACGATCTGGGTTGTCAGACTTTCGGGCTTCTGACGACCCGTAACGACTAAGAAACAAATCAAGTGCTATGTATTTAATTTACCCCGTGGTGTTTTACAGCTTAGCAAGTTTTTATAATTATAAAAGCTTTTAAAAAGAAAAAATAAAGGCAGACAGGTGCAACGTGACGATGCGACGCGACGCAGTGCGACGCGATTCTGGTAGAACAATTTCCATGGAGTTCTCATAGAAATTTGTTCTAATAGAGTCTTCTTTCTTATATCTATGGTCACGCAAGCCTTCAAAGTGCCTTCAAAGTGTGTGTAAGGATTATAGTTTCATTTTCATTTTGCGATATCTTTTATTTTTCATATAAATCTACTTTGATGCACTTAACAGTCATCAGCTCTGGTATCTGGTGGCATCAGCTGCCAACTGGTTAGCCTAAAACACAGATCAAGTTACCTTCTTCTCATCCTCAGATCTACGGACGATAAACAACCTAAAAAGTTTATACAGGGAGTAGGTAATACCGGCTGGTATCCGCAACTCCACGACAATGCGCGTATTTTGCGTATCATAAAGTACAAGGACTATTACAAAGGTGTGTTCAAAAAGGGTGGTCCATCAACCTGAACAACTTTCTCCATGGGACCAACATGGTAACCGCGGAAAAATAATCAGCCATCCCATACATTTGGATCGAGTAGGTTTTGAAGTTTTGTATGGGACAGTTGATAATTTTTTCGCGATTACGATAGTGGTCCTATGGAGAAAGTTGTTCAATTTTATGGTCTGCACCACATCCTTTTTGACCTTGTAGAGTTGCAATAAGGAATATTTTTGAAACTCAAGTTCTGCTAGGAAGGCTTTGATACAACTCCATGTAAATAAAGAAGAAAATTATGGGGAAGCGTAGGTACTAAACTGTCGGCAAAAGGGCCCTAATCTTCAGTAATGATCACCGATTGTTGCTCCTCAGTTCATTGTGAGATGAGAATACCTAGTAGGCACAAGGATATACTAGTGTTAAGTCGTGTCAGTAATTGTTTTAGGTCACGAATTCACGAAGAGTTGGTCACGAGTTCATGACACTTCCTCGAGGATGCTGTGAGTTCGGCCCATGGAACTAACTGGGAGTGGGACTAATTAATCTTTATGAATCAGCTTTCATTAAATGGGTTTTCTGATTTTATTGACATATCGTGAGGTATCCTTCTTCAGACGAGCGAGTATGGTGATAAATGATATTTATTTAGTAGGTAAGTTGATGATAAGATTTTAACACTGTCAATTTTTTATTTTTTTATTAAGGTCCTTTCTCCTTCGGACGACTCTGGTGATGAATTCATAAGAACATAATTGCTTCCTCTATGGGAATAGGCCAAATGGTTAACAATATGGACTTTGTAGTCAATCAATCTGTCTAGCCGTTTCCCAACTATATGTTGGGGTCGGCTTCCAGTCTAACCAGATGCAGGTGAATAACAGTATTTTACATGGGGTGACCGCCTATCTGACCTCCACAAGTAACTTTAACTAATAAGACTGGTTGTCAGACTTTCGGTCTTCTGACGACCTGTAACGACTGTCAAAGATCCACGAATGACAGTCGGGACCAACGTCGAGACACGGAGGAGTCTCGGTACGTAAATGTGGTCACCCATCCACGGACCAACCCCAGCAAGCCTAGCTTAACCTGGTGGATTGACCCATGCGGCTTTTAGTTATTACTTAGCCACGAGCTCCTCAATATGGACTTCAGCGGCGGATTCGTACCAAATAAATTAAAGAATTGAATCTGCACAAAACCAAGGGCCTTTTATGTTATATTAAAAGGTACTTTCATACCCACAGTACATAAATATCGCATCAAAGTAAATACCGCTGCGGACGTGGGGCGCGTTCGATCGTGGGCCGGTCGGCTGCGCAAGAGTAGGGTAACCAAATCGAAACTTAAAAACATACATACAGGGTGTAAGTCTTGTGTAAACAGTGGCAATTTTTTAAAGGGTCATTATACTCATCATTATGAACAACTTTCACTATGGGACCAAACATAATCGCGAAAAAAAAATCAGCTGTTCCCTACATTTTGACGAATTATGCGAACATAAATGTACTCAATTCAATTCAAAAATATTTATTTCGGACAAGGTATATCCATATTTTGGTTAGTTACAATGTTAAGTACTTACAAAACTATGTTAGTAACGACATATAAATAAAACATTGATTGGGCAAAACCATGACCAATGAATAAAATTCTAATTAAGTCAGAAACTTCATCCACCAACCACAGCTTCACCTCGACCGCGTCCCCACAAACAGACACCGCGTACACAAGTGCGTATGTACCCAATGCCCAAGAAAGGGACTGTCGACTTTAACACTCAATGTCTTCAAGATAATATTGGGAGCCTCCCTCACTCTGCTCATAACTGAGGCGATTCTCTTGCGCAAGATAGCGTAGAAATCGTCTGTTCGTGCACGCGCAAACATATCAGACGCACTACAGTAGCGAGGCAAACCCAACATTACCCTGAAGGCATTGTTATATTGGACACATGACTGACTTGTACTGAACACATGTTTTTTTTTTCGCGATTTCAGAGTTAGTCGCATAGTAAAAGTTGTTCATAATGATGAGTACAATGACCCCTTAAAATATTGCCACACACACACTTACATAAATAAAAAGAGAAGTCCAGATTGACTGACTCATCAACGCCCAGCCCAAACCCTTGGACCTAGAAAGCTGAAATTTTGCACAGAGCTTCCTTTAATAATGTAGACAAGGAATATGGATGGAATTCCCGGTAGTACATTCCCGTGGGATATTTTCAAAGCGCGGGAAATGCTATTGACCAATCGGCACGCTCCACGCACCGCGCTTCTTTTTCCTGTACCGCTATTGGTCGGCATCTGCCGCCATATTAGCGCGCGCCGCGTGGCATGTTAGTCACTTGCGAGAGAGACGGAACTAACAGCTGCAGTGTATTATGAACCTAATAGTGGTGATCTTAGGTTGATTGTAAGTTTTTAAGCATTCTCGTTAATCTTCGGGGCCATAGGTAATTTCTTTTCTGTGCGAACGAAGATTCACGACTCGCCTTATCAATAATCGAAATCTGAATAATTTTGAAGCAAATTGCTGATCCATTGCTTTATAAGTTCAAAAAATTTGTCTGCTCGACAACGTAAATAACGCAATTTATGTTGTTGAACTATCAAAATGAAACCAATTCCGATTGATACAGGGTGTACGCAATTAGGGTGCGGGTTAGACTTTACGTATCAAAAAACGCTCTCTAGAGAAATACACTAACTTACCTTCATAGATAATGTTGTGACGTCATTCGGTAAATGATATTTGTGTTGCCGAGATGTGACTAAGCTGCGAATGTGCATTTATTTTCCGGGTTTTCTTTAAATTATTCAGAATATACACAATATATTATAAAATTGTCCTGTTATAGCTTTAAAAAATGTCGTTATCGCTGAAACTGAAGTTTATTTTTGTGGAGCAACTTCCAAATTTTTAATTGGCAATATCAAACTATTTTTTTACTATTCGATTTTTTAAAAAGTATTTTTTTCTTTAAACCCTTCTCTGTCCACTGTATTTTTTGCGCGGGTAGTCATACTCGACAATCCAGAAACCAATTTTTGTGAATATTGAGCTAATACCGCGCCTTCATATTTTTATTTCAGTACTTATTCAAGATTTTTTATTTTCAAAAAAAGTTTTTAATGTATAACGGACAAACTTCGGACAGGGAGCCAAAAAACCAGATAAGTCCGGATAAAGCCGCACGGATGGTAACCCTGCGCAGGAGTCGCCGGACGCCGATAAATTGCTGCGCTATCGCTCTGACATTTATCGCAATTTAATTATGCGCCGACACAAAGCTGTGGTGCATGACGCGGGTTTTCTTGCGCTTTTTTAGCTTTTTATTATATATTTTTTTTATAATAAACTAGTATTTTTGAATATTGTTTCTTGTAAGAATTGATTGTGGTTTGAAAAAAAATTGAGGATTTGCTACTGTGGAGAAAATAAACTGTTTTTCTTCTAAATAGTGTACTAACTTACACTATGTATTAAAACAGAAATAATAACTAAGTATTAATAACTTTTTAAGCTTTTGAGTTAAAATAAGTAGCCCATAAATCATTTTAAAACGATTAAGTACAAGTTTTTGAGCGATTTTCATGCAGCGAACAGATTTTTCAGTCATGTAATAGCCGCACGGGTCGATCGATCAGGTTTAGCTACGCTTGCCGCGGTTGTTCCGTGGATGGGTGACCATATTTACATGTATACCGAGACCGCTCCGTGCCTCGGAAAGCACTTTAAGCCGTTGGTCCCGGCTGTCATTCGTGGATCTTATACAGTCGTTACGGGTCGTCAGAAGCCCGAAAGTCTGACAACCAGCCTTAGGTTGCGTTTCCACCCGGGGCGTAACTCCGCTGCCGCGAGAAATCACGGTACAGCGGACAGAGCTCCGGCGGGATCTCATGGCGGCATGGAGAGCGCGACTGTCGCAACCCAGCGCTGGGCACGCCACAATAGCGGCGATAAGTCCCCTCTTTGAGGAGTGGCTAGAGAGGCGCCACGGCGTCCTCACCTTCCGCCTGACGCAGGTCCTCACCGGACACGGTTGTTTCGGGAGGTTCCTGTTTCGCATAAGGCGGGAGGAAACGCCCGGGTGTTTCCATTGTGTAGATCGCCCGGAGGACACGGTGGAGCATACAGTGGAGGTCTGCCCGGCTTGGGCAGAGCACCGCCGTGTTCTCACGGAGGCGATCGGCGGCGGCGATCTCTCGCGTCCGAGCCTGGTCCAGGCCATGGTGCGGAGCGAGAGTGCATGGGAGGCCGTCACCTCCTTCTGCGAAGCAGTGATGCTCGCGAAGGAGGAGGCGGAACGCGTGAGGGAGAGGCAGCCTCACGCGCTCAGTCGCCGCAGGAGACGCCCTGGGCGGCGGGAATCGCGGGGCGATTTCCGGCCACCGTAGGCGCGGGCCTGCGGACGGTGAGCAGCGGGTAGCTCGCCGTCCGGTAAGGACCAGGCCCGAGTCGACGGCGCGTTGTGTTCCACGCGCGCCTCAAAGAGATGTCAGCAAGTGACGGGGCCCAATAGGGCCGACGCCGCTGGGGTCGCGGGTTGTCTGAAAGGGTTACCGCGGCCCTGGCATAGGCAACTGAAGGAACACGGGTGGGTTTTAGTCAGTAAAAGTCTGACACGCCCTCCCGCTCCACCCAGAGCGGGAGAAGTTATTTGATGATTTCCCACAAAAAAGTTGCGTTTCCACCAGAAATGAGCGAGGATGCGTAGCGAGGGATATGTGTAAAACTAACCAATAAGAGCACTAGCTTAGCTCCGTTTCCACCACAAATGAGCGAGGATGCGTAGCGAGGGATGTGTGAAAAAGATGTGTGAAAATCATTTCTGGTGGAAACGGAGCTAAGCTAGTGCTCTTATTGGTTAGTTTTACACACATCCCTCGCTACGCATCCTCGCTCATTGGTGGTGGAAACGGAGCTAAACTAGTGCTCTATTGGTTAGTTTTACACACATCCCTCGCTACGCATCCTCGCTCATTTGTGGTGGAAACGGAGCTAAGCTAGTGCTCTTATTGGTTAGTTTTACACACATCCCTCGCTTCGCATCCTCGCTTATTTGTGGTGGAAACGGAGCTAAGTTAGTGCTCTTATTGGTTAGTTTTACACACATCCCTCGCTACGCATCCTCGGATTCCTCGCTCATTTCTGGTGGAAACGGAGCTAAGCTAGTGCTCTTATTGGTTAGTTTTACACACATCCCTCGTTACGCATCCTCGGATTCCTCGCTCATTTCTGGTGGAAACGGGGCTAAGCTAGTGCTCTTATTGGTTAGTTTTACACACATCCCTCGTTACGCAGCCTCGGATTCCTCGCTCATTTCTGGTGGAAACGGAGCTAAGCTAGTGCTCTTATTGGTTAGTTTTACACACATTCCTCGCTACGCATCCTCGGATTCCTCGCTCATTTCTGGTGGAAACGGAGCTAAGCTAGTGCTCTTATTGGTTAGTTTTACACACATCCCTCGATACGCATCCTCGCTCATTTCTGGTGGAAACGGAGCTAAGCTAGTGCTCTTATTGGTTAGTTTTACACATTGATATATATGTTACACGTTTTACACACATCCCTCGCTATGCATCCTCGGATTCCTCGCTCATTTCTGGTGGAAACGGAGCTAAGCTAGTGCTCTTATTGGTTAGTTTTACACACATTCCTCGCTACGCATCCTCGGATTCCTCGCTCATTTCTGGTGGAAACGGAGCTAAGCTAGTGCTCTTATTGGTTAGTTTCACCACATTCCCTCGCTACGCATCCTCGGATTCCTCGCTCATTTCTGGTGGAAACGGAGCTAAGCTAGTGCTCTTATTCGTTAGTTTTACACACATCCCTCGCTACGCATCCTCGCTCATTTCTGGTGGAAACGGAGCTAAGCTAGTGCTCTTATTGGTTAGTTTTACACACATTCCTCGCTACGCATCCTCGGATTCCTCGCTCATTTCTGGTGGAAACGGAGCTAAGCTAGTGCTCTTATTGGTTAGTTTCACCACATTCCCTCGCTACGCATCCTCGGATTCCTCGCTCATTTCTGGTGGAAACGGAGCTAAGCTAGTGCTCTTATTCGTTAGTTTTACACACATCCCTCGCTACGCATCCTCGCTCATTTCTGGTGGAAACGGAGCTAAGCTAGTGCTCTTATTGGTTAGTTTTACACACATTCCTCGCTACGCATCCTCGGATTCCTTGCTCATTTCTGGTGGAAACGGAGCTAAGCTAGTGCTCTTATTCGTTAGTTTTACACACATCGCTCGCTACGCATCCTCGGATTCCTCGCTCATTTCTGGTGGAAACGGAGCTAGGCTAGTGCTCTTATTCGTTAGTTTTACACACATCCCTCGCTACGCATCCTCGGATTCCTTGCTCATTTCTGGTGGAAACGGAGCTAAGCTAGTGCTCTTATTCGTTAATTTTACACACATCCCTCGCTGTAGAAACGCAGCCTTACCAAGGCGTATCGTAACCCAGTAACTGGGTTGTGGAAGTTATGAAAGGCTAGTTAACTATCAGCCAAACTGACAACATTATGACTACCTATTCGTTTCTACAATAACTAAGCTCTAATTAAAACATCATTCTACATTTTCACACGCCTCATTTTCTTGAAAACCGACCACACATACTAAGATGTCTGTACATATTTTATTTAGCGACTGCATTTGCATTTCCCGTCGTGGCACTAGATCTGTATCGTTCGTCGGCAAGCTTTTGACGCCAGACACACCTGCACGTTTTGTACACGTCTATGTATTTAGTAGAGCTATCGGGAATTAAATGGTTGAACATGAACTATTTGTTTTGTGTATTATTAGCTGGTGAAACTAAAATGCTGTGGAAATGCGTTCCTTGCGAAGCTTATGTGGTGTGACTATGAATGATAGGCTGAGGAATCTATATAAGGTCCCATTAAAATAGGTGGACAAATTTTACAGGGTGTTCTACCCATGAATATGAACAACTTTTACTATGGGACCAAATCTGAAATCGGGAAAAAAAAAACACACTATTTAGGGTGACTAGGGTAATTAGTGACCGATACTTAAGAACACGCATGATTATACTCATGATAACAAACAACTTTTACTATGGCACCTAACCTGAAATCGCGAAAATAAAATCAGCTGCCCCATACATTCATGTTCGCATAACTCGTCAAAATGTATAAGGGAGCAGCTGATTTTTTTTTTCGCGATTTCAGGTTTGGTCCCATAGTAAAAGTTGTTTGTTATCATAAGCACAATCATGTGTTTAAGTATCGGTCACTAATTACCAGTCACCCTAAAATAAAAAGAAAAGCCCTGACTGATTGACTGACTAACTCATCAACGCCCAGCCCAAACCCTTGAACCTAGAAAGCTGAAATTTAGCACAGAGGTTCCCTGTATAATGTAGACAAGGAATAAGAAAGCATTTTCGTTCCCGTGGGATATTTTACGACATCCACGCGGGCGAAGCCGGGCGGGAAGTGCTAGTGATGTAATAAGGCAACGGTGCGGATTAAAAGAAGATGTAGTGACAAAAAATTAAAAGAGTTTGCTTAAATGGTTAAGTGAGGGCGAGGAAGAGGAGGAGGAGCTCGTGGCTAAGTAATAACAGCCGCACGGGTCGATTCATCAGGTTAAGCTACACTTGCTGGGGTTGGTCCTTGGATGAGTGACCATCTTTACATACCGCGACTCCTCCTCTAAGAAGGTATTAGCAAAGAATGAAACACAGCAGGGCAAGGCCTCTTCTCACACAGAGAAGGCACCAGCATTGATCACCACGCTTGCTGCAGACGGGCTGGCGATTTCAGACTTATATTAACTACAAGTCCGGGTTTTCTTACGATGTTCACCGATGTCAGTAATGTCCAAGATAAACTCAGAAAGTACATAATGAATAGAAAAAATCAGATCGGTACTGCCTGTATTTGAACCCGCAACCTCGTGCATGCGAGTGACATAGACAGCCCAAAAATCCGCCCGCCCTTTGCTGCATTTGTTACTTAATTTTGCCGAAGTTCTTAGCAGAATTAGACCGAAGCAGGATACTTTTCTACATATTTGAATAAGTTAAGTACTCCAGTTTATATTGTTGAGAAACTTTAAAAATAAATAGGTCTACTCTGGTAATAACAGTTATTTAGACTCTTTGCAGTCATACTATTAATTGAAATATCATGTTTTATTCGTTATGGGATACCTACTTATTAAATAATTAATTTAATAAATCTTCCGTTTTTATTGCATACCGTTTTTGTCTGCCACATGGCACACATCTGTAAAATGGTCATAAAAGTTACCTATGTTCCATGATTTTTTTGTACAATATACAGATCAATTTGATTGTAATAATACAATTGATCTGTATATTACACAAAAAAATCACCATAATACGAATCGTAATAACACGAAACTTCTTACAAACTTTTCAAGCCCTGTCATTCACCAACATACATCCACAATTCCACACACAATGAAGTGATGTGTGTTAGACCACGCACAATGAAGGTTCCGTAGTTAAAAATAATTTAAGTACTTATCTCAAAAACAAACTTAAAATTGTAGTCACTATTTCATTATTGCGATTTTATTCTATTAAATTAATATTAATATTATTATTCTATTAATATTAAATTGTAGTTGAAAAACATGTTCTCCCTATCAATGGTTCTCCCATACTTAAACGTCACGGTCAATTCGCCAACTGCATAAGTAAGTTTGTAATAACAAAAAAAAATTATGTGATAAAACTACAAATAAACAATTTTAGGACTTTTCCTTTACTTGTACTTTGAGACCTTGCTTCTTGCCAAACATGATTCTAGGTCAACGGGAAATATAAACCCTAGGTTATGATTTATTTGCGAGTATCAAAAAATGTCGCATAAATGGCGGCATTTTTTTAATGCGTTGACTTAGAAAGCTTAATTTTTTTAGAGCTTCAAGGGACCACAGATCTACGTATTTGATATTAATTTCAACTTGATACCTCTACGCATTCCTGTGAAAAATGGCCTCGACAGACTGACGGACAACGAAGTGATCTTATAAGGGTTCCGTTTTTTCCTTTTGAGATACGGAACCCGAAAAATACATAAAGTACCACCTAATGATGAATGAAAAGATGAATAGAACTGATCCTCCATTTAATACAGATTTCCCATCCCATGTCATGTGAAGTAAATGTCCCTTGTCACGAACCAACAAAAGACAATTTCACTCGAACACGCATCATGCTCTGGGTACCGATGTTACCAACTGTAACTCAAGTGTAGGAAGTGCATCAGGGCTGACAAGGAGGTACTTTTTGTTTCCATTCAGCTCCGGGTTGTCACATCGATCGTCATGGAGAACTGAGTAAGGGCTATTTTGTATAACAGGGTTGTAATTTAATGAAAATTAAGATTTTGTTTAGATTTATTGAGTGAGAATTGGGATTTGAGATTCAATAGTTGCGATCTTATCAATGTACGAGACTACCAATTCTGCCAAGTTGAAGACGCCTGATTTAGAAAATACTTGCCCTGTGCAAAATTGGAATATAATAATAATAAGAAACCATTGATTTCAGGTGACACAGGCCCATAGATAATTACAATATTTGAATACAGGAAAAGTATTTAAGCAGTGCGCAAATTTTCATAGGGTGTTCTAGCCATGAATATGAACAAATTTCAATATGGGACCAACTCTGAAATCACGAAAAAAAAGAAACAGATGTTTCATACAAAAGTTCAAACTCGACCAAAATGTATGATACCTGTGGTACTTGTCCGCGGAAGCGACGCAAATACGCAATACCACGTCCTGCAACTCTCCAAAATAGCTGTGCTGAGTGCTGCTGAATATTTAACGATTTTAACGATCCATCCATGTACGCACGGCTACAGATCAAGCTATACATTTCCAGTATAAGCTGATCTCGCATTGTATAGGTTTTCCTTACAATGAGAGGTCAGTGTAAACTGGAAATGTATAGCTTGATGTGTAGCCTATGCCTATACTTAAGGCTTGTCCTCCCAAAATACGGCGAAAATAAGTAACTTTGTTTCCATTTTTTACAGTAACTATAGCACCTTTTTGATAGAAAAAATATACAATAATCTAGAATACATATGAAGTGATTTCATGTGTCCTGAAATCTATTTTAGTTTGTAGAACTAAAGAAAAAAAAGGCTAAACTCAGGTCTATTTCTGTCTATTTTTTAAAAGTGTTCATAAATTTATACAGTTCTTTACAAATTAATAAGGAATAAACTATATTATTAACTGTATTATGCGAATAAATAATTTGATTTGATTTGATTTGATTTGGAATGATTTCATGTGATTACTTTTTTAGTCCAATCCCTAGATTTTTTGTAAATAGATTATTACTTCATATTTTGCAAGCGTTATGTCATCGCGCTTCTCTTTCTTTTCTATGCAGTCCGACAGTGACCGCGCTTTTTACGGCAGACAAGCCTTAACATACATAGAGATTAGGTAGGTACAATAATAATTGGCTTTAACAACAAAGTAGACTGTACGCACCTAGTTAGGTATATCTACAGCTACTGCGTCTAAGTAATACCATGCTTGTGAAAATGGCGTAAATGATACCTATAAAGTTTCTCAACTTTCACATCTCTTAATGATCGCCGTTAACGTAAAACCACTTGCAGCATTCATAAATAAGAAAGCTAACATAACATTTCTTTTATGAGAATAAACATTAATATTAACAACCAAAACTAATAATAAACCTTACAATCCAACAACATAAGCAAAGCAGTCGTAAAATAACCAAATTAAATTCACAAATGTACGCGTGGAAAATAATAAATTTCATCGGAACAACTTTAAAACAGCATTTTACTAACGTAATGAGCAGTTTACTAAATATTTGTATCATTAAAAGTTAACGGGAAGTATAAAAGTGTGCATAAAATGATTGGGGTTGAGATAATTAAGTTATAATTAAAAGATGTACGGTTAATTTATCGTTTGGGGCAGCCCTAGCGGACACGTCGTTCAAAGAGCGCCGCTTGCGCATGGGCAAGCCGTCGGGACACCGCAATGTCTTCATGACGTTTGATTGCAAAGTTTTATTTAATTTACTATAGTTTTGTATAGTTTTATTACTGAAGATATTTTTATGGTGGCGGTTGATTTGTATTGGAAGGAAATATAAATCGGTCGTATCAGCGTTGTTCATTATTTTTCGCCGACATTGAGTAGGTACATAAATTTTTTACCCGGTAATTCAAGAGGCATATGGTTTCCAAAGCCTACCCTTGCCTACTTACTTACCGCATTTTCGTTTTTCTTTTGTAGCAGTCCGTGTGGTGTGGCCGATGTGATTTCAATACCCTTTAGGGAGTGAAACGAAAATTCTTTCTTAGTCAAAATGTTCTTAGTGCTCATTTTCGCTACAAGTATGAGGAACTTTTGTTTATGGGTGACCATCTTTACATACCAAGACCCCTCCGTGCCTACGGAAAACACGTTAAGCTGTTGGTCCCGGCTGTCATTCGTGGATCTTTGACAGTTGTTACGGGTCATCAGGTTAAGGAAAAGGTTAGACTGGAAGCCGATCCCAATATAGTTGGGAAAAGGTTAGACTGGAAGCCGACCGCAATATAGTTGGGAAAAGGCTATGCAGATGATGATGATGAAGGAACTCTTGTACAAAATGTCATCTTTCTACTAGACCCAGCAGTTAACGTTTTCCGTTGTCTGTCAGTGAATTTAAGATTTTTAATATCAGCACTACCTATTCCATCCCCCATCCTCGACCAGCCGAGCTCAACTGCAAGCAAGCACAAACCATGAAATCAATAAATTAAGTGATATTAATCACTTAGCTGTAAGATGAAATGATGTCCACCAGGCAACTTTCTCTTCCCGTGAGCCTAATCTTTAGAGATGTTATTGTGCATTTTATGGCGAGGTGACAGCAGATCGTGTGGTATACCTACCATTGATACGGTTACAGCTAAGTCATGCTTCGATGAAAGTAAACCAGTTACACAACTTGGCGATGACCGATGTTTTAACTATGTACTTTTAAACGTACCTATTATAAATGCGAATCTATATAGAGCTTTTGTTTGATGAAAGCGAAGAAGAAGAGTGGTCACTAAAAAAATTGTAGACTAGGTAGTCTGAAAAATGTTTATCATTGTCATAATTTCAGTCGAAAAACGTCCACTGGACATAGGCCTCCCCAAGCACCGCCACTTCGACGGGTTCTGTGCTTCCCGCATCCGGCGGATTCTTGCGGCCTTCACAAGGTCATCGGTCCACCTTGTGGGAGGTCTTCCAACGCTCGTCTTCCGGTCTCCAGAATATTTCGGAAAATATTAAAAGTAGATTAATACTTCGATAGTTTCAAAAGTTTAATGAACACAGAAAATATTAGATTCTTCAGCAGTCACTTTTATCGTAAAGAAAAAAAAAAAAGAAAAAAAAAAAGAAAGAAAAAAAAAAGAAAAGAAAAAAAAAGAAAAAAAGAAAGAGAAAGTTTTCAGTTGACATTTCAGTGGATAAGCTAAATGGAAGGCTTTGTTTTTACATACTATCACGCCTGTATTCCTCGACAAGTTAGGCAGAGGTGTATCTGTAGAACATCCAAATTTCGGCAGTTATGTTGCAGTGTTTGTTTTGTTCTGGACCACCAGGAATCCGCTGGATGCGGGAAGCACAGAACCGGTCTAAGTGGCGGTGCTTGGGGAAGGCTTATGTCCAGCAGTGAACGTTTTTCGGCTGAAGTTATGATGATGGAGTAGACTCGAGCCAGACTTACAATCTTTATCGTTAAGAGCCCATACTACTTCAGGTTTTTATCTAGCTCGCACAACACTTCTCGCGAACTGAGTGAGAGCGAGACTGACTGCGGTGCTGGGCGCCGATAGTTTAGGTAATTGCTTTTTACGTTAAAAAAATAATTGTAATTTGAAAAAAATAAAAATCATAAGTGCTTTCTGAAGACCATAGCGGGGAGGTACGATTCTCCTTTGTTAGGTGATGTTGTTCGAAGATACATTTCGAACAACAGCCTTGTCGCTAAATAGTTTATAAGTTTACTAACATAGGTATAAGTTATCTTTTTGTTTTCTTTTTTCTTACTAACCATATGGATGTTGCTTATTCGAATTAAAGATTATTTTATATTAATTTTATTTTATTTATTTATTAAACAGTTAGTTCAGTTACTAAGCAAAGTTTCATGATCTAATTTGAAGTAGTTTTTGAATACCACCGATTTATTGTTCCATTGGAAGGTAACTTTGGAGTTTTTTTCTATCGAGATTTTATGGAATCGTGTTTTCGTTAAACAAACATTAATCCTCAACTTTACTATAATACGTATTTATTTAAAATGAATGCTGCAGTATTTTCGACATAACGGAGGATCATGCATAAGCCATTTGAGGTAGTATAGGCTCTTATATGATGGACCATACAGAACCGGTCGAAATGGCGGTGCTTGGGGAAGACCTATGTCCAGTAGTGGACATCTTTCGTCTGAAATGACCAGACCAGACATGACAACTATATCGTTAATCGGCACAATTTAGATCATCTACCTGCCAACCAAAGCCTGAGTTTCCCTATTAAAATATCTGGAACATTAGCCTCACTTTTTATGTGGCTGACCGCACATAGCCCGGTGGTTTGGGGTCCAATTTCAAAATATTCAACCCATCATTAAAGGTACTCAAAAATGTCATCTATCTACAAAAACGTAGCGTTTATCTATTTAGTCGGAAATCCCAGCGGAATGACAATGTTCGTGGCACAAAAACTTGCGTCCTCCAACTAAATTACACCTATAATCAAGGCTTGTTTTCGCGTCGCGTAACGACTCCGACACGGAGTGAATGTCCACATGCCTACCAATCGACCAAGAACTTTTGTTCTTGGTCGGTCCTGTCTAAAAATGTCAGTTTTCACTAACTCTAGATGACACCTAAATGAAATCAATCTGCCTAGCCTTTTCCCAACTATGTTGGGGTCGGCTTCCAGTCTAACCGAATGCAGCTGAGTACCAGTATTGTACATGGAGCGACTGCATATCTGACCTGCACAATCCATTAAGTAATTGGGTTATACGATACCCCTTGGTGAGACTGGTTGTCATACTTTCGGGTTTCTGACGACCCGTAACGACTGTCAAAGATCCACATAACTGCTTTCCGAGACACGAAGGGGTCTCGGTATGTAAAGATGGTCACCCATCCGTGGAAAAACCTCGGCAAGCGTAGCTTAGCCTGATGGATCGACCCGTGCGGCTGTTATTATTTAGGTCTAGTTGACACCTAAATGAATGCTTAAAAAAAAAATGTTTTAAAAGCGTGCTGTTGATTGAAGCTCCGAAAGTTGAAAATTAAACAGCACGCTTTCAGCGCCGTATTCCGTGACCCTAAAGCCCGCTACACATGCCTGTAACTGGCACAAAAATAAGTTTTTTTTTTTTGAGGGTGGGAAATCATCAAATAACTTCTCCCGCTCTGGGTGGAGCGGAAGGGCGTGTCAGACTTTTACTGACTAAAACCCACCCGTGTTCCTTCAGTTGCCTATGCCAGGGCCGCGGTATCTTCTTCAAACAACCCGCGACCCCAGCGGCGTCGGCCCTATTGGACCCCATCACTTGCTGACATCTCTTTGAGGCGCGCGTGGAACACAACGCGAAGCTGTTATGGTCAATGGCATGCAATGCAACCTACTTGCATACTTCTATGCAAGTTACCCAGCATGTGTATTTGCGGCTAATTATCGATTGCCGATACACAAAGCTTCAATCGGAAAACATCTATTTTTAGCCGCCCATTTGAGCCAGTAAAGCTCAACGAAAAATTCAAAATGCTACCCTTGTACTGTTCTGCGCAACATGAAAGTTTCAAAGTTACAATGGACGCCTGACGTCGTATCGTATTCGTCTCGTGATGTATAAAATATCTTGTTGTCGGCAAACCCGACACGAAGCTAATTATTTTTTTAGTGACGCCAAACTTTAGCTTATTTTGATGACACATAATAACAATAAAAGGTATCTTGGCATCGCGTGGGATATTTTTGTATGGAATTACATATTTTTTTGTGCATCTGGACCCTTCTGTTTTTGTATTGAACCATTTTAACGGCAATTATTGGGTTGTTAATATGTCAGAGGGACATAGCGCTAACTTATTAAACCTGTAGATGCAATTAAAATAATTCTTGATCTTTAAAAGTAGTTTTATAAAGTTGTGAAGAATGCAAATGTTTTCATGGAAAAGTTAAGAATTATCTACGGATTAATCTTTATGAGTGCTTCGAAATGAAAATCGAATGGCGATATTATCAGTGGAATAAAAGATCGGGTCATAAAGTTCAATTAGTATTACCGTTATGGTTTATTATACTACCTATTCAAAATTTTTGGTAGGTTATTTCTTGTCAATTTGCATTTGTAAGAAGAGTGAATTACGAATTGAGAATTTATGACCGCTCGCTCAGGCTAAGTTCCACCTAAGTTGGCTATAAAATGAATCTAATGAATTTATGTTTTTAGGTTTCCGTACCAAAATGGTAAAAAGGAACTCTTATGGTGTGACTCAGTCTGTCTGTCTGTCTGTCTGTCACAGCTGGATATCTCAAGAACTGCTAATGCTATCAACTTGAAATTTGGAATAGTTTTAGATGACGTTTGTTCAACTATTTTGCAAATAAGTAAGATACCAAAATATATGTTTTGTTTTGCAACAGGGAGTGAAAGAGGGTCTTAAAAATTCGAAGTGTGGTTACACCCCACATGCATGGGGCATGTGGGGTATTATACCTAATATGAAAGAGCGCTGTTTGCACATTCTCAAACATTTTTTTCTTTTTTTTAGGCTGCATAGTTTTCGACTTTTGATGAAAAATGTTTAAAAAAATACCGTTTTCCTCCTTTATCTCCGAAGTTTGCATAGAGAAAAATCTGAAATTATTCTATGAGATAGAAGTTTATGTATAGATTACAGGAAAAATAAAACGATGTCTATAAATAGCACAGTTTTTCAGAAATCATCAATAAAAATTACATATAAATTGATGGTACGGAACCCTCGGTGCGCGAGTCCGACTCGCTCTTGACCGGTTTTTTTTATTAAAGCTCTGCTGTTTTTTAGAGATTATTTATAAAAAAATATCTACCTATTAAAAGTGTCTGTAAACTGCAACCTAATTGTCTTCAATTTTAATAATTTCCACCACAGTAAATTCAACTTCGCGTCCCCAACAGACAACTTTTTTATTCTGTCAAACAATCAAACACACCACAGAAGGATGCCAGTGCAGAGATATTAAAAGGCAATATCTTCTTGGCCGTAATGGTCGCTGGTCGGGAGCGGGCCCACCTCTAATGACTCGTAATTACGACCAACGTAATGGACTCGGTAATGGCGGCCCGCCACAAAGCGATGCCTCCATTTTGTATTTTATTTCTTTTTTTTTGTCGAGATGTCTCGGCCGATGCGTTTCGATTCAGCCAGTTTTTGATTTTATAAAATGTGTGAAGGTTTTTTGTGGGTTATAATTTTTGATTTTGTACTATTGTATATTGTGTTAGAGTTTTGTTAGATGTGTCGCTTTGAGCACCTTTTGTTACGGTAGGAGTGTTAATTGTGACGACAGATTTCAAAATCTATAGCTGGAGAACCATTTTTTGATACGTCTGCCTGTGGTCTTCTTTTTGTTTTGCTACTTAGATAATATATCATCAAGAGATTTTCAATTTTTTCAATTCAAGAGAAGATCAATGTCTTTGTTTTGCTAAATAGGTATTCACTGGTGGTCTTTAATCCCAGAGGCCGATTCAATTAATTCTTAAATACGTACAATCTACATAATTACACATTCCCTTAAATTGATTCTTGTAAAGGTGTGCATCACAATAAAATTAATCAGAACTTGCGAAATAAAAAAACAATTAGAAAGTTTTGATTACACGACGCAATAAAAAGTGTAAATTAACTTTACACCTATCACGAAAGGAATAAGAATTTATTTCTATATTTTTTACGATCTCCTCCTAGTTCTGAGAAGTCGGCTGGAACGGCACGAACCCCGCCCCGCTGTAGGGTCGCCATGACAACAACAAGTCAGGGGATTCAAAATTACTCATTCCGGGGGGCCTAAAACGGCCACATTAAGCAATTCCTCTAAAAGCGATTCATTTCCTGAATTCCCAGCAATTTATTATGATTGACGTATTTGACATTAAACTTCAATAAAGTAATTCATAATTTGTGGACCATTTTACGAATCCAAAACTGTCAAACAGATGAATTGCATGCTATAAATTGTACGCAGATGAATTATGAATTGTCAGTTTGTGACAGTTTTACGATTTCAAATATGCATAAATACCTATTATCCTAATGTGATTCTGCGAAAGTGGCCGTTTTAGCCTAAAAATAGACTTTTCACACAAAATGAATCGTCAAACTCATAATCCTAATTTAAATTGCTACTATCACACTAATATTTTATAGGTGAAAGTTTGTGTGTGTGTGTGTATCTTTGTTACTTCTTTACGCTCAAACGGCTAGACCGATTTGCATGAAATTTGGTATGTAGATAGCTTATAGCCTGGATTTTCACATGAGCTACTTTTTATCCCGGTATACGCTGGTGAAACTATGGGGCGCAGCTAGGAATATTATAAATGTGAAAGTTTGTGAAGATGTTTGGTTGTTTGTTACTCAATTACGCAAAAACGGCTGAACAGATTTGTATGAAATTTGGCACACAGATAGTTTATTACCTGGATTAACACATAGAATACTTTTATGCCGGTAGTAGGCTCCCGTGGGATAATTCTCGACATCCACGCGGGCGAAGCCGCGGGCAACAGCCAGTTTCATATAGTTGGTAAATACCTAATTATTTAGTTATGAATAATTGCTGGTAGGTAAATATTTATAACGATAGGCAAATATGAATTGGATATTTGACTTGAAAACGTGAATCTTTTTGTAAAAATTACTATAAAAAATACCCAAATCGCTATGATGGTTCACCTCGATTTCCATGGGATCCTCTCATCAGATTCTGACTTGGTGACAATGGGACCACTTCGAGAACATACCCTTTGAAACAGAAAAAGACAGATTCAAAATCGACCAACAATTGACGGAGAAATCGCGTAACAAACACAAAAAAAATATAACCTCCTCCTTTAGGAAGTCGGTTAAAAATAATTAGGTAATTAACACTGTAATAACTACGGAAACTAGTTTTTTGTTATCACAACGAGTTTCCGGAAGATAAACATAATAGCTGCAAAGAGCATCTCAGGAACAGATTAAAGCCCTGCTTCCAAGCTTGGTTTAGCTCGGTGTGTAAGTGAAATGGCTTTATGGCTGTCTAGTTTGACGCACGAGATAGAACATTCTCACGCGCACCGGAATTATGTCGTAAAAGTGCAAATAAAATCATATACAATTAGAAATTAACTATGTAATAAAAAGTAATCCATCATTGGATGCAGTTTGGAATTTGACATTTCATGGTATATTTTTAATTATAATTATAATTGCTAATGAAGGGATAAACAGCTTTTAAAGATTATTAGGAGCTATGTTTAAAGATTTTTTTGGTGCATTAAAGTATGTTTAATTATGTTTTGGCTTCCATCACTGTATGCGAAAAGGACTTGAAAATAACATATTTTTTTTACATGTCAAAATTATTTACGGTTTATGAGATACACAGCTTTAAAAAACCACCTTTTTGATAGTTTTCAGGAAATCTGCGCCTTAAAGTTGAAAAGTCGAAAGGTGGGTCACCCTCAGCCCCGCCTCTCCGCACCTCATCAGTGATGTTTTCGATGTTTTTTGTGAGTTATTTGATTACTGTGTGCGCCTGCCCGTCTCAGCGCGGGTTACGGTATTAGTCCGGGTTGAGTCGTTCACGCTTCGAATGGATGGATCGTGTAGGGCTCCAGGGCTCCTGTTTATTATTATGTATTTCTAGACTGAATATTTAGACCACACTTGATGATTTTTTAAAAGATTACGGCGATAATGTGGCATGACGTCACTCGTTGCTTGATTTTATACGTAGTTTCTTATAGGTGTGACGTAGCGAGCCCCCCACTCCCCAACGATAATGCGTTTTATCTAAGTCTTAAGTATTTTATTAATATGATAAAGCAAAAAACTGAGTGACGGATTAAATACAATTTTTTTTTTCTCAGGCATCATTTTTACTACCTCGCTGGTCATTATTATTTTATGTATCATTTGCGAATCCATTTTTATCTTACCTGAACACGGAGCTTCTGGTTTTCTAGGCATGATGTTTTTTTTTGTATGTAAAATACTGGTATTTCTGCTGCATCCGGTTAGACTGGAAGCCGACCCCAACATAGTTGAGAAAAGGCTGGGCAAATTGATTGACGTTTTTTTTTTTGTATTATGTTAAAATTACAAAGTCATACTAGGTACTTACGTATACATCTATTACAAAGTTTCTACATACCTACTAAGCCTAACAATAAACCCATTCTTTGTGTTTGAAACATCGATTAGGTTCTCAGCCTGCATGCACAGCAAAAACGGCTTTCGAAGCTCAAATTATTTAACCCGATATCGATATTAAACCCACCCGGAGATGTTTTTCATCGATAAGATAAAATGTGGCTACGTCACTCTGTCTTGACCACGAACTTTTAAAGATTATGCTATGACTGGATAAGAAGCTTTAAAGCGACGATAACCGACTTTTATTATTTTTAAACTGAAGATCACTTTGAAACGAGTAGTTTTAATGATTTGGAAATAATGTATGTTCAATTAGAGCATTTTTTAAATTATTTAATATGTGAATTTTTTTTATTGTGATTATATCACCTTACCTTTAGTGTAATTAATTTGTAAAGTTATGTCTAACGCGGATAAAAAACTAAAAATCACGCAAAAAAACTATAATGCTTATTTTTATGAAGATAATTTAATTATTTATCTTTTGGTATAAGTAGGTACGTGTTTTAATCTAAAACTAAAAATCCAGTGTGCGATAAAATTCTCTCATTTATGCGATCATAAATAGATCGTAGAGAAGAACAGATTTTTTTTCGCGATTTCAGTTTTGGTCCCATACTAAGTTGTTTATAATGTTGAGTACAATGACCCCTTAAGAGATTTCGTGTATGAAGAGATACACTTTATATATGTATCATGCACATAAGCTTCCCGGAATAAATTCTCTAAATGATGATGAAAACCGGTAATAAAGAGATTTAGAAAAACAACGCGGTCACAGCCAAACGCGAAAAGCGACTTTAATCATAATTTATAATATGTCATATCATAGCTAGTGAGATAGTGTTAAAAAGTGGTAAAAATAATCTTTGTCCTTATTTATTTATACCTAACAAATAAAAGATTAACAGACTAAAATTAATTAATGGATATTATCGTGGGATGTTAAACGATAGCTGATTTGATTATGAACCCTTAAAATAAATACTTTAATATTTACTAAAGGTCGGTTATCAAAGTAGTTCCTAATTCAATTATAAAACTGATATTAGAATCAGATTTTTATTCGATAAGCTTATCATTGTTTACAATCGGAATACTGCAGAAACGCATCTGCGTTATCTATTTATAGATATTAACTTTGATAACTTAAAAGTGGGTTACGTTAAAATCAATTAGTTAAAAGCATTATTGTGTCATTCATAAATTGAATTTACTTATATTAGATGTGATAATATCTAAAATCTATTTATGTATCCACTAAGTAAGTGCTTAAATAAACATGAAAAAAATTATTAACTTGCATTATTGTATGTTTGCGAAGTATGTGTATGTACTTACTTATGTACCTATAGGTAAATTAATATATTCCTTTAAATTTTGTAGGTATTCTTTAACAAAAATATGTGCTTTTATTCATAAGTAACATAAACTGTTTAAATTTATTTTTCTAAACCCATAACTATCACCAAGTTATTGAGAAAGCTCATTGATGATTTCTAATATAAAGTAAAATCAATAAATTTTTACAATGTCCTTAATTAATAACAGATGGTACCATTTTTTATTTTATTTATTTATTTATTTAAAAACAACCAACTTATACTTACAGTTTACACCACACATACAAGTTATCGGTCAATCAATAGGTACTAGTACTAATACAATCATAAAATTATATTAAATAAGAACATTATAGACAACATACATTAAACATTTAAAACTTGAAAAAAAAATGGATAAATTAATTGATAAATTAAATTGAACAAAATAGATTAAAACTTGAGAAAAAATTGATAAAATTAGATAGAATTAGATAAAAGTAGACAATTAGATAAAATTAGTATATAATGTAGGTACAATTAGGATAAAATTGGAATTAAAATAATATTAAGTATAAAACATGATACAATCTGATTTATTTACTCCAAGGAGATTGTACTGGGAGTAGCAATGGACTCAAAGTATCGAGTAGCAGTGTTCAGGAATCTCAGTTCAGTACTCGCGAAGACATCTGAGGATACATCATATAGCAAAATGTTATTGATATGGTTTAGGGCTTGGTACAAAGGACTGGTCCTAAGGGATAGGGTACTGGATTGAGGTATTGAGAATAGAGGACGTAGGCGAGGGCGAAGTGTGTGTCTAATGGGTAGTGGGATGTTAAAGGAGATGTATTGTAGTAAGGAGGAATTGAAGTGGGTACCACGAATTAGGCGGATGAAATATTTTACAAGACTAATATTTCTCCTTACTTCCAAACTTTGGTACCCCACCATACCCAGCACAAATGGTGTTGGGTACATGTACGGGTAATACCCATAAAGTTTAAAGTAAAGGTAGCGGACAAAAGACTTCTGAACCTTTTCGACGACCAGTGTGTACAACTTTTCATGGGGGTTCCAGATTGCACTGTTAGTCTCTAGCAAACTACGAATGAAGGAGTTGTATAGTATGGTTAGGGCTTGACGATTAGTGAAAATTTTGGCCTGACGTAAGACAAAACCCAAGTTTTTGCGGGATTTGTTGCAGGTCCGTATTATGTGCTGGTTAAATGTAAGGTGTGGATCAAAGTGAGCACCCAGATCGCGCACAGTTAATACACGCTTCAGGGGCTCATTGTTCAGCGTGTATATGTTATGTATAGGTTGTGTAGCTTTAGAATAGGTCATGACCACGCACTTACTAATGTTTAGGTTGAGGTTGTGTAAAGTGCTCCAAGAGTGAACGCTGTCAATATCACGTTGAAGAGTGGCAGTATCACTAGAGTTAGCCACTGGAAGAGCAACTTTGACATCATCGGCATACATTAAGACTGTGGAATGTTTTACATGCGTGGGAAGATCGTTAACCACTATTAGAAAAAAAAGGGGCCCGAGGTTAGTGCCCTGTCCTATGCCAGAAGTGACTGAGTAGCGCTCCGAATTGGCATTTTTGTATGCTACAAATTGCTTGCGGTCTTGTAGATAGTTCGCGAAGAATTTTAGCGATGACACAGAGAAACCTGCCAATGCCAGTTTACCCAGAAGTATGTCGCTGTCAACCCGGTCAAAGGCCTTCTGGAAATCAAAATAGGCTACATCGATCTGCCTTTTGTCATTAATGTTTTTGGCTAAGAGTGTGTAATGTTAAGCAGATTAGACGTAGTTGAGCAATTTGGGAGGAATCCGTGCTGCTCTTCCGCGAACCACCGTTGCAGTTTCTTAAATATTTGTTTATATAGCACCGATTCAAATACTTTGCCGAATGTAGATAAGACAGCTATTGGCCTGTAATTTTTAATATCACTTTTTGGACCGCTCTTATGTACCGGGAGAACTTTGGATGTTTTCCACTCCGTCGGATATATGTTTGTTGTTATAGACAGGTTGAAGATAAATTGCAAGGGCAGTTTGAAAATTTCGCAGCAATCCTTAACCAAGTACTGTGGTATGCCATCTGGACCGTAAGTAGATTTTGGAGGAAGCCGGGCCATAGTGCCACGAACTTCAGACTCATGAACGTGATCAATATTTACAAGATTGGACATATTGTTAGGAGACGCATTCGCAGTAGCAATGGCATGCTCGGGATCTAATGACGGTAAGTTTGATAGGAAAACACTACTGAAATATTTGGAAAACGCGTCTGCCACCTGCATTGGCGACATGTCACCAAAGGTAGCCTGCTCATTATTTTCTCTGCTACTTTTCACATAGGCCCAGAAGGTTTTGGGGTCACATTTGATATTCGCCTGAATACGATTAGTGTAAGCAGCAAAATCTGCATCCGTACTTCTCTTTAATAAGCGCCTATAGTAGGTAAAGAATGCATAATGCAGTTGATCATTACTATTCTGTTTGTAAAGCTTGTGATAGTGATTTTTCAGCTTATTTAGTTCAATAGAAACAGACGTAAACCACTTGGGGTAATTCAATCGCAAAGCTTTAATCTTTTTTAAGGGAACAGTTTGACACACAACATTGTTAATTAAATCATAAAAGGTCTCAACAGCAACGTTAACATCATCGCAAGCATACACAGGCTCCCAGTCTATACCAGCCAGCTCAGAGTATAACACTAAGAAGTCTGCCTTACGGAAGTTACGCTCTAAAGTTATACCAGCGGTCGAGTCATTAGGGTAGCAGTTATTTTCAATCAAGCTTGCGTATGGCGTGTTAATATTAATAGAGATATCTAACGGCTTGTGATGCATTTCAGGCGAGACAATGCCGGAACATGCTGAAACTGAGATTCCCGCCACACATGAGTTAACCAAAACCAAGTCCAACATTCTGCCAAGATCATTTAAAATTATGTTTTCTTGTACTAAATTACATTCAGAAAGAAACAATTCGAAGTCCTCACGTATGGTTACACCAGCGGAGTAAAGGTTAAAATCTCCTAATACAACTAGAGGCAGTTTACAAATGTCGTACATAATCCTTCTTATACAATTAAAAATAGAATAATATCTAGCATCACGCACATTAGGTGCTAAGTAAACAACACAGCAGGCAAAGCGTACTCGACCTTTGGTAACAATTGCACATATTATTTCGTCGCACTGTTCAGGCTTACAGTCCAAACGCGTGAGTGAGTAGGGCGCTCGCGCAGCCAACAGTACGCCCCCGCCGCCGCGCCCCACGCGGTCACACCGCAGCACGGCGTATTCTCGCGGGAACACCTCAGAGTCAAACACGCTGTCATCGAGCCCAGTTTCTGTTAAAGCTAATAAATTACTTGGAAAGGTGTGAAGTAAATTTTTGATTTCCGAACGTCTCGATTTTAATCCCCGGACATTCTGGTAGAAAATCATATCCAGTTTTTTAGTTTTTCTCACGAAAAAATGATTCACCTGATTCATTGGGTTCGGTCTTCTTCTTTGCATTCCGGTAGGTGAACCATTCCTGGAGTGATGTATTTGCTGGCCAATTGCTAGGTGACATATAGAATTCAAATAGGTTCAATGGGACTCCCAATATGAAACAGTTATGTTTGGAGTGCTCAGGCTCAGGATTTTTTATGGAGAAGGTCACAATGCTTGGGTGTTTCTTGTGTAGGTAAGAACGAATACTTTCAACAGATACATCTGGATGGAAATTCCAAGCATGAATATACTTGACGGGCTCCAGGGTCTTTAGATCAGCATCGGCAGCACCAGTCGCGCGTATGACAGATCGGCGAGGGCGTGATTGAGCTTTCCCCGTCGTAAATATTCTTGTGCTGTACGTATTTGTAGGGGAAGGCACGCTACCTAACAGTGGCCGTGTCATTGTACTGCAGGCAGATGATGGTAATGGTGGTGAGAGAGGGTTGTGCATCGGCAGAGACGAAGCTACGTGATCCGGAACATCCATGGATAAGTGGCGATTATTGTTATGCATCAAAATTCGTGTGTGTGCAGATTTTTTATTGCTAATTAATTGCTCTTCAATGACATCAATACGTTGACTTTGGACCAAAATTTCATGGCCAAAATTTTTCATCTCCAGGTCAGCTACACGCTTCGTGTTTTCCTCACACTGCAGTAGCAGCGTGGCTTGAGCGCTGGAAGCGACATCTGAGGACTCTAAGAGCTGGTCAACGTCCGTCCGAAGGATGTTACATCTACTATGAAGATTGTCTATAGAACCCCTTATTCCTTTGATATCTTCAGCCAACTTACTTATAGAGGCTTCTAGAGTGTGGTATGTACTCACAGTTTCTTTGCGGAACGCACGCAGCTCCATCAGAACAGCTTCAAGAGTGCATTCATTTAGCGTTGAGCCGTGAGCAGTTGAGCCATGAGTGCTTGACTGAGAAGTAGGTAACGTAGTCTTCGTAGTTTTATTACGCCTTACTGTTACATTAGCTGAGCCATCAACATCTGCATCTGAGCGCTGGGATAACATCGGGCTCGCTGGTGTGGCGGAATTTATTGTTTTCGGTCTCTTACAGCGACATTCGTGACATACCCAGCTTGATTTTTGTTTGACAGTCATATGCATGAGTTGATTCGGAAGAACATTAGCGCACTCCAAATCATACGAACACTTACAATCAAATAGGCTATCTTCTAAAAGTTGTTTACAACCTGCACATTTTAATGCCATCTTGCGGAGAAAGGCGGCAGTACTAAATTACTAATAAATAGAAATAAATTGAATGGGGTGACAGATCATAAGTAGACACGAGTAAGTTGGCACACCAATTAAATTATAGGTGGCAGGCCGCAGGTCATTTAGTTAGTTCATCATAAAATGCAGTTTATGGCGCCAAAAATTTGCGTTGCAATTGTGACCGCGCGACCAACGTTCAAGAATTACCCCGCACGTAGCAGCGATGTCAACAGAACTTAACATCAACTTTGTCGCGGTGCGCAGGAGCAGGTGAGTTCCAATACGGCTGTCTTTATTCTACACAATACGAAGTACAGCCGAGTGCAGCCGACAATAAGCAGCGAAGTGAGTGAAGGACGTTCAATGACCTTGGTACCTCGGGCCGTCGTACGATGACTCATGCGCCTCACAGGTGGGTGCTATAATTTTTTGCAAACAATTTTGTTTAAAATCGTGTTTATTCCTAATCCACTTGATGGATTTCAAAACAAACTTAAACACTGTTTAGCCCGCACACTTAACCACACAACAGTATGTTTTTCTAAGCTAGTAATTAACTTTTTACACTAGTGAAGGATTTAATTATGCGAGCACAAGTAATTACGTGTTGCCGTGCACACGGCATATTGCATCCCCTGCAATTGATGGATCAAACCATTGACTTATATATTACTGTAAGTAGGTATATTAATGGTTGGTATCTAATTATAAGTACGACATAATATATTTACCAGTAACTTCTTATCCATACCCTCCTAATCTAACAAATAAAACAAAAATAAAAAACCCCGCGGCATTCATTAGACATCATATTGAAAGCTTACTCGGACGCTTTTAATACATTCGACATAGCATAGTTTTGTTTTAAAAATCGCCTAATTACTCGACTCCTTTTATGAGCACCTCTATCGAATCCAACATGGCGTCGCGCGTCGTTTTGAGAGCCGCGATGATGGTATTTAATTAAGTCTATTAATGTTAGATGCATTGTGACGGACAATGCGTGAAGATGATTATTAGTTGTTAATATTCTGTAAATTATGTATCTACGAATAAGTACTGTAGCGTGTATTACGTTATTAAAGGTCGACGATTGAATGATTTTTTTCGTATTCACATTTTCTTGTAGTTTTTCTTTTCGTAGCCTTATGTTGTTTTTGACCTTTAGAAGTTATAACAGAAGTTACAAAAACGGTAGAATTGGATCGAATAAGACGCAGATATTTATATGCCTTGAGTGGTTAGCTTGCGTGTTCTGTTCTGAGTTCACGCAACGCGTCGTACGTCCAGCCCTTCGATCAATGATCTATTATTGATCGAAGGTCCAGCCAGTAATGGGACTCACCCATCAAGGAGCGCTGTCCCAAAATTAGACGCATTATTAATTCATTATGTACATAAAACAAAAGGTATTAAACACTTTTACTAAAAGATTTAATACTTAATTAAATTATCTTTAAAATGGCGAAGGTTTCATAAAAATACGCTTGATAATTTTTGCGTGATTCTCAGTGTTTTATCCGTGTTAGACATAACTTTACAAATTAATCCTATTAAGTAATAGAAACAATCTAAAATATTCACATAAATTATTAAGAAAAAAGCTCTTGAGTTTAAAATCATTAAAAGTTGTTTATCGTCGCCATAATCAACAAACTTAGCAAGCGAATTGGTGGTAAACCGATAATAACAAAACGTTAGTGGTAGCATCTTCCAAAGTTCCTTTTTGTGTGATACAATCCCTTATTTATGTAGATAGCTTATGTACTAGTTGAGTTCATTAGGATAAATATTAAATAACTAAATACGATATTGTCCCTAAAAGCTTCAAAAATATATGTATGAACGTCAAAAAAGTTCATAATATTTTGACAACTATGCATATAAGCATCATTGAATTGTGGTCAAGATTTAGATTCATTAATATGTGACTGCTTTTGCTTTTTCGACTTTTCCTTTGAATGTATACATGTTACTGAGAAAAAGCAGTCACATATTAATGAATCAAAATCTTGACCACAATATAATGATGCTTAGTCTCTAAACACACTATGCCGAAGTTACGCGACCGAAGTTCCGCGGCTGATGTTACGTTCCGACGTGTTCGGCTGATATGACACACCATAAGTGCCGAACTTACGCGGCGGAAATTCAGCTGCGGAACTTCAGTGTCTTGTCCCCCCCGCCGCGCCCCCGGTTCATCTTCGGCAATCGAACCGAACTTCGGTCGCGTATAATGTGTGCTCTACAGAATACGTTGCCACCGAATTGCCGCTGAACTTACGCCCGACCGAAGTTCGGCTGTACGCTAGAACGCAACGTAATTTCGGCAGTGTCGTCAGTAATTCAAATAGCATTGCAGGCGTAATCATGCCGAACTTCGGTCGCGTAACTTCGGCATAGTGTGTTTAGACACTTATAGTTATCACAATATTATGATTTTTTTTGATGTTCATATATTTTTGAAGCCTGAAAGGGCCATTAGATTAAAACTCGACTGTACCTTCGTCTTGTGGCATCACAAACATAGCCATCACTTTTACAATTCACACCTTTGCGATCCGATCTCTTTTTTTCTAAACAACTAATTAAGACTACGTCTAAAACACAATTTATGTATAATATGATACATTAGGAAACCCGTTCTAACGTTTTGTAGAACATTTTACTCCATAATTTAAAAGTTATGACGGTATGAACCCCGCGGCCCAACACTTTGAATTAATTAACTTAATATAAATCAAACTTCGATCTATTTTTATATTTTTTTAATAATCACAGTAATTCAATTACGATTTAATCGTGTTTTTTGACCTGGTATCATAAAAAAAACTATACACACTTGATAAAATATTGTAATTATATTTATAGCTATAGGCACATAATTACACCAGCCTAAAAATACGTTTCCGTCCGCCATTTTGAAGACTACACTAACAATAAAGATTGAATCGTAAACATTTTAAATGTCCCACAGAGGGTAATAAAACGAAATTTTAACATACAATTTATCACCTTTAGATACCAATTAAATCGTGATTAAATTACTTTTGTCTGGTCTCTTGATGTGGCCCTTATCATATGCAGTCCACATTTTTAATTATCGTTAAATACTGACCCAGAAAAAGGATTTGATTGCTCATTTAAAAGCCTTTAAGATGGTAAAAGTTTGCATGGTCCCATAATACTTTAATAATGTCCGTGGCTAATCGGTTGGGAATCGATTTGATCAATATAAAATAATGGTGTGTATAGCTTTATATTTAAAGGAAATTTTATTCTCTGTGCTTCTTTGGACCTCCTTGAACTTTTGAATTTCGAACATGAGCTTTGTACAAGGACGTATTGAATGTATTTCGTTACTTAGTTGCAAATCGTTTTGGTGTTTTATTTTGGTTAATCTTAAATGTTAATTTGGTTAAGGTATCTGAAAGCATTAGGGTACATTTCAGTACGATATTTATACTAAATTTAAAAATTTAGTTCGGCTGTGGGAGTGTGTAATTAATAACTGAGATTCTCTCAATTATTAATATTATAGTCTACGAAGTTGCCGCTATCAAAGAAACTACCTATAAAATTGTTCTTTGTAATTCCACAACTTGAAAGTAAATCTCTTTATTACCGCATCTGCCGTTAAACCAAAAAAGCTCACCACTCCACCTTCATAATAGTCAGTTGCCATGGAATCGAACCCGCACCGCGAAGTTGTAACCGAATCGATTGGACACACCTCACCGCGGACAGAAAGCAAATCGCTTGCGGGCATCGACAGAAAAAAAGAGAAAAAGGTTGTAAGAATAAAGCTATGTGGAGATAATTCATTGATTGTGATGTGTGCACACGTATGAATTTCACAAAAAAAAAAAAAAATAAGGATTTGTCAATAATTGTTTGTGCTTTAGACGGACCACACGGCCATCGATCGTCGTAATTTTTTCTCTATACTTCCTACAAACAAAACTATTTCATAAATAAAATAGCTTGATGTATAATTTTAAGAGTATAGGTACCTTTTAATAAGGTCTGCTTTTCTTCCTTGTAAAGAAGCACCTCATTTTTTTCAGTTCAGCCTTTAGCTCTATTATTATCCATGTTGAGTACATGTTTATCTTATCATCCATCCTGGTATTTTGATGAAAAAATTTACAAAACCGAACACACAAATTGAGTAAACAAATGTGACAGGTGAAAGCTATGCTAGCGTCATCTGCCAAAAGTTTTAAGGAGCCAACCCCATTGATAAATTGCATAAAATGGTTTCTTTATTTATTTTTCATTGAAAACCGTTGAATACTCTCGTTTTAATCAGATTTTTTTTTTTGTGAAAAATTGAAAATTACTGACCATTAATCTACCTGATGTTGATGGCCAGATCAAGAGTAAGTTCCTTTCCTTGCCTTTGCAAGTTCTGGGCCTCTGGGACGATGTATCGGTAGTGTTTACTGCCTACATCTAGCCTTTTCCAACTATATTGGGGTCGGCTTCCAGTCTTCCAGTCAACCGAAAGCAGCTGAAAACCAGTATTTCGACTATCTATCTGACCTTCACAAAGCAGTAACTGGGTAATATGATACCCAGTACCCACCCTATTGGTAAGACTGGTGGTCAGACTTACTGATTACCCATAACGACTATAAAATAAAATAATAAAATAAAAATTTATTGAAATAAAAATATGTTTACAAAAGATTGTACATATATGGTTCAGTAGTAAATATTAATCTAGGCCTATGTAATACTACTAAGTATTATAATAATATGGTTAAAAACTATGGTAAGTATGAAAATATAAAAATTATAGTTGCAAAAAAAAAAAAAATTCTAAAGGTAATGTAGTGCCTGTCAAATATCTACAAATGACAGCCGGACCAACTGAGACATGAAGGGGTCTCGGATGTAATGGATGGTCACGCTCACCCATCAAAGGACTGACCTCAGCAAGCGTAGCGTAACCTTCAGTCAACCCGTCGCGTCGTGCGGCTGTTATTATTTATCCACGATTGGTTGCAATATCAATACAGCATCATTCTCCTGCCCTTATCCCAATTTATTTGGTGTCGGCGCAATGTGTTTTTCTTCCATACTTCTCTATTAGTCGTCATCTCTGATGGTGAAGTCACCATCAGCTCCACTTCACATGCAGTGACGAGCATAAATTGCTTAATAATCGACCCGTGAAATAAATAAAATAAATAAATAAATATCCTTGGACATTACACACAACGCCATCTAGTCCCAAGCTAAGCAACCTAATGCTTGTGTTATGGTAACGAGATGGCTGATAAACTACTTATATACATTTTTTTTTTGTAAATACATACATATTATATATCGAAAAACACCCAGACTCGGAACAAATACTTGTAGGTCGTACAAATATTTGTTCCGTGCGGGAATCGAACCCGCGACATGCTGCGCAGCAGTCAATCGCTCAACCACTGCGCCAACCGTGTCGTCAAATACTTTCTTCACTTCACTTTAATCAGTTCCACTTCACCAAATGGGGCTTTCCGAGAGCAAATGCACGAGTTACTATAAAAAATACCCAAATCGCTATACTTAATAATAATAAGTAAATTAATCATTTATTTCGGGTAACAATGACCCATAACATAATACCTTACAGACTATCCATACTGTATAATATTTATAATAAAAACCACAATTAAACACGTAATGTTGTCAGCGTCGTATTTCGCTGCACGGAGTCGCATCCTCGCAAACGTTGCAATACGACACCTTTCGGCCAAAAGTCCTCTTTCAAGCAGGTTTTCAGATGGTGGGTTGGAACTCGTACCACGAAGGACTTAAAGTTGACAGCGTGGCTATAGGTGTGCCAATCAAATTTGAAGGTTGTCCTCGATTTCCACGGGATCCCCTCATCAGGTTCTGACTTGGTGATAGTGGGACTACCTCGAGAGCATACCCTTTCAAACAAAAAAAGAATTTTCAAAATCTGTCGACAATTGATGGAGAAATCGGTGAACATACATTAAAAAATCCGTCAAGAGCGAGTCGTACTCGCGCACCGAGGGTTCCGTTCCGATTTCTGAAAAATTATGCTATTTAGAGACATATTCGTTTTATTTTTCCTGTAATCTTTACATACACTTCTGCCAATTATTTCAGATTTTTCTCTATGCAAACTTCGGAGAAAAGGGGGGGGGGGTTTACGGTATTTTTTTTTAGATTCATTCATCAAAAGTCGAAAACTATGGGGCCTAAAAAAAGAAAAAAATTGTTTGAGAATGTTTAAACAGCGCTCTGTCATATGATAAACCAAAGATACACCACATGCTCTAGTAGCCTTATTTTGAAATTTTAAGACGCCCTTTCAGTCCATGTTGCAAAAAATGTATAAATATTTTTATTTCTTTCTTACTTGCAAAATATCGACAAACGTCATCTAAAACTGTTCCAAATTTCAAGTTGATAGCATTAGTAGTTCTTGAGATATCCAGCTATGACAGACAGACAGACTGAGTCGCACCATAAGGGTTCCTTTTTTACCATTTAAGTACGGAACCCTAAAAAACACACAAGTCGAACTTATAACCTACGAACATATAAACTTCCTTTTTGGAAGTCCGGTAAAAATAATAACCTAGATAACAAAATTAAAAGTTTTGTCCGGTGAACATAGACTAAGAGGTCACAGGATTTTTCATAACGATCATGGATACGGTTAGATTTACTTCGATGGATTGTAGAGTAGTCCCCTAATGCCAATGACGTCGGTCTGCCTGCTCTGAGTGGTTGCAACTTCGAATTATAGCGCTTACAAGAGGCGTCATTGTTGCGAAAAAAAAACGATCAGAGAAATGGTCAGTTTTGGTACACATTGAAAGTATGGCGTCTCCGCAGATGAAACAAGTTGGTCTGCCGGCTCTGAGTGGTTGCATTTCAGAGCTATGATGCGCGCAACATTGTTGCGAAAAAAAAACGATAAGAGAAATGGTCAGTTTTAGGACCCATTCGAAGTATGGTGTCTCCACAGGTGAAACGGGTTGGTCTGCCGGCTCTCAGTGGTTGTATTTCAGAGCAATCGTTGTGTATGCAAGACGCTTATTTGTGGAGAAAGCCTAAAAATACATCGAAAAAGGGGACAATAGGCGAATTTTTTAAGTGCCGGCCGGTGTCGTACCCCCACCCTTTTGAGGGTGGGAAATCATCAAATAACTTCTCCCGCTCTGGGTGGAGCGGGAGGGCGTGTCAGACTTTTACTGACTAAAACCCACCCGTGTTCCTTCAGTTGCCTATGCCAGGGCCGCGGTAACCCCTTCAGACAACCCGCGACCCCAGCGGCGTCGGTCCTATTGGGCCCTATTGGGCCCACCCTACACCTGCGCCGAGAACCACCCGCTGCGCGACCGTCCCCCTGTAAAGGAATAGGGAAAAAGCTAGTGGTGTCAATAGGTGTTAATAAGAGAAATGATCAGTTTTAGTACCTATTCGAAGTATGGTGTCTCCACAGGTGAAAAGAGTTGGTCTGCCGGCTCTTAGTGGTTGTATTTCAGAGCTTTGTTATACGCAAGGCGCTTAGTTATAGCAAAATTCAACTTAACGGTAATCAATAAAATAAAGAATGAAATCGAACAAATCCAATTTTTAACAATTCAACTTATTACTTTGGGTAAATCACAGATTAATAATTTTGTAGAATATAGCTAATGAAACAACTCAAAAAAATATAGAATGTTAGAAATAAGTAAATATTTAACTCTAAGTCTTAGCTATAATCTACAAAATTATTAATCTGTGATTTACCCACAGTAATAAGTTGAATTATTAAATATTGGATTTGTTCGATTTCATTCTTTATTTTATTTATTACCGTTAAGTTGAATTTTTCTATAACTAAGCGCTTTGCGTATAACAATGCTCTGAAATACAACGACTAAGAGCCGGCAGACCAACTCGTTTCACCTGTGGAGACACCATACTTTGAATAGGAACTAAAACTGACCATTTCTCTTATCGTTTTTTTTTTCCAACAATGTTGCGCGCATCATAGCTCTGAAATGCAACCACTCAGAGCCGGCAGACCAAATTGCTTCATCTGTGGAGACGCCATACTTTCAATGTGTACCAAAACTGACCATTTCTCTGATCGTTTTTTTTTCGCAACAATGACGCCCCTTGTAAGCGCTATAACTCGAAGATGCAACCACTCAGAGCAGGCAGACCGACGTCATTCGCATTAGGGGACTACTCTACAACCCATCGAAGTAAATCTAACCGTATCCATGATCGTTATGAAAAATCCTGTCACCTCTCGGTCTAACAGTGATGTCCATTACGACTGAGGATAATATTGATGAGTGGCATCTTTTTAGTCTAATATCACACACCCTAATGCCGTAGTCACACCTACACCTTCAAATGAAAAAAAAAACTGAAAGCACAATATCCGTATTCCATCCCATATAATCATAATTAACTCAAAAAACTCCCAGACAATGGTAATTACCTCAAAAAGTCTATAGAAAAAGAGAATGATACCAACTTGCGTATTAATAACCACTAGAGAATAGACGCATGAATTAAAACTATCCAGAAGGCTCACTTTTACCATACTAAAGTGGCTGTAGGTAGGCTTCACACAAATAGACTTAAGTACTACGTCATCTTCACACTAGTCTACTCAACATGTCACTTGCGATAATGATACGCTATGCGATAATGATGGGCTACACAAGGTGCTACAAATGCGCTACGCAACACGATACGCTACGCGAAGTGCTACATAGGCGATAATGATGAGTTACGCAAGGTGCTACGAATGCGCTACGCAACATGATCTACGCGAAGTGCGATGTGATAATAATGAGCCACGCAAAGTACACTTACACACTACACACATGCTTCATCATGTGCACAAATATTTTTAATTTTTTTCATTAATTCTGTTTTCCACCATTATTGATAAAATTGTTAAAATACAATTACTTACATTTTTGTGGCTTTAAGGTGCTACGGTGCACAGGAACTTACACCTTGTTTAGGAGTAGAGTATTTAAACTTTGAACTTAGTAATAAGCGATAACGATGAGCTACGCAAGGTGCTACGAATGCGCTACGCAACATGATCTACGCGAAGTGCTACTCTATGCAATAATGATGAGCTACGCAAGGTGCTACGAATGCGCTATGCAACATGATCTACGCGAAGTGCTACTCTATGCGATAATGATGAGCTACGCAAGGTGCTACGAATGCGCTATGCAACATGATCTACGCGAAGCGCTACTCTATGCGATAATCATGAGCTACGCAAGGTGCTACGAATGCGCTATGCAACATGATCTACGCGAAGCGCTACTCTATGCGATAATCATGAGCTACGCAAGGTGCTACGAATGCGCAACGCAACATGATCTACGCGAAGTGCTACTCTATGCGATAATGATGAGCTACGCAAGGTGCTACGAATGCGCTACGCAACACGATCTACGCGAAGTGCTACTTTACGTGATAATGATGAGCTACGCAAGGTGCTACGAATGCGCTATGCAATACGATCTACGCGAAGTGCTACTCTATGCGATAATGATGAGCTACGCAAGGTGCTACGAATGCGCTACGCAACATGATCTACGCGAAATGCTACTCTATGTGATAATGATGAGCTACGCAAGGTGCTACGAATGCGGTACGCAACACGATCTACGCGAAGTGCTACTATAGGCGATAATGATGAGCTACGCAAGGTTCTACGAATGCGCTACGCAACACGATATGCTACCCAAAGTGCTACCCTGCGTAGCACGAAACGTTACGCATAGTGTTACGCTACGCCAATCGCTACGCATAGGTCTACGCTACGTTACATGCTCAAAATAGTACAACATGCGTTACTTATTCAATGTTTTCACGAACTTTTGTTTTTAACAACTTAAACCTTCTTTCCTATCTTGTTTCATAACAGACGGTACTATCACGCGAGTATTATAATAATAAAAAGTAATTTGTGTGGCGCATGCGCGGCGCCGGGGGCCGTGCGGGTGGCGCGGGGTGGCGCGGGAGGCGGGGCTCGGCGCTAATGCACACGATTGTGCGCCTGATCATAGGGTGCGGTGCGTGCGCGCAACACTATAGAATCTATGAGGTTCAGCATGAGATCTACATAACATGTTACATGCAAAGAAACGGTTATTTGTGATTATGATTGGCGTGCTTTGTTATACAGGGTGTTTCTTTTAAGGTGTCAAGCCAGTGCGAGCTGATAGCAGAGTACCATACCTATCGATTTAACCCCCATGTATGTTTTACGATTTTTTGTAGTTTACGAGTTATTTTGGATCCCTCATTTCATTTCAATGGTAGTGGATAAGGATAGTAATAGATTTATGTTTTTATTATCAACTGAGCTCTGCTTAAACGTAGAGGAATAGTAAATATCAGGAGTGACTAAAATATGCAAAGGTAATAATAAATTATAAAATATGGAAATCACAAGATTTCGGGACTGTCTTTAAAAGTACGTGGATAGACAATGCCAATATGGGAAGCCAGACAATTATAACAGCTCTTACGGACGGACGGACTTAGAGAGTAGACCAGGGGGTCTACTCTCTAAGTCCGTCCGTCCGTCCGTCTGACATAACTACCTATCAAAACAAGGGGGCCTACTCCCTAAGCACGAACCCCGTAGTTTCGGACTTCTTGGCGGGTGTTAGATTTGATATATATATATATAACTATAACTACTATAAGTGTATATATAGATACTACACAAATAGCAAGCCTTTAATGTCAGGATGGTTATTAGTTATTTTATTTACTGTGTTTTACTGTGTTCTATGAATCTGGTGTGTAAGGGAAGGATTTCATAAATAAAAGCACAGAAAGACAAGTCTAGATATTTATATTTCAGTTAGACTTGTCAATAATTATTCATCTTTAATGAGAAAGCTATTGTCCGTTCGCAAAACTAGGTCTTCGTGGAGAAGAACGAACAAGAAACTCCACGGAAACACTATTTAGGTATTTTATCAACACATTTTAAATTATAGTTATCTCATAACAGTTCAGAATAATAGCAACATAATAACAATAACTTACGTGACATCTGGTAGGTCTACTTCACATCACCACAGCACTAGCACTAGCCACTTGAACATCTACGGAACAACTGCCCCGAGAACGTCATTACAATCCTTTTTATATCCTACTACCCCCTCTTTCCATCAAACGTCAACTGACAGTATTGTACCAATCGTTTAAAACAACCTATTATATTAAAATAGCAATATAAATTCTAAAATATATTGCTGGTACTATTAAATATTACGTAATTATTTAAAACAATAACATCTATACGATATTTACAAGATAAGAGTCATATATTTTATAAACACAATAACTAGTCAAATTAGATACTTCTATATTGGTTCTAAGCTTCGTAAATGTGACAGATGTCATTATCCAATAAACAGTTTTATCTAAAGGTGGTTTTACAATGATTTTATGATTTGAATCACAACCGAATCAACTTTCGGAATCAAGGTAATCTCAATTTCACTTAACACTTAAAAATATAATGCTAAAAATTATCAAAATAATCATCAAATATAACAGCTCATCATTATCGCATAGAGTAGCACTTCGCGTAGATCATGTTGCATAGCGCATTCGTAGCACCTTGCGTAGCTCATCATTATCGCATAGAGTAGCACTTCGTGTTTCTTACTCCGTATCACCTACGGATGGATGATTGGTTCGGCGCCCGAGCGAAGTATGAATGACAACATGATTTGCCAGTTGTCCCTACTCCCGATGTGCTTTTGCCCGTCCAAAAAATTAAACTTTTACACTTGTTTTGATGGATCGTAATGTCAGACGGACGGATGAACGGACGGACGGAAAGACGTGCGGACTTAGGGAGTAGGCCCCAAGGTGTAAAAGTTACATTTTTCGGACGGCAAAAACACATCGGGAGTAGGGAAAACTGTCAAATCGTGTTGTCATATACTTCGTTCGGGCCCCGAACCAATCATCCATTCGTAGGTGATACGGAGTAGGAAACGCCCGTTACGAAGGCCGAAAGTACGGGCTTGTTCAAGCCGCATAATGAAAATTCTATCAATATTCATGCAGCTTGCACATGTAAGATGCTTGCACAAAATCATCATACACACCTACGCTAGAGCGTAGCTTAGCGAGCGTAGCACGCTTGCACAAAATGATTGCAGGCTTGTCATGCTTGCAGTTACGTGTGTGACCACCTTAATACGAGCAATAGTACCTACTACTCACTATCAACTAGATCCCATAGGGCCTTAATAAACCCATTTCCTCGATGATCATAACCAAAGCGGCGACAGTCTGAACTCTTTGACTAAATATTATTATTGTTCTCCATTAACCCCTCGTAAAATAATGCATTCGGTTTAAAAGCCCTCAAAGAAAAGAAAAAACTTAAGAGGCATCGAACACAAATACGCAATCTAAATAAACATTAAAAATATTTATAACAGCATAAATTAATTAATTGCAATACATTAATCTTATCGAGCCAAAGTGAATGAAAATCGGAATTTGTTACAAAAATGTCAATAAGCATTAAAGCTGATATCTCGAAGCTCGGATTTAACTTTTATTACTCTTTTGGCCGTAAAAGGCTCAGTCCGAGTGTTTGTAGTTCAAGTGCTAGCGAGCTCGAGTCAACAGTCATCGGAAATATTGTTCTATCTATTTGACTATGACTGGTTCTTAAATTTGGGATATTAGCTTTGTTAGTTAATGGTTTGTTTGCAGTACGTGTTGGTATTTAATGAGCCTATTCTAAAAGGCCATGTGACATCATTATTTATCGAGAAAAAATATTAGTTATTTGTTTGAGATCTATTTTTAAGATTTTTTAAATTCTTTGAACCGTTTGTTAACTAACTACCAAATAGTTTGTGAAAAAAATTACAAGTACTATTCAGCTTACTTACTTACCCAAGCAAATTTGGAACCTGCAGTGACCGCTCTTTCCTAGGATATTATTAAATTAATTTGTATTCATATCACAAATTGACATTTGAGCTCGAGATGTCGCAAAAAAACTCCGCAAAACCTAAGATATTGCGCCGGCTATGCCATAACCATATCGTAACGTGGTAAATAATTATTGGCCAATTATGTACTTCTCAATAAAATGTCTCGATTGTGAACTATTAATACAGTAGCTATAAGTATTAAAAAAAGATATAAAACAGAATAAGAAATTGAGGACACGAATATCCTCCCCTTTATTTTTTCCCCTATCATTATTTTATTATTTTATCTGTGATGTATAACTAGAATTCGTTTAATCGAAAACTGAATAATATCTAGAACGATACGTAGTATCGTTAACAGTTTGACAGCTCAATTTCCATATATATGTGTGATACATAAGTGTCAACCGCAGAAAAGGCACTTTTTTCTCCAAATGCCATCAAAATAACAACATTTAAATTCAACACATTTCTCCCGTATTTGGGCTTAAACGTTTCCGTTGCACCTTCGTTTAGCACCGACAAAATATTTGCTTATCCTTTAAGGAGAAACTGTTTCAAAGACTTGCACGTTCAATACTTAAAAACATCCCTTGTTAAGTTCAATTACTAAAATAAAAAGACAGCTTTAAATGTTTTGTCGTTCTAATTATACGGTTCTAATTACATCAATTAAGTATCGTGAGCTCATTGTCGCGTCTTAAGAGCTCGTAATTACTTTGATGTGGTTCTTAGGAAACAATTAAACGTAAGTATTAAAGTTTTTGTGTTCACATTGCTGCGTATTGCCAGTTGCTAAGTTCTGAGAGCATTTTTGTGGATTATGTAGGAGATAATTACGTTTCGTGCCTACTCCATGCAATTAGTTTTTTTATTTAAAAAAGGTTAGTAAAAAAAAAATTGGTTTTTGATGTTACATAATTATTTTCTGAAGTCTCAAAATAACACTAGACCACCACTATACTAGTGCAGTTAAAGTTATTTATGAACTTACTTAAAAAAATGGATTGTATGATCTGGAGTAAATACTTTTTAGCTGTTAAATAAATAACTAATAATATAAAAATCAACTTAAAACCTATACTTACATATTATTTTTTCCACCTTTACACCGGCTCCCGGCCTACACGGCCAACACAAAGGGGCCGGATATAATCAAATTGATTCGTTAATTACTGGTTTTATCTGCGACTGCCATTACCGACCGACCAGCCCACGCCGCATATATATACTTAATTGATACCGATTCGAGGGAATAGAGGACGCGGTCGGAATCACGAGTTCCATAGAATGATAATACCTATATGAATCGCGATGTTGCAGCAGATTTGTGGTTGATAAAGATACGGAGATAACTTCATTAGGATACCAAAAGTTCTGAGAAAGTATCAAGGAAAATCACTGCTGTAAGGAAGATGTTTTTAGGGTTCCGTACCAAAATGGTAAAAAAGGAACCCTTATGGTGTGACTCAGTCTGTCTGTCTGTCTGTCTGTATGTCTGTCTGTCTGTCTGTCACAGCTGGATATCTCAAGAACTACTAATGCTATCAACTTGATATTTAGAATAGTTTTAGATGACGTTTACCCAACTATTTTGCAAATAAGAAAGAAATAAAACTATTTATATTTTTTTTGCAACAGGGACTGAAAGGGGGTCTTAAAATTAAAAATTAAAATTTAAAGTGGGACTACTAGGTCATGTGGGTTATCTTATGAAAGAACGCTGTTTGCACATGCTCAAACTATTTTTTATTTTTTTTTAGGCCGCACAGTTTTCGACTTTTGATGAAAAATGTAAAAAAAATACCGTTCCCCCCCTTATCTCCGAAGTTTGCAAAGAGAAAAATCAGAAATTATTCTATGTGATAGAAGTTTATGTAAAAATTACAGGAAAAATAAAACGATGTCTCTAAGTAGCACACTTTTTCAGAAATCGGAACGGAACCCTCGGTGCGCTAGTCTGACTCGCTCTTGACCGGTTTTTTTGATTTGTCCACGATTTCATATAAGTACTAAACTCAAAAAGCAAACATTTATGCGGTGCATCTGGAAATCTCATCAAATCTTTCTTTAATATATAGTGGTCGATAGGGAGGTGGGTCCTCATACAACGTGTAACGTTAAATGCGCAAAACCTCGAAAGGCGTCATTTTACTCATCATTATGAACAACTTTTAGTATGAGACCAAAACTGAAATCGCGAAAAAAAAATCATGTGTTCGTACATTTTGACGAATTATGCGAACATAAATGTACTGAACAGCTGATTTTTTTTCGCGATTTCAGGTTTGGTCCCATAGTAAAAGTTGTTCATAATGATGAGTACAATGACCCCTTAAGAGGTTTTGCGCATTTAACGTTACCCGTTGTATATTAACCTGCATGGTCCTCATAATTAATAATATGATCTAGAATGTAATTGACAATTGTCTTCATTCCCCTGCCCTTTTCTCTTCTTGTTTTATTCCAGTTCTTAGTCGTCATCTCGGTAGTCACTCCCTTTCTAGCCATATCATATCTTAAACAATTAAAGTTTTATTTTATAAGAAAAAAATGTTTTCATAGTCAATTTTAACACCTACAAAGCCTTGAAAATTTTGCTCACAGTTCCTCGCTCACAAACGGCCATCGGCTTTACCCATCAAATATGATTCGAAACACCATCAAGATTTAATTCAACCTTATCTATCGAAACGAAACTATCCTATCGAACCTTTATAACTTATATGCGTTTAGAAAAGATATAAGAATGTTAAGTGACTAATTGTTATAGATCAAACGTAATCGAGAATTTCTGAAGTTGATGTAGAAAGCTTTCAAGTTGGAATTGAATTAGATTCTTTAAGTAAATTATAATAAATTGATTGAAGTATTTTGAATTATTGAACGTTTTCATCAACGAAATGAATAGAAGACGGTCGGTCTGAACTATAATCTGGGTTTTATGGTGCGGTCGCTGGTCGGTAGCTGTATCTATGGAATGCGTAGCTATAGCAATGTGAATTGCCGTGTTGTAAATAGTTTGAGCAGTGGTGGCCCAGTGGTAACGGCCCTGAGTTACAAGCTGTAGGTCGTGGGTTCGAACCCCGGCAGGCGCTTTATTTTGTGTAAATAATTTCATCACCACTGCTCTCAAAACGGTGAAACAAAACATCGTAAGGAAACCTCCATGTCCCAGAACCAAAAATCCGAAGACATCTACCAACCCGCACTGGGCCCGTGTGGTGGATTACGGCCCGCTCCCTCTCACCGAGAGGAGGCCTGTGCCCCAGCAGTGGGTACATTATAGGCTGATTATGTTAAATAGTTTGATATTAGGTTATTTTGACCGACAGTCATCAGGCGAAGTAATTGGGAGTTTTTCTACACGCCTCGTTGGTCTAGTGATTACAATCGCTATAACTGCTGAGCATGGGAGTCTGGGTTCGATTCCCGGGTCGGGCAAAGTGTTATTGGGTTTTTCATCTGGAATTTCTCAGTAGAAGTCAATAAGTCTGGATTTGTGCCCTGTTGATAGCAATAAGGGGCGAACCCTAATATTACATGAGACTTTAACTGGTGAAATGTGGGTGTACTATAGGTACCTACACCTCTGCCTAACCCTTCGAGGAAACAAGGCGTAATGTTTTCTTATGAAGTTATACACCTTTAATCTACTATATAAAAATGAATCTCTATTTCCCTTGGTCATCGCATCACGCGTGAACGGATGGAAAAATTTCGCTAATTCTTTTTTGTTGTGTTTATTATTGTCAGGAGAAGGTTCTTATGTAGAGAAAAATTGGAAAAGTTGCCGGGCAAATTCATCAAAACATCTGTCGGGTCAGCTAGTATAAGTACTTATATAAAAAGAAAAATCCCGACTGACTCGTCAACGCCCAGCCCAAACCATTGGACCTAGAAATCTGAAATTTTGCACAGAGGTTCCCTTTATAATGTAGACAAGGAATAAGGAAGGATTTTTGTTCCCGTGGGATATTTTCGTAGGGTAGTGCTAGTACTAAATATGCTTTGGTCGAGTTTAATCTCCTTGGATAAACACTAACATGACAGCAGAGTCTACACGATTGGGAATAGGTCACAGAAAACCACGGCTGGTCATTTGGTCCAGATAGGTATTACCTACACACATTAGTTTACCAAATTTCCAACTTTGTATCTTTTCTTTCTAGATAAGTGCTTCTAACTGTGTCTCAATCTCAATGTCAATTAGACCACAGGTACGCTTGATATCTCCGTGATTAATGACATTTATCTTGAACCTCTTACCGACATAACAAAAACGTCGCCCATTCATATAATTAAAAACAAAACAAAAACTGTTGCAACAAAGTTGCTTCGGCTGCGGTTACATTCTCTTTCGTATAGCATCGACCATTATGTGAAGAGCTTAGGTACCTACCATAACTACTAATATGACTAATCTTCTTGCTCTCCTTGACTGATTTATTGTTAGTAAAGATCCAGGTCTACTATTCTAGATAGAACTGTGGTAACCCATTCAAATGGCTTGTGTTTTAACGCCTACCAGAAAAGTACCTATTTTACTACCAAAAAATTTTAAATACCTGCCAGAATGGATAAATGCTCACCAAAATTATAACTATTTTATTGTGAAATTATAACTTTAGGAAAGTGACAGCAGGTCGACACTATTTCTGTCTGCAGGGTTTAAAGGAACCTAACCAACCAAACCTCAGGGTGCCCCTGACGTCGACTGTCTAGGGTTAGGTTAGGTTAGTTTTCGTAAGCAGGTCGATGCAGCTTTGGTGAGCATTTATCCATTTTGGAGAGCATTTAATTTTTTTGGTAGTCATTATATTTAATCCCCTTTGAAATTGGTTTGCATGAGCATTCACACAAAGTCGATTCGATGGTCCATTAGGAGTAGCGAGCATAATTATTAGCCTGTAATGTTCCCGCTGCTGGGACACAGGCTTCGTAATCTACCACGCGTGCCCAGTGCGGGTTGGTAGATGTCACATTATGTCTTCGAATTTTTGGTTCTAGGACACGCCGGTTTCCTCACAATGTTTTCCTTCACCGTTTTGAGAGCAGCCCGGCGAGCACGGCCTACTGTGACATGGCTTGAGTCACACATTTTATCATAGTTTGGGCGATAAAACTGTTTTGTCTTAAATGCTAGCACGGCGGCGTGAGATAATTTCTTGAATGTGACATAACTTCTTGACGTTTAGTTGGGACTCATTATGTCTTATTTGCTAATATGGGTGCACCAATTATATCACAAATGTCACATTTTGACGGTGACTAAGAAAAATTTTATCACGTTCGTTCGGAGGTGGTGATAAGATTTGAAAATTGAAAAAAATAATGTTTTCCTGCTAATTACTCTGCACCAAATGGCAATAAATTATTTTCTTGCATTGTGTGGTGGTGGTTTATTTGTGCGTGATAAGGATAACCAAAAAAATTTACAAAAAAAATTGTAATAAATAAATAAATAATTTACTATTTTTTTATATTTTTAAACGGTTTTTTTTTTTAATTTTTAAAAATACATATTTAGACATGTAAATAATGCGCCTTAAAACCAACAAAAAAAATTAAAATAAATAAATAATTTAAGTAAATACAGAGGTACTTAATACTACTATTTTTTTTTGTTACCTACAATCAATCAATCAACTCAGCCTATCGCAGTCCACTGCTGGACATAGGCCTCTCCCAGTCTGCGCCACAACACCCTGTCCTCCGCCTTCCGCATCCAGTCTGTCCCAGCCACTTTCTTCAGGTCGTCGGTCCATCTAGCTGGGGGGCGTCCCACACTACGCTTACCGATACGCGGTCTCCACTCCAGGACCCGTCTGCTCCACCGGCCATCGATCCTTCGACAAACATGGCCAGCCCACTGCCACTTCAGTTTGCTTATTCTGCTAGCTATGTCGGTTACTCCGGTTCTTTTCCGGATAACTTCATTCCTGATTTTATCCTTCAAAGAAACTCCGAGCATAGCCCGCTCCATAGCGCGCTGAGCGACCTTGAATTTGTGGACCAGCCCGACTGTAAGTGTCCACGTTTCAGCACCGTATGTCATAACGGGCAGGACGCACTGGTTGAAAACCTTGGTTTTCAAACATTGCGGGATGGGTGACGAAAAGACTTGACGAAGTTTACCAAACGCTGCCCAACCCAATCGGATCCTTCTGTCGGCTTCTTTTTCAAAGTTGTGTCTACCGAGCTGGATGACTTGCCCTAGGTAGACATACTCCTTCACGACTTCAAGAAGCGACCCCTCGATGCGGATTGGACTCGGCAAGACGAGTGAATTGTACATAACTTTCGTCTTGTCTAAATTCATACCGAGGCCAACTCGCCGAGAGGCTCCGTCTAGGCTGTGCAGCATCTGGCCTAACTGTTCCAGCGTCTCTGCTAATATGACGATGTCATCGGCAAAGCGAAGGTGTGAGATGTACTCACCATTCACGTTAATACCCTGTCCAGTCCAGTCCAGCGTCTTGAAGACGTCCTCCAACGCATTGGTGAACAGTTTCGGGGATATCACATCCCCCTGTCTCACCCCTCTGAGCAGTTGGATGGGGCTGGTTTTCTGATCTTGGATCTGGACAGTCATCGTGGCAGCGTCATACAGACACCTCAACACTTCAATATAGCGCCAGTCAATTCGACATCGTTGCAGAGAGGCCAGAACTGCCCATATTTCGATGGAGTCGAAGGCTTTCTCGTAGTCCACGAATGCGATACACAGCGGCTGATTGTACTCCTCGGTCTTCTGTACAATTTGCCGAACAGTATGGATGTGGTCTACGGTACTGAAGCCTTTTCGAAAACCGGCTTGCTCTGGTGGCTGGAACTCGTCAAGTCTTCTGGCGAGACGGTTCGTGACGACCCTCGAGAACAGCTTGTAGACGTGACTCAGAAGTGAGATGGGTCTATAGTTCTTCAGCAAGGTTTTGTCACCTTTTTTGAAGAACAGAACCACCGCACCCCTGCTCCACGCCTCGGGCGTTGTACCTTCTTGGATGACGGAGTTGAAGAGACTCGCTAGCTCTCTCAGGACTGGAGCCCCGCCTGCTTTAAGGAGCTCTGTCGTTATTCCGTCATCACCAGGTGCTTTGTTGTTTTTCAGCTGCTCGAGAGCCGCCCTAATCTCGCACAGGTCAACATCCGGGATGTCCTCCGTGTAGTGGCGCGTTAATTCGGCTCGGTGGTCATCTGCACTATGTCGCGCTGGTTTCGCCGTCCGCGTTGAGTATAAGTGTCCATAGAAATCCTCGACTTCCTCGAGTATCTCGGACTTTGAAGTCACGATTCTGCCATCCGCAGTTCTTAGTTTCGTCAGATGGGACCTCCCTAATTGTTGAGCGAACACTTTTGACCCTCGATTTTGCTCAATCGCGACCTTAATGTCGCGGGTGTTGGAGCACCGAAGGTCGTGTCGCATCAGCTTTCTAATTTTTAGGTTTAAGGCCCTCTTATCTGACGAAGACAGCTGCGTAAATGGCAACTCTCGTCTTTCCCTCATAAGTCCGAGAGTCTCCGAGGAAAGTTTGGACACCTTACTTTTTCGCTGCGACGGGAAAAGTTTGCGGGACACGTCGCGTAGTGCTTTGACCACCTCGTCGGCTTTCTCGTCAACAGTACCTGTGGTTTCCAGCAGGTCGAATCGATTTTGAAGTTCCAGTTGGAACTTTTCAGATCCCAGAGCGGCCTGGAGCTGCGTAGGTCGGAGAGTAGGCCTCATCATACGGATTCTTTCAGCTCGAAAATTGATATTTAGAGTGCCTCGGACAAGCCTGTGATCGCTTCCAGTGTTAAACCTGCTGATCACGGAGACATCTTTAAATATTTGCCTCTTATCCGTCATGATGAAGTCTATCTCGTTCCTAGTCACGTTATCGGGGCTCTGCCAGGTCCACTTCCTTTGGGGTTTCTTTTCAAAGAACGAATTCATCAAGAAGAGCCCCTGCGACTCTAGAAAGTTGACCAGCATTTGCCCCCTGTGATTTCTGCGCCCCAAGCCGAACGGTCCGATTTTCGATTCGCCGCGTTCTTGTACTCCCACTTTGGCATTGAAGTCCCCCATAACAACGTTGTAGTGGGCCTTTGTCGTACTGTGCATTGCCTTGGCAATATCCTCGTACATGGCCTCAGCTATCTCGTCAGAGCATGTCGAAGTCGGTGCATATACCTGTATCACTTTCAGGGAGTACCTGTCAGTGAGTTTTAGTACAAGGTACGCTACCCGTGTCGATACACTACTGATTTCTACAACGCTGTTAGTGAGTTCCTTGTTCACCAGGAAGCCGACACCGCCTTGGGAGAGCTGATCACCTTCGCGGAAGTAGAATAGGTGGCCTGACTCCAGAGTTATCGTGTCCTCCCCCTGTCTTCGGACTTCAGATAACCCCAGTATATGCCAGTTAATGTTACCTAACTCTACCTCAAGTTCGGCAAGGTGATGGTCCAGCCTCATCGAACGTCCATTGTACGTAGCCAGATGTAGTCGTCGTTGGTAGCCTGCCGTAACCCGGGGATTCTTCGCACCCCCCGCCCCGCCGTTACCGTGACCGCTACCTTGACCAGGAATAGCGGGACCACCGGGAACTGGGGGCCGTTGTTTTGGCACTTTATTCATAGGAGGTTTATGCCCATAGTCACCACGCTGGGCATGCGGGTTGGTGACCGCAGAGCCAGTCCTTTCGCAACGATGACGCTGCTGCCCGTCATCGCTCTGGAGAATTTAGGTTGGCTTGTTGGATGGTTATACCGCCATCAGTCGGTCGCCAGCGCCTCGTCCGTCAATGGCAGGGTGTACCGCGCGCAGGTGAGGTTGACATTTGGGGAGTCCGGTTGTTGTTTGCTCCCCCTTACACCCCACCTTATGTTACCTACATGTTAAGAATAATCGGTTTATGGGTTTCATAAAGGGGGGCCAAATTTTCATTATTTTTGCGATAGGACACACCGTTTTCGAGTTATAAGCAAAAGAAAAGAAAAAAAAGATTTTATTTGGCCGCATATTCAGATAGTCTTAAACATTTTAATTTTTTCAATTTACTATGTCACGCTATGAATTTAGCAACAAGAAAGGCATGTCGCGGCTCTAGATTATGTCACATGGTTGACCCGTGCTAGCATTTAAGACAAATTCTAAGACATGACATAATTTATCATGTCTTGTCACAAACGTCTTGGGTACGCCCGTGCTCGCCCCGCAGTGGTGATGAAATAATTTACACAAAGTAAAATGCTTCTCTGGGTTCGAACTTACGACCTACGATTCACAAGTCACGACCGTACCCCCCCCCCCTGGGCCGCCGCTGGGGTCGCGGGTTGTTTGAAGAAGATACCGCGGCCCTGGCATAGGCAACTAAAGGAACACGGGTGGGTTTTAGTCAGTAAAAGTCTGACACGCCCTTCCGCTCCACCCAGAGCGGGAGAAGTTATTTGATGATTTCCCACCCTCAAAAAAAAAAAAAAAAACCCCTGGGCCACCACTGCTCACCACTGCTCAGGTTGGGTTTAGCGAATTTGATCCTTATTACTATTGGAAATTGTCCAACTGACAGGTGGTACCTGGCAGGAACGCATTCTCTCGACCACAGAATTTGTAACTTTACTCTCGACGGACGGACGGTCGGAATGCAATAACATGGTTTATAAAGGTTATTTTTTACGTGTTTTCCGTGGAAAATGTTGGGTTTATACATTTGGCCGTACCTAATGTGTTTGTATTTCTTCCTGCAAAATGTAATATGCCACTGTTTGTTTCCCCTTATGAATAAAATAATATAAATACTTATATCGAAAACAACAAGCTTGAGTCACATTAATTCAAGCTGGCACATTGTAATTTTGTACTCGGACAACTGAAAGCGACAAGCGTAAGCTAAGTAAGAACATTGCATCGACTCGATTATAACTTAACTATGCTCGGAATTTTAATTAGCTGCAGATAAATGACACATCTAATGTAATTTTTACTGTCATTTCGTTAAAAAATGTTCCCATTTGATAGCGAAATGACAGTAAAAATGACATTAGAAGTGTCAGTTTACTGCAGCTAGTTAAAAGTCCGTCCATAGTTGGGTTATGATCGAGTCGATGTAGTGCTGTTAAACAGTGTGCCTCACCACACAATCCTCATATTTGAAAACTTTAAGAAAATCAATTTTGAGGACGCCAAAAAATAGTACTGAAATAGTCATAAATAGTACCATTGGTCAAAAAAATAGTACCATTATGCTTCCGGAGTTATAGCTATCAGTTAGTGAGGATTGTGTGGAGAGGTTCACCACACAAGCCTCACCTATATTGCAAGCAAACGGCTGGGAGTATCGACTTGGTTTCAATTCCAAAAAATAGTACTGAAATACTACTGACGCTATGCCAAATCTCGAAAATAGTCATTAAGTGATTCCAGAGATATAAAGGTGTCTTGGTGAGGATTGTGTGGGGAGCTTTTATGATTACCTGATTACTGCGGAATGCTTACGTTTTTGAATTTGAATTTAGTGTCAAAAAATAGTCAAGAAATACTACTCTCCAACCATGATAATTTCGACCTGGTTTACTATGTAGAAGTATGTTAAATTTCCACGTAAACTTCTACATACATTTTTCGAGTCGAGTACAGTCGAGCAAAAAGTGATTAAGTACGTATTTTTAGTGGTCACCTTATTTTTTGGTTGTATTAAAAACGGTATTTTTTGGTTGCATTGTTAGTTATGTAGCTATTTTAAGTAGGTATTTCAAGTATGTGTTTAACGCGAACTGTCTGAACGCAATAAAATCAAAAACTACCGAACGGATTTTCATACGGTTTTCACCAATTTGACGGAGTGATTTATGAGGAAGGTTTAAGTGTAAGTATAGAAATATGCTTCCTGGGCGAAGCCGGGTTGCGATTGGTTTGAATTTACAGAATATCATATCCTACATTATAATGTTGAATTTTCCTTACAAAACTATTCAGTCGTAACAGATTAATTAAAGTAGAGATAAATAAAAAAAAACCGGTCAAGAGCGAGTCGGACTCGCGCACCGAGGGTTCCGTTCCGATTTCTGAAAAAGTGTGCTATTTAGAGACATCGTTTTATTTTTCCTGTAATCTTTACATAAACTTCTATCACATAGAATAATTTCAGATTTTTCTCTTTGCAAACTTCGGAGATAAGGGGGGGGGGAAAGGTATTTTTTTTTACATTTTTCATCAGAAGTCGAAAACTATGCGGCCTAAAAAAAAGAAAAAAAATGTTTGAGAATGTGCAAACAGTGCTCTTTCATATTATACCCCACATGCCCTAGTAGCCCCACTTTAATTATTTAAGACAGATTATTTTCAGTCCCTGTTGCAAAAACAATATCAATATTTTAATTTCTTTCTTATTAGCAAAATAGTTGATAGCATTAGTAGTTCTTGAGATATCCAGCTGTGACAGACAGACAGACAGACTGAGTGACACCATAAGGGTTCCTTTTTTACCATTTTGGTACGGAACCCTTTTTTTTTTTTTTTTTTTTGAGGGTGGGAAATCATCAAATAACTTCTCCCGCTCTGGGTGGAGCGGAAGGGCGTGTCAGACTTTTACTGACTAAAACCCACCCGTGTTCCTTCAGTTGCCTATGCCAGGGCCGCGGTAAGTTCTTCAAACAACCCGCGACCCCAGCGACGTCGGCCCTATTGGACCCCGTCACTTGCTGACATCTCTTTGAGGCGCGCGTGGAACACAACGCGCCGTCGACTCGGGCCTGGTCCTTACCGGACGGCGAGCTACCCGCTGCTCACCGTCCGCAGGCCCGCGCCTACGGTGGCCGGAAATCGCCCCGCGATTCCCACCGCCCAGGGCGTCTCCTGCGGCGATTGAGGCCGTGAGGCTGCCTCTCCCTCACGCGCTCCGCTTCCTCCTTCGCGAGCATCACTGCTTCGCAGAAGGAGGTGACGGCCTCCCATGCACTCTCGCTCCGCACCATGGCCTGGACCAGGCTCGGACGCGAGAGATCACCGCCGCCGATCGCCTCCGTGAGAACACGGCGGTGCTCTGCCCAAGCCGGGCAGACCTCCACTGTATGCTCCACCGTGTCCTCCGGGCGATCCACACAATGGTGACACCCGGGCGTTTCCTCCCGCCTTATGCGAAACAGGAACCTCCCGAAACAACCGTGTCCGGTGAGGACCTGCGTCAGGAGGAAGGTGAGGACGCCGTGGCGCCTCTCTAACCACTCCTCAAAGAGGGGACTTATCGCCGCAATTGTGGCGTGCCCAGGGTACGGAACCCTAACAAGATATTTTATTATTATGCCATGAATAATGATTTAGCTGAATACCAAATACTCAGTCACGCTCTCTGCCGAAGCGCTGAATATTCGGCGTCCAAAAATTCGGCGTTTTGATTTTCTCATTGCTACTGCAGTGCGTGGGAGAGTGTCGGGTTTCGGGCAGACGGATTTCTGCCTTTATCCAAAAATGAATATTTACCAAATTAACAAACAAGATTAATTAATGTTGAGTGTAGGTAGGGGTTGTGATCAGAAAAAGACAATCTAAGAAGGAACAAACTAAAGTTTAATTTAAAAGTTAAATAAAAACTTACAAACTAACAGCACAGTTAATCACAAAGTTGGTTTCTGATAATAATTGCGCGAATGGACTTTTGCGCGCATGGACGTTTGCCCTTAAGACTCTTGCGCGAAAGGACAGTTGCGGAAATGAGATCTTCATAACATTACACCTGTATTCTTTCAAGGGGTTGGGCAGGAATGTACAGTACATTAATTATACAGAAAAATACATTTGAGTGCCTACTCATTTGTTAAGTCTTTTTTTTCTAATATAAAAAAAAATATCTTTTTATTTTTTTATTTCAATTTTTTTTTTCGAGATGGGTGTCATTTTCATGATTTTTGAGGTCACTGAAAACGATTGTGGGGTCGAAATGAACATCCAAAATGGCGGCTGCGAAAATTTTCAAATTTTTCGTCATGGTTGTCATTTTCATGGTTATGACGGTCGCTGAAAACGATAAAGAGGTCAAAATGAAAATCGAAGATGGCGGCTGCGAAAATTTTAAAATTTTTGTCATGGGTGTCATTTTCATGGTTCTTGAGGTCGTTGAAAACGATATTGAGGTCAAAATGAAAATCCAAGATGGCGGCTGCGAAAATTTTCAAATTTTTCGTCATTGATGTCGCTTCCGTTGTGTTCGACGACGCTTAAGCCGATAATGAAGTCAAAATCAAAATTAATTTTAAAAAGAAAAATTTGTTCGCAGTCGCCATCGTGGATTTTCATTTTGATCTCATTATCGTTTTCAGCGACCTCAAGAGCCATGAAAATGACATCCATTACAAAAGAAAATTTTCGCAACCACCATCTTGGATTTTCATTTTGACCTCATTATTGTTTTCAGCGATCTCAAAAACCATGAAAATTACACCCAGGACAAAAATTTAAAAATTTTTGCAGCCGCCATCTTGGATTTTTATTTTAACCTCATTATCGTTTTCAGCAACCTCAAAACCATGAAAATGACACCCATGACGAAAAATTTGAAAATTTTCGCAGCCGCCATCTTGGATTTTCATTTTGACTTCATTACCGTTTTCAGCGATCTCAAAAACTATGAAAATGACACCAATGATGATAATTTTGAAAATTTACAAAGCCGCCATCTTGGATTTTCATTTTAACCTCATTGTCATTTTCAGCAAGCTCAAAAACCATGGAAATGACACCCATGACGAAAAATTTTAAAATTTTTGTAGCCGCCATCTTGGATTTTCATTTTGACCCCACTATTATTTTCAGTGACCTCATAAACCATGAAAATGGCACCCATGTCGAAAAAAAAAAACTAAAAGAAATAATATTTATAAGATAATTATATTATTAGAATTTTTCTGTACTTTTACTTAAATAAGAAAAAAAAATGTACTGTACATCCCTGCCCAATCCCTTGAAAGAATACAGGCGTGATGTTATGAAGAACTTGTCCTTTCGCGCAAGTGGATTCGCGCAAGAGTCTTTCGCGCAAGTGTCTTTCGCGCAAGTGTCTTGCGCGCAAACGCCCATGTGCGCAAAAGTCTAGTCGCGGAAATGTCTTGTCACACAAGTGTCTTTCACGCAAGTGTCCCTTCGCGCAAAAATCCCTTCGCGTAAAGTCCATGCGCGGAAATGTCTTTTCGTGCAAGTGGGTTCGCGCAAGTGTCTTTCGCGCAAGAGTCCTGCTATCGAGATTTAATCGTTATGTTTATGATTCCGGGATTTTATAGGAGGTATTATCCACTCTTGTGACTTCTTTGCTCAAAGTTTACGTAATTATACTGTACCTATTGCGACCTCTGTACAAATATGAAAGGTATATTTTGATCAATGGGTGCCGACAAAAACTATAAAAGTCATATTTTTATGAATGGGTGCCGACAATTTTGTTTACATTATTAGTAACAAAACATTTTGAGAATAAAAATCCCACGATGCCGCGATGTTGAGCCACACTGGGTATTTGTTCATTGGTTTTCCCAAAACTGATAATCATTGTTTTGTTTTATTATTCTCAAAATGTTTTGTTACTAATAATGTAAACAAAATTGTCGGCACCGTAAGTACAGTAAGTAGGTATTTTAGTAATAGGTAGGTAGTCTTAATATTACTCATACTACGAAAAAAATATTTGAAATAAAGACTTACCTACTCCCTTATTCATAAAAAAACTAAAATGCATAATCAACCTTATAGTTAACAAGTGTTTTGTCTTTTGACAAGACAGTTTTTAACTAAAACAGGTTTATAACTAGGTGTTTGAGATTTTTTAAATGAATAATACGGTTAGTCTTTTATATAATATTATATCAAATTATCAGTTAACTCATAAAGCCAACCGGAAGGAAATGTCTAGAACTGAAATCGAAGTAAACATTAGAAATATTACCTAAACTTTGACAGAAAAAAATATATTAAGTAACTGCAATATTTTATTACTGTTTTAAATTAATATATAACAATATAAAAATTGTTTTGTAATTTTAGTGTTCGCGACTGTACCAAAACGAAATGTATGTAGAAGTTTACGTGGAAGTTTAACATACTTCTACATAGTAAACCAAGTCGAAATTATCATGGTTGGAGAGTAGTATTTCTTGACTATTTTTTGACACTAAATTCAAATTCAAAAACGTAAGCGTTCCGCAGTAATCAGGTAATCATAAAAGCTCCCCACACAATCCTCACCAAGACACCTTTATATCTCTGGAATCACTTAATGACTATTTTCGAGATTTGGCATAGCGTCAGTAGTATTTCAGTACTATTTTTTGGAATTGAAACCAAGTCGATACTCCCAGCCGTTTGCTTGCACTAGAGGTGAGGCTTGTGTGGTGAACCTCTCCACACAATCCTCACTAACTGATGGCTATAACTCCGGAAGCATAATGGTACTATTTTTTTGTCCAATGGTACTATTTATGACTATTTCAGTACTATTTTTTGGCGTTCTCAAAATTGATTTTCTTAAAGTTTTCAAATATGAGGATTGTGTGGTGAGGCACACGTTAAACAGCTGTTAACAGCGCGTTGATCAATCTCAGGCCATGGCATGCTAGGACAGATCCCGGAGGTCTAATTGTGTGCTTTGTTACACCTATGTAAGGAACTTAATTTATAAAATAAAATAAAAATAAATAAATAATAATAACCGTCGCACACAGTTTCAGAAACCATTTTCTTCTGTATATTATTTCAACTGTTCTGTCTTTATCTTTCACATCGATGGAGAGGAACTAAGTACTTACTGTGTTCCTACATAGTAGTAAAGTGTATAGTTTCACTGTACTGGGTCTAAATAAAACGGCTGCAGGGTACCACAGGGTCACAATTAAGCGCAATTAAGCTATCGTTAAGCGATGTTTTTCTCGGATGCGCGGGCGCTGCAATTTGTCACGCACGATTCTGATAATGTAGGAGAGGATAGAAGGCCCACTCTTTATGACACCCTGATAACGTTATACCTAAATAAGAGAGGAATAGCTTACTTCCCCCCTCCCGTCGGTTCTCACGAAATATTCATGCAAATAGTGGCCATCTTGGAAAGTGGATTGGTCTAGCAACTTTATTATAAGGCGGTGTTTTCACACGACAAAAATATCTAGGATCTTCTGTTCCCTGGAGAGAGACGATTGTAGGTGGTACAATCGGTAATTTTTGGAAAAAACGCTATAATTCATACTAATATTATATTATAAACTGTGAAAGTAATTCTGGTTGTCTGTCTGTCTATCGATATGTCTTAACCTTTTCACAATTTAACGGATTGGGATGATATTTGGTGTTTTTTTATGGCGGTAGTAAGTTCTCCTGGGATCATTTCTGAACCCAACACGGGCGCAGTCGCCGGCAGTAAACAATAATAATTAATAATGTTAATTTTCAACTAACGCCCGCCGAAGCATGCACTGTTTCAATATAGGTATTACAAGATTAAATTGGATGATGCGCCGCGATTATGTTGGAACTGCTGCTTATCATATGCTGTGGTACCTACTCTGTCTGCTCCCGCGCACCCAACGATGATGAAGGAAGGAGGGAGGGGGAGTATTAATTGTGAGGAGCTTTAGCCATTAACTGCTTTGAGGAGCCACGCCGCATAGGAATGTCTATAAAATTACGCGCTACCAGGATGGATTGCATATATCTCACGTTAGGACCTAAGTATATCTACAAATTAGGCGCGCGTGTGGCTATGTCGGTAAGCTTTGCCCCCCAAGCTTAATGCCTTTGTGTTATTAGAGTTGGAAAAACTGCATGAGCTATGCTCGAGTTATTCCCATAAACTGTTGGAATTAATGATACTGAGAGCCATTCAGCCTATAAAAGCAGACTTTGTCAATAAAATGTCTAACCGTCTGATAATCTAAACATAAATAATTAAATAGTCATCTGCACAAATGATAATGGTACGTCTGGCATGACGAAACCTTATTTTATTTGGACGGAGTCAACTGTTTTTTGACGTATCCGTTAAAATATTTTGCCTATAACTCGTATTGTTTATTTTAGTTCAATGGTTCTCGCAAACTCCATTCATTGTGAATTACAAGGTTATTTTTTGCAGTTGCAGAAAATCACCCATGTTTAAACAAAATACCTTATGAATCGCCGTTTTCAGTATTGTTGCTTAAATACAGTATTTATGGTACTGACAGAAGTTTCAAATTCCTAATTTGTTGAATTGTTGCGCTAGAGCTCGTACAAAAATGGTCTAAAATTTCTTAATTTTAGAAGTTAAAAAAAAATGTGTTTGTACTCTACTCAATGAGTTCTAGACGATGACTTTGAAAAAAAAAAAAAATCTAGCATGTCCCCACATGCTAGATTTTTTTTTTAGCATGTGGATGCTTTTAGCATGTAGATTTTTTTTTTAGCATTTTTAGCATGTAAATCTAGCATGTGGGGACATGCTAGATTTTTTTTTTTTTTCAAAATGAAAGGTTTATTGTATGGGGACTGACCCCTTAAATTTTTAACTTTGCTTTATTTTTATTATTTGTTGTTATAGCCGTAATAGACAGCGGAGGCTTAGTAAGTTTACGTACGTGGTTGTCTGATTTCATGGATTTTAATTTTCTTGCGCGGAACCCTAATTATTTTTCTAAAATAAAAAAAACCTTAGTTACTTCTTAAAACATCAGCTATATGCCGTTAAAATCGGTGAAAATTCGTTTGGCAAGTTCCATTTTTTTAATCGGACTGCGCTTTAAAATTCTTCTATACAAACTTTAACATCCGTAAACCTCATTTGAGGCGTAGTTTTGAAAAACTAATAATGACAAACATTATTACTTACTTATGCAAGTATTTGTGCTAAGTTTCAAGTTCATTAACCAAATTAATAAGATTTTTCATGTAAACTGTATCTCTGTTTTCGCGAACACAGATAAAGAATTTCAAAAATCGTCTGGTATGTTTCCATAACTTGACTCAAACATTATTTACACCAATTTTAGAGTTAATCAAGCCCCCAATAAAATCCTCCGCTATAAAATTAACTTTTCACCCCTTAGGGGTACATTTTTGGAAAACCCTGATACACGTTAGTCTTCATTTTTGGTCTCAAGTATAAAAACTGAGTTTTGAGTTAATCGGACCGCGTGTTAAAATTCCTCCATACAAACTTTGACACGCCCAATCCCTTTTTAGGGGGTAGTTTAGGAAAACTCAAAATGATAAACTTTATAATTTACTTAGATGAATATTCGTGCTAAGATTCAAGGCTATTAACTCAAGGGATAGGATTTTTCATACAAACCTTCATCCCCTATTATTTTACACCTTTAGGGATAGAATTTCCAAAAATCCTTCCTTAGTGGATGTTTACACTATATAAGGTATCTATGTGCAAAATTTCAAGTCTCTAGCTCCATTGGTTTGGGCTGTGCGTTAATATATTAGTCAGTGACTCACAGGACTTTGATTTTTTTTATATATATAGATTTACCATGTTATTTTAAGACCACAGACTTATTATAGGTTTTCCTGTAATCTACAGGTATAGAACTATTTTCTACATTTTTTTCAAAATTTTAGGCTCAGTAGTTTGGGAGATAAGGGGGGGGGGAATGGTCAATTTTCGTCTGTTTTCTTAAATAACTTTAAAACAATGTATTTTAAAATTATAAAAAAAATATATTTGAGACCCTCATAGTAAGCCCTTTCATTTGATATGTCACACGGTACGGTTTACAAAACTTTTTTTTTACATTTTCTTATTTTCCCCCTAAAAGTGACTCTCATATTCAAAATTCATATATTTACTTTAGCTGTACGTGTTTGGGTCACAGAAATCCATATGTGTACCAAATTTTAACTTAATCGGTCCATTAGATTCGGAGCAAATTGGCTGTGACAGACGGACAGACGGACAGACACACGAGTGATCCTATAAGGGTTCCGTTTTTCCTTTTGAGGTACGGAACCCTAAAAATGTTTGAGAATCTGCAAACAGCGCTCTTTCATATGATACCCCACATGCCCTAGTAGCTCTACTTTGAATTTTTAAGACCACCTTTCAGTCCCTTTTACAAAAAAAATATAAATATTTTTACTTCTTTCTTATTTGCAAAATAGTTGAGTAAACGTCATCTAAAACTATTCCAAATTTCAAGTTGATAGCATTATTAGTTCTTGAGATATCCAGCTGTGACAGACAGACAGACATACAGACAGACGGACAGACAGACAGATAGACAGACAGACTGAGTCACATCATAAGGGTTCCTTTTTTACAATTTTGGTACGGAACCCTAAAAAGATGCTGTTTCCTACAAAGGCGATAAAAATGTAGGAAATCGCAATTTTTTTAACAATCAACCTTAAGCGCGCCGCAATAATTAGCCATAACTTAATTATAATAATATTAATATTCACCCTACTCGCATTACCAAAGTGCATTAAACTGCTGCTATAATATTCATTGTTAATTCATAAATTAGTAATTAACGCCAAGATAACGTATCAGATGGACTTATAAAGCGGTCATAGTTTCTTGTGCTACCTGCTCCCTACCGGAAGCGTCGCGAAAGATAGAGCCTCATTAGCGATAAAGGAATAATTAAAATGTAGTTTAGCTACAAAAGAAATGGCTGTGGATACGGTTTGTGAACAGAAATAAGTACTTTTGTTTAATACTATGTACAGGGTGTTTCTTTTAAGGTGTCAAGCCAGTGCGAGCTGATGCAGAGTACCACACACCTATCGATTTAACCCCATGTATGTTCTAAGATTTTGTAGTTTTCGAGTTATAATTTTTTTTCGGTATCTTTCCTGATTCAACAAGAGGCTTTAAAAATATATATCTTTTTTTAGGTCAACTTTGAACAAGAATGTACTAAATAGGGCATTATTTGCTGAAATCAGTCGTTGAAAGTGGTGTATCTGAAATCTTGTGATTTTCATATTTTATAATTTATTATTACCTATCTTTTTTATCATATATCTATTCTATCTTTGCATATTTTTGACAATCCTGATATTTACTATTCCTCTACGTTTAAGCAGAGCTCAGTTGATAATAAAAACATAAATTTTATACCCATATCTATCCTTAACCACTACCATTGATATGAAATGAGGTCCTGTATCCAAAATAACTCAAAAACTACAAAAAATCGTAGCACATACCTACTTGGGGGTTAAATCGATAGGTATAGTACTCTGCTATCAGCTCGCACTGGCTTGACACCTTAAAAAAAGAAACACCCTGTACAAGAGTTGGTTATGTTATGTTATCTAGGTACTAGTTTTCTGACTTTTAGGATATTACTTATATCAACGAAATGTTATCAATTTCCCTTTGACCTGACAGGGAACCGAATCATACAACGCGAGGGAAGACAATACGTATACCTTTATTATGTCAGAAACTTTTAGCCACTGTAAGATAATCAAGATCCTATAAGGGAGGCCATTACCCCGGGGTAGAGTAATCTAGAAAAAAAAAAGATTCCTATGCCCGTTTTCGCTAACAGTAGGACATATCTAAATTAATGCCTAGTGTTAGTACAGATTAATACAGATGGGAATGGGACACTCCGCAGTTTATGTATGAAGCTACAAGTACGCGGCGGGCCCCGTCCGCGGGGCTAATTCAGTAGGTCAGAAGGTATAAGAGTTACGCGATAGAAAGTGTTAGCGACTTCCGGTCCTACATATACCACCTCAACTAAGTAATTTAAATAATCATTCTTAAAGTCAATGTTTTTGTATTAATTATTATGAAATTGTTTAGCCAAATGTTTGATTAATTATTCTTGGTGTTTGAAATAATCACAATTGTTGAATATCCATTATGGCGCCTTCAGGTTGTCAGCTTCCGGCGCGCCAAGTATAAAGTTTAAATTTCATTTCATGATGAACTGAAATATAATTGATTACAGAGTAGTTCCCAATTCGCTAGTATTTGGCATCGCAGTTTTAGAGAAAATAAAACTTTTTCTCTATGGATTGGCAACACTGATTTGACACTTCTTTTTCGCGCGTTTGCCGGCATCGCACGTAAAATGGTTTCCGAAGAAAAACTACTTCGAAAAATACGGAAATACAATAAAAAGTTGGAGCGTCGGCGTCAAAACAAAAGACGGAGTCACGATAGTGAGCGCGGGCGCAGCCTCAGTACAAATCGGCGGCAAAGTGTCGACCGTGACCGGAGCCCTTTGCGCGCCATTACACCGGATAACGAAGGTAAGCTTTTGATTTAGGTGCAACTAAGTCAAAAAACGTGGCAAGCTAGCTACAATGGTCGAGTATAACATACCGTGTTAGTACGAGATACTTAAACACGAAGATCAACTTTGATACGAGATATCAACTTTGATGTAAAACAGATTTCTGTTACCGGCACGTGATGCCGATTTTGTCAAACCAGCATGCGCTTACAGTACGAGATACTGTTTAGTGCAATTAAAATGCTGTAGAGAAACCTTAAGGGTTTTTTTTTTCTCATATTTCAGAAGAAATCATCGAACAGAGTGAAATTTATCCTCAAACATCGGGTCCTGAAGAACCATCCGACACTCATATTGTTCAAATCCCAGAGGTTGAATCCTTAGCGTCACCGGAGGTGTCAGATAGCCATCTTACTCAGGAGCAGAATACCGAACTTGTGCAGGCCCTGGGACAAGAATATGACGACATAAAGAAATATGAAGGAACAATTAACAATGACATTTGCAAACGGTGGAATTACTTATTATCACATGGTCTGTCTAAGACTGAAAAAGATGACATTACAAAGTGTCACAGTTTGCCTGAAAACTGCCAACTCCTAGATGCCCCAATCTTGAATGAAGAAGTAAAGGCAGTGATCTCTGAAACGGGTATAACTAGGGACAAGTGTATTGCCTACCAACAAAGACAGATGGGCACAGCACTCACAATAATAGGCAAAGTCATGTCTCATTTAATAAACAACCCACCAGATAAAATAATGATGTTAAAATCACTCAGTGAAGCATCAAAGTTGGTGTGTGACCTCCATCATCAGCAAACTAAAACAAGAAGGTCACTAGTGTCTCCCCAACTGGATAAGCATTTCTTAGAAATGACTCAAAATACTACCCGAAATGAGTTTCTTTACGGAGACAATTTATCGGAAAGAATTAAGGTAAACAAGATTATACAACAGAGTTCAAACTCTATTAAGAAGACTGCACCAAAGCCAGCAATTGCTGCTAAGAACATAAATAACAAATATATGGGAAACAGGAACGGTCCACCACGACAGTTGAATCAGCGTCAACCAACCAAGGGGATGGCACGAGGTGGACCACGGACTCGACCACAGCCATCACACCACAGGACATCCTTCAACCCACAGCGTTCCGAGAGAACCCGGGGTGCCCACTACAACAGCAGGAAATAAACAAGGTACATGCTGGCAATTTAAAAAACTACCTTTCTTGTTGGATGTCATTAACAAATGACCCCATTATATTGCAGTGGATTCAAGGATATCATATTCCTTTCATGTCTCAGCCTTACCAAAGAATAGTGCCTAAAAATAATTTACCTGATTGTGAAATTCCACTTATGCAGGAAGCTATTGTTAATCTTTTACAATTAGGAGCTATAACACCATGTTGTCATTCAAAGGGAGAATTCATTTCAAAAAATTTTCTTGTTCCAAAACCTAATGGCAAACAAAGATTTATTTTAAATCTAAAACCTTTGAACAAGTTTATAAAAGTTAGTCACTTTAAAATGGAGGATATTCGCACTGCAGTAAGGTTAATTGATGAGCATTATTATATGTGTTGCATAGACCTTAAGGAATCATACTTATTAGTACCTATAGCATCTGAACACAGAAAGTACCTCCGTTTTGAATTTTATGGAACCTTATATGAATTTACAGCCTTACCATATGGGTTATGTACCGCACCTAGTGTGTTTACAAAATTGTTAAAACCTGTGGTTGGTTATCTAAGAAATTTAGGCTTCCTATCCACAATCTATATTGATGATCATTTATGTATTGGCCAAACATATAATGAGTGTTTACAAAACATGGAAACAACAATTAGTATGTTAAAGTGCTTAGGCTTTATTATTAATTCTGAAAAAAGTAACCTAGTGCCTAGTAAATATTGCAAATTCCTGGGATTCATGATTAACTCCACATCAATGTGCCTTGAGCTACCTTTAGAAAAAAGAAATACAATTAAGAGTATGATTGAAAAATTCATAAAATTAAAAAAATGTAAGATAAGAGAATTTGCTAGATTATTAGGCACTCTAGTAGCAGCATGTCCAGCTATACCATATGGCATAGTACATACAAAACAAATGGAACATGTTAAGTATTCAGAATTATTGAAATCAAATGACAATTATGATGCATCCATGACATTACCTATGGTATTACAGTCAGACTTTCAATGGTGGAGGGATAACATAATGCATAACAGCAAAACTTATAAGTCAAAACAATTTGATTTACAAGTGTATACAGATGCTTCCTTGACAGGTTGGGGTGCTCATTGCAATGGTGATAGTGTTGGAGGTCTGTGGTCACAATCAGAACAAAAATATCACATAAACCAGTTAGAACTAATGGCAGCCTTTTTTGGTTTAAAATGCTTTGCAAATTTAAAAAATAATTGTGATATTCTTGTTCGGATTGACAACACTACTGCCATTGCTTGCATTAACAAGATGGGTAGTGTTCAATTTCCACACCTAAATGATGTTAGCAGAAGGATATGGGATTGGTGTGAAGCTAGGTGTATTAATGTCCAGGCTTCTTACATAAAATCTAAAGATAACTTGGCAGATGAGGAATCACGAAATACTAACATCGACACAGAGTGGGGATTATCAATAGATGCTTTCAATAGAATTGAAAAAGAGTTTGGCAAGCCAAGTATTGATTTATTTGCTACCAGGGTTAATGCAAAATGTAAAACATATGTGTCATGGCATAGAGACCCATATGCATTTGAAATAGATGCCTTCACACTTGACTGGAGCTCCTATTTTTTTTTATGCATTCCCACCATTTGCATTAATTACAAAATGTTTGCAAAAAATTAAAAACGATGGGGCCAAAGGAATCTTAGTTTACCCACTGTGGACTTGTCAGCCATGGTATCCTTTGGCAAAAATGTTGATGGTTACAAAACCAATCATATTCTACCCTAATAATAATTTATTACAATCTCCTTTCAGTACCAAACACCCATTAAGCAACCAGCTTACCCTGGCAGCGAGCATCTTTTGCGGGAAGCATTCAGACGTAGAGGTTTGCCAGAGGATTCACTAAATATTATGTTATCATCCATTTCACCAGGTACGCTAAAGCAATATAGTACTACTTATAAGAGTTGGTGGTTATTTTGCCGAAACCACAGTGTGGACATTTATACAGCCTCAATATCAGATGTAATACAATACCTCACTGAAATACATAAAACAAATGTTGGCTACAGCTCGTTAAATACAGCTAGATCTGCACTTTCCCTTCTGTTAAATGAAAGAATTGGCAGCGATGATCACGTCAAGCGTTTCTTCAAGGGTCTGTACAGAATTAAACCTGCTTTACGCAGGTATGTTAACACTTGGGATCCTTCAATAGTGCTAAGACTACTGTCTAATTGGGGTGATAGTGTGAATTTAAATTTGGAAAAATTAAGTAAAAAGCTTGTCACCTTATTAGCTCTTGCTACTGCTCAAAGGGTGCAGACTCTATCAGTAATTAAAATACAAGATATATCCATGTCACAAGACACAATACATATCAACATTACTGAACTTATAAAGACATCACTGTCATCAAAAACTGAAACGTTAATTAAACTACCGTTTTTCAACCAGAACCCCATTGTTTGCCCAGCTAGAGCTTTACAAACATATATTGAGCAAACATCAACTCTTAGGAATGATGAACAATATTTGCTATTAACTAGTAGGAAACCTTATAAAAGAGCATCCAAACAAACAATTAGTAGATGGATAAAATCAGTTATGAAGGAAAGTGGTATTGATACAAATATATTTACCTCACACAGCACACGTCATGCAGCCACATCTTCTGCCAAACAGGCAGGGGTATCATTAGATGTGATTAGGAAAACTGCAGGCTGGTCAGATAGCTCTCTTACATTTGCCAAGTTTTATGATGTACCAGTGAATATTAATGTCCCACATGACAGCTTTATTAATGCTGTCTTTAATGCCAACTTGAGCATGTAATTATTATTTCTTTTCCTTTTTTAAAGATTATTAAATGTTGAATTAATATTTATTTTATTTGAACACTTTCAATTAGTGTTATAGTTTAGATATATGGTTATAAGTCAGTTGATTTTGATGAAAGATTTTTCATTATAGCATTTATCGTTACTAATTGTATCTGATTGAGAGACAAGACTGATAGTAATGGTACTGATGTTATGTTGCTGTTGCTGCTAGTATTTACATGGCAATTTTGTTGCCATGAAAATACTAGTAGCCAATTGTCATTATGTTAGTCTTTAATAATGCCCTGTTTATGTAAACCACATGATGGATAATTTTGTCTTATTCTGATATGTTGAATAGCTTAAGATTATTGATGTTACATTCCTATACTTAATAGTATACCATAGTTTGATTATATCGGTCTCAAATAAATTTGATTCTTATATGGCTGTTTTGATATGTACCTGTTCAAAATAGTGGCCCATGTCGACTTTTACTCTAAACAGCTACTCTGTAATCAATTATATTTCAGTTCATCATGAAATGAAATTGATTAATCAGACGAACTTACCTAAGTGAAGTCCGATTACAATTTCATGAAGGATGAACTGAAATATAATTACCCACCCAGCCCATCCTTTTTAGGATCACTCCCTTGTCGAATGGGCCAACAAGCAACGCTAGCTCTAAAAAGTGTCAAATCAGTGTTGCCAATCCATAGAGAAAAAGTTTTATTTTCTCTAAAACTGCGATGCCAAATACTAGCGAATTGGGAACTACTCTGTAATCAATTATATTTCAGTTCATCCTTCATGAAATTGTAATCGGACTTCACTTAGGTAAGTTCGTCTGATTAATCAATTAATTATTGCTTAAGATTATTGATTTAGGTCCTTCATTTCATTTATTTCTTTGTTAGTAATTGTTATTTAATTTTAATCAATTTATTAAGTAGTATAATCAAAATATTAAGTTATTAGTGAAGTCTATAAAAGCGGATGTGTTAGGCAGTTTGAATCAGTCGTGTTGTAACCATCACCAAGTGCAAAATCCGTAAGTGGAAACTCTGTCCAATTGTAGAAAATAATAAATCAATTATAGTGCAAATACATCTTTTGTTGTGACCATCCTGATTCCTGACTGTGCCCACCGTTCACAAAAGAGAGGCAACTTGTAGTTGAATATAACTGTAGGTAATAAGCGTTGTGCGACCTGAATTGCACTGTATTGTGTCGTAGCAAGAGTCGCTTTTTATTTAAATGATTTTGCGGAGTGTCCCATCTGTATTAATCTGTGGTGTTAGTGAAATAGAAATAGTTTATTGTCCAGGTAATAGAGTATGCACGGGGAAGCCTATGTCTAAGCCTATGAAGCACTGGACGTCTTTCGGCTGAAATGATGATGTTGATGATGATGATGATGACGATGATGATGAATACAGTAAGCGGGTTTACAGGTTAACAACAAGTTGAGACGATATGAGAAGCAGAAAATATTATCTATACTCCATTTACTTAGGACATTTAAACAAACCTTTTTTACAGTCCGTTCAACCGATTTTGACTTCTATTGCGTTGGTGGCATGACAAATGGCAGCTGCAGTAAACAGTTCGTATTGTAACCACTTTTTTGCCTTTAATGCCATCTTTAAGCCAACGGAATAGAAGTCAAAATCGGTTGAAAGGATTGTAAAAAAGGTTTGTTTAAATGTCTAATCTGAAGGTATAGGCTAGGTTACAAAATATTGTTTGCCAGTGAGCCCTAAACTAGACATCAGTTAGTCTGTATCTTGGGGCTCGGGGTACGGATCCCAGAGTGGAGACTAGAGAGGTGATTTCAGGTGTTGTCTGGTATACTGGACCCGACATAAAATACAAATGTATGTAAACTCGTTCAACCACATTACATTTGATTAAATTTTGTTATAAATAACAATAAATGTAATAAAATAGTGTACTTACAAGTGAAAAGAAATAGTGCTGCTTCCGCCGTTATAGTTTTTACACCATTTAACTGAACATTTAGTCATTTTTGCGAGATGTTTTGTTGACAAGTAGTGCTTGAGACTGACGCAAAAACAAGCGACCAAGGCTAGAATTTCCTGGTTCTGACAAGACCGGTAAAGGTACGTCCGCTTAGGAATATGTCGGGTCCAGTGGTTAATTCGTTCATGGGTATATCTAAGTTGTAAGTTTGTGTATATATGATGTGTGTGTGGTGTTCTAAAGTGCAGTGGGAGTGGGATGGGCAGATGGGCGCCGTGGCACAATGGTGGGTTTTCACGGCTGGCCGCCTGCGCCCGCGCCGCTGCGCTGACAGGAAGCGATAATAGCGCGCCAAAACAAAGACACGACGAACAGAGTATGAGCTGTTCCACTGGAGGTGGTGGAGGTTTTTAAAGTTATGTTCAAAAACTCCCGAAGAGTTTTTTTTTTAAATGAAAACTCACACAAAGAACTGTAATTCAGTAAAAAAAACTTTTTTACAATAACCCTCCTTCGGCAGTCGGGTAAAAAAACAATCGACTTCCAAAAAAAATTGTACAAAGTGAATAAAAACTTTTTTTATTATAAAAAAATACATCCGACTTCCAAAAACAACACTACAAACTGAAAAAGGCGGTGAGAGCCGTAAAAACGTCGTTTTGTTTAGTGTTTTATTCGTAGATAACACGGATTTAAATTTTGAAAAAAATATATTACTTAGTTCAGACTTCCATCTACAAATTTCGGCCGTCCGATACACGATTACTTGCACTTTACTGCATCCAATTAAATCGCAAAGACAAGTCTAAATTATGATCTATATCTTATTTCATTTGATTTATATTAGGCTTTGAACAATAAAACTTATGCCATAATAAAGGTCGTAAAAAATGTAATTTTTATCGGCTATCATAATTTGAAATATCAAAATATTTATATCACTAATTCCAATGTCAAGTGTTTTGCGCTCGCTCCGTGTCGTTTAGTCCCGAGCGGAACGTGATGGAGGTCGGACGTGTGCCAATTTTTCGAACCCGCCACCCCCGCTAACTTCTGTCACCGGCTCCGACCGGCACAAATTAACATGTGTTGAAAACAGTTGAATTTGAACGCTATGCCTATGTAAATAAAGACGTCACGCGCGCAAAAGCTTTAATGGTATTTATTTTTATCACGGCCTATGTTTACCAATCGCATCAAGTGTGTAAAACAGTTGAATTTGAACCCTACACTGGAGCTTATAAAGCCGCCTGACGCGCAAATTTTTGGTTCACTATTTTCAAATCTCAAATAGGTAGGTGCCACAGAATAAAGTTAGTACGGGTGGTTTTATAATGAATATCGGATAGGAAATGAGATTTCTTCATAACATCACGCCTGAATTCTTTCAAAGGGTTGGGCAGGGATGTTCAGAAAATAAGTAGGCCCTCAAATGTATTTTTCTGTATACCTACATAAATAAGATTTTTTTTTTAAATTAAGTTTTTTTTCTAATTAGGTATCTTCTTATTTTTTTTTGTATTTCAAGGTCAAAATGAAAATCCAAGATGGCGGCTGCAAAAATTTCCAATTTTTCGTCATGGGTGTCGTTTTCGTGATATTTTAGGTCGCTGAAAACGATAGTGGGGTCAAAATGAAAATCCAAGATGGCGGCTGCGAAAATTTCCAAATTTTTCGTCATGGGTGTCATTTTCGTGATATTTTAGGTCGCTGAAAACGATAGTGGGGTCAAAATCAAAATCCAAGATGGCGGCTGCAAAAATTTCCTAATTTTTCGTCATGGGTGTCGTTTTCGTGATATTTTAGGTCGCTGAAAACGATAGTGGGGTCAAAATGAAAATCCAAGATGGCGGCTGCGAAAATTTCCTAATTTTTCGTCATGGGTGTCATTTTCGTGATATTTTAGGTCGCTGAAAACGATAGTGGGGTCAAAATGAAAATCCAAGATGGCGGCTGCGAAAATTTTCAAATTTTTCGACATGGGTGTCATTTTCGTGATATTTGAGGTCGCTGAAACCGATAGTGGGGTCAAAATGAAAATCCAAGATGGCGGCTGCGAAAATTTCCTAATTTTTCGTCATGGGTGTCATTTTCGTGATATTTCAGGTCGCTGAAAACGATAGCGGGGTCAAAATGAAAATCCAAGATGGCGGCTGTGAAAATTTCCAAATTTTTCGTCATGGGTGTCATTTTCGTGATATTTAAGGTCGCTGAAAACGATAGCGGGGTCAAAATGAAAATCCAAGATGGCGGCTGCGAAAATTTCCTAACTTTTCGTCATGGGTGTCATTTTCGTGTTATTTTAGGTCGCTGAAACGATAGTGGGGTCAAAATGAAAATCCAAGATGGCGGCTGCGAAAATTATCAAATTTTTCGACACAGGTGTCATTTTCGTGATATTTGAGGTCGCTGAAACCGATAGTGGGGTCAAAATGAAAATCCAAGATGGCGGCTGCGAAAATTTCCTTATTTTTCGTCATGGGTGTCATTTTCGTGATATTTTAGGTCGCTGAAAACGATAGCGGGGTCAAAATGAAAATCCAAGATGGCGGCTGCAAAAATTTCCAATTTTTCGTCATGGGTGTCGTTTTCGTGATATTTTAGGTCGCTGAAAACGATAGTGGGGTCAAAATGAAAATCCAAGATGGCGGCTGCGAAAATTTCCAAATTTTTCGTCATGGGTGTCATTTTCGTGATATTTTAGGTCGCTGAAAACGATAGTGGGGTCAAAATCAAAATCCAAGATGGCGGCTGCAAAAATTTCCTAATTTTTCGTCATGGGTGTCGTTTTCGTGATATTTTAGGTCGCTGAAAACGATAGTGGGGTCAAAATGAAAATCCAAGATGGCGGCTGCGAAAATTTCCTAATTTTTCGTCATGGGTGTCATTTTCGTGATATTTTAGGTCGCTGAAAACGATAGTGGGGTCAAAATGAAAATCCAAGATGGCGGCTGCGAAAATTTTCAAATTTTTCGACATGGGTGTCATTTTCGTGATATTTGAGGTCGCTGAAACCGATAGTGGGGTCAAAATGAAAATCCAAGATGGCGGCTGCGAAAATTTCCTAATTTTTCGTCATGGGTGTCATTTTCGTGATATTTTAGGTCGCTGAAAACGATAGCGGGGTCAAAATGAAAATCCAAGATGGCGGCTGTGAAAATTTCCAAATTTTTCGTCATGGGTGTCATTTTCGTGATATTTAAGGTCGCTGAAAACGATAGCGGGGTCAAAATGAAAATCCAAGATGGCGGCTGCGAAAATTTCCTAACTTTTCGTCATGGGTGTCATTTTCGTGTTATTTTAGGTCGCTGAAACGATAGTGGGGTCAAAATGAAAATCCAAGATGGCGGCTGCGAAAATTATCAAATTTTTCGTCATGGGTGTCATTTTCGTGATATTTCAGGTCGCTGAAAACGATAGCGGGGTCAAAATGAAAATCCAAGATGGCGGCTGCGAAAATTTCCTTATTTTTCGTCATGGGTGTCATTTTCGTGATATTTTAGGTCGCTGAAACCGATAGTGGGGTCAAAATGAAAATCCAAGATGGCGGCTGCGAAAATTTCCTTATTTTTCGTCATGGGTGTCATTTTCGTGATATTTTAGGTCGCTGAAAACGATAGCGGGGTCAAAATGAAAATCCAAGATGGCGGCTGCAAAAATTTCCAATTTTTCGTCATGGGTGTCGTTTTCGTGATATTTTAGGTCGCTGAAAACGATAGTGGGGTCAAAATGAAAATCCAAGATGGCGGCTGCGAAAATTTCCTTATTTTTCGTCATGGGTGTCATTTTCGTGATATTTTAGGTCGCTGAAAACGATAGCGGGGTCAAAATGAAAATCCAAGATGGCGGCTGTGAAAATTTCCAAATTTTTCGTCATGGGTGTCATTTTCGTGATATTTAAGGTCGCTGAAAACGATAGCGGGGTCAAAATGAAAATCCAAGATGGCGGCTGCGAAAATTTCCTAACTTTTCGTCATGGGTGTCATTTTCGTGTTATTTTAGGTCGCTGAAAACGATAGTGGGGTCAAACTGAAAATCCAAGATGGCGGCTGCGAAAATTTCCTAACTTTTCGTCATGGGTGTCATTTTCGTGATATTTTAGGTCGCTGAAAACGATAGTGGGGTCAAAATGAAAATCCAAGATGGCGGCTGCAAAAATTCCCTAATTTTTCGTCATGGGTGTCGTTTTCGTGATATTTTAGGTCGCTGAAAACGATAGTGGGGTCAAAATGAAAATCCAAGATGGCGGCTGCGAAAATTTCCTAATTTTCGATCATGGATGTCATTTTCGTGATATTTTAGGTCGCTGAAAACGATAGTGAGGTCAAAATGAAAATCCAAGATGGCGGCTGCGAATATCCTAATTTTTCGTCATGGGTGTCATTTTCGTGATATTTTAGGTCGCTGACAACGATAGTGGGGTCAAAATGAAAATCCAAGATGGCGGCTGCGAAAATTTCCTAATTTTTCGTCATGGGTGTCATTTTCGTGATATTTTAGGTCGCTGAAAACGATAGTAAGGTCAAAATGAAAATCCAAGATGGCGGCTGCGAATATCCTAATTTTTCGTCATGGGTGTCATTTTCGTGATATTTTAGGTCGCTGAAAACGATAGTGGGGTCAAAATGAAAATCCAAGATGGCGGCTGCGAAAATTTCCTAATTTTTCGTCATGGGTGTCATTTTCGTGATATTTTAGGTCGCTGAAAACGATAGTAAGGTCAAAATGAAAATCCAAGATGGCGGCTGCGAATATCCTAATTTTTCGTCATGGGTGTCATTTTCGTGATATTTTAGGTCGCTGAAAACGATAGTGGGGTCAAAATGAAAATCCAAGATGGCGGCTGCGAAAATTATCAAATTTTTCGACACAGGTGTCATTTTCGTGATATTTGAGGTCGCTGAAACCGATAGTGGGGTCAAAATGAAAATCCAAGATGGCGGCTGCGAAAATTTCCTAACTTTTCGTCATGGGTGTCATTTTCGTGTTATTTTAGGTCGCTGAAAACGATAGTGGGGTCAAACTGAAAATCCAAGATGGCGGCTGCGAAAATTTCCTAACTTTTCGTCATGGGTGTCATTTTCGTGATATTTTAGGTCGCTGAAAACGATAGTGGGGTCAAACTGAAAATCCAAGATGGCGGCTGCGAAAATTTCCTAACTTTTCGTCATGGGTGTCATTTTCGTGATATTTTAGGTCGCTGAAAACGATAGTGGGGTCAAAATGAAAATCCAAGATGGCGGCTGCAAAAATTCCCTAATTTTTCGTCATGGGTGTCGTTTTCGTGATATTTTAGGTCGCTGAAAACGATAGTGGGGTCAAAATGAAAATCCAAGATGGCGGCTGCGAAAATTTCCTAATTTTCGATCATGGATGTCATTTTCGTGATATTTTAGGTCGCTGAAAACGATAGTGAGGTCAAAATGAAAATCCAAGATGGCGGCTGCGAATATCCTAATTTTTCGTCATGGGTGTCATTTTCGTGATATTTTAGGTCGCTGACAACGATAGTGGGGTCAAAATGAAAATCCAAGATGGCGGCTGCGAAAATTTCCTAATTTTTCGTCATGGGTGTCATTTTCGTGATATTTTAGGTCGCTGAAAACGATAGTAAGGTCAAAATGAAAATCCAAGATGGCGGCTGCGAATATCCTAATTTTTCGTCATGGGTGTCATTTTCGTGATATTTTAGGTCGCTGAAAACGATAGTGGGGTCAAAATGAAAATCCAAGATGGCGGCTGCGAAAATTTCCTAATTTTTCGTCATGGGTGTCATTTTCGTGATATTTTAGGTCGCTGAAAACGATAGTAAGGTCAAAATGAAAATCCAAGATGGCGGCTGCGAATATCCTAATTTTTCGTCATGGGTGTCATTTTCGTGATATTTTAGGTCGCTGAAAACGATAGTGGGGTCAAAATGAAAATCCAAGATGGCGGCTGCGAAAATTATCAAATTTTTCGACACAGGTGTCATTTTCGTGATATTTGAGGTCGCTGAAACCGATAGTGGGGTCAAAATGAAAATCCAAGATGGCGGCTGCGAAAATTTCCTAATTTTTCGTCATGGGTGTCATTTTCGTGATATTTTAGGTCGCTGAAAACGATAGCGGGGTCAAAATGAAAATCCAAGATGGCGGCTGCGAAAATTCCCTAACTGTTCGTCATGGGTGTCATTTTCGTGATATTTTAAGATAAGATAAGATAAGATAATTTATTTGCATAAAACATGGTATAAATAGGTGTTATTACAGTTTAAGAGATCATACATGTTTTGCTTAGGTCGCTGAAAACGATAGCGGGGTCAAAATGAAAATCCAAGATAGCGGCTACGAAAATTTCCTAACTTTTCATCATGGGTGTCATTTTCGTGATATTTTAGATCGCTGAAAACGATAGTCATTCATTTTGACCCCACTATCGTTTGCAGCGACCTCAAATATCACGAAAATGACACCCATGTTGAAAAATTTAAAAATTTTCGCAGCCGCCATCTTGGATTTTCATTTTGACCCCACTATCGTTTTCAGCGACCTCAAATATCACGAAAATGACACCCATGACAAAAAATTAGAAAATTTTCGCAGCCGCCATCTTGGATTTTCATTTTGACCCCATTATCGTTTTCAGCGACCTCAAATATCACGAAAATGACACCCATGTTGAAAAATTTAAAAATTTTCGCAGCCGCCATCTTGGATTTTCATTTTGACCCCACTATCGTTTTCAGCGACCTCAAATATCACGAAAATGACACCCATGACGAAAAATTAGAAAATTTTCGCAGCCGCCATCTTGGATTTTCATTTTGACCCCATTATCGTTTTCAGCGACCTCAAATATCACGAAATTGACGCCCATGTCGAAAAATTCGAAAATTTTTGCAGCCGCCATCTTGGATTTTCATTTTGACCGTAATCACATCCTCTTAAGAAAAAAAAAACTAGAGCGTAAGAAGTTATGCCCCTCCGTTTTTTTTTTTGTGTTGACATAACGAATAAAATAAAAAAAGAACTTTCCAAATCGGCTTCTAAATGACGGAGTACTGCAGTAACAAACATTAAAAAAAAAAATACAACTGAATTGATATTCTCCTCCGTTTTTGAAGTCGTTTAAAAATAACACATCATTGTTACGTTTAAAAATTAGCTGGACATCACTCACAATGCAGTCATTGGTGTCGTGGGGAATACTAGTTTCTGTCATTCCCGACGACACCACCAGTGGTGTCGTGGGGAATGAACGGTCATTTCGTGGTATTTAAGTTCGCTGAAAACGATAAAGGTCTCAAGCTAATTTCGACCTTATTGACATTTTACAAACCCTTTGTTTTTTTGGTCCAGAATACTCGGTAAATGATCTGGAAGCTGAATTTAACAAAAAAACATGAATGTCAATAAGGTCTAAATTCGCTTGACACCTCAGAAAGTGTCTAGATTATTATGCACATCATTTTTAGGGTGTCAAGCTAATTTCGACCTTATTGATATTTTACAAACCCTTTGTTTTTTTGCCCAAGATACTTGGTAAATGATCTGGAAGCTGAATTTAACAAAAAAACATGAATGTCAATAAGGTCTAAATTCGCTTGACACCTCAGAAAGTGTCTAGATTATTATGCACATCATTTCTAGGGTGTCAAGCTAATTTCGACCTTATCGACATTTTACAAACCATTTGTTTTTTTGGTCCAAGATACTTGGTAAATGGTCTGGAAGCTAAATTTAACAAAAAAACATGAATGTCAATAAGGTCTAAATTGTTATGTAACACATCATTGTTATGTAGCTGGACATCACTAACAGCACAATACAGTCGGTGGTGTCGCATGGCGTGGGGAATAGTAGTTTCTGTCATTCCCCACGACAGCGACACCACTGAAAACGATACCACTGGTGTGGTATCGTGGGGAATGACAGAAACTACTATTCCCCACGCCATGCGACACCTTCGTAAAGTAAAATGGTGCGCGGCGCGTAGTTTTGAATCGTACGGGTAAAGGTCTTCGTGTCAGTCAGATTTTAAATCCACCTTATTCACGAAAATAAATATGTGTAAGTAGTTATTTTTATTTATTTTAACTGTTCAAGTTTACAATGCATACCTAATCTGTCTAAAACTTTAAAAAATACTTACTAGAAAAATAAAACAAAATAAACTTGTATACTAATCAGTTCAAGTTTATCTACTGCATTGCTCTATTCTGTGACGCAACATAGTACCTACTCGAGTTCATGAACTCATGAGCGGTGCGCTTGGCGCGCGTTTCCCGCGCATCGTAATTTATTACGTATCGCTACTCCTTGCGGGGGCTGCGGTAAGCATTTAATACCTACGGCGCTTGCTTTCACCCCGCCTTAATTTCGGAAGTCGGTGTCTGGTTAAATGTATTTTCGTTTTTTTCCACCGACTTCCAAATTAAAGTTTTTTTTGTAAAAAAGGTTTTATTTTTCACTTTTTAGTTGCGGTACTACCTCACACAAATTGGAATACCACTGCCTGCAAAAGAAATGAGAACATCATCGACATAAAAAGTAGAAAAAAATACGCATTATTGAGGCTAACTCAAAAACTACCCAAGCAAAATTAGGTACCTAATAAATTTTACATGGGATCAACTTCTTCTATACCCTCCCGAATAAAACAAGAATCTTTCAAATCGGACTACTCTGTAAAAAGTTAGGTTAGGTTAGGTTAGGTTAAAAAAATATACGTGTCGACTTGAGAACCTCCTCCTTTTTTTCGTCGGTTAAAAAGATCTTTTATTTTTGTACTGAGTGAGACAAAAACATCAAAAAACACTCCTCATTTGATACATAGACTTGGCTTAAAACTTCGTAGAATATTATATATTAAATAAAAACCGGCCAAGTGCGTGCCGGACCACGCACAATGAAGGGTTCCGTAGTTGAAAAGAATTTATCTCAAAAGACAAACTTAACACTGAGTTCAAAAACATGTTCTCCCATACATTGACATACGTTACGGACAATTCTCCAACTGCATATTTAAGTTTGTATTCGCAAAAAACTATTCGTAAACATATCATCACGCCTTGTTTCCCGAAGGGTTGGGCAGAGGTGTACCTGTAGTACACCCACATTTTACCAGGAAAAGAACTATTTTTTTTATCTGAAAAAACTACAAATAATCAATTTTATTTATTTTTTATTTTGGAGTTAGAAGCTTGATTTTTTAGGACTCCAAGGGACCATAGACTTACGTATTTGATATTAATTTCAACTTGATACCTCCACGCGTTCCTGAGAAAAAGGGTCTTGACAGACAGACAGACGGACAGACAGACGGACAGACAGACAGACAGACAGACAGACAGACGGACGACGAAGTGATCCTATAAGGGTTCCGTTTTTTCCTTTTGAGGTACGGAACCCTAAAAAAAGTAAAAACTGACTTTAAAAAGCTAAAACGAATAAAATAACTTTCATAAAAAAAATACTTATCAGCTTTTGAAGTCGGTGCCAAACTAAGGTGCATTGAAGAATTGAAGACACTGACTTCAGAAGCTGTTAAGTTTTTTATGAATGTTATTTTATTCATTTTAGGTTTTTGAAGTCGGTTTTTACTTTTTAAACCACAGATAACAGCCCAAGACGAACAAAAAGAAGAATCATCAAAATCCGCATAGAAATGCCAGAGATACAGTACATTTATGCATATAACTTCGTACATAAGAATAATTACCTACTGTATATAGGTACTAAAACCTTCCTGAAAGTATGTAGATCACGCTAGTGAAAGAATCATCAAAAATCAAAAATTCGTTCATTACTTTTTGAGAAAATCGCAGTCATACAAACATACATAATTAAATACATACATTAGGGGTTGAATACAGAAACTCATTTTTTTAAGTTAGCTAAAAAGAGAAAAGCCTTCACTTAACGCACGCAGAAGATTGCCTGTTTTAGAGAGTATGGATACCTAGCACTTGGAGAAGATTGCCTGTTTTAGAGAGTATGGATACCTAGCACTTGGAGAAGATTGCCTGTTTTAGAGAGTATGGATACCTAGCACTTGGAGAAGATTGCCTGTTTTAGAGAGTATGGATACCTAGCACTTGGAGAAGATTGCCTGTTTTAGAGAGTATGGATACCTAGCACTTGGAGAAGATTGCCTGTTTTAGAGAGTATGGATACCTAGCACTTGGAGAAGATTATAAGGCCTTGAGATAATTGATTAAGTAATATTTTTAAAAGGAACAAACATACAGTGCGTTTCAAATAAGAATAGGATCGACTCAGCACCATTTTGTGACGTCATAGCTGTCAAATCGACTGAATTGGGTAGGGTGAGCAAAACAAGATATTTTTTAGTTAACATTTATTTACGAATCACGAATGAAGAATTTGAAAAAAATGAAAAAAATTGTTACCAACAATGAAAATATGAAAGAAAGAAGCATAATTTATAAAAAACTAATTATGAATAATTTTTTGATGTCTGTTTTCACTTTGATTTAGCTAAGACAAAACAAAACGTTATTGATACGCAAATAAGTTTTCTTTGCAAACCGTACTTTTCAATCAACATTTGACAGATAGAGGTCATTGACGTTCCTATTCTTATTTGAAACGCATTGTACGGGCAGACACTTTCAGACACAAGTAACTATGTCACAGGTGTGTTATACATAATACTCATAATCTAAACAATATTCAAACATAGACTAACAAAGCTGCCAGGTAGTGTTATCATTGTAGTTGCAACACTATCAACACTTTTGTACGTAGATAGATAGAACCCCTTCTAAGAACTGATTATGCAATCAGTTCTAATTACTTTCTATTATAAAAATACAAAAGAAATACAGTCCGTTAATTGAAAAATACGGGGAAACATCGCTTTATGTTACTAGAACGTAACAAAGAGGTTAAGAACAATAGTTTGTTACATTATTACGTTCAAAGGGTGCACATTTGTTAGTTGTACAACTTTCAAGCCCGCCGGGTGTGGCCACCGGGCCGTTGTAAAATTAACCGGCCCAACGCCGACTTCAAAGGCACCGCCGCCCTTTGTGCTCGCCGCTCCATTGTCTCACACATGTTGTTTTAATACTCTTAATTTCGTGTTGTCATGTTAAAAGTTTATTACACGTAGCTTTGAAACCGTACTACGTGAATTTGAACTTTATTATAATCACAATAGATGAAGATTTTGATTAGATGTCAAAATTATCACTTTGATATTGTGATAACTGTATGTTTTAAGGTGTTTCCTACCTTTTTCAGTTGTGATAGAGTTACTTTTTCTCTGAAGTGTAGAGAGTATTTTTTGTCACTCTTTTTTAGTGTTTATAGCAGTTTTAATAGCGGAAGTGTTAAAGGGTTGTATTAGAGAGATTGAAACCGGAGAGGGCGTCGTTTTGATGAGTTATCTATTAATATGTGTGAGGTAGGCAGTTAGTGGGGACATGTTATATTATGAAACGGAAATATTATGTTTATTATTTAAGGACGCTGTTACAAATGGGTAGTCAAATCATTACTTTTTTACACAAGTGTGTTTATTAAATAAAATGTTTTGCATTCTTAAAATGTTTTTTGGCGAAATTGTTGATAAATGTGCATGGTACGATTCTGTACTAAAAATGTAATTTTAGATAGGTATGTAGGCACAGTTTCTCAATAACGGTACCGAAGTGAAAATTTTTACTTCGGTACATTTACTGAGAAAATTTATACTTACGTATCTAAAATTACTGTGGTGGACTGATGGCCCAGGTAGGTCGTGGGTTCGAAATCGAACCCAAGCACTAAGTAGGCGCTTTACTTTGAGTAAATTATTTCATCACCACTGCTCAGAAAACGGTAAAGGAAAACATCGTGAGGAAACCAGCATGTCCTAGAACCAAAAATTCGAAGACATGTGACATCTACCAACCCGCACTGGGCCCGCGTGGTGGATTACGGCCCACTCCCTCTCACCGAGAGGAGGCCTGTGTCCCAGCTCCCAGCAGTGGTGCTAATGATGCTTTAATTTGTAAGGACAATCTTGATGCTTGATGCTTTAATTTGTAAGGACAATCTTGATGCTTGATGCTTTAATATCGTGTGGATACCTATGTGGATTTGTGGATAGGCAAAGTTGTTAACTTTTTACAGCGATTTATTAAATGTACCTACATAGAAAAAAAAACCGTTCAAGAGCGATTCGGACTCGCGCACCGAGGGTTCCGTTCCGATTTCTGAAAACGTGTGCTATTTAGAGACATTGTTTTATTTTTCCTGTAATCTTTACATAAACTTCTATCACATAGAATAATTTCAGATTTTTCTCTTTGCAAACTTCGGAGATAAGGGGGGAGGGGGGAACGGTATTCTTTTTTTTACATTTTTCATCAGAAGCCGAAAACTATGCGGCCTAAAAAAAAAAAAAAATGTTTGAGAATGTGCAAACAGCGCTCTTTTATATGATACCCCACATGCCTTAGTAGCCCCACTTTTATTTTTTAAGACCCCCTTTCAGTCCCTGTTGCAAAATAAAAATAAAAAAAGATTTTTTTCTTATTTGCAAAATAGTTGGATAAAAGTCATCTAAAACTATTCTAAATTTCAAGTTGATAGCATTAGTAGTTCTTGAGATATCCAGCTGTGACATACAGACAGACAGACAGACAGACAGACAGACAGACTGAGTGACACCATAAGGGTTCCTTTTTTACCATTTTGGTACGGAACCCTAAAAACCTAGGCATCAGTTAACTTGAAGACAGTCTACAATTAATGATATGACTATTGATTGTTGCGGGACAGTTGCGTAACACAAATATCAATCGGAATCGGTTTCATTTTGACAGTTAACAAGATTCATTGCGTTATTTACGTTGTCGAGCAGACTTTTTTGGACAAAAGTTTATCAATTTGCTTCAAAATGATTCAGCGATTGATAGTGTGCAATTAGGGTGCAGATTGCTATAAATATTTTTAAATGTCGTTAAGTTCTTTATAAAGAGTTACCTTACCTACCGACCAATTAATGCAAATTGAATTAATTGAAACAGGCAATTAAATAAGCGAACAGTTCATTGATATTAATTAAGATTACCATCAGCAAAGCATTGCCGATGTTATCAGTGATTGCAGATAAAAGCACTAATCACAACGGGAAGATCTTTAATTGACTGCATTGGAGGGAAAACAATTGTAATTATAACAAATGATGAATCCTACAAATACCTACAACTGAAGCTCGCGAAATTAATTTAAAATTAATAAAAATAAATGCTTTTAAAATAATTATATTTCAAGGTATGAAAAATTTGCTATATGGTACCTACATAGGTATAGCCTGTTTCTAAAGTAGCCTGACGAAAATGTACCTACTTAACCAATTTTAAATGGATTATCTGTGGCTGCCAATTTGTAGTGCCATTTACAAATTAAGTAGGTAGGTACTTTGATTTGATTATTATTTCAATACTTATAAGTAATAATACAATTTTTTAACCCCCGACGCAAAAAGAGGGGTGTTATAAGTTTGACCGCTATGTGTGTGTGTGAGTGTGTGTCTGTCTGTGGCACCGTAGCGGTTAAACGGGTGGACTGATTTGGATGCGGTTTTTTTATTTGAAAGCAGGTTTTCCAGCAATGGTTCTTAGACATGTTTCATCAAAATCGGTTCAGCCGTTTCAAAGTTATCCGCTCTTTTGTTAGCTGCGGTAGGGATCTTAGACGCGTAATGGGTATTTACTTTACTTTCAAACCGTAGTGTGACCTAAAATTTGAAACATCCATATATGCTATCTATCTATGCAAGTTTATGGAATTCTTGGTCTGATGCTGCAGCCAGGATATCCAGCACTAGTGTGCTGGATACACTCTTGAAAAAATAATAGCAGAAATGTCGTGTTTGGATTAATTTACATCAGTAAGTATTTGATTCTATATACAATGCAATGGTGGCAACAGGATGAGCTGATGCTGCAGCCAGGATGTCCAGCACACTAGAACACTCTTGAAAAAGTAATAGCAGATATGTCGTGTTTGGATTCATTTACATCAGTATTTGATTCTACATACAATGCAATGGTGGCAACACGATGAGCTGATGCTGCAGCCAGGATGTCCAGCACACTAGAAAACTCATGAAAAAGTAATAGCAGATATGTCGTGTTTGGATTCGTTTTGATCAGTATTTTAGGTGTGCTCATTGAATTGGCGCTATAATGTCACGGCGGGGTACCGCATAAGTAAGTCAGACCCTTCACTTGATTGACTATGTACATATGCGGTACCCCGCCGCGAAATTATAGCGCCAATTCAATGAGTAAACCATAACGTGCCATCCATCAATTTCTGTAATTAAAATATATATATGTATTACTCAATCGAATTTAATGGCTCAACGATAGGTATTATTTTTGACTTTTTAAATGTTCCCTTTTCTTTTTTGCGTTGGGGGTTTTTTCAATTATAAATATAAATAAAATAACCATAAAGTTGTTTTTAGGGTTCCGCACCCGAAGGGTCCAAACGGAGCCCTATTGCTGTCACTCTCGTGAAGTCTCGTGTCCGTTTGTCAGTCGTCTGTCACACAGGTTTTACAGCCAAAAGGTTGGAGCTACAGCCTTCAAACCATAAAAATTTACTTACAATTTTTTTTTTGCTCTCAAAAAATTTTTTTTATTCATACAGCTAAATAAGGTCGCGAAAAAAAAATTGACCTACCAAGTGGGGTCTCGTTGTTTAGAGCTCGTTGAGTAAATAAATACCAACCTACTGTAGTTTTGTTTTAAAATTATTGGAAAACAAAGGAATGAGAAGACACCATAAAGTCAGCTGTTTTTTTACAAAATTTTGTTCTGGAGAATTTCTAACTTCCCATTACATGAACATTCCATGAACTTGAATTTTCGTGATAATGTTTATTATTAATTTATTACGTATATTTTACTAAGAAATACTAATAAATTGATAAATCAGATTTGTTAGATGTAGGTACTCACTTGGCCTGTTATTTTATTTGACATTTGGAGTTCACTTTATAACTTTTATTTTCGTCTAGGTATGATTTTTTAATTGCAATTTAATAATACCTATAGGTAATTCAAATAATAATTATTGGTAAAAGTGCTGAGAATAAAGTTGAAATGTATGTTGTGTTAATTCCCTTTATTGACTGATGGTTGGCTAAAAAGCTACCTAACCTGTAAAAGATACAGGGTTTGCTTACACTTTATCAGATAGGTACCTACAGGTAAAAAAATACAGAGAATACTACTTTGAATAAAGCGTATTATGACATTTCAGAGTTTTTGGCAGACAAATTGCAATGACTGTTTTTTTTGGCAGACAAATTGCAATGACTGTTTTTTTTTTACTTTAGTTACTTGGTACTCGTTGACTGTGATTAAGTCTTTTTCTTTTTGACACGTGACATTTTTGTATTATTTTAATTGTTAAGTATATTTTTAATTTTTTTTCTCACTTTTTGTTTATATTGATTATTGATGTAGTAAACTTATTTTTTTATATTTTTTCCTTTTTGACATTAATATTTTCTTATTTTATTTTTTATTTTTGAGAAATTAAATTATTTTAATTATAACTTAACTTATTAATCAATTATTTTCAAATGCCATCCATAAATATTTGCACGCCTTCTGGTATAGCATAGCGCGCTTGTATATTTTTTTTAACAACTATTTATTGTACCTATGTTAACAAATGATTAAATGACTTGTGGTTATGACTTATTAGATGACTTACTGTATTTTTTTATTGATTTCTTTATTTCGTGACAAACCAGCAGATGAACCATGGTCCATGAGCCATTGGTAATTCAAAATAAATAAATAATGCCGGAACTTAGATCTCGCTTCTGACCTTTAGAGCCACCACCTAACATATAGTTGCCACCAATAAGGTCCATTCATCCAATCAATCGCCACTTTGACGTCCACATTCTAACTATTGGACTTCTTTTCACACAGCGCGATACTATGCCTGTGTTTTTATAACTTGAAACGTTTTAAAAGCCCTGACGAATGTCACACTCGACCGACAATACATTGTCTGTTACAAACACCTTTTGTTACAAAGATGTGGTATTTTACATAACAATTTCAAATACTTTTTCAAAGCTGCGTTTGATAGTCAACTTTGGTAGAGACTGTTAGAGTTGAATTTTGATTGGGTTGTAGTTGAAGAAGGTGACCATCAGCTAAGATTTTTTATTATGTCTTGTAGTAAAATGTTATGCCTATAACTGAGGATAATTGTAAGGGGCCGAGGTGATGTCAACTTGTGAATGCGCCTGCGCCATTGCTAGCTAGCGAGAATTTCGTAAGAACCGCAACTAAATCACATCTGTACCCATTGAGTTATACTAGTACGTAGTACATTATAACTCAATGTCTGTACCATAGTTAAAAGAAAGAAGTTTGTTAGATACCATAGATATAAATAACCATAGATATAAGAAAGAAGTTTTGGCTTGCCGCGGTTGACCATAGGTCATAGGTGACCATCTTTACATACCAAGACACCTCCGTGCCTCTTGGTCCCGGCTGTCATCTTTGACAGTCGTGACGGGGCGTCAGAAGCCCGAAAGTCTGGCAACCAGTCTTACCAAGGGGTATCGTATTACCCAGTTACTGGGTTGTGGAGGTGAGATAGGCAGTCGCTCCATGTAAAATACTGGTATTCAGCTGCATCCGGTTAGACTGGAAGCCGACCCCAACATAGTTAGGAAAAGGCTAGGCAGATTGAATTCATGACAAAAATATTTTCCGTTATTTTATTTTATTTCTTCAAAAGTGTATTGAAAAACGTCGTTTGATACACGTGGACATTTGTTATTGCAGTTCTCGGCTCACCTCGCCTACGGCTCGGGTGTTAAGAGGAAATGGGGGCGACCAGACTTTTGAAAATTAGGTATTTTAAGAAGGTATTGCTGTCGCTCTGCGAGCGCTTCGCCCTCGAATTCGTGCGATAAGGACAACTGCAGATCCGACTAAATAGCCTATGTAAAAAGTCACATTTCGAGCTTTGACTCTCGCCTATTTCCTCCTCCAATATTGGACCAATTTAAAAGATATTTCATAAACTGAATAAGAAGGATATATACTATGCCCCTATGTTTTTCTTTTTTCGTTAATAGTTGTCAAATTGGTTCACTAGGCGTCTGTTGACAGCGGTCTGAATAGGCAATTTTGAGCATTTTTTGAGGGTTTTAGTTCTTATAAAAATAATATATCATCAAAAAGGAAAACATAGGGGCATACAAGTAGCTGATATTTATATTTCTGTAAAAAATCATTGCTTTATGGTCATTAACCGGAAAGAAAACAGGCGAGAGCGTTTGTATCTTTTTGTATGGAGAAAAGAGCACCCACGTTTCCTCTTAAAGGCTCTTACAGACAGAGGCGATATCGCGAGCGATATTGCGATATTATCGCGTCGCAACACCGCTACGCGACACGTCGCGACGCGATATCGCCTCTGTCTGTAAGAGCCATAATTCCGCCTCGAATGCAATAACAAACGTTCTCGACTTGTATCAAAATGTACTATTGTTATAATTGAAAACCTATTACCTCAAAGTTGGTCCCATATATTTTTTTTTAACTTAATAAGCTTGTGTAGTTTTTGAGCGGTTAATCCAGTTAGCTTCAATAATACGTACCTAGACCTATCTATTTTTTCCCCACTTTTTATATGCATGATATTCTAGTTTCTTTTGTAGGTAGTGGTATTAGAATTTGTGTGGGGTAGGTGCCACTGTTACTAAAAACTGAAAAATAAAATCTTTTTTACAAAAAAATACAACCGAAATTCGAATTTCAAATTCAAAAAACAACACTAAAAAGTTAAAAAATAACTTTAATTTCGGAATTCGGTGTCAAAAAACGTGAAATACATTTACCCCACACGTTGTTTTTGGAAGTCGTTTGTATTTTTTTTTTAAAGATTTTATTAATTTTAAAATCGTTCGAAGTGGCGTTACAACACGTTAATGCTCCCGGTCGAGCGTCGGTCGTGTTAGGTCCCACTATTGAAAAAAAAACCGGTCAAGAGCGAGTCGGACTCGCGCACCGAGGGTTCCGTTCCGATTTCTGAAAAAGTGTGCTATTTAGAGACATCGTTTTATTTTTCCTGTAATCTTTACATAAACTTCTATCACATAGAATAATTTCAGATTTTTCTCTTTGCAAACTACGAAGTTTGAAAAATGTAAAGAAAAATACCGTTCCCCCCTATCTACGAAGATAGGGGGGGGGAATGGTATCTTTTTTAGGGTTCCGTACCTCAAAAGGAAAAAACGGAACCCTTATAGGATCACTCGTGTGTCTGTCTGTCCGTCTGTCACAGCCAATTTGCTCCGAATCTAATGAACCGATTAAGTTGAAACTTGGTAAACATATGTATTTTGGTAACCCAAACACGGACATGTAACGTAAATAAATTAATTTTGAATATGGGGGTGGGATTTTGGGGGAAAATAAGTACAATTAAAAAAAAAGTTTTGCAAACTGTACCGTGTGACATATCAAATGAAAGGTCCTCAAATATATTTTTTTTATAATTTTAAAATAAATTGTTTTGAAATTATTTAAGAAAATAGACGAAAATTGACCATTCCCCACCCCTTATCTCCGAAACTAATGAGCCTAAAATTTTGAAAAAAATACAGAAAATAGTTCTTTACCTATAGATTACAGGAAAACCTATCAGAAGTTTGTGGTCTTGTAAATCTATATATAAAAAATTCAAAGTCCTGACTGACTCATTGACTGATTATAATCAACGCACAGTCCAAACCACTGGACCTAGAGACATGAAATTTTGCACATAGATACCTTATATAGTGTAAACATCCATTAAGGAAGAATTTTTGAAAATTCCATCCCTAAGGGAATAAAATAGGTGATGAAAGTTTGTATGAAAAATCTTATTTCTTTAGTTATTAGACTTGAAACTTAGCACGAATATTCATCTAAGTTAATTATAAAATTAATCATTTTTAGTTTTCCTAAACTACCCCCTTTTTTTGTAGAAGGGAAATCATCAAATGACTTCTCCCGCTCTGGGTGGAGCGGAAGGGCGTGTCATACTTTTACTGACTAAAACCCACCCGTGTTTCTTCAGTTGCCTATGGCAGGGCCACAGTATCTCATTCGAACAACCCGCGACCCCAGAAGACGGGATCGGTGGATGTCAAAGTTTGTATGGAGGAATTTTAACACGCGGTCCGATTTACTCAAAACTCAGTTTTTGTACTTGAGACCAAAAATAGAGACTAACTAACGAGTATCAGGGTTTTTCAAAAATCTACCCCTAAGGGGTGAAAAGGCGTAGCAAATTTTACAGCGGAGGATTTCATTGGGGATTGATTAACTCGAAAATTGGTGTAAATAATGTTTGACCCAAGTTATGGAAACATCCCAGACGATTTTTGAAATTCCCTGTGGGGGTAAAAACGGGGATACAGTTTATATGAAAAATCTTATTGTTTTGGTTAATGAACTTGAAACTTAGCACAAATACTTGCTTATGTAAGTAATAAAGTTTGTCATTATTAGTTTTTCAAAACTACCCCTCAAAGGGTGTTTAGGGATGCTAAAGTTTGTATGGAAGATTTTTAAAACGCAGTCCGATTAACTTGAAACTCAGTATTCAGTATTTCATACTTTTGATGAAAAGTAAACAATAATAAGAAAATTAAAACCCATGAAATCAGACATCCTCGCCGGGCAAAGCCACGGGCAGTCTAGTCTATCTCAATATTGTGCGTACAAACTTACTAAGCCTCCGCTGTCCGTCCGTCCGTCCGTCCGTCTGTCACAGGGCTGTATCTCGTGAACCTTAATAGGTAGAGAGTTGAAATTTTCACAGATTGTGTATTTCTATTACGACTATAACAACAAATAATAAAAATAAAGTAAAGTTAAAATTAAAGGGGCTGCCCCCTTTAATTTTAACTTTACTTTTTTTTTTCCCCATACAGAGAAGTTTTCATTTAGAAAAAAAAAATAACCTGTGTGTGGGGATGTTATTGTGTAGAACTCGTCGAGTAGAGTACAAAGATATTTTTATTTTTTTATCTTCTAAAATGAAGAAATAGGGGCCCGTAAAAGTTGTTAATTTTATACCATTTTTGTACGAGCTCTATTATAAATAATGTACCTTATACTGTACTTAATCAAGAAATACTAAAAACGGCGATTCGTAAGGTATTTTGTTTAAATATGGGCGATTTTCTGCAACTGCAAAAAATAACGTTGTAATTCACAGTATCATTACGAAATACAAAGTTATCTTTGCGATTGTTAAACATATAATATGGTACGGAACCCTTTGTGTGCGAGACCGTCTCGCACTTGGCCGTTTTTTTACATTTTTCATCAGAAGTCGAAAACTATGCGGCCTAAAAAAAAGAAAAAAAAAATTAAGAATTTGCAAACAGCGTTCTTTCATATAATACTCCACATGCCCTAGTAGCCCCACTTTGATTTTTTAAGACCCCCTTTCAGTACCTGTTGCAAAAAAAACATAAATATTTGAATTTCTTTCTTAATTGCAAAATAGTTGGATAAACGTCATCTAAAACTATTCTAAATTTCAAGTTGATAGCATTAGTAAAACTATTCTAAATTTCAAGTTGATAGCATTAGTAGTTCTTGAAATATCCAGCTGTGACAGACAGACTGACAGACAGACCGACAGGCAGACAGACTGAGTGATACCATAAGGGTTCCTTTTTTACCATTTTGGTACGGAACCCTAACAACATCAATGTTCTGTACATGCCGTCATCATGATGTATCCAACAGGCTCCCGGGCGGAGTCTCACGGACATGCATTATGTAGTGTGACACTTCGTCACATTGTCACGGCGGCGGCGGCACCACGCTACCACTCCCATCTCTAACCCACAGGGCTGTCACGACATGCGACACAAGACTAGTTCATCATCATTCTTAATCAATACTTCCATAATCTATATAAATAAAAAGAGAAGTCCTGACTGACTGATTGACTGACTCATCAACGCCGGAACTAGAAAGCTGAATTTTGCACTCAGGTTCCCTTCATAATGTAGACAAGGAATAAGGAAAGATTTTTGCTCCCGTGGGATATTCTCCGACATCCACGCGGGCGAAGCCGCGCGGGAAGTGCTTGTTAATATTATAAACTAGCTGCATCCCGCTTCTTCGCCCGCGTGGATGTCAATACTTCCTTAGTTGCATCGGATGTTGTTCACAATTTCGGCTTTAATTTTTTTGCGCCTAATTCTTTTTCTAAAAAAAAACTTGAGAGGTGTCAAGGGACACCCGGATGGAACGAAGTTCCTTTCGATTAATTAGTGAAGGAATTTTACTAATAGAATTAAAACAACAAATATAAGAACAAATACCATAAACTAATCTAAAATAAAAAAGAACCTAAAAGAAGGAATTGTAATAAAATTTTATTTTTATACTTATCATCATCATCATCATCATCATCATCATCATCATCATCATCATCATCATCATCATCATCATCATCATCACCACCATCATCATCATCATCATCATCATCATCATCATCATCATCATCATCATCATCATCATCATCGCGACACCACACTGTTCAATGCGAAATAGAAATGAAAATATCTGGCTTGCTTTCTATAAGAGAGAGAGAGAGAGAGAGAGAGAGAGACAGACAGAGAAACATGCGCACACCGCACGGCTTACAATAGCTTACTATAGCAAAAAGTGTCGTGACAACTTTTCGTGAGAATTTTTTCCGTCTAGCCCCCTTTCACAACGCGCGATAAGGAACTTCGTTCCAAAACTTCGTTCCAATAAAAGTAGCCCAAGTTAACTCCTTTCATTGTCAGCTGAAAGTCGCAGTGAAAGTGTCTCAGTGTGTGTGGTAAAGTTATTAGTGAAAGTCCCGTCAAAACTTTCAGCGGCGTTCAGACTTGCCAAGATAAATCGGCCGCACTGTATGTAGTACCTTGTTCCTCCTCATTCCAGAAGCGATAACCTTGAAGAATAGACCAGATTACCATGAAAGTGCGGGTGGCATGGTCTCCCCGCGCCCCCCTCAACCCGCAGAGGCCATGACACCATTAGAATTACAAAACAAGGTATTGTGAACGGGAGCACTACCGTACGGTTACAATACCGGGTTGACGTCGAGGTTTGAAACCTGTTTGAGGACTTTAGGTGATGACATGATTGATCTGTGTGATACCTTTTAAGAGTTGATCTTCCCGATATTGCCATAAATTATGCGGGTTTTACACTTTTTGTGGCAAGCAGAGCAAACTTTGGAGCCGCTCCTTTTTAGGGTTCCGCAGTCAACAAGGAACCCTTATATACCCGTCCGTCTGTCCGTCCGCAGCTTAGCTCAGATACTCTTAGTACTAGAAAGCTATAATTTGGCATGGATATACATATTCATCACGCCGACATACAGTGGTAAAATAAAATCATGAAAAAAAAAACCTTCTAAAGTAAAGTGGGGATGTTTTTTTTTTCTCGTGTACCCCATGGTGTGGGGTGTTGTTGGATGGGTCTTTTTAGCTTTAAAGTGCTAATTTTTGTTACAGTCAAGTGTCCCCCCCCCCCCCCCGGCCAGCTAAACGGTTAGTTTTGGATGGGTTTAAAAAATTACGGCAGTAGTTTATATAACGACGTTAAAAGGAAAACTATCACAGCTAAGTAAACTTGAAAAGCCTTTCAAGTTTACGGGTAAGCCGACGTACGCACGGAAGTAAAAAACTCGCGGCGGGATTTTATCACGCACTGGATTTTCAACTCTCGGTGTTGAGCCGAGCTTCGAGAATCCAATCTAACAAAAGCAGAGTGCATCCCAGCCCGACGAAAAACACACTGTTGGATTTTCAACTCCCGGCGCTAACCAGAGCGTTGAAAATGCAATGCGCGAAAAAATATCGCCGCGATTTTTTTACGCCCGTGCGAACGTCGGCTAATAGTCAACCAACTTACATTTGCTGTTGGAATGTTTTTCAACTAAGTTCAGTGTTAAGTTTGTTCTTGGGATAAATTCATCCCAACTACGGAACCTTTCATTGTGCGTGGTCCGACACGCACTTGGCCGGTTTTTTTATCGACTTTAAATGGAAATATGTTGGTTCAGATTTTAAGGCCATTTAGCCTTATTTGACTTGAGCATAAAGAATCTTGGAGACAGGACTTCAAAATAAATAAAAACATTTTTATTACGACACCCACTCGAGATCATCTTGCCACAACAAAAATAAAAATACATTAATGATCACATAAAAAAACGCAACAAGAACTTGTAATTAGACATTCATTGCCACAAAAAGATCAAAACATTTTCAATACAAGTCACAAAACGGCATCAACACGCATTGTCTAGTGAAGTAGTGATAAATAAAGCGCGGTCGACTCTTGCGCAGCGGGGGGCGGAGTTAACACCTACTCGCGCTGCAGGACGCCAAGCGAGAGGAGTAATAAAATGGAAAGAACCGCCGGCGCCGCGTTCGTGTGACAGCTTATCAGGCTGATATCAGTGACTGTGATTCACAGTTTTGTTTAAAATTCGCTAATAAACATGATCGTGCGCTGGCCGAGCAATTGTGGCTGGGTGGAAACGGCCGCGACCTACGAGTTACAACTCGAGGTTCCGGTGGTTTCCACCCCGTTTCGCCCTAAAGTATTCTTAGTTATTATTATTATATTCGGCCACTCCCTCTCACAGAGAGGAGGCCACAGGCCAGTTTTCCAGCAGTGAAAACAAGTATTTCGTTGTGAGTGGAGGGCAAATATTTATTTAAACAAAATCATTATGAAGAAACATGGCACAAAATCATTATGCTCTTGAAACCAATTTAGTATCACATAATAAGCCATACATAGGAATGATGCCTGGGTAAAAAAAAAAGGAATTCTATTTAGTCCGTCAGATAATAAAAAAATATTAGACTCGTATTTTTATCATAAGAATCAAAAATTACCGTGTACAAAACGCATTAAAGTTGGGGAGTTGGGTTGGGGCTCGCTACGTCACAAGCACAAACTATAAGCCGACGATAGCACGGACGTAAAAAAATCGCGGAGGGATTTTATCGCGCACTGGATTTTCAACTCTCGGTGTTGAGCCGAGCTACGAGAATCCAACCTAACAACAACAGAGTGTATCCCAGCGCGACGTAAAACACACCGTTGGATTTTCAACTCCCAGCAGTGCGCGAAAAAAAATCGCCGCGATTTTTTTACGCCCGAGCGAACGTCGGCTAACAGAAATACGTATAAAATCTATCAAGGAGTGACGTCATGCCACATTATAACTCGGTGTATATATCGCCGTAAACTTTTCATTGTACGTAAAAAAAAGAAAAAATACGTGTAAAATAGTTTTTAATAATCAAAAAAGAACAAAAAAAACAAAATATTAGTATTCATCCCTATTTTAGGTAGCAGGCCTAGAGACCCATTCTACTTTCACTGTCACCTTCACACACCCAGTTCCACTTTTGTTTGGGAAAGGGTCTCGAGTGCACCCAAAGATTTTATATTTGTATACGGCATTGGATATACTACTGTATTATTGGTTCTAGATATATAAATATAAGGCTTATATACTAGGTTTGTTTTCGCTGAGTCGTACGAAGGGATTTTGTCATTAACACCTTCACATCTCATTCCTTCGTGATTACCAACACATTGACAGACTGGCTCGTCGTCCTCGTTCAGGGAGCAGACACCGCTGTTCAGGCAGTAGGCGTGACATGCATACACTTCACATCTTGTCCCGGAATAACCGGCATTACACCTGAAATAGTGATACTGTAAAACATGGTTATTTAAGAAGAATGCGCAAAGGTAGCTCGCGAAATTCAAAATTTCTTACGTTTTTTGCAATTAGTAGGTCAGTGTGAGCTTGTATGTTGATTAAAATATGATTCGCGGCCGTAACTAACATGGCTTTACAGAATTATAATTTATAATCATTAGAATTGACGGCACGGTTGGCGCAGTGGTTGAGCGATTGACTGCTGCGCAGAATGTCGCGGGTTCGATTCCCGCACGGAACAAATATTTGTACGACCTACAAGTATTTGTTCCGACTCTGGGTGTTTTTCTATCTATAAATCTATAATATGTTACATACTTACAAAAAAAAACAAAATGTATTTTAGTAGTTTATCAGCCATCTCGTTACCATAATACAAGCATTAGGTTGCTTAGCTTGGGACTAGATGGCATTGTGTGTAATGTCCAAGAAAAAAAAAAAAAAATCAGCAATACAACTCCAAAGTTAGAATTGACCTCAAATCTAGCGAGTTCATGAAATCGTGAGGAAAAAAAAAGTAATTAAAAAAACTAAAAACCCGACTGCGGTAAAAGTTAAGTTACAAAAAACTGAAAAGCTAAAAACAAGCCCATTTTAAATTAAATTAAATTTGGAAGCAGGCGGGACCCGTTTGTGTTTGAAAATATAAAAAATAGAATGGGTATCGCCTGCTTCCAAATTTAATTTAATTTAAAATGGGCTTGTTTTTAGCTTTTCAGTTTTTTTTAACTTAACTTTTACCGCAGTCGGGTTTTTTAGTTTTTTTTTAATTACTTTTTTTATTTCCAGCTTTTTAGTTTACAAATGTGAAAAATTTCGCAGACGATTTAGTTCTTGCAAGGAGTTTTGAGGGTAATTTTGATTTCGATTTTCTTTTCGTGTTTTTTACGATTTGTCACTCCGAATTGCTTTTAACCATATAAATTGTATATATTTTTGTAATCACCTTTTAAAACCCTTCAATTTGATATGCCACTCGATGGTATTAGAAGAAAAAAAAAATTTGAACTCCACAATATGGCACCCCAAATCCGCCATTTTACTTTGTTTATGATTTGAATGTAGCCAGTGACACTCGCGCTACCAAGACAAACCTAAAGACGTATAATTCATCCAAATCCGTTCATTCGTTTAGGAGTTACGAGGGAACAAAGAAACGGACATACATACATACTTACATACAGGTCAAATACATAACCCTCCTTTTGGGCTTCGCCGCAGTCGGGTAAAAAAACGTAAGAAATTTTGAATTTCACGGGCTACCCTGGCGCTTGAAATCGCTAGATTTGAGGTAAATGCTAACTTATGTAGTTGTATTGCTGATTCTAATGATTATAATTCTGTAAAGCCATATTAGCTACGGCCGCGAATCATATTTAAATCAACATACAAGCTCAACACTGATCTACAAATTACAAAAAACGTAAGAAATTTTGAATTCCGCGGGTTACCCTGGCGCTTTCGCCTTAAACAACATTTAACAAGAAAACAGAGAATAAAACAAATAATTAAAAAAAAAAACCCGACTGCAAAAACACATAACAAAAAGAGAAAAACAAGCATTTATAATCTATAGAATTTTGTTGTCGCAGGCCTCAGAACGGCAAACAAAAGTTACACCATATTGCAGGATAATGGTTTGTCCCCCGCCTGCAATACCAAAATTGTAAGTATTGAATATTATAATGCTCGTTTTTCTCTTTTCAGTTACCTATGTGATTTTGCAGTTGGGTTTTTTGGTTTTTTTTTTAAAAATAATTTTCTATATTTGAAGCTTTTTAGTTTTGTTAAATAATTAATTGGTATTGACTCATTACTAGCTTTTATTTGATACCAATATTGTTACAACTTATTTAAATACGCGACATTATAAATAATAATAAATAATAAATAATAAATATCCTTGGACATTTCACACAACGCCATCTAGTCCCAAGCTAAGCAACCTAATGCTTGTATTATGGTAACGAGATGGCTGATAAACTACATATATATATACATTTTTTTTTTTTTTTTTTTTTTGTTTTGTAAATACATACATATTATAGATAGAAAAACACCCAGACTCGGAACAAATACTTGTAGGTCGTACAAATATTTGTTCCGTGCGGGAATCGAACCCGCGACATGCTGCGCAGCAGTCAATCGCTCAACCACTGCGCCAACCGTGTCGTCAAGAAGAAGAGACAATAACCTCCTTCTGGGTCAGTCGGGTAAAAGAACCATCCCCTCCCTTATTTTTGTATTTCCAGATGTATAAATAACATGGTACGGTCAGTAACAGAAGTCGGTTAACACTGCTACTTTTTGACATCAGCTAAATTAACACAAAATATTCGATAAACTGAACATGAGCGCGAAAAACATTACCCTCCTGGGTCAGTCGGGTAAAAAAAGAAAAATGAAAAATTGGAAGCAGCGGTGGCCCCGACTTACGTGTCTTGTGGGCTCGAAACCAAGCAGGAACTTTACTTTGTGTAGGCAATTAATTTCGTCAACACTGCACTCAAAACGGTGAAGGAAAGGAAACGGTATATCATCTTTCTAACCAAAATTTCGAAGACATGTGACAGCAGTCAACATGCACTGGGCCCGCGTGGCAGATTACGGCCCACTCCCTCTCATAGAGGAGGCCTGTGTCCCAGCAGTGGGAAGTACAGCCTTGCATGGACACCATCAGAAGGAATAGAAAATATTTTACCTGCATTTAGGAAGTCCCTCATCATTGAAACTGCAGTCACCTTGCAAACAATAGTTCTCACAGACTGAAACATCGCATCCCTCACCGATGTAACCAGGTGTGCATTTGCAGGTCTCACCAACTTTTATACCGTGAACACAAAGTAGTTCGACAGCTGAAAACAGATACAAATATTCTGTTGTCTGTTGAATACTGAGGGAGTTGTTGGTTCCTGTGATTGTTGGGTTCAAACTCAGTACTTCGCAATCCTGAAGTCCTTCAATTTGATCTTTTATTTTGTAGTTGGCGGCTATACCGTGTAGTGATTTTAAATCGAAACTACTAAACTTTGCTTTTACACCTAATGTTGCGTTTTTTGGTACTCGCCAAACGGCTTTGTTCTCGTCGGTACTGATCAGCCAGTATATGTAATCATTTGAAACGGTCAACTCTTTTTGTCTAGAAATTTGATATTTCTCTTCGAATAATGTATAATCATTTTGATGGTTTGGACCAACCAAGTCTTGAGATTGCATGTGGTCCATTAATCCATGTGAATAATAATCAGAAAAAATATATATTTTCCGTGATTGTAAGTCCACAGCGAAGGTACTTATATCGTCATGTTGGTGTATAACTTCTCTGTCCGAACCATTAAATCGAGCTCTCTCCATGTACTCATTGCCTGTAACGTTTTTGTTGGTCCAGTAAATGTACCTGCAATTTGAATAAATCACAAAATGCAACTTATTTGATAATTAAACTGTCATTAGTGAAATAGTGACGCACCCTCTACAGCTATCCACGGCGATATCTCCGGGGGTCCGGTAGTCATCATTCTTGATTACGAGGCTTACATTGTTATTAGATTCAGGTTTTAATGAAATCGAATGAATGCTCCTGTCATTAGTATCCGTAAAGAATACTGTTTCTGTTACCGGATCGAAAGCAATATCGTGAAAGTTACTACCGACTCTTCTGATGAAACATTTGTTTTCCTTGGAAAGTAAATTATAACCACATATACCATCGTTTAAGCTCTGTTTGTCGACGTACAAAATCATGTTGTGAACTTCATTGTAAACTAACTTTGTGAGGTTGTGGTTCATGAAATTCAAGCTGTTTGTTTGTCTTCCGTCGTCGGTATAAAATATGAGTTGATCTCCTAGACTTACGGCAATGTCTGAAACAAAAAAAAAAAATAACAAGTTACTTTACCAAGCAGTACCAATTAAATGAAAAAAAAATCGTAGAATGAAAATCCTCCGGCTTCAAGCCTTATGTAGGTGAAAAATAAGCTACGTTCCTCGAACTCACCCCAGGAGTGCGCCAGCCCCACGTAAAGCGCTGCCAACGCCAGCACACACTGAGTTCTACACATTTTGATCTTCAGAAATACAATTAAATGTTATTTCGATAGACGTAGATGGTGCGTCCACCGCCTGGTGATTGCTCTTTTGATTATAAAACCAAATACTGGATTATTGCAACATAAATAGGTCTTTTTGGCATGGTGATAAGAGACTGGTAGATTTAAAGTTCCCGAAGATAACTCGGTGACCTTCTCCTGTTATTTGCCATATTATCTTGTAATGTTCACATTTTTTTTAAAAACAAAGGTTCTTTAGCCACTGTAGTATTTATTTATTAGTTAATAAGGTATTATTTTCATTATTTTCTTAGTAGTTAATTGGATAAGTACCTAAAATTCGAGTGGGTCACCTTTTAAGACGATAAAAACTCTGTAGGTAAACATTGTAAATTACACAAACAAGAGTCACTATGTTCATTAATAACTAGTTTTTGCCCGCGGCGTCGCCCGCGTGGAGGACGGCAATTATCACACAGGAACGTGCTACTGAGATAAAAAGTATCTTAAGTCTTAACCCAGGTCATCACTGTGCCGAATTTCATCCAAATCGGTTTAGCCGTTTTGGCGTGAATAGACAGACAGACACATAAGTAGATAGAGTTACTTTTGAATTTTGAACGAAGTCCATATCGCCCTGTTACTTGGCGAATGGATTGACTTGGCTAGACCGAAAAAATTGTAATTTATGTCTTTTACATAAATTTGAATTTTATTAATATGTGACATTATTTACTTTTATTGAATTGACTACTCATATTTTTATATTTGATTATTTTGTTGTGCCCGGCGGGGTCCATGTGAACCAAACATTATGAAGACCTTGTGCACATGTGATCTGCAATAAAGATTTGAATTTGTTTTTTTTTTAAATATTTTAATTTATTTCTTAATTAAAACTTAAGATATCCAGCTGTGACAGACAGACAGACAGACTAAGTCGCACCATAAGGGTTTCTTTTTTACAATTTTGGTACGGGACTCTTAAAAGATAATTATATTCTTCATAACAATACAGGGTGACTTTGAAAACATGCGACAAAATTTAAGGGGGTGTTCTACGCATCAATATGAACAACTTTTACTATTTGAACAATTTCGAATTCGCAAAAAAAAATCCGACCTTCTTTTACAAAAGGGTCCAATACCTTTAACTATAATATGGGAAGGTAATTTTTTTTTGCGAATTCGATGTTGGTCCCTTAGTAAAAGTTGTTCATATTGATGCGTAGAACACCCCCTTAAATTTTGTCGCATGTTTTCAAAGTCACCCTGTATAAAGTGAAGCACACACTGTCTCGAATTTTCAGCTTGTACAATATACACTGGCCAGTTTTTCTGCGCCGGAGTCACTTCAGCATGCGTTCGTCATAGTTTTTACGTCAGCACTCCGCCGCCGGCATTCCGCTCAAATTATACCAACCGTGTGCGCTGTCCATGCTTTTGGAGGTATTAGGGACATTTTAGGATTCACCAGTCTTACCAAGGGGTACAGTAGTACTCAACTAATAAGGCTTATCGATGTACCTGCGCAGAAGATGAATTTTCAAAGCGCGGGAAATACTATTGACCAATCAGCACGCTCCACGCTGTTTCCTGTACCGCTATTAATAATAATAATAATAATATATCATTTATTTCGGGTAACTAAGACCCATAACATAAATACCTTACAGACTATCATACATATTTATAAAAAAAAAAAACACAAAAATAAACTATTGTATACGAAGTGACGGCGTCGTATTGCGCTGCGTGGTGTCGCGTAACCTTCCGCGGAATCGCCGATACACGACACCCTTCGGCCAAAACTCTTCCTTGAGTACGGTCTCAATATATTGAGTCGGAACTCGCACCACAAACGATTTGAAATTCGTATAGTGGCGCGACGCCAACTTCTCGACCCTTAAGGTCCAGCTGGTCTTCGATCGAACATACTCCACGATCTCCTCAACCTTCGTGGTGTGATGTAACCGGGACACATAGAGCTGCGTCGTAGGTATTGCCGGACGCAGCATATTGGGTCCTGCCAGCGCGGTTCCGCACTGGTTTCGCACTATTGGTCGCAGCTGCCGCCATTTTAGCGCGCGCCGCTTGACAGCCGCCATACTTGCGAGTGAGATGGAATTAACAGCTGCAGTGTATTATGAACCTTATAGTAGTGATCTAAGGTTGATTGTAAGTTTTAAGCAATCTCGTTAATCTTCGGGGCCATACTTTCTTTTCTGCGCGAACGAAGATTCACGACGCGCCTTATTAGTTGAGTGCTACTGTATCGTGTTACCCAGTAACTGGGTTGCGGAGGTCGGGTAGGCATTCGCTCCATGTAAAAATGTAGGTACTGGTGACTGGAGGCCAACCCCATCATAGCCGGGGAAAGGCGAGACGGCAGTAAGCAGATGATGATAAGACCTTAGACAGAAAAAGGGATCAGTAATTTTACCGACCCGTACACTTCTTACCTATTACCGCATTTACAACTTATCGTACCTTCTGGAAATCAGAAGTTCATAATAAGTCCAGTTAATCTGTAAACGCAATAAACGATCTTTAAGAACTGTTTCAAGTCCTAATTCTAACTAAATGATATTATCAATTTGATATCTGTAGGTATAATAAAACCGGCCAAGTGTGAGTCGGACTCGCGCACGAAGGGTTTCGTACCATTAGGTATCTATAAAAACAACAAAAAATCACGTTTGTTGTATGGGAGGCCCCTTAAATATTTATTTTATTCTGTTTTTTAGTATTTTTAGGGTTCCGTACCTCAAAAGGAAAAAACGGAACCCTTATAGGATCACTTCTTTGTCCGTCTGTCTGTCTGTCTGTATGTCAGTCTGTCAAGACCCTTTTTCTCAGGAATGCGTGGAGGTATCAAGTTGAAATTAATATCAAATACGTAGGTCTATAGTCCCTTATAGTTCTAAAAAGATCAATCTTCTAAGTCAACGCAATAAAAAAATACGGCCATTTATGCGACATTTTTTGATAGGTACTCGTAAGTAAATCAAAACCTATAGGGTACTTCCCGTCGTTCTAGAATCATGAAATTTGGCAAGAAGCAAGGTCTCACAACACAAATATAATTGTTAATTTGTAATTCTATCACATGAAAAAATATTTTCAAAGTTGTCAGTGTGTCAAGACCCTTTTTCTAAGGAATGCATAAAGGTATCAAGTTGAAATTAATATCAAATACGTAGGTCTATGGTCCCTTGAGGTTTTAAAAAACTCAAGCTTCTAAGTCAACGCAATAAAAAAATACGGCCATTTTGCGACACATTTTGATACTCGCAACTGTCGCAAGTAAATCAAAACCTATAGGGTACTTCCCGTTGACCTAGAATAATGAAATTTGGAAAGAAGTAAGGTCTCCCAGCACAAGTAAAGGAAAAACTCCGAAAATTGTGAATTTGTAATTTTATGACATCATTTTTTTTTTTTTTTTTTGATGTCCAATATTAAGGTTGTTTTTGGGATAAATTCTTTTGAACTACGGAACCCTTCATTGTGCGTGGTCCGACACGCACTTGGCCGGTTTTTTTTTGTTATAGCGGCAACAGAAATACATCATCTGTGAAAATTTCAACTGTCTAACTATCACGGTTCATGAGATACAGCCTGGTGACAGACGGGACAGACTTAGTAATAGGGTCCCGTCTTACCCTTTGGGTACGGAACCCTAATAACCAGCCTGTACTGTCCCACAGCTGGGCAAAGGTCTCCCTCTCCCTTTTCCACACAATTTTGTCTCTTGCTACTGTCGGGTAGTCCTTTCGGTGGGAGGTGTCTCAGCCTGCCGCGATCTCGTCGTGCGTTTAGTGGGACCCAATCGGTGGTTCTCTTGGCCCATTTGTCATCTTACATGCGGCAGACATGTCCGGTTCAGTCCCCACTTCAGACAAATAAATTCTAGTCTGGAATAAATAAATCAGAAAAAAAATCCTTATCAAATTATTAGAAATCAGAGATTTGTAATTAATATTGTAAAGTAGTGTACTTACATTCTGATAATTTAATTACTTGTCATTTTACATTGGCACTTGGCAGCTGCAATGTTCCAGCTGGCACTTAAGGGGGTATAAACATCGTTAATTATGTGTTTTTAAAATTCCTATATAACCAAATGTATAATATGGTTATTCATTTGGATTTTCCAAAGGTACCTATGTGTTATTTGACTATATTGGGTATACTTCAGCATGTCGCGGGTTCGATTCCCGCACGAAACAAATATTTGTACGACCTACAAGTATTTGATCCGAGTCTGGGTGTTTTTCTATCTGTAATATGTATGTATTTACAAAAAAAAATGTGTATAAGTAGTTTATCAGCCGTCTCGTTACCATAACACAAGCATTATGTTGCTTAGCTTGGGACTAGATGGCGTTGTGTGAAATGTCCAAGGATATTTATTTATTTATATTGTCTACTGCAACATGATTACTTGAAATTTTTTCGATGCAAAAAAAAAATCATCATTCTCCTGCTCTTATCCCAATCTATTTGGGGTCGGGCAACATGTCCTTTCTTCCATACTTCTCTATTAGTCGTCATCTCTGTAGTCACTCCCTTTCTAGCCATGTCATCTTTCACACAGTCCATCCATGGTTTCCTTGGTCTTCCCCTTTTCAATACAAAAAAAATCCAAAGTAAAAATACAACACTTAATTGCAATTGATCGTTTCGGAGACCATTTACTTTCTGCATTTATTATACTAGTATGGATGATTAATATAGTATAAAAACTTCAACTTACTACCTACACCATAGAGATGTGATATCATGACACTCTCCAAAAGTCTCCATAAACCTTCTCTCATGGTCACTCGCCCGCAGGTCCGTCCTCCGTTTTTGTTGTCTCTGGCAAATTCACTTAATTGTGTCTGCGACCCCGCGACACGCCAGTCTCGCGGTAATTGCGCAGGAGCAGGCTTCGCAAATAGCCTTTTTGGCCTCTCCCCGACCGGCCACGGCTAATGGGGGCGGAATAGCCGCCTCGAGATGTTTGACAATCGAACTTTTTGTAGGTACGTGTTTAACTGTCAATAATTATGGAGTGAAGAGTTATTAGGAGTTGGTTTTTTAGAATAATAAATAATTTAGGTAATATTAGAGCGAGTGCGCACTGCGGTGCGTTTCCGTTAGTTCTGCCACACTGGGCGGGGCCTACAGTAACAAAACGCATGACCGCAGTGCACGCACTTCAAAGACATTCCATACTTAACAGATTATGCGGTAGAAAAACGCACCGCAGTGCGCGCTCGCCCTTAATGTAGTGTTATGAAGAAGGAATCGTTTATCGATTTATTTATTTATTTATTTATTCCTTTATCTCAGGCAGCTGTGGCCCATATAAAATACATTTACATTACATATTATTTTATTTTTTTCATTTATTTTAGAGGTTACGGGTTTGTAAATGGTTGGAACAGGGGCCGTGCTAAATCTTTTAGCACGTCATAGGACGGCCCCTGTTCAGAGAGGAATCATGATGAATCCATGATCTTTTAGCCTAAAAGATCATGGATTCATCATGATTCCTCTCTGATAGCTCCGTCTCTCTCTCACACTGGAACCATGATGGATCCATGATCTTTTAGCCTAAAAGATCATGGATTCATCATGATTCCTCTCTGATAGCTCCGTCTCTCTCTCACACTGGAACCATGATGGATCCATGATCTTTTAGCCTAAAAGATCATGGATTCATCATGATTCCTCTCTGATAGCTCCGTCTCTCTCTCACACTGGAACCATGATGGATCCATGATCTTTTAGCCTAAAAGATCATGGATTCATCATGATTCCTCTCTGATAGCTCCGTCTCTCTCTCACACTGGAACCATGATGGATCCATGATCTTTTAGCCTAAAAGATCATGGATTCATCATGATTCCTCTCTGATAGCTCCGTCTCTCTCTCACACTGGAACCATGATGGATCCATGATCTTTTTTATGTCATAGTATGGTCCCAGTACCTACTGCCTTTTCTGGACACTCGCGACATTACCGCCCAACAGATACTTATATAGAACAGATAGACAGACAGACAGTGACAGACAGATAGACAGATAGGGTCGAAATTATGATCATGAAAAAAAAGCCGGCTAAGTGCATGTCGGACCACGCACAATGGAGGGTTCCGTAGTTGAAAAGAATTTATCCCAAAAACAAACTTATACCATTATATGTACCTAGTTGAAAAACTGCTCTCCCATACATGATATAACGTCACGGTCAATTCTCCAACTGCAAATCTAAGCCATGACACATCCGTCATTTAATCAACTCAACACTGATATAATTAATAATAATAAATAATAAATATCGTTGGACATTTCACACAATGCCATCTAGTCCCAAGCTAAGCAACCGAATGCTTGGGTATGGTAACGAGATGGCTGATAAACTACTGATATATTTTTTTTTTTGTAAATACATACATATCTATATATATAAAATTCAAAGTCCTGACTGACTGATTGATTGACTGATTGACTGACTGACTGACTGATATATCAACGCACAGCCGAAACCGCTAAACCTAGAGACTTGAAATTTTGCACATAGATACCTTATAGAGTGTAGGCATCCACTAAGGAAGGATTTTTGGAAATTCCATCCTTAAAGGGGTAAAATAAGGGATGGAAGTTTGTATGAAAAATCTTATTCCTTGAAGTAATAAATTTGAAACTTGGCATGAATATTTATCTACAGAAATTATAAAGATTGTCATTTTTAGTTTTCCTAAACTACCCCCTCAGGAGGGATTGGGGGGTGTCAAAGTTTGTATCAACGCACAGCCCAAACCGCTGTGTCTAGAGATTCCAAATTTGGCACGTATGTTCTTTGTGAGGTGTAGGGGTGTACTAAAAAAGGATTTTTCAAAATTCAACCCCTAAAGGTGTGAAACAGGGGTCCAAAGTTTGTATGAAAAATCTTAGTCCTTGAGTTAATAGACTTGAAACTTGGCATTTTTAGTTTTACCCCCTCAGGAGGGATTGGGGGGTCTCAAAGTTTGTATGTAGGAATTTTAAAATGATAAACTGACTGACTGACTGGGTGATATATCAACGCACAGGCCAAACCGCTGGGTCTAGAGATTCCAAATTTGGAACGTAGGTTCCTTATGATGTGTAAAGGTGCGTTAAGAAACGATTTTTCAAAATTCACCCTATAAAGGTGTGAAACGGGGGTCCAAAGTTTGTATGAAAAATCTTATTCCTTGAGTTAATAGACTTAAAACTTGGCATGAATATTTATCTAAGTAAATTATAAAGTTTGACATTTTTAGTTTTTTTAAACTACCCGCTCAGGAGGTATGGGGGTGTGTCACAGTTTGTATCAACGCACAGCCCAAATCGCTGTGTCTAGAGATTCCAAATTTGGCACGTAGGTTCCTTGTGAGGTCTAAGGGTGCACTAAGAAAGGATTTTTCAAAATTCAACCCCTAAGGGGGTGAAACGGGGGTCCAAAGTTTGTATGAAAAATCTTATTCCTTGAGTTAATAGACTTGAAACTTGGCACAAATATTTATCTAAGTAAATTATAAAGTTTGTAATTTTTAGTTTTTCTAGACTACCCCTCAGGAGGGATTGGGGGTTGTCAAAGTTTGTATCAACGCACCGCCCAAATCGCTGCGCCTAGAGATTCCAAATTTGGCACGTAGGTTCCTTATGAGGTCTAAGGGTGCACTAAGAAAGGATTTTTCAAAATTCAACCCCCCAGGGGGTGAAACGGGGGTCCAAAGTTTGTATGAAAAATCTTATTCCTTGAGTTAATAGACTTGAAACTTGGCATGAATATTTATCTAAGTAAACTATAAAGTTTGTGTTTTTATTTTTTCTAAACTACCCCCACAGGAGGGATTGGGGAGTCTCAAAGTTTGTATGTAGGAATTTTAACGCGCGTTCCGGTTTACTCAAAACTCAGTATTTATACTTGAAACCAAAAATTACGAATAACGTGTGGGGTAGTCAATTTTACAGGTTGGAAGGCAATTCTCACGCAAAGGTTTTAACTGCGGGGCTTAACTCGAAAATTGGTGTAAATAATCTTTCTTTTAAGTTACGGAAATCTCCCAAACGATTTTTTAAAATTGTATCCCTGTGGGCGGAAACAAGGAATATAGTTTATATGAAAAATTTATTCATTTGCTTAATTAAGTTGAAACTTGGCACAAATACTTGCCTAAGCAAGTAATAAAGTTTGTCGTTAATAGTTTTTTCCCCAGAGAGAAGGTTATAGGGGAAGGTGGGAATGGGAGGGGGTGGTGAGGAGGGAAAGGGGAAGGGGAGAGGGTGGTGAGGAGGGAAGGCGAGATGGGGAGGGTGTGGTGAGAGAGGGAGGGGAGGGGTGGTGAGGAGGAGGCGGAGGGGGAGGATGATGGGGGGCGAGGGATAGGAGAGCATAGTGAGGGGGAGGGTGTGGAGAAAGGAAGAGGGGATGGGGAAAAGGTGTGAGGGGGCGGGTAGGTTAGCGGGAAAGGGATGTGGTGAAGGGGTGATAGAGAGAGGGGGATGGAGAGGGTGAGGGGGGTGAAACGGTGCAGTGAGGGGGAGTGTGAGAGGGTGGGAAGGGGAGGGGTTAGAGAGAGAGGAAGGGTGAAAGGGAAATTAGGGGGAAGAGGGAGCAGTGCCTTTACAAATTAAAGTTGCTTTTTGTATAGCACTGATTCATTAAAGAAACCCAGCCCGACAGAAATTACTGAATAGAATAGAAAGTCGGAAACTCGGAACGACACAACAAACAGGAGATAACTCCAGTCGTGCGACGGAGCTGACACACACGCTTTTTTTTATTTGTTTGAACGCGCTAATCTCTGGAACTACCAGTCGGACTTTAATAATTATTTTTGCATTTCATAGCCCAATTCTTAAGGAAGGCTATAGGCGTATAACATCACACTAGAACTCTTAAGTGCCGAGCAAAAAAAAAGTGGGAAGGAACGATTAGCGAAAACGATGTAATAGCCCGGGAAGGCAATGCGATGCGACAGGGTGGGTTGGGGGAACATGAAATTTTACGCGGAAGAAGTTGTGGGCAGAAGCTATCTCAATATTTTTGTTCCTGTGGTATATTTTCCGACAATCACGCGGGCGAAGCCGCGGGCAAAAGCTAGTTATAGATAGAAAAACACCCAGACTCGGAACAAATACTTGTAGGTCGTACAAATATTTGTTCCGTGCGGGAATCGAACCCGCGACATGCTGCGCAGCAGTCAATCGCTCAACCACTGCGCCAACCGTGTCGTCAATAATTCAGAGTTAGGTAAGGCTTATGTCCTCCGTAAAATAGGTATAAGTTTCGCGCGGGGAGCGGGATGCGTCAGTGGTTATGAAGTGATTTCATTTGTCCTGAAATTACTTAGGATTTTAGAATTACAAAAAAAAAAAAAAACGAAGTAAAACAAAACTGACAATTTAGTCCGGTACTAAGTTGTCAGTTTTGTAAAACTGACAACTGAATGTGTCGGAATAAAGTTCAAAATTCAAAAAAGGGTCCATGGTTTAAACCTGGGTTTGAAGATGAACTTTGTTTTGTAATAAGATGGTCTGTGTTCGATTTTGTGACAAAGTTATATCACAGACACCACATTCGTTAGGTTTATTTGCTGAATAAGAGGCTGTGACGCCTCCAACCCCTTCACCAGCCCTAAAATCATCAAATAACTTCTCCCGCTCTGGGTGGAGCGGAAGGGCGTGTCATACTTTTACTGACTAAAACCCACCCGTGTTCCTTCAGTTGCCTGTGCCAGGGCCGCGGTATCTTCTTAAAACTACCCGCGACCCCAGCGGCTTCACCAGCCCTACCTACGGTTCCAGTCAGTTGCTCCCAGTAATGACGGTCATTGTCTGTCACCATGGTGTAGTTATAGTAGCGTAACAGTAAAAACAAACCATTGTAACACGTCATACATCAACGACTCGACGCAGCTGCTTCAGCTGTGTGAAAAGTCTCTGTCGGACTGCATACAAAAGAAAGAGAAGCGCGATGTCACAACGCTGGTAATTTATTGCAAAACAAGAAGCAATTATTTAATTACAAAAATCTATTGATTGGACTAAAAAAGTAATGTCTTGAAATCATTCCTTATTATTTTGTAGCAAAATAAATAGGGCGCTTTTTCGTAACCATTTATTTTACTATTACAGGATGTATGGATTAAATTTTTAGATATACATATGTTTATTGACTACACATAGTTTGATTAATACTCTGACTGAAGGGAAACGCAATTTCCTCGATTAATTCCGAAAAGACCTCTACTTCGTTTGTTTTTTTTTTTGTAATTTTAAAATCCTAAGTAATTTCAGGACAAATGAAATCACTTCATAACCACTGACGCATCCCGCTCCCCGCGCAAAACTTAGTTTCGCCGTACCTATTTTACGGAGGACATAAGCCTTATCTAACTCTGAATTATTGACGACACGGTTGGCGCAGTGGTTGAGCGATTGACTGCTGCGCAGCATGTCGCGGGTTCGATTCCCGCACGGAACAAATATTTGTACGACCTTCAAGTATTTGATCCGAGTCTGGGTGTTTTTCTATCTATAATATGTATGTATTTACAAAAAAAAAATATATAAGTAGTTTATCAGCCATCTCGTTACCATACTCGGAACCGTAGGTAGGGCTGGTGAAGCCGCTGGGGTCGCGGGTAGTTTTAAGAAGATACCGCGGCCCTGGCATAGGCAACTGAAGGAACACGGGTGGGTTTTAGTCAGTAAAAGTCTGACACGCCCTTCCGCTCCACCCAGAGCGGGAGAAGTTATTTGATGATTTTAGGGCTGTTGAAGGGGTTGGAGGCGTCACAGCCTCTTATTCTGCAAATAAACCTAACGAATGTGGTGTCTGTGATATAACTTTGTCACAAAATCGAACACAACCGTCTTATTACAAAACAAAGTTCATCTTCAAACCCAGGTTTAAACCATGGACCCTTTTTTGAATTTTGAACTTTATTCCGACACATTCAGTTGTCAGTTTTACAAAACTGACAACTTAGTACCGGACTAAATTGTCAGTTTTGTATAAAGAACTGTATTTCTATCACAGCTAGGTTCGTATTAAAAAAACTAGCTCGAAGGTTTAAACCATGACAGAAGAAAAACCTCGTTTTGTAATAAGGCCGTTATTGTTTATCTATGTAAATAAAAAACCGGTCGAGAGCGAGTCGGACTTGCACCGAAGGTTCCGTTCCGATTTCTGAAAAAGTGAGCTACTATAGACATCGTTTTATTTTTTCTGTAATCTTTACATAAACTTCTATCACATAGAATATTTTCAGATTTTTCTCTTTGCAAACTTCGGAGATTATATTTTTTTTATATTTTTCATTTGAAAGTCGGAAACTATGCGGCCTAAAAAAAATAAGAATATGCCTAGTAGGACTTTGAAATTTTAAGACCTGAAAGGGGGTCTAAAAATTTCACTATATTTTTTTCTTCAAATATTCGTTGAAGTCCGAGGAAGGTTCTTATGAGGAGAAAAACTGGAAACTTGCCGGGAAAATTGGTTAATTCGGGAAAACTGAAAGTGCATTTTCTATGTGAATTTTGTAGGAATTATTGAAATGTCAGGACAACGTCTGTTGGGTCAGCTAGTAATATAATACAAATGAACGCCGCCGTTGCAAGTATTTGTTCAACCGAAAACTCTACCAACCAGTGTCCATGAGCCCTTTATCAACAAGTAAACCTCGAACGAATGAACCTCCTTGCATTACAGTTATGTAATTCTGCTAGTCATATAAGCGAAAGTAAGACGATGACCATTGCAATAAAATACAATGTTAGAATGACAAATTATGAGCCCATACTACCTCAGCTTTTCGTCTCTCTCGCTCGCAGACTGAGTGAGAGCGAGATTGAGGTGCTGGGCGCCGATAGTTTAGGTAATTGCTTTTTACGGTGAAAATAACCGTAACTTGAAAAAAAAACATAAGACCTGCTTTATAGTTAGTTCAGTTTTTATGCTTTCATGATCTAATTTGAAATATTTTTTTAATACCAGCGCTTTATTGTTCGGTTTGGAAGTAAATTTTGTTTATTTTTTTCTATCGAGAAAATTTTATGGAATCCTGTTTTCGTCAAACATAACAGTAGGTACTTAACATTAATCTTCAACTTTACCATATAAGTATTTATTTCAAAATTAATGCTGCAGTATTTTCGATTTAACGGAAGATTATGCTAAGCCATTTGAGGTAGTACCTACTTATAGGCTCTCCAGTGACCTACATATTTATTAAGCGCGTTGAGGTCTTTTCTTTTAACCTTGATGGACCCATAAATGTTAGTCTATATGTCCGGTCGTTGCAATAATAGTCCTTAGGTATTTACAATTAAAGGTACTTAAACCGTTTTATAGAATTTCGAACTTTATCCCGACACATTAAGTTGTGTAACTGACAACTTAGTACCGGACTAAGTTGTCAGTTTTGTATAAAGAACTGTATTTCTATCACAGCTAGGTTCTTATTACAAAAACTGGCTCGATGGTTTAAACCATGATGTAAAAACTTCGTTTTGTAATAAGATTAAAAAGGTTTAATTCATGAGTCATGAATTAAACCTTTTTAATCTTATTACAAAACGAAGTTTTTCTTCTATCATGGTTTAAACCATCGAGCCAGTTTTTGTAATAAGAACCTAGCTGTGATAGAAATACAGTTCTTTATACAAAACTGAGAACTTAGTACGGTACTAAGTTGTCAGTTACACAACTTAAGTGTCGGAATAAAGTTCGAAATTCAATAAAACGGTTTAAGTACCTTTAATTGTAAATACCTAAGGACTATTATTGCAACGACCGGACATATAGACTAATCATGACATTACCTACAATTTATAAATGCAACTAAAATCTTGCGATTAAAACGAGAAATTCTCCTTTTAGTTTTATTGTTATTATTTACTCCACAAGCACAGTGGTACATACAGGTTGTAAGTGTAAACAGTGGGAATCTTTTAAGGGGTCATTGTACTCATAATTATGAACAACTTTTATGGTACCAAACCTGAAATCGCAAAAAATATCAGCTGTTCCCTAAATTTTGAAGAATTATGCGAACATAAATGTACTGAACAGCTGTTTTTTTTTTCGCGATTCCAGGTTTGGTCCCATAGTTAAACATTATTTATTTTTTTATTTTAAAGATGTTCTTATTGATGAATACAATGACCCCTTAAAAGATCGCCACTGTTTACACTTACACCCTGTATAATACATACGATGGTGAATGCAGTAAGCCATTGCTGCTTGTGGAAGCGTTTTCGCGCGCGCTCTAGGTAGAGCAGCATGTAAGGTCTCAGAGACAGCATGTACCGAGCGGTCCACTCTGCAGAAGATTGCATAACTTGGAGATACATCGATGTCGATGTCGTCGCGATCCTCAGCGATGTGTAAATGACAAAGAAGGAAGAAGAAATAAGAAACATCCAATTTTCTTCATCTTCAATTTCTTATTGTAGATTTTCTTTAATAATGAACAGTTCTGAACCTCAAAACTGAAGGACATACAAAGATTGATCGTCAAGGACTTCCTATCAGTCTAATACTAGCCATATAAGACTCCTATCAACAGCTATTCAAAACACACACGTTTACCATTGTCACCACACCTCACACCTCCTTTTGAGTCATCAGAGTCGGCGACTGAACCTGTTGATGTCGGCGTTTGTCATCAAGTGACATTAATATTCGTCCAGTAAGCGTCTTCCTGTGGAACAATTGGGCGACATTAATTTGCATTTGGCGTGAATCGCGGTACGATGCGCCTGCGCACCGCCGCCATATCTGACGTTTTAATTACGATTCTGTAGTGTATGCGGGTGATGTGCGGTTTATGTGGGAGCGATTTGGTGGTTTTGTAGGATTTAAATTATATTGCATCGACTGACAGAGATATTCTTATAACTGTGTGTAAGGTGGTGTAAGTAAATAAATAAATTCTTGGTTCAATTAAAATACTTTAAAAAAGCATCATCAATTAATTAAATATCTATCTATCTAGCATTTAATAATATGGTTACTAAACAGCTTCTAACTTTTATACAACTTATTTACGACCAATGTAAAACAGTCTCATAAAAGCTTTTTTACAGCTATCTGTGCTAAAGAATCACAAGCATTAAGAATGATGGTTTACTGTACAAAAACGCGCTGTAAATATAGCGTGAACATGAATGCCTACTGAGATGGTATCGCGCTTTTTCATATCGCTCAAGAAATAGTTTTTCTGGTTTTCTGCTTCCCTTTATTACACAATTTGCCTGTTAAATTATTATGCAGAAGTTTTAAAACTTGATAATGAAAACCCGCTCCTCGCTCTCAGTCAACCCGTAACCCTCACCCCACAGTCCACGCATGCGTCCTTAATTAGGCATTCCCGCGGCGTCCGGCCGGCGTACGCGCACCGTGCAGGCGGCGCCTTTGACACCGCGTCGCGCTGTCCCGCTCGCACAATGCAACTATTCATGCCGACCTACCAACGTAAACAGACCTCCTCAACTCTTTCAATATCAAACAGTGTCTCTAACAGATAGATATCAAGATATATTTGACGAGATAGCTGAGGAAGATACCGATACTGTTAAATGATTTAAGACTTTGTGCCTTTGAAATTGAGTTGAAACTCTTTTGGGTGTTTTGCAAGTATCAAAGGTGTTATTGGAGTGATGTAATGAAGGGACCTAATTGTGTATTCTACTTGGGACGCCGCTGTACTGAAAGATAAAGGCACGAGCGGAAAGGATAGCGCTGTCTCTTTCACTACCTACTTACTTCAGTATCTTGACATGAAATTTGAAATTGAAGTCTTTATTTAATTATCGTTATCTTTAAAAAACATCAAACGATTCCTGTTATTTGAAAAGTCAATCAGCAGCAGCAATTAGTGAGCTGACTGATATTTCAAAATAAACTCTAATGGATTTTTAATTACAAAAAACAACTTGATAGTTCTAAAAAATACGTAATCTTACAAAATATGTAATTAAATTAATTGACTATCATAAAAGACAGTCATTTTTATACCAACTACTAAATTCTAATTTGTAACTACATACTTCAATTAAAACAATAAAAAGAAGTCCAATAACAAGTTCTATTAGGTAATGTTACCCATTAAATTCTGTAAAACATGAGTCGGAACCTTTAGTCAATTTCACGGCAGTCGCGAATTATATTCAATAGAATAGAAGGACAACATCGCAGTAGTTGGCACTTAATGAATTGTTGTCGGTGAATATATTACTATAATAAACGTCTCTTAGACTATAGGACGCCATTTTTTGTTGTCTTTAAAAAGTATTAAAGTCAGACTTGTGCTAGATGATATTTCTCACAATCGTCTCAAGGTATCTTTATTTTCTAATACAAGAATAAAGTTTAAAAAACTGTAACCCGACTACGGAAAAATAAAATTGATCTAAAAGGTTCAAAATATTTATTTACTTAAACAATAACGACATAGGTGACCCTATTTGTAATGTGCTCGTCAAGACCTTTCTTTTGATACCAAACATGTCATGATTATCTCAATTTAATTTTTTTCGAGGTCACAAATGTAAGTAGGTACGTGTAAAGTCCACTAAATTAAATTTAGGTAGAATTTATATAGCCTATGTCACCCGGACCATTATTTCGAATCTACTGATACCTCATTCATCAAAACCGGTTCAGTAGCTTAGGCGCTACGGTGGAACACACGTAAATACATACTTACATACTTAAATAGACTGCTAAAATCATAACCCTTCCTTTTGGGTTTGCCGTAGTCGAGTAAAAATACATACTTATATACATACATACATACATAGACTGCTAAAATAATAACCCTTCCTTTTGGCTTTGCCGTAGTCGGGTAAAAAGAAACAAATCATATGATGCTGTACCACAAACATATTCAGCGTGTCCGGCTGTCTGCACGCTACAGGAGCTGATAGACGCTACTGGAGGTGCCACTTCTCAGCAGTCAGCCCAGAATTTGGTAAATTCTGGGTTGACTGCTGAGAAGAAAGGGTTCTGTGTGATAATGAGCAAAATATACAACTTTCACTGTATATTTTATACATTATATACTTTATTCACGACGATGATGATGATGATGATCCTTCACTTCGTTAAACAAGAGGAAGAAGCTCAAAGTTTAGGGAAACTTGTCTTAGGAACTAAGGAAATATTCAATGAGAGTTGTATAAAGGCTTTTAATACCACCTTTGTCCGACCATGAATTGATCTAATCCTCTGTCTGTAAAATCTCAACAACAACATAATATAGTATGTAGCTTACATCAAAAACATGTACCCACAACGTAGTAACGTCGAAGCTTTGTAATAAAATTTTAGAACCTCTCAATTACCAACACTTTTATTGCAGCAATTTCGTAAAATAAAATCCAACCTCATGGGCAGATACACTTAATTTTATACGTTCTTCATTGTTCCTTCTGTCCCGCTCCCTCGCGATTAAAAGACAGAGACGGTTAAAATTACTCCCACTGATTGCAGTGAGCCGTACACGAATTAGGCCCTTTTCGTTTTTTTCTTTTCATCTTAATGCCCTGTTCATGCGTTCAGACCTTTTATCGGAACATATGCATGTTTCTGAACGCACCGGCCGACCGGTTTCGTTCCTTTGCCTTTGAATTGAAACGCCGCGCCGCGTTCGAAATTTGAATCAGTCTGCGCCAAGCTAGAGACGGGGAAGGACGCGCGCTTGTTTTTAAATAAAATAAAATATGTTTACGATTGATCAGTGTTTACAAACAGTGATTTTGTGACTGAGTTAGTTGAATATGACATAATATACTAGTGCTACTCATTATTTGTGAATTATATACTATGGCTCGGATTTTTTGTTTTCTCCTGCTTGTGTGGCTGGTGTCTGCTGACCAGGAAGAGGTCGAAGGTGGCAAGTGCGAGAGGATCAAGCTGCCACTATGTCAGGATTTGGGCTACAATTGGACTGCCATGCCCAACCTGATGGGACACAAAGACCAGAAGGAGGCTGAGGAAGCGGTAAGAGAAACTTTTGATTAACAAGAATGTAGTCTTAATAAACTCTAATATTTGAAGAGAGAAATAATGATACCAATGCCAATGAAGTTTTATGAAATGTAGAACAAGCAAATTAATTTTCTAAACAAAAATATCACAAATATGAAAGAGCAGCAGTCGTATTAAACTTTATTGATAAGCATAAAGTTAAAAAGGTAATAATCTTAAAGCAATTTCCTGCGAACTCTTTGAAGTCGTTAAATTTTACAACACTCATTTTGAAACAAAAAAAATAAATAACAGAGAGTGAAGAAAGCATAGGCTGGAAGAATTAACGTTCTTGTCGTACAAAGTAGAGGGTTGGCCCTGTCACAGTCCTGGTCTGAGCGCCATGTATCAAGTTTTATGGTATTCTGTATCATATGTTAGGGCCACCCCATTGTTATCAGTTGATTTACGATTTATAGTAGAATAGGTTTTATGGTTTGTCAAACTGATATTGGATATGTAATGTGCGATGTTTCGGAGGGTTCTATTGTTGACTTTCACTATAATATTGTCTACTGTATGAAGGGTGTCTTTCAAATTGATCACCATTTTCACGCTTGCATCACAGTTTCACACGAGAGCTACTTTTATGTTTGTTATATATTAAAACTTCTTAGATTCTAATTTAAAATTCTGTTCAGGAGTTGTTTACCATTTTAAAACCAGATGTTTTATCACATTAACATCACCAGCGGCTACCTCAATTGTTGCCTCTTTTGGATTTATGACATCAGACAAAAAAATCTCAAGTTGTAAAATTATAAAATGTCCGTTGATATAATCTAATTCTTGTCCCATATAAAGTCTTTGCCATTGTTTACGCGATAAATCGTAAAGTGTGGGCGTCGAACGACAGGCGTGAGCGATAAGGGGCAGCAAATAGCGGCCTCTTATCACGCGGAACATCAAAGGCTCGATCTTATATAGCCGCCGTGCTAGTCGCGCGAACCGGCTCCGTCCGTACCGCAACCACGACACACCTGTTGAACCACATAAATCGACTGCAAAAAATACAACGATTGAAGTTGCTGTATTGAAGCTGTATAGTGAAGTGTATAGTACAATCCAGGTCTATCGCGCCCTCTTACCAATAATCCCGCTTTCAAAGCTGTAAACATGCGATATTGCAAATTACACAGGATTAATAACGTTACTATGACCGCATTAAATCAATAAACACACTACCGGCACTTTCATACATGTACTAACGCTGATAGTGATATCTTTACAGCGGCATACAGCAAGAGTAACCATTTATTTTTATTTATATCCCTTATCGAATCGGTGCTATCTTTGCCTTAAGTGCCGATATGTATCGGTTAATGCCACCTTATCGGCGGCATCGCTTTAAACCTCAATATCTCTGATATCTTTAGTTATATTTGAAATTTGCTAAGCCGATAGTGCAAGACGATTGCTGATGTTTTGTCATCACTTGTAGTAATTGTAACACCTTCTACTGCTCTATCCTTATATGTAGTAGAGTTGTACGTTTTCATTGGTATCTGGACTATCTAGTCTCGCTTTCAACTTACCGCTTTTAAATTGTACGCTAATTAATTGTCCTATTAGAATTCTAATTGGCAGCGATTATCTCCGATTCCCAGCCGATCGGCTCTTATGAATCATGTCGATTGCGATCAAAGTTGATATCAGTCGAGTAATATTTGGAATTGGTAGATCCAATTTTTACCATTATCTTAATTGATAAATTCTTTTGATCATTGGAATCTAGAATTGTAAGGAAGGCGCCAGGCGGGCCTTGCGTTCCAATTAGTTCACTACCCTCTTTTCGTTTCGACATTTCTGGACGGTCACGTTTTAATAGTTTCGTACTTATTCCATTTTCTTCTCTCTAAATTCCTCGACCCGCGACATTTATATCGCGCACGGAATCTCCCTCCCACGTGCTTTTTATCTTTGACAAAATGATCTCAGTTTTGTCGTTCTTTAGGTTGAGAATGACGTCCTCGTTCGACATAAAGAACTGTAATTTATTTCCAGAATTTAGTGAGTCTAACACAAGTTCATCTATATCTCGGCTAGAATCTTGGGGCAGTCGAAGTGGGCCGGTCCATTCACGAGGAGCTGCATCTGATGTGGCCGATCTTGCGCCGGCCGTTCACCTTTAGATTGGGCAATTAAAGTCACATTTCTGGGCCGATGATTTGTTACGTGTGTACTGTCTTGGCAACATAATTCCACAACACCGTTTGTTTGAAAATCTAAATCATTTCGATGCAGAGATAAAACATCCTCATCCAAATGGGTTTCTCAAACAATTTTACGTTTCACTTCAACAAATATTGTATGGTTATGGACCTTACACCTTGAGTTGATGCTGATTGATACACTGATTACTGATTGCTTGATATTTATTGATAAAAGTATGATTGCATGATAAATGAGTGCACGCGGTATGAATGATATTCGTGTACTAAATATTAGTCGGCCCGGCGCAGGTAAAATGCTGACATATTGGCATGAAAACTGTGCTGTGCTTGCACTGTACAAATATAATTTCCTCTACATTTTTTGTGGTTACAAATTCTAAATCCCGTTCAAACAGTCGTCCAAGGCCAACAAAGACCGACTTTTAGCTCTGGAAGGTGGTAATGAGCCAATTTTAAGGCACCCACACCTTTACCTCTGGCTATTAACACTGTGTTATACTAACAAACCGCTCCGACTCTAAATACGAACATAACATGTAGAGTTTATGATGTACTGTTGCGATTAATTCCTCAAAAGAACCAGGTTGAGGTTACCAGAAATCTGTCTAAAAATGTTTGGTAAACACAGCTAATTTTAGTTCCTGAAGCCTTTGAACGCAATTCTTGCAATGCTATTGTAGTCAACAGTCAAACAAATCTTGGAAACAAAGAGTTTCTTTTTTAAATAATCATAAACCTTTCCTTGTATCTAACAATACTGTTTTAGAAGCCAATATTTCGGTCCTAATAAAACAATAAAGTATTTTAAAGTACGATAAATGAGTTGCGTCTTGCGTACACCTTCATAATCTATTTCCCTATAACGGCATCGGTCGGCTTCTTTGTGGGTTGTGTTAAAATTACCCTTGTTTTTACCGGTGATTCGGCTATCATACCAGGTACAGCTGTTAAGGTGTTATTGAGAAGTCCCCAGCGTTATTCTTTGAACCGGCACCCTATCATTAGCGCAGGTATGCGAGTATAATGTCGGATCATAAAAGGCCCGGTGTCTCACGGATGAAAGAAAGTTTTTGACGCTGTTAAATCCTCTTTCGTTATTGTTGGGTTCGTTATTTGTGTCTGCCGCTTCCTTCAGATCAATTTTGATAGTTATCATATCAGTTTCTTAATTATTTTTTCGCCTTTAATCATTTCTGTGTCATAATTTATATATTTGCTTACTATTACAAAGTTTCCTGTCATATAGAAGTCACCGGACAAAAGTGTATAAGAGTTATAGCTAATTAATTCTGCAAAAACCTGATCGATTTTTTCTTGGTTATGTTATTTAGGAAATGCGAGGTTGAATCTTAATTTATACATCTGATGGAGCTCGGAATCATATTTATTGCTGCGCCGGACCTGTTTTTGAATAACTTAGCACTTTTTATAGTAAAAAAACGCAGCACTTTGTGCGGCCGCCTACCTGAGGTAATTAGGGGCGGCAATTTGTGAGTTCTCCGGTTCGTTTTTGCCGTTTTAAACTGCGCAAGCGCCGCGGGGCTTGTCTTCGGCAGTCGTGGCCATTCTCAGCCTTGGACTAAAACTATCACATAGTGAAACAGAACTATAATTATAGGCCCTAGTGTGATGCATAAACTTATGATGGATGCTTTCAAGTACAGGCCATATAGGATAATAGGGGTTTTTTTTTATTGTACCCTAACTTTTAAACCTTTTTTAAAAGCCACTGCTGAAGTTTCGAGAGTTATTGTTACGCTATTGTTAAATAAAGTTCTCTCTCTACATCCGATGCACGTTTCTACTCATCAAATCAGTATTCTTATCGTTTTCTCAATACAAAACCGTAATTATAATCCATAACAAAAATAGTTAAACCAATCTTAAAAGCTGCCGCGAATTCGTCACGCATACTCAAACCGATCAAAGGGCAGCCGTTTCCCATATTAGCTTCGAAGTACCGTCAATTGCAGCTTTTTAATTGTGCTTTAATTATACCGTTAACAATCACAAATTACTCGTAATAAAGTCGTAGTTAAGTGCGTCGCGGGGTGGGCCGCGCGGGGAGCAGGGACGGCTGGCGGCAAGATCAAAGGCGCGCGATTACCGCACGATGCGCGAGCGCATTCGTTTCGTTTTATTGCGTTCGCTCGGTGCGTCGACCCGATGCGATCTGGATGCGCTTGATTCTCTATACAGTCTATACCTACTCTTTGGCGGATCGATGTCTTCTTTTTAATTGTAGATCGTTTTTTTTTTGTTTTTGTTATTTATTAATTGATGAGTTATGTTTGAGATATTAGTTTGTTATGGTTGAAAAAACGAAGCGCATAGGGCTCTTACAGGATTAAAATCTCTATTGCGATTTTAATAGCTTCAGTCATTGATGTGGTCAGTAGCGCTCTTACAAGATTAAAAACTTTAAAAAGTCTATTTAGCCATTAGTGTGGACTCCTTGAAATTTTAGAAGCAGAATGTTACCAAACATACTTTAGACCAATTTTCTAGTTAAATAGATAAAATAACTTCCCAATGATGAATACAATTCTTTTCATCCATCAATGAGATCACTAACAGTGCAAAATTTCGAAGAACTTCCTTGTACACCTATAGTCGTATCCCAGAAACGGCAGAGTCATCGTCAGAAAAGGTGGGAGTCGAAAGGAATGCAGCCCAATTAGATAGATTCCGAGTCCCATCCGACACGACCCAAGCCCCAGTCATTATTATATTGCCATGGATTATACAAGATACCATAAGTGTATTAATCAGACAAGCTATTAGAACTTTCGTGGGAGTTTGACCTTGTGGGAAATGGAAGCAAGTCCAACATTTACTCTTAAAAAAGTAGGGGTTTTAATCAGCATTCTAATATCAGTTCAATATGTCAAAAATACCTCTAATTTACGTTTTTAACATTAATAGTCGCTGAGATGAGATCGGAATTAGATTTTGGACGTTTTTTAAATACGCGATTTGGCCTTCTTATTATCAAACAAATGATACCTACCTGTTTTGCAAAAGATTGCAATAGGCTGTTTTGTCAATTTACGATAAAGTCAATGTGCTCATTAGAGTAGTATAATAGTCCTCTAGGGGCTGCTGAGAGCATCTACAGTTCTAAATATTCAAATCTTTAAAATACCTTAGCTTTGGCTTTACAAGTGTAACAATTGTAGCATTAAATAAGAAAATGAGTACGAACCAAAAGGAATATGTAAGGATCCTACGCACGGCTACTACAGATCAAGCTATACATTTCCAGTATAAGCTAATCTCGCATTGTATAGGATTTCCTTACAGTGAGAGTGTAAACTGAAAATGTATAGCTTGATGTATAGCCGTGTATACCAGGTGTCATTCTGTAGTTTCTGCCTACCACTTTGAAAAGAACGCGTGAATTTATGTATGTAAGAAAATGGATCTGTCTACACGTGCCCACATAATACTTTCGAAGAGGCGCCCGCCATTACCTTGCCTTATCAATACTCTAGTGCCCAGTATCTATGTATGTAGCGCTTAGTTAATGATCTACAGATACTGACGGCTGTCTGTGACTGATAAATTTTATCGTAGATGCCTTCGATCACTATCTGATATGATATTATATTCTGTGAAATTATTTTGATAGAATGGTAGAAGATGTTTTTAGGTAGGTATTGACGTCTTTGAACGTTGAATTAGGTCAGCTAAAGTTTTGTTTTATGATATTTAAATGAAAACTCTGTGGATCTGTCAGGCAAATAAATAATGAAGACAAAAAATATATTGAGTCCATTTCGGTGGCTACTGTATTAGTTGATATTTAAATGTTAGGTATATTGTTCTCATTTATCTTTTTATTGATTTTAAATGCGATAATTTACTTGTCTAGAATCAATAAGTGGTGATTATGCTAATATTATTAAGCGGTGCTTTTAATATGACAATCCATTTGATGTTAATCTCACATGGCGACATTCTGAACGGCCATTCATTAGTGACCCGCCTACACATTACGTACATCATGTAGGTATACCTACTGAACCGTCCATCTATATTGTAAAAATATTATTTTGAAAGTGAAATGAGCTAGCGCTGTCATTAGTGTCAATCACTAGCAATAAGTAGAATGACAGCCCACTTTACTAAGTTATATAGGTACAGACTGCTGAAGTTGGTAACGAAAGATTCGAAACGCTTAAGTTTTCAACCGATTCGAAGCATCGATATTATTGTATACCTACAGAATCGTATGTGAATCGAATCACGGAACGCTAAACACGGGTCAGTGCTCGCTGCCTTACAATCTAATCGATTAAAACAGTTAAAAAGGTCGGCGGTATTGGCGAGTATTTAATTCAACCCGTGCCTTTTAGAGGATGGTCGTTGGGACCGGCGCGCGCGCATAAATAACCATTAAAAACTGTTTATCTCTGCTCACGACAACGCCGGTTCGTTCTCTTGTCAATTACACTTCCACCGAGGACGCATACGTTAACTGCCATACTGCCATACCAGTTGAATGGCTAAACCCTTTTTGTTTGGCGGCATCGGGTTTTACATGTGTTTAAAAATAAATTAACTATCAAATGAACACTAGAAATGCGACGACACGCACACAGCGCTTAATTTATTCGCTATAGTTGTCAATTAACGAGAAGTTGTATCGGAAATTAACATGTTTTGGTATAAGTTTACGGCCGGAGATAGAGTGAAACTTTGTAGTTAATTATTTATCTATAATAATATATAAAGTTAATGGTTATAATGAAAGCACATTAAAGAAAGATACGTAATACGTTTATCTTTCGTAAACGTTTAAGTTACGAACGTGTTTTATAACAACTTTTACATAAGTATAAATGTTTTATTAGGCGGCTTGTAACAGACTGTTCACTTCGTCGCCGCGTCGTTGTGAACTTGTGAAATCAACTAACAGTTACTATTTTCTAAAGGTTAACTGAACTGAACAATAAAACGTAACAGCTAATGACGTAGAATTAATATTTTTAATCTGCTAGGTAGGACAACTTTCATCATAACTTGTATTAGTTTATTTGTTGTATTCCATATTGTCTAAAAGATGTTACAAAATGCTTAAAGCTTTCTACAAATTATAGACCCTATTATAGCACAGCAGGAGAATTGAAAAAAAATAACTACTTATAATTAAATTATATTTTTTTTTTTTCATTTTTTTTTTTTTTTTTTTATTTTTCATTTTTTTCATTTTTTTTAATTTTTTTTTCATTTTAATTTTAATTTTTATTACATTGGTTACTAACATAGCTTATAAGTAGTGTGTATTACTAACATCATATGGATCAAGGTCCGAAATAAAGTTTTTTTATTTTTTTATTTTATTTATTTATTTATAACAATGACATAGGTAAATGGGGGACTTTTCAGCTTACAAAACCAGCTAGTTTCCTTACATAATACAATTTAATTATCTGTGCCAGCCCAGCTGAATGCGATATGCCAGTGACCGCTAGCTATGAAATAATGAGTGGAAAGCAATAGAAAGTCATTAGACCATAGACCAACAGTAATGGCTGCCAGTAATCGCGGCAAACTGCAATAAATACAGATTATTATCTCACTCCACGTATTTATGAGATCGTGAGATTTTTATTATGTATCTGTGAATATTTTAAATTTAATCTCTTTTTTTTGTTAGCTTTATATGTTGTGTTGGTTATTATATGTATATAGGTTTCTGCATAAGAAGTGCGCGATTATGCAAAATATTTTTTAATATAGACGTTACCGATTTGTTAATGGCGCGCTTACTTTTATATGGCCTTTTGTTGAATCTTTTATTTTAATTAGTTGATCGTGTGGTGGAATAAATTAAGTACTTTGTTTATAAACATCTGGTCGGCAATAAATTATATTTTGATAACAATAGACACGGTCAGGCGGAATCGCTTTAGTTTTACTGTCGTTCGTTTCCTTATTGTTCTAATTAATCGCCCATTGCTGCGTCCGCCAGATGAACTATAGCTTTTAGACGTCAAATTCGTGACAATTGGCAGACATCTTGGAAAATTATAGCTTTTTTATTTATTTCTTTTCCGTATTTTTTCGTACGTTAGCAAGTATTATTGGCAAAGTTATTTGGCAAGCTTTCTCAGACGTTGTTTGAAAACAAATAAAGGATGTCTGTTTGTCTGTGTGTAAAATGTTGACATGGACGATTTTATTCGAGGTCATAACTGTGCGGTAGGTATTTATGCGCAAATGTGAAACGATTGCTGAAAATATTTAAGTTCTGACGGTAATGTGTCATCGGTGATATTTTGATGGCTATTTCTTTGGGAAATGTGAAACTTTTGTGAGCTTTTCTCATTGTTATTTCAGTTCTACTAAACAGCTGGGCCGGTAGTCTCGACATTGTTAACGATTTTCGTTACGACATTCGTTAACTAATTACATGGTCTGTGGTCCTAATGGGCTCCCCTCGACCCTCGAGACGGGCAAATGGTAATAGTTCGATTTTATTAAAGACACACAGATGACACAGACACATCTTCGAGCCCGTTCCTTAAAATTTATCAGACCACAGAGCAACGTAACGATCGTTAGGGCAACGTTAATAATGTCGAGACTACCGGCCCTGGTGTACCTGTTGTAACTTCAACCAACAGACAGGAGCAACTAGAGAATTTTGTTCCTGAACTAAATAAACATGCCTAATGATAAGCATTATTACTTGCTCAAACTTATATCAAGAAAGGGGAGACGATAGATCGATCGATCGTCCTCAATTTTATTGGTAGAACATAGAGCTCGACTACATATGTATATTTTATTGGTAGAACATAGAGCTCGACTACAATATGTATATTTAAGACCTTTTATGTGTACCTATGTTCACAAATAAAGATTGATTGATTGAAGAATACAATTCACTTAGGATGTGAAATAAAAGTTAATCTTAATACATAATAGGTACCTACGCGAAATTAAATGAAGAACGGCAGGCAATTCGTAAATAAAAATTAAAAAAATATTTAACAAGAAAAGTGAGTGTAGGTACCATTCTTCTTTCTTACATCTATGATACCATTAAATACCTATTGTTTCTTGATGGCAAGTCATTTTTGCAGAATAGACGAGATTTTTTCACGATGTTTTCTTTCACGGTTGGTGACCTCTCTGTATCATTAAGAAACCTTGTATCACCCCGTATCATTGCCATGAGATCATGCGCTTTTAAATAAACCGCCGCTACACCTACACGCAGCTCAGGAGAATGATGAGATATTAATCGAGATTTAATTACCTACTTCATTTAATCGATTATTTCCTACTCGATATAATTGTATAATCAAGCTGTATTTATACAGTTTTTATACGCGGTTTTGATGCTTTATCGATTACTCCATAAGCATGATGTTAATAGTTCAGCAAAGAAACGGGTTGTCGGTTGGCAACTCGGCTTAGCCGACGTTCGCACGGACGTCAAAAAATCGCGGCGGGATTTTATCGCGCACTGGATTTTCAACGCTCTGCTTAGCGCCGAGAGTTGAAAATCCAACAGTGTGTTTTTTCAACGCGCTGGGATGCACTCTGTTGTTGTTAGGTTGGATTTTCGAAGCTTGACTCAACACCGAGAGTTGAAAATCCAGTGCGCCATAAAATCCCGCGATAAATTCGAATTATTTAATGTTTAAGTATTTATATTATTATTTTTTTATTTAGACATTAATTTTTATCTTTTCTATATCATAATCTTAATACTAGGGTAGGCTCCATTCAATGCTCTATTCATTCTATCCATACCATGACATCGACTCAATTCGATCCGCATTATTCAAATAATAATGACCAGTAAGCCGACGTTCGCACGGACGTAAAAATATTTTTATATACGATTTTATCGCGCACTAGATTTTCAACTCTCGGTGTTGAGTCGGCTTCGAGAATCCAACTTAACAACAACAGAGTGCATCCCAGCGCGTTGAAAAAACACACTGTTGGATTTTCAACTCTCGGCGCTAAGCAGAGCGTTGAAAATACAGTGCACGAAATAAAATCGCCGCGATTTTTTTACGTCCGTGCGAACGTCTGCTAACGCTCGCTGTGGGCAAACTGCCAGTTACATTTTCGCAAATAAAAACTTCAATATTTTTGTTATTCAACCTTAAAATTACGGTTCCATTTTCCAAGTACATTTTCCATTTGCGAGCAACAAACTTTTAACCTAAAACCGTTTACTTTTATTACTCAAAGGCGCCGCTTTCCACATAATATTTGCTCCATTTGAACTATGTAAATACGACACTATTTACATACAATATGTCAACTTTGAAACTATTTACGTAGTGTGCTAAAATATTTAAAAGCTGTAATAAATGGCGGTCTATGTGATGGTGTAGGTATGTAGATACGTGTGCGCAGGCGCACTTAGCACGTCATGAGTTCTGTGAGAATTAGTTTGTCAACAGCCTGTATAATATTACGTGTAGGGCTGTCAAATGAGAACATTTCGCGGTAAAAAAATAATGATGACGGTTAGAAAAAATGTGCAGCAAATTAAAACAGATTAAGCGGAAAATAATAACCCACAACATTGATACCTACTTAGCTGTGATACTGAATTACTGATCACACTAATATTATAAAGGGGAAAGTTTGAGTGTGTGTGTGTGTCGTGTTAGTGTATTTGTTACCTACTTCTTCACGCTCAAACGGCTGGACCAATTTGCAGATTAATTAATTAATATAAAAGCCTCTTATAAAATTTAAGAATAAAAAAAATATCAAACAAAATAAACAAGGGATACGTCATGTCCATAAAAAAAAAAATAACAAAAATGGTTGAACCTGGTTGAACAATCAAACACTTACAAACAACACGCATACGCATGGTGTAGAACTGTCTCATCACTTCTCGTATGTATACGAGAAGTGATGAGACAGTTCTAAACTAACTGTAACTGTCTGTGTGTCTGTCTGTGTATCTGTAACTGTAGTTAGCTAAATAATTAGTAAGCCAACCACGCTATACAGTTAGTACAAATAATGTAGGTATCAGTAAACGTCAGACTGTCTCTATTAAAGACAGCGGTCTGCTCTCTTGTGGCACAGCCCTAAATTCTAGTCTAGATTCAAAACCCACGTAGATTTCACGACAAACCTATTACACGACATATTTCACATGTTTTATTACATTTTTTTTGTGACAGATGACAGATTATATTGTCGGCTATGACGTTACAAAGTGACAGTTTAAACTTTTTTTTGGTTTAGGCTGAGCAGAAGTCACGTACTCACTGAGCGCAGATTTTATGTTTAAAATATTTTAGTAGATATCGTGTTGACATCTTAAGCATATATGTAAATGGCAAAGATTATGTAGTGAGAATTATATTTTTATTGCTTTATTCTATGTAAAACAGTGTGTTCGTATGATAAAAAGATCTTGGCAAAGTCTATCCGTCTGCATTATAAGTATTTTAGCATGACAGTTTTAGAAAACTAAGCTTTTTAAATCTTAAACTTTAGATTAAAGACTAAGTAATTTATTTGAGTCAACCAAAGTTTGTTTAAGATATATTTATATAACTAGCTGACCCGACAGACGTCGTCCTGTCGAAATTTCAATATTTCATACAAAATTACCATAGAAAATGCACTTTCAGTTTTCCCGAATTTTCCAATTTCCCGGCAACTTTTTCAAAATCAAATTCAAAAGTCATTTATTCAAATTAGGCTGAGAATCAGCACTTTTTGAACGTCGAAATTACATAAGACAGTCCCCACAAAACGCCCGCGCTTCACCACTTCCTAGTGCTTTAGCTGGGAAGAAGAAGTAGCGGAACAAACTCCCCAGCAGCACAGCTGTCTGTTCAGTTAGAAGAACTAGATTCTATACAATAGTACCTACCTATGCAAAATAATTTACGCAACACAATACATTAAATTATATTATTTTGTCAAATAAAATAAACAATTTTAGTAACTCATATAACCTGTCATTATGTAAGCTAACTCTGGAGAAAGAACATAACATATTTTCCAATTTTTCTCTTCCTATGAACCTTCCTCGGACTACAATGAATATTTGAAAAGGAAAATTAGCCGTATTGGTGCAGCCGTTCACGCGTGAATGATCAAGGGAAATAGGGATTCATTTTTATATAAAGATAGAATACAATCAACTGAATCTAACACAGAACATAATCTCTAGGAACTATTAATAAACGCATACCAAATGTAAGTCATTCGCGCTTTGTAAACGCACAGTAACAGTCGTTACACACCTCGTAAACAAGCCTCACTCCTCAGTAGTTTCCAAAGCGTTGCCAATGTCTAGGAAGTGACGAATATATGCCTTCCGCCTGCAGTCTGGACTCTGGACATCACTGGCTTTTTAATAGCCCATGTTAGACATAGACTAACTCCTTTGATGAATTCTGAGTTTGCTGAGAAGGATTAATGGGATATATCCCAGAAGAAACCACGCCCATTGATCTTAGTGTCCACCTTTTTCTGTTTTTCCGTGCTAACTAGAGAAATGTGGATGCACTAATAGGTACACCTCTGCCCAAACCTTCGAATAAATAAGGCGTCATGTTGTTTTGTTGAACTTTTTACTTACGTTACTAGAAAACTGCTCTCTCTATGTGTACTTTATATGCTTACTTAATTAATACTACACTGCACATCTCAGTTTTAGCAAAATTACTTGGTCACAAAAGCTGAATCGCAACCTAATAACACCCTACCTAAAAACTGCATGCATTGGTTAGGACAGGTAAAAAAAATAAAGAAAAAAAAGGTGGCGGTGGTTTATGGTTATAAATTCAAATTAATATTCATAATTGATGCACTTACGAATGTAAGTGACTCTGTCTTTTTTACAGTTATAAATATCTAACCTAAACCTACAAAAGTGCAGTACCTACCTATAGAGTAAAGATTTTTGGAACGAAGTTCTATAACGCGGCTTGCGGTAGTTTACTGGTAGAAAACGTCACTAAAGTCTGGACGAAGTTTCTGACATTTATAACAATACTACCTACATTCATCAGTTTACCTTTACAACACAATAAAAGTTTCTTAATGAGTACAATTAGCAATAAAGAGCTACAAGACCAAACATTTCACATCCAGCTTTTTATAGCGGCCATGGAGATAATTAGCGTATTTATGTATCTCTAAGAGTATAAAGCTTCCTATGCACAGCGTGACCTAATTGGTGAGATTAATCGCATGACGCAAAGGGTCGAGACTAGACTAGATGAATGTAGAGCATATTATTATTGAATAGGTGTGTCGCAAAAGCCACAAGTTTGATTCTTTCAGAATAGTACAGAAAAATAATGAAACTGCTACGAAAATAAGGTTTCAAATAATATTTAAAGGGACGCACTGCATTATATTAGCAGTAGATTTTTCGATGTTCTAAAATGACAGTACCTACGGGCTACGGGCATCACCGTAAAAAAATAATAAATGAAAAAGCAGGTAAAAGATAGTCAATCCAGTGGAATTTCGTTTAATTACAAATAAATAGTTAAAATAAATTCAATACAAGGAAAACCGTTTTTACTGTCGTACGTGTATCACATAATAGTCTCTCATAGTCATAATGTATTGTATGTATTGGAACGTACACACATTGAAAAAATAATATTATACTATAATGTGTGGGTGCGTTTTCTAGGGAATCCTCTCGCACGCACACTACGGTACTGCCTTATCGCACAATTTGAAAAACTCAGTACCTACGTCCCTCAAGGCGTTAACTGAATTCCTCACCAAACTCTTTTCTTAACTTTCTGTTTAGCTGATAGACTATTGGAAAATTCAAAATAGCCCGGGAAAGGTCTGTCCTGAACTGAATTGGCGACATGTGGGTGTAAGGTACACCTCTGCCCAACCCTTTGTGGAAACAGGCGTGATGGTGTGTTTATGTTATGTAAGTTATAATGCTTTCACTTTTGTTTTTCAAACTGTGTTCCATAATCCCATTCTCATTTCAAAATCGTGTAAGATCAGTCTGTATTTGAACATCCAATTAATTACGTACGTACCTAAGTACATTACATAAGTACGTATTTGCATTTAACATTTCCTCTCTAGTTTTACGATAGAGAAGGCTCCACTATAAATAATTATAGAAATGTAATTACACCATTCATTTGATCGTACACAAGGTGTTCGAACGCAATTAGTAAACAAATAGCGACTAATAATCGGCAGCTGTAGTCTACTAGACAATTTATGTTTATATAGTTGTCGGATAAAAGTCGTATAGTGAATGGCACAGCCGGATGGCGCCAGCGGTATCAGCTGATAACATTTAATTAGGGCAGACGGACGTCTACAAGCTTTCGAGATACATTTACTTCTTAAATTCTTGGTTCTTTTTCAGTACCACGCAGAAGTGAAGTAAGTAGGTACTTGAGCACCTACTTCATTGCTTTGGGGCGTTCATTAATTGTGTGAGGCAATAAAGGGGGGGGGGGAGGGTCGAGGGTCGGGCTGATCCTGGGTGTTTCGGCAAATATCACGTATTATTTTTTTTCGCAAGAAACGAGTTACGAGTAAACTGGGTAATTATTATAAAAAATAATTAAGCAAATTATGTTTATTAAAAACTAAAGCATTTAAGCACAGATTAACGTATCAATCAATTAATCTTTATTCGAGATTCGAGGGGGTCGATCGTTTTCTTTTGAGAAATAAATATCTTTAGTAAAATATCCACGTGAAAAAGGTGAAGTGAATTTATTGATTGACACCACAGAACATAAATAAATATGTTCTGTGATTGACACTATCGATAGCTCACTTCATGGTGTAGTGACTTTTTTGGCGGTGGGGCTGAGCACATTAACGGTGAACGGCAATGTCTATCATCGCCATAATAAACAACGCGGTACTTAAATGTTCCGATAATTATCGCGATAAATTAAGTGGCCACCTTGAGCAGTCAACGCCAATGCTCATTCAAATTGGCGAACGTCAATCGGCAATGTGAATAACGTTGTCAAATTATCGCGAGAATTTGTGGCTACTACACCTACGGACTACTTCCATCATCGCGATAATCAACGGCGTTTCCCGTTGGTATAGCAGTACAGCATTGCAGTCCAGCATTTATACTTACATGCTGATATAGGTAATAATCGAAGAAAGCCAATGCTTTGTAAAGCTGTCGGCTTCCTCTAAGACCCAACATTCTCGGACATCACATAAATTTCTAAAACGTATTATTACCGTCATGATGGGGTCATCACTCCTTACAGAATTTCCTTTAATATCTTCATGAATTAACACGCATCAGAGACCAACCGCAATCATGTTACGATTGTCTTCTGCGGAGAAGCCGCCAAGACGAATCAGGCCATCTACAACCTTACCGCAATTTAGACAAACAATTTCTACCTTTACTGCTTCAGATATAAGGTGCACGGCAACCGCAAAAAGACTTGATGGACAACAATTTTATGGCGAATTGTAGCAAAGGAATTTGAGCTTTAGGTTGATGGGTTAAGGTTTATATGGGTTGTGATAAACCATGGTTAATGGATACCATCAGAGATAGTCACGACCGGCGTACGATTATTATGAATTAGCTACGCTTCAGTGGGGAACTGAACACCGACCGGCGCGGGCGCAGCGTACTCGGGGTTTTTGAAGACAACACGAGTAGTAATACTGGTATTGGCTCGTGAGCTACTCCTACTTCAGACTTACTTTTAAAACTGTTGTTATTTTAAAGATCTATCGAAGTCTGACAAAATTTACCATCACCTGTAGATACCTAAAATTGAAATAAGTTTAGTCGTTAAAATAAGTGCAATACTTATAGAACGAAACAAAACAACTGATTCAGCAAATAGAACATTTACGGCCTTATTAACAATGTTTATCTTTGGAGCCAGGTTAAAAGCATCTAATCATTTTTGAATCATCGAACTTTAGCCCGACATGCGACAGTCAAAGTTCTAATTACAAAAACTGACGTTAGACACGAGTCTAAGTTGTTAATTACAACAACTGGCTCCAAGGTTTGGGCTTCGATTAAAGTTAGAATTCGTTTTGTAATGTGACGGATAGAGTTCTAGAGCTTCATGCTGGTAACTATCATTAAATAAAATAGCGTAAAGGAGGAATTTCATGATATATTTTATAGACGCAATCGCGCAAACGAGTGTCACTTACCGTGGTAAATGTTCCACACTTGAGCCGTCGACATTCCGCTAATGTTTCCTGTTTGACCCACCAGGTGTCGCGAACTTGCGACTATCGCCTCTCCCGCCAGCGCCATTCTACACTTTGACATTATCTCCTTATGTTATCTTTCAACTTGGACCAACTGACTAGCCTCCAGTTTCTGTTAATCAACTTACAGATCAGTTAAGCAAATCTCGTGTTAGAATAAAAACCGGTCAAGAGCGAGTCGGTCGAGTCCGACTCGCTCTTGACCGGCACCGAGGGTTCCGTTCCGATTTCTGAAAAAGTGTGCTATTTAGAGACATCGTTTTATTTTAATCTTTACATAAACTTTTATCACATAGAATAATTTCAGATTTTTCTTTTTGCAAACTTGAGATTGGGTATTTTTTTTTACATTTTTCATCAAAAGTCGAAAACTATGCGGCCTAAAAAAAATTTTAAAAAAATTTTGAGAATGTGCAAACAGCGCTCTTTCATATGATAACACCCCACATGCCCTAGTAGCCCCACTTTGAATTTTTAAGACCCCCCTTTCAGTCCCTGTTGCAAAAAAAACCTAAATATTTTTATTTCCTTCTTAATTGAAAAATAGTTGGGTAAACGTCATCTAAAACTGTTCCAAATTTCAAGTTGATAGCATTAGTAGTTCTTGAGATATCCAGCTGTGACAGACATACAGACAGACTGAGCAACACCATAAGGGTTCCTTTTTTATAATTTTGGTACGGAACCCTAAAAATACCTATGGTTACTTAGTCTCCTTTTTACAAGGGACGAAATAGATCTTCATCATTCTACTGCCCTTATGCCAATTTATTTGGGGCCGACCCCAAATGTGCAACATGTATTTTTCTTCCACACTTCTCTATTAGTCTATAGGCTTGTGACTTAGTAATAACAGCCGCACTGGTCGATCGATTGCCGCGCTAGGTCCGTAGATGGGTGACCATCTTTACATACCAAGATTCAAGATCCCTCCGTGCCACGGAATTGGTCTCGACTGTCATTCGTGGATCTTTGACAGTCGTTACGGGTCGTCAGAAGCCCGAAAGTGTGACAACCAGTCTTACCAAGCGGAATCGTATTACCCCGTAACTGGGTTGTGGAGGTCAGATAGGCAGTAGCTCCATGTAAAATACTGGTATTCAGCTTTATCCGGTTAGACTGGAAGCCGACTCCAAAATAGTTGGGAAAATCCTAGGTAGATGATGAAGGATGAAGTATGGAACAGCAGATTTTTTTCGCAGTTTTAGAGTTTGTCCCGCTGTAAAAGTTGTTCATAATGATGCGTACAATGACCTCTTTTCAGGTTTTCAGTAGGTACACCTTGTACAGCAACGGCCAGAAGTCCACTTACACCGCAATGACCAGTATCGCCTGCGCTATACGGGCTGCGGCGCCGAAGAAGGTCATAAGTAAACTAATATTGCTATGCCATAGTTTTGTGAGATTGCTAGTCGACTTCTGGCTGATACTGTACATGGGGATTTTATGGGTATGAAGGAGGGTGTTAGAATATTCCCTGTCTATGCTAAATGTCAATTTAAAAGGTTAATCGTATTCCTAGGCATTTTCTACTCGCTTCATTGATCTAACAAAGGGTACTTAATAGCACATGAATGTTCCATAGTACGTAATAAATCGTAATGTCACAGTAACCAGTTTTTCAGAATGGCCAATGCTTTTTAGGGTCCTGTACCAAAATGGTAAAAAAGGAACACTTATGGTGTGACTCAGTCTGTCTGTCTGTCACAGCTGGATGTCTCAAGAACTACTATAATGCTATCAACTTGAAATTTGGAACAGTTTTAGATGACGTTCACCCAACTATTTGGCAAATAAGAAAGAAATAAAAATATAATATGGTTTTTTTGCAACAGGTACTGAAAGGGGGTCTTAAAAATTCAAAGTGGGGCTACTAGGGCATGTGGGGTATCATATGAAAGAACGCTGTTTGCTCATTCTCAAACATTTTTTATGCCGCATAGTTTTCGACTTTTGATGAAAAATGTTTAAAAAAAATACAATTCCCCCCATCCTATCTCCGAAGTTTGCGTAGAGAAAAATCAGAAATTATTGTATATGATAGAAGTTTATAGAAATTGTTCCACTACAGTCGCGGCACGAATGTCTGCTCGAGATTTTATAGTAGAGTGCATGTTAATAAAAAATAGATAAAGCTTAAAATAGTTGCATTTCAAAAGTCGTCTTTACTGGTCCTAAAGGCACTGTCAATGTCCAACTGTTACTGGTTTGCGGTTGACTGTACATTTTCCCATGCTACTCGAGTAAAACCACACCACAGACCGCCTGTGGCTTTAGAAACCGGTTGCCTCATTTCACACACTCTTCACTGCTAGCCGCGTACCTAGAAATTCTAAGATTTAAGAAACTCCTTCCTTTGGAGACCCCACGTGTGAAGTTAGTTCGTTGGTTAGGGGACGTTCACTTATTACGTGAGGCGTTTAGGGGGTAAGGGGATGGAGCCGAATCTCACCCATTTTATCGCGCACTGGATTTTCAACTCTCGGTGTTGAGCTGGGCTTCGAGAATCTAACATAGCAAAAACAGAGTGCATCCCAGCGCGAAGAAAAACACACTGTTGGATTTCAACTCCCGGCGCTGAGCAGAGCGTTGAAAATGCAGTGCGCGAAAAAAAATCGCCGCGATTTTTTTACGTCCGTGCGAACGTAGGCTAATTATAATTATTATAAAAATAAGTATTTTGAAAAATAATTAAGCAAATTATGTTTATTTAAATTAATCCAACGCAATAAAGCACAGATTACCGTACAGAAGGTACTTACACTAAAAGTACCCATTTTGAAAATCTCACGTGAGATTAGGGGGTCGAGCCAAATCTCTCGACATCTCACCAAGGGGTCGAAAAATCGCCAAAATAGCCTCACGTAATTATATATAACATAGTGTGCAAAACTAATGCCTTTTATAGTAGAACATACAGAAACTAATTGTTTGTGAATGCGCACATAAGAGTGAATGAGTTGATATATCGACATAAGAGTATTAATAATAATTTCTTTATTTTCATTTTAAGTTCTTTTTTACAGAGAAAAAGTATCATTAGGTGTCATTAGATTTTTTTTTATTATTGTATTAATGTCATCACAACCCTCCTACATGCTCTCAAAAATTAAAAACAAAATGCTTTAAACAATATAAATCACAAGTAAAAGAACAATCACTTGCGGCACTGACCTCTCCATATATCAGAGACAAAACACTGACACAATAGTTTATCAACCGTTCTTGGCTTGATTAGTTGAAAACCGAAACAATAAAAGAACGAAAGTCGCTCGTAAATCGGCGCGCGCGCACGCCTCTCTCGATCGGCCGTAAACACGACGAAATGAACTACAGAAAATCCATTGCAAGAAAAGTGTGTTTCCCGGAAGCTTCGCCGCGAGAGAGCGCTGTTTGTTTGTCACTTGCCAAAGTCATCTTGAAGACAATTGACATTGGCAGAATGGTCGACATCGGCTTTGCTTGACACAACAAGAAATAGAATAAAATAGACAAAGCGTCCAATCGGCGACAAGAAAAAACACTTAGTTAGCGCTATCTCGCGGCAGTTTTCAGCAAGGAACTCCACTGACACTTGAATGAAAGTAACGAAAAAAGCTGAATTAATGAAAGTAACAAACACTTAACCCCCGTTTGCACGAGCGTGATAAAATCGCGGCGGGATTTTATTGCGCATTGGATTTTCAACTCTCGTTGTAGAGCCGAGCGTCGAGAATCCAACCTAACAAAAACAGAGTGCATCCCAGCGCGACGAAACACACACTGTTGGATTTTCAACTCCCGGCGCTAAGCAGAGAGTTGAAAATCCAGTGCGCGATAAAATCCCGCCGCGATTTTATTACGCTCGTGTGAACGCCGACTCCTACCAACTTATCTGTGAAATGGCGAAAATTGGAACTACGGCCGTCATGTTGAAATGTCATTCGATTGTCGAACATACAATTATTTGATTGTATTGTTGAATCGACGGTTCAGCTGCATCCGGTTAGACTGGAAGCCGACCCCAACATAGTTGGGAAAAGGCTAGGCAGATTGATTGATTGTTGAATCGACGGTGCCGCCCTCTTTCAGTTCACAGATAAGTCGGTAGGACTGTAACGTCATATATCTACGCGGAACTAATTTGACAGTTTTCTTCCCCATTCGCGGCAGTTTGAACACCTTCTGCGCAGGATTCGCTTCAGATTTTAATGCGATACAATACTGCGCTTAAGCGACAGCGTTGTTTGAATGTTGCGTTTTAGTAAAACCAGTAGCTGAAAACATTTGTAAGATACCACTTATCACTAGTTGATTACATCTACCGATATGATCATAATTACAATTTAACGATAAATTCGAAACATTATCATCTTGCACGCACGATATTACACGCATTCCCCAGACTTATTGGTATGTTTCATCACAACACGATTAGATGCTGAACCTGATAATTTATAGGCAGATCTTTCTGTTCATCATCATCTGCTTAGCCTTTTCCCAACTATGTTGGGGTCGGCTTCCAGTCTAACCGCATGCAGCTGAATACCAGTATTTTACATGGAGTGACTGCCTAGCGGACCTCCACAACCCATTTACTGGGTAACACAATACTCTTGCTAAGACTGGTAATAATACTGTTGCACGTTTGAAGATCTTTGTGAACAGTTGCTTGGTTGATCTTCTGCGTCTCCCTGCATCATGGTTTGGCCGTAAACCGCCAATTAATCCATGATGGGGAACAGTGGGCGCTTTCACATGATTCAATCCCATGGCTTTATGGTGTCTGTGCCTCGAATGTATCAGCCGCAGCCGGAAGAGTGGCTTGAAGTAACTCAGCTGTGGAAAGTGGGGCAGCGGGATCGTAGAATAACATAGTTGTATACGTAGTGCCATGGCGGCAGTGGTGTGGTTCGTTTACACTATGGCAGAGGCTGGCGTGTTGATGGACAGTGATGGTTTGATACGGATATTGGTGATCTTCATGCCTGAGACTGGTAATGGCTAATTGTCCTCAGTTTGTTATTTTGCTTCTATGCTTAGATCAATAACTATAATCTCCAGCGGGCTTACTATGAGCTCTTATAGCAGCGCACAAGTTGAACGTTTCCAGTGAGAAAGACCCGTCGTATATAGCTCCGTCTCTCTCTCTCTCTCACTGGAAACGTTCAACTTCTGCCCTGCTTTAAGAGCTCATAGTAAGGCCGCGTTTCCACTGACGCGGAGCTGGGCGGAGCGGAGCGGAGACGTGCAGGAATCGTCCAATTACAGACGAGACAAGAGACGCGATGAGGATTTCAACCATTATGATTGGTCGATTCCTGCACGTCTCCTCTCCGCTCCGCCCAGCTCCGCGTCAGTGGACACGCACCCTTAGCCCCGAGTCAATAAGTCAATGGTAATGACAGATTTCTTTACCAAATCGAAGAACGTCATAGAGTTAGTGTTTTCACTTTTATTGAAAACTAGCTGACCCGCCAGACGTTGTCCTGTCAAACAATAAATCGAACGGCGGGAAAACAAATGAACAACTGATTATAACATTAATTTGAATTTGGAATTCTAAATATAGAATTAAAGATTCCCGATAGACGTTGCCCTGTCTAAATTTCATGTAGGAAAATGAATTTTCTTTATTTATTTTTTTTGTGAATTTTCCCATGTTTTTAATAGTTATTCTGCTATTCGGGACGGAGACAAATACAACAATCAAAAACCATGAAAATCGAAGACCTTAGATTAGGAAATGTCTTTGTTTTCTGAGTTAATTTTCATTATTTTTAACGTGCTTACCTAACGTTGTTTTGGCAGCAAAAACAGTCATTGTGATTAACGGAATGACACCTGTCCCAAGACTCATCCTTCAATCCAAGTATATTTTGCGTGGGAAACTAATCAGCCAATACATTCCGTACCATCTGCTCTTAAATCAGCGTGGAATCAACATTAATTGGCGTATTTTTTTACTAATTGATCTCAAAGATACAGCTTTAATTGGCACATCTATACTCATTAATCAAAGTGGTTAATACCACGCTACCAGTCTACAAAAACTGACATAATGTACTCAATTAAAGTTTATTTAAGCCAGTAAACCAATTAGGGTCAATATAATGACGGTAATAACCTCAGGGATCGGTTAATCCTGCTGGCTGGATATAGGCTGTGCAAACAACCTGCAGGGCCCCAAGTCTGCTAATTTTTAGAAATTCGTCATTCCAACACGATCCCATTGTCACTGCATTGTCATTTTGCTAAAAGTTCGTAATCTGCTAAATTCATAATTTCTTACAATGGAGTGTCAGTGGTTGACCATTGGAGATTGAAAAGTCATAATGACGCCATCATATTAGTAGATTACCAAACCTGTCAAAATCAACAATTATGAAATCAATGATAGACCATTCTGACACTATTGTAATAGCAGACTTGAGGCCCTGTACCTATGCATTGAAACAGGAGAGTCCGTATGTATGCAAAAACCTCGGGACATACCGTATGGTGTACGGTATTCCTAGTTTAGCTAACTTGTCCGCGAGAAACCAAGAATTTTTTTGTTTACCGACCCACCCCTTCGCATCGCATCGCCTTCCCGCACTATTACTTCGTTTTCGTTTAGACTTCTTTCTGACTTTTTTCTTTTTGCTCGGCTCCTATGGGTCGTAGTGTAGTTTTTTTTTTTTGCATGCTGAAATAAGTAAGCAAAATATGTGGAACTATTTTTATATTTAAGACCTTTTATGTACCATATTTTATGCAAAATAAAGATATTCCATTCTATTCTATTCTATTCTATTCTTTCCTCAAAAATTGGGCTATCGAATGCAAAAAGAATTTTTCAAATCCGATACCTAGTTCTATAAACAAACTCAATTCAGCTTTTATTCTTTAGTTTTTAAAGACACTCTTCAGTTACTTACAAAAAAGTTTAAATGATAGAAGGAGATCCCTTGTGCTCGGGTTTTGAAATGGATTATATACGAGTTATAATTAGTATAGTAATTTGTGGTAAGGTCCTTAGGAGAGCCAAGAGTGAGAGAGGGAGAGTCAACTTTGCAGAGCTACGCAATCATAGTCTGACCATTTAATGAGTCTTGAAAAAAAAAAATAGACGTTGCAAATTCATATGCTTACGAAGAATCGACCGACAAAAATTATAAACAATATTTCTCATATAACATAATCCTACGAAATACCGTCGGCATATAAAAGCGATTGATTACAAAGGCTGGTTGTATTCGCGCGGTGCGCGCGCGCATGTAGTAGGTACAATCAAAATAAACGTTAGTAGCGTTGTTTTTATGATGGCGCGTCACTCCACGCTCGCGTGTTTACGCGTCGGCAAACGCTTTGATGTTTACGCAGTAGGGCTGGCCGTACTGGAGTTTTTTTATGGGTTAATCTGGGCTAGATATTTTTTTTTCAAATAATTAGAACTGATTTTTCGAAACTAGGCTCTTCATAGCAACAAACAGGTTAAGGATATTGCCATCTTTATTTAGCAGAAATAATAGTGTTACGAAGTAATATAATTCATGCTGACAATTTCTGTGTATCTTTTTCAGCGTAATATGCAAGAGGTTTCAATATAAGAGACTGCATCTTTCAAAACATATCCATTTATTAGATGGCTAGCTTTTGTCCGTGGCCGTGAAATTATCCCACGGGAACAGACTACCGGAATAAAAAGTATCCTATGTCATAACCCAGGTCATGGTCTATTACCCATGTACCAAATTTCATTCAAATCCGTTCGGCCGTTTTAGCGTGAAAGTGTAACAAATAAAAACTCACTTTCACAGAGTTAGGATAGAGATAGTATTAGAAAAACCTTGAATCGCCGAGGAAGTTTAATGATTTAATATTTTCAATTTTATTTAATTACTTTGCTGTTATCAAAATATTACATGAACGACTCCCACAAGCAACAAAATGTCGCGACAGCCCTGCGAAGGGTTTTATCCACGCACCGCTAGATCAAAGGGCCGACAAAGCTAATGAAGTGATAAATAGCAGTGGAACCATTACACTGTATAAATAGATAAATAACTGTTGTATATCGGAACACCCTGCTACCGGCGCGGGCGCCGCTAACACTCAATCCTTCAGAACATCGATGTTAGGGACAATCATGGCTGATAGTGGTTGTTGGACAATGGTTCGTTTTATCCAGATAATGATAATGATAACTTAGACTATTATCAAATTTATAATAAAATTGTAATTGTAATTCCATGTTTAATTTTGTGTGAGCTTCTATCACTTAAGTACTATAATATATTGTTATATATAAGGTCGGAAATCATGCCACGGGAACGTACTACCGGAATAAAAAGTATCCTATGTCCTAATAAAGGTCATGGTCTATCCATGTGCCAAATTTCATCCAAATCCGTTCAGCCGTTTCAGCGTGATAGGGTATCAAACAAACTCACTTTGACATCATGTGCTACGGCGCGGGCGGTGATTCCGCAACCATTCTCCTAAGACCGATTCGCCATTGGACTGTTCGTCGACAGGATGAAATCCAGGTCATGGTCTATCTATGTGCCAAATTTCATCCAAATCCGTTCAGCCGTTTCAGCGTGAAAGCGTATCAAACAAACTCACTTTGACATTTAATAGGAGAACGCATGTGCTACGGCGCGGGCGGTGATTCCGCAACCATTCTCCTAATACCGATTCGCCATTGGACTGTTCGTCGACAGGATCATTCATTTATTTCAGTTTCCCCAGAGTCTTTCACCTACAGGGTGCTAAGAAGCGTAGCGGCGCGGCAGCGGTAGCACTCTACTTATAGTAGTTTGTATCGATATATTTTATTATACACCCCGTCACTAGAAGCTACTGGACCGTAGGTGCTCAAACGGGAATAAAGTTGAATATTTTTTATTGGTCGCCTTTGAGCACCACGTTAAAATATTGATTGGTGCTCAAATGGGAATACCTTGGGTGCTCTAAAAATCGGTGCTCAGAAAATAGGTGCTCAAACGGGTATGCTTCATTCTTTGACCCTACGATTCACTACGCCTTTTGGTTCATTCATGTCGATTCGTTCATATTATTTATTTTCTAAAGAATTTATAGCTCCGAAAGTCGTTCAGTTAGTCAGAACTGGAAACTTAAATTACTGTTGATTAGGGGCTAATAGTCTCTACTCTCTAGTAATTCTGATTCTTCCAGATAAGTTATCCGACTATTGAAAAATTAGCTCAAACGGACTGTTTCACCACCTACGATAGTTCCTATTAATTTACTTGGCAGATACTTAATTTCATACAAATTCAGTTCCATTATTTAATTTATTGGGTGAGTAATGGCTATTCGGACATCGTGAAATAGGCCCAAGTGTCGGATGTTATTCAAGAAATTACATTGCATCATACATTTCCATAAACCCTACCTATACCTACAAACTACATGTAAACGGACACAGCTATATTGCTCAAAGTAAATGGATCACCGTGTCCACGGACTCTTTGATCGTCGCAAGCGCAACGAAGGCATGTCCGTGTGCGGCGCGGCGCTTTGATGTGCCGTATTGAGATGTGTACAGAACAAATACTTCTAGATATATTAATAGAGGAAATACGTGGAAAAATGTGTTTATTTTAACATTATTAAAGTTTGGTTCTGAAGATTTGAACTTTGAAGTTTATTTAGCGGGTTATTTTTGCAGTTCAGTTCTTGTGAAGTCTAGAATAATTACATAAAAATAATTACATAATTTATTACATACTAAAACCTTCCTGAAAGTAAGTATGTATATGTACATCACATTAGTGAAGTAATCATCAAAATTGGTTCATTAGTTTTTAAGAAAATCGCGGACATGCAAACATACATAGATACGAATACAGAACCTCCTTTTTTGAAGTCTGTTAATAAAACATGCGAAAGGACTACCAATGTTCCTCTTTTAATCATTTTCAGGCACTAAAATAAGCTTCCCTTTTCAGACAAGGCCACCACACGCTTCGCTTATGACAAACAGTAGAGAATTCCTGAAAAGCTTCCTTCTAGTAACTCGATACATTATAAACTAAGGATCCTTCCTAGCTCGGGCTGCATGGGCCATCAAACGCGGTCGGTACTGCAACTGTCCCGTGAAGAGATCAAAGCATGCGCGCGCGCATTCGAGCGCACTCGGCTATTTTCGGAACATGTCGGTAATTAATTTTTTTGTCGTACTCTGTCCTTTGTTGTTGGTGGACGAAATTCTGTCGCGTTCTAAATAATAGGATAGGTTTTGTGAGCAATTTATGAGACAGACCAGACGAAAATAGTTAGTTTAAAGGCTCTTACAGACAGAGGCGATATCGCGGTCGCGACGCGATATTTCGATATTATATCCGTAGAAAATTATCGCGTCGCGACGCGATATCGCCTCTGTCTGTAAGAGCCTTAATGTTTACCTTCGCCTTGCATCGTAGATCGTAGGTAGTAGGTATCTATAAGTCCTTTCGAAAAACCGAACAAGTGCGAGTGGGACTCGCGCACAAAGGGTTCCGTACCATTATCTATAAAAACGGCAAAAAATCACCCACCATTATGGGAGCCCCTTAAATACTCATTATATATTTTTTTTTTTTTAGTATTTGTTGTTATAGCGGCAACAGAAATACATCATCTGTGAAAATTTCAACTGTCTAACTATCACGGTTCATGAGATACAGCCTGGTGACAGACGGACGGACAGCGGAGTCTTAGTAATAGGGTCCCGTTTTACCCTTTGGGTATGGAACCATAAAGAGAACCTTTCGTTATATTGAAAAATACATATAAGTATACATATTGGGTTCAATCAAACACCCTAGCTTCCCAGCTAAACGCCTCAAGCCATTAAAAACAAAGCTCCATTGATACAAACATTTCTATAACAGTTCTTTCCATTCCATTGTTCAATACAATAAGTACACCTTTCATGACGTCATCACTCAATCCACCGCCACTATCGTATGTTTACCCAAGCAAATAAATAATACGACTCCAAGAACTAAATAACTCAATGGTTCAGCTAAAGTAAACAATTGAAACTGAACATGTATTCAAATCTCGACTTTATCGGGATAACATAAGGTTAGCTTTTGAATGGTTGAGTGTTTGTTATAATAATCTTGGTATTTATATCAATGGAAACCCTTGTATGTGATCCAAAAACATCCGATGCCACTCATGTGGGCAAACGTTTGTTAAGGAGATGTTTACACAACACACCACTCAAGATCCATAGGTAGGTACTAATGTTAAATGTAGAAGTATGTTTGTATGTTACGTTTTCACTGCTAAACGGCTGAATTGCTGAATCTGGTAGAGGTAGCTTGAATTCTGTGGAAGGATTAGACAAACTTTTAAAATAATCATCCCCTAAGGTTGCCTGCACTGGAGCGGTGCCAGTTAAATATAAAACAATTAAAATCTTAACTCCGCTCAAGAGTTTATTTCTCGCTCCGCATCAATGGACAGGCAGCCTAAAACGGTCGCAGTGAGGTACTTACTGTGTGTAAAACCGAAATGCACTCGGACGAAGTCATGGAAAAAAGCTGTTAATTCCATATATCCATGGTTCTCGAAGGGAAGCTCATAATTTAAGGGACTTAATTATTATACCGAGATAATGAGCACGTATTTAAAGGTTGCGCATTTAATTGCAATCAGAAATGAACCAATCAGAAATGTTTATTCAAAATAGCTCGTCGAGTATGCGTCGCAAAAACTGGATTAATCCACCGTTTTATATTTAGTTTAGTCTCATAATGAAATTGATCGTATGTTACTGTAATTAAACTCATATAATTTATTGTTTAAAAATAGGTACTAAAGTATGAGAGGCTTGCTACCTACATTACGAGTTCTGCTAAAGAAGTATATTTAAAACTTTTAAAAAACATCTCAAGCAATCTCTAAAAGTTCACCTACCCGTGACAAATACTTTCCAACAAAATAATAAAATGTAACGTTAAATCCACATCGCCTTAACTGAAATATCTTAAGTGGTGCCGCCTTAAACCTTTTCCGAATGCAAACAAGCATGTTTGCTCACAATTGTTGGCTTAGAACGAAACGTTTGTCCGAAGAAAAAAACACTAAAATACACTTCGTTTTGAGTGCAATCTACCGTTCTAATAGGATATAAGTAGGTACCTACGCACACGCAGGTAATAAATACTGTTTGGTTATTTAGATTAATCCGTGACGATGGCTTTTGGCGTAAAAAGTTCGAGTGCAGCAAAAAATAGCTTTATGTAGTAGAATTTTAGATTTTTAGAACATTTTTTAAGCTCGATCGATACTTTCATAAAAGACATGTTTGCTGTGTTTGCTGTTATTAGACGGATTAATGTCAATAGCTACCAAAAAATGTCAAAAATAACATGTTACCTTTTATAAACTGAGTTGGGTCTCGTAGACAATGCTCAAAATGGCTCAAGCAGACAGTGCCCACAGCAACAGACAGGCCATAGCAAGCTACTACAGGTACAAGGCCCTTCAGGGGTATTTTCAGAAGCGCTCAGGGGACAATTTCAGGTACCTACAATACGGCCGATGAGGAGTTGAATCATGGCCGGCCTGATACTCTGAAGATAGGCTCTCCGAAAATTGTATCACATAATACAGGATGTAAGTGCAAACAGTGGCAATCTTTTAAGGGGTCACTGTACTCATCATTATGAACAACTTTTACTATAGCACCAAACCTGAAATCGCGAAAAAAAAATCAGCTGTTCCATACATTTTGACAAATTGTGCGAACATACTGAACAACTGATTTTTTTTTCGCGATTTCAGGTTTGTTCCCATAGTAAAAGTTGTTTATAATGATGAGTACAATGACCCCTTAAGAGGTTGTGGGTTATTTATTTTACACCTTGTATAAGTCAATGTGGACAACTGATTTTTTTTTTCGCGATTTCAGGTTTGTTCCCATAGTAAAAGTTGTTCATAATGATGAGTACAATGACCCGTTAAAAGATTGCCACTGTTTACACTTACACCCTGTATACTTACTCGCCTCAAGTGCATGTCGGACCACACACAATTAAGGGTTCCGTAGTAAGGATGAATTTAATTTTAATTTAGTTCCCAAAAACAAACTTAACTTTGTAGTGGACAAACAATAAAACATGTTCTCCCATACATCACGGTCATTCTCCAGCTGCAATATTCCACGCTTTCCTGAGAAAAGGGGTCTTTACAGACTGACAGACAGACGGACAACGAAGTGATCCTATAGGGGTTCCTTTGCTTCCTTTTGAAGTACGGAAACCTAAAAATATGGCTACGACTTTTAAATACCTACATACCTTCCACTCGTTTTGTAAATGTGCATAAATAAAAATCGTCAATTATAAAAAACAGTTTTAACATTGGCCCTGGTTCCAAGCTTGGTTTAGCTCGGTGTGTAAGTGAAATGGCTTTATGGCTGTCTAGTTTGACGCACGAGATAGAAGATTCTCACGCGCACCGGAATTATGTCGTAAAAGTGCAAATTAAATCGTACAAAATTAGAAATTAACTATTTAATAAAAATTCCGATTAATGTCAAATTCCAAATTGGAATTCCAGTGATGGATTACCCATCACTGGAATTCCAATTTGGAATTTGACATTTCATGGTATATTTTGAATTATAATTATAATTGCTAATGAAGGGATAAACAGCTTTTAAAGATTATTAGGAGGTATGTTTAAAGATTTTTTTGGTGCATTAAAGTATGTTTAATTATGTTTTGGCTTCCATCACTGTATGCGAAAAGGACTTGAAAATATCATATTTTTTTTACATGTCAAAATTATTTACGGTTTATGAGATACACAGCTTTAAAAAACCACCTTTTTCATCGTTTTCCGGAAATCTGCGCCTTAACTAGTTCAAGGCAAGTAGGAGTGAAGTAGGACCAGCTCGAAACTGTTCGCGAATTAATAACTGTCATGTTATGAGGATTACCTTATCACAGATTATAATGTTGAGGTGCGATGACCTTTGTGTTATAGGTATATAACATCATTTTCACATTTATTTATAAATCACCCATTATCTTGAAGTGTGATGACGATATGATTGGAAGGTGGTTGCATTAATTAAGTATACTTATATATTCGAATTTGTGAGGCTCTATGGGTTCGTATTCCTATAGAAACTTCAGGAAACTTCCACAGTGAAGGTATAGTTATCTTGCCACCATTATCTTCGTTTGGAAGGTGTTCTATCCACAAGCATGTCATCTGCACCATAATTGCGTAATCGGCTTAATTTTGACAGTTCAACAACATTCATTGCGTTATTTACGTTGTCAAGCAGACAAATTTTTCGAACATATGAAGCAATGGATTAGCAATTTGCTTCAAAATGATTCACCTCCCGATTGATAGTGCACGCAATTAGGATGCAGATACATCCATTATGCTTCAAATATCGTCGCTAATGTAACTAAGTGACGTAACTGATTGGAATCATATTTTACAGGGCAAGCTATTTCTTTTTCTTTTTTTTTGTAAACCATGGGAACGGTAAAGCATAGGTACAGAACGCCGATTAGACAGATCGATTCAACTTGGAAAATGTATCAAATTACGAGTAGGTACTTATAGTTAGGTCGGCTTAGTTCAAAATGTCAGATACGTCAGTTAGATTAGCGGAAGGTGGTAGTGGTACCTAGGTAAGTACCTACACCCATAACATTCTTTGTCATCTTCAATGTCAACCTTAACCTATATGGACCTTTTCGTCCTAACACTTAAAGTTTACTGTGTCAGCAGCATAGTACATAATATAGCTTTTACCGAGAACTGTCGGCGTCAAATTCTGGTCAAATGTCCCGCGGAATCGATTCCGATTACCGATTCGACTCGATAGCCGGAATCGGTATAAATTGGCTTTTAACTCGATTGTAAACGACGCATCAGGGGCCGCAGTAATGACTAAAGACATTTAAGTAGGTACTTACTTACTTTTATGTTGCCGTCTCACAAGTAGGTACAATGCGATTCAACTAAGAATAGGAACGTCAATGACCTCTAACTATCAACTGAAGCTAGAAATCTAAGGCTTGCGAAGTTTTGTAGTGCTAACCTTAGGTATCCATTTTAGTTCTGTTTTTGGAATTTGTTTTTGTTAAAATATGTCACTGACTTTGCAAATGTGTAAACGAGGTGCTGTTTTGCTAAATCTTCACAATATGGCGCAAGGTCATTCCTATTCTTAGTTGAAACGCATTGTACCTATATAGGTAAGTATAAGTAACTACAGGGTTAAGTCTTAGGGAAATTGAAAATTGTTAATAAGTAGGTATCCTCTGACTTCGGCTGTGTTAAGAAAGTTCTGATGACCAGAATCCTTAACATGCATTGTGAAATATTTGTTTTTTGTGTAACAATTAAATGTTAGCGTAATTAAAAAAAATAATAAATAATGTGACCTGTTTTAATAATTTAATTTCGCATGTGTATAATTTAATTTTAATTTGGACCAATGTTTTAATTTAATTTATTTGATTGTTAAGTCTATGACATGTGTTATATTTCATTTGACAACTTTATTTTATTTTTAAATCTTTGACATTTGTATTACATAATCTGAATTTATTTTATTTTATTTTTCTTTTTGTTTGAGTATAATAATTTTATAATGTTATTTTAATAGATATTAGCACATGATTACAATAACAATAAACCTTTGCACACCTTATTAGGTAATGATACAGAGTACTTCCTATTTATTTGTAACATCTGTGTATAACTACCTGTATTATGCGAATAAATAATTTGATTTGATTTGATTTGATTTGATTTGATTTAAATTGTCTTGCCAACCAACTTATTAGGACTGTTACTGTTGCTTAGTTAATGTAGACATTCTCAAAAATTACGGAGCCTCTTATGATAATTCAATCTCATACAATTGTACGACAGGTAAAATAAAAAACATGAACTTTCGCTCGTAGCCCAGGATAGGATACCATTCGAGACTGGCATCTGTCGGAGTGGATATTATGTTCCGAAAGCTCGTGAACAATTTTGGGCTCTTGAGGCACTGTGAAAAGTTTTGTGATTACTCTTGAAGGACCCCTGAAAATTAAAATGGAGGTCTGGCTAAAGGGTAGTGGCCGTTTACCGACCCTTTAATTTTTTTAACTAAAAAAATGTTTTTGAAAAAGAATTCAAAATGTTTTTGGGGCATTTTGAAATTTTCCACAAGAAACTACCCAAAACTTGATCAGCTCTTGGGCAAATCGTAAAAAAAAACACTGAACAACACTCGTGAAACACTATAATTTTATCATAACATCAACTTCCTGCTCCCATCTCCGTAATTTGCGCTAATCATAGCACATTAGGTAATTTACAATCAAAACCGCCTTCACCAAAAAACGTTATTTCAAATCATTCGAAACGAAATTAGTGTTGGAGCCTCGTGTAATCCGTCCCAAGGCCGCGGCCGCCGGCCGGTGCTTGGAGAAATAAACGTTTTTTGCGCTGAGCAGGCCACCAAGGCAATTATCCTACAACAATGCGACAGAGTTCCATTGAAAAAAGCCTTTTGAAACGCGCAGCCGACCGAAATGAACGAATGTCTTGGAGAGAATATCGAGTTTTTAGTTGAAGATTTTGTTTATAGGTAGATTATTTTATAGGTAGGTACCCTTTCTAACCATTTATTTTACTACTATTATAAAAATTATATTTACTAAATAATTTGCATTCATAAAATCATGTTCCCATTGTAATAATTGGGAGTCGAGTTTTGTTGTAATCAGTTGTTAAATCAAGTCTCGAAAACTTTGAAAGGCGAATCGTTAGCCTCAAAAAGTACTTCAATTTATGTGTTATTGTAGCTTATGTTAAGTGCATTTTGATATGTGTTATTTTGTTTGAAAACGAACTACTATTATAAATGCGAAATGGATGGATGGATGTTTGTTACTCAGTCACGCCAGAACGGCTGAATGGATCTAGATGAAATTTGGCACAGATATAGATTATAGTCTGGAATAGCATATAAAAAAAAAACTAACATATTTATGGACCTAGTCTGAATTAAAGTTTTATTTACTTATTTATTTTTATTTATTTATAGGCTACTTTTTATCCCGTAGAAATGTACGGTTCCCGTGGGATAATTTCCGTCATTCACGCGGGCCAAGCCGCAGGCAAAAGCTAGTTTGATATACCTAAGCACGCCTATGAAGTTCCTTATTTATTGACAGGCAATCATCATAGACGAAAAAATGCAATACTTCATATAGATGCTAAAGTAAAATAAATGGTTGAAAATATTATCTAAGATGCCTGGGCCGCACACATCGCGATGACATTCGGGCGATAAACTTCGTCTTCGGTCTACAGCGAAGCTGCGCGGCCACATAGTGCGTGTTGTCAAGTTTATCGCGATGTACGAGCGATGTACAAACGAATAAAACAAAATGGACGCCGCGGTTGCTCTGTATTTTATGGCAGCAAATAATTATTTTTTACAATTATGTCATGTAAAAAACAAATTAAAAGCAAGAAAAAGGAGGAATTTGATGATAACTATTCACAAATCAAGAACTATATTAGCTATATTATGCACTGTAGTTTAACTTAACACGTCCACTACGCACGAAGGGTGGGGGCCGACTGAAGTGTGGCCGCGCAAGCGAAGTTCATCGCGATAAAACGCTTTGATCTGCGAGAGTTTACCGACAGCGGAGCGAAGTCGTTGCGACTACGCACGAAGCTCCGAAGTATACGCGAATACTTGGCTACATACATCGCGATTACGCGAATCTTCGGGTTATCGCGATGTGTGCGGCCTAGGCAAGATAATAATTCTTGTAAGGCAATAAATTATTAGGACGGGCGTCTAACTAGATAATCGATAAACTCGTAAAAACTTTTTTACAAAAGCTAACAACCGACTTCCAAAAAAAACATTACAAATTGAAAAATAACTTTAATTTCGCAAGTCGGTGTCTTTGGTTTTGTAATTTCGGTTTTTGACACCGACTTCCGTAATTAAAGTTAGTATTCACTTTTTAGATTTTTTTTTTGGAAGTCGGTTGTTAGTTTTTGTAAAAAAGCTCACAAATTCGAATACCCCACCTGCAAAATAAATTAGAATATCATCCACATAAAAAGTGGGAAAAAATACGTAGAACTCAAAAACTACCCAAGCGGAGCTAATTTTTACATGAGAGTGGGACCAACTTCGTGGTATACTCTGTAACTCTGTAAAAAATTAAGCGTGGTCATAATAGTACATTATGATATAAGTGCGGTAAGTTGAAAATTACAGCCGAGGCGATATTGCTAGCCCGAGCCGTAGGCGAGGGCTACAAGAAAGCAGAGGCTGTAATTATCAAAGCGCACGTATGTCATACGACGTTTTATAACATATTTGCGAGGAAATAAATAAAACTCGGACTTTCTTAAACGAATAAATCTTTAAAAACACACTTTCTGAAAATGAATTTGCATCTTTGCTTGTTTTCCATACGATGAAATTTTGATCCGCTTGTAAGTATCTATCGGTCGATTTTTCGGGCAAGAGGCTTAGAGTACCCTTTTTCGTTGCCTCTGAGACTTCTGGCGGTGTCGAATGAATAAATTCATCATTACTTGACGACATTTTCAAATAAAAACAATACAGCGAAAAGGAAAAGCGCGCGGAATAATTTTTACTTGTTCACAAATTAGCGGTGCGCACGCGTCAGCGCTTTTTTTTTAAAGGCAAAGGCACATAAACAGCCAGTATTATTAAAGTAAATTAATATTTTTTTGTTTTTGTCACAGATAAATTGGATAGGTTGTAATTTATTGCCAAAATTAATTAAATCAAAGAATTAAATGTTTAACATTTAATTCTTTAATTTTATTTTATCCCAAAGTTAATTTTATTCATAAAATGTTGACCACTTTTCTTACATAAAAACTCTTTGCTTTGCTTTCTTTGCTTTTTTTTCTTAAGATTTAAAAAAGTACCGTTGGTTTTAGACGGAGCATGATAAACCGTACGTGTTACCTTATTAGAAAGAAACTCGTGCGTTTTACTTTACGATTACGCACAAGTACGTAATGACATACATTACGATATTGAAATTGGTGAAATAAGAGGCCCTTTACGAGCAAATGTGTTATAAAAAAATTTACGTGTCGACTTCAGAGTTCAGAACCTCCTCCTTTTTTTTTCGTCGGTTAAAAATAAGAACGATAGGAGTTATACAGATTAGTAGGTACTTATTACTAGTTTAAGGCGAAAGCGCCAGTGTAGCCCGTACCACCTAATCTAATAAGTTCAGTCTTAGATATACCTATATGGAAAAGATATATGGAAACTTCTAACTTAGGTTTCTCTCTATGAAGGTTGATGCGCCAGGGTAGCCCTCGAAATTCATAATTTCTTACGTTTTTTGCAATTTGTAGGTCAGTGTGAGCTTGTATGTTGATTAAAATATGATTCGCGGCCGTAGCTAATATGGCTTTACAGAATTATAATCATTAGAATCAGCAATACAATTCCATAAGTTAGCATTTACATCAAACCTCATGATTTCATGAAATCGCTACATTTGAGGTAAATGCTAACTTATGGAGTTGTATTGGTGATTCCAATGATTATAATTCTGTAAAGCCATATTAGCTACGGCCGCGAATCATATTTTAATCAATATACAAGCTGACACTGACCTACAAATTGCAAAAAACGTAAGAAATTTTGAATTTCGCGGGCTACCCTGGCGCATCAACCTTAATAGAGAGAAACCTAAGTTAGAAGTTTCCATATATCTTTTCCATATAGGTATATCTAAGACTGAACTTATTAGATTAGGTGGTACGGTCAGCAACAGAAGTCGGTTAACACTGCTACTTTTTGACATTATTGACATCATCTAAATTAACACAAAACGATACGACAACCTGCTTTTTAGCATTTCATTTATTAGATACTAGCTTTTGCCCGCGGCTTCGCCCGCGTTTATTATACCTACCTAAAAACATTCCTCTTGAATCACTCTATCTATTAAAAAAAACCGCATCAAATTCGGTTGCGTGGTTTTAAAGATCTAAGCATACATAGGGACAGACAGACAGCGGAGCGACTTTGTTTTATAATATGTAGTGAAGAGTTAATTTTCTTTAAAATGTACATCTGTTCCGATTTTAATGAAGTATTTTTCTCAATAAATAAGATATAGAAAACTCAAGAGTTAATCGACTGTTGTTGCTGACTATATACGAAAAAAGTTTTTATATTTAAGTAATTAAATGCTTTCTTGTCGCTGTGAAACCTAGCAGTTATCCGTAACCAGTTAAAATATCATCATTACCTTACTACATTGTGTGCCTAACAGGAAATATGAAACTTGAGCTGCGAAGAACTATAGACACTTTATATCCATTACATGCTACAGGGAATTTAATAGGTAGATAGTCTATCTAGGTAGCTAACTACCGTGTGAGGTGGATAGCAGCCGCCAGTATTAAGTTACAGCAATGAACTTAAGGCGCGGTATTAGCTCAATATTCACAAAAATTGGTTTCTTGGATTGTCCAGTATGACGTAACGCAATGAAATTATCCGACGCAAAAAATACAGTGGACAGAAAAGGGTTTAAAGAAAAATTTTAACCGAATATAATAGTAAAAACTAGTTTGATATTCCCAATAAAAAATTTGGAAGTTGCTCCACAAAAATAATCTTTGGCGTCGAACATTTCTGTATTTTCAACGATAACGACATTCTTTTTTTTAAGAATTTAATAGAATTAGCATTTTTTTTAAACTTTAACCAGACAATTATTTAATGTATTGCGTATATTCTGAATAACCTAAAGAAAACCCGGAAAATAAATGCACATTCACAGCTTAGTCACATCTCGGCAACATAAATATTATTTTCAATTTTCCTTATTTCAAGCCAGCTAATTGTGACAATAGATTACGTGGTTGTGTGCCCTTTAAAATCTTAGTCAGTCCGTGCCTTAAGGCGCCGATTTCCTGAAAACGATCAAAAAGGTGGTTTTTTAAAGCTGTGTATCTCATAAACCGTAAATAATTTTGACATGTAAAAAAAATACGATATTTTCAAGTCCTTTTCGCATACAGTGATGGAAGCCAAAACATAATTAAACATACTTACTTTAATGCACCAAAAAAATCTTTAAACATACCTCCTAATAATCTTTAAAAGCTGTTTATCCCTTCATTAACAATTATAATTATAATTAAAAATATACCATGAAATGTCAAATTCCAAACTGCATCCAGTGATGGATTACTTTTTATTAAATAGTTAATTTCTAATTTTATACGATTTTATTTGCACTTTCTCTATATCTTCTATCTCGTGCGTCATGCTAGACAGCCATAAAGCCATTTCACTTACATACCGAGCTAAACCAAGCTTGGAACCAGGGCCTTAACCTGAGAATTGCGCTAAGTAAATTCTTTGTGCTCGGACATAACTTACTGCGAAATATCGCCTTGTAATTTGCGACATTTGCGCTTTCGTAATTACCTAACGGTTTCTTAAAAAATAAGTAAGTAGACATCTGCTAAAAGTACGTAATTGACTTGCGATATTACGATTATACAGATTTCATAAAACTTCATTGGTCTGACTATTAAACGAAATCTAAAAATACTTCGCAGTCATCTCAATTTTCGGCGTCGAGCCCTTTTTAAGCTTTCGGCCTTTTGATTTGATTGCGTGACATCCGTTCAGGTTTCAACAAAAACAAGTCTCTCCGGCGACCTTGCTATTGTCTCTCAACCTGTCATTTGCTGCCTTTTTGCCCCACAACACAACCCATGCCTCCAGGCAGAATACTGCCCTTTGTGAACGCTTCGCTACGGCTAAATAAAATAACTTTTATGATCGGCAAATTATATTTCATTGAAAGAGAGTTATTTCTATTTTGTTTATTTTATTATTTGGAAACAAAACTTCGCCCTAAAACATGCTACCTACTTTTAAACATGTCCTAATATTGTTTTTTTTCTGGTTATTTCAGATGGTATCGTTCACGGGCATTCTGTCAAGCGAGTGCTCAGTCCACGCTCGCTTTCTGCTGTGCTCTGCCTTCGCTCCACTATGCTCCGAGGAGGTCTCCGGCTCCGTCAGCGCCTGCAGAGCACTTTGCGAGTCCGTCGTGGACGACTGCAGGGATCATCTGAAGCAAATGCTGCCGACAATAGTCCTCGACTGTCGCGCCTTCCCTCTTCGAGCTGATCGTAGACTGTGCATGCGACCACCAAACGCTAGCGAGTCGGAACCTGAACCACTCCCGGCATCTCGCTGGCCGTTCCATGACCATGACATAAGGGAACATGGATGTCCTCCTGCTCATACAAGGGCACCTACCGGAGAATGCTGGCCTGCATGTGGACAACACGCAAGATACAGTCAAGGTGACAAGAGAAAAGCAGAAATCTGGATGAACACATTAGCGTGGTTCTCTTTACTGTCAACCTCGTTCGCGCTGCTCACATTCTGCGCGGAACCTTCGCGCTACAGGTACCCTGAACGGCCTGTAGTTTGGATGGCAGCGTGTCACGCGATTGTCGCACTAGCGCACGTCACTCGAGGCTGGTTGGGAGCTAAGATGGTGACTTGCTCTGGTACCACGTTAGCCGTGGATGGCTTAGCATCACCAACCTGTGTTGCATTCTTCTCTCTCACTTACTACTTCACGTTGGCGGCAGACGCGTGGTTCGCAAACGCTTGCGTCGCGTGGTACCTAACTGCGGCCAGTGAATGGTCTACCGAAGCCTTAGAAAGGGCAGCGGCGTACCTCCACGCTGTGTCCTGGGGCTGGGCAGGCGCATGGACTGCCGCTGCCTTAGCCCTTAGAAGAGTTACAGCTGACGAGTTGACTGGAACTTGTGGAATATCTGACGCGGCTGCTGCAGCGTTGGTTGGAGTGCCTAGAGGTGCTTTACTGGTTACGTCAGTGGCTCTTGCGATCGGAGCGTGTCCTGGCATCATGAGAGTGCGACGCGCTTTAGACTCGCGAGGTGCTAAGAGGGTTGGACGGCTGGCAGCACGCGCAGCGGCGGCTGGTCTGCTATACTTTATTTTGGCTGCTCTGGGAACTGGAGCGAGAGTTTTAGAAGCTCGAATGAGGGAGTCTCGAAGTGGCCTGGCCTTGCTTGTTGCGTTAGACGCCGGGAAGGTGGAGGAAGGTGCTGGATCGAGTGGATTGTCAGTGTGTTTGGGGCTGTCGTGTGGTATCGCGGCGGGGGCTTGGGCATGGTCACGAAAATCTGCGGCAGTATGGCGTAGGGCATTATGTCCCCCTCGTAAAGCCCCTTGCTGTGCCCCCCCACTCCTCCGCTCCCCCCATCCCTATTACAAGAGACCTTTACACGTGTCGCGTGTATGATGTGAGACGAGCTGATAAAGACTCAGTAATTAAATTTAGTGTAGGTATGTAAAGTGCCTGATTATGCCTTCTGTGAAGGTACTCTCGATATATTTTGTAGAAATGTGTAAATCTCGATATATTTTGTAGAAATGTGTAAATAATGTAAATTTTATTAATATACTGTTGTTTTTATATCATTTACTTTGTTTTACTGTGTGTTCCATGATGATGAGGGGAAAAATGTCAACATATCAAATTAGATTGTGGGTTCGATTCCCAAAGGTCGTCTACCCTGCAGCAGGTATCGTGAATCATAAGGCGGCAATACACGTGCCTGTTGCTCGTACAAAACTATGCAAGTAGCTGGCATGCCATTGTGACATTCACCAATCAGAAGTTGTTATGTCACACGGCATGCCAGCTACTTGCATACTTTTGTACCAGCGTCAGACATGTGTTTTCGGCCTTAAGAAAAATAAAGTACCTACAGTCACGAACATAAATACGTTACACTTAAGCAAAAATCAAAAGATTTTCTCGTGAAATAAGGATTGCAACTTTACGAAAATACCTATTTCATAATAAATAGTATGATTTCGGGAATACAGTGTTCGTGAAACTATAAAATTTCTATCAATACTTTAGGAGCTAATTAATACGGAGGAGGTCGTGGCTAATTAATAACAGCCGCAAGGGTCGATCCCTCAGGTTAAGATCTGTAATTAAAATTAGGCTGATAAAACCGTAATTTTTGTAGATATAAAAAAACGCCGTCATCGCCAACCCTGGTGAAGAAGAAATGGCGCAATTCATTTTTTAAGCTACGCTTGCCGGGGTTGATGTGTGGCTGACACTGGCTTGGCCACCATCAGGGATTTTGCTTTTGATAATACGAAGATTTAGTCGAAATTTGTCGCCAAATATCACAATTTGTCGGTCACTGGTTCAAAAGTTTTATGGAGTCATTGGTGGCCGATCTGGAGTCTCCCCAGCTTGGCTACCTTTATATCTCAAAAACTAGGGCACCTAGCGAAGATCTGTTTTCTCCCAGATTTAGTCGCTAATTAGTTGAAATTAGTCGCCAAGTCACAGATTTAGTCGGGTCTTAGTTTAGAAGATATAATGAGTTCAATTTTTAAGTATAGTTCAAGAGCTAGATTGAAGAGTTTACGATAAAATCTTTGATCTAGCTCTTGGTCTATACTTAAAAATTGAACTCATTATATCTTCTAAACTAAGACCCGACTAAATCTGTGACTTGGCGACTAATTTCAACTAAATCTGGGAGAAAACAGATCTTCGCTAGGTGCCCTAGTTTTTGAGATATAAAGGTGGCCAAGCTGGGGAAACTCTCTCCAGATCGGCCACCAATGACCCCTTATAACTTTTGAACCAGTGACCGACAAATTCTGATATTTGGCGACAAATTTCGACTAATTAACGACTAAATCTTTGTGTTATCAAAAGTAAAATCCCTGATGGTGGCCAAGCCAGTGTCAGCCACACGGGGTTGATCCGTGGGTTTGTAGTTGGGAAAAGGCTAGGCAGATTGATTGACTTAAGGAGATAATTGCTTTTGAATCTTGCGTAAGTGTAAGTTATTTATAGGTCTTGTGACTGTAACTACAATCGCGAGCAATCAAATCGACTCACAACCCCATACATTCCGTGCATACAAATGTTTTTTTTTTCAAAAAGGTGTTTCCCATTTATGAAAACCTTTTTTTATGTTTACGATGTTACATACGGCTACGAAAATCCTATACAATGCGAGATCAGCTTATACTGGAAATGTAAAGCTTGATATGAAGCCGTATGCACCATAAGTATTAAAATCGGTTTACTTATTTTCGAGTAATAATATAACTATTTGAGTCGTAATGCGTGTTTAGGAGTTGAGTTGATTTGGTTGCTCGCGAGTGTATAATAAAACCAGCAGCATCTTCAAATGAACTGACAGCAAACATGATCATTGGTTGGTTGAAGCTGTCGATAAGACTTTTACGAGTACTCATATACGTAAGTAAGCAAAGACTAAGCTTGGGAAGAAGATCAGCAGTGCGATTCTGTAACCATCTCACCGTGAAAACTTAGGTGAAGTGAGTGTGGAGTGAGCTGTCAATAGTGTCAATAGGGATGATGCCTGGGTAAAAAAAAAGAAATTCTATTTAGTCCGTCAGTCAGATAATAAAAAAATATTAGACACGTATTTTTTGCTTTATCATATTAATAAAAAATACTTAGCTATCACGCATAAGGCCGCGTTTCCACTGACGCGGAGCTGGGCGGAGCGGAGCGGAGACGTGCAGGAATCGTCCAATTAAAGACGAGACAAGAGACGCGATGAGGATTACAACCATTATGATTGGTCGATCCTGCACGTCTCCGCTCCGCTCCGCGTCAGTGGAAACGCACCCTTAAAACTGGGGAGTGGGGGCTCGCTACGTCACTGTACGTATAAAACCTAGCTACGCGTGACGTCATGCCATATTTTAACTCAATGTATCGCCGTAATTTTTTGATTACGTAAAAAAAGAAAAAATACGTGTCCAATATTTTTTAATAATCTCTATGACGGACAAAAAATAAATTTTTAGTCATCATCCCTATTCCTAGCAAAAACAAACTCACTTCACCTAAGATTTCACGGTGAGATTTTTACAGAATCGACCGGCTGAAGACAAGATGATTCAGAAATAAAATCCTTGTATTATGTTAAACACGTTTTATTAATAAATTGTTAAACATTATATTACACTGATACAATAGTTAGTATATATGACTCTCTATACAAAACAAAATGTAGATAATTACACAATTTACAATATAATATGTTCCCTCAAGTCCGACACTTAGCCACCCTGAAGCATTTCGATTTCTTCTACATCTACAGTACCTGGACGAAAATATGGCACAAAGAGTTAGCCCGTAATACACATGCCCGTAGCTGGTACAAGACTATGCGAGTAGCTGGCATGCCATTACGACATTGACCAATCAGAAGTTGTTATGTCACACGGCATGCAAACGACTTGCATAGTTTTGTGCAAACTATAGGCATGTGTATTTTCGCCCTTATGTATAGATAGTGCAATCCACAAAGACGCGCCCCACTACTCCTCCCAACCGCCGCACACATACAGGGTGTAAGGGACAGCCCGCCGCAAACTCACAGGGTGCATTCAGCTCCTCATTTTGAATCATATTCCACCGGAAATTTTCTCAGGAAAATTTTCATTTTTTCAAAAAAAAATTCAGTTTCATTTTCATTATTTCAATGTAAAATTGCATTGTGTGTTCGCAGCACTCCATTTTTGTAAAAAAAACTGCAAACAAAAACAGCAAAAAAAAAAAACCAGCAATGGATGTTGAAATACTCTAACCAACGATGCGTGAAATCAGCTGTTCACTTTCTGCCTAGCTACAGAGTTCATCGAACTCACCGCATACCTATTACCTACCCCTCCCAACCAGTAATAGACGCTCCGATTTGTGCACAAAAACACAAACAAATCAGGTGTATTGCATTCCCTTAACGTTCCTGAAAAAATTTCATGTACCGGTCATCTTAGTATGACATACTGAATATTCACCCTATCAGTTTGCGGAGGGCTGTCCCTTACACCCTGTATACTATAAACGGTTAGGAGGAGTAGTGGGGCGCGTCTTCGTGGATTGCACTATCTATAAAGACAACAAAAGAGATATCTAGGCAGGACACACTGACATATTTGTATGTGTACGGCTTCATGTTCAATTTTATATACAGGGTGTAAGTGTAAACAGTGGCAATCTTTGAAGGGGTCATTGTACTCGTCATTATGAACAACTTTTACTATGGGACCAAACCTGAAATCGCGAAAAAAAAAACAGCTGTTCCCTACATTTTCACGAATTATGCGAACATAAATGTACTGAACAGCTGATTTTTTTATCGAGATTTCAGGTTTGGTCCCCTAGTAAAAGTTGTTCATAATGATGAGTGCAATGACCCCTTAAAAGATTGCCACTGTTTACACTTACACCCTGTATATTACTTTGTTTTTGCAATAGTCACACGAATTTGAACATGAAGCAATACACATACAAATATATTAGTATGTCCTGCCTAGATATCTCTTTTGCTGTCCGTACATTGGCGTGCAAGCTACTTGCATAGTTTTGTACAAGCTACAGGCATGTGTATTACGGGCTGAGAAATTTCGGCCTTGTCTGTCTCTTCCTAACGCTCGATGTTTCATATTTAGCTCAGGTACTGTATTGTATTTAGATCTAAGAATATAAAGATTATGGAAGAAGGAACAAAATAACTTATGAAATATGAACTTATTGTAATAAGCTGTGAATTCGGCAACAAGTTATCTAAGATATTGGTAACGTTTGTAAATTACATTCAAGTAGGCATTCGCATGATCATCGGAAGGATAAAATAGCGTCAACCTACCTCAAATGGCTTAGCATGATCCTCCGTTATGTTGAAAATACTGCAGAATTAATTTTGAAATAAATATACGGTAAAATTGAGGATTAATATAAATACTATGTTTGACGAAATCACGATTCCATAAATTTGTCTCAATAGAAAAAAAATCTAACGTTACCTCCAAACCGACCAACTGCCTGTCGGACCACGCACAATGAAGGGTTCCGTAGTTTATTTATCCTAAGAAAAAAACTTAAAATGGTACTTGAAAAACATGTTCTACCATACATTCCAACTGCAAATGTTAATTTGTATGCACAATTTTGAGAGATTTACAATGTTGTTAAGGTTTTCCTGTAATCTTTAGGTAGGTATAGAACTTTCATCCTGCATTTTTTTCAAAATTTTAGGCTCAGTAGTTTCAGAGATAAGGGAAGGAAATGGTCAATTTTCGTCAATTTTCTTAAATAACTTTTAAAAAAAATATTTTAAAATTATAAAAAACAATCCATTTGAGACCCTTATTTGATATGTCACACGGTACAGTTTGCAAAAGTGACCCCCATATTCAAAATGAATTTATTTACATTACACGTCCGTGTTTGGGTCACAGAAATTCATATGTGTAACAATACTGTCGCCTAGAGAACACACAGCTTTAAATAAATATAAAAATATATTGGCCTGGAATGTAATACATAAAACAATAATTCTAAAATAAATAAAATAACCCATTTGCTGTTTAATTAGGCCGATATTTTTAACATTATTATCACTTGCAATCACCATTTTAAATTCGATTTAAATAAAGACTTAAAACCAAACGAAAACATAGAATGTGGTAGCCCTAATAGTAAAAACGGACTTTATAATAAGGTGACAGGGCTCATAATTCCGTGAAAGTGAAGATATAATTTCATAAAATTGTATTTTATTTTTAACAAAGATAAATGTAATTTTTCTAACTAGGCTGTATAGTTAGACCAGAAACTTTTTGATACGTTATTTTATTATCTCACAAATTGACGGTCTATCCTAGGGAAAAATATCAGTTATATTTTGACCGAGACCACTGTACCGGAGGCCGGGACACTGTGAGCATTGACGAATGAGCGACCTATACTGCCTCCAGTCTCGCCGCGCACATTCCTTAAGCGCGGTACAGCGGTATCGGTCAAGCTATAATAAAAGTTCTAATGGACCAATTACATTGCTCCATTTAAGAAACTTAAAACGTAATTTTACATTGTTTGCAACTGTCATTAAATACCTATCTAATAGTTGATTTGCAATTCCAAATTAAGACACAACATCCTCAAAAATCCTAAGGCTTCTTGTACATGACGGCGCGGAGCCGCATACTCGTTGCTTTACTATACAACTCGGTCTCAATGCGGTGTACACGCGGCTCCGGCGTCGTGTACAGGAAACTTTAGTTTTCCATACAATTCTGGTCTAACTACCCACTTAAAATTTAAATCTACAACCACGTTCCCATATCGCGGTCTAGCTATCCTTCTTGCGTGGACATCAATGTGTCAAAGACCTCAGACCCAGGTCCAATAGCTTCACTCCCAGACCCAAAATAGCTCGAAAAGTTAAATATCCCCGATTCCTGTCTCACATTGTCACTAGAAACGAATTGAGCTCTATTGTTACTATGCATAGGGGTGGCATTTGCACTGTAGGATTTTTTATCAAGGACGGCTAACAAAGGATTTTGGAGTTCATCTTTTGTTGGCTTCGGGTCTTCGGGTTCATATAATGTAGCTTCTTTAGTGACGTCTTTAATTTCGCTATATGGGTTCGAGAGATAATCGGCATATAACTCGCTGTGTTCGATTTTAGTTTCAGGAAGTATAACATTGTCATTATAATGTCTGTTTATTAAGTTTTGGGTGGTTTCTGACCGTGTAATGTCCGGTTGGTTTAAGTCCAGGTTTCTGTAAGGGTTGGTCGGTGGTAGTATGGTAGTTGGTTGGGTGATGTCTGGTCTCTGGTCCATGCGGATGAGGTCTGGTCTGGTCGGCTGTGGTTCAACGTTCTGTGGGTACAGCATCATTTGTGGTTGGATCGACATGCCAATGGGGGTTGATATCATCTGTAACAGAGAATTTTAAGTAAATATGAGGTACTGATAGGTTATACGATTTTACAAGTGCCTACCAAGTGAGTTTTAATAAAAAAATTAAGATATGATGAAGACATTCACATATGCCTTAACCTGGGTCAAATAAATTTATTGTCTTTCTTCTTTATTACAAAATTCTTAGTGCAAAGCATAAGTATAATCAGCCTACACTGTTCCCACTGTTGGGACACAGGCCTCCTCTCTGTGAGAGGGAGTGGGCCGTAATCTACCACGCGGGCCCACTGCGGGTTGGTAAGTGTCACATGTCTTCGAAGTTCTGGTTCTAGAATGCCGGTTTCCTCACGATGTTTTCCTTCACCGTTTTGAGAGCAGTGGTGATGAAAATCCTTAGTGAGTCACTGTCAAAGCAGATATTTTAAAAACATAACCCTTCCTTGGCAGTCGGGTAATAAGGCCATTTACGGGGTACTTTAAAATAGTCAAGAAGTCGTCGGCCATTTATAAAACAAAATGCTATAGTTGTCAAAAATGTTGTAGTGCTTCAAGAACTCAATAGTATTTATAAAATAAATCTCCATATAATTTATAAGACACCAACCTCATTCAAAGGCTGCAGCAGCACTGACGAGGTCAACCCAGCTTGATCATACAAAGAATTCCTAATCGGCACCATTCCACTTATTGGCGTAGGCGCCACCAACGTTGGGGCATTAGCGACCAACGGCGGCGTCTGCGCAATATTCACGGGGGAACTGGCCAATGTTTGTGTCAGTATTGGTGATGGTATTTGTGTGGGGAGGGTAGGAGAAGGGATAGGTACTAAGGTGGGCGTACTGGTGGGTTCGGGCGGGACGAGGGTGGGCAGCGGTGATGGTAGAGATTGCTGCATGTGGCTTGGTAGACTGGCTGGCGGCTTGGCGTTGTCTTTCACTGGAACAAATATATGTTACGTTAGGTTTTGTCAGTCAGAGGATTAAGGCTACGTGCTTTTAACATATCCTATAAACTAATACTATAAATGCGAAAGTGAGTTTGTTTGTTTGTTACGCTTTCACGCTAACACGGCTGAACGGATTTGGATGATATTTGGCACATGGGTAGACCATGACTTGGAGAAGAATTTTCATCCTGGATCGCAAACGATTTCGTGGGCAACACCTAGTTATAAATATGATAAACAATAATCAGCCTATAATGTTCCCACTGCTGGGACACAGACCTCCTCTCGGTGAGAGGGAATGGTGCGGGTTGATAGATGTCACATGTCTTCGAATTTTTGGTTCTAGACATGCCGGTTTCCTCACGATGTTTTCCTTCACCGTTTTGAGTGCAGTGGTGGTGAAATATCTCAAAACTGTAGTTATAAATAATAATAATAAATATATATGCGCCTAAAGAAGTTTTCACTTAATTTTGAAGTGAAAACATATTTACGCGCGTTGAGTGAAAAATTATTTTCAAAGGTATTGCAATGTTAGATGCCTGTACTAAGATAAACCTGTATCACAGGCTCATAAAATGTAGGACAACAAAATTCATAACAATAATTAACATTAGAAGACTTGAAATAGTCATTAAATTAATGTATACGTTCAACCTAGTTCATTTAAACACAATTTACCTTAAATATTAACAGTTTATATTTTTACTATATTAGGTCTACAAAACTCTATTAAAGTAATTAAGGCTTACCTTGAGGGAACAGTTCTTCTTTCAAGTTAGGCAAGAATTCGTTGATCTTGTCCCAAGTGATGTACCATAGATCGTTGTAGCCATCTCCGTTGCTGAATATCTGAAATATCAACAAATTAATATCATAAGCAAAACAAAATTCGTGATCTAGCCTAGCCTACCCACTTTATGGAACAGTAATTAGTTTCCTATCAGTTCATAGTAATATTTTGTGTACAAGCCGTGTATAAGTGGCTAGGCGCCGCGTCGAGCGCCGATAAAAAATGTACGGGGACAATCAAGCAGTCGAACAAAAATCGCGGGGGAAAGCAAGGTCAGATAGGCAGTCGCTCCATGTAAAATACTGGTATTCAGCTGTATCCGGTTAGACTGGAAGCCGACCCCAACATTGCTGGGAAAAGCCTAGCCTATGATAATATGTGAGACAACGAGGTTAGCATTTATTTGAGCCTTGCTGTTAAATATGTTACAATTTTAACATTCATCCGATAATAAAGTTAACCGAATTTCGCAATATCCTTGCACTAACTGAACTAGTCGAAGTTAGCACTAAGCTAATAGTTAATTTGGGCTGTTGTTGTTTGTTCTATTTTCACGTGTCTGTTAACTAAAGTTATCTGGTCGGTTTGCACGTTAAGACGGAGATATATGCCAACAGCCTTGAGTGTATAGCTTGCGTGTTCTGTGCTGAGCTCACGCAACGCGTCGTACGTCCACCCAGTAATAGGACTCGCCCATCAAGGAGCGCTGTCCCAAATTAGACGCATTATTAATTTATTATACATAAAACAAAAGGTATTATATTAAAACACGTATACTAAAATATATATAGTTAAATTATCTTTAAAATGGCGAAGGTTTCACAAAAATAAGCTTGATAGTTTTTGCGTGATTCTCAGTTTTTTAACCGCGTTAGACATTACAAATTTATTACACCATGTAATATAAACATAATCTAAAATATTCACATATTAAGTTATTAAGAAAATACTCTAATATCACATATATTTTTTCCAATTACTCGTAGACATGATCTTCAGTTCACTAAAAGTCGGTTATCGTCGCCATAACTAGCCAATATTTTATTACGGCATAACCCTGGTGTCAGTATGAAAGATTATATGGCTGGAGAGGGGAGCGACTAAAATTAATCCCATAGTTATGCTGGCTTTAATAAGTGCCTTTTATGTGCCCATTTGAAATAACTTATTTGACTTTGACTACTGAGATGACTAATACAGAGTATTAAGGCGTGGTGTTAGCTCAACAATCACAAAAATTGGTTTCTTGGATTGTCGAGTATGACGTAACGCAATGAAACTATCCGACGCAAAAAATACAGTGGACAGAGAAGGGTTTAAAGAAAAATGTTAACCGAATAGAATAGTAAAAAATCGTTTGATATTCCCAATAAAAAATTTGGAAGTTGCTCCACAAAAATAAACTTTCACGTTGAACATCTCTGTATTTTCAGGGATAGCGACATTAATTTTTTTTAATAGAATTAGCATTTTTTTTAAACTTTAACCGGATAATTATTTAATTTATTTTGTATATTCTGAATAATCTAAAGAACACCCGGAAAAAAAATGCACATTCGCAGCTTAGTCACATCTCGGCAACACAAATATTGTTTTAAATTTTCAACCTTATTTCAAGACAGCTAATGGTGACAATAGATTACGCAGTTGTGTGCCGTTTAAAATCGTAGTCAGTCCGCGTCTTAAAAAAGAAATTTTGCGCCGACCCCAAATAAAATGAGATAAGACGATAAGAACAAGAGAATTACAATAAAGTACCACAGATACCAAAGAAGAAAACAACTCACCCTGACAGAGTCCATGACCAGTATCATGTTCTTGAGCGACTCCAGCGCCGCCTCAGTGAGCGGGTCGTCAGGTGACGCCGACACCAGCGCACGCGCAACGTCCACCACGCGCACCCACAGGGCTCCGAAGGTGGGCCGGGGGGATAGGGCTGATAGATGCTGCAGGAATACCTAAGGGTGGAACAGAAAAAAAAATCAATAAAAAAAATCATAAACAAGGTTTTGAGAGAACACGACAAGTTATAAACAAATTATAAATAAAATAATAATAAATAAAGATTTAATAAAAAGGAAAGAAAATGAAGAAGTAATAAAAAAATCTTTATAAATTAAATAAATAAATAAATAAATATCCTTGGACATGTCACACAACGCCATCTAGTCCCAAGCTAAGCAACCTAATGCTTGTGTTATGGTAACGAGATGGCTGATAAACTACATACATTTTTGTTGTATTTTTTTTTTTTTGTATATTATAGATAGAAAAACACCCAGAAAAAAATTATAAATTAAATAAATGTAATGAGGATATTATAATGATAGTGATATCATTATCTCATGATATTCATATGCAAAAACAAGATACCTACAACTACATAAAGTCAATACAAAGAGAAAAATACATGATAAATCAACTTTAATTCAATAAATGATGATTTCCGCTTCACACATTGAAGTTGAACATACAGAAAGACATATAATCTCAGTTAAGAATAATGACAGTCAGCAACTTAAATCTGGTTACACTTTTAAATTACATAAAACAATGGTGTTTACCATACAATAAAATAAAATAAAATAAAACTTGTTATCACAATTAGGGTGAATTTGACCAAACTTTTATACGCAGTATAATTCTTAACCTTCAATTAAATTTACTGACAGTTTCTCCATACAAAAACTGTCAGCCGTTAATTTTATACTACGGATAAAAGATATCCGACTTTGGTCAAATTAACACTTAGTTTAAAATATGTATAATTATCATATTTAAAACAAATTGTGTTAACCGACTTTTTTGTCTGACCGTACATAAAACAGTCTTAGAAACGTGCAAAATTATGAAATATTGATAAACAGTCAATCAAAAATCAACTTAGAGTACATAACGTTAAAGAAGATAATTCAAATTCAAGAACAAGAATTCAAGTACATATTGTGCATATATGTGTGCATGTAAAACGGTACAGGGATTGAGGGAGTATTTAAAGTTAAGCGCCTAAACTACCTCAAATGGCTTAGCATGATCCTCCGTTATGTCGAAAATACTGCAGCATTAATTTTGAAATAAATATATTATATGGTAAAGTTGTACTATTTTTACGAAAACACGACTCCGTAAAATTTTCTCGATAGAAAAAAAATTCAAACCACCAAACCGAACAATAAACCGCTGGTATTAAAAAAATACTTCAAATTAGATCATTAAACTTTGCACAAGTATAAAGCAGGTCTTATGTTTTTTTTATTTTTTTCAAATTACTTTATTATTTTCACCGTAAAAAGCAATTACCTAAACTATGGCCGCCCAGCACCGCACTCAGTCTCGCTCTCACTTAGTCTGCGAGCAGTAGGTATCGTGCGAGCGAGTTAAAAAGCTGAGATAATATAAGTTATAACATTTAAAACTTATTTCCGTAAAAAAACGTCAGAAAAAGTTGGTACTTTGACATTCAATATCTCAGTAACCAGAAGATTCCCAGGTATGGTACAGTATAAAATTAATTCGCAGCTTTGTTAAGCGTATTTTTACACACGTTATATATAATCGCAGTCAACAATTCGTTTCCTCAGCTCCAAAACATTTCCATCGTTGAGTAGTGAATGATTCACGGATTCAGCGCGTGTGTTGAAGAGCCACAGAGGGCCACATTATCCATGCTGCTTGTATATGATATACAACCAGAATGGATGGTGTGGCGGGCTCAGCATACCGCAGTCGGATTTTATTACGATAGGTTTTTATTACGGACGCTTTTAACGTTTACGTCTTCCTACATTGTTCTCACATGTATATTTGCAACATGAATGATGTAACCAATATTTTGTAACAATATTTTGATTTAAAAGAGTGTTCGTAGAGTTTCTTGCCCGTTCTTCTCCATAGGTACCTACTAGGTACTAGGTACCACTTTAGAATGGGCAACTATCTTCATCTTTCTGACTGACAATTCCAAAGTGCCTGTAATTGGTTTATTTGAAATAAATACTTTGAGTTTTAGTTTGAAACAAATTGTATTTAGGACCTTTTTATTGCAAATAGTCAATCAAAAATCAACTTAAATAACATAAAGAAAAAATAATAAATAAATAAATTAAACAATAAATATATATATACAGGGTGTCCCGTAAATAATGGATAATCTCTTAAGGGGTCATCGTACTCATCATTATGAACAACTTTTACTATGGGACCAAACCTGGAATCGCGAAAAAAAAATCAGCTGCTCCCTACATTTTGACGAGTTTGATGTAGATAAATGTACTGGTCAGCTGATTTTTTTCGCGATTTCAGGTTTGGTCCCATAGTAAAAGTTGTTCATAATGATGAGTACAATGACCCCTTAAGAGATTATCCATTATTTACGGGACACCCTGTATATATATATATTATATATATATATTATTATATATATATTATATATATTATATTTTATTTAATTATTTTATTATTTATTATTATTATTTATTATTTTTAATAAATAATAAATTGCCAAAAGAGCTAAGAAAATTACATAATAATTTATTTAAGCAGGGATTGAAAACTATGTTATGTCAAAGATGCTATTACTGTGTCTCAGATTTCTTAACAGACAAATTTTGACATTATGTATTATTTCACTTTTTGATTATATACATTACATTACATTTTGAATTTATTTAAAAATTTGTTTATGTAATTCTAATTGGACATCATGACATAAGTTTGCAATTATCTGACCAAAGCATTTATTTTGACATACATTTTTGTTAATTTAATTTTTTTTATTGATGACATTTTTAATTTATAATTTTTTGGCTACATTCACTATTTATTCATATTTGTACGCCGTCATCGGCAAAACATAGTGAACATTATGTTTTATTAACAACACGTGTTTTTTACACCACCTATGTTTTACAAATAAAACTTTGACTTTGACTTTGACTTTGAAAGCTAAATAAGATAATCGAGCAAGTGACAGTGAATGTAAATTGAACTCTGAATTCAAGTATAGTATAATCACAATCAACAAAATATTTGTCTTGACGGCTACAAATGTCTATAAAGGTCCTAAATACAAATCAAATTGTATTTAGGACGTTCTTATTGCAAATGTTCAATCAAAAATCAACTTAAATAACATAAAGCTAAAGAAGATAATCGAACAAGTGACAGTGAATGTAAATTGAACTCTGAATTCAAGTATAGTATAATCACAATCAACAAAATATTCGTCTTCTCGGCTACAAATGTCTATATCGTTGAGTAGTTGATACTCCACAGGATTCAGCGCGTTGAAGAGATACTGAGGGCCACACAAGCCATGCACTGAAGCGTCTGTCTCAGCGGACGCTTTTAACGTTCATCGTTCTCACATGTATAATTTCAATATGAATGATGTAACCAATATTTTGTAACCATATTTTGATTTAAAAGAGTGTCCGTGGAGTTTCTTGCCCGTTCTTCTCCATAGATCTACGTTTTGGAATGGGCAACTAGCTTCAACTTTCTGACTTACCTACTGACCGACTCTTTGACAATTCAAAAGTGCCTGTAATTGGTTTAATTGAAATAAATGCTTTGAGTTTGAGTTTGAGTTTGAGCGCATGGCTTGTGTAGCTCCCAGCAAACCGCAGTCCCGCGTCGTGGTGTGTGCAGAAGTGCAGGTCTTCAGCCCTCGCATGACGCGGCTCACTTTACATACACAGTTACATAATGCGAGGGATGGTGACCTACCATCTAGGGTGTCCTTCTTCTTAGCTATTTTCATACATAAAAAAATACATATAGAGATCATACAAGAAATAACTTCTTAAAAATAAAAGTGACTCTTGCGTGGCCTATCAAGCCTCTAAAGAGAGACTGTGACCAAACGGTCAATCAAAAATCAACTTATATAACATAAAGCTAAAGAAAATAATCGAACAAGTGACAGTGAATGTAAATTGAACTTTGAATTCAAGTATAGTATAATCACAATCAACAAAATATTCGTCTTCTCAGCTACAAATGTCTATAAAGGTCCTAAATACAAATCAAATTGTATTTAGGACGTTCTTATTGCAAATGTTCAATCAAAAATCAACTTAAATAACATAAAGCTAAAGAAGATAATCGAACAAGTGACAGTGAATGTAAATTGAACTCTGAATTCAAGTATAGTATAATCACAATCAACAAAATATTCGTCTTCTCGGCTACAAATGTCTATATCGTTGAGTAGTTGATACTCCACAGGATTCAGCGCGTTGAAGAGATACTGAGGGCCACACAAGCCATGCACTGAAGCGTTTGTCTCAGCGCATGGCTAGTGTAGCTCCCAGCAAACCGCAGTCCCGCGTCGTGGTGCGTGCAGAAGTGCAGCAGGGCTAACATGGCAAGCACGAGAAAACGAGATATCACGATTTATCGAAATTTGTCGTCGATTCTGACGTTATTATAATCCCTAACATGAGCGTTAAGCTCGAGTAAATTCGAAAAAGGCACTTTGACACTTCTCTATCTCGAGACGAGAGACCGATGTAGCAAGTTATTAAAAACAAATCATTTATATCATAGCAACATCGGCTTGAGGTTCCGTTTTATTTCACTCATTTTTCATTTTTTTGCATGGAATTGGTATGTACTATAATGATTTTACGTGCACCTCTTTTAATACCTATTTGTTTAGTTTTTCATAAATGTTTTTCATTGGTGCCGAATTTAAATACAAAATGACGGAAATGAAAATTAGTGGCAAATAATATACATACCTACTCACTTGATAACTTAACATAATCAGCCTATAATGTAGGTACTGCTCTAGGCATGCCGGTTTCCTCACGATGTTTTCCTTCACCGTTTTGAGAGCAGTGGTGATGATATAATTTACACAAAGTAAAGCGCCTGTCGGGGTTCGAACCTATGACCTACAACTCGTAAGTCAGGGCCGTTACCACTGGGCCTCCACTGCTACACTACACTCACTAGAGAATCACCACAAATGACAATGAACTAGAGATTTTAGTAATTATGTTGCGAAGGTTTGTTATTGCACTGTCATAACTCCCTCGATTTTGTTAATCACCATAATTGGCAAAGTGACTGGTTATTACCTACTGAAAGGGATGCTCATCTACGTTATAGTGTACCCCTCCGTCACAGTTTCTCTCGCGGCCGCCGAAAAGAACATCATTCCAATATAAATATAGTTTAAAACTAAGTATTTTCATTAATAATCATCATCATATCATTCTCCTGCCCTTAACCCAAAAAAACTTGGGGTTGGCACAACAATTTTCATTAGTAATATAATCACACTATATATAATACTATAAAGGCGAAAGTTTGTGAGTGCGTGTGTGCGTGTATTTGTATGTTGTTAGTAGGCATACACATAGGCTAGGTACTTTTTATCCCGGTCTACGCGGGTGCAACCGCGGGGCGCAGCTAGTGTAAAATAAAATTATGACTAAAGTACGTGAAATTATGAGACTTTAGTTCATTTTAGTTTTTTTTTTTGTATCATAATTTTGTCTACTCGTCTCGTCGTCAAAATCGAGGACGACTAAACGAGAGACGAATCGGGGATTTTCTCGTGTTTATTGTCAAAATTCTGTCAAAAGTCGAGTTATCTGAGGTGCCATGTTAGGGTTTGTCTTTCTCGACAACAAGTTTGACAGAACATTGTATGGCAGCGCTGTCAGAAAACGAGAAAAGCTTTGAACTGTCATAAAATTACTCGTGCGAGAGCGAGTAATTGTCGCGTGTGCTCATGTTAGGCCTGCAGGTCTTCAGACCTCGCATAACGCGGCTCACTTTACATACACAGTTACATAATACGAGGGATGGTGACCTACCATCTAGGGTGTCCTTCTTCTTAGCTATTTTCATACATAAAAAAATACATAATAGAGATCATACAAGAAATAACTTCTTAAAAATAAAAGTGACTCTTGCGTGGCCTATCAAGCCTCTAAAGAGAGACTGTGACCTCTGAGTTTGTTTCGGTGTTCCTTCTCAGAGTGGAAATGTTTGTACAAACCTACTTTCAGAAATAAATATAATTTATCATTTAGAACGTTCAACTTAATAAATTATAGTTTTAAAAAAAATAAAAACACGCTTAATTAAAATTAAACTGAACTAAAAAGTCATTACAAAAAAGTGTGCTTTCGAATTATAGAGTTAGTGTAAGAATGTCGTACAAAGCACCCCACGCTTTTCTTTTACAATGACATTAATTGACAAGGAAACCGAAACTTGGACATGGTGGCCGTTTCTCAGGCTCATCGATTAACAGGATTAACGATTTCCTTCCGGGAAGGAAATCGTTAATCCTGATGATCCTGATCAGGATAATGGGACAAAATGATTAGATTATTGTATTGTCATCGGGCCCTGATAAGTGTGCAAAATTTCGAATTAATCTGACCATTTAAAGGGGGTAAAAATCTAGTTCAAAGATTCCGTTACATACATACACGTGAAGCTAACAATAAAAAAAGCGTGTTAAAAATACGGGAATTGCCCTACTTTTGTCGCTGACTTTATGTATTATAAGGGTCAATAATTTACCTTGCACATGATAGTATTAGCCCGAGCGGTGGCGTCAGCTCTCCTGGGCAGTTGTTCCAGCAGAGGGAACAGCACACTTTGGAAACACGCCTCCCAACCGTTGCCACCCATAGCGGACAGGCCTGGCACTAGAAGCGCTCGTTGGAGGTAGGCTATTGCACTGTTTGATACCTGAGGGGAAAGAGGCCATTTATTTGATGCCATTTTTATATATTTAGTACAGTTGTTTTATCTCACGAAAGCGGGTGAGCCATACTTGTAGATGTAATGCGTATAGACACGACACGACACAAACACAATGTGCATGTAACATTTACACATACAAGTATGGCTCGCCCGCTTTCGTGAGATATAACAACTATATCTTTTGCCTGCGGCGTCGAACGCGTGAAAGTCTGAAATTATCCCACGGGAACGTACTACCGGGATAAAAAGTATCCTATGTCCTATTCCAGGTTATGGTCTACCCATGTGCCAAATTTCATGCAAATCCATTGAGCCGTTTTATCGTGAAAGCCCCGGCCACACTAACGTCAACGTCAATGGCCATCATCACCATAAACATCGCGGTAGCTAAATTCGGTCAAGATTCGGTCAAATTATCGCGGTAAATAGCCACCATTTACTGCGATAATTTGACCGAATCTTGACACCTACGGCCAACGGTCCTTCATCGCGTTAATCAACGGCATATCCCGCTAATGTGGCCGCGGCCCGCGACAACAAACAAACACAAACTCACTTTCGCATTTTTATTATTAGTTAGGATTAATTTTATTAGGTTCACCAACGATTGATTAACATTATTAAAAGTAAAATAACAGTAAACACATATTTGTGAGTGTGTGGGGGTGTGTTTGTATGTCTGTTACTTCTTCACGCTCAAACGGCTGTACCGATTTAGATGAAATTTGGTATGTAGATAGCTTATGCCCTGGATTAATTGGTAACCTCGGTAAAAGTTACTTATGAAACAAATTAAAATTTATGAAATTTTTATAAAAAATTGGTAAAGGTGAAATTTAATATTCTTTGACATAGTATTTTTTTTATTTATAATTTTTTTGAATTATAAATGTTAACTGCAAAACTTAAAGACTGAATAGTGGTACAGCAAAGTGACGTCATACCCTATTTAACCCCTTTAGGGGGTGAATTTTCAAGCTTTGAGACCAAGCGGTTTGGACTGTGCGATGTCTGTCAGTAAATTTACTAAGATTTTTGAGGTAGTTTTGACGTATTTATCGCATAAACGTGCAGTTTAAAGGTGGGGTGGGTTCTTTCAGGCTACAATAGAATGGAATTATTGTTTCGTCTATTTTAAACTGACCTGTTTCCGTCTATCTGTGCAGAATTGTGCGATACCTTGTAGCAATGGTTTCCACGCAACTTCCCATAAGTCATATTCTTCGGCACCTGAAATGATTACAATTGTATATTATATGCAAGTTTGACCGACGTGCGCTAGTGTGTTAGGTACGTGCCGAGAGGGGGAGGAGGGGTGGGGGGCAGTGCAGGCCGCTCATTCGTTAGTCCTGCCCCCCGCCTCGCCACGCATTCCTAAGGCGCGGTACAGTGGTATCGGTCAAACCTTAGTAATAGATTGATCATTGTGCATAATGCGATAACCAGATCCGTTAGAATACGACACAACTTAGATGTAGCATAGATTTGAAAATTTGCAGTCATTCATTTCAATTTTACGAATGTTTGGTTATAGGACTTTACAAGTTATTGCGTTTGCGTAAAGATCATTTTCGCCTAAAGCAGTAAAAAAGATTGGTGATGTTCAAGGTGCACTCAGTTCGGATCGTGATCGGTTTTACGAATTTTGCTGATGCTAAATTTAAGTTGTGTCGTACCGTACCAAACCTCAATCGATCGAGTGGCATTCGTGTCTATGATGATTAATGACACACAAACATTGATTTTTATAGATAAATGTAGTACTCACTTTGTCCCTGGTCAGCTTCATCTCTCCACCACTTGAATATCTGTGCGGTGCGACTGTGTAATGTGTGCATCAGATCTAGTAGCTGCGGACAACGAATGTTGGCTTTATTTTCATTTCATTTACTGACGATACGAGGGGCTCGTGGCTATGTAATAACAGCCACACGGGTCGATCTATCAGGTTAAGCTACGCTTGCCACGGTCGGTCCGTGGATGGGTGACCATCTTTACATACCGAGAACCCTCTGAGTCACGGAAAGCACGTTAAGCCGTTGGTGCCGGCTGTCATTCGTGGATCATTGACAGTCGTTACAGGTCGTCAGAAGCCCGAAAGTCTGACAACCAGTCTTACCAAGGGCACAGAATAAATAGTACTAACGTACAGAAGTTGCACTCCTTTGATCTTGAAGAAAGCCGCTTTTATAATAGCCTACAAAATCTTTTCCTCCCCATGCGCAAGCTAAATTGCTCTTAATCGCCGCGATTGAGAGTTGTTATTACTTTGTGTCGTTACTCGTCCGTAACATACCTACGCCGCTTAGCCGAGTACTAGGGCTGTCCACAAAGAAAAATAAAATATGGTACCATAGCACCATATACCATACCATACATACCATATGGTATGGTGGTGGTGGGGTATATGGTAGCTTTTTAAACTTTTATTGTATATAAGAGTAGTCTATCTAGAGTTATTTCACTTTAATGCAGTGTATTTGACGACACGTTTGGCGCAGTGGTTGAGCGATTGACTGCTGCGCAACATGTCGCGGGTTCGATTCCCGCACGGAACAAATATTTGTACGACCTACAAGTATTTGTTCCGAGTCTGGGTGTTTTTCTATCTATAATATGTATGTATTTACAAAAAAAAAAAATGTATATAAGTAGTTTATCAGCCATCTCGTTACCATAACACAAGCATTAGGTTGCTTAGCTTGGGACTAGATGGTGTTGTGTGAAATGTCCAAGGATATTTATTTATTTATTTATTTATTTATGTCTTATAATTTTCAAACGTTATTTTTTATTACTCAATTAAACAATCATTATAGTCATGATCATCATTCAATCATCAATTATTTTTAATACACCATCATCTCGTATAATATTTAGAAGTGTTCTAAAGTAAACAAGGTACAAACACGTCTTAAATTGAAAGTGACATTTGGGGCACTTTAGTCGCCTGCACATGGTCATAAAACCACTAAAGATGGATGCCTCAACGCACCAGTGGCTAAGTTTGTGCGATCGTACGATCGCGGGTAGGTACAGTTGCTTGTTAATCCTAAGTTAATCCTTAATTACTTTAAGCGATTTTGGACCTTACTCCTGAAACAATACGACGCGCACACAAACCCCCACCACTCCGCCGAGAGCTCAAGTTAAATGTCGGCAACTATAGTAAGTAGGTAGGTAGGTAAAAAAAAGGTAGCAACAAGACTCGACATTTCGTAATGGATTTTCTTCATTAAAAAAGGAAGTATATCACTAATTTATATATAGTATAGTGATAATATGAATAGTATACTTAAATTCAAAATCTAAGATTAATTTTTTTCATGGGCGGCCGTACGTGTCTCGCTCGCTGAGCGCGTGATACACCCTGACTGACTTGAAACTAAGAGTTGCCGCGAGCTGTAGGTACTTATCTCGAGCGGAATGTACCAGTGCAAGAGGCCTGCCAAGGGGTATAGTATTACCTAGTGGAGGTCATTTAGGCAGTCGCTCTATGTAAAATATTGGTATTCAGCTGCATACGGTTAGCAACATAGTTGGGAAAGGGCTAGGCAGATGACGATGATGATAATTGACGATAACATTACTGAGGATCCTGCTTTGATGTAGACGAATAAATGAAAAAAAAAAACCTTTAAAGAAAAGTAATTCTAAAACATTTTATACCGCGTCGCATAGGTACTCCAGAGGATCTTTGCTGTGTATCCAGTCGAACTAAATGCGTTAAACTTTATGTGAGTAACGAAAGCAGAAACTTCCGAAGTCTGGGTTCCAAAGACTGATTCGACTTTTCCGAGAGAAGAAAAACGAAAATTATGTTTTATATTGAATTTTTGTTGTTCATTACCTGTATGCTGACCATATGGTACTGGTCGAGGGTGTCAACTTCTTCGTCGCTGGAGTCATCGTAGCGTCTTCTGCCGGAGCTCGGGCGAGATTTGCGACCGGAACGTGACTTGCCGGATTTCTTGCCTGTAGAAAACATTACCATTTTAATATTAGGTATTATTTTTTCACTACCGGAAAGATGGGCAAAGATCGTCACTCACTGGACGAATGAGGGAGGATATCGCCGTCGAGGCAGGCCACGGCGAAGGTGGTGTGACGATCTCATAAGGTTTACAGCGCCAACATGGCCAGAGATCGCACAAGACAGGGAGGGTTGGAAGGAAAAGGGGAGGCCTTTTCCCAGCAGAGGGACCATAGATATCCGGAGATATGCCTTCACTCTACAGGGTGTTTTTTTTTTCCCATAACTCTTAGGGTATTAATGAGACCATCATTATGAACAACTTTTACTATGGGACCTGTATGCGCTGCTGAGTGGTTCGCAGTCGCACACACCTTGGATGTTAGCTGAATGAGTCACGGATAGCTAAAGATGATGGTTTATTGTGTATATTTAACTACCACGTAACTAATGCTAATTATGAATACTGTTGCTATGTGAAATGAGTACAGCTGAATATGTACCCTGATTGAGTACTATCGCGGTGCACTATAATTTATGCAAGGCGACGGAAAGTCCAGACGCAATGCGCGCGTGCCATTTACGATACATGACTCGTACAGGACCGAACCCAAAATCGCGAAAAAAAAAAACATTTATGTTCGCATAACTCGTCAAAATGTAGGGAGCAGCTGATTTTTTTTTCGCGATTTTGGTCTCATTAATACCCTAAATGATGGTCTCATTAATACCCTAGAGTTGTGGGAAATAAAAAAAAAACACTATGTATATTTGTTCAAGTGTCGACACCTCACACAAGAACCAAAAGAAATAGATACGGCACACATTATGAGTTTTTGACACACACTTATTGCACACATGCTCAAATGGCCTTTGCTTACCGCCATCGCGCGTATATTATGGTCAATTGTGACCGCGTGGAGGCGACATATGCCACGTCTCCATGCCATCCCTCGATATCCGTGAGTGGGACACAAAAGGTGCCGATTCTCTTGTTCAATAACTAAACCAAAATAAGAGAATCGCTATCTTTTACTAACAGGCAGCGCGAGAAAAGGACGGCTATAGCTATGAACTAAGTTAGAGATGTCAAACTAGTTTACGGCTTGCGCTTCACCGTGTTTTTAGTACAAAAGGACGGCTATAGCTATGAACTAAGTTAGAGATGTCAAACTAGTTTACGCCTTGCGCTTCACCGTGTTTTTAGTACAAAAGGACGGCTATAGCTATGAACTAAGTTAGAGATGTCAAACTAGTTTACGCCTTGCGCTTCACCGTGTTTTTAGTACAAAAGGACGGCTATAGCTATGAACTAAGTTAGAGATGTCAAACTAGTTTACGGCTTGCGCTTCACCGTGTTTTTAGTACAAAAGGACGGCTATAGCTATGAACTAAGTTAGAGATGTCAAACTAGTTTACGCCTTGCGCTTCACCGTGTTTTTAGTACAAAAGGACGGCTATAGCTATGAACTAAGTTAGAGATGTCAAACTAGTTTACGCCTTGCGCTTCACCGTGTTTTTAGTACAAAAGGACGGCTATAGCTATGAACTAAGTTAGAGATGTCAAACTAGTTTACGGCTTGCGCTTCACCGTGTTTTTAGTACAAAAGGACGGCTATAGCTATGAACTAAGTTAGAGATGTCAAACTAGTTTACGGCTTGCGCTTCACCGTGTTTTTAGTACAAAAGGACGGCTATAGCTATGAACTAAGTTAGAGATGTCAAACTAGTTTACGGCTTGCGCTTCACCGTGTTTTTAGTACAAAAGGACGGCTATAGCTATGAACTAAGTTAGAGATGTCAAACTAGTTTACGGCTTGCGCTTCACCGTGTTTTTAGTACAAAAGGACGGCTATAGCTATGAACTAAGTTAGAGATGTCAAACTAGTTTACGCCTTGCGCTTCACCGTGTTTTTAGTACAAAAGGACGGCTATAGCTATGAACTAAGTTAGAGATGTCAAACTAGTTTACGCCTTGCGCTTCACCGTGTTTTTAGTCGACATGTTTTTACGTGTCGTCTAATTCTGTATGGAAATATTAGTTTAACTAAAGGCAGCTCTAATTTACGTCCGTCTCTTTCTTGTTTTATTAGAAAAAAAAAAAATAGCCATAGCTTAAATTAAGTTTAGTTTGTGCACAACAGAATGGGCACCAATATCTGGCTAGTAAACAAAAATTAGAAGACATAATTTCTATACCATCGTGCAGCGTGGCCCTCGCGAACAGTCGCACAGCGCGCACGGCCGCGCGGCAGTTGTACGGCGTGACGTGCGCTACATCTCGCACGACTAAGGCCAGCGCTTCACAACAGCGCGCTAACGCTGTAGCGCGGTGCGCGCGAAGTGATACTGAGCCTTCGATGTCGGCAGTGTCCGGGGATTCCGTCTCGTTCTTTACCTGTTGGGAAGAGAAGGTGTAAGACAAAGTTTCTTATGAAAAACCACAATTTTGTGGTGATCACAAAGAATTGATAGATAATATGCTTGTTTTCATAAGTTTAAACATGATTTGTCGTATAGGAAACATATTTTGGTGCAGATAACTAGTTTTCGTAACCTTGAATAACTTAAGACATGTTCAGGGTGTAAGAGACAGATCTCCGCAAACTAACAGGGTGCATTCAGCTCTTTATTTTGAATCCGGAAAATTTCTCGGATTTTTTAATCGTTTTTTCAGTTACTATTTCCTTTAATTTAATGTAAAATTACATTCCCTGTACGCAACACTCAATTTATGTAAATAAAACAGGTAAAATAAAAAAAAACAGCAATGAGTTTTGAAATACTCTAACGAACGACGCGTGAAATCACGTACATAACTTTTTGTCTAGCTACAGAGTTCATCGAACTCACCGCATACCTAATACCTAACCGTCGCAACGAGTAACAGACGCTCCGATTTGTGCACAAAAACACAAACAAATCAGGATTATTGGATTCCCATAACGTTCCTGAAATAATTTCATGTACCGGTCATCTTAGTATGATGTACTGAATTCACACCATCAGTCTGCGGAGGGCTGTCCCTTACAAGTTACAACCTGTGTACGTCAAATATGACAGTGACTTTTAAGACAATGTTTACAAGGACAGTATAAATAAGATTTTGCCGACGAGTTATTCATGATTTAGTTATTTTGCCGACGAGTTATTCATGATTTAGTTATTTTGCCGACGAGTTATTCATGATTTAGTTATTTTGCCGACGAGTTATTCATGATTTAGTTATTTTGCCGACGAGTTATTCATGATTTAGTTATTTTGCCGACGAGTTATTCATGATTTAGTTATTTTGCCGACTAGTTATTCATGATTTAGTTATTTTGCCGACGAGTTATTCATGATTTAGTTATTTTGCCGACGAGTTATTCATGATTTAGTTATTTTGCCGACGAGTTATTCATGATTTAGTTATTTTGCCGACGAGTTATTCATGATTTAGTTATTTTGCCGACGAGTTATTCATGATTTAGTTATTTCTACATTTCTTTGCACATTATACAACGTGTCGTTTTGCATTCTCGTCAAATTTCAGGGTGTGATACAGAATATCAAACCGAACAACTTTCTCCATGGGACCAACATCGTAATCGCGAAAAAAAATTCAACTGTTCCATAGAAAACTCAATTCCTGCTCGACCCAAATGTATGGGACGCCTGATTATTTTTTCGCGATTTCGATGCTGGTCCCATGGAGAAAGTTGTTCAGTTTCATCGTCGGTACCACCCACACCTTTCTGATCCACCCTGTCTATCGGTCGGCTTATTTGACTAAGCTAAAAGTAATGTCATGCATGGCTCGTTAAGCCCACAAGAAAAATGTATTGAACTCACCAGTATCCATCCCTGTGTTTGCGGTGAGTGTGACAACTCGCTTTCAGAAGAGGCGCTGGTAGGTCGCCGGTCACTCTCGTCCTCTGAGCCTTCGGATCTACTCGATGCCGCAGGGCCTGCTCGTGACAAGATATTTATTTATAAGTATTGTATTTTACTTTTGATGTGTATAACTTTTTACTTAACCCTAACCTATTATTAACTGGATGTCTACTCAATAGCTTACACTGCAACTAGTGGAAGGGACGAATTTTCATAACACAAGTAAAAATTTTTACTTAATTATGGAAATTCCAGAATATGTAAGATATTGTAAGTTTTTGTAATATTTTTTTTTTTTATTTATTTTGTTGACCGTACAATTTATAAGACCGCCAGTAAAAGTCACAATACAATTTTATTGAACGTCTGGTTTCGGTCGCTCATTATGAATGATAGAAAGTTTTCATAGCAGAATTGACTGCGATTTTATTGTACGCACGGCTACAGATAAACTATACATTTCCAATATAAGCAGATCTCGCACTGTGTAGGATTTCTTTACCATGAGAGCTCAGTATAAACTGGAAATGTATAGCTTGATGTGTAGCCGTGTGTACGTGCTACTTTATTATACGTGCTGTTTAAACCTATGCCAAATTTGTACGGCAACTGACTTGCCCGAATCGAGCAACAATATTGTATGTGTTGTTTAGACGGTGCCAGTTAATTGCCCTTCAGTTTTATGGAATGCCACGGGCAATAAACTTGACGGAAAGTCCTTAGCACTTCAGTGGACGCTATTGGCTGCTTAAAATGTGTAGATTTCCCTGACAACTTATAAAGAATTCAGGTACTACTCCTTCATTGTAAACAGTCAGAGAACCTCCTTCATTGTAAACAGTCAGAGAACGCTTCTGAAGAATTGCTGACCAAAAACATTTCCAAAATTCTTTTTCAGCATTTAAATTTTTTAAAGGCATGGTTGATTTTCAGTTACAATTTTGCTAACTATTTAAAATTGAAAAGAGAAACAATTCTCAAAAAACGGGATTTCAAAAATACATTTAATTATCAACACTTACTGGTAGCGTGCGCATCACTGGGCCAGGCGCCTGCGCCGGCGGCACATAACAAAGCGAACACTATGTCCCACTCGTGCGCGCTGTGCACGTTCTGTGCAGAAGTCTTCACTATCTCGTACATACCGCACGATATCTGCACAGAAAACATACATGGTGTAGAAAGAACCATTACCAAGCTGAGAGTTACATCGACATTTCACACATTTACAATGGAACCAAAACTGAAATCGCGAAAAAAAATCAGCTGTTCCCTACCTTTATGTTGCTGATTTTTTTCCCAATTTCAGGTTTGGTCTCATAGTAAAAGTTGTTCATAATTATGAGTACAATGTCCCCTTAAGAGTTTATGCGTTATTTAAATTACATCTTTTTTATTAATCAGCAAGTCCTTCTTCTATGGAACTTTTGTATGAACTATTGTTTGGACAGCACCCTAATTCGTAACACATTATCAATCAGAATCATTTTGAATCAAATTGCTAATCCATTGCTTCATATGTTCGAAAAATTTGTCAGCTCGACAACGTAAATAACGCAATGAATGTTGTTGAACTATCAAAATGAAACCGATTCCGATTGATATTTGTGTTACGCACTTGCCCCGCAGGACCAATTCTGTCCGGTCAGCTAGTCACTAATATTTATGTTGTGTGCGTGCGTGACTATGTACGACGTGGGTGTCTGTAAATCATAGACACCCATGTCAGATTTACAATCTGGATTAACAATCCAGGGTATAAGCTGCCGCCGCGGTCGCGGGTTGTTCGAAAGAGATACCGTGGCCCTGGCACAGGCAACTGAAGGAACTCGGGTGGGTTTTGGTCAGTAAAAGTCTGACACGCCCTTCCGCTCCACCCAGAGCGGGAGAAACCATTTAATTTTGATGATTTCTCATCCGCAAAAAAAAAAGTGTACAAGCTATCTACATACCAAAAATTCAAATCGGTCCAGCCGTTTGAGCGTGAAGAAGTAACAAACATACACACTCACAAACTTTCGCCTTTATAATATTAGTGTGATATTTCGCTGTTTTGATTGATTTGTCAATATTACTAAAAATTATGAAATATCGCTCTGTAGTGCACTAAAATATTGATTATGGATTACAATCTATACTAATAATAAAACTGAAGAGTTTATTTTTTTGTTTGTTTGTATGTTTGAACGAGCTAATCTCTGCACCTACCGGTCGGATTCAACAAATTCTTTATGCATTTGATAGCCCAATTCTTTAGGAAGGCTACTTTTCATCCCGGTTTACGGCGGAAACCGCAGGACGCAGCTAGTGTGTGTTATAAACGCAGTAGACTTACCACATCAGCCTGCTGGTAGAACAGTTTGTAAGGCAGCTGGAACAGCAACGTGAGATGCTGCAACACGTGCGGCGCGGCGGCGTCGCAGCGCATGAGTCGCGCGCCCGTGCGCAGCAGCGCCGTGACGCAGCGCCGCAGCGCGCCCGGCCCGCGCTGCTGCGACCACAGCACGCAGCGGGACACGTGCGGGGCTGCGTCTTCGTACACGGAGAGGAGGCGGTCCCTGGCAGAGAGGAGATTGAGATAAATGGCAATGGCGTAATACGGTCAAATCAAAATCAAATCAAATTTATTCAATAAATTACAAGTCATAAAAATTTGTACAGTTTTCCTGAAATGTAAATTATATTCCTAAGAACTTACGTGCCTGAACTAGGTAGTCCTGTGTTTCAGGCGAAAAGTGCTAAATAGTCTTATAAAATTAATAAATATTCTAACAGTTAACAATAGGCAAAAGAATTATAATTATGTTGAGTAGCTCAACTCTTAGTTTCTAAACATTTTAATGCTTAACGTATACCTATACTAAAATAAAAATAAAATAAAATAGCTCTTAAATTAATAGGTACTAATCGTAGGTGAGTATACATATTTACTTTAACACGGTATTTTACTATAAAGGAGAAAAAATATAACAATATATTATTTAGATAGCTTAGGCAAAAAGCAGTCGGAAAATAACAACAACAATAGCTTTAAGTTCGTAAAATAACAATATAAATTTTAAAATAACAATATAAATTTTAAAATTCAATTCAAAGTTTTCAGTTTTTTAATCTATTTTTTTTTCTAACACCATGAAAGTAGCCGCCATGTTATTACGTCATTACGGTAGTATAAATTTAAAAGTATCAATGTCAACAGTCAACTGATCAGCGTATAAAAAGTGTTTGTTTACTGACTAACTGACGTCATGACCACAGAGCAATATGGCGTCCACTGCATCTAGCGTTTTCGCGCGAAATTTGAAAATGTAAAATTTAAATGCATTTTTATGGCACTTATCGATTGACAACCCTAACGAGTCAAAAGGTAAAAGAGTTACGCGATAGAAAGAGAGGCAACTCGTAGGTGAATATAACTGTAGGTATTAAGCGTTGTGCGACCTGAATTGCACTTTATTGTGTCGTAGCAAGAGTCGCTTTTTTATTCAAATGATTTTGCGGAGTGTCCCATCTGTATTAATCTGTGCTATAACGCAAAATAACAACCAAAATTTCATACGACACGATTTATTACAACATTTCTATAAATTATTTATTTATTTTTCATACCTGTTCTGTATCAGGGTCTGTCCAAGCAGCTCTAAGAAGAATACAGTGATGTCTTCGAGTTGAGGGTTCAGTTGTAGACTGTCGAAGTCAGGCGGAGTGCCCACTGTCACCATCGCGCGCACCAACTCCTGCGCAGGAAGTATTTGTGTGAGAAATGTATTGTTTTGAAAAGAGTATGCTTAGATGGTTTGGTCATGTTGAGAGGATGAATAAAATGCGACTAACAAAAGGTCAAGCAAGCAAAAAAAAAAAGAAAAGAAAAAAAAAAGAAGGTAAAAAAAAAGAAAGAAAAAAAAAAAGAGCAAAAAAGCAAGAAAAAAAAAAGGAAAAGGGCAAGGCAGATGTGAGTGGAAACGCCGGCAGGGGACGCCCTAGGAAGACTCAAAGTGACCTTATTGGTGATGTTCTTCAGAAAGGTCAGGTGCGTAGTACTCAGAGCTGCAGATGTATGAACGTAAACGAGGCAAAAGTAGTATGTAAGGATAAAATGCACAATCTTAAAAATAGATAAAGGTGTCTGTGTGAAAAATGGGTAAGGACTAGGGGTCTACTCCCTAAGCACGAAGTCCGTAGTTTCGGCCTTCGTTACAGGCGTTTCCTACTCCGTATCACCTACGGACAGATGATTGGTTCGGGGCCCGAACGAAATATGAATGACAACACGATACGACAGTTGTCCCTACTCCCGATGTGTTTTTACCCGTCCGAAAAATGTAACTTTTACACTTATTTTGATGGATCGTTATTTCAGACGGACGGACTGATGGACGGATGGACGGACGGACGGACTTAGGGAGTAGACCCCCCGCCCGGGTCGAAAGAGCGTTGAGTTCCACGCGCGCCTCAAAGAGATGTCAGCAAAATGATGGGGTCCGATAGGGCCGATGCCGCCGTGGTCGCGGGTTGTTCGAAAGAGATACCGTGGCCCTGGCACAGGCAACTGAAGGAACACGGGTGGGTTTTAGTCAGTAAAAGTCTGACACGATGAGCGGGAGAAGTCATTGTAGCTTTCTAGAAAGACATGTGCACTATACCTGCAAACTGTCGAGCTGTAGGAACTTAGTCTCAGTGATAAGCAGGCCGGGGAGGTTGCACTTAGCCACGCATTCCATTGCCGCGTCGATCAAAGTCTTCTCATGAGGCGTTGGTGCGCGCATACCTGGTAAATAATAACAATACATTAAGGCCGAACTATACGCCAATGACCTTGAGTGGTTAGCTTGCGCATTCTGGCCTGAGCTCACGCAACGCGTCGTACGTCCAGCCAGTAATAGGACTCGCCCATCAAGGAGCGCTGTCCCAAATTAGACGTATTTTTAATTTATTATAATAAAAAAATATACATGTTTTTAAAAAGTAACAAAACCAAATCATTTTCGTTTGTATTGCAAAGTAGTAGATATTTTTTTTATATTCTTTTGATAAAAAATGAAGGAGTAAAATGGTTTCATCTTAACGATTTGGAGGTGATTTGGGGGTTTTTTTTCTTATTATGTGATACCGATAGAAAAATTATGGCTAAACCAAATTACGATTCATATCATGTAGATTACTAACAATTTTTTTCAGATGTAATTTCTCTGTAGGTTCCGGCGAAAAACTGCTTCATCTGCACGCTGTTTTTAAGCTTTTTTCGAAAGAGTAGCCTTAAGGACGCTATTACAAGTGGGTCATTACTTTTTTAAACAAAAGTATTTTTATTAAATAAAATGCTTTGCATTCTTAAAATGTTTTTTGGCCGAATTGTTGATAGATGTGTAAGGTACGATTCTGAACTATAAATATAATTTTAGATGGGTACATTTGGTCAATAAATGTACCTTTGAGATACTGTCATCTCAAACTAATTTTATATACCTATCTAAAATTAGTTTTGTTTAAAATGTACAGTAGTACCCATTGAAAATTCATCTTCTGCGCAGGTACATCGGTAAGCCATATCAGTTGGGTACTACTTGTAATTATTTGACTACCGACTTGAAATAGCGTCCGTTTTAATTTTTAATTAGTGGAAGCTTGTAAATGGTAATTGAAAACACTATTGTTTATAACACCTTTATAGACAAGACTGCAAGCTTTCTGAAAAAGAATAACTAAACAGGGTGTAAGTGGAAACAGTGGCAATCTTTTAAGGGGTCACTGTACTCATCATTATGTACAACTTTTACTATGGGACCAAACCTGAAATCGCGAAAAAAAAATCAGCTGTTCAGTACATTTTGACGAATTATGCGAACATAAATGTACTGAACAGCTGATTTTTTTTCGCGATTTCAGGTTTGGTAGATAGTAAAAGTTGTTCATAATGATGGATACAATGACCCCTTAAAATATTGCCACTGTTTACACTTACAGCCTGCATACTATGTGTTACCTGTCTCTCCTAGTGCGATGTATGAATATAAACTGGAGAGGAGCCCGGCTTCGGAGCCCCGCGCCGCTTCTCTTATGAGGGACACTGTGCCGTTCGGTGCTAAGTAGTCTTCAGCTTCTATGAGGCACTGTGGAGAACGAAACAACATGTAGGTCTGTAGCTGATGGGGTCGATGGGAAGCTTTTTTTTTTTTAATAAATAAAAATAAATTTTAAATAAATATGTGATTAGAATATTTCAAGGAATTATTTATTTATTTATTAAAACTTTATGCAAAAGTTAAAAAAATACCGTACAAAGGCGGACTTAATGCCTGAGGCATTTTCTGCCAGTCAACCTTAGGGTGATGCAGAGAGAAAACATGTCAGGTGCAACATAAAGGACACAAAAATAACTATAAAATACAAGAATAAATACATACACATTTAATTATGAATTATTATTGAATTATGACGTTACAGTTCGCGTTTTTATCCGAGTACTGGAGCAAATGTTATAGTTTCTCTAGAATGCGAGTGAAGCCGCAAGTAACAGCTAGTAATACATACCTTAGGTAGCAATCTTCCAATATACAGCGTCTTAACAATCTCCAACAGATGTCTCCACGAGTCGCGCACGCAGTCCGCGTGGCGTGCGGCCACCGCGCATGCGCGACGTAACGCCAACTGCGCCTTGCTAGACTGGCCCAGCGTCACTCCTGTTGAGGAACAGACAGATAATATAATCAGTTGCGAGGAAAGAAAAAAAACTGGCCAAGTGCGAGTCGAGGGTTCCAGACCGCCGCACAATGAATGAATGAATGAATTAATGTTTAACAATACATTTTTTTTAAATATGTCATTAAAAAATAACTCATTTCATGTAGGGGCATCCCGCTTAAAATTTGATCGAAAATGATGTATTTTTCAGACTCCAAAATGGCGGCCATAAAATAAGATTTTGCCGACGACGAGTTATTGATGATTTAATTATTTCTACATTTCTTTGTACAAATGAGTCATACATTTCCTCGTGGCTAAGTAATAACAGCAGCACGGGTCGATCCATCAGATTAAGGTAAGCTAGCTAGCTTGCTGGGGTTTTTCCGTGGATGGGTAACCAACTTTACATACCGAGACTCCTCCGTGCCTCGGAAAGCACGTTAAGCCGTTGGTCTCGGCTGTCATTCGTGGATCTTTGACAGTCGTTACCGGTCGTCAGAAACCCGAAAGTCTGACAACCAGTCTTATCAAGGGGTATCGTATTACCCAGTTACAGGTTTGCGGTGGTCAGATAGGCAGTTGCTCCATGTAAAATACTGGTATTCAGCTGCATCCGGTTAGACTGGAAGCCGACCCCAACATAGTTGGGAAAAGGCTAGGCAGATTCAAAGTACAAAATGGGGTAATCAAACTTATCATTTTATACAACTTTTACTAATGGAGCAGCTGATTTTTTTACAATTTTAGTGTTTTTCCTGTAGTTGAAGTCGTTCATAATGGTGGGTTCGATGACACCTTTTCGAGTTTTCAGTTTGTATTTTTTGTACAGTGGGCTGCATCAATTGGGTACCCCAATTGCATTAAAATTTTAATATAACTGGGGTACCTAATTGATGCAGCCCACTGTACATTTGTATTTTGTATACATTACTTTGATTCAAGTATTATTCAACAAGTTGCCACTACACTTAAAGAGCTTGTTTTATACATCTGAGTTTAAAACAAAACTTCAAGCATTCCTACTAGATAAGTGTCTTTACTCCGTTGACGACTTGTAAATTTATGTATGACCATGTTTTTTCTCTCCTGTCAACTTGTGAGTAGGTATAGGTAAAGTCGACTGAAATTACTGTTTGTTTGATGTACATGATAATTATGGATATTATTTTTAATGACAAGTGTTCCATTCCCTTTATTTTTTAAAAATTAATTATTATTACTTATTATTATTATTCTTGTTGACATAAAATATTGTATTTTTTTTTTATGTGTTGTATTGGTAACTTTTAAATTGTAATTGTATGTGTATTTGTGTTTTTTATTTTTATTATGTAAAATTATTTCAAACACAATGTAAATTGTTAATGAATAAATTGAATTGAATTGAATTACAAAAAACTTACCAATCGCAATATAATTAGCATGCTGCGGCGCCAACAGCCCAGTAAACTTGCACAAAGTCAGCAGTAACGTATCCAGCGTGATACAGTCCGGTGGCAATCTAGCAATAAGCGCTGCACAGCGCTCTAATCCGTTCAGCGCTAGTAAGGCACCGCTGTCACGAATCCTGTTGCTTTCCATCTCTTCGACTGTAGGAGGTGTCGAGCGCTCGAAAGCTGCTGAAAGGGCTGTTACCTATAAAGGTAAAAACATAGAGGTAGAGTTTGCTCTTTTTGAGGTACGAAACCCTAACCAGACATGTAGATTCCAGTTGATAAATATCAAATATGTGTTTGTGGCTCATCTCACTGGGTCAATTCAGTGTGGGCTGCCGCGCACCGGACGGCTCGCGCGTTACTTCGATACTCACTCACGCGCCGCGTCGTAAAAGTAGACAAGCATAACGAGTCAGAAGGTATAAGAGTTACGCGATAGAAAGAGAGGCAACTTGTAGGTGAATATAACTGTAGGTAATAAGCGTTGTGCGACCTGAATTGCACTTTATTGTGTCGTAGCAAGACTGGCTTTTTATTTACATGATTTTGCGGAGTGTCCCATCTGTATTAATCTGTGCCGTCACTCAAAACTTTAAAAAAAATATTTTCACTTCCGTCCCTTTTCTTTCTTCCGTCCCCGACGAAATCGCTCCCACAGACTGCAGGAACGCGAGAGGAAAGATGTCACACATCAATAATGAGTATGTGAATAATGTGGAGGAAGCTGTACCTGGCTTCCTCCAATCCCAAGACATGGTCGCAGGGCTAACCTAATCCTAAACAGAAAACCTTATAAAATTAACTCATGTCTTCAATTGACGACATTTTGACGACACGGTTGGCGCAGTGGTTGAGCGGTTGACTGCTGCGCAGCATGTCGCGGGTTCGATTCCCGCACGGAACAAATATTTGTACGACCTACAAGTATTTGTTCCGAGTCTGGGTGTTTTTCTATCTATAATATGTATGTATTTACAAAAAAAAAAAAAATGTATATAAGTAGTTTATCAGCCATCTCGTTACCATAATACAAGCATTAGGTTGCTTAGCTTGGGACTAGATGGCGTTGTGTGAAATGTCCAAGGATATTATTAATTCCACGTATCCTCTCACACACACACACGTTCAAAAACTCACTCATATACAACACACAAATGCGCTCCTTGGTGTTTTTTTTTTTTTAATTATTTTGGTTTTTCTTTTGTTTAAGGAAGCATTTCCTTGCTTAAGGATGATGCGCAGTCGTAGCCCAGTGCAGATTCGTTAGATTTCGTTCGTTTGACGAATCTGCACGAAATCTAACTTAGAGAGATGTATTGATGATTTTGATGGTTAAAATTATGTAAATACGTATGTTTTATTGCCGCGTATCATACTTTGATCAAGATACAACCTGACACGGACCTGCAAATTGCAAAAAACCCAAAAAAAATTGAATTTCGCTGGCTACACAGCGCAAAGGTGACCTCCAACTCATGTGAGCTAAGAATTTGTTTAAATGCAATAAACATTTTTTTATTTAATAATAACAACTTACAGTAGGCGGGCAGGCGACCGTGAACAGCCGCGTGTGGTGCAGATGGTGCGTGGGCACGGCGCGGTAGGTGGCGCCTGCGCCCGCGCCGCGCCGCTGCAGCACGCGCCACAGGTACGCGTCGCGCACCGCGCCCGTGCGCTCCGCCGGCATCACCATCTCCTCGTTTCTTGAGGGGCAAGGATAATTATAGTATAGTTAAAATCTCGCTGCAGACTCGCTCATAAATCATTTGAGTGTTTCGCTCTCTTTCCCACTCACGGGCCTTATGGGCAGGCCACGCCCACACGTAGTCCTGTGCATTACTGCAGTCGATGAGTAATATCGATAGTTTTATATATTTATAAATGGGTGATAGAAATAAATACACATTTTTTTTTATTTTATTACCAAATTTACTACAAAGCATATTAAATATATAAACAAAAGAACGTATATATACAACTAAAAATAGAAAATTAAAATTCTTCGTCTGAGTCATCGTCATCATCTGTCACCGATAATGGCCTTGAGCGCGCGCAACTAGCGCACATCCCTACTCCGATTATGATTTATGACCAAGTCTGCAGCGAGATTTTAACTATACTATAGTACATCTTAGCCGACGTTCGCACGGACGTAATAATAAATAAAAAAAAAATAAAATAAAATAAAATAATCTTTAATTCGGATAAGCAACATCCATATGGGTTAGTAAGCAAAAAGAAAACAAAAAGATAACTTATACCTATGTTAGTAAATATAAACTATTTAGCGACAAGGCTGTTGTTCGAAATGCATCTTCGAACAACATCACCTAACAAAGGAGAATCGTACCTCCCCGCTATGGTCTTCAGGATGGAGTTGGAGCTCTCCCGCACTCTGCAGAGCAAAGAGGCAGATTTCTGTCTGACGATGGCGTGAAAGTCATCGACGCGTGCTTGTGCAAACATGCCTGATGCACTGCAGAAACGGGGCAGCCCCATCAACATCCTGAACCCGTTATTATACTGGACCCGTAAGGCGCCGATAGTCCGCTGAGTATAGTTGGTCCAAAGGCTGCACGTGTAAAACACTTGGCAATAAGCTTTAAAAAGCGTTACTTTGACTGCCTTGCTACAGCGTGCAAACCTGCGAGCCAACATGTTACACCGGACTGCCAGCGCCCTACGTTCCCTCTCAATATCCACTTGGTCATTAAGGTCGTCGGTTACATAATGCCCCAAGTACTTGAACTGGTGCACTCGCAACATATCATTCCCATTCAGTTTAATCGGGGGCACATACTCAGGACATTTAGCACCGGCAGCCTTAAAGACCAAGAACTCGCTTTTTTAACATTGTAAACTAGGCCATGCTCTCGAGCATAGCCCTCACAACACCTAAGCAGCTCTCTAAGCGCTCTAACCGTAGGGCTCAGCAGCACCATATCATCAGCGTAGCTGATGTTGTTGACACTAACGTCATCAATGCGACATCCGATTTTCTTGCTGCTGAGCTCAACGATCAGATCATTTATGTAGAGGTTAAACAGTTTTGGTGATGTTATCCCTCCTTGTCTAACCCCGCACTCTAGCCCGTACGAGACAGAAAGCCCATCGGCCCATCTCACCCTGTTCTTCTGATTGTAATACCAATACTGGAAAATACGCAACAGCTCCGCTGGCACTTTTTTCTCCCGCAGCTTTTTCCACATAACCTCGTATGATACAAGGTCAAACGCACGGGAGAGATCTAGAAAGCAAGCATACACTGGTGTTCGACGATGTGTATAGTATTGTACCGTATGTTTCAGGCTGAGAATCGCGCTTTCAGTGCCAAGATCATTACGGAACCCAAACTGTGCGTCGTGTAATTTTAATAGGCTATCCAACCGAGCGTCCAGCTGACTGTCGAGTACCTTCGCGATAATAGTAGCCAGGGAGATGGGTCGATAGTTACACTTATCAGCAACGTCACCCGTTTTATTTTTAATAATAGGCACGACAATAGTTCGCATGAGATCACTGGGAAGGTACGAATGACACATACATAGAGAGTAAAACATAGCGAGCACTCTAGCTATGTGAGGACCGGCATGCTGCAAGTGCTCAATGCTTAAACCATCGTGACCCGGGGACTTCCCTCTCGTCATTTTCTTAATGGTGTTTGACACCTGCTTGGCCGAAAAACGAACCAGATCAGAATCACGACAGCATCCATCATCGAGCACTCGCAACGATGAACCCAGCGGTGACTCCACTTTAAAGTGATCCATAAACATGCCGGCGATGCTGTCCGGCTGATCAGCACCACCGACACTCACAGGAAGGCCAGGCCTAACATCAAACTTTTTAGTAGCCTTCCAGAACTTTTGAAAATTATTGGCTTTACGGAGGGAAGCTACAATATCAAGCTTAATTTGTTCTTGATGAGTCTGACACCACACTAGCTTGCTTTTAAACAGCTTTCGTGTCAGGCACATGTCGTTGTAGATATTTCCAGAAGTTGGTTTATTGTACCATACCCATAGCTGATACTTAAGCCTCGCCCTCGCGTGAGCATCTCGCACGTGCTTGTTCCACCCAACAACACGGCCAACATGTCTACGGGTCCGAGTTTCTACTTGGCTCTGTACCGCAGCTTCTGACAAAATAGTAACAATACTTTCATACATCTTATCAAGAATTACCCTATGTTCAGTATTATCACAGTGTCCATTACTGCACAAACCAAATTCCTGAGGGTAATCAATCAGCTTTAACTTACTATTACATACGTCATAGAACACGCTTATTTGATCACTATCCCTCTCGCCCCAAATTACTCTGCTACGTGATGTTTTACGGTCCATTAACTTAGGCTTAATCTTTTCTAACCTACACTCAACAAATATGGGACAGTGATCAGACCAGAATACATCGTGCACAATACCTATCTCAGTAATCGTTAACCAAGCAGACTGTGTGACGACACAATGATCAAGCCATCGCCTGCAACCGTGCGCGTCACTGACAAAGGTATAGCTACTTGACTCTAAGCCTAATTTTTCAATGTCCGCACACCTCCACTTTTGTTCGTTACAGAATTCTAAAAGTTCACAACAAAAAGACTCACCGGGGTGTGCGTTGAAATCGCCAAGTATGTAAACTGTTTCAACGTTACTAGATTCGACAATTGCACTCACTTCACTTAGACACTCTGTGAATTCTGACAGATTTTCACTCGAGTCAGTCGGCATATAAACACTGAATACTATTATGCACCTGTCCCCGAGTGAAACCTTAATCGCCGTTAACCGTGCACTTACACAGCTGATTACCGTTACTGATTCAAAGGCTCGCTTACGCCACAGGATCGCAACACCACCATAAGGTCGTCCTCTCAATATTCCTGCTGAGGTGTCAACCGCTGACTTTCCTGTGTACTCGAAATCGTTATGAATTTGTCCAAGATAGGGTATATCATGAGGAAGCAGCCAAGTTTCCTGGAGGGCAACTATGTCAGCTGACTGACACAGAAAATTAACTGCCTCAACAGATCGCTTCACTGATTTGCAGTTAAAACTTACAAATTTACTCGTCTGATAATTGCTAATATCCATTAATTATTGTGTCAATGTTTGCTTAATTATGCCAGTCTTCGTCTTGTAGGTTTCATTTACAAAACGTCTAAACGTAATTCCGTCGGGCCATAACTCATTATCTAGAAATAGTTCTAGTTTCGTTTTGGGGACATACAACTTATAGGAGTTGTACCTCTTTTCTGTTTTTCTGTTAATTTTAAACAAAGTTACATCTTCATGTGTGCTGTTTTTAATATAAGCAATAATATCACTCTCATTCGTGGTTTTACACACATTTGATATGAACAATGGTACCTTGATCATAGCTGCCTTAAATTTCCCATCTGGACCTACGTACGCTTTTCCCATCTTTCCTCGAGATGAGGGCTTCTTGTACTTCTTATTTGTGACAACATTCCATTTTTCCCCTACCATTTCTTTACACTTATTACTCGCCTTCAAAACATCTGCCATCGACTTACGCTCATTTCCTTGCGGTGCAGGCGAGATATTAGTGGTTACGTTCGAGTTAATGAGATTAGAACTCGCGGTAGGGGTTGACCGGCAGTCACGTGATTGTGAATCACTAATGTTGTCGAGCCGCTGCGCGAGTGAGACAGCATCGCTCGGATTTATTTTAACCGCCAAGCTCGCACCTCCAGCTGTTTGATTCGCATCGTTAACGATCTCTGGAGTAGATAACAGTTTTTTCTGTACACCCACATATTTGGGAAAATAATCACTATGAATCGATTGCGACCTGGATTTCGGGGATTTATCATTGCTTTCTAAAATTGAATGCTGTTGTAAAGCCATTGGACCACTGTCGAAGTTGTGTATATCTTCAATAAATGCGCCCCGTCTTCTATTGACAAAGTCAAAATTGTTGTGTACAATTGAGGCACTCTTTAAATTGTCTAACTCAGTTCTTAACTCCAGTAGTTCAGACGTTGTCGCACAGTCATTTTTTAAGGCTTTGATATCCGTTTGTAGCACTAGAATATCCTTTAATAGTTTCGTCGCGTCTATATGGTCAAACGTAACCGGTGGTAGTTTTTGTAGATCACGCGCAACAAAGATAGGTACTATCTCTGGATCCGTGAGCTTCAGAAGACATATGATATCCTCGATATCCCGTGCACCTTTTCCTTTACATTTACGAATTTTCCGTTTTGAGTTTGGAACTGAATCGAAAAGCAGAGACTTCGCCGCCACAATTTCACTGTCTGGAAAACTATCACTGCATATCCGGGTGAGGGAAACCTCATCCATAACATCCGCCTTGTTTTGTATAAACGCTAATAGCTCATTTATCACTATATTACAATTTGCACATTTCACAATATCTGACGCCATTGCACCGAAGTACATATACCTAGGCTAGTAGTACGTACGCTCACATTCACGCGCGAACGACGACTGATTGACTGATAATATTGCGGCGATTTTTTTTCGCGCACTGGATTTTCACTGCTTAGCGCCGAGAGTTGAAAATCCAACAGTGTGTTTTTTTCGACGCGCTGGGATGCACTCTGTTGTTGTTAGGTTGGATTCTCAAAGCTCGGCTCAACACCGAGAGTTGAAAATCCACTGCGCGATAAAATCCCGCCGCGATATTTTTACGTCCGTGCGAACGTTGGCTTATGCTGAACAAATAGCTATTGGGAATTATATGTCGAGTCAAGAATGATTACTTGTTAAATATCCTAAATAACATTGTAAATGCGAATGTGAGTTTATTTGTTACGCTTTCACGACTAACCGGCTAAACCGATTTTGATGAAATTTGGTATGGGAATACTTTGAACTCTGGGGCAGGACATAAGGCTATTTTGTATCGACATACCACACGGGCAAATTTCATATTGTTCATTTAATAGTGTTCGAGTTTTAATTGAACACTCAGCGAAAATGCATAATTGCATCGAATGTGCACATTCGCTCGTTCACCTAAATGTGAGTCAGTTCGCGTCGAGATCTGATTAGAGACACCACGTACTCAAAAACCATTACAATTTTACCAATTAGTTAGTTATATAGTTAACCATAATTTACCATTTCTTGTGACTAAGTGTTATAGTAGATTCAATATAGCTATTTCCCTTATAATCCAAAACTTTAAGTTTTACCATATAATAGGTTTTTACCTATGAAATTGCCGTTTTGTATGAAAAAACTTAAACGAATTTTTTTCATGTATTTTTTATTTGTATTAATCGAAGTAATCACCCATGCAATCAATGCATCTTTGCCAACGCAGTGGCAGTTTATGGATGCCCTTCTTAAAGAAATCAGCTGGTCGGGAGGCAACAAATTCTTCAAAGGCATTTTGTACTGCCTCTCGGGTATTGAATTTTTTTCCCGCCAAGAAGTTATCCAAATTCTGGAAAAAGTAGTAGTCTGTAGGCGCAAGGTCTGGTGAGTAGGGCGGATGACGGAGAGCTTCCAACCCCAGTTCTTGCAACTTGGAGACCGTCTGCTGTGCAGTATGAGGTCGCGCGTTGTCGTGCAGGAGCAGCGGAGACGAGCGATTGACCAATGCTGGTTGGAGATGTGCCAGCTTCTCCATCAGTGTTCAGTTCTTCACAGTACACATCTGCAGTAATGCTCACCCCGTTTGGTAAGAAGCTGTGATGAATCACACCGGCGCTAGATCACCAAACAGTGACCATCACTTTTCTAGGGGTAAGTTTTCGTTTAGGGCATTGTTTAGGTGCTGAACCAGGATCCAACCAACTTGCTGAGCGCTTGCGGTTATCAAACAGAATCCATTTTTCATCGCAGGTAACAATGCGGTTCAAAATTCCTTCATTTGTGTGTCTGTTGAGCAGTGCAAGGCACGTCTCGACGCGTACTTCGCGCTGGCGATCATTGAGTTCGTGGGGCACCCATTTGTCAAGCTTTTTTACCTTGCCAATTTGACGCAAATGGACCAATATTGTTTTGACGCTAACGTCGAAAGCTGCTGCTAATTCAGCCGTAGATTGTGTATCATCCGCTTCCACAATCGCCTTTAATTCGTAATTGTCGACCAAAGTCTTCGGACGACCGCGAGGTTCATTTTTCAGGTCGAAATTTCCAGAACGGAAGCGAGCAAACCAATAACAGGTGGTGCGTTGGTTTGTAGTATTAGCTCCGTAAACGTCGTTGATGTTGCGTGCCGCTTGTGTCGCGTTGCTGCCACGACGGTACTCATATTCCATAGTTACTCGAATTTTTAACGTATCCATGATGACGAAAAACATTGAAATGCGATGAAAATGTAACACTAATCAATAAACAAATGACTACTTTTGGAAAAAAAAATCCATGTTTTTAAAATAAAATTAATTTGAAATTAGAATTCTTAGCCAAACAAAAATTATTTTGATTTGAAATGGCCAGTACTGCAGAACGGCAATTTCATAGGTAAAGACCTAATATGTAATACCATATCCTATCAATACGAGAAAGGTGTGTTAGGTCACCATAGCGCCGAGCACTACTTTCTACATGGTCCTTCGAGCCGGATTGATGATTATTCCAGTTAAAACTTGTTCAGGATTTCATAGAGCTCCGCTTGGGCGATGAACAGAGATTCGGAATCCATGTCTGGAGTTGTATTGAAAATATTTGGTATAAGCATTACCAAATATTTTCAAACCAACTCCATAAATAAATGGTAAAATTATAGGATCCCTATTGTAGATATATATGAATTTGAAGCTAAATCTGGCGCCGCAGTAACATCAATGCCACTTACTTAATAGAATGATAAACGGCCTGCAACATAGCTGAATCGAAGTCTCCCGATCCGTTACACCCTCTCAGATTCTTCACAAAATCCTCCGCGTTCATGGGCACGTTGAGTTTCTTCGCCGTGTGGTTGTGTTGGTCCATGTTCAACATTATCACGGCGTAGGCCAGGCGGAAGGCAGCGTCTGTGTTCGCGAAGGGCTCGCCGTTTGTGCTCTGGAATTTGAACGGTGGGTTAAGGTGGTTAGGTTGTTTTTTCTGTGGCATTTGAAGTGGTATAGATACGAAAGTTTTTATGTTTTAATGTAGAAATTGCCTGATTATAAACAGAGTGAAATTTAAACGCTAACGTCAAATGTGCCTGTTTTACTACCAAAAAGGATAAATGCTCACCAAAAAACCTAACCAAACCTTATTTATTTGAGGCCAATTTATTTTATTTTATTAGGAAATATCTTAAAATTTTGGTCAGTATTCAAATTAAAATGCCTCTGATCTTTTTAACCGACTACGGCAAAGCCAAAAGGAAGGGTTATGATTTTAGCAGTCTATGTATGTATGTAAGTATGTATGTATTTAGCGCCTAAATTACTGAACCGATTTTGATGAATGAGGTATCGAGAGATTCGTAATAATGGTCCGAATGACATAGGCTAAATTCTTCCTAAATTTAATATGGTGGACTTTACACGTAAAGAGATCATATTACATTGCTCCGAGTCGAAATGTTATGCTGTTTCGTTTTTAAGAAAGTCGAAGTAAAACCCTTTTCAACGGCTTAATTTAAGCCGTTCAAAAGGGTTACCCACATCGTATGGGTTTTTGTCTAACCGCTTAGAAAAACCCTATCAAAAGCCCTTTCAATGATTAACCAAAATGGTCCCTTAAAGCGATTCAATAGGATTACCTACTACATTGTATGGGTTTTTGATTAACTGCTTCGAAAAACCCTATCGAAAACCCTTTCAGTGGATAACTGGATAACCAAAATGGTCCCTGGTCCTAAAATCATATTTTTAATTTTAATACAAACAAAATGTTATTTTATCTTCTTCTATACCTATATATTAAATGATAAACTGACTGACGGGGTGATATATCAACGCTCAGCCCAAACCGCTTGGTCTAGAGATTCCAAATTTGGCACGTAGGTTCCTTATGAGGTCTAGGGGTGCCCTAGGAAATAATTTTTCAAAATTCACGCCCTAAACGGGTGAAACGGGACTCCAAAATTTGTATGAAAAATCTTATTCCTTGATTTGACAGACGTGAAACTTCCACGCGGGCGAAGCCGCGGGAAAAAGCTTGTTAATAATATAACGTTACATACATGCCACCGCTCCGCAAAGCGCTCCATAACCAAGAAGATAAGCGGCGCTTCGCCAGGCAGTCGGAACGTTTCTAAATAAAGCCTCAGCGCCTGGTCGATCCTCAGGCCTGCGTAGTCGAAGCTGTCAGCGAAGGCGCCCAGCACTGACGGCCCTCCGTCCTCGTCTTCACCTCGGGATGAACGCTTGCAGATGAATTCACCTGAATTTTTTTTTTGATAAAAGACAATTTACTTCTAAAAACAGTCTACTTACAGTACAAATTGGAATTTGTATATAGTAAGGTGTTAAATTATAAATAATGGTTTTTAGGGTTCCGTACCCAAAGGGTAAAACGGGACCCTATTACTAAGACTCCGCTGTCCATCCACCAGACCCGACCAGGCTGTATCTTATGGACCGTGATAGTTAGACAGTTGAAATTTTCACAATAAAATAATTTTAACCATAACAATCACACTAATATTCTAAAGGCGAAAGTTTGTGAGTGTGTGCGGGTGTTTGTGTGTGTGTGTGTATGTTTGTTACTTCTCCACGCTCAAACGCGGGTGAAACCGCGGGGCGCCGCTAGTCAGCAATACATCTCTCTAAGTTAGATTTCGTGCAGATTGTAGAGATGTATTGATGATAAAATAGAATAGAATAGATTTTTATGGTTAAAATTATATTAATACATAATGTTTTATTGCCGCGTATCATATTTTGATTAAGATACAACCCGACTCGGACCTGTAAATTGAAAAAAACCCAAAAAAAAAATAATTTCGCGGGCTACCACTGCGCAGTGTTAGCCCGCGAAATTATTTTTTTTTTTCTCCTTAACCATTTACGCTTTAGAAGACTTATTTTCAGCAGTAGAAATTTCGGTCTGAAATAATAATAATATAACTAAAAAACTCACCAATCATTTTCTTATCCAAATCAGGATTTTCTCTCAAGAACATGGCGACTTCGTGAGGGTCTAAGGGTATAGACAGCACCTCGTGTTCTTGTAAGAACTCGATGGCACGCTCTGGTTTCTGATTGAACAGTTCTGTACCTTGGGTTACCCACTGCAAGAGAATAGACAGATTTTTTGCAAAGTTTACAATATATCATCATCAGCCAAGCTTTTAAGGGTGTTCGATATGCTTGAGGGAGTGTGTACGTATGATGGTGCGTTATGTGTTTGTGTGTGTGTACCAATTGAGGACATTCACATTTTACATATTCTAAGCACACATGTCTTTCCTGGTTGTCCGACTTTCGGGCTTCTGACGACCCGTAACGATTGTCAAAGATCCACGAATGACAGCGGGGACCAACGGCTTAACGTGCTTTCCGAGGCACGGAGGGGTCTCGGTACGTAAAGATTGTCACCCATCCACGGACCAACCGCGGCAAGCGTAGCTTAACATGATCGATCGATCCGTGCGGCTGTTATTACTTAGCCACGAGCTCCTCCAGTATTTACCAATTAATATAAAATAATAACATAAACAGTAACCATGCTACAATTCAGAATCTCAGATAATTTACATTTATTATCATTTATTCGAATATCTACTTTAGCGTTCTGGAGTCTAAGTTGATTTTAGAGTGACCAATTGCAATAAAGTCCTAAAAAAATATAGGTTGCAATGGAATTTGAACTTTGTCATACACCTCATTGAGTTTGTGGTTCCAAAACATGAAAACTATCTGAGATTCTAAATCCAAATTTAAAATGACAACTAACCTTTTTCATATTCTTGATATTATCCAACTCAGCTTCCGTAGGTAGATCTGACGAAGGCTTATGCCTGCCAGTCCTCCCACAACTGAAGTACTGACTAATGTCATGGGTTACAAGATCGCTGACCACAGACACGTCATCCAAACCACCTAATTCTAAAGACACGTGTCCACCTCTACCATCCCTCTCTTTCTCTTCTTCCCCATTAGGTATCTCTACCTCTGTCTTAACTTCCTTATTCTGATTGCAACCCATTTCTATTGCTTCTACAACAGTCATCAGAGCTTCTAAGGACAGTGAGTGAATGTTATAAGCTGTTGATGAGACAACATTTTTAGACAATAATTTTGTTAATTCTTCGAAAACATTCATACAATAAATATCGCAATCATAGTTTAAGTATATTTCCGCACATAACCCAGGTATTCTAAACATTTGAGAGATACTTTCTAGAGCTAAATGGTGTATTTCTTTTAATTCGTAAATGGCTTTTGTCGTGTCTGCCGATACGATTTCTATGATTTTTTTGTAGAATGCTTCCATTTGGAACTTGAGATGTGTGCGGAGAGCTTCGAATAGTAGGAAGGACACTTGGAGATCGAGCGCGAATATCGATATTCTTTCTGTGCTCAGCAACTGTGAACAAATACATGAACAATAAAAAGAAAATAATTAAAAATGTTTCACCGGCGTATACCGGGTATAAAAAGTAGCCTATGTGTTAATCCTGGGTATAAGTATACCAAAGAAGGTCGGCCAAATCGTACCTGACTACGAGGCTGTGGTGTACAGATATCCCATATATATGAAAAAATCTAGTATTTTTTAAGGTCTTAAAAAACATAAGAAATAGATATTTAAGTCGCCAGAAAAAAAAGCACAAACACATTTTTTTTTAATAGCATAATTTGCAATCTATTTAGAATAACATGTTCAGAACGCACCTTTGACGACTCATTTTGCTTAAGAAATGATTTAGTACTCAAAGATTATAATTATTCACGTTATTAGATGTAATTCAATTCTATATACTTGTGTATCAAACCAACTAGTGCTGTTTTTATTATGTATTGGATTCTTGTCATAAAAATAATTATGTGGGTTCATAGTAAGTATCAGCATTTTGTTTAATTGTGTACAACGGAACGTCATAATATGTCATCGACGCGCGCCATGGATTGACAGTGTCAATACTGTCAATTACAACGGGTGTCAATTTGACACTAATATACTGTAGTGTGTAGTCTTTGCACCCGGCGATCTCGCATTGTTGTGTTGTTGTTGTTACTGTGAATATTGTGATAGGTACTGTACTGTTTTGGATTTCCTTCTGTTGTTTGACCTTGGCATTGTTTCACAGACTGATAACTAGGTACCGCTTGTGACGATTATTCTGTGCTTTTGATTTCCGGACACAGATAACCTCAAAAGTATTTTTTGCATTATTGAAATATCTTGGCTATTTAGATATTATTTTCGAAAGGGATGGTGTTTACTACATAAAACAATCAAATCTCACTATAATTTGCTTCTGTACACTGAAAATAAAACTCAGGTCCAGCTTCTATAGAAATTTGACCGACGTTCTTTCATCCAAATCGGTCCAGCCGTTTGAGCGTGAAGAAGTAACAAACATACAAACACACACGCTCACAAACTTTCGCCTTTATCAAACACTAGCTGCGCCCCGCGGTTTCACCCGCGAAGATCGTGATAAAAAGTAGCCTGTGTTAATCCTGGGTATAAGTATACCAAATTTCATCCAAATCGGTCCAGCCGTTTGAGCGTGAAGAAGTAACAAACATATACACTTACAAACTTTCGCATTTATAATATTAGTGTGATATTTCGCTGTTTTGATTGATTTATCAATATTACTAAATAAAATTATGAAATATCGCTCTGTAGTGCACTAAAATATTGATTATGGATTACAATCTATATGAATAACTAGCGGACCCGACAGACGTTGGTCTGAACGACCAGGAACCCATTCAAATATACACATAAAATTTCAACTAAATCGGTCCAGCCGTTGGTGTACCACGTTTTATCCGTTTTTTTTTTAAAGTAGGTATCCTATGTCCGTTTCCTGGTTCTAAGCTACCTCCCCACCAATTTTCAGACAAATCGGTTCAGCTGTTCTCGAGTTATAAATAGTGTTAGTTTAACACGACTTTCTTTTATATATATAGATAAAACTAAAGAGTTTGTTTTTTTTGTTTGTTTGTTTGAATACATAGGCTACATTTTATCCCGGTCTATGCGGGTGAAACCGCGGGGCGCCGCTAGTTTGACAGATAATTGCGACGTTGCCAACTTCCAGAATGCATTCTCCTATTAATGATATCACTTACACTCAACAAATTCCTGCACAGCGGGTCTTTAACCAGGTACAGAAGAGAGGGATACTTGGCGAGCTGGTCTGCGGACACTTCCAGAGCTGTTCCTACGAGGGACAGGCCAAGGTGCACCATCCCGGAGGTGTTCTGACTGTCCAGGGGGTTGCAGAGAGAGATCAGGAACCTGGGCAGAGAAGACTGATGTTACTCGGCGAAATATGTACCTAATACAGAAATATAAAGCTGCGGTCCCAAGGCCCGCTTTCTCATAAGCCATATCGCGCCAGGCCAGGCTGACAGGCCGAGGGAACAGTCGCATCTGATGATGCCTGCGCGTGCGCCTGTCGTGGCCTGTCCACTCGAATGTATGGGACCGCGGCTTTACACGTATTCTCTGAAGGAATCTCCGACATGTATACAGGGTGTTAAAGAAATTGCGTGCCATAGCTTAGGGATAGGTTCAGTATCGATAAAAGAACCCAGAAAAAATAAAAAATAAATAAAAACATTATAAAAAAAAAACAAACTAATTTAGTACAATAGATAAGTTTTTTAATAATAAAGAGTTATAATAATTAATGCTGCAAAAAAAAATATGACATTGTAATTTTTAATGAATATAGGTATGTTTCTTTTTATTAATGATTGAATTATCTTTAGCAGATTTACTTTGCATATTATTAGATTTGTATGTCTTAAGACAAAACATAGCGTACTATTTTATGTGTAAGACCTAATTGTATACCTACCTATGTTTCACAAATAAAGATTATGATTATGATTACCTTTTCTCCCGCTCTGGGTGGAGCGGAAGGGCGTGTCAGACTTTTACTGACTAAAACCCACCCGTGTTCCTTCAGTTGCCTATGCCAGGGCCACGGTATCTCTTTCGAACAACCCGCGATCCCGTAACTACCTTAAAATAGCAATCGTTTACAATTAAAATTATTTTATTTGTTTAAATGATTTAATTACTTCACTTCAGATCTCGCGTCCGAATACTAAGGGCCGGTGCATTATTTGCTACTGAAAACGGCTCGCGATAATTTTAATTCTAAACGATTGCTATTTTAAGTTAGTAGATACTATAAAATAGGTTGATCTTGGATTTTTTTTTTGTTTTTTTTTTTCCTGAGTTCCTTTATCGATACTGAACTTACCCCTAAGCTATGGCACACAATTTCTTTAACACCCTGTATAGCACTACCACATCTCTGTCTTTGAAGTCCAAAATGCTTAGCTAATTCTCTTGCCATCTTTACTGATTTTAGCCATTTATCTTCTATTGCTGTTCTTTATGAGCCTTATGGTCAGCAGTGGCCATTACTTGGGTAACGATCTGAAACCCAAGCAAGCCTGAAGACCTTGATATGATAGACGCCCTTTGACGTCATCCAGAGTAGTGTACCTGATGACGAAGAGGTTCTTGTGCTGACCAGTTCTAGATCCTGAAGAAGACTGACCTGAACAGTTCCCTGACGCAGACCAGGCCGTACGGCTGCAGGTTGAGGCTGTCTTCTTGAGGAGTGAACCTGATGCCGCGATGGTTCACGTATTCTGCTGGCTTTTCTCCACTATCCTCGATTGGTGCTTCAGGAGTGATAGCCTCAATGGTTTCGATGCAATCCGGTTCTGGGATTGTGTCTTCTGTGTACAATTATTTATAACATTTTATGAGGCCAAATTAAATAAATGTCAGGATCTTTCATTCATCAGTATTACAATGGTACCCAGATGATAAGGCGCGTCGTGAATATTCGTTCCCACAGAAAATAAATTATGGCCCCGAAGATTAACGAACGAATGCTTAAAACTTACAATCAACCTTAGGTCACTACTATAAGGTTCATAATACACTGCAGCTGCTAGTTCCGTCTCACACGCAAGTATGGCGGCTGGCTAACATGCCACGCGGCGGGCGCTAACACGGCTGCCGACCAATAGCAGTACAGGAAAAAGAAGCGCGGTGCGTGGAGCGTGCCGATTGGTCAATAGCATTTCCTGCGCTTTGAAAATTCATCTTCTGCGTAGATACATGGTTAAGCCATATCAGTTGGCTGTACCACTGTATCAATATGTAAGTCACGAAGCGCAAAGATGAGCCCGCGAAATTGAAATTTTGATACCTTTTTTTGCAATTTGCAGGTCAGTGTCAGGATGTACCTTGATCAAAATATGATTCGCAACTATACATAATACAAATATATATTTACATAATTATAATCATAATAATCATCAATACATCTCTCTAAGTTAGACTTGTTCTCTCTAAGTTTGATTTCAGAAATCATGACTTTTAGTTACTATGAAGTTTCGTGCTCATTATTCTGGCACGAAACTACCTTTTGGAAGGGGCCATTGAGCGCAATTATTCTTTTTCATGTTATTTTTTAATTTCAAAAATGCCATTCAAAAGTGTCTTTTAATATGGTCTAATTGAAATGGGTCCCCGCTTAGTGGCTAACGACATCGCGGCAGGCCCAGACGGAGATGGCGGGATGAGCTGGACTAAAGATTGGTGCTTGGCAGCTCTGGACAGGTGGAAAGAGAGTAGGGATGCATTTGCCTAGCAGTGGGACAATTATGTCTAGTAAAAAAAACGATTTGACATTGCCTTTGAAGTACAGGAACCATGTAAAAACCTTTGTTCACTTTCTAAAAAAGAAAACTATCACCCACCTTCCTTCTCCACATCCTGTACATCCTCAGTCTTCTCCTCACTCGGCTCCTCCTTCTCATCAGCGCTGTCGGCACTGACGCACTTCTCCAGCAGCTGTGTGATGGACGTGTTCCCATTCGCAGCCAGGTCCATGGAGGAGTGCCGGCCATGCTTCTTTACCGGGCTCTTTAGCGAGTCCACCGGCTCGATTGTTATTTCAGCTTCGTTTATTAGATGTTTGTCTTGGCTGGAGAAGAATTGATGAAGATAAGGAACCCATTTACAAGGACCGATCGTTATAAAAACAAGTATAAAAAAGGATAAAAATAAAAATGCATGTGCATTTCATACACAAAAAACAAACTTTAATAAAAAAAAAACCTGTCAAGGTGCGCGAGTAGGACTCGCGCACCGAGGGTTCCGTTCCGATTTCTGAAAAAGTGTGCTATTTAGAGACATCGTTTTATTTTTCCTGTAATATTTACATAAACTTCTATCACATAGAATAATTTCAGATTTCTCTCTATGCAAACTTCGGAGATAAGGGGGAGGGGAACGGTTTTTTTTTAACATTTTTCATCAAAAGTCGAAAACTATGCGGTCTAAAAAAAAGAAAAAAAAATGTTTGAGAATGTGCAAACAGTGCTCTTTCATAAGATACCCTACATGCCCTAGTAGCCCCACTTCGAATTTTTAATTTGTCAGTCCCTGTTGCAAAAAAAAAGCTTTCTTATTTTCAAAATAGTTGGGCAAACGTCATCTAAAACTGATCCATGTTTCAAGTTTATATCATTAGTAGTTTTTGAGATAGACAGACTGAGTCGCACCATAAAAGTTCCTTTTTACCATTTTGGTACGGAACCCTAAAAAATACAAAGTATCAACAATTATTAAAAAAAATATATATAAAACATATAGTTACGTATGTCTGATATCAGTTTTGCTGGCATCGCTTTCTGTCTCAAGCTCAGTGGTAGTTGTACTTGGCAGTTCACTTATTGAAGATTTTCTTTCCAATGAATTTGTACCTGAAACACAATATTTATTTGTTATTGTTTTAACCGAATTAGGTTATCGCAGTGTCTTGGCTCGTCGAAATACACGTTTGTAATTTTGTATACAAGGCGTAACGGAATAAAGGCAAGACCTGAAGTTAGTTTGTTCATACTTCGTCCGGGTGGCATTACTTGTTTTAACGTAGAATATCCGTTGCGTGCCGTGCGTGTGTTGCGGCCGGCACGGGCCAATGGACGCTCAGCTTAAAGCCGAACTATACGCCAATGACCTTGAGTGGTTAGCTTGCGCATTCTGGCCTGAGCTCACGCAACGCGTCGTACGTCCAGCCAGTAATAGGACTCGCCCATCAAGGAGCGCTGTCCCAAATTAGACGTATTTTTAATTTATTATAATAAAAAATATACATGTTTTTAAAAAGTAACAAAACCAAATCATTTTCGTTTGTATTGCAAAGTAGTACATATTTTTTTTATATTCTTATGATAAAAAATGAAGGAGTAAAATGGTTTCATCTTAACGATTTAGAGGTGATTTGGGGTTTTTTTTTCTTATTATGTGATACCGATAGAAAAATTATGGCTAAACCAAATTACGATTCATATCATGTAGATTACTAACAATTTTTTTCAGATGTAATTTCTCTGTAGGTTCCGGCGAAAAACTGCTTCAACTGCACGCTGTTTTTAAGCTTTTTTCGAAAGAGTAGCCTTAATCGTCTACCAAACGGACCGCGACAGTCATATTATTTTTTCAAACGGATCCATAATGAAACTAATTGGTAAGATCCCTAGTTTACTCTTATGAAAAATTATTAAAATCACTTGAGCTTTGCTAAATTTTTTGTAATCATTTCGATAAACTGTTTAAACCTTAAAAAAAAACAATAAAATAAATAAGACCATTGTGTTTTTATGATGATTTATAATAATGTAATTCTGTTTTATTTCCATCCTTGTTCAGTGAATGAAGTATAAATAGTATAATTACTCTTTTGTAAATAAAAAAAAAACCAAAAGAGAATAGAAACGCATTAAAAAAAAAGGCAATAAAAAAAACAACTCAAAAGTTTACCACCCGCCTCAATAGATGGCGTTGTTAGGTCCGACTGAATCGCGCTATGGTTTCGTTACGCGCCGGACTACAAGTGCCAGCGGTTAGTGGGCGAGATCAAAAAGGGTGTTTGTCGCTTCTATGACACATGCGCCGTAAGGTGCGTGGGGTATGGCTATCAAGACATACTCAACACGTAATTTTTTGATCAGAGAGGCTGTTGGTACCCAAAATACCGGCGCCTCCTCTGCAGTAGAGATGGGTCGTCGACGTATTTAGCGTTAACGAAACTAGACCGTTTATTGTTGGTCGTCAACTAGTCGATCAACTAGTTGATTTCGTCGACTAGTTGACATGTTTAACTCTATAGACTGACGGTTTATAGAAGACGTTCATCGCGACTAGTGAACGGACTAGTTAAATCAAGCGTCGAAGGTACGATTTACGAATACCTAGTTAGTTGCTTTGCTTTAAATAAATTTCGCGAATTGTAATAGTGTGCCATCTTATTTTTTTTACGAAATTGTCGATTATATTACACTTTATTACTACCTAATGAATTCACTATTTACAATCTGTGTTGTGATTAGTGTATTAAAGTTTGTGTATTTAGTTTTTAACACTAATCAGATCTCAGATATTTATTAGGTAAGTATTTTTTATTAACCTTGCGCACAATTACGTATAATAGCCATCAAACCATCAAATCAAAACAAAATTATTATTTACGCAACTGCAAGTGCAGGTGCACGCCGCGCCGCACGTAGCTATTTCTTTCGCACTCGTTAAATTATCATATTGGCATCCTTCTACCAAAATAAAGCTGATTTCTCGTAACTCGTTATTGTGCTCATTCAAATATGAACGCTCTGTCGTAGTGTTTAAAGTTCAAATTAGTTTAAACGACGACTTCAACGAGTCGCCTCGTTGAAGGAAACGAACGGTCGACGAGTTGTATAAGACGACTAAGTTTATGAGTCGTCGACGCGTTGTGCGTTGGTATGAACTATGAGCGTTTCTTGTTTAGCCGTCTACGAAATCAACTAGTCCATCGAAGTATGGTGAACCGTTGAACCGTCGACGCTCCGTCGACAGTTGATTTAACTAGTCCGTTCATTCAACGCCCATCTCTACTCTGCAGAATGCTAGAAGTTTAGTGTTGATTGGGCTAAACAGCGCCATCTATATACTATATAGATTAAACAATTTAATCTATACTATAATAGTATATAGTACCTATAGATTAAATTGTTTTATAACAAGGAACTATTTTTAATTAGTAGTCATAATTAGAGATGGGTCATTGTTGTCCTTTTCAAGACTTCTAATGTTAAATATTGTTAAGAAACTGTCCTACAATTACCATATGGTATAAGCTCATGCCGCCTGTGATACAGGTTTATCCTAGTATCCTAACATTATATTACCTTTGTAAATTTTTCCTAAGATTTTATGTTAATATTTTACCAATGATTAATACTGAAGAAATTTTCTATTCTTTCTATTCTATTCTATTCTTTCTATTGACGGTTTTTCAGTTAATGTAATTTAACTGTTAAACATTAATGGTCAACGGGTTAAAAAAAACTGTTAATAAATAACAGGTTAAAATTTCAATGATTCAATCGTTAGCGATAATCGTCAATTTATTGTGTGCGCGTTTACGACACGAACGAATACGCATAAAATAACCACTTTGTTGCAGTTTAGGTTGAGATTTGATACGAAATAAGTTTTTTTTTTTAAAGGAATGACCTTTCCTTCGTACTTAGGCTTAGGACTAGCTGGGTAAAAATAGTATCCAGGCGTACATAGAAAATCATCTGATTGTATATACATTTTTTTTTTCTTCGCACAAGGGTTTGTATTGCGCACGCGCATCGACGCGACGGTGTTCGGTAACCTCCGGAAGTAACGAATATTTCCGAAGGAGACTAAATTCACAGAAATGAATAAAATAATATTGAAATAATGCGTTGAGTGCGTTGACGTAAACTGACAGCTAATATTTTCAACCTGTTTTTTCATTAATGATTAACAGTTAACCCGTTGACCCATGAAAAGTCGTTAAAAAAAACAGTTTATTGATTCAACGCCCACCTCTAGTTATACTTATTGAATTAATTTTACGGTATCAGCGTGTGAGTAGCAGATATTATAAGATAACCCATTTTAGCCGCCATTTTGATTATGAGCGATGCCCGCTTTTGTCCTGGCGACGTGAGACCCAGCGCCAACGTCAGGAGGGCAATTTTTCCAGTGGATAAAACTAATCACTCTTTGTTAGAGGTGGCACTCGAACCCATTGTCAAACAGCGAAGGAAAAGAAAAAATCTGAAAAAAGTCCTGTGCTTACTGTTAACACTAGTCAAACTCTTCTTCTTGCTGGTCTTCTCTCGCTTCTTGAGGGACAGGCCAACGGTGGAAAAACTGGCAGAAGCTGTATCTTCTGGCGGGAACTGCGGCAGCCTCATGAAGATCAACTGCGTCATATCCCGAAGACATTGTTCCGCGTTCCGACGTAGCAACTCTAAAATGGAAATATTAATTTAAAAGGAGTTCGGGAGAAGACGTCTGTCCCGACTGACGCCCGATTCGGTTCTCTTATGGCTCGGAGTCGACGAAGAAATTTTAATAAAAGCTGCGCATGAATCTGCGCGGACGGTTGAAAAATTGTCGGAAGCCGCTAGGTGGGGACCGATCGAAGCGTCTGCGTGGGTCCTACCCCAGTATTGCCCAGCAATGTTGCCATTCAGTTTAAAAATACAAACAAAGATAACTTCGTTTGGAGAGTAAATTTTTGCAACTTATGCTTTGTACCGATGTATCGAACTACCGATTTATTGCCAGTTCCTTTGTTTAATAAGGAGCAATTTTCCGAGTGACAAAAGAAATTACCAAGGATTTACTGAACCCTTAAAGCATTATCAGCCTACAACGTTCCCACTGCTGGGACACAAGCCTTTTCTCTGTGAGAGGGAGTGGGCCGTACTTAATCCACCACGTCTGCCCTGTGCGGGTTGGCGAATGTCACATGTCTTCGAATGTTTGGTTTTAGGACATGCCGGTTTCCTCACGATGTTTTCCTTCACCGTTTTGAGAGCAGTGCACCTTACCCTGTACCCTATTCGAAAATACAGTATTTTATAAGCATAAAAAAAGAAGACAAGCATCATTGTGTCAACCGATGACCGATCTTTAAGTGGGTATCGAACAAAAAAGACGGCGCCTAATTTTCTCACAACCAACACCACGCCACGTCGTTTAAAGGCCGGCGGGGGACGGCATCGAGGAAGATTTGCCAAGGAGCGGTATGCCACGCTCCAGCGGTATGCCACGGAGGAAATGCCGAGTGCATCCCCGCTTGCACTGGCTCTCCCTCGCGATCGTATGCTACCGGACTCCGGCGCATTCGGCCGCAACTTGCATGCCTACGCATCCCACCGCAGAGAAAAGGGAAAGGCCCTTTAATGCTCCGTGGTCGGTCTCTGAGCTTTCAAATCTATATCTTGTTACCATTAAATACGTACGAATTTACGTTGGTAAAAAAAAACTCTGCCCCCCGTCCACCGATGTGCATTGGCATTAAACCGTAACAGCCGGTGAAATATTGAAAAAAGAACTTTAATCTTGCTACCAGAAATCAGTGTAAACTAAACCTTATCATAGAAATTGACTCATCTCCGCAACGTTAACCGCTACCGATCGATAAATTATAGAAACCCGACGAAAATAAGGCTAATTGACTGATTAAAATTACCTGAATTCCAAACGCGATATTTTTTAATTACAGCAGCTCAATCTCTTCATACGCAATAAAACCGACCGAAACAAAGACAGATATTCTTAGAAAACTGTCTCTGTTCGCGACTGTTCAAGTGCAGAGCGCTGACGAAAGCTCTCGGTACACTGAAGTCACGACCCTCACCGCGCAATAACGCTCATCGACCGTCTGGACCACCCCCATATCGAATATACCTAGTACTTGTAGCTATGACTAAATACTTGCAGCCCAATATTGACTTATGAGCAGTCACAAGTCGGATGCATTGATCATAGATAGAGAGCGCAAAAAAGGTAATGAAGTGGTACAGGCGGAAACAGAGGGCGTTGAAGAGCTTTCGATGTTCGAGAATGTTCTCACCCCCGGTGTGTTCGTGAAAAGTTCGTAGTTGTTCGGAAAATGCATTACAAGTTTTCGTTGTGTGCGTTCGGAAAATGCGGTTTCCCTGTCTACCTTTATGTATTTCAAATATTACATTGATTTTCTCACTAAGTACTGTATGAATTTTTCATCCGTTCCGGATATTGTTCACGAGTTGTAATTTCCGTCAATCTACATCTATTTGAGTATTGACGAAAATTACATATTTAAGAGGATACAGAGGAGTTCGGTGTGTAAGTGAAATGGCGTTATGGGTGTCTAGTTGGAAGCGCGAGATAGAAGACTCTCACGCGCACCCATACTAAACGCGCTTCGTTTAAATGATGATTTATGACAAAATGCATGTACTTAAATCAATTCTTAGTTTAGTAAGTTCTTAACATATTTAAATACCTTTGATTTAAAGAAAATTTTACTGCACAATAAGGAACTATTTACGTATAATTGTATGAAACAGAAAATAGACAGTGCTACTTTGGAGTTTTCGAGAAAAAAAATCAATTAATCATATTCCGTTTTTAGTACAGCAGAAGACAATATTTATAGTTAAATAACACATATGGAAAAACCAAATGAAATGACCATTACATTGAATTTTATAGGAATTTTACAAACACAAAATTTATCGATGTATCCCCTTAAGATCAACTTCTTACAAGTTTTAACAGAAAATATAGCGCATACAAGAGCAGGCAGTACTGAAACCTTCCAAAGTCACATCAGAATTTTCACAAAATAAAATCAGAGTCTCATAACACTCGGCTTCTTCAGACGGTCGGACCGACCAAACATAACATGCAATACGTAAAAAGTTTAATTATGTTACACGCTAACTGTCCGGAGTCCGGAATCCGGTGTCTGGATTTGTCCTCGATTGATGGCAATATGCTCTCTCCCTATATCATGAGACTTACACATATCTAGCGAAATATGGGAGTACTGTACTGGTCACCTCTGCTTAACCCATCGGGGAAACAGGCTGATGTTATGCAGGCCTTAACTACAGTATAATAAAGTAATCAGTATTACATCTTCATACAGGGTGTCCCGTAATTAATGGATACTTAACCTGTTAAGGGGTCATTGTACTCATCATTATGAATAACTTTTACTATGGGACCAAATCTGAAATCACGAAAAAAAACCAGCTGTTCACTACATTTTGACGAGTTATGCAAACATCAATGTAGGGAACAACTGATTTTTTTTCGCAATTTCATGTTTGGTCCCATAGTAAAAGTTGTTCATAATAATGAGTACAATGACCCCTCAAGAAGTTATACATTAATTACGGGACACCTTGTAAAAAACGACCGAAACGACGCGCTTCCAAATCTCAGTATACAACATTAGTTTTTGTTTACACTAAACTCGAAAAGGGGTCATTGTACTCGTCATTTTGAACAACTTTTTCTATGGGACCAACCTTGAAATAGCGAAAAAAAATCAGCTGTTCAGTACATTTTGACGAGTTTGATGTAGATAAATGTACTGAACAGGTGATTTTTTTTCGCAATTTCATATTTGGTCCCATAGTAAAAGTTGTTCAAAATAATTAGTACAATGACACTTTAAGAAGTTATCCATTAATTACGGGGCACCTTGTAGAAAACGGCCGAAATGACGCGCTTCGAAATCTCAGTATATACCAGTACGCACGGACGGACGCGTATTTATTTACCGAGCGGCCGTAGGTCATGCTCACTCAAATGTCTCGCTGGTGGTGGCGTGTGTGTTGGATCATTAAGTTCCCTTCAAAATGGTTGAGCTAATTGGTGCTGATGCATGCGTCATGTTCGTGAACGGGCGCCGTCAGTTGGGACTGGTCGTCTCTTAGCTGCCACGGCTTATTTTTAATTTAGTTGTTTTTAGTTTTTATCTTTTTCATTACGGACGCTTTTAACGTGCACGTCTTTCTACATTGTTCTCACATCTATATTTTCAATATGAACGATGTAACCAATATTATGTAAAATATTTGATTTAAAAGAGTGTCCGTGGAGTTTCTTGCCCGTTCTTCTCCAGGATCTACGCTTTGGAATGGGCAACTAGCTTCATTTTTCTGACTGACCGACCCAAGACCGACCCTTTGACAATTCAAAAGTGCCTGTAATTGGTTTATTTGAAATAAATGCTTTGAGTTTGAGTTTGAGTTTGAGTTTAATAAAGGTTTGTTTAATAAGATAAGAGTTAGATCTAACAAAACTTTACAGAATATACAAAAAAACTAAAACTAAACTTATAAATTACTTATCATAAATCTATGAAACCGCTACCAGTTGGCAACGTACCCAAAATGCTGGCAGCATTGCCACGCTGGATGGCAATGCTTAATCTTTGTGCAAAATACAGGCCAGCATTTTGGTCACGTGTAATTAATTGAAGGTCACTACCCAGATAAACTATTGCACCCAACTACCCAAGTAATATGGCTTATCGATGTACCTGCGCAGAAGATGAATTTTCAAAGCGCGGGAAATACTATTGACCAATCGGCACGCTCCACGCTTTTTCCTGTACCGCTATTGGTCAGTAGCTGCCGCCATGTTAGCGCGCGCCGCTTGACAGCCGCCATACTTGCGAGTGAGACGGAACTAACAGCTGCAGTGTATTATGAACCATAAAATAGTGATCTAAGGTTGATTATAAGTTTTAAGCATTCTCGTTAATCTTCGGGGCCATACTTTCTTTTCTGTGCGAACGAAGATTCACGACGCGCCTTATCAGTTGAGTACTACTGTAGCTTATTATTCTGTGCCTTAACAGAGTTCAAATTACAACAACACATTATTTACCTGTGAGTCTAGTTTCAAAACATATACGGAAACAGCTGAGCATAATTTCACAGACGCTCTCGTCTGTCAACATGGCGCCTTCGGGACTCAGCATTAATGTGCGAAGGACCTGAAATAAACACATTCTTACAATATGCCTAACATCATGAACATCACCTTGTGATGTCAACCACTTGAAGCGAAGACTAAGGGTCTTATAATTGTATCTAGTACAAAAACCAACCGACTTCAAAAAAAAAAACACTAATAAAGTAAAAAATAACTTTAATTTCGGAAGTCTTAGTCTTTGGTTTTGGTTTTGTATCGTTTTTTGCCACCAACTTCTGAACATAAACCTATTTTTCTTTGGGAGTCAGTTGTTTTTTTTTTTGTCTTTTTTTTTCACTTTTTGTTGTGGTACCCCTCACACATAATCGAATACCACTACCTGCAAAAGAAATCAGAACATCATCCACATAGACTAAGTGGGAAAAATACGTATTATTGAAACTAACTCGAAAACTATCCAAGCAAAGTTAATAAATTTTACATGCGACCAACTTCAAGGTATACCTTCCCTAATAAAACACTAATGTCTCAAATCGGACAGCTCTCTAAAAAGTTACACGTGGTCATACAAAAAAAAAAAATACTTGTCAACTTCACAACCTCCTTTTTTTTTCGTTGGTTTTAAAATCAGAGTGTTAGTTTCAGGATTAGCACTTTACGACAAAAATACAGATGACAGCCACCACTTGCTTTAGCTAGAAGAAATGCCGCAACAAACTCTCCAGCAGCAGTTTGTCAGATGTTTTGGTGATCAAACAGCGGTCATACAACAGATCACAGAAATAAGTGTTCGGGATATTTATGTCCAATTGATTTCTCATTTAACAAGAAAACGATGTTATGTTTGTGTTTGAATACTTTAAATGCCAAACTTTTAGTTTTGTTCGAGTTGGCGCCCAACTGGGACTAGATTGAGGTAATACTGACGACGCGCTTGAACATAACTGCCGAAATGTGGGTGTACTATAGGGTACACCTCTGCCTGACCCTTTGGGGATTACAGGCGTGGTGTTATGTACGTATGTACGTAGAGAAGTATGGAAGAAAGGGACATATTGCGCCGATCCCAAATAGATTGGGATAAGGGCAGGAGAATGATGAATCCCTTTTAGTCAGGTTCACACAAATCTCTTTAGATAAATGTTATAGATCTCTCACAAACATTTATCTCAATCTAAATACCTACCATTTCACAACGGCATGAAACTCGTGAGAATCGCGAATGTTAAAGGATGAAAGAGATATTTATAGGTGCATCACAATGATGATTGCACAATATGCATTGTGCATTGATGTGGACAACCACTTCTTTGATATTAAGTCATTTCATGCTCTGCGACAGTAGGCATCAACTCTTGAAACTTCTAAACACTTTTAATACATCATTCTGTCTGGAAAAATCCGGAAACGGAAATGATCACCGTAGCCGAAGTCGACATGGGATGTATTATGAACTTCCGCATCTTGTCTGGAGCTTCTGCGACCGAGGTGACCAGTCAGTAGTCAGATTCGTGGTCATGGCCGCGTGGTGCGCAACGTTCTTCTGTTTCAAACAAGACTCACCTGTAGGTAATACGGGCTGGTATCCGCAATTTCACGTCAATGCGCGTATTTTGCGTATGGTACTCACCTGTAATATCTTCATGAGTACCACTCCATCTGAAGAGTGGTCGGTGCCGACGAAGCGAGCGTGAGTGACGGCATCAGCTATGTCTTCAACCGTCGCCGGCACGCTGGGATGGGTTGGATCTATGGCATTAAAAAACACTAGTATGTTATTATCCCTACCTCTATACAACCTGTAACGTTAAATGCGCAAAACCTCATAAGGGGTCATTGTACTCATCATTATGAACAACTTTTACTATGAGACCAAACCTGAAATCGCGGAAAAAAAATCAGCTGTTCATTTTGACGAATTATGCGAACATAAATGTACTGAACAGCTGATTTTTTTCGCGATTTCGCGGTTTGGTCCCATAGTAAAAGTTGTTCATAATTATGAGTACAATGACCCCTTAAGAGGTTTTGCGCATTTAACGTTACACGTTGTATACACTAATACCTCAATAAGTCACAAGTCACAACCCAGTTACGGGGTAACACAATACCCCTGGGTAAGGCTCGTATTTATAATCAAAGTAATTACTAGAGTAATTACTTGCTACTAAGTAATTTCATACTTGTGGGTAGAATTCTTAAGTAAAGAAAATGGTGACTATTACTTGGCTAAGAATTCTAAGCTTTGACAGTTCTAACTTCAAGATATTACTAAACTGTAGAAAGAAAATCATTGCTTGAGCAATTACTTTTACTTAAGTAATTACTTTTACTTGACTATAAATAAATAAATAAATAAAATTCTTTATTGTCATAAAAAAGGTGCACAAGTAAATTAAAGCCCTGACTCCTGTGCTACGTAGCAACACCTGTGTTACAGGAGCCAGTGTCTTCTCACAATCAGTAGGTAGGTTATGGATTTTATGCCTTATTAATCTTATTAAACATTGTTTAAATTTATATTAAAATAGAAAATTAATATAACAATTTTTACATTAGTGTGAGTGTGAAGTGTGAAGAGCGTGTGTGTGTGTGTGTTCATGTGTGGAGTGTGGTGGTGTGGTGTGTGATAATACGAGTGTAAGACTGGAAATAATTTACACAAAGTAAAGCGTCTGTCTGGGTTCGAACTTACGACCTACAACTCGTAAGTCGCGGCCGTTACCACTGGGCCACCACTGCTCACCCAATAAGTATGGATAAGCTCCAATTTAATCAGGATTATATAGATCTAGTATTTTTTTTAGCCTATTATACTGTCTCACTGCTGGGCAAAGACTTCCCTCAAATCCTGTAAGGACCTCTTTTCCCACGCCACCTCAAACCAGGCCTCACAGTAAGCTTCCAGGTCATCTTGCCACGTGTTTCTTGACCAATTTCAATAATTTCTGGATCTTATAAAATCTACAACTGTATCAATAGTGCAATGGAATGGAATATAAATAACAATGAAATATTATGTTATGCCATTATGAAAAACACATGATAAGATTGCGGTTGGTACATAGCACAGTAGTTAAAATACTGACAAAGTTACTACTTACATTATGTCAATGTTTAAGCTGATAACAAAATTGTTTATGTGAATGACATAAAAAAGAGAGAGAGGTTGCTGGGAAATGTAAATCAATCATAACATGATATTACATACTCTTATTTTATAGTTATTCATCTCTTATAAACTGTCTCAAATACCTAGAAGCTTGAAATAGTTTATAAATTGAAATAGTTGAAATAGTTAATATTAATACAAGGTGTAACTTAAATAATGCACAACCTCTTAAGGGGTCATTATGAACAACTTTTATTATGGGATCAAACCAGAAACTGCGAAAAAAACAGTTGTTCCCTACATTTATCATTTATTTATGTCTGCATATTTAACAGCTGATTTTTTATTATAGTAAAAGATTGTTCATAATGATGAGTACAATGACCCTGAAGAAGTTGTGCGCTATTTAAATTACACCTTGTAAAATCAACAATAGGAGACATACATAAATTATTATTGTTTATTTCATCTTTTGTAAGGGTAGCCCATCAAATTTAGAAAGTAACTACCTAAATGTCAATACTTTAGCAGAAACAAATTGCTATTTTATTCCATCTTAATTCTATTCAGATTTGGTATAACTAGGATAAATAAAACGGGAACAATCTCTTACCTATGAGACCATACGATAAAAACTTGTGTATGGCAGAAAGAGCTAGACTAGTGACAGGACCAGTGGTCTCCTTGCTTCTTATCACTTCTAGGAACGGGCTCAGGTATGTCGCGGGGTCCAAAAGCCGTAAGTCATCCACTTGGTTCAAGATAGTCTTGAGATCTTGGAAGGTTCTCATCAGTACATCATACTCCTCGTTTGGGAACGAGTGTGAGCCCCACCGTGTACTCCGTCGCATGGCAGTGACGAGCATTGCCATCTCGCCCTGCACCACGAAGATTCCATTCCCAGGTAGTGACATTTTGCTAATTTTTTAACACTACAAACTGATCACCATCAACAACTTCTTCCACTTTATTTATTTGAGCAATTACCGACAAACCACATATTTACATCACATGGCGTGCAGTATCACACTTCAAAATAATTATTTTTATCACAATATTCGCAAATTCCGACGTAAATTTTACAAAAATCAATGAAAATTCACAATTTGATTAGCAGATTCCATCACGATCATGTTGACGTTTCAGAATTTTAGTTCTTCTGATTGCCACTAGATGGAGTAAAAGACTAGAGGTGGCAAACATTCAGTACTAACTTGATGACAGAAGTAAAATCAGTATCATATTAGTCGATTTTATCAAGTCTTACTCAATGAATCACTAGACATTTCGTGGAAAGGGGTTATTTTTGTACTTTTTTATTTTTTTTTGTTAGTTTGGTAACATTGCTAAGAAAGATGGTTGACGGTGTTACACTTTTCTGACAAAATTTTGGAAAACTTAATCTTTTTGTTATTCTCGTCGTTCTAAACATAGTTTTTCCCCGTCGTATGTAACTGTAAGTAGGCGATAATTTTATTTATAGTGCTTTGGCATGTTTGCACTTTTCCTGAGGGCTATACGCGATGAATGTGCGTTGTCACGCGTGCAATGGCTATCGACATAGATTTGACATTTTATTCTTTTTGTGTTAGTGCGGTTATTCTTACCACATGTATCTTGTTACGTATTGCAGGCGGTTACATTGAGACGTGACAATGGTTAAGAAAAAGAGACAGAGCGACCCTGGTGAGAACGGTGACGAATCTACGGAGTCTTGCGACGAGAACGTCAAGTCCGCATGTCCTCACGTAGCCAAAGCTGTAGACCTGACCCAGCTGAAGAAGGCGCTAAAAACGGGTGGCTTCCAGAAGGAGTGCTCAGAGTGCAAGAAATCTCCCAAAAACGAGGTCTCTGACCCCGACTATGAGGAAGACCTTTCATTGTGGATGTGCTTGCGCTGTGGTACGCAGCTCTGTGGCCGAACGTGCAACAAGCACGCACTGAACCACTTCAAAACCCCTCGCTCCGACTGCCATGCACTCACAGCTAACACAACATCTTGGGACGTTTACTGCTACAACTGCAACAATGAAGTTACTGCTTCAAGTGCTAAGAAGCTCCATGAGTGTGTAGAATACCTTAAAAAGCAAGCAGTTGGTGGTGGGAATGCTAAATCACTCCCTCCAATTGAACTGCCTTATAGTCAGGACTCTAAAACTGACATACCAACTATAGAAACTATTATTAAAATTGATCCACTATCAAAAGGAAAGGACAAAGCTATGTATAGTCTACCGAGGGTTAGAGGACTTACAAATCTAGGGAATACTTGCTTCTTTAATTCAGTCATGCAATGTTTGGTGCAGACACCCTATTTGTTGCAAGTTCTTCAAGAGATGGCTAATCCTGGCGAGAGGTTCACCTTGCCTGGTGGAAAGTTGAAGCTGAAACCTGATGGGGATGAGGGAAAGGAGGTGGATCTACCTCCAATCACTGGTCAGCTGGCTGAGTGGGGCTCCTTAACTCGCACATTATCAGAAACTTTGAGTGAATTACAAGCAGGTATGTATTTTATTGTTTTATAGTCTTATTTCCCTTTTAAAACCTTGACATCCATGTAATGTAATAAACCTTGGTATTGTTGCTGTATGTGCCATAGAAATTGAATGTTTTAGTAACAGAACTACAATGCCTATTTAGAATGTTTATGAATGCATATAACAATACCATACATACAGTAACTTATATCAACATAAACCTGATCTTGACATTTAACCTCTCAACTGCCCGATATGCAGATCTATGAGAGACACAATGGCTTTTTAATTGTTTCTGTAATTACCATTAATCCTACTTAGATGTTTATTGCTCTTCTTAAGCATAACAATAACATTTTTACAAATAAGCATGATACTTATCTATATAAATAAAAAGAGAAGTCCTGTGTGATAGACTAACTGACTGACTGGCTGGCTGACTGGGTGTTGATGAGTCAGTCAGCCGAAACCCTTGAACCTAGAAAGCTGAAATTTTGCACAGAGGTTCCCTTTATAATGTTAGCAAGGAATAAGGAAGGATTTTTGTGCCCGTAGGATATTTTCCGACATCCACGCGGGCCAAGCCGCGCGGAAAGTGCTAGTATGCAATGTAAATAGAAAATATAATCTGAACTAATATTATAAATGCGAAACTGACTTTGTTTGTTTTTTCTTTGTTACGCTTTCACGCTAAAGTGGCTGAACAGATTTGAATGTTTGGCACACGGGTAGACCGTGACCTGGAAAAGGATACAGGCTACATTTTTTCTTTCCCTTCAGCAATAATTAATTTGTCTAGAGTATTAAAATATTTTGCCATATTATTAGATTAAATTCGGGGTGAGAGCCTGGTGATCTGTCACACAGGGTATCCTAGTATGGACGCCAGTCTCTCACAAAAGATCATATTTTTGATTTTGTAACTACATTATTATTCTTGTCTCTCTATTTTCATCTTTGATCGCAGCTGAAGGTCTGGGCAACATCTAGTATACCATAAAATACAGTGTAACATAAGTTAGAGAAATATTTATTAATTATATTTTACTAAAACATTCATACAGATGACTTTCTGCATTAAAGAAATCAAAAAGTAGTTTAATTTAGATAAGATCCTAACAAACATTGCGCAATTTTTCCTACATAAATTCAAGGTTGAATACTGTTGATGTAAGAAACTGCAGTTGTTATGCCTGCAATCATAGCCAAACATTTGTGAATGCTTTGTTTATAAAGTGCAACATGTCTCATTTTTTTTTTATACAGCTAGTGTTAAAACAAGATTCTATCTTTATAATAATATATTTTAAGTCACTGGTTGCACTATAAATTAATAACGATAATTTAATGAGTTCCTTTGTCCTTAATAAACCTTAGTATGTGTCATACTGTTATAAACAAAAGCTTTGTTTGATTGCAGTACATAACAATGATTTATTTTGTTTTGGTACTACTGTGTAGAAGAATATGTTTATGTCTCTTCTAGTCCCTAGTCCACCTCTTCTTTGTTGTGTCGATGACACAATAGTGTATTAAATTTTGGCCCAAAACTTCGCCACTTCCACGATATTGTTGGGTCGCTATGGCTGCATTTCTTAGGGCACAGAGGGAAAGATAAGTTGTGACATAGTTTGCACTGTAGCTCCACATCCACTATTTGTAAACCACTATAAACTTGACTTGCAGAGTGTGTCGCTGTCCGGCCAAGTTTGCTAAGATAAGGCCATTATTATTACATATTCCAACAGCCATTTTTATAAGTAGCAATCTAAAAATTCAAATTCAAAGTATGTCTCGCCTGTATGTTAAGGTTTATTTGAAGTCCTCTTGCTGAGCCAATCAATCCTACACTCATTTTACTAAAGTAAACAAGCTATCCACTGGCATAGAAAACTTTATATAAATAAGACATGCCTATATTATGTTGTCAACATGCTTCTAAGTATAATTTGGAGCCCACTTCATAGGTTACCTATATTTAGAATGTAGGTCACATTCTAAATATAGGTAACCTATGAAGTGATTTCACGCTTCCACTGTATAACCTAACAGTCTGGACTCTGGACATGATTTAAAATATTATGGAGCATGTTTCACACCATAATTTAAGACTACAAGTAATTAAGTAGTAATTAAAAGTATTGAATTATTATGTTTAACAACATTGTAATACATCATCTGCCTAGCCTTTTCCAACTATGTTGGGGACAGCTTTCAGTCTAACCGGGTGCATCTGGATACCAGTAGTTTACATGGAGCTAATCTCTATCTATTCTCCACAACCCAGTTACTGGTTAATACGATTGTCCTTGATAAAACCGGTTGCCAGACTTTCAGGCTTCTGTCATACCGTAAGGGCTGTCAAAGATATCTATGAACTAGCTGACCCGACAGACGTCGTCCTGTCTCAATTTCAATAATTCGAAATTCCCATAGAAAATCCACTTTCAATTTTCCAATTTTCCCGGCAACTCTTCCATATTTTCTCACCGTTTAAACCTTCCCTGGACTAAGACAAACATTTCAAAACCAAAATCAGCTAAATTGGCCCAGCCATTGTCGAGTTTTAGCGAGACAAACGAACAGCAATTGATTTTTATATACTTGTATATTTATATATATATAGATAGATAGATGACAGCAGGGACCAAGGGCTTAACGTGCTTTCCGAGGCACGCCACACATTGTAATAGTCAAGAAATATTCTGAAAAATTGAAGAAACTTTTTTTCATTTTGTTGTTTTGGAATTTATTTTAATTCTACAAACAAGTATTGAATAAATTGGACTGATAAATTATAAAATATGTCAGCCTGTAATAAATACACAACTACAAAAGACTGTTCTCTCTCATACAAATAATGAAACTTTCAGATAATTTACTTTTTCACTATGTTCTCTACTAAAATGCAGTGATTTCTTCAATTATTTTCATAGTCATCTTGGAAAGGTCCAAGCGGTATAATTAAATATTTGATGTTATCTCAAACATTTACATATTCTGATAGAGATGAGATAACAAATAAATATTAGCCATATTTCTTATCTTTGACCTTGAATTAACAATCTTAAACTTATGCAATAAATAATAATGTTTAACACATAATAAGTTAATGACCGCTGGTCTATCTGATTTTGTCCCTTTGGGGGGTTTAATATCCATTCAGAAGCCATTAGCAGAAAAAAATCTAAATATCATTTACTAGCTTTTGCCTGCGGCATCGCCCGCGCATGTATTGCACTTGCGTGCAAAAAAATTGGCCCACCCCATGCTCTCTATTTGAGAGACGATAGCTCAAAGATATTAATGTATTTATTTTAATTATTTTATACTGTGTGAAGGTAGGTAAGATAAAGTTTATTTACACATACACATATACTTTGATAAAAGCAATATTCTTGACAAGATCGACTCGATTCTTCTGATGTTCTCTTCCAATCACTTTTGTTTGAAAAAACTGCGTGACTTTTTTTTGTCGGTGAAGTCGACATAAGCTTAATTTTGTTTATTACTGTTCGTTTATTGATCATTTGACTTGATTTTTTAACCAACTTTAAAAAAAAGGAGGTTTTTCATTCGATCTGTATGTTTTTAAATTCGCGTTTTTCTCAAAAAGTAATGAATCAGTTTTGATATTTTTTTCACTTACGTAATCTACATACAGTCAGGAAGGTTTTAGTACACAATATATTAGGTTATTGTTAATTAAACTTGTTAAATTTTCTCTTTTCATATCGAAGAGAATGGGGTGGATCGATTTTATTGCACGCAAGTGTACATATAAACCTTCCTCTTGAATCACTATCTATTCAAAAAAGACCGCATCAAAATCCGTTGCATAGTTATAAAGATCTAAGCATACATAGGCACAGACAGACAGCGGGAAGCGACTTTGTTTTATACTATGTAGTGATAGTGATGCCATAGAACAATAAAATACTGATACTAGCTGTTGCCCGTGACTTCGTGTTATCTTTCACCACTTGGAAATTTAGATATTGTAATCTAACAGTAGATACGGCTGTAGTAGCTTTCTTATGTTCACAAATAATAACTACCCACCTCGTATCTTTGTAATAACAATAGGTTAAACTACAGCTCTTTACTGATATGTATGTAAATTCGCCATGGTCAACAGACATTGGACATTATGTATGTACATTTGATATAAATAATGTATTCATCACTGTAATGGTACTTTTCCTTTGAACGTGCCTTTTTATGAGTACCTATACATTACAATTATGACATGAAAAAGCTGGACAGATGATGACTTTTATGATATGATTTTATTGGCCTATTTATTTTAATTATATTTTGTCCCTAATTACTAAGAGCAGCGCTGGTCGATCGATCAGGTTAAGCTACGCTTGCCACGGTTGGTCAGTGAATGGGTGGCGCGGTTGATCGGAAAGCACGTTAAGCCGTTGGTCCCGGCTATCATTCGTGGATCTTTGACAGTCGTTACGGGTCGCCAGAAGCCCTAAAGTCTGACAACCAGTCTTACCAAGGATACCCCCGTATTAGCGTATTATTATCGTAACTGGGTTGTGGAGGTCAGATAGACAGTCGCTGCATGTAAAATACTGGCATTCAGCTGCATCCGGTTAGACTGGAAGCCGACCCCAACAGTTGGGAAAAGGCTAGGCAGATGATGATTTTAATTATATTTTTGAGGCACAAAAATGTACAGTACGCGTCGATGTAAACAAAACTAGTAAAAGCTTGCCTTGTCAAGGTGTTACCTCTGACTTGCGGTCGACAGTACTAAAGGGGCCCCAGCGATCAATGGGGAGAGACACTGCTAATTTATTCCGATAGGAGTCGCATCGTCGCTGGTGTTGTTTAACTACTAAGCACCAATTTTTTTTAGGGTGATAGTGTGTTTACATTTTAATATCCTTGAAAACCATAGCTGACGCCCCTGACGATTGCCAACGATAATGGCGTAATCTATAATTAGCTTTGCCTGTTCCTTCCCATTGCTATCAATTTATATTGTAGTAATATTGTCAATCGCTTCAATTGTATTTGGTAGTTGATCAATTTGTATCAATCACAAACTGCGTCCAGAAAAATTACGACTACCGATTTTCCTTTCATGAAATTTCAATCTCTAAGTTAATTAAGAATTAGTTTTGGTTGCTTCGACCTTATGACTATACCGCGTCACTACGTCACAAGTCACAACACATTGCCGAAGTCTTTTTAAGCCTCCACTACACTACTCGCGAAGTTGCTTCGACGAAGTAGGTACTCGTCGAAGTTGACCGAAGTCGGAAGTACGTGACTACACACTCGTGCAACTTCGCGAGGAGGTCAGTTGCCCGATGGCACCCGCGCGCTTTGCACCACAGACTAAGTAGTATTCTTTGCACCATGGATAATGTTGAAGTGGCAGCTGCCGTTGCAATGTGCACTCTCGCTTATTATAATTACGTGCGAATTTATCACGCGACGATTTGAAGCGAGTCGAGTAGTGTAGTCAGACGCTTCGTCGGTGCACTTCGGGCCCTTTGACTCGGGCGCAAAAACCGACAACGATCGGAAGTCGCGCGAGGCGAGCCGAGGTTGCACGAAGCGAAGCGAAGTGGCCGTCCACACTACCGTATTCGCCTAACTTCGACCAACTTCGCGAGTAGTGTAGAGTAGGCTTTACGCATTGCGGTTGTACCTACATAAATTCAAGATTTCTCATCACCTCTTTCCACTCTGTTAGACGTGCCAGCGCGGCTAGGACTAACCTACTCAAGTTTATACCTCTACTAGCTTTTGCCCGCGTTTATTATACATATAAACCTCCCTCTTGTCACTCTATCTATTAAACAAAACCGCATCAAAATCCGTTGCGTAGTTTTAAAGATCTAAGCATACATAAGGACAGAGACAGGGAAGCGACTTTGTTTTATACTATGTAGTGATGTCACGAGCCGCACGTATATATTTAATGTTATTCCGGTATCGGAGGATAATTATATATTATTTGGACAAACCCGGGATTCGTTCAAATGGCTCAAATAATAATTGAAAGAGGTCTGGAATTATAAACGTTTATAAAATTAATGTTATATTAATTTAATATTTTTTTAAATTTGCTTACAGATCATTTTATTTTATGTAATTTTGTGTAGCTATAAGTGACTATAACTTCGCCTTAAGGCGAGTAAGTGCTGTCATCTAGCGCCACCACTGAGAAAAAAAATCATAAGTCTGGAGTTAGCGAACCTTTTGAAATTTCCTATGCTCACATTTTTAGTCAGATGAGGTAGATTTTTTTTTACCTCGTCTGACTATGTGACTATGTGAGCATAGGAAATTTCAAAATGTTCCTTAGCTCCAGACTTGTGATTTTTTTCTCAATACTGGTGCTAGTTGGCAGAAGTACTCGCCTTAAATGAGTGTATTTATCAGAAATTTAAATAAATAAACATCTAGAATTCTTAACATTCTAGATTAACTAGATACACGTTTACATCCGTTTCAAATGTCGACCGCAGATCGTATGACATTGTTATTATTTATTGCGAATCACAAATATACCTAGCTATTGTTCCTCTGTCTTTATAGCATTTAACACGACAATGAAAGTAATAACTACTTAAAGGTTCGTTTCGTTTTTTTAGGGTTCCGTACCAAAATGGTAAAAAGGAACCCTTATGGTGCGACTCAGTCTGTCTAGCTGTCTGTCACAGCTGGATATCTCAACTCAAGAACTATTAATGCTATCAACTCTAAATTTGGAACAGTTTCAGATGATCGTTTCAGCAGCTTATGCTGTCAGAAAAATCCGTCAATTTACTGATGTAGATACCGCGAGGCTAGTCTATTTTAGTTACTTTCACAGTATCATGTCTTACGGTATTTTACTTTGGGGACGGGCTGCAGATATCGAGTCCATTTTTATTCTGCAAAAACGAGCCATCAGAGCCATATATAATCTTCGCAGGCGCGATTCTCTAAGGGAACTGTTTAAGGATATTAACATCATGACGGTACCTTGTCAATATATCTACGAAAACATCATGTACGTAAGAAAAAATTTACATCTTTTTAATAAAAGAGGTGAAAGGCATAATTATAATACTAGAAATAAGGACCTATTAGCTCAACCAGGTTTCAGGCTGGCTAAAGTAGACTCATCGTTCATGGGGTACTGTTTAAAATGTTACAATAAAATACCTCCACACATACTTCAACTAAATGAGACGAAATTTAAAACTTGTATAAAACGCACACTATGCAGGCAGGCATATTATAAGTTGGGGAATTACATAAATGATAAAAATGCATGGCTCCATGCTGGTCCTGCTCCACAACCTCAACTAATTAATTAACATTTGAAGATACTGTTAAGCAACTGCTGAAGATTGTAAGAATAGCTTTGCATTGTGTAGACTCAATCACCTTTGTATTGTATAATTGCTTAGTACATGTGTGAGTACTATGTACCTACTCTAAAGCTACCATTTACGGGGTACGTCTTTATTTGACTTGGATGTGCCCTGGCGGCTGAGAGTGTGTCATGCTCACTCTAATGCCTCGCTGATGGTGGCGCGTGTGTTGGATCATTTAACGAATCCATACATCAGGTTTGTGAACGGGCGCTGTTGGTGGAGGCTGGTCATACCTTAGCTGCCACGGCTTATTTTAATTTTAATTTTGAATTGTGTTTTTTTTTTATTTTTTATCGTTTTTAACGTTCATCGTTCTCACATGTATAATTTCAACATGAATGATGTAACCAATATTTTGTAACTATATTTTGATTTAAAAGAGTGTCCGTGGAGTTTCTTGCCCGTTCTTCTCCATAGATCTACGTTTTGGAATGGGCAACTAGCTTCAACTTTCTGACTTACCTACTGACCGACTCTTTGACAATTCAAAAGTGCCTGTAATTGGTTTAATTGAAATAAATGCTTTGAGTTTTGAGTTTTTTTTTAGTTTGCCCAACTATTTTGCAAATAAGAAAGAAACTAAAATACATGTTTTTTTTTGCAACAGGGGCTGAAAGGGGTTCTTGAAAATTCGAAGTGGGGTTACTAGGGCATGTGGGGTATCATATGAAAGAGCGCCGTTAGCACATTCTCAAACATTTATTTTTTTCCTTTTTTTAGGCCGCTTATTTTTCGACTTTTGATGAAAAATGTATTTTAAAAAAAATACCGTTCCCCCCCCCCCCCCCCTAATCACCGAAGTTTGCATAGAGAAAAATCAGAAATTATTGTATGTGATAGCAGTTTCTGTAAAGATTACAGGAAAAATAAAACGATGTCTCTAAATAGCATACTTTTTCAGAAATCATCAACAACAATTATATGGTAACCTCGGTGCACGAGTCCGACTAGCTCTTCACCGGTTTTTTTTCCATGGCAGGCAGAAACATACCTGTTAGCTGGTCTAAAACTATGCAAGTAGCTGGCATGCCATTGTGACATTCACCAATCAGAAGTTGTTATAGCACCACATGCAAGTGCTAAGTACTTTTGTCCAAGTTACAGGCATGTGTATTCTCGCCCTTATCGCCGTCACTGTCGCACAGCTGTCAATACAAGTGCAAGTTAGAGACAGAAACATGTTTATGTCGTCATAAGTAATGACTGAGCCCAGTTAGCCATTATTTGACGACACGTTTGGCGCAGTGGTTGAGCGATTGACTGCTGCGCAGCATGTAGCGGGTTCGATTCCCGCACGGAACAAATATTTGTACGACCTACAAGTATTTGTTCCGAGTCTGGGTGTTTTTCTATCTATAATATGTATGTATTTACAAAAAAAAAAAAATGTATATAAGTAGTTTATCAGCCATCTCGTTACCATAACAGAAGCATTAGGTTGCTTAGCTTGGGACTAGATGGCGTTGTGTGAAATGTCCAAGGATATTTATTTATTTATTTCCTACTACTGAACGTGGCCTTTTCGTCATGGCGAAATGCTTCACCGGGGTTTCCTCAAATTCCTACCGACTAAAACCCCCACGGTGTTTCATTCACCTTTTTCCTGAAACTCTGGTTTCGCCCCGTTTTGTAAACATGATCAAAACCACAAAACTTTAATTGTGAACTTAAAATTCTCGTGTATCTGTTTACGTAGCGTAACCCTGAGTTACGCGTTTTCCTTACCGATTGCATTAATGCTCATAATAATACTGCGTGCGTAATTATGTGCCTCCTCGCCTTGATACGTTGTTTTACCAAGTTAAGAGCTCATACTACCTCAAATGGCTTAGCATGATCCTCCGTTATGTCGAAAATACTGCAGCATTAATTTTGAAATAAATATTATACTAAAGTTGAGTTGATAAATGTTAAGTACTATATTTGACGAAAACACGATTCCATAAAATTTTCCCGATAGAAAAAAAATCCAAAGTTACCTCCAAGGGTCAAAACCAAAATTTTGGATCATTTCATTTGTGTTATTTTTATGTCACAATAACATAAAAGTAACATAAAGGAAAATAAGGGCTGTGTTCATGATGTAAGATAAAAACAGTCAAGTATTTTATAATTATTTTTATTCATGATAAAAATGTAACAATCTGAAAGATTGACATAACAAAAGTCTCACTTCGACGCCTAAAAGAATAACTACAATGCCGTTAAAAAAACATTTAAGTTTTTGGTCTAAGCTTTTACGTGACTTAATTTTACAATAACAGGTAGTCACTTCAATGTGGGCTACCGATGGTAGTGCCGATTAATCTTTTCATTTTCTTTGGTTAATTTTCTGTATTTCTTCTGATATTTTCTTTGGTATTTTTTCGAGGTTCACACTTTCTACTTCTTGCTTGTTGTCAGTATTTCTTTTTAATTCCTCCAGTACTTTCGTCTGGTCTCCTTCTCTTTGTCTGATAGCTCTACTATATTTTTTTTTGTAGAATTTTTTGCTCTGGTCAAAATTTTTCTCCTGCATTCGATTCCATTTTCCATTCATCGTTATTTTTTAGCCGCTCTAGTCTAGAGCGGCTCTAGATACATTTTCTGCCTTTCTGCAACCGATAAAGGCATATTATATTATCTGTAAACCAACGAAATCAAAGTTATTTTTCACTTTGTAGTGATTTTTGGAAGTCGGTTTTTTTTTTTGTTAAAAAGTTTTTATTTCTCGCTTTTTAGTGGGTCTGTTTATAATTTGTATAAGTTACAATAGTCTAATGTCAATTGCTCATCACATGTTACAAAATATTGCTTTTCCCGATGCTGGGACGTTAATTGTTGAGGAGTTCTGCTAGTAAGAACCAGGAGAACTCCTCAACAACCACTCACCACACGCATTGTGTGACGAGCGGAAATTGCTTAGCAACCATATTAAAGTAATCGAATCGCAACCCCGTGAAATATTTATCATTGAGTAGTTCCGGTAGCCATCTGTGGTCTTCATCATCAGTTCCACTTCACCAAGTGGTGCTTTCAGAGAGCAAATCCATGAGTTACTATAAAACATACCCAAATCGCTATAGGTGTGCCTATAATTATAATATTTGAAGAGTTCCTTCGATTTCTCCAGGATCCCATCATCAGAACTGGATTTTGACAAAAATGGGACCATTTGGGAAGTATACCCTTTCCAACAAAAAAATAATTTTTCAAATCGGTTGGGAAGCGACGGAGTTATGCGCGAACAAACAAAAAAAAAAAAATAAAAAAAAATAATACAAACATCCGAATTGAGAACCTCCTCCTTTTTTAGAAGTCGGTTAAAAAACCTACAGACGTCCAAATGACTTAATTGTAAAGGTAGACGTTGAGGCTATGGAAAAACTAAATAAAATAAAAAAAATAGTCAAAAAACATACAAAAACACGAAACTTTACACAAAAAAACTTTTTTTTTTACATTTTTTACTTTTTCGCAAAATCAACCCTTGAATTTTGCATGTGAAATTATGTTTAACCAAAAGTATTTGAGTCAGTCTACACGATGATATCAAAATAATGACAACATAACAATTATTGATAACATAAGTAGGGAATATAAATCTTTACATAAAAATCAAATTTTACTTAATTAACTTAATTGATTCCGTGCAGATTCCTCGAACGAACGAAATCTAACGAATCTGTACGAAATCTAACTTAGAGAGATGTATTGATGATTTTTATGGTTAAAATTATGGAAATACATAATTATGTTTTATTGCCGCGTATCATATTTTGATCAAGACACAACCTGACACGGACCAGCAAATTGCAAAAAAACCCAAAAAAAAAAATTTCGCGGGCTACCACTGCGCGTCTTCCTTAATTTAAAGGTACCTATTTAGTTAATGTTCACTAAGTTTTCATTAGTTGCCACTTTGCCAGAGGTTTTCTTAAAATAAATGCATTAAGTATTATAAAATAAATGTTGTTAGTATCGGTAACCGGTAACCAAACATATTGTAAAGATAAAATATTTATTAACCGTTCTTACAAAAGTACATGCCTGTGTTTGTGACTACACCTTAATGCAATTTTTAAATAACGTAACATAAAAATGTAACATAAAGGAAACATGGACGATGTTTTTGAAGTGTTTCATTTCAATTCAAGACACACTATTCACTTAATGATTACAGCTCCTAAGCGACTGAATAGCACAAACAAAATAGTTTTCAGATAATAAGATTAAGATCAAACATACTTACATGTTATTTTTTTTATGAATTTTCAAGAGAAACCACTAAATGTTTATTTGTCACTCCACACGCACAACACCTTTCGACTTTCTTGACACAAGATTATGACTGCCGCGCAGAAATTGGTGGTGTAAATGGCGTGACATTTCCGTCAATGTTCCCAGTAGTAAGTTTAAAAAAAAGTATTTTATTGGAAAATAACGCGTTACTTAAAGGAATAACATAAATGAACTCTTTTTGAGACGCATTGTTTTTATTTTTTTTAATTATTACATATAATTGTTAGTACATACAAGTTGCCTAGATATTGTGTGATTTACGCACACTTCGTTATGCTGGATACTATGTTGAATAAATAAAACCCTTTTCGAAGTTCTTGCGGTTTCAAACATTGAAATCGATAGTTGGACACAGGTTTTTTGAGGGAGAATAATATGGTATTTTCCATTCCGTTTTATTATTTTCATAATATTTCGTAAAGTATAACTGAACCACCAACTAATAAATTAAATATGAATTGAAGGTAGTATTCCGCTATGAAATCCATTTTTTAAAATAACATTACCATTACAGAATTTTTTGAGGAATAAGGAAAAGTCGGTGGACATGAAATTGTTATGAAATTGTACAAAATTTTGGTTTTGACCCCCAAACCAAACAATAAACCGCTGGTATTCAAAAAATACTTCAAATTAGATCATGAAACTTTGCATACTAACTGAACTAACTATAAAGCAGGTCTTATGTTTTTTATTTTTTTCAAATTACATTTTCACCGTAACCTTATTTTGAATTCTACAGGGTGTAATTGTAATCACCGTTACCTCTTATTTTACTCATAATTATGAACAACTTTTACTATGGAAGCAAACCTGAAATCTTGAAAAAAAAATCAGCCATTCTCTACATTTTGAGGAGTTATGCGAACATTGGCATTTAAGAATTATGATTTTGCTCTTTTAACCTCCTCACTGAACTTGTACTACCCACAGAACATAAAAAACAAAAAAATCTTGCAAGTTCCACGTCCACGTCGCGTCAAATAAAAATCCGTAGCGACATCTATTGATAATTGTTTTTGGTATAGAAAAATATTTGACAACTCAACTGAAGGTCAATCCTGCCAAAGAGTAAAGTAAAAAAAAATAATACAAACATCCGAATTGAGAACCTCCTCCTTTTTTAGAAGTCGGTTAAAAAACCTACAGACGTCCAAATGACTTAATTGTAAAGGTAGACGTTGAGGCTATGGAAAAACTAAATAAAATAAAAAAAATAGTCAAAAAACATACAAAAACACGAAACTTTACACAAAAAAACTTTTTTTTTTACATTTTTTACTTTTTCGCAAAATCAACCCTTGAATTTTGCATGTGAAATTATGTTTAACCAAAAGTATTTGAGTCAGTCTACACAATGATATCAAAATAATGACAACATAACAATTATTGATAACATAAGTAGGGAATATAAATCTTTACATAAAAATCAAATTTTACTTAATTAACTTAATTGATTCCGTGCAGATTCCTCGAACGAACGAAATCTAACGAATCTGTACGAAATCTAACTTAGAGAGATGTATTGATGATTTTTATGGTTAAAATTATGGAAATACATAATTATGTTTTATTGCCGCGTATCATATTTTGATCAAGACACAACCTGACACGGACCAGCAAATTGCAAAAAAACCCAAAAAAAAAAATTTCGCGGGCTACCACTGCGCGTCTTCCTTAATTTAAAGGTACCTATTTAGTTAATGTTCACTAAGTTTTCATTAGTTGCCACTTTGCCAGAGGTTTTCTTAAAATAAATGCATTAAGTATTATAAAATAAATGTTGTTAGTATCGGTAACCGGTAACCAAACATATTGTAAAGATAAAATATTTATTAACCGTTCTTACAAAAGTACATGCCTGTGTTTGTGACTACACCTTAATGCAATTTTTAAATAACGTAACATAAAAATGTAACATAAAGGAAACATGGACGATGTTTTTGAAGTGTTTCATTTCAATTCAAGACACACTATTCACTTAATGATTACAGCTCCTAAGCGACTGAATAGCACAAACAAAATAGTTTTCAGATAATAAGATTAAGATCAAACATACTTACATGTTATTTTTTTTATGAATTTTCAAGAGAAACCACTAAATGTTTATTTGTCACTCCACACGCACAACACCTTTCGACTTTCTTGACACAAGATTATGACTGCCGCGCAGAAATTGGTGGTGTAAATGGCGTGACATTTCCGTCAATGTTCCCAGTAGTAAGTTTAAAAAAAAGTATTTTATTGGAAAATAACGCGTTACTTAAAGGAATAACATAAATGAACTCTTTTTGAGACGCATTGTTTTTATTTTTTTTAATTATTACATATAATTGTTAGTACATACAAGTTGCCTAGATATTGTGTGATTTACGCACACTTCGTTATGCTGGATACTATGTTGAATAAATAAAACCCTTTTCGAAGTTCTTGCGGTTTCAAACATTGAAATCGATAGTTGGACACAGGTTTTTTGAGGGAGAATAATATGGTATTTTCCATTCCGTTTTATTATTTTCATAATATTTCGTAAAGTATAACTGAACCACCAACTAATAAATTAAATATGAATTGAAGGTAGTATTCCGCTATGAAATCCATTTTTTAAAATAACATTACCATTACAGAATTTTTTGAGGAATAAGGAAAAGTCGGTGGACATGAAATTGTTATGAAATTGTACAAAATTTTGGTTTTGACCCCCAAACCAAACAATAAACCGCTGGTATTCAAAAAATACTTCAAATTAGATCATGAAACTTTGCATACTAACTGAACTAACTATAAAGCAGGTCTTATGTTTTTTATTTTTTTCAAATTACATTTTCACCGTAACCTTATTTTGAATTCTACAGGGTGTAATTGTAATCACCGTTACCTCTTATTTTACTCATAATTATGAACAACTTTTACTATGGAAGCAAACCTGAAATCTTGAAAAAAAAATCAGCCATTCTCTACATTTTGAGGAGTTATGCGAACATTGGCATTTAAGAATTATGATTTTGCTCTTTTAACCTCCTCACTGAACTTGTACTACCCACAGAACATAAAAAACAAAAAAATCTTGCAAGTTCCACGTCCACGTCGCGTCAAATAAAAATCCGTAGCGACATCTATTGATAATTGTTTTTGGTATAGAAAAATATTTGACAACTCAACTGAAGGTCAATCCTGCCAAAGAGTAAAGTAAGTATAGAGAGAAAGAGTGGCAACTCTGTGGTAAAATTTGCATGTATGGAAAGTGCTGCCACCATACGTTTGGTGGGTGAACTAAGGGTCTAATGTATACACATACCTACCTATGCATACTGAGTAGGTACTCATAGTATGCATACCAGCTATAGCTATAGGTAGGTACCTATCTATATAACTATCGTACGAGTTTATAAATTATGGGCAATCGGGATATAATATAATTTTAAAAACACGTATGCAGTTCAGGAAAATGTCCGTTTATTATTACCAATCAATCAGTCTTGAATGTGGGATCAAAATGGTGATCACTGCTTTTGTTCTTTAAAATCTTCATACAATCACTTTCTCTAATCTCGCCGCCAACAGCCGCTATCCAAGCAGTGAACAAATCGGGCCTCGTAGTGGTTGTCAGGGTTTGGGAACCGGTGAAGAGGTAGGTACACCGTATGCCACTGAAATTGGAATGAAATTAATGAATAGCAGACGGCTAAATAAAACTTTTTCTTACTTTTATTAAAGGTACGGTACGGTAGTAAACACTTACATAAAGCATCACAGCCAAAAATACAATATCTTCTTGGGGGTTCACTCATTCTTGGGAGTTCGTTCAAAACAACTAATATGACTAATGAACATTGCTAACGAAAAACAAAGTATAACAATAATAGGAAATAATAAAAACAAAACTCAACAAAACAAATAACAGAATTAACTGAGATAAACTCGAAATGCGCATCAACAACGTCGGGAACGAGTTGACAATGGCCGAAAATCCCACAGATTAGATAGCTAGAAAATCCGAAATGTTTTTATGACAAGCAAGACAAGATGGCTGCCAAGTTTTGTTATCACACCAAACTCCAGATGTCGCTGTCATCTATGGAAATTGATGACAGTGTTATGTGTGCCCCCCCTGAATCCTGCTAAAATGGCTTCCAGATCCAGACGTATCGAGCCACGCTCGGGCAATGGTAAGTTCAATCTCTTTGAATCTTATAAAAATGTTGCTATTTCTATCAAAACATATTCAAATTCAATCTGCCAATCTGCCTAGCCTTTTCCCAACTATGTTGGGGTCGGCTTCCAGTCTAACCGGATGCAGCTGAATACCAGTATTTTACATGGAGCGACTGCCTGTCTGACCTCCACAACCCAGTAACTGGGTAATACGATACCCCTTGGTAAGACTGGTTGTCAGACTTTCGGGCTTCTGACGACCCGTAACGACTGTCAAAGATCCACGAATAACAGCCGGGACCAACGGCTTAACGTGCTTTCCGAGGCACGGAGGAATCTCGATATGTAAAGATGGTCACCCATCCACTGACCAACCCCGGCAAGCGTAGCTTAACCTGACGGATCGACCCGTGCGGCTGTTATTACTTAGCCACGAGCTCCTCTCCCTAAACATATTCAAATTATGTTTTCGAATAGTAGATTTGGTTTGATTTGTCAATATTTACGCGAATTTCGCCATTATTTTATTTTTATAGAAGATAAACGTTCTATGTCCTGTATTTAGGAACTATGCAGACTACTAATTTAGAAATTAATATTGCTATGTCCTGTGTATAGGTACCTGTAAGGGAACTATATAAATAATATTTTATTTGCAGTTTGTTTTAGCCTGTTCTGACGATGTCGCTTTAGCATTTCTGGAAGAATCTGATGTTATTTTAGCAGCGACGATGATGACCAAGATCCCACATTTATTGAACCCACGGAAATCACTACACCAGAGCGTCGAAGGATGATTCTAGTCATTCTTCTATAAATTCAGACTCCCATGATGTTGTTGAGGCCCCATCACCGCTTTATCGAGTAGTTCTTTATTACGCCAGGTTACTGGCTCTGGTTTACGCTGAGGAAGGTCTTCTCGTCGCCCTGGAAGGTCAGCTCAGCCAGACTACAGACAAATACCGTCTCAACCTGATGTTGTAGATTTATGGACTGGAAATTTTTAACCACTCGAAATAAATCTGTATGAAGTAATGTTATAGAAATATTATTGGTTCAAAATAAAAAAAGAAGTTAAAAGTTTAGTTCTAAGTTATGAACATGTCTAAATTTCAATAAAACATTGATTATTTTATGGGTTTGTCTTTTTTTATTATAGAGTAGCATACTGTCGTTGGCTGTAATTGTCCTGTCTATAGAACATAATATAGTCCTGAAAATATAAGTAGCCTGCATCTGTCCTAGTAGCAGAACATAAAGAAAAACCCTTTGTTACGGGAATAGATTTTTTTCAGTATTTTTTCAGTTTTAAAGTAACCCCTAAACAGCCCAAATCCCAAAAATGAATAGAATCTGACATAAAAAGTGGTTCCTGTAGTGAGGAGGTTAAGTTTGAATTATACTTTATCTGCACTCGCAGCTAACTTCCGAGCCGTCATTAAGTTTGAATCGAACTATAACAGTGATTAAAATTAAACCCTTCCTAAATAAAATAAATGTAAGTACCCTTCCTGTGAACAAAAACTGGTTCTAAATGATTTTGTATAGGAAATTATAAGTGCAGCAACAAAAGTTTTCTTTAGCACCTGCAACCTAACGTCTTTCTTTGTATGTAAGCAACATTATTTCATCATCTTTACTATTCCAACAGAATATCAAAAAACCAGCGTCAATTTACATAAAGTTTAAATAACGTTATTAACTCTACTTTTCCAGGTGAAGGCGGAGTGTATACTCCTCGGAAGCTGTTGTCTGCGCTGGTGAACAAGCTGCCGCAGTTCGGTGGCGGTGATCAGCACGACGCTCATGAGCTGCTCAGGCATCTGCTGGAAGCTGTCAGGTACATTACAGTTTCTGTAAGCCAATTTAAACTACTAAGGTTTCATAAAACAGCTTAATTAAAAGTACCTTACAGTCGCGTGTCCGTACCGTCCGCGTTAGCTTAGCTTTGCATTTGTGTGAGTGATAACGAAAATGGTACGAGAGCCCATGACCAAAATGTTTGTCTTATCGTTTTACGCAAGACAAAATCTTCAATCGTCTTATCGTTTTACGTTTTACAACGATGCGACATGGTTTTGGTCATGGCCTCTCGTACTAAAAGAACAAAACCCGATTGCCAAAAAGCAGTATAAACCGGTTTTAAACCAAGCAAATGGTGAACGCGCTCTATGCCGGACGTCACACCTGCACTATCTATGTGCAGTCACACAAATTCAAAGCTTAAACCTCGCGAACTGCACCTGTCCCTTCACGCAGTATTGGTGTGTTCCAATTTGAATGGTAATTCAAATGGATGCTTCTGAAGTTACCTTTACATTTGATACATAATTATTAATTTAATTTTTAAGATTGACACTGGGTCTGGGGGCTTACTATGAGCTCTTATAGCAGGGCAGAAGTTGAACGGTTCCAGTGTGTGTGAGAGAGAGAGATGGAGCTATATACGACCTATAGCACCATCCTTTTTTCTCAACGGATCCATGATGTTTTTTTACGTCATATTACGGCCCCAGATTACTTTTTATTGTTAACTCTGTCTATCAGGATGATCTAATTAGATCAGGCTGTTTTATTTAGGCTCAACCTAAATAAAAAAGCCTGATCTAATTAGATCAAGCTTTTCAATAAATATACAAATTGGTCCGTTTATAGTATAAAGCGTGCCACTAAAGATGAGACTTGACACACCACGTGGTTAGAGTTGAGAAAGATTTTAGGTCTCTTTAGCGGTATGAGGTCTGAGCGCGGGACACGACCGGGCATCATCGGGGCGGCGGAAAGAGCGCGGGAGACGAGTCTCATCTTTCGTGGCGCGTATAATAAATCTAATGACAAATAATAAGAAACAAACCTCTTACTGTGATTATTTGACCAAGATTAAACCTTTGCATAATTAGCTTCGAACCCAAGGCACGCACCTCTGGCTTATCGAATTCATGTGCGTATTGTAAATTATTACTCTTGTTTAAAAAACGGTGAAGGAAAACATCGTGAGGAAACCGAGAGATATTTCTCGACGGCATGTGAAGCCAAGTCAGGTCTATGGACGGCATGAAACTCTGACACCAGGTTAGTCACTAACCACACGAAAAAGAGGAAAGATTAGCTTCCATTAGTAAACATAGCTTAAAAAGATAACAAAACCAAATACATTCCTTCATATCTATCCAAACAATTACAACGCTACTACAGTACAGCTATTTTCTTAATGCCCCTCGGCAATCATCGCATTTCCGAATACAAACGAGCTTTCCTCCCATTTTTAGGGTTCCGTACCCAAAGGGTAAAACGGGACCCTATTACTAAGACTCCGCTGTCCGTCCGTCTCTCACCAGACTGTATGTCACGAACCGTGAAAGTTAGACAGTTGAAATTTTCACAGGTGATGTATTTCTGTTGCCGCTATAGCAACAAATACTAAAAAACTGTATAAAATAAATATTTAAGGGGGCTCCCATAGCAAAAACGTGATTTTTTTTGCCGTTTTTATAAATAACTAGCTTCTGCCCGCGGCCTCGCCCGCGTTTATTATACATATAAACCTTCCCATTGAATCACTCTTATCTATTAAAATAACCGCATCAAAATCCGTTGCGTAGTTTTAAAGATCTAAGCATACATAGGGACAGACAGACAGCGGGAAGCGATTTTGTTTTATACTATGTAGTGATGGTACGGTACGGTACTATAACACGAATGGTTCTTCGTGTGCGAGTACGACTTGTACTTGACCGGTTTTTTAAATTAATTACATTAAGTTAAAATAGTATTAACAACGTCTGGTCTGCACCAAGTGCAAAGGGCAACTGATAGAAAACCGACGACTGACGAGACACGAAGTTTGCCGAGGGACATTAAGAAAATAGTAGTACTGTACCTACTATTGTCTACGCAAATACTATCTCAAATACCTACCACGCACAACGGACCAAAAAATGGGAGTCTAAGTGCGAACAATGGACTCCACTACATCCACACATGTGAATACCAACAAATACCATTCTGTTCTCAGGTCAGAGGATCTTCGGCGATATCAGTCAGTGATACTTAGCAGCCTGGGCATGAACTCCAAAGTTGACCCCTCAAAGGTCGACGGCGAAGTCAAGCAAAAGGTCAAGTTCTATGGACAACAGGCCTCAGATACCATGCTAAGACCTGAACAGGTAATTAAGGTATAAAATAGGCCCGGGAGTACTTTTTTTATTGAAGAACTTGATTTTTTTGAATGGCGTGGTTTATCCAGTATGGTGGTTGGATGTTGAGTTTTTGGGCTGTAAATTGTTGTGTTTTTACAGTAGTGACATGCAATGCTTGGTTTCGTATCGCATGTGTGAAGTTTTAGACCAATCTGAGGTCAGACTAATAAAACATAGGCCTTATACAACGTGTAACGTTAAATGCGCAAAACCTCTTAAGGGGTCATTGTACTCATTATTATGAACAACTTTTAGTATGGGACCAAACCTGAAATCGCGAAAAAAAAATCAGCTGTTCAGTACATTTTGACGAATTATGCGAACAGAAATGTACTGAACAGCTGATTTTTTTTTTGCGATTTCAGTTTTGGTCCAATAGTAAAAGTTGTTCATAATGATGAGTAGAATGACCTCTTAAGAGGTTTTGCGCATTTAACGTTACACGTTGTAGAAACGGTAGGCAAATGCACGACATAAAATTAGATAAGTACAGTAGGACACAAGGAACTCGTGGCTAAGTAATAACAGCCGCACGGGTTGATCCATGAGATTAAGCTACGCTTGCCGGGGTTGGTCCTTGGATGGGTGGCCATCTTTACATACCGGGCCTCCTCCGTGCCTCGGAAGCACGTTAAGCCGTTGGTCCCGGCTGTCATTCGTGGATCTTTGACAGTCGTTACGGGTTGTCAGAAGCCCGAAAGTGACAGTCTTACCAAAGGGTATCGTATTACCCAGTTACTAGGTTGTGGAGTTCAGATAGGCAGTCGCTCCATGTAAAATACTGGTATTCAGCTGCATCCGGTTAGACTGGAAGCCGACCCCAACATAATTGGGAAAAGCTAAATACAGTCAGACTTTTTGTACGCACATAACTGATTATACAAGTAGTCTGTTGTCTAAATGTAGTACTTAATTAAAATCGATATCATAACAACTTCTACTATTGTGACGTATGTTAATAGTACTATAAACTTAATAGTAAGATGTCTGATAGAGTGATTTATAGCAACAAAGACTCGGTCATAACAGCCATTTAGTGTGATAATAATCCTCCGTCTGCCATGTTTTTTTTTTTTTGTTTGCTCCCTTTAGTGTAGAAACTAACAACATACTGACTTCTTCATGACGAAAGTCGAAATTTAAAAGAATATTTAAAACGACTTGTTTTTTTTTTGCATTGTTTTAAGATTTGTGACAATAAACACCGTACCAACTCGCAATAGCCCCGCGTGGTGGATTGCGGTCCACTCCACACTTCGCACAGAGAAGAGGCCTGTGTCCCAGGGCTTATTCCCATCCGATCCCACAATCGGATCCCACTACGCGGATAAAATGAATCCCTGCTTGAATCGATAAATGAAAACAAAAAGTAAGTACATTATATCGAGATACAGTTATGGTCATATATATTAAAATTAAAATAAATATCACTTCAACAATATTCCAAGTAGCGTTGCCGGTGCACTGTTACCGACTTACTATTTATCTCGATATTATGTACATACTCACTTTTTGTTTTCATTTATCGATTCAAGCAGGCGATCATTACGTTCGGATATTAATTTTATCCATATTCCAAAGGAATCCCACAAATGGGCATCGGATTGGAACAAAATATTCATTTTATCCGCGTAGTGGGATCCGATTGTGGGATCGGATGGGAATAAGCCGTGTCCCAGCAGTGGGAACATTGTAGGTTGATTATGCTATACAGGGAAAAGAAAATAAATTTATTTGACCCATGTAAGTTAAGGCACAAAAAAACTTACTTATAACAGTATTGCGGGACTCACGGCTGCGCGCCAAATAAGCTCGAAAAAAAATGGACGAAATAAAAGAAAGATGGCCTTGTTGACGCAGTAGATCAGCGTTTGCGTTGCTACGCTAATGCCCGTTCGCACCAACCCTAAGTGACACTTAAGTTAATCCCTAAATATGATTACACTGTTAGCTTTCCGGTATTGTTAAGCCTAGTGTTGAAATCCAATTTAAGGTTTCGTAGAAGTGTCACTTAGGGTTGGTGAAAACGGGCATTAGAGTCGCGAATATGATTATCGCATGAAAACAGTATTGTGTCTGGCCTGTAGACTAAAGCGCCAGATATGTGTTATTCTTATTCTGTGTCTTGGGGTTTTTTATGCATGCGAGTTTTGAGTTTGAGCCCCAAAAGATTAAAACAAAAAATATATTCTCAAGGAACATAATTACACAAGCGTAAAAATATGAGTTAATCAGTAAATTGCTTGGGGGCTGACTGACCAGAGGGTGCGCCAGAAGATCATTGTGACTTTCTCTTTATTTCCTTTAATTTCGTCGCACGGCTCCGATACGTCATTTCCTATGAAAAAGAACCAGCAATACAATGGTTACTTTTTAAAATCAATGTATTTTTACATAGGCATGCGAGTGTTACTCCAAAATCCTAGTTTGCAAATAATAAACATGTGACCACCACCTCTCTTCCAGGTCTTCCGCGGCTTCCTAGTCTCGACCCTGGAATGTCAAGAGTGCCTCCATCAGTCAGACAGAGCTGAGTACTTCCTAGACCTGTCGCTTCCTGTCGCCGCCAGCCGTCCACAGCCCCCCGCAGTAGTACGAAGGAAAACACCTAATGGTATGTTTGATTTTCATGTTATATGTGTATTTGTGTTGTGTTGTTTGTGTTAGTAGTATGAGGCCCGTATCCTAGAATACTCAAGTGTAAATCTCGATTTCGAACCCCACAAAGGGTACCAAACATATATTATGACCTTGGAGGAGCCCTATGTCAACTATGAACTCTTTCGGCTGAAAGTCAAACCACAGATTAATTCAGATGGGACACTCCGCAAAATCATTTAAATAGAAAGCGCCTCTTGCTACGACACAATAAAGTGCAATTCAGGTCGCACAACGCTTAAACCTACAGTTATATTCAACTACAAGTTGCTTCTCTTTCTATCGCGTAACTTATACCTTCTGAATTAGCCCCACGGACGGGGTCCGCCGCGTACTTGTACCTTCATACCTAAACTGCGGAGTGTCCCATTCTGTATTAATCTGTGATCAGGGTCAAATTATTTATTTCAAGTAAGCCATTAAAAGATACTTTTGAACGTCAAAATTTACAAGAAAATAGAATTGATTCGAGGCGCCCCTTTCAAAAGGTTGTTTCTTATGGAGGAGATGATGTTGCATACATCTTCAAAACAGACGGATAAATCAATCAAATCAATAATTATCGAGATTCATACTTGAGCATCGTTTTAGAATACGGGAATACGAATAAGTCTAATACTTGTACATTTTAAAAATATGTAGTTTGCTGTGAGCCAGATTCTTTTGTTTTTCTTTCCCTATTGGGGTCAATTTCCATCAAACGGAAAAATCCTCGCGGATGCTCGAGTATCTTTAAATTTCACTGAATAAGAAACTGTATCAATATTGACTTTAAGTATAAAATTCGACGCAGACATCAAGTGTTTACATTCGCATGCTCGAAGATGTGCTATCACTCAGAAGCGTATACCCGCGAGCCCGCCCGACCGTCCGCGAGGCCGCACGAGTACACCCGAAGCAGCCGGCGCGCGAGTGGGGCGCCGCCAGCACGGTTGCGACTCAGTGTTTCGATAATTTGATCGGGGATTGACGTCGTTTGGGCTAAACGAGCAACCGCAGAGGGTTTCAGCTCATAGTTCAAACATTCTCGAGCATTCTATGGATCCTCCGCGGAGTGTCCACGTCCGAAGCGCACTTTTGCCCTTGGTGTGAGAGGCCAGGAGGCCCGAACATGCTCGAGGTTTTTTCCGTTTGATGGAAACTGACCCTTATAATGCTGGAGTAGCATTGTAGTAATAATTTATGCATTACCAAGATGGCAATACATTCTATTTTATTGTGTTTTCGTTCGCTCACAAATATCCTTGTCTGTAGTTTTATTTCCGAATCCAGAATGTATGTTTCGAACTGCGCCTCACACTAAAAATCTATGTTGCAACACTTCTCGCATGCTTTGCTTCATTAGCATTACACGTCATAACATGTTTTGCACCATTTTATTAAAACATTGTTTTTATTATCATCGGTAAAATTCATTCTATCGATCATTTCACATTGAATAATTTAGTGTAGATAGGTAATAGCAACTTATAGCTAAATACCGTGAAATATGACATTCTTTGGAAGAGGGCGGTTCCTATTACATAATAACAATTCTATACTTACTATTTAAAAGTATCATAACTTAAACTTTTGTAGAAACACTGTAAAAATAGGGAAAAAAAAAGGTTTTTTATTTATTTTATAATTGAGGGTAGAAATAAAACTTCTCATATTTGTAGTGTCCATTTCCATTATAAAGCATCCTACCATGTTTACAATTTGATAAAACTGTTAGGAATTGCTCTCATGCACCATGTTGAGACCACCATACCAACTATATGTGCTGCATAACTCTGCATCTCTTTTTGCACTGGAATAAAATAACTGACACATCTCTACACGGCTCTTACTTAAAAAAAGTGGTGCAAAACGAACCCCGACGAGTGTATAACGCGAATCAATGTGTAGTAACTAAAGCATGTAATGACAAGAGCACATATTTTCAGAAGAGAATGTTTACAATGCGCAAGACGAGAAACCTTCCAAACATCAGTTGAAGAAGGAGCGGATGGCAGCTCGCAAAGCCGCTAGAAAGAACAAAGGTGGTACCACAATACCAACATTTTGTTCACACCATATTGTTGGCTGGCTGGCATTTTATATAACCTCATATATTCTATGGGATAAAAGTTAAAAATTGTTACTCTGCTTCTACATATCTTGCATAATATACTGCTTTTGTGTGTTATCAAAAACAAAGTTGAAAAAATGGTTCTCGGCAGTACATGGATTTAGCTTCAGTACTAATAGTCACACTAATCTCGACTCATACATCATTTTGTTTCGTTTAGATACAATTCATAAGTTGTCATGCCAGCAATTATTTATCAAGTCATCATTATTCATCAAATTGTAATTTCCGTCTTCAATAAACCGAAAGCTTATTTCAAGTCCGTCTTTTCAGGTAACTCTACGTCCAAAGATGAGCAGTCTGGTGATGCCAACGGTACTGCCAAGACTGACGGTAAGTCGTCTTCGGAGCAATCTGATGCAGATGTAGAAGATAACCTCGAGGATATGCCCAGACAGCCAGACACACATACTGTGTCTGTAGGGACACAAGCCATTGCCCACACAGCTGCAAACTTCGCCGCTTACCACATGGAGTCAGGCTATAACTCTGAAAAAGTCATCAGCTCTGATTCCATTCGCACCAGTCCAGTCGATATGGATAAGGAAAAGACAGACAACACCCCCGAACACGCGGATAAGGATAAGGTCGAGTTCGCTGACCATTCCACTTCGACCACGGCAATAGCGCTCGAATATAAACCCCTCATATCTTTAGAGAACCTCTCTAACCCAGATTCTGGGGTCGCGAGTCCAGAGGCGACCAAACATAACTCGACGGAAACTGTCGACAATGTTGACTCCCCGACTAATGGCAAGGAACTCGGCAGTCATAGCTCCTTGTCTAGCGAAATCAACCTGGATCTATCGAGTCCGCAACACAACAAACTGTCCCCTGTCAAAACGGAATTCGAAAGGCCTGTCTCACGAATATCCTTCGTCCCTGAATACTCGAATGAAGTAGTTTCGCGGGGTATCAGCGTGCAAGGTTGTCGGAGTGTACTCGAACACAGTGGAGAGAGCAGTTACGAATCCTTACCCGAAAGCAAGAACTTCAACGACCTGAACAATCATTTGGACAAACTTAAACTGTATAATTTGGATGATTCTAAGACCAAAAAACCCGCGTTACCTTCACCTGTCACTGTCGAGGCGCCGGCGGATCCTCCCCCGCCCGCGCCGAAGCCTAAAGTGAACAACATTGATGCCGAAAAAAGTCAAAGAGACTTCCTACCGTACTCGAGACAGAGTCCGCTATCACCACGTTACGTGTGCGACGAGGACGAGTGCAGCATCCAGTCGTGTCTCAGTCAGTTCACCGCGTTAGAACTGCTAACAGGCAACAACAAGGTGGGATGCGAGACCTGCACTGAACGGATCAACGGCAAAGACGGAAAGACTGTGTACACAAACGCTACCAAACGGTTCCTTGTATCGAGTCCGCCCGCCATCCTAATTCTCCACCTAAAGAGGTTCCAAATTGGCCTCCGATGCATGTTCAGAAAGATGTCCAAGCACGTCGACTTCCCCACCATTTTAGACTTGGCGCCCTTCTGTGCAATGGACAAAGTTAGAAAGTTACCAAACGTGACTAAGGGACAGAATGAATTGCTGTATTCCCTGTACGGTGTGGTGGAGCATTCGGGTGGTATGCACGGCGGGCATTACGTGGCGTATGTGAAGGTACGAGGGCCAGTGAAGGCAGGGGATCCGCGTTGGTGGTTCTTGCCAAAGGGCGGGAATATAAGTCCTCCCGCCCCGGTTAGCGGGGACGGTGATGCCGACTCCGAGTCGGAACTATCGGGCTACGAATCAGGCGAAGGCCCCGCGTCAGCAGCGGAGCCTCCTTCCGGCAAGTGGTATTACGTATCAGACAGCATGGTCTCCGAAGTGAGCGAGGACAAAGTACTAAGGGCGCAGGCCTACCTACTCTTCTACGAGAGGATCTTATAAACGCCTCGACCGGCGCTCGTCGGCCTAAAGTTTGGATTGGCATTTAAGTGGAAGACTGGTAGCATCGATACGTAGGCAAGTTGCATGGTGTTACGTTACTAGAGGCGCTGTAAATAGCTTCGGAAGTTTATTATTTACTGGCTTTTTCGTTTTAATTATAATGTTTGGTGCGCCGACGCGCCCATGTGATTAGTTTATTTTTATTAATGAATTGTTTATGTATAATATTGTCGTGTGCAGCGCTGGTTGTGAAGTGACCCGGGTGTCTACGAACACTTTTATTTAGGTTACACTAATAATCTTGTTACCATGGGTGCTAAGTTAATACCCGACGAATATTAGCAAAACTGAGCATTATTTTATATTTTACAACCAGCGTTTCAGAGACATCCTAAGCTTGTTATAATTGTTAGTTTTATATAAAGAACTTGAAGAATACTATTAGTTACATAACTGTCCACAGCTGTCTGTGCTCTATATAAATTATGTTTGAACAGCATTTTACAATAGCGAAGTCTAACCTGTGTCGCAAGCCCTTACGACGAAACATTTTCTAAGATATTTTTCATGAATCCATTTCTTGCACATGGATATTTATCATAATATAACACTGCCGAAGTATAACGTCGTAAGTGCAAATATAAAGGAATGGCAGTAATTCTCGCAATTTATCCCGCATGGGGGCGCTGTTGTAGATGTAGACCTGTCAAATTATCCTGCCATTATCGTCTATCAATTAACTAAATCTCCATGGAAACCACATACGTAGTTTCCATGGAGACTAGATACAATACGATTAAAATTAAATGTCATGTTATAAAATTCAAAGACAAGAAAGTACGTAGCAGTATTACGTATCATCTTAGATAATATACATCTAGATCGAGCCACCGCTTGCCCGGTCATGAGACAGCAATATAGGTAGTACTTTTTCTAGGTTATGTGGTATTAGAAATGAGGTTTAACGTAAGAAATCTTCCATATTTTGGACTGTAACGCTCAATGCAAAAACTGTCAAAAAAAGTTAAATTAATCGACGCAAGTAACATTTGAAAGTTCGCCAAGCAAAAATACGGCACGCCGTAAGAAACAGAAGATACGATGCTTTGTCTCAATTTTCCTACTAATTTCGCATATATGTGTCTCACTCCCACACTTCACACTGTAATCATGGCAACGTCTAGATGTTTAATGTCATTGCGTATCGTAATGTAGAGTAAAAGAGATGGGTATACAATTTCCGTTCATTCAATTTTGAACTGATTAACATTCTCGTAATTTATCCCGATTGGGGGCGCTGTTGTAGATGTAGACCTGTCAAATACATTTCGTGTCAAATTATCCTGCCATTGATGGTGAACACAAAGCAGGTGCACTTACGACATTATTCACCGGAGTAGTGCATAGTGTTTTATAAAGTTATTGTAATTGATAAATTATGTTACAGTAACCGGCCGTAAATATTGCACATGGGATTTACGTACGTTAAATACGTAACTACATATATACGATGTATATATGTATGTATGTGTGTATAGTATATGTGTATATATGTATGTAGTACTATTGTAGTACGTTATTTACGTACTTTTACGTATACCTACTTGTTTCATGTGCTTTTACGGCCGGCAACTGTAAAAATCCATGTGCAATATTTATGGCCGGTAACTGTACGTTGATGCAAAACGAATATTTAAATTCATCTCATTAAGATTAAATGTTTCACCCAAAAGTACGTAATTGGTTGATTATGTTCGTGTATTTATTCCTATATTTATGTTTGTAATCGTATTTTTGCTGGGAAGTTGTTCTTGTTGACTAACCGGTGTCCTGGTCTGGTACTCATGTCGGTAGCGGCATCGCCCAGTCTTTCAACAAGCAAAGTCTTCCAATGAGGTGTCAAGAGAAATGTATACTTTCATTACAATTCATAAAATGATTTCATCATTATTTGCTACCCGCTTATAACGAAGTAGATAAGTTATTTATTATAGTATGTGTTGTTGATTACATACATTTTTGAACTATGTCACCCCTAGTTTTATAAAATGAATTTATTTTCTAATTAAATTCATCAACATAATGAATAATCTCATAAGATGTATATTTTAACTTTTTTCACGATTATATTATTTGATGTTATCCAAGCAATCATTTTATTCGATTTAAATGTACTGACTAGTATGGTTCGTGGGTTGCTTGTTGATTATTTAAAGCAATACTTGTCATGCAACTAGACAAGTATTCAGTTCAAGGGAGTTACCAACATCCTAATCGGTACATTTGTATATAATGGGATAAAACAATATTAGCAATCTTAGATCTCTGTGTGATCTCGCGTTGTTGGAATATTCTGACCTCTATTTATTACATTAACTTGGTGCCATTTTGTAGAAAAATGGAAACATAACCCAACATGACAGACGCGCTTTTAATATTGTTTGGAAAAAACTTTAATATGCTGCAATGTCACTTATTTTTAAAGTGATAACTAATGTTTTATTCATATCATCATGTCATTATTATGTTGTAGGTTGTACATACACTTTTTATAAAAGGTTAGGCTACCTTCGCGGTAACGACCGAGTCGTAGGACTAGTCGGGTCCCATACACTTGTTTATTTTAATCGCATATTAAGTTTTAAAACAAGCATTATGTAACATTGAGTGCTCAATTTAGTTGTTGCTTTTACCGTGTGCAACTAATTATGTTTTAAGGACTTGTTACACTTTTCATTCGCCTTTGAGATGGAAATACTGGAGATGTCAGTGTTCTGTCAAATACAGATAAGTCTTTTTGTCTATTTGAGTAGGTCAATTAATAATAACAATTTCTTCAATACAATTTATTTTCACTCTGGATACTTAGGGTATAAACCCCAAGTAATCGGTTTGTGGAGAATTCAGTCGGAAAAATTGAAATTCAGCGATTTAAGGCGCAGTATGCCCGTCCTATTTCGTGCAGCGCTCTTAAACGACATTCAAAGATTTTAAGGTGCGTGGGGACGGAACTACGAGCATTCATTCGGTTCCCTAGTGAACGTTCGCTTTCTAATGCTTGCGACAAGCACGCAGCTTTATTTATTTACTGGCTTCTGTCCGCGTGAAATTTATTGTGCCCCCGACCCACCCCGCGCCTCGCATCGCCTGCTCGCGCTGTTACTTCGTTTTAGCTTAGCGCTCTTTCTGACTTTTTTTTCTTTTTGCTCGGCTCCTAAGGGTTGTAGCGTGATGTTAATAATAATAGCCTATAGCCTTCCTCAATAATTGGGCTATCAAATGGAAACTTTTTTTTTCAAATCCGACTGATAGTTCCAGAGATTAGCGCGTTCAAACAAAATCTTCAATTTTATTATTAGTATAGGTATAAATACTTATATTAAAGTATTTCCATCTCACATGTTAGCTTTGTAAGTAGTGTTCAAGTTGTTATAGACGATTTTTATGATTGCATTTGACAACAATATTATTATGTTAGTCTTCTACCGTTAAATAGCTTGTGTTATTTGTTTTTTTTTTTGTATAATATTTAATTCACATATTTGAGTTACGAAAAGTGTATTAAAATATAGTTGTAAAATGTCTGTTTGATTTTTTTTTTGGTAACTTCATCCATGTTTATATCCTTACTGAATAACCTTGCAGTTCCTGGGATCAAGGACCATAGGTAAAGCAAAGCGTCAAACAATTAATTCAGTCATACACCAAATACATAGTTTGGCAATAAGCCCTCCTATCTTTCCCCTGACAACCAGTCTTACCAAGGGATATCGTGTTACCCAGTAATTGGGTTGTGGTCAGATGGGCAGTTACTCGAATATAAAATACTGGTTATTCAGCTGCATCCTGTTGAGACTGGAAGCCGGTCCACGTATTCAGCTGCATCCGGTTAGACTGGAAGCCGACCGTGTGAGTGTGAGTGGAATTTTAATTTTGATGACACTAAAAATTTATCACTATCATCCTCCTAGCCTTTTTCCCCAACTATGTTGGGGTCGGCATGCAGTCTAACCGGATGCAGCTGAATACCAGTATTTTACATGGGAGACAGTCGTTCCTTTGGTAAGACTGGTTGTCAGACTTTTGGGCTTCTACGACCCGTAACGACTGTCAATCCCCGGTCTACTCCTTGATATGCAATGGTTTCTGTAGCCTCATGCTTCATGGCTAGTCTGAATCTTTGGGTTCATTCGAGTAATCGAGACTAGTCAAACAACGCTGGGGTCGGTGGATTTCATTCATTAATTTGGAAGAGGGACATAAAATAAAGCAGAAAAGATACAAAAACATAAATAAATATTTATTCTTTACACTCTACTTACAACAGTACCTTATTTATTACATAGAAATATTCTACAGTCATCTGATCATAGCTCTTCTGTTGAGCTGATCAATGTGCGTGGCATCAAATGCTATGAGATTAGTTATTTTGGGCACCTCTAGTAATGTCAGCTCTATTATACAATACAGCACCTGTAGACTGTCCTTTGCTTTCTGTAACGCCTGAAAATAGAGAAGAAATTATTTTTCAATACACTTCCTCGAAAACTGGTTCATATCGCACTACGATTAGGCTCACAATGCAATGTATGTCGCACGCGTGCGATTTTTTATTTTCCCGCACGTGTGCGGGAATGCCACAGATAACTTATACCTATACTTAGTCCAAATTGGTTCAAAGCCTCTATTCACAACTCTATTCGAAGGTGAATGTTTTTTTTTTTAATCTCGGCAAAGAGATATGCGTCTTTATGGCGTTAATATTTTTTGAATATTTAAATAATGTTTCTATATAGAATATTATCAAAAACGTTTATGAACAAATTAACATTTATTTGGGGCTACTAGGGCATGTGGGGTATCTTATGAAAGAGCGCTGTTTGCAGACTCATATTTTTTCTTTTTTTTGGGAAGCATAGTTTTCGACTTTTGATGAAAAATGTAAACCCCCCCCCCCCCCCTTATCTCCGAAGTTTGCATAGAAAAAAATCAGAAATTATTCTATGTGATAGAAGTTTATGTAAAGATTACAGGAAAAATAAAACAATGTCTCTAAATAGCACACTTTTTCAGAAATCGGAACCCTCGGTGCGCGAGTCCGACTCGCTCTTGACCGTTTTTTTTAAACACTGGTACTTAAGTGGTGGTAGGTTTGGTTTTATAGACTTGTATCTAAGAAGACCACAATAAATCCACTTACTGTAATAGCTTTTTCTTTCAACTCTGGTTTCGTCGCCATCTGTCTTTTGATCGCATTCATCTCTTGAGGCGTATAACCAACCAATTTAGAGAGCACATCACTTGTAAACTCAACATCCAAACTCCCTGTACCATCCACTATAGTACACTTCAAACTCCACCCATCCTTACTAACGGACAGTTTTGACAACAAACTCATTACTTGTCCTTTAACTTTGAAAACTTTCCCAACTTTATCACTTTCACTCATGTCCTTAATCTGTTTTATATACACGAAAGGTTCTGAAGACACGGCATTTGGACCTGTATTTTGAGGAGTTCTAAGGTCATTATTGCCTGCATCTATCTGAGATTCTAGTTCTCGCAAGTACTCTTCGTCTTCTGCTAAAAATAGGTCGTTTTCATCAGGATAGTCTTCGTGGTTGACCGTATCAGTCTTCAATTTCTTTTCTGGGTTTGTATTGTCAGTGACAAGTGGTCTTTTTCCTGGATTATCAATAAATTGTTCTTCTAAAGCCGCTAGCTGGTCCACATCTATTTCGTCGTCAGCGAAGTTGGTAGGTTGGTCGACATTGTTTGGTTGTTGGTGGGGTTGGTCAAATATTGGCTCAGGCTGGACGTACGCTGTTGGCATTTGCGTGTGTGGTGTTGGTATGTTTGCATTTCTTGGTACACTGATTGTTGTATTGGGGTCTGGTTCTGAAAAATACAATGATTTTGATGAGATGAAGGGGATGGCCCAATATTATTTATTATTATAAGTCTCACATATTTTTTTAGGCGATAAACATCACACATCGATAAGAATCACGTACGTCGCCTGCAATATTAAGTTATGTGCATATTATGCGTGATTTGTCGTGGGCCTTTCAAGTTCACTTTCGCGTTTTTACACAGATTAATACAGATGGGACACTGCAAAATCATCTAAATAAAAAGAGACTTGCTACGTCACAATAAAGTGCAATACAGGTCGCACAACGCTTATTAGCTACAGTTATGTTCACCTACAAGTTGCCTCTCTTTCTATCGCGTAACTCTTATACCTTCCGACTCGTTAGGGTTGTCTTCTTTTACGACGCGGCGCGTGAGTGAGTATCGAACTAACGTGCTCCCCGGCCGGCGCGCGGCAGCCCACACTGAATTGACCCAGTGAGATGAGCCCGCCGCGTACTTGTAGCTTCATACCTAAACTGCGGAGTGTCACATCTGAATTGACCCAGTGAGATGAGCCCGCCGCGTACAGGTCTCCCAAAGTGATAATGCACATAGAAATCTTCGTCACTGTTCGGCAACGGTCGTATTACCCGAGCGTCGGAAGACGACATGTATATAGAGTGGTTAAGTGCATTTTTTTCATGCATAATTTAGTAGAATTATGTGGTTTGTGCTAAAAGAGATAAATATTGATTTATCAGTAACGAAATTTGATTCAATAATTCCATGTAAGTAAATAGCGAGGAAAATCACACGATTGCGAATATGCTACAATTTTTGTTGGATTGAATTACTTCGAAAATTTTATAGTACTTTTCAAGTATCTTACTGAAGCTCGTGTAATGATGGAAGAAAAGAAGGCTTAAATAACACAAGGTTTATATTAGAAGAAGAAAAATGGTTTTCAAACATAGGTTTACATTAAAATTTAGAAATCTAATCATTAAAATCTCAGTTCACTAGTATTTACAGCACTGATCATTCCAGAATAATATTACAATTACATAAAAAATAATCAGAATCAGGGAGGATCTCTATTCCTGACATCTTAGATTCATCAGAACTTTCATTATGCTCTTGCTCATTTACATGTTAGTGTATTTACCAAATAAACTATTTAAATTTGAGTAAGATAATTAAAGTTGAAATTAAATTCACTTTTGAAAACAAAAACTTTTTACAAAAAAAAAACAACCGACTCCCAAAAAAACACTACAAAGTGAAAAATAACTTTAATTTCGGAAGTCGGTGTCTTTGGTTTTTTATTTAGTTACTTTCGTTTTGTTTTGCCACCGACTTCCGAAATTAAAGTTATTTTTCACTTTGTAGTGTTTTTTTGGGAGTCGGTTTTTTTTTTTGTAAAAAGTTTTTATTTTTCACTTTTTAGTGGTGCCTACCCCACACAAATCTGAATACCACTCTGCAAAATAAATTAGAGCATCGTCCACATAGACTAAATGGAAAAAATACGTTAAGTCGTGTCAGAAGTTTGGTAGGCGTAGTTTTAGTTGACGGACATAACGAGGCTACGAAATCTGCCTTCTGACAATCAAGGCCACACATAACATACAACTGAAGTAGCGCAATTTGAAGCGGCATATAATTACCATTAAAGCATTTATAGCCAGAGTGCACCTCATGACAATTCCAATAAGCCCAAACACGGCTAGGATACATTGTTTTATTACTGAGTTCCGATGCCTACCTTCCGGCTTCTTCATCAGATCGGTTCGATGGTACCATTTTCATCAGAACCATTTATTTAAAGCTTCGTCATAGTCGCTTAACTATTTTAATCTAATTGCTATCCGTGAAATACTTTTCATCGTTGAGGAGTTTCCGTGGCCATCTGTGGTCTTCTTCATCAGTTCCACTTCACCAGATGATACTTTCTGATTGCAAACGCTTGATTTGTTGATGAAAATACCATAATCGCTATATGTATGCCTATAATATTTGAGGAGTTCCCTCGATTCCTCATGGATCCCATCATCAGAACTGGATTTTGATAAAAATGGGACCAATCGGGAATTATACCCTTTCAAATAAAAAAAGAATTTTCCGAATCGGTTCATAAATGACGGAGTACTGAGGTAACAAACATACAAAAAAAAAAAACATACAACTGAATTGAGAACCTCCTCCTTTTTTGGAAGTCGGTTAAAAACCAAGAAGGGTGTGTAATAGCAGCTCTATATAATTCCACACAGAGAGAACACGTGCAGTCACCACCAATGTATAAAGACGACTGACGGACCTTTGACTGACCGGCGACCGCCGCCGCCCGCCCCAATTGTTTTCGATTGTGTACACATGATATTGACTCCTATTTCTTTCGAACAAGGTGCAAAATGCAAGTGCATTGTTTAGGGCTCTTACGATTCAATGATTCGGGTGTTTCCAAGAATACGACAGTTAGCGAAGATCTGCATGTGCATTATTAATTTGGGAATACTGTACTTGTAGCTTCATACCTAAACTGCGGAGTGTCCCATCTTGATTAGTCTGTGGTATGGTCTGTAATGCCAACAACGTCATGCAATGTTCTATTGACGTTTGAGTGAATACTGCTTACCTTGCGTCATAGGTAATCCTAACTTGGTGGACAACTGTCCAGCCAAAGAGTTGGAGATTGCTATCTCCTGAACTTCTCCTCCCAGCAACTCTATAGCACTTTCTGTTAGCAGGAGCTGCCCTCTTCGACAATCTACTGGACCTGTAGCATGAAGATAAAAGTTCATCGACCATACTATGCGTGCCAAATAAGAATAGTACTGTCAAGACGCCATTTTTTGTTTCGCAATACTCGCGAACTTGTGAAGCTATCGTGTGAAGTTGGCAGTAAGCGGGATCCTATTCTTATTTGGCACGCTTAGTACATTTGACTTGGACCCGAGACATAAAGGGTGTTTGGCAGAACGTTGAACATACGAAAATGGTGGATAGGTGGGGTCATCTGCTACTTACTCAGCCCTAATTTAGTTGGACCCTTGGATATTTAAAAAAAAAAAACCGGTCAAGTGCGAGTCGGACTCGCGCACGAAGGGTTCCGTACTATATTATATGTTGATTAAATACAGTATTCATGGTACCTACATGGTATAAAGAAGTTTCAAATTCCTAATTTGTTTAATTGTTGCGCTAGAGCTCGTATAAAAATGGTCTAAAATTTACAGCTTTTGCGGCCCTATATTTCTTAATTTTAAAAGATAAAAAAAATATGTTTGTGCTCTACTCAATGAGTTCTAGACGATGACACCCCACATGTTAGATTAAATTTTTTAATTTTTTTTTCAAAATGAAAAGTTTATTGTATGGGGACCGACCCCTTAAATTTTTAACTTTGCTATATTTTTATTATTTGTTGTTATAGCCGTAATAGACAGCGGAGGCTTAGTAAGTTTGTACTGGACTGTACGTGGTTGTCCGATTTCATGGATTTTAATTTTCTTGCGTGGAACCCTAATTATTTTTCTAAAATAAAAATAGCCTAAGTTACTCCTTAAAACATCAGCTATATGCCGTCAAAATCGGTGAAAATTCGTTTGCCAAGTTTCCTAACTTGACTCAAAGTACCATTTTTTTAATCGGACTGCGCTTTAAAATTCTTCTATACAAACTTTAACATCCCTAAACCTCATTTGAGGCGTAGTTTTGAAAAACTAATAATGACAAACATTATTACTTACTTATGCAAGTATTTGTGCTAAGTTTCAGGTTCATTAACCAAATTAATAAGATTTTTCATATAAACTGTATCTCTGTTTTCACGAACACAGATAAAGAATTTTCACAGATAAATCGTCTGGTATGTTTCCATAAATTGACTCAAACATTATTTACACCAATTTTAGAGTTAATCAAGCCCCCAATAAAATCCTCTGCTATAAAATTAACTTTTCACCCCTTAGGGGTAGATTTTTGAAAAACCCTGATACACGTTAGTCTTAATTTTTGGTCTCAAGTATAAAAACTGAGTTTTGAGTTAATCGGACCGCGTGTTAAAGTTCCTCCATACCAACTTTGACACCCCCAATCCCTCCTTAGGGGGTAGTTTAGGAAAACTAAAAATGATAAACTTTATAATTTACTTAGATGAATATTCGTGCTAAGTTTCAAGTCTATTAACTCAAGGGATAGGATTTTTCATACAAACTTTCATACCCTATTTTACCCCCTTAGGGATGGAATTTCCAAAAATCCTTCCTTAGTGGATGTTTACACTATATAAGGTAATGTGCAAAATTTCAAGTCTCTAGGTCCATTGGTTTGGGCTGTGCGTTGATATATGAGTCAGTGACTCAGTCAGGACTTTGATTTTTTTATATACAACGTGTAACGTTAAATGCGCAAAACCTCTTAAGGGGTCATTGTACTCATCATTGTGAACAACTTTTACTATGGGACCAAACCTGAAATCGCGAAAAAAAAATCAGCTGTTCAGTACATTTATGTTCGCATAATTTGTCAAAATGTACTGAACAGCTGATTTTTTTTTCGCGATTTCAGGTTTGGTCCCATAGTAAAAGTTGTTCATAATGATGAGTACAATGACCCCTTAAGAGGTTTTGCGCATTTAACGTTACACGTTGTATATAGATTTACCATGTTATTTTAAGACCACAAACTTCTTATAGGTTTTCCTGTAATCTACAGGTATAGAACTATTTTCTATATTTTTTTTCGAAATTTTAGGCTCAGTAGTTTCGGAGATAAGGGGGGGGGAATGGTCAATTTTCGTAAATTTTCTTAAATAACTTTAAAACAATATATTTTAAAATTATAAAAAAAATATATTTGAGACCCTCATAGTAAGCCCTTTCATTTGATATGTCACACGGTACAGTTTACAAAACTTTTTTTTTTAATTTTCTTATTTTCCCCCTAGAAGTGACTGTCATATTCAAAATTCACATATTTATTTTAGCTGTACGTGTTTGGGTCACAGAAATCCATATGTGTACCAAATTTTAACTTAATCGGTCCATTAGATTCGGAGCAAATTGGCTGTGACAGACGGACAGACAGACACACGAGTGATCCTATAAGGGTTCCGTTTTTTCCTTTTGAGGTACGGAACCCTAAAAATGTTTGCTTTCTTCTAGTTTCACCACTTTCTTAACTTTATACTGTAATTTTTATTAAAAATGGGTAAAACAGGCAATATTTAGTTTTTTTTTTTATTCTTTAATGTTGGCAGATTCTTATAAAATTATTGCTTTATTCAGATGTTAGCTAGAAAAAAAGTTATGAGTCCTCAAACTTACAGAAAGATGTAAAATATACTTTTAAATCTAAATTTCAACTTGCATTTAAAAAAAATGGCCAGGGGGCCAGGGCCAAATAAATTAGAGCTGAGTAAGTAGCAGATGACCCCACCTATCCACCATTTTCGTATGTTCAACGTTCTGCCAAACATCCATACAGGATGTTTGGCAGAACATCTTAAAATTTTAAACGACTATTCTGCTCCTGAGTTGATGCTGCTATACACATTCATGTTCGGCACCCTAATTGCGTAACACACTATCAATCGGAATATGAATCATTTTGAAGCAAATTGCTAATCCATTGCTTCTTATGTTCAAACAATTTGTCCGTTCTGCCCGCTTTTACTTCGTTTTCGCTTAGCGTTCTTTGTCTTTTTTTTTTTTTTTGCTCGGATTTTAAGTGTCCTAGCGTGATGTTAAGTAGCCTATAGCCTGCCTCAAGAACTGAGCTATCAAATGCAAAAATAATTTTTCAAATCCGACCGGTAGTTCCAGAGATTAGCGCGTTCAAACAAACAAAAAACAAACTCTTCAACTTCATTATTAGTATAAATATAGATATAGAAAGATGTCGCAGCCAACTGGTTGCTCACTCTAATGTCTCGCTGATGGTGGCGCGTGTGTTGGATCATTTAACGAATCCATGCGTCAGGTTCGTGAACGGGCGCTGTTGGTGGAGGCTGGCTGCCACGGCTTATTTTAATTTAAATTTTGAATTTTTTTTTTTTATTACGGACGCTTTTAACGTTCATCGTTCTCACATGTATAATTTCAACATGAATGATGTAACCAATATTTTGTAACCATATTTTGATTTAAAAGAGTGTCCGTGGAGTTTCTTGCCCGTTCTTCTCCATTGTTTACGCATCTATACGAATTACGACGAAGCAATATGCACGCGGGGTGCGCGGAGCGGGAGGGGGCGAGCCGGCCGGCCGCGGCCGCCCCGCGCCGACGCAACATTGACCAATCGAACCGCGAGCGAGTGCACACGCGAAAAATTGTACTACTCATAACCCTGTAACTTTGATCAAATTAAAAACCAGCAAATGAATACCTCTAGTCATTGAAGAGCACCTGAAGACCAAACCAAACACATTACACATCACACAATCAAGAACATCCATAGATCTACGTTTTGGAATGGGCAACTAGCTTCAACTTTCTGACTTACCTACTGACCGACTCTTTGACAATTCAAAAGTGCCTGTAATTGGTTTAATTGAAATAAATGCTTTGAGTTTGAGTTTGAGGTTGAATTAGCTGTTTGGTCAACCGCCTAGCCTTTTCACTAAACGCCGTCGTTTAATTCAGCCATTCAGTCAAACAGCTACTGCAGTACCTACCTAAGTATTGCCGAGAGTCATCATAGGATATACTTTTATGTTGAAACAAAAAAAATCAGGCGGCGAAAGTTATCAAATAATAGCATTGTATGGCTCTGTCCTCTTTGATGCTCTCGCGGACTGTTGGAAGTTTATTTGTTTTCAACTTTATTTCATCTACAGCATTGTCGATATTTGTGTGGCAGTGAAAATCGCGCACTTTTTTAAAGTGTGGAATACAATCTCAGTAAAAACATAGGTAGGTACCTTTTATAAGAATTTTGCATCCTGGTGTAATATCACAGCTCAAATTCCTCATAGGTTTGTATTCTAGAGCAGTAATCTCTTGCACACCATCTGTTAAGTACAGCTTTATCATTCTGGAAATAAATTGATAGATGTTTATTATCTACATAGAAATAAAAATCAATTGCGGTTGCACCTATTTGGCTAATTCTATTTAGGGTATGATAATGAAAGAGCGCTGTTTGCACATTCTCAAACATTTTTTTAGGCCGCATAGTTTTCGACTTTTGATGAAAAATGTAAAAAAATAATACCCCCCCCCCCCCTTTTCTCCGAAGTTTGCAAAGGGAAAAATCTGAAATTATTGTATGTGATAGAAGTTTATGTAAAGATTACAGGAAAAATAAAACGATGTCTCTAAATAGCACACTTTTCAGAAATCGGAACGGAACCCTCGGTGCGCGAGTCCGACTCGCTCTTGACCGGTTTTTTTGTTATTGTCAGGACAAGGTTTGTATGAAAGAAAATGTTTGAAAAGTTGCAGGGAAAATTGAAAAAAGTGCATTTTCTATGGGAATTTTGTATGAATTATTGAAATTTTGGCAGGACAATGTTTGTCTTGTCAGTTAGTAGTAGATAAATAAAATAAATAGATTTAAAATAAATAAATATAGGTTCTGAGGGAACTCCTCATATTGTCCTGCTTGTTGTGCTGGTGCCAACATGGATCATTAAGTCACTAATACCTGGGCCTGATTTGTTGCCAACTATAAATTATAGTAGTCTCATTTATAAGGCAATTATGGATTGAATTGGAGCAAACATGTATTTAATTAATCTATTTTACAACACAACTATTAGTAATACAATAAGATAAATAGTAGGCACACACAGCAGCAGGTCATGTTACTACAAACTGACAAATTTTGTCATTCGATTTTGAACTTAACCATCAAAGTTTTAAAGTTTAAAATCATTTTGCGAAAGAAATGCTGTTGTCTGTACTTGAAGGAACTTTGAAAAGGCCTTTAATCTTTATTTCCCAAAATACTTTACCCATCATCATAAGGGGCAGTAAATAATATTGTTAATTTATTATGCTACTTGTTTTAAAATAAAATATCTGTACCTGTGACTAGGCACCTTATCTTCAAAGTTAGTTGTTGCTTCTACATTCTCCATGTTCACTTTCTGCAACTTTAAATACTGCTGGTAAGCTGGAGCGCCTGGAAACAAGACAAAGCTGACTTTAAGGACTTAAGGTACAAGTATTTGATAACATTATATTAAGATAGGAGACTAGAGATGTTACAAATCTCATAAGTATTTTTCGAATTCTTTTTAACGGTTTTTCAAATCAAATTATCGCAACGCCAAGGTAGTGCGCCTAATCACACTTCACACTAATATTATAAAGGCTACTCAAACAGATCCAGTTTTAAGTAAACCGTAATATAGGCTGTATAACCGATCAACCTCCGAGAATACTATTTGTTTCCTTCAACCTTGACATTGGCAGAATCATCGTTAAAACGATGGAGCCATTCATATAAAATTGGAATTGGAAAGGCGAAAGTTTGTGTGGTGTGTGTTTGTATGTTTGTTACTTCTTCACGCTGAAACGGCGGGACCGATTAAATTTGGTATGTAGATAGGTTACAGCCTGGATTAACACATTGTGTGTGTAAGCGCAGGAGCTGTTGGTACCGTCCAAGACAATGGCGAAGTCAGAATTGTGTGTGCGTGTTTGTGTTATGTGCTAATGCTACTCGTTTTCATGCACATATTTACAGCATGTTTGGTAGTAGCGCGTGGCTTCATGAGATAGAAATACTATTGTTTTTATTAATGAATTATTATATGTAATTTATATGTATTAATATTTATATGTAAAAAAGAATATTTACCTATATCTATCACAGCGTTGATCTGCAGCACAAACCTTCCATTCAGAACCGTCCTAATATGTCCCATCAGGTTGCCTGGCAGAGAGCCAGGACAGATCTCTTTCAAATCATTTAGTAGCCACTGTTCTTTGGCCAACTCTTTTATTTCTGCCTCGCTGTAATTGTTCTCACTATCTTCTGATAGGTATTCTACACATCTGAAATGATATAAAATAGTAATATACAACGTGTAACTTAAAGTACAACCTCTCAAACTCATCATTATTGAACAACTTTACTATGGGACCACCTGAAATTGCAAACAAAAAATTAGCTGTTCCATACATTTATGTTCGCATAACTCCTCAAAATGTTGGATTTATTTTTTTTCGCAATATCAGTTTTGTTGCCATAGTAAAAGTTTTTCATAATGATGTGTACAATGATCCCTTATTATGAGGTTACGAGTTATTTATGTTACAACTTGTATATTGAATATACCTATTAGCTAAATAAGTGGTTTGTTAGTTTAGTAGTTGTAATTGTGAGTTGTCTGCTAAGCATGGGGGTCCTGGGTTCAACCCTGGGGTTGGCCAGGGTACTTGAGTTTTCCAATGAGAATTTCTCTTCAGCAGCGCTGAGTCTGGATTTCTGTCTATCTAGACACGTCGCTGGGAACTCATAGGAGAAAATATATACATATGTGACCAATGCTGCCTTCACATATGTTTTTGTGGTGTTATGTTACGTTATGTTGTAAATATGAATTTAAGTATGTTTATTCCTTCCCCAGCCCGAAAGTCTTATCAAGGGGTATCATATTACCCAGTAACTGGGTTGTGGAGGTCAGAAAGGCAGTAGCTCCATGTAAAATACTGGTATTCAGCTGCATTCTGTTAGACCGGAAGCCGACCCCAATATAGTTAGGAGTAGGTTAGGCAGATGATATTGCTTACCCAGACAGCCAATCGTCGACCACATACATGTGATGTGACATTAGATACTGCCGCACTGTATTCATGAGGGATGAAGAAGACATGTTGCACCTCTTGAATGTTGTTATTCGACATAATATCCAAACGAGGGGCCTACATGAATCATGAGATCAGCATGAAGAAGCAGCAAAAATCACATCAGCTTTAACACCTAATTTGTGGCTTTTGTGGAAATGCCACCACAATTTCTCCAGACTCACGTACAATGCCCTAACTAGTACCATGAAACTTGCAATAAACTAACACTTTTTCAATTTCAGTTTCCCACTAAATCACACTATTTATCAACAACTTAATGTCAATGCGACAGCTACAGCTAGCTAACATGCAGCAGATCAAATGCAGATAGTGACACTAATGACAGTGACAGTCTGTTTTAAGGAATTTCCGTGTGAAATATTGGTCACACTGATGATGGCCCAAAGGGGCCCGACTCTCAGGCTGGGACTATATTCTACTACAGGGACCGTACTATGACGCGAAAAAAGATCATGGATCCATCATGGTTCCAGTGGTGTGAGGCAGAGACGGAGCTATTACGACTAACAACAAGGGCACCATCCTGTTTTCTCAACGGAATCATGATGGATCCATATCTTTTTCACATCATAGTACGGCCCCTGAACGCTTAGAGCATACGGGACTACTGAATATGACGAACATGAAAAACTTCATAAATCTAATATAGAAAAAAAAAAACTAATATCCTAAGGAATTCATATAAATAAAAATCATGAGAAATGGAATACTGAATAAACAGTTCTCTTTGTATTTCTATGTAGTCTGTGTTCTTGATGTTGCCTTTATATAAAATAACTACCAAAATAATTGGTAGTTCCAATCTTTCTTCGAATTTTTCATAGTATGAGAAATAAAAATAATTGTGCTAACAAAACTATGCATTCGATTTCATTACTATGAACGTTTACTTTAGTTAATTATAAGCAATCAATTCTTGGTTACAATTTATTCTAGGCTCATTCATTAATTTCATTATTCATATTTTTAACTCAGTAGGAGTTAAAAATATGTCTGCAGAGCAATGATATATTACCTTCGGGCTCAAAAATGGGAAATTAAATGAAGGGTAATTGCCCGGCGTGATATCAGTCACGCACGCGCGCCAGTGAACATGCAGCAGCTAGTGACGTAATTAAATAAGTATATTCATCTCTTTCTTACAACAGGTATCGGCATGCGTCTTTCCTTTTCTTTGCGGCCAGTATATACTGGTATGTTGGTACATCATGGCTTACGCCGTTTTTGAAAGCACTGATGTTCGTGTATGACGCGTCTATCACGTAATACGTCGTGTAATACGTTATTGCTGCAGAGATTATCCTCGTATCCTTTCTTGCCTTTGCATTACATGTCTTTAAGTTAGATTTCGTGCAGATCCGTCAAACGAACGAAATCTAACGACTCTGCACGAAATCTAACTTAGAGAGATCTAATGATGATTTTTATGGTTTCAAATTATATAAATACATATTTATTGCCGCGTATCATGCTTTGATTAAGATACAAGCTGACACGGACCCACAAAATGCAAAAAACTCAAAAAAAATTGAGTTTCGTGGGCTACCACTGCGCATCATCCTTAAAGTCCTTAAAGTATGTACAGACGCCAGCAGGTCAAGCCACCCGAAACTGTCAAATTTTCCCAATCAACCTTGAACCTGATGCTTTAGCGATAAATATGAAAATCTATTAATGAAATTTAACAGATTGTAGTAGCTTGATATGCTGGCGTCTGTACAAACAACAACACATCAGGTTATACCAAACTGTCAAACTCCAAATGATTTTAAACCTTAAAATGTTCATGGCCAAGTTCAAAATCGAATAAGAAAATTTGACAATATTTTGTAGTAACTTGACCTGCTGTTATGTGTATATACTAGGTTAAATGCTCTAAGGTATATACACACACATACATAAACTCACGCCTTCTTACCAATTACCATGGGGGTAGGCAAAAACTACAGAACGCCACTTGCTACGATCCTTACATGCTCCTTTTGCCTCGGTTTGCCATAGGTTTTTTTTTTACCAATAATTTTACTTGCCACTGGTTGAAATAGGTCTGTAACAAGCGTATGACGAAGATGATTTATTTATTAGTTTGACGTAAAATAATTTTGATTAAAGGTGTTGTCAGTATGGGTAATTAACTGTTTTACACAGGCAACATTAAGTGTTTGTGTGAGTGAACGCAAAAAAAAGCTTGCCGATATTTCATCCATCTCCCTCGTAAATTTTGGACATAGGCTGATTGACAACAAAAGGCACTATTTTGAGGATCATTGTTGTTTTAAATGTTTCCTTGTAAATAAGTGTTGTGAAACGAGCGCCTGTATTCGTGATTTACACCGTGGATGAAAAAATATGAAGCGGCGAAATGCCGAAACTGGGAAGTTGCGGCGCCCCTTGAAGCGCACAAAAATCACCGAAGGAATGTACGGAAAGTGAGTGGATATTGTTTATGTTGTTAATTATAAACCAGGAAATAGTTCTCAGCATCTTGCGGCATCTAATTGTGTGATAAAGTTAATTTAAATATTACAGAATAATATCGTCTGAGTGGGTAGAAAGTACCATCTGGCGATAAAAGCCAAGCTTCTGTGTGATGCGAATACAAAAAGAAATGAAAATACACGTTTTTTGTTATAAAATGCGTGCAAATGTGCAACATGTGTTGACTGCACGTCAGCACTCTTGTATTACTTGTGCAGAACAAGAACTCCGTTAGAATAAGATGAAGAGACCATTTTTGTTATAAATATACAAATGAAGCATAAATATGTAAACATAGTTAGACAAACTCATTTACTTTGCAATTGCAACTTGTAAGAATACCAAACATGAAGTCTAATGACATTTCCCACAAATTGGTAAACATAGGATTTTGTAGTGATAACATACAAGGATTTACTCATCCAGTCTATTGATCATGAATAGTAAATACATCAATAAAATCAACATCATGCAGCATACCACTGCATTTGTAGAAAATTCCTCTATTTACCATTCCTACTGTCTGATGGAATGTCCTTTTCATCTCAACTTGATAAATAATGACAAAATGATAAAAAATCAAAGCATTTTTTTGTCTCTAAATAATATCATTTACATGAAATAAAGGTTTTCAGTTTCAATAATTGTGAGATAGCATTCAAAAGCAGTATACCTAACACACATTTGCAGCACCATTTAGGTCCTTAGTAAAATTACTTTTCATAAATCATTATGTTCATAGATTTGATACTGTATTTATATTAAAAAATAATCAGCCTATAATGTTTCCTCTGCTGGGGCACAGGAAGGGCCTGTTTCTATTTCTGTTGTTAAGAAAATTCAATAAAAGTGTTGTACATAGTTGGAAAAAAGGCAAGGCTAGGATGATGATGATTTGAAAAGTGGATAGGCACAATTATGAATAATTTAAATAAATAAATAAATCATTTATTTGGACCAAAACCTTTACAAAATTTTCAAACCTCCTGTCCTGGGTTCTGTCTTCCTTAACCACTAACAAATAGATAAATGTGATTAGCTGTGTCCAGACCGACCGAGCACGCGAGGTTGCTCGCGAGGCAACCTCGCGAGCCAATGCCTCGGCCGCCAGTGTGGACGTGGCTCGGGCTACCTCGGGCGCACGTTGCCTCGACTGAGCGCCGCTCGACCGCGAGCCATAAGCTTGAAGCAGCCCGAGCCACGTCCACATCGGCCGAGGCATTGGCTCGCAAGGCTGCTTCGCGAGCCGTGCTCGGTCGGTCTGGACGCGGCTATTAGAAAGCTTTTACATAACAATTTCATTGAAACATTTTAAATTTTCAGTTCAATGCTGTACCTGAAGTTTGTGATGATTTGGGCGACAGTTGTCATGGCCGACTATATGCTGGAGTTCAGGTTTGAGTTCCTCTGGCCTTTCTGGATGATGCTGAGATCAGTCTATGATTCATTCAAATATCAAGGACTTGTGAGTACCATTTTTTATTTATTTATGAACTAGCTTTTGCCCGCAACTTCTGCATGTATTATTTTTTATTATTAAAATCCAGGATGAAAAGTAGCCTATGTCATTATCCAAGTCCCAGGCTACCTATCTATCAAATTTTATAACAAATCTGTTTAGTGGTTTAGGCATGAAAAGGTACGTTAGACAGACTGACAGAGTTACTTTCTTACCTTTCTGTCTCTCGCATTTGCATCTGTTACCTAGGCAAAAATCATAAGGAAAAAAAAATAGAAAGTATGTTCTTTATCACATTATAGCTGTAATCTGAAAAAAGATTGCTCCTTTGTGATCAAATCTTCTATACTTATTTAAATTTGAATAAGTATAATTCTCATGTTCCACTTTTGATTGTTCAAAATGAAACTCAAAGCCTTTGTCTATAACACAGGTGGGAATTTTTTTCATCTTCATATTTTATTGCTATGACACAGGTTTTGCTCCATATTATTCCGGTAATGTTAGGTAATATTTCCGGATAAGAATAAAAAAAAAACCAACATTATTGATTTGTAGAGCAAGCTATATTCATTAAAAAAAACTTGTTTTGGACCAATGCAAAAGACATAGATACTGAAGTCTTTATTAACAGTGGTTATACCATAAATAATAATTTGTTTATTAATTTTTATCCTTTTAAAATAGTTTTAACTTTTTTTAGACCTTTGGAAGGCGTACGAGGGTTAGAAGTCAACTTGTAGAGGCCCGTTCTATGTTAGGGGATTTGTTTTCCGCACTTAGTCCTTCATGTGGACCATTGTGCGTGGGCCATGGTGGCCGTCGGGGTTACTCCAACCAGCCCACCTCTCTACAGAAGTTGATTAAGTCTCCTGGTCTGTTAAGAACATCAGTCTGTGAAAGATCCAAGTGTTCCTAGGGTTTCTGTTCTAATCTGGGTGACAAATGACATTCATTCAAAGAGCACATGCGTATGTGGAGGCCGTTACACGTTTTTAATGGAATGATTATTTTGCGTTTTTTTTACGCTCGCCCTAGCGACGCACCGTGTAGAAGAATTCGAGAATCCACTGGACAGATTAAATATTTCCAAGCTATTTGATACACACGCATCAGCTGATTAGCTGCTAGTGTGTTTAACCAAAATAAAAAATAATACTTTTGTACTCCTAATTATAAATATGATGTGTATTTTTCTGTGTATTAGTGAAATAAATAAATAATTATTATTTGGTTAGACACACTAGCTGCTAATTAGCTGATGCATGTTTCAAACATTGATATATTAACAAATAGAGATATTGTTTGTTGTAGCTTGGAGACCGGGGGGCCTAAAACGGCCACATTAAGCAATTCTTCTAAAAACGATTCATTTCCTGAATTCGCAGCAACTTATTATGATTGTGCTATTTGACGTATTTGACATTAAACTTAAATAAAGCAATTCATAATTATGTGGACCATTTTTCGAATCTCTATACAAAACTGTCAAACAGATGAATTGTAAGCAGATAAATTATGAATTGTCAGTTTGTGACCGTTTTACGATTTCAAATATGATTTAAAAATACCTAATATCATATTATGATTCTGCCAAAGTGGCCGTTTTAGCCCCCCCTCCCTCCAGTCGATTCTTGAAACAGTCCAGAATTAAAGGCGGTGTACATAGTTGTATTTTGCTCCCTTAATTTAATTGTAAGCTTTCATTTGACACAATTTTGTTTTGTTCTCAGGCATTCTCAGTATTCTTCATCTGCATAGCGCTCACATCAGACATGATATGCTTCTTCTTCATACCTCTACAGTACATATTCTTTGCTGCAAGTACCTATGTGTGGGTACAATATGTCTGGTATACATGTGAGTATATTTCTGCTATTTTTCCTATATTATCTTCGATTTTTTGTCATTGGCAACACAGTCTAGCACTGTAAGGTCCGCACAAAGTCTTGACGATTTTAGGATGGGAGGGCAGAAAATATTACGATAAAATACCATCAAACTTGTTTAATTGACTCGGAAGATAGTGAAATGTGCTGTGATATGTTCCCCCTTATTCATAAAAAATTAAAACGCTCTACAAACCTAATTTAGTTAAAATAGTGTTTTGTCAATTTCATTCGAATTATGATTTGAGTATGAAAGAAGAAGACAAAACACTATTTTAACTGAAATAGGTTTATAGAGTGTTTTAGTTTTTTATGAATAAGGGGGATTATGTTAAGGAATACTACTCTAATTTAAATCAGGGCAGAGATTAATACAGATGGGACACTGCAAAATCATTTAAATAAAAAGCGACTCTTGCTACGACACAATAAAGTGCAATTCAGGTCGCACAACGCTTATTACCTATAGTTATATTCACCTACAAGTTATATTCACCTTCTGACTCGTTAGGGTTGTGTTCTTTTACGACGCGGCGCGTGAGTGAGTATCGTACTAACGTGCGAGCCGGCCGGTGCGCGACAGCCCACACTGAATTGACCCAGTGGGATGAGCCCGCCGCGTACTTGTAGCTTCATACCTAAACTGCGGAGTGTCCCATCTGTATTAATCTGTGATCAGGGTCAAATTAAATTAGCTGGCGAAACTCCACAGACATAATGGGTGTTGGTATCTAAACATGGCAAAACAAATAGAAATTTGACACCGTATGCAAGCCACGGACACTGGGACACAGCCTGAGCGAGTGTTCCTCCGGTAGTGACGATTATAGTGGTATATAAGGTCCCATTAAAATAGATGGACAAATTTTCACAGGGAGTTTCTACCCATGAATATGAACGACTTTTGTCTATGGGACCAAACCTGAAAACGCGAAAAAAATATCTGCTGCTCCCTACATTTTGACGAGTTTGGTGTAGATAAATGTACTGAACAGCTGATTTTTTTTTTCTCGATTTCAGAGTTAGTCCCATAGTGAAAGTTGTTCATATTCATGGGAAGAACACCCTGTTAAAATTTGTCCCTCTATTTTAATGGGACCTAATATGTATAATCGTCACTACCGGAGGGAACACTCGCTCAGGCTGTGTCCCAATTTAATAAAAAAAACAATACAGACATCAGACTTTCATACTTTCTAATAAATTCTCATTTCTGTGGGAACATTTTGTTTCGTCGTTCGTTACCAAAAATAGTGATTAGTCCAACAATTTCAAGCTGTGTCACTGACACTGGCGTGCCCCTATGTTTTTCTTTTTTCGTTAATATGTTTTTGTACACTAGGCCTCTGGTGACAGCGGTCTGAATAGGCAATTTTGAGCATTTTTTTGATGGTTCTAGTTCTTAAAAATAATGTATCATCAAAAAGGAAAATATAGGGCATACAAAGTAGCTAATATTTATATTTCTGTAAAAAATCATTGCTTTATGGTCATTAACCAGATAGAGAAGAAGAACTAACTATGGTAAAAATAACCTAACCTATGGGGGAGCGCAGCTCTATAATAAACTTCCAAAACATGTAAAGGAAGCGACTTCACTCAACATATTTAAAAAGAAATTATTCACTTTTATTTACAACGACGAAACACTATACTAATTGTGTTGTCATCACCACCTTATCTTAGGAATGCAGCGAACTCGCTTCCAATTTTATTTTGTTGACGGTGATCGTATTTTATTTTGTGCTTATTGTTATTGATTTTGTTTTTCTTCTACCCGCACTGATATGTTATAATTAGTACTAAGTTTTAATGTTCTCATGTAAGTGGCGATTGTCTTAATGAGAATAAAGTTCTTTAAACCTAACCAGAAAGAAACAGGCGAGAGCGTTTGTGTGGAGAAAAGAGCACCCGCATTTCCTCTTAATCTCTAGCCACACTGAGTTGATTCCCTTGCGGGATTCGGGACTGGGCGCCGATTGTGGAAATGTTCAGTTTTTTTGATTGCATTTGATAATAAAGATGTCTGAAACAATAAACACAAAGTTAAACAAATTGTATTGTGTTTCCGGTACTTATGTATTAGCACAGATTAATACAGCTATGGCATTCTGCAAAATCATTTAATTAAAAAACGACTCTTGCTACGACACAATAAAGTGCAATTCAGTTCGCAGAACGCTAATTACCTACAGTTATATTCACCTACACATTGCCTCTCTTTCTATCGCGTAACTCTTATACCTTCGGCGCGCGGCATTTCTACTGAATTAGCCCCGTGGGCCGTCCCGCCGTGTACTTGTAGCTTCATACCTAAACTGCGGAGTGTCCCATCTGTATTAATCTGTGGTCAAAAACACAATACTTATTATATATTGTGCATATTTTGTAACAGTCGCAGACAAAGGCATCTGCGTACCAACAGTAGCGATATGCTGTCTGCTGGTGTACGTGGAAGGGCTGTGGCGGGGCTCCCGCGCCGGCGCGGGTGAGCTGTGCCGGCCGCTGGCGGCGCACTGCGTGGGCTACCCGGTGGTGACGCTGGGCTTCGGGGCGAAGGCCCTCATCGCGCACCGGCTGCGGCAGCGCAGACAGAGGCACGTCCGCGCCATGAATGAGTTCTACTTCCAACTCATGCGGGATGCGGTGCCCGAGTCTGCGTTGGATCAGGTGGGAACTGAAAAAAATACTTTTTATTTTTTTTATTTAACCTGTATTGTTCTACTGCTGGGCAATAGTAACTAAGATAACATAGACTAATAAAAAAGGAGGATGTTAGCTTTGTGTTGGTTGTGGAATCAAATATCCACGTTTGACAGCCATAATTATGTAAGACAGGGTAAGAGGCATGAATCCAATATGTATTGCATTTTCAGACACAGTCTCAGCAACAAGCGCCGAGCAAAGAGGCCGGCAGTGTCGCGAATGGTGGCGCGGAGTGCGCGGCACAGACACAGACGACACAGTCGGACACAAAACACATGAACGGCTCGCTGCGCCGCTGTCGCTTCAAGACGGCAGACCACAACGGACACTGTCCGCAGGAGCACGCGCAGCTACAAGCTAAGGTAATCAGTAATTTTTAGATGTTTCCATCATTAGGGTTCCGTACCAAAATGGTAAAAAGGAACCCTTATGATGCGACTCCGTCTGTCTAAAGAAAGAACTACTAAATGCTATCAACTTTAAATTTGGAACAGTTTTAGATGACGTTTACCCAACTATTTTGCAAATAAGAAAGAAATAAAAATATTTTTTTTTATTTTGCAACAGGGACTGAAAAGGGGTCTTAAAAATTCAAAGTGTGGCTACTAGGGCATGTGGGGTATCATATGAAAGAGCGCTGTTTGCACATTCTCAAACACTTTTTTATTTTTTTTTAGGCCCCATAGTTTTCGACTTTTGATGAAAAATGTAAAAAAAAAAATACCGTTCCCCCCCTTATCTCCGAAGTTTGTCTGGATAAAAATCTGAAATTATTCTATGTGATAGAAGTTTATGTGTAGATTACAGGAAAAATAAAACGATGTCTCTAAATAGCACACTTTTTCAGAAATCGGAACGGAACCCTCTCGGTGCGCGAATCCGACTCGCTCTTGACCGGTTTTTTTCACAACGGAATCATGTTGGCATTAACGTGTGTCCAAAACTGATCAATGTTTTCATATTCCCACATAGGTTATTTAAATTCTCCAATAATAAAATCTCTTTCTTTTCATTTATTTTCAGTTAGACAAGTTAGAAAAGCATTTAGAGCATCAAACGGCGCTACGTGAGAAGTCATCGCCAGCACAAGCGTCAAATGCGAGCTCGACTAGCTCGGGAAGCTCGGGTGGCTCACATAACTCGAGTGGCTCGCACGCGCTCAGCAATGGCACCGCGTGCCATGCCGCGCCTGATGACGATGACAAACACGACCACAGTAAAGGTACCTACATTTAAAGATCCCTAAATCATCATCTGCCTAGCCTTTTCCCAACTATGTTGGGGTCGGCTTCCAGTCTAACCGGATGCAACTGAATACCAGTATTTTACATGGAGCGACTGCCTATCTGACCTCCACAACCCAGTAACTGGGTAATGCGATACCCCTTGGTAAGTCTGGTTGTCAGACTTTCGGACTTCTGAGGAGCCGTAACGACTGTCAAAGATCCACGAATGATAGCTGGGACCAACGGCTTAACGTGCTCTCCGAGACATGGAGGAGTCTCGGTGTCTCGATTGTTACAACAAATGTTTACTTACCACCTAAGAATATACATTGTGGAATGCAATAAATAATTGAGTATTGAGTATGTAAAAATGGTCACTCATTCACAGACCAACCCTGGCAAGTCTGACCACCAGTCTTACCAAAGTGGGGGTAGCGGTACTACCCAGTTACTGGGTTGTGGACGTCAGATAGGCAGTCGCTCCATGTAAAATACTGGCATTCAGCTGCATCCGGTTAGACTGGAAGCCGACCTCAACATAGTTGGGAAAAGGCGAGGCAGATTATGATACGAGTATAAGAAATCAAACTATTTTTGTTCTTTTGTAAGTATCGTGCGAATTTTACGTTTAATGCATGTTATCTTTTTTTTTTCAAGGTGGTACAAAGTCTTCTAAGTCAGAAAGAGAAAAGAAAGAGGCATTAAAAGAAGAAAAGAAAAAGAATAAAAACAGAGATAAGGATAAGGACAGCAGTGATAGTCGTAAGAGTACAGAACATAGTGAGTACATCGATTATTGATAGTCGTAAGAGTACAGAACATAGTGAGTACATCCATTATTGATAGTCGTAAGAGTACAGAACATAGTGAATACATCCATTATTAATAGTCGTAAGAGTACAGAACATAGTGAGTACATCCATTATTGATAGTCGTAAGAGTAGAACATAGTGAGTACATCCATTATTGATAGTCGTAAGAGTACAGAACATAGTGAGTACATCGATTATTGATAGTCGTAAGAGTACAGAACATAGTGAGTACATCCATTATTGATAGTCGTAAGAGTACAGAACATAGTGAGTACATCGATTATTGATAGTCGTAAGAGTACAGAACATAGTGAGTACATCCATTATTGATAGTCGTAAGAGTACAGAACATAGTGAATACATCCATTATTAATAGTCGTAAGAGTACAGAACATAGTGAGTACATCCATTATTGATAGTCGTAAGAGTAGAACATAGTGAGTACATCCATTATTGATAGTCGTAAGAGTACAGAACATAATGAGTACATCCATTATTGATAGTCTTAAGAGTACAGAACATAGTGAGTACATCCATTATTGATAGTCGTAAGAGTACAGAACATAGTGAGTACATCCATTGTTGATAGTCGTAAGAGTACAGAACATAGTGAGTACATCCATTATTGATAGTCGTAAGAGTATAGAAGATAGTGAGGTTATGCGTTTTTATGGAACTCTGCAAAATTTGTGCATTGTCTGTCATGAATGAATGAATGAATGAAATGCACCAATCCCAGCGTGGTTTAACCAGACTCGATTTCTCGAATGAACCCAAAGATTCACACTAGCCCCTGTTGCCTCATGTTACATGGTGCAACAGAAACCATTGTATATCAAGGAGTAGACCGGGGGGCGCGGTAATGGTAGGGAAGACATGCCCTTAGGATATGGATAAGGATTATACAGCCTATCCAGTATGCACCGTAAAATAAGCAATGGAATAGTGGAGAGACGGGTAGTAAAATTATGGATGGGCTTTTTTTTAAGACGACGCCGCCATGATGCTTCAAGTTCAGCTTCCTCGGTGAATCTTTTGGCGTTTAAATTGCGTTTTCGACTCTTTTTCTGTCGCTGCTATGCTATAATATAGGTAATCTGCCTTCTCGAGTCTTTTCTGCTTCATTCTGATGAGTAGTCAGCAGCAGAATGTCCAGGACGCGGTCGCTCCTCGTTGTTTATTTCCAGCTCCGACTTCAAATAATGTAATTTTTGTTTTTATTCAAAGTTCGACCTACTCCCCGCTGTTCATTTCAGGTTGACGCGATTGCAGATATTACAGTTGTACAGTTCAAAGTAATGCACACAATTCAGCAAATAGTTAATTAAACTCGAACCCGACAAAAAGCGAAAATGCGTCGCAAGCGCAGTACTTGAGTTTACTTTTCGAAACAACACACTTCACCACTTGAGCACTCCGATTTTGGGACACAGGAACACACTTTAAGTTTATTGCCTTGGTTTGGGTTATGAGTAGGTACCTGAAAATGTCTCAGAAAGCGCGCTGCACCGAACATAACTTTATTATAACTGTCACACACGTTCACTTGTTGAAAGTTAGATACAAGCACATATAGTACAAGTAGGCAGAAAATAACCTAATGACTTAGGATGAATGTAGAGGTGTGTGCTTTGCAGAGAGAAGCGTATCCCTGAAAGACATGAAAAGATCTCACCCAGCTTGTCGCTCGGGAAACTGGATCCTTCGGCAGGCAATTAGTCTCTCGTACTTGCAGAAGACCGTTACAAACTCACTACCTATCAAAGAAATAATCACTGACACTCAGTCACACAACACACACGAAATATACACTACACGACACGACCAGACGCTAAACAATAAAAAACTTGAGGAGCATTCGAGGAACGACCACTCGGTTTGGCGTCACCCGAGCCAATCTCTGCAAAATTTGTGCATTGTCTGTCAGTGCATTTAATATTATGTTAAGTAAATTACTATGTAATTAATTGAATTTAATAACCTTTTCTCTTACAGCAAAAGAACAAATAGTTAAAGATAAAGAAGTAGAGAGTACAAAAGATTGTGTAAAAATTAAGGAAAGTAGTAACAAAGAAGTTAAGGAGAAAGACAAAGAAAGAGAGAGGGAGAGGGAGCGAGAAAGAGAAACGAGAGAGCGTGACAAAGAACGCGAGAGGGAGCGGGAACGCGAACAGGTACGACAAAGATTAGCGTTTATTTTTTTTTTTTTTTTCATTTTACCTTATGGCAATATCCTCCTCTGAATGTGAAAAGCAGCAAAAGTTGGCAGAATCAATGCAGAGTTGATTTAATAATTAATTGACAGTTTTTTGAAAATTGGCTGAAATATGACGATGATTGTTGTTAAGATGTCGGAAAAAATCATGCTGTCTGCGAGTGTTACTGGCGTGCGCATTACGATCCTAACTAATATTATAAATGCGAAAGTGAGTTTGTTTGTTTGTTACGATTTCACGCTAAAACAGCTGAACGGATTTGTATGAAATTTGGCACGGGGGTAGACCATGACCTGGGTTAGGACTACTTTTTATCCAGGTAGAATGTTCCCTTTGGATAATTTCCGACCTACTCGCGGGCGAAACCGCGGGCAAAAGCAAGTAAATTATAAAAGCATCCTCACTTGTTATAAAGCTTGGGTTTCCTAGGAAAGGGGCGGGTGAAATGGTGTACAAAACTATGCAAGTAGCTGGCATGCCATTGCGACATTCACCAATCAGAAGTTGCTATGGTACAGTCAGCTTCACGATGTGGGTACCCCCCCTGGAAGCACCGGTGGCGATGGCGGTGCGTCCAAGGGGGGTACCCACATCGCGAAGCTGACTGTACATGGCATGTAAGATACTTGCATACGTTTGTGCAATTTACAGGCATAAAATAAGTAGTAAGTAACTGTAACTTTATAGACAGATAAGTTTACAAAATATTTTTTTTGTCGTGGATCCATACGGGAGTAGAGTTTGGGCCGTAGAAAGTGACGTTCTGTACTTTCGACCTTTTTAAACCTTTTTTTTTTAAAGGTTTCAGTGTGTATTGTATGTGCTTGTTTGTGTTGTAGCGTGAAGCCCGCGAGTGTACCGAAGAGTTAAAACGTGTGCGCGTCGAGCTGGCAGCGGCGCGCGCGTCCGAGGCGGAGGCGCGGCGCGCTCTGGCGGCGGCGGCCGCGGCGGAGCGGCAACGTCGCGCCGACCATCAGCAGCTCAAACAGGCGCACGCCGCGCTACAGCACAAGTAATACCCGATATCATTTATGAACCATTAGCCGTCGTTCGCACGGACGTAAAAATATCGCGGCGGGATCTTATCGCGCACTGGATTTTCAACTCTCGGTGATGAGCCGAGCTTCGAGAATCCAATAGAGTGCTTCCCAGCGTGTTGAAAAAAACACACTGTTGGATTTTCAAGTCTGGGCGCTAAGTAGAGCGTTGAAAATCCAGTGCGCGAAAAAAAAATCGATGTAATTTTCATACGTACGTGCGCGTGCGAACGTCGGCTTATTGGTTAAAATTAAGACTTGTATCTTTACCAGGAGGGGCTCGTGGCTAAGTAATAACGGCACGGGTCGATTGATCAGGTTAAGCGACTCTTGCCGCGGTTGGTCCGTGGTTGGGTGACCGTCTTTACATACCGAGAGTCCTCCTTGCCTCGGAAAGCACGTTAAGCCGTTGGTCCCGGCTGTCATTCGTGGATCTTTGACAGTCGTTACGGGTCGTCAGAAGCCCGAAAGTCTGACAACCAGTCTTATCAAGGGGTATCGTATTACCCAGTTACTGGGTTGTGTGTGGGTTTACGAGTCGAGCATAGCGGGACTAACCGCTAACCGGATGCAGCTGAATGCCAGTATTTTACATGGAGCGACTGCCTATCTAACCTCCACAACCCAGTAACTGGGTAGTACCGCTACCCCCACTTTGGTAAGACTGGTGGTCAGACTTGCCAGGGTTGGTCTGTGAATAAGTGACCATTTTTACATACTCAATACTCAATTATTTATTGCATTCCACAATGTATATTCTTAGATGGTAAGTAAACATTTGTTGTAACAATCGAGACACCGAGACTCCTCCATATCTCGGAGAGCACGTTAAGCCGTTGGTCCCAGCTATCATTCGTGGATCTCTGACAAATGTTACGGGTCGTCGGAAGCCCGAAAGTCTGACAATCAGTCTTACCAAGGGGTATCGTGTAACCCAGTTACTGGGTTGTGTAGGTGAGATAGGCACTATAGGCAGTCGCTCCATATAAAATACTGGTATTCAGTTGCATCCGGTGAGACTGGAAGCCAATCAGTGTGAGGACTTAGATAAAACGCATTAAAGTTGGGTAGTGAGGGCTCGCTATGTCACAACTGTATCAAACTACGTATAAAATCTAGCAATGTGGTGACGTCATGTCACATTTTAACTCAATGTATCGCCGTAATATTCTGATTACGTAAAAAAAGAAAAAATACGAGTCTAATATTTTTTTTAAATCTACATGGCGGACAAAAAAAAAGGTCATCTTCCCTATTCAAATCAATACTAATAAGATTCATGTTTTTGTAACTGGAATTTAAACATGATTGAAGAGAGATTTAACAATAAAACATTGAACTGTCATGAAAAATGGCTCATTTTTAGCGCAGGCAACACTGGGAACGAAGCGAAACGAAGCTAAGTTAGTACTTTCGTCTTTTCCTACGAACTATGAAAAGACGAAAGTACTAACTTAGCTTCGTAGCTTAGCTAACGTTCACACCGCGTATTAAGCGAAACGAAAACGGAAGTATGAAAAGATGCGGAGGAAAGCTAAACGAACATAGCTGCGTTTCGCTTCGTTCCCAGTGTGACCTGGGGCAGGCCTCTTGCACTAGTACATTCCGCTCGAGATAAGTACCTACAGCTCGCGGCAACTCTTAGTTTGAAGTCAGTCAGGGTGTATTACGCGCTCAGCGAGCGAGACACGTACGGCCGCCCATGAAAAAAATCTTAGATTTTGAATTTAAGTATACTATTCATATTATCACTATACTATACAGGGTGGCCGGAACATTGACGTCCAAAAATAAAATTTCGGTCCCTCGTATCGTGGGGTATTCGAATCACCCCCATGTATGTTCCGCGACTTTTCATAGTTTTCGAGTTATGAATTTTTTTCTGAATGTTTGAAAATTTTCGACCTGACCAACCTAAAAAAATTCTAAAAAAAAAGTAGAGGGTTTTATCGAGTTTCTTTTTTTGCAACTGAATTTTCATAAGTAGTACTTTTATGCATAAAATAATCAGCTTCGTAACTGTGATGAAAGTTATGAAAATGTTGATCTAAAGTGAAAAATTTACGTTCGGTAAATTATGACTCAAATTTTCAACTTTAAATTAAAAATCTTAACAGGTGACTTCATAATTCCTAAGTAGGCTTCAAGAATGCGCCAGACTCTCAGCTTTCATAATCATAAAAAAATGAAGTACTTAATAGGGCTACTTTGTTTAAAACCGGCCTTCAAAGACAGCGAGGTGGAAAAATTCTTAAAATTACCCATCTGAGTAATTATTTTTTTTTGGCTATTTTCTCGTTCCTAAGGTTAATTAATGATAAGAATACTGAAAACTAACCAACAAATAGTTTCAGAGTTAGGTAAGAAAAGTTTTACGTAAAAAGTGGTTTTGAATAAAACACAGATGATAATGTGAAAAAAGTACTTAATTTATTTTTAACATTTACAAAAGGTTTTCAAAGTGGCCACCACCAGCAGCAATACACATTCTACACCTACGTAAGAAATTGTCTGGCAATCGTCTAAAAGCGTCTCTGTTCTCTCTCACAACACGTTCAGCTTCTGCAATCAACTGCCTCAGCTCTTGTTCACTTGAACAGTCTCGGGCGTATGCTATTTCCTTGTAATAGCCCCAAATAAAGAAATCGATGGGGTTGAGATCAGGTGAGCGTGGAGGCCACCTAATTGGTCCGCTGCGTCCGATCCATCTGTTGGGGTATGTTTCATCTAAGTAATTTCGGACCTGCAGTGCAAGTACGGACTTCGCATCGATAAGACATCGAGATCGCTAAGGTTCGCATTTTTATCGATCTTGTTATCGAATTTGAAAGTACGTAACACGCGACGATAAGATTTATCGTGGGCCGATTCGAGTCGATAAGGATCGTTTGTCAAATGGCAATACTGAGGACGTCCACAGACAAACCATTTAAGGTGGGGTTTCTGTGGCACGACTAATGTCCGAAATATTTAGAAAATCCTTTTTGTTCATACATTTTTGGCATTGTAAACAATATTTATGGGTATAATTCAGAGAAGCTATCAGTATTTACCAAAATTTCCGTTTGTTTTCGTAAAAATACAGAAAATATGCTATCTTCTTAAATTAAAGTCGTGTTTAGTTGTTTACCTTTGCCAAAAAAAAAGTTTGTTGTTGACATTTCTTGAAGTTTGAGAAAAAAACTAATCTGTCACCGTCTGAGCTATCCGTAAACACGGTAAACTCTAAACTCTAGATCTCGAATGAAGTAGGTAGGAAACTATAGTAAAAAAAACCAGTACTTATGTACTTACCACGATATGGACAGGGAGTCCAGTGTATCGTATCCTCCGCACATCTACCTCTATCCCTTCTGTTAAAATTACTGCCACTTCCCGAGTCACCCGAAAGAGACGAACAAAATCTTCTTCTGGAAGTTCCAGAGGATTGTTCGTGTCTCTGAGACGCCGCCTCCGATTACGCATCACATTATGATGCTGCTGCCGTTCTTCCTCATCACCCAGCAATAAAGCCATGAGTCCTAAATCCATTTTATGTAATGATCGATAAGCTTATCGGCCTTCTACAAGGTGTCGATAAATTACCGAGCTTGACAGCTTAAATTGGCGATCTCAACTGTCAAAATGTCGTTTCGTACTTGCATTTTCGATAAATTCGTTAAAATTTTAGAGTTTATCTACCGATCGGTAAAGTAGAAGTTACGTACTTGCGACATCGATTCGATTCGATAAAAACTCATTTTATCGAGTTTATCTGTCAAATTTATCGAATCGAGTCCTACGTACTTGCACTGCTGGGTTGCATAGTGACACGGGCGCCGTCATTTTGCAACACCATGGTTCGTCTGAGTTCGAGATTCACATCTGCCAGCAACAATGGAAGTTCATTTTCCAAAAAGTTTTTGTATGTTTCTCCATCAAGTCTGGACGGCAGTTCAAATGGACCAATTAGTTCGCCATTGAGGATACCAGACCACAAGTTAACGCTGAAGCGATGTTGAAATGTCGAAGCTCTCACTTCGAGTGGATTTTCATTCGCCCACGTGTGGTAATTATGAATATTGAATATAATGTGGTTAGTTTTCAGTATTCTTATCATTAATTAACCTTAGGAACGAGAAAATAGCCAAAAAAAAATAATTACTCAGATGGGTAATTTTAAGAATTTTTCCACCTCGCTGTCTTTGAAGGCCAATTTTAAACAAAGTAGCCCTATTAAGTACTTCATTTTTTTATGATTATGAAAGCTGAGAGTCTGGCGCATTCTTGAAGCCTACTTAGGAATTATGAAGTCACCTGTTAAGATTTTTAATTTAAAGTTGAAAATTTGAGTCATAATTTACCGAACGTAAATTTTTCACTTTAGATCAACATTTTCATAACTTTCATCACAGTTACGAAGCTGATTATTTTATGCATAAAAGTACTACTTATGAAAATTCAGTTGCAAAAAAAGAAACTCGATAAAACCCTCTACTTTTTTTTTTAGAATTTTTTTAGGTTGGTCAGGTCGAAAATTTTCAAACATTCAGAAAAAAATTCATAACTCGAAAACTATGAAAAGTCGCGGAACATACATGGGGGTGATTCGAATACCCCACGATACGAGGGACCGAAATTTTATTTTTGGACGTCAATGTTCCGGCCACCCTGTATATAAATTAGTGATATACTTACTTTTTTAATGACGAAAATCCATTACGAAATGTCGAGTCTTGTTGCTACCTTTTTTTTACCTACCTACCTACTTACTATAGTTGCCGACATTTAACTTGAGCTCTCGGCGGAGTGGTGGGGGTTTGTGTGCGCGTCGTATTGTTTCAGGAGTAAGGTCCAAAATCGCTTAAAGTAATTAAGGATTAACTTAGGATTAACAAGCAACTGTACCTACCCGCGATTGTACGATCGCACAAACTTAGCCACTGGTGCGTTGAGGCATCTTTAGTGGTTTTATGACCATGTTCAGGCGACTAAAGTGCCCCAAATGTCACTTTCAATTTAAGACGTGTTTGTACCTTGTTTACTTTAGAACACTTCTAAATATTATACGAGATGATGGTGTATTAAAAATAATTGATGATTGAATGATGATCATGATTATAATGATTGTTTAATTGATTAATAAAAAATAACGTTTGAAAATTATAAGACATTACATTAAAGTGAAATAACTCTAGATATACTACTCTTATATACAATAAAAGTTTAAAAAGGTACCATATACCCCACCACCACCACCACCATACCATATGTATGGTATGGTATATGGTGCTATGGTACCATATTTTATTTTTCTTTGCGGACAGCCCTAGTACTCGGCTAAGCGGCGTAGGTATGTTACGGACGAGTAACGACACAAAGTAATAACAACTCTCAAGCGCGGCGATTAAGAGCAATTTAGCTTGCGCATGGGGAGGAAAAGATTTTGTAGGCTATTATAAAAGCGGCTTTCTTCAAGATCAAAGGAGTGCAACTTCTGTACGTTAGTACTATTATTTATTCTGTGCCTGGGGGCTTACTATGAGCTCTTATAGCAGGGCAGAAGTTGAACGTTTCCAGTGAGAGAGAGAGAGACGGAGCTTTACACGATCTATAGCACTCGGTTTGTGGATGCTAAACAAGACACAATAGAAGTTGTATTGTTATGACGTCCACGCGCCCACGAAAGCTTTAAACATGTTTGTGTAGTGTAGAGAGATATTTATATTACTTGACGGCTGGTCTATGCAATTATTTTTATGAAACAGATTTTTTTAGTTAAAATGAAAAGAAAAACACTAAATGGCATAAAATGTATTAAAACACAAAGTTTATATTAGTAAAGATACTTTTTTATTTACAAAAAATTACAAAACACTGGTACCTATGTAATATAATTTTATTCCAATGCAAACAAGATCGCAATATTACCAAAATAACACAGGGTTAAATTATTGGGGACACTTTTATCGAAAGTACAACGAATTTCATCGGCGCATTTGTGGAATTCGGTCCATATCTCCCATGGTACGGTCAACAACAGAAGTCGGTTAACACTGATACTTTTTGACATCGTCTAAATTAACACAAAATGATACGATAACCTAAAAAGCAGATTGTCGTAACATTTTGTGTTAATTTAGATGATGTCAAAAAGCATTTCATTTATTTTGTAAGACTTAATTTAGAAAACACAAGTGCTACTCAACTTTTGTTGCTGACTGTACCACGAACTTTCTAGACCACCCGAAGACCACCTGGGGAAGAATTACCAGGGAAGAATTATCAGGTCCGCAGCATCTCGCACAGATCACTCAACATCTTCTCTATTCGTCTCAATAATACATTCTGCTCCTCCACACTACTCGTCTTTTCTTTACGAGATGATTTCAACATTTTCAACTCATTTGTAATTCTCATCAACTTTTTCTCTTTAGAAAACTCGAACTCTTTTAATAGTACATTCTTCAAAGCTTCGTACTTCCCAGTTTTTGGCGGATTCATTATAATGTGGGCTATTGCATGAATAGCTCTATCATATTTCAACTTCGTAATGGCGATATCGTACTTGTATTCATCGTCTTGGTTTTGAAGGTTCATAAAGGCTTCAAATTTAAAGAACCATTCTTTAGGGTGGTCGGGCCAGAAATCAGGTATTTCATTGTTCATAATTGCACATGCTATTAAATGTTCAGGAGAATGTTTGTTTTCCGGTGTCTCCGATGTACCGTCACTGGTTTTCTGTGCTGAGGTTTCCATGGCAACGTGTTTCTTTGGTGTCGTCGATGTGCCGTCACTGGTTTGCTGAGGTTTCCATGGCAACGTGTTTTATTGTCTAGCCTGTTTATGCTACTAAAATACAAGAAGAATATCGAACGTTATAGTTATTTAGTGATTTCATACTGAGAGTCAAATTCTTCTTCTAGAGTCGCATATTAGTATGCACTATAGTGTTCGTGGTCCCAGACAGACTGAGCAAAACGGAAGGTGTGTGTCGAAAACCTCGGCAAAAAATTGATGACGGTATAAAGGGTCTTTTACACTCATGCCAATCGCACATGTTTCAGTCGCATCCGGCCAATGTATCTGGTTAATTTTATTGTGTCTGTTTACAACATTTAATTTTATAATTTAAATTTATTAGCATTGGCAACATTGCAGTGCAGTCTGGTATTGTTAATTGGCAGCACTGCTGCAACTGTCTCTTTGTCAAAAAACCTTCATCTTTGCTACGCACGTATACTTTTGTTTTACTCAAACAAAATGGTCCCTGGTCGGCACCATTTTGTTTGAGTAAAACAAAAGTTAATAACACATTAACAGTTTATTTTAACGATTTTTAGATTTACATGGACAATATACGTGCGTAGCAAAGATGAAGGTTTTTTGACAAAGAGACAGTTGCAGCAGTGCTGCCAATTAACAATACCAGACTGCACTGCAATGTTGCCAATGCTAATAAATTTAAATATAAAATTAAATGTTGTAAACAGTGTCGTTTATGCGAAAGTGCGACGGCAATGTCATCATTCTCCTGCCATTAACCCGACGGCAATGTATGATTTATGTCGTTATATTTATTGTTTTTTTTTATTTTAATGTTTATTTTGTTACTTTTATATGCTCCTTTACTGTATTGCACTATATCCGTGTGCGTGTCCCAAATAAAATATGTTTCTTTATTTTCTTTAATTTTTTTTGAATATTTATTTGCGTTTAACTACTAAAATCTATACAAATCCTTGTTTCCAATTAATGTTATTTCCACTTACACTGAGAATGGAAGAAGAAAACGTATTGCGCCGAGTCGCCGACCACAAGTAGCATGGGACAAGAGCAGGAAGGTGGTACAAATATCAACTTTATGCTAGTGTAAATTAAGTTGATTTTAGAACCACTAGTACTATTGAAAAGTCGAGGAGCTCGTGGCTAAGTAATTACAGCCGTACGGGTCGATCCATCAGGTTAAGCTACGCTTGCCGGGGTTGGTCAGTGGATGGGTGACCATCTTTACATACCGTAAGCACGTTAAGCCGTTGGTCCCGGCTGTCATTCGTGGATCTTTGACAGTCGTTACGGATCGTCAGAAGCCCGAAGGTCTGACAACCAGTCTTACCAAGGGGTATCGTATTACCCAGTTACTGGGTTGTGGAGGTCAGACAGGCAGTCGCTCCATGTAAAATACTGGTATTCAGCTGCATCCGGTTAGACTGGAAGCCGACCCCAACATAGTTGGGAAAAGGCTAGGCAGATTGATTTAGTACTATTGAAAAGTCATAAATTTAAGTTTAGGTTGTAGGTGTAGCGCAATCTGAACCTTATGTGTATAGGTATTAAAGTTATTTTTCCAAATACACATTAGTGTTTAACATTTTTGGAAACATAATATTGCACAAACGCAGAATAAGCGATGATGACATCGAAGATGTTGCCTAGATTGTTGTATAGGCGAAAATCGATATCGAAAACGTAAATATTCATAAATGTATAGGAATGCTGCCCTTGTAAGTCTGAAGGAGTCTTTATTTGGCGCAACGGTCGTGTTGCTTAGCGGCATCAACATACAAGTTTTACGATAAGCTTTATCAAGAATTTGCTGTGTTATGTTCAGTGATCGGATAAACGGGCGCTTATACAACATTAGTTTTTGTTTACACTAAACCCGAAAAGGCCTCATCATTTTGAACAATTTTTTCTATGGGACCAACCTTGAAATCGCGAAAAAAAAAACTGCTGTTCCATACATTTGTGTTCACCTAAATCGACAAAATGTATGGGACAGCTGATTTTTTTTTTTCGCGATTTCAAGGTTGTTCCCATAGTAAAACTTGTTCATAATGATGAGTACAATGTCCCATTTCGATTTGGTACATGTTTTAAATTTCATCCCGTATTTGAATATAGACAAAACTTCTGTTAATAAAATAGGCTAAAGTTGAGGAGTGGGCTTTTGGATTAAAAAATCCCAGAATTCCGGTATCGGCCAATTTTGACTTCTGATTATAGAATCGAATGTATAATTTACTTAAGTTCAGATGTTAGTTAATATGGATTGCACTTAAAAAAAAAAAAAAAATCCAGGATTCCGGAACGAAAATTTTTAAGTTCTGATTTTGGAATCGAATGTTTTAGTTAGGTACTTGCGTTCAGGTGTTGGCTAATATGGATTGTACTTTTGTATTAAAAAAATCCCGGGATTCCGGGATTCACAAATTTATAGTTCTAATTATAGAATCGAATGTATATTTACTTACGTTTAGGTTTTGGCTATTAAGGAATGCACTTTTGTGTCCATCGTCAAAATGTCGGGATTCCGGAATTGATAAATTAAGTATTTTTTGAAAGGGTAACTTTTTTATCACTAAATTTTCATAGGGTGTTCTACTCATGAGCAACTTTCGCTATGGGATCAACCCGTAAATCACGAAACATAAGTCAGCTGTTTCATACATTTTGGACGAGTAGGTATTGAACTTTTGTTTCAAACATCGTAATTTTTTTGTGATTTCAGAGTTGGTCCCATAGTGAAAATGTAAATCCAAGACCAGGCTTCAAATATTTTCGTCATGGGTACTATTCTACTACTATTCATGGTTTTCGAGGCTGTTACAGCTGATAGTGACATTAAAATCTAAATCCAAGATGGCGCTCGCGTGGTGGTACAAAATGCGTATTTTTAGTGTAAATTCGTTAATCAGTGCTTAATTAAAAACACTCCCTACACATAAACTACATACACACTAAATAGTGACACTAAAATGTAAATCCAAGATGGCGGATGCGAATATTTTTTAATTTTTCGTCATGGTTGTCGTTTTCATGGTTTTCGGGGGTGTTAAAGCTGATAGTAACATTAAAATGTAAATCCAAGATGGCGGCTGCGAACTCAAACTCAAACTCAAAGCATTTATTTCAATTAAACTAATTACAGGCACTTTTGAATTGTCAAAGAGTCGGTCAGTAGGTAAGTCAGAAAGTTGAAGCTAGTTGCCCATTCCAAAACGTAGATCTATGGAGAAGAACGGGCAAGAAACTCCACGGACACTCTTTTAAATCAAAATATGGTTACAAAATATTGGTTACATCATTCATGTTGAAATTATACATGTGAGAACGATGAACGTTAAAAGCGTCCGTATTAAAAAAATAAAAAAAAAAACAATTCAAAATTAAAATTAAAATAAGCCGTGGCAGCTAAGGTATGACCAGCCTCCACCAACAGCGCCCGTTGACGAACCTGACGTATGGATTCGTTAAATGATCCAACCACACGCGCCACCATCAGCGAGGCATTAGAGTGAGCATGACACACTCTCAGCCGCCAGGGCACATCCAAGTCAAATAAAGACGTACCCAGTAAATGGTAGCTTTAGAGTAGGTACATAGTACTCACACATGTGCTAAGCAATTATACAATACAATGGTGATTGAGTCTACACAATGCAAAGCTATTCTTACAATCTTCAGCAGTTCCAACAGTATGTTCAAATGTTAATTAAATAGTTGAGGTTGTGGAGCAGGACCAGCATGGAGCCAAGCATTTTTATCATTTATGTAATCCCCCAACGTATAATATGCCTGCCTGCATAGTGTGCGTTTTATACAAGTTTTAAATTTCGTCTCATTTAGTTGTAGTATGTGTGGAGGTATTTTATTGTAACATTTTAAACAGTACCCCATGAACGATGAGTCTACTTTAGCCAGCCTGAAACCTGGTTGAGCTAATAGGTCCTTATTTCTAGTATTATAATTATGCCTTTCACCTCTTTTATTAAAAAGATGTAAATTTTTTCTTACGTACATGATGTTTTCGTAGATATATTGACAAGGTACCGTCATGATGTTAATATCCTTAAACAGTTCCCTTAGAGAATCGCGCCTGCGAAGATTATATATGGCTCTGATGGCTCGTTTCTGCAGAATAAAAATGGACTCGATATCTGCAGCCCGTCCCCAAAGTAGAATACCGTAAGACATGATACTATGAAAGTAACTAAAATAGACTAGCCTCGCGGTATCTACATCAGTAAATTGACGGATTTTTCTGACAGCATAAGCTGCTGAACTTAGCCGTCCTGCAAGTGATATTAAATGAGGACCCCATTGTAGCCTTGAGTCGAGCGTAATCCCCAGGAAAACGGTTTTATCGACGAATTCTAGTTTCTCTTGATTCAATACTATCTCACAATCACTACTTTTGACATTTGGTAAAGAAAATCTGATGCACTTAGTTTTTTTCCTATTTAATACTAAATTATTAGCAGTGAACCAATTTTGGATCTGCAGTAGGGCGTTATTAACGTCGTCAAAATTTGTAGCACGTCTATCTACCTTAAAAATTAATGAAGTATCATCAGCAAATAGCACCATTTGTGGTTGATTTTTTAATAAATGGAGTAAATCATTAATATACACTAAAAAGAGGAAAGGACCCAATATCGAGCCTTGTGGAACACCCATTTTAACTTTTAAACAGAGTGAATTGACACCATTTATTTGAACTTGCTGTTGTCTATCATTTAAATAAGATTTTACTAAACTGAGCGCAAGTTTTCCAAGTCCGTAATGCTCAAGTTTCAAGAGTAAGGTTTCATGATCGACGCAATCAAATGCCTTGGAGAGGTCACAAAAAATGCCTATAGCGTCTTGGGCCTCTTCCCACGCGTTAAAAATGTGTTTTAATAAGGTTACACCGGCGTCGGTCGTACAACGTCCTTTGGTGAAACCAAACTGTTGATCGTGAAGTATTTTATTCGTGTTAAAGTGATTGAGCATTTGATTAAGCATTACCTTTTCAAACACCTTGCTGAAAACCGGCAACACGGATACTGGTCTATAATTATTTTTGTCTTTACTGTCTCCGCATTTAAAAAGTGGAATTACCTTACTGTATTTCATTAAATCCGGGAAAACTCCTTGATCTACACAAAAATTAAATATTAAGGCTAAGTAAGGCGCTATAGTCTCAATTATGGAGGTACAGACTTTAATGGACATTCCCCAAAGATCTTCGGTCAGTTTGATCTTAATTTGCTTAAAAGCTTTTATTACTGTTATGGGGTTAATATGCTTAAAGTTAAATTCAATCGGGCAGGCCGAAACGTTCGCCCTTACTAAATCAAAAGACAGCGAGGGCGAGGAGTTTAAGACCTCAGTAGTTTTAAGTGGGATACTGGTAAAGAAATTTACAAATTCTTGAGCAACTTCTTTGCTATCGGAAATGAGACCACATGACGACTCCAGTGTGTAATCAATATTATGCTTTCTGTTCCTGTTCGTTTCACTGTTGATAATTTTCCAAACTGTCTTTATTTTATTATCTGCTGATTTAACCTTGTTGCTAATGTATAAGGCTTTAGCTGCCTTACAAGTGTTCTTAAAAACTCTAGAGTAAGTAGCAACATACTTATTAAAAGTTTCCGTGTTAATATAAGGCTTAAGGCCATACAGCTCGAAAAGTCTTTCCCTACTTTTCCTGAGTCCTTTAGTTGCCCAGTCACTAAATAGAAACTTAGGGCTGATGGTTTTTTTGATCTTCTTAAATGAATTATCGAACTCTGTTTGGACTACCGAAAAGAATTCTTTATACAAAATATTAACATTGTTCATTTTCAGTTCTTGATCATTTAACTTACAAATTAAAGTGTTATTAAATTTATTTAAATTAACAGATGTTATTGGTCTGGATTGTATCTGCACTTTTTGCATAGGTATGTTGGACTCAAAAGTTACGGTTTGACCACTGTGATCAGAAGGGAGATAATCAACAATGGATTTATCTAAATAGTCACAACAACAGAAAACATTATCAATACATGTAGCGGTAGTCGTGGTTATTCGGGTAGGTTCTACAAACACATTTGATAAATTAAATGATTTAAACAAATTTAATAATCTACTGGTATTTGAATTATTTTCTAAAATATTAATATTGAAGTCGCCACAGATAATTACTGACTTATTACCAGCTGCAAGTCTTGACATAACTTCTTCCATTACTGACTCAAATATAGAGTAGTTTTGATAATTTGGGGGTCTGTAAACGCACACTATGACATGCTTATCTAGCTCAACACAGGAAAGTTCAATACTATGTTCAAACGATAGTTCAACTATGTCTTTACGATTTTTCGATTTAATACAATTTTTAATTAGGATTAATGAACCACCACGCGCCATTGATGTTCGATTAAAACAACTGGCCACACTATAATTCTCATAATTAATTTTCACAATTTCTAATTTCTAATTTCACACATTCAACATTTTCTAATTTTTCGTCATGGGTGTCGTTTTATTGGTTTTCGAGGGTGTTAAAGCTGATAGTGACATTAAAATGTAAATCAAAGATGGAGCTCGCGTGGTGGTACAAAATGCGTATTTTTAGTGTAAATTCGTTAATCAGTGCTTAATTAAAAACACTCCCTACACATAAACTACATACACACCTACACTTAAACACTACACACATGCATAAATATTTTTCATTTTTTTTCTTATTTATTGAAATAGTAATTCTGTTTTCCACCATTGACAATATTGTTAAAACGCAATTTGTGGAAACGCAGTCGGTGGAATGAAATAAAACTAAAGCTTGAGTATGTTCTATGGATTTTAGTGGATAATAGAAAAAATATGGCAAAATATTGGAAACGCAAACCTTTGACAGACAAGAGCAGAAAAAAAAAGAACAACATTCGTATCAAAAATATAAAAATCTTCTAAAAAGTTTGCTAAGGAAACGAAGGAGTTTGCAACACAATTACTCTATTTTTTGTGGCTTTAAGATGCTACGGAGAATCACTGACTCTTAAGTCACAGGAACTTACACCTAGTTTAGGAGTCAGAGTATTTAAACATTGAAGTTTGTAATAAGCCTAATAAGTGTTTATTCATATGGATATTGTTATGAGCTTTTGGTGAAAATAAATTGCGTTGGATTTATTTAAATAAAAATAATTTGCTTTTTATTTTTATAATACTTAATGACCATCATCATTTCTACTTCCAACCCAACCCCTTCCGATCTATTTTGTAAAAATCTCAACGACAAAATTGAGGTGAAGTGATCCGTCACTAGCTTCAATCTATAGCATCAGGTGGCATGACAGTTAACTTCGAGCTCACTCACCTAAGTATTCATGGAGAGATTTTTATAGAATATATCGGCAGTAATGAGTGTGTTCCGTCCGCAGAGTGACGGCGTGGCGCACAGGCGAGCGCGCGGCGCTGGAGCGACGCTTGGGCGAAGAGAGACGTGCGCGCGCCGCGGCTGAGGCACAGCTGCTGCGCGCAAGACATGCTGCTCGCCCGCCCAGGTATGTGCCACAAATAGCCAAGCTTTGAGTTAATCAGGAGAAGGGACTGGAATTGGGATATCTGTTCCTCTGTGGAACACTGGACATTAGTGTTGTCCTGAAAAAAAAAAAAAACGATATTTTACATTGAGTGTACAGGGTTAACTTTCTTATATTGATTATAGTACTTATAGTTAAAATCTCGCTGCAGACTTGGTCATAAATCATAATCGGAGTAGGGATGTGCGCTAGTTGCGCGCGCTCAAGGCCATTATCGATAACAGATGATGACGATGACTCAGACGAAGAATTTTAATTTTCTATTTTTAGTTTTATGTATACGTTCTTTTGTTTATATATTTAATATGCTTTGTAGTAAATTTGGTAATAAAAAAAAAAATGTGTGTTTATTTCTATCACCCATTTATAAATATATAAAACTATCGATATCACTCATCGACTGCAGTAATGCACAGGACTACGTGTGGGCGTGGCCTGCCCATAAGGCCCGTGAGTGGGAAAGAGAGCGAAACACTCGAATGATTTATGACCGAGTCTGCAGCGAGATTTTAACTATACTATACATTATATGTGCGTACAGGGTGTATCAGAAAGGTGTGGTCAAACTTAAGGTTGTGGCACAGACAATCAAACTGAACAAATTTCTCCATGGGATCAACATTGTAATCGAGAAAAAATTAACAGCCGTCCCATATATTTGGGTCGAGTAGGTATTGAAGTTTTAACGGGACAGCCACGGAGCAAATACAAAGAGGAGACGGCCTAAGCAACTGTGCACTGTGATTCTCAACTAGGCCCTGACGTCATCATGTAGGCGTGGCCTTAGTCAGTGCCAGTGTTGGTTTTCGTCCTGTGCACAACTTTGTAAACGTTCCTATTTTCCAAACATAATTCTACTCGACATTAGATGGCGACACTTGGTGCCATGGGAACTAAAAATATTTAGGCACGTAGAGCTCAATACTAACATATTTTAATAATCATATGTACTGAAATTTGCTCAACATTCATTCCTAAAGACTCTAGTCATCTAATCTAGTGTCTAGTGTGAGATACTCATAGTTAAGTAAGTACAAATTAAAATTGACAGAAGGAGCAAATAGTTTGGCTATTGACCGGTAGATGGAAAATAAAGAAGTGAACTCACAAATAAAGAACTCGCCCCGCAAATAGGTATGATGCCTGGGTAAAAAAAAAGAAATTCTATTTAGTCCGTCAGTCAGATAATAAAAAAATATTAGACACGTATTTTTAGGGTTCCGTACCAAAATGGTAAAAAAGGAACCCTTGTGGTGTGACTCAGTCTGTCTGTCTGTCTGTCTGTCACAGCTGGATATCTCAAGAACTACTAATGCTATCAACTTGAAATTTAGAACAGTTTTAGATGAAGTTTACCCAACTATTTTGCAAATAAGAAGAAAGGGGGTCTTAAAAATTCAAAGTGAGACTACTAGGGCATGTGGGGTATCATATGAAAGAACGCTGCTTGAACATTTTCAAACATTTTTTTATTTTTTTTTTAGACCGCATAGTTTTCGACTTTAGATGAAAAATGTAAAAAAAAAATACCGTTCCCCCTCCCTTATCTCCGAAGTTTGCAAAGATAAAAATCTGAAATTATTCTATGTGATAGAAGTTTATGTAAAGATTACAGGAAAAATAAAACGATGTCTCTAAATAGCACACTTTTTCAGGAATCGGAACGGAACCCTCGGTGCGCGAGTCCGACTCGCTCTTGACCGGTTTTTTTGCTTTATCATATTAATAAAAAAATACTTAGCTATCACGCATTAAAGTTGGGGAGTGGAGGCTCGCTACGTCACTTGTACGTATAAAACCTAGCTACGCGTGACGTCATGCCATATTTTAACTCAATGTATCGCCGTAATTTTTTGATTACGTAAAAAAAGAAAAAATACGTGTCCAATATTTTTTAATAATCTCTTATGTATGACTGACAAAAAATATATTTTTTGTCATCATCCCTATTGTCACGCGTTGTTTCATAGGGAAATCTAATTACAACATCTCCTCTTTGTATTTGCTCCGTGAGGACAGCTAATATTTTTTTCTCGATGGTCTGTACCATACGTTTCGTATACACCCTGCTGTATATTATGTTCTGTTTGTGCAGTGGGGAGTGCGAGAGCGAGTCGTGTAGAGCGCGGCGCACGGCGGCCGAGGCGGAGGGCGCGGCGCTGCGGCGCGACGTGCAGCGCGCCAGGGAGCGCGCCTCGCAGCTTACCAGGGACCTCACGCATGCCACCGAACAGGTCAGCTTATCTCTCTATTTTTTTTACCAGCGAAACTTAATTTTTAGTGTTCCGTACCTCAAAAGGAAAAACGGAACCCTTAGGCCGAGGCTGCGTTAGGCGGGCGCACGGCGCGGGCGCCCGCGTGGCGTGCTGTTTTCATGTAATCTGCGCTGCGCGCGCAGCGCAGCACACGTGAAACAGTACGACACGCGGGCGCCCGCGCCGTGCGCACGCCTAACGCAGCGCACGGCCTTATAGGATCACTTCGGTGTCCGTCTGTCTGTCAGTCTGTTAAGACGCTTTTTTCTCATTAACGCGTGGAGGTATCAAGTTGAAATATTTTTTTTTTTGGGATTACAATGTTAAGTTTTTTTTTTGGGATAAATTCTTTTTCAACCACTGAACTCGTCATTGTGCCCGCACGCACACGCACGCACTTGGCCGGTTTTTAGGGTTCCGTACCTCAAAAGGAAAAAAGGAAACCCTTATAGGATCACTCGTGTGTCTGTCTGTCTGTCCGTCCGTCTGTCACAGCCAATTTGCTCCGAATCTAATTGACCAATTAAGTTGAAATTTGGTACACATATGAACTTCTGTAACCCAAACATGGACGGCTAAAGTAAATAAATTAATTTTGAATATGGGGGGTCACTTATGGGGGAAAATAAGAACATTAAAAAAAAAAAGTTTTGCGAACTGTACCGTGTGACATATCAAATGAAAGGCCCCAAATCTCCGAACCTACTAAGTCTAAAATTAAAAAAAAAACGGAAAATAGTTCTATACCTGTAGATTACAGGAAAACCTATAAGAAGTTTGTGGTCTTAAAATAACATGGTAAATCTCTCAATATTGTGAGTACAAACTTACATTTACTGCTGAAATGTATGGGAGAACATGTTTTTCAACTACAATGTTAAGTTTGTTCTTGGGATAATTTCATCCCAACTACGGAACCCTTCATTGTGCGTAGTCCGACACGCACTTGGCCGGTTTTTTTCATTAACATCCGGTTGTTTGTTTCCTTTTTAACCGACTTTTTAAAAAAAAAAAAGAGGTAATCAATTCGTCGCGTATATTATTAACCGACTTTAAAAAAAAAAGAGGAGGTTATCAATTCGTCGCGTATACAGGGTGGAAGGGATATCGACGCGCAAACGGTTACCACGTATTCAGTACATCATTCTGAGCCCCGCTATATAAAAATTTGTTATCGGTTATTGAAAAAAAAAAAACTGCTCTTCCATACATTTTGACCGTAGTGTAGGTATTGCACTATTGTAGGAAACGGCAGATTTTTTTTTCGATAACCGATGAAAAATTTCTATATAGGTGCGGGGCTCAGAATGATGTACTGAATACGTGGTACAGTAATACCCAAGTAATAAGGCGCGTCGTGAATCTTCGTTCGCACAGAAAAGAAAGTATGGCCCCGAAGATTAACGAGAATACTTAAAACTTACAATCAACCTTAGATCACTACTATAAGGTTCATAATACACTGCAGCTGTTAGTTTCGTCTCACTCGCAAGTATGGCGGCTGTCAAGCGGCGCGCGCTGCCATGGCGGCAGCTACCGACCAATAGCGGTACAGGAAAAAGCGTGGAGCGTGCCGATTGGTCAATAGCATTTCCCGCGCTTTGAAAATTCATCTTCTGCGCAGGTACATCGATAAGCCATATTAGTTGAGTACTACTGTAACCGTTTGCGCCTCGATGTCCCTTCCACCCTGTATATATATATTACACCGATCTCTCCGTCAATTGTGGACCGATTTTGAAAATTCTTTTTTTATTTGATAGGGTATGCTCTCGAGGTGGTCCCATTGTCACCAAGTCATAATCTGATGAGGGAATCCCATGGAAATCGAGGGAAACCCTCAAATTTTATACAACCTATAGTGATTTGTGTATTTTTTATAGTAGCTTGTGCATTTGCTCTCGAAAAGCACCATTTAGTGAAGTGGAACTGATGATGAAGACCACATATCGTCGCTAATCTAACTAAGTGACGTAACTGATTTGAAGAAAATTTTACAGGGCAAGCTATTTTTCTTTTTTTTTTGTAAACAGTAGATATATCGGTCTCGATTTTTGCATTATCATGGAGACCTTAAGGCATAGGTACAGATTCGCCGATTAGACAGATCGATTCGACTTGGAAAATGTATCAAATTACTATAGTTAGGTCGGCTATCGGCTTAGTCCAAATGTCAGATACTTCAGTTAGTTAAAGTAGCGACGATATGGCCATCGGAATTACTCAATAATAAGTATTTCACGATTTGCGATTCGATTACCAATTTATGCTTGTCCGTCACAATGCATATGGTGACTTCAGCATCGGCTCCAGACCTCCTGGTTCTTACTAGGAGAACTCCTCAACAATTAACGGCCCAGCATCGGGAAAAGCAACATTTTGTAAAAGATGATAAGCCTTTGACATTATTAGGCTATTGTAACTTAGATAAATTACAAACTGACCCACTAAAAAGTGAAAAATAAAAACTTTTTTACAAAAAAAAAATAACAGACTTCCAAAAAAAACACTACAAAGTGAAAAAAAACTTTAATCTCGGAAGTCGGTGCCAAAAAACTAAAATAATGATCCAAAGACACCGACTTCCGAAATCAATGTTTTTTTTTCACTTTGTAGTGTTTTTTTTGGAAGTAGGTTTTTTTTTTTTTTGTAAAAAAGTTTTTGGAAATAATTTTTCAGCAACAATGTTTGTTATGTTGTGCAGGTGCGCACGCTAGAGGTGCGGCACGAGCGACAAGAGCAGCAGGCTGCAGTGGCAGCAGCTGCAGCGGTGGCAGCCGGCAAGCCCAGCGGCAGCTTCGACAGCACGCAGTCGCGGCTGCAGCACCTCGAACACTCGCTGTCCGCGGAGACGCGCGTCAAGCTCGACCTGCTGTCCGCGCTCGGCGAGGCCAAGCGCAAGCTGCACATACAGGAGAGTGAGTGTTGTAGTGTACTAGTTTACAGCGGTCGAAGAAGTACGAGACCTCAGAGGCACTTCAAAATAGCAATCAATAATTCTCAACCCTAATTATAGAATTTCATACAATGCCAAATGCCAAATGTTGATTGAAAAGTACGGTTTGCAAAGAAAAGTTATTTGCGTATCAATAACGTTTTTTTTTTTGTTTAACCGATTCTTAGTGAAATCAAAGTGAAAAAGACTTAAAAAAATTATTCATTCATCAGTTAGTAAATTATACTACATTCTTTCATATTTTCACTGTCGGCAACAATTTTTTTAATTTTTTTCAAATTCTTCGTTCATGATTCCTATACAGCAGTGGTTCTCAACCTTTTAGTTATGAGGGACCATTTTACCAAATGTTTGTCTTGCCGGGGACCATCCAGTTGGTTTTCCTAAATTAAGGATTGTTTGATAAAGTAAACAAGCACAATTTTATAATTAGCACTCATTTATTATTTAGCAAAAATGTAAAAGTTACATTTTAATTTAATGTGATTTTTGTAACTGCATACTCTTTACTAACTTCTGAATTCTTGGTTCAGTGCTACTCAAAGCTAAACGCATGTCGGCAGTGGCACCCAACCGATTTCGATGCTTGTTTTTAATCATCAGAAGCGTCAAAAACCCCTGCTCGCATAGATACGTCGATGAAAATAAAGTTAGGTAACGCATAGCAATGTCTCGAAGCTTTGGAAAAGAAATTGCTTTTTGGCTCCAAAATTCCTCAAGATTTATTCCTGATTCGAATGTATCTTTTAAGTTTGTGTCGGGTTCCATTTCAATCAGTTCTACTTGAATTTCATCAGAGACTTCGGAAACATTGAGAATGAAAGGATTCCGGATCAGTTTCTGAATACTTTTGTCCCCGCAGTCAGGAAAATAGCGATTGAATTCACTTTTTAATTTTGTCAAATGGAGCATCATGTTTTTCTGAATTTCTTCTTTAATATCTGCACCTTGTCCGTCAATAATTTGGTTGAGCGTATCATTGCGCGCGCTTTGCGCTCGCGGCTCGCGCTGTTTCGACTCGACTCATTACGTCACGCCACATATTATTAGGATGGCTTCGCGGACCACTTGGAATGCCTCCAGGGACCACTAGTGGTCCGCGGACTACCGGTTAAGAACCAATGCTATACAGGATAATTTTTTAAGCAGTGCGCAAATTTTCACGGGGTGTTCTACCCATGAATATGAACAACTTTCACTATGGGACTAACTCTGAAATCGTGAAAAAAAATCAGCTGTTCAGTACATTTCTGTTCGCATAATTCGTCAAAATGTACTGAACAGCTGATTTTATTTCGCGATTTCAGGTTTGGTCTCATACTAAAAGTTGTTCATATTCATGGGTAGAACACTCTGTGAAAATTTGCGCACTGCTTAAAAAATTATCCTGTATAAATGTTATTTAAAAAAATATCATGTTTTGCTCACAATACCCAATTTATTCGATTTGAGAGCTATGACGTCACAACATGGCGCTAAGTCGATCCTATTCTTATTTGAAACGCATTGTACAGCTTAAAACTTATGTACTGTCACAGATTAATAAAGATGGGAACTCCGCAAAATCATTTAAATAAGAAGCGACTCTTGCTACGACACAATAAAGTGCAATTCAGGTAGCACAACGCGTATTACCTTCAGTTACATTCACCTAGAAGTTGCCTCTCTTTCTATCGCGTAACTCTTATACCTTCTGGCTCGTTAGGGTTGTGTTCTTTTACGACGCGGCGCGTGAGTATCGAACTAACGTGCGAGCCGGCCGGTGCGCGGCAGCCCACACTGACTTGACCCAGTGAGATGAGCCCGCAGTGAATCTTCTACACACATACACATAAACCCACGCATTCTTTCCATGGGGGTAGACAAACACTACAGAATGCCACCTGCTAAGATCCTTACATACTGCTTTTGCCATAATATAGTGACCTTATTGGTGATGTTCTTCAGAAAGGTCAGGTGCGCAGTACTCGCTACCGGCGTGCGCGTGTGACCACAGAGGCAATTCCCGTATTTTTAACAACGTTCGCAATCTCATCTCAGTCTCAATATGTCAAAAATTGTATAGCGTTTGCCTACATGTTTGACATTTGATTGTCGCTGGCATGAGATTGCGACTTGAATTTAAACGTTTTTAGGTACGATTTTCTTTTTGTTAATTTTTTTTTTATTTGAAGTTTTTGCTGACACTTTACAATTAAATGTGCTCCTTACATCGGAATTTTTCATTTACAGGCTTAATATCGAGACAAGACAAAGAAATAGAGGAACTTAAAGCTCAAATGCTGGCAGTGATGCCGACAGAATTCGTAGCGCCGTCGGGCGCCGCGGTGTCCAAGCTTCGGCTCTCGGACGGGTCACCGCTGGATCCCAACGCCTGTGTCTACACCCCTAAACAGCTGGCGCAATGCTCTGATGCCTGAACACGAGGAAACGAACGCGGCCACGCAAGTATTGTCTAACTTACTTCAGTACAAAACTAAATAAACATTTTAGTGAACATCATTGTATGAAAATATTCCGAAGATTGGTGTGATTTGAACAATAAAAAAGGTGTGTTGCAAAAGTCAGATAAAATTGTGTAATTTTTGTGGTTTGTGAGGTTTTGAAAAGGAATTTTCGATCAATGTTAAAAATAGCTTCTTGTGTGAATAGTATTGCCAGATGTTATGTGAAAAATAGGACTGTCTACAACTGCAGCTAGAAATGTGGATTTCAAAATGGACATTTTGAGATGAAAAATTCACCGGAACATAAAAAAAAAGATACCTGGCATGTCTATCAAAATTCACGAAGGACCCATCATTTTGAGCTGAAATAATTTAGACAATACTTGATAAAAAAATCTAGAAATATAAGATCTTACGCGTTCTTCCTTAGGTACTAAACACCGAGCTTCGACCCTTACCCAAGCCATGCTGGTCTTTGTATGGGCGTTTTCTGATCTCAATTTGTTTTTTTTTTGTTTTATAATTGATAAAGATAATGCAAGCTGACAAGATGTTTTCGTTAATTTATTGTGTTTGTAAATTTTTTTAAAAGTGATTTTTTGTAAGTCGATGGCGGGCGACGTATGTACTGGGCTGTTATTTTTGTTAAAACTGATTTTAGAAAAATAATTTCTGTGTTTTTGACAGATTGATAAATTACAGTGTTTTTTTTTTTGGTGATTACTTTTCGGTGACTGTAATAACCGTTTTTGTTTATTATTAGATTAAAAATCAGTCTTAACTTTAGTCAAGTGTGACCGCCCGCAAATGTCCATACAAATATCGGTAGAATTAAAATAAACTGGATATACTTAAAATTAAAATAAACAAGTGTGTTAGTTTTGTAACAGTGTACGTACATAATGTCAAGACAGAGCGTTTATTTTTTCATAATATTGAAATATTTGAATTTCACACATTCGTGGTAGCTGTATCTTGGTCTTTAACTTTGTGAACTTGCCCTCGGAGTATGCAATTCTTGTGAATTGTCACTTTACAATATGACAAGACGTTCGCTTTATTGTGCGCACAATTACGGTCATATTTTAGCCTGTAACTGCGTTCCAAACAGTGAATATAATCTTATACAAACTTTGTGACTGTGTATATTGAAAAATGAGTCTTGTATCTCATAGAATAAGATTTATTTTTCAATGCCAGCATTTTCGGCATATTCTCCAAAAAACATGGCCGTACAAAGATCTCCTGAAGCATAATCTGTGTAGACAGGACAGTCCGCCGTGTGATTCGCTGCTGCAGTCTAGTAAATACGTGTTCTTTTCGAATTTTATGTGATAAATTGTACAAATTAAGATCTGAGATCGAGTCTTCTTCCTTGTAATATTAAATTTGTAGTTTTATTCGACGTTTTGAGTCCAAATTTGTCTGTATTTACGTGTGGCGCCGCCTGGCGGTATGTTCGGGAACTATCGGCGTGGCGCTTACATTTTCTTGTTGAATATTTGAGAGTTGAGAGTTGTTTGACGTGTGACAGCATTTTGACATGTGATGGAACCATGACAGTTGTGATTTGACAGATGTTCCGGTTTGATAGTACTTCTATTATGTTTCTGAATTCTATGGATGTCTGTGGTTAGCGCGGACTTGAAAGCTGAGCGTCCACTGGGGCTTACTATGAGCTCTTATAGCAGAGCAGAAGTTGACCGTTTCCAGTGAGAGAGAGAGAGAGACGGAGCTTTATACGACCTATAGCACCGTCACTCTCTCTCACTGGAAACGTTCAACTTCTGCCCTGCTATAAGAGCTCATAGTAAGCCCCCTGGTCTGCGCCGGCCGTTTGTATGAAGAAATGAAAATGCGGGCGGTACCGGTAGTGGACGCAGTGCTATATGAATTCATACAAAGCAAACCGAAATCCGCGTTGCGTGCCGTGTTGCGGGCGGCGCGGACCAGTGGACGCTCACCTTAAAAAAACGTACTTAATTACATTTGGGCTAATTTCTCCTAAAATATTTACAAAATAATGCTTCTAAATTATAATTTAACCCGACGGAACCACGGCCAGTATTATATGAAAAAGTAACAAACATCCATAAAAATCCTTCTTAATAAAAAGTTAGAAACGTAATCTTTTAAATAGTCTACCCAAATTAATTTTAAAAAATTAGAAAATATCTGTGGATCGTTCATTTGATAAACTGTGCAGCGCCAATTATCTGTGGATCGTTCATTTGATAAACTGTGCAGCGCCAATTATCTGTGGATCGTTCATTTGATAAACTGTGCAGCGCCAATTATCTGTGGATCGTTCATTTGATAAACTGTGCAGCGCCAATTATCTGTGGACCGTTCATTTGATAAACTGTGCAGCGCCAATTATCTGTGGATCGTTCATTTGATAAACTGTGCAGCGGCAATTATCTGTGGATCGTTCATTTGATAAACTGTGCAGCGCCAATTATCTGTGGATCGTTCATTTGATAAACTGTGCAGCGCCAATTATCTGTGGATCGTTCATTTGATAAACTGTGCAGCGCCAATTATCTGTGGATCGTTCATTTGATAAACTGTGCAGCGCCAATTATCTGTGGATCGATCATTTGATAAACTGTGCAGCGCCAATTATCTGTGGATCGTTCATTTGATAAACTGTGCAGCTCCAATTATCTGTGGATCGTTCATTTGATAAACTGTGCAGCGCCAATTATCTGTGGATCGTTCATTTGATAAACTGTGCAGCGCCAATTATCTGTGGATCGTTCATTTGATAAACTGTGCAGCGCCAATTCGTGTCCATTTTCAAAATATTTATTTTTTTAAACAAAAAAAAATGCCGTTCGTTTCGTGGTCTATTACTCTACTTCCTGTATCATTATAATCGCAGAATTCTCGCGACTCATTCACAAAAGCAAAAATCCACTAATCAAGAGTTGAAAACATATCATTTGATTGTTTCATAACTGATAAAATCCTCCAATAACGAGCGTGGGAACCCAGATGTTTTCTAGTAAACCTATATGTAAGTACTCCATTTTAAATAAACCTTTTTTACAGTTCGTTCAACCGATTTTGACTTCTATTGCGTTGGTTGCATGACAAATGTCAGCTGCAATAAACAGTTGGTATTGTAACCACGTTTTTGCTTTTAATGCCAATAATTATTTCAAATGGAGTATAACTGATGCGTTAAATATCCAAACTTGTGTTTTAAGGGTCCCCGAAACGATCAATTGCAATTGTAAATTTTTACTTGATTGATACACATTTATGCGTAAATTGATCGTCTACCAAGCAATTGAAGCGATTGACAATATGACTACAATAGAAATTGATGGCAATTGATAATTGCGATTGATCGTTTCGGGGTCCCCTTAATTCAAAAGTATAAACGACAACAATGTAAATTACCTACTACGCGCTGTTTCGAAAAAAGAAAAGTCGTTGCAATGAAGAGCGCGCGACAAGTGACTTTTATATCATTGACACGAAGGTTTAATTTGCAATGGTTGACGTGCGCTCGTGAAATGCAATAACTACAGTGTTCCACCATTTAAGGTGCTTGCACCAAAACTGCTCAAATATTATTTTCGTAAGGATGGAACTTTTTCGAATGGCGTGTCTAGCATAGATGTCTTTCTTTGCAATAGTAAGTATACATTAAAATATTTTGTTAATAGTTTAGAGAAATATCTCATTGTTATATTGCAGCAAAAGTGTCGTCTTGTTAAAGATCTGTTTAGTAATAGAAGAGTTATAGTAATTTACATAAATAACCTTTGCAAAGCTTAGTTTAAAAATATCCCACGTCTTACAATAAAATGCTGTTTGCCGAGGAAACAATTAAAGCGTTTTTACTGTATTTACTTTAAGTATAACATTGATAACAATGAGATAAATTATTCTACATCAGCTCCATCCATAAAATTAAGTATGCTAATAAATTTTACAATTAATATGTTCTTCCCAATTCAACTTCCAAAATTCAATGTGTTGCATTCAAACATACTTAGTACAATTAATTTTATATTAAAAAGAAATCGCCAACAGGATGTACTAAGCGACGGAATTGTAAGATTACGTAGGATATGTGAAGGATTCGTATAGTGCATAGGTTAAATGTTGCTGATTGTGAAAAAGCGGTTATTTTCCGGTGTTTTCAATGTTGTTACGGTTCATTGAAATGGTTTTGAGTGCCAATTTTTTATATCCACTTCCGCTCTACCTTGTGTACTTATTTGAGAGACAAAATTAAAAAGTGCAGTGGTGGTCCGAATCTAGCGCACTCGAGGATATCGCTCGCGCAGTGGCGCCCTCATCGTTTGTTTGGTTATTTCTTTTATTTTATAACAAAAATGCAGAAAATAAGCGTGTTTGTTACGTTGTGCTCCATAAGACTATAAGTACGTTATTATTATTACAAACAGTAGTTTAACATTGTTAAGTTTTATTATAATTAACAATGTAAAACTATTGTTTGTAATAATAAAACGTATAGTCTTGTGGAGCACAACATAACATTTTTGTTATAAAATAAAAGAAATAACCAAACAAACGATGAGGGCGCCACTGTGCGCGCATTAAGGCCTATCCACACATATCATGGCCGTGCCCGGGCTGTGACAGGGCCGTGACTTATTTTAACAAAAACAATTTCCAAAAACAGAACTAAAATGGATAAGGATAACACTACAAAACTTTGCAAGCCTTAGATTTCTAGCTTCAGTTGACAGTTAGAGGTCATTGACTTTCCTATTCTTAGTTGAAACGCATTGTACAAAAATTACTTGCACTGATCCGATTTTGATAGTATTCAAATTTAGTTAAAATATTCCAGTTTCTGCCTCCCCCAGTACAGTTATTACAGTACATAGGTTTAAAGAATTTTTATTCTCATAAGAACTTAAATAACAGTTCACTTAAAATGAGATACAAAGTGCTTACATCTAAGTAAAGTAAATTATCATATTTCCCTCTGGGGTGTTGGTACATATAGTTACTGTGTCACAAATAAGTATACAAGGATTACAAGGAGCCTCCACACATCACAGTGACAAGCGATGAAACGCACATTGGATATATATCAAAATGTAAAGTGAACATTTTCGTATTATTTTTGAGATTTTGAAACATGAAACGTTCACTCTAGTCTTATTAAAGGCCGATTCAGCATCGTTCAGCAGACACTTAGTCACTAGTCAGTTGTATTTAAGGCTAAAGCGCCTGGGTAGCCCGCGAAATTCAAAATTTCTTACGTTTTTTGCAATTTGTAGGTCAGTGTGAGCTTGTTGATTAAAATATGATTCGCGGCCGTAGCTAATATGGCTTTACAGAATTATAATCATTAGAATCAGCAATACAACTCCATAAGTTAGCATTTACCTCAAACTTCATGATTTCATGAAATCGCTAGATTTGAGGTAAATGCTAACTTATGGAGTTGTATTGCTGATTCTCATGACTATAATTCTGTAAAGCCATATTAGCTACGCCCGCGAATCATATTTGGTACTTGTGAACGGGCCTTAACTTGTATCAGTAAAATGTGATATAATTATTTTCTAAGAATGTAGGTTGTCAGCACTTTTTTTAAAAGTGGAACTACAATGTGACATCACATGCAATTTGTTGTGTTTACGAGTGAGATTACAGTTCCGGACAGTCGCGGACGTGTGTGAATCGACCTTTAAAGTTATTTGTAAAACCTAAGTTTTAGGCGTTTTAGTTTGTAGAAACGGACTGTGCACTGCCCACGAAGTTTGACTTCCTTTATTTAGTTTGGAACTACGTAAAATTATTGTGAAAAGTACTTAATTTTAGACTTACGACTTATTTTTTTTTTTCGAATATGAAATCTGTCTGCAGCACAGATACCGATGTATATTTTTTCATGAAACCGGATCAATGCGAGAGCGTTATCATAAGAACAAACGTACAATGGAACGATCTGAATTTTCACTAGTGAAATGTAAGTGATAATGTTTGTTTGTATTATAAACGGATGCTGTAACAGCAATAAAAAATCAGACTTGCAACTTTGTTTTTCTTTTTACTCATTTCTTGGTTTGCGTCTTACCTTCTGGTAGACTCAGCCGTCTCAGGCACAAATGGCCACACTTGCCAGCAATTTCAGTTAACGCTTCGTATTCGAACGTGGATCCACGCGAGACAAATGGCTTTTTAATTGTGTCTGTAATTACAGCATTCGACTCGTTACAATCTAAGGGATCCCCGATGCAGATACTTGATGCTGATTGGGTAATTAAAATGCCATAAATATATGCGTGACCGAATCACAGCCAGTCATATAAAGGCTAATGGCTTCTTGTTCACACATACCCAGTAGATGGGCGAGACGAAGCTCTCGGCTGAGTGCTCGGTATATGTAAACGTACACATCACCGAGTGCTCAGCGACGCAGCCTTATCATTTTTAACCGACGAAAAAAAGGAGGAGGTTATAAATTCGGATGTTTATACAACGTGTAACGTTAAATGCGCAAAACCTCTTAAGGGGTCATTGTACATCATTATGAACAACTTTTACTATGGGAACAAACCTGAAATCTCGAAAAAAAAATCAGCTGTTGAGTACATTTATATTTATGTTCGCATAATTCGTCAAAATGTACTGAACAGCTGATTTTTTTTTGCGATTTCATGTTTGGTCCCATAGTAAAAGTTGTTCATAATGATGAGTACAATGACCCCTTAAGAGGTTTTGCGCATTTAACGTTACACGTTGTATATATATGTATATATATATTTATCTATATCTATAAAAGGAAAGCGTTACTGACTGACTGACTGACTGACTGACTGATCTATCAACACACAGCTCAAACCACTGAACGGATTGGGCTGAAATTTGGAACACAGGTAGCTATTATGACCTAGGCATCCGCTAAGAAAGGGTTTTTGGAAATTCGACCTTCAAGGGGGTAAAAAGGGGGGATATTGTTTTTATGAAAAATCTTATTCCTTGAGTTAATAAACTTGAAACTTGGCACGAATATTTATCTAAGTAAATTATGATTTTTTGTTTTTCTAAACTACCCCCTAAAGGGAAAAGGGGGGGGTCTCAAAAAAAAAACAAAAAATTTTAACGCGCAATCCGATTAATTCAAAACTCAGTATTTATACTAAAAACCAAAAATAAAGAATAATGTGTATCAGGGTTTTTCGAAAATCTACCTCTAACGGGGTGAAAAGGGGTAGTCAATTTCACAGGGGAGGATTTTACTGCGTGGCTTGATTAACTCAAAAATTGGTGTAAATAATCTTTCAGTCAAGTTGTGGAAATATCTCAAACCATTTTTTTTAATTCCACCCCTGTGGGGGTGAAAACAGGGATACAATTTACATGAAAAATGTTATTCATTAGGTTTTAATTGACTTAAAACTTGGCACAAATATTTGCCTAAGTTTGTCATTATTAGTTTTTTAAAACTACCCCGGCGGGAGGGTTAGAGGGGGAGAGGGAAGGGTAGGAGTGGTGAGGAGGAGGATGATGGACGCAGGGAGAAAGGGGCAGGACTTGGTGAGGAGAGGAGGAAGACGTGGTGAAGGCTGAGGGGGAGGGTAGGGGTTGGTGAGCCGGAGGTGGAGGATAGGGGGAGAGGGAGGGGACGGCGTGGTGAGGGAGAGAGAGGGAAAGGGAAGTGGTGACGGGGGGGTGAGAGTGAGTGAGAGGGGGAGGGAGAGGTAGCGGAAGGGGATATGGTGAAGGAACGACCTAATCTCTGGAACTACCTTACCAGTCGGACTTTAAAAAATGTTTTTGCATTAATGATAGCCCAAATCTTATAGAAGGCATATTTAACATCACTCTTGGACCCTTAGGTGCCGAGCAAAAAGAAAAAAAGTCTGAAAGAACGCTAAGTGAAAACGAAGTAATAGCGCGGGTAGGCAATGCGATGCGACGGGGTGGGTCGAGCAAAAATAAATTACACGCGGACGAAGTCGCGGGCAGAAGCTAGTATATATATATTTTAAGTAGGACTTAGTTATGTATGTTCGGGCATAACTTCGTCATATATATTAGTCGGATTTGCAAATTTTTTTTTTTTGTTTGAAAGGTATACTCGCCCATTGTCACCAAGTCATAATCTGATGAAGGAATCCCATGGAAAACGAGGGAAACCCTCAAATTTTATAGGCACATCTATAGCGATTTGGGTATTTTTTTAACTCGTGCATTTGCTCTCGGAAAGCACCATTTGGTGAAGTGAAACTGATGATGAAGACCACAGACGGCCATCAGAACTACTCAATTATACCTAAGTATTTCACGGGTTGCGAATCGATTACTTTAATATGGTTGCTAAGTAATTTATGCTCGTCAAAATGCATAAAATGGTGATGATGACTTCACCATGGAGCTCCAGTTCTCCTGGTTCTTACTAGGAAAACTTATCAACAATTAACGTCCCTGCATCGGGAAAAGCAATATTTAGTAAAAGGTGATGAGCAGTTGACATTGGGCTATTGTAACTTAGATAAATTACAAAGTGACCCACTAAAAAGTGAAAAATAAACTTTTTTACAAAAAAAAAAACAACCGACTTCTAAAAAAAAACACTACAAAGTGAAAAATAACTTTAATTTTAGAAGTCGGTGGAAAAAACCAAATCACAGATCCAAAGACACCGACGACTTCCAAAATTAAAGTTATTTTTCACTTTGTACGGTTTTTTTTTGGAAGTTGGTTGTTTTTTTTTTTTTGTAAAAAAGTTTTATATTTATTAAGTAAGTATGTGGATGATGTTCTAATTCCTTTTGCAGGTATACCTAGTGGTATTACCATTTGTGTGGGGTACCACAAGTAATAAAGAAAAATAAAAACTTTTTACAGAACATCCAACTTCCAAAAACAACACTACAAAGTGAAAAAATTGCAGAAGTCAGTGGCAAAAAAAGAAAATACATTTAACCAAAGACACCCACTTCCGAAAGAACGTCGGTCAAATTTCTATAGAAGCTGGACCTGAGTTTTATTTCCGGTGTACAGAAGCAAATTATAGTAAGATTTGATTGTTTTATGTAGTAAACACCATCCCTTTCGAAAATAATATCTAAATAGCCAAGATATTTCAATAATGCAAAAAATACTTTTGAGGTTATTGGTGTCCGGAAATCAAAAGCACAGAATAATCGTCACAAGCGGTAACTAGTTATCAGTCTGTGAAACAATGCCAAGGTCAAACAACAGAAGGAAATCCAAAACAGTACAGTACGTATCACAATATTCACAGTAACAACAACAACACAACAATGCGAGATCGCCGGGTGCAAAGACTACACACTACAGTATATTAGTGTCAAATTGACACCCGTTGTAATTGACAGTATTGACACTGTCAATCCATGGCGCGCGTCGATGACATATTATGACGTTCCGTTGTACACAATTGAACAAAATGCTGATACTTACTATAAACCCACATAATTATTTTTATGACAAGAATCCAAATACATAATAAAAACAGCACTAGTTGGTTTGATACACAAGTATATAGAATTGAATTACATCGAATAACGTGAATAATTATAACCTTTGAGTACTAAATCATTTCTTCAGCAAAATGAGTCGTCAAAGGTGCGTTCTGAACATGTTATTCTAAATAATTTGCAAATTATGCTATTAAAAAAAAATGTGTTTGTGCTTTTTTTTCTGGCGACTTAAATATCTATTTCTTATGTTTTTTAAGACCTTAAAAAATACTAGATTTTTTCATATATATGGGATATCTGTACACCACCGCCTCGTAGTCAGGTACGATTTGGCCGACCTTCTTTAAAGTTTAGTGTTGTTTTTTTAAGTTGGTTCTAATAATTTGTAAAAAGTTTTTTCGCATCCTTTTCAAATATTGGCATAAGTAGGTACATTGATAGAAGGTGTCAACGACTTTTATTGCACGGTTATCTGGCGGTTTAGTAAAATATGAGATAGATAAAATGTGTAAATCCACTTTCTGGGATCATGTTAAATACTTACAGAAAAACAAATAAGAATATTGTTTGGTATGTTTATTTTCACATACATTATTAAACTCATTAATAAAATGTACACATCAATGTGCGTGTCATACAATGACCAGCACGCTTAGCATGACCGCCATACTGTGCTTCACTTTCGATATGCGTGGCGCGGAGTCCTCCTTTTTTTATAAGTATGACGTATGTAAGGATCATAGCAAGTGGCGTTCTGCAGTTTCTGCCTACCCCCTTGGGCAGAAGCCGTGAGTGTATGTATGTACAGACAACAGCACATCAGGTTATACCAAATGATTTTAAACCTTAAAATGTTGACAGTTAGGTTCAAAATCGAATGATAAAATTTGACAGTTTGTAGTAATTTTACCTGCTGCTGTGTGTAAAGTATTGAAGAAATCTCTTAATTAAACAAGACGAGAGACGACGACGGCGACGAGACGAGATTTTCTCTAAGACATTGGAAAATTACAAGGACAATTATGCAAAAATTCTGAAAAAAAAATATATTTCTGAGTAAGTAAAAGAATGATGAAATCATATTTTGGTTTCTTCTTTAGTATCTTATCCTAAGTTGCCTGTGACTTAACAGACGGTGACAATGCAAACTGAACAAGTGCTGTAGCTAGCCTCGCAAATAAATGAATATCTGCCATGCTGCAGAGAGCCTCATACTTGGGACTTCTCAATACTTTCCTGTTTTTCTTTTCAATAAAATCAATATCCAGTTTAAGGACAAATAAAATAAATAGATCCTAAATTTAAAGAAAAATAACTTTGTTACTAGATTTGCTTGAAGTTTTCTTCCAGGGCTGACTAGGTTTTAAGGCATATTCCCCACATAGCTTTGCCTAAAAACTTTTGTTATGAAGTCTTTTCAACTAAGAAAAAAAATAATTTAAATGATAGAAATTGAGTTCTTAATGATTTCCACCCAATCCTGATAGCCTGGCTTCACTCACAAGGCTCTGTATCTCAAGTTGCACCCTCAAAGCTTTCTGCAAATCCATCTTTCTTAGCTGTGATGCAATATACTTTCCATAGATATCAAATTCATCGTCTTTCGAGGCATTATCTGTACTTGAGTCTATGCTGTCTACAAAAGTTCTATCAGAGCAATCGGTACTAGGCCTTCGATGTTTATTTTTTTTCTTTTTATTCTGATATCTGGTTTCATTGATATGGGGCACTTCTCGGGGCTCTGTCTTTAGAATTAAAGTATATTCATCATCTTCAGGGAACGGTTCGAGGGTCTCTTCTTCCATGTTATCTTCAGTTGACAGCCATATTTTCTGATTTGTTTCATCTATTGAGTCTTGATGCTGAAAACAAGTAAGTAGTAATAATTAGTTACAAAAGTTATTATTTTATACCCAAGATACCAGACAGGTAATGGCTCTGAAATGGAGATGGGTAGGACACTTGGCTATGAGTACACAAATGCATAATCTTTGTCAGGAACTGTCGGTACCTATCTGGTGCTTCGATTTCAGGCCAGAGTTAAACACAATAATTATGACTACAAAATTTGAGTTTGGTGATCCAGTTGTATAATACCAACTTCAAAATTGAGATCAGAACACTTACATCGAATGTAGAAGAATCTTCAACAGTTTTTTTTAGCCCACCGAAGCGTTTATGCCACTCTGCAAACCATTTCATATTCGGTTTGTACGACCATTCTGGGCCAGACCGCTGCTTAATTTTATTGATTTCTTGCATATACGTTGATCTGAGATTCTTTATTTTTATCTTCAATTCAGTTTCATTAAGTAATATTCCCGTTGTTTCGTTTAATTCAGCAATTATTTCTCGATAGGCTTTCAATCTTTTACTCTTCAGCCTGTAAGACGAGTGCTCAGGATTCCACAAATGCTCATGACTTAAATATATTTTTACGAATTGATATGTTTCGTTCTCGCTCCACCTCATTTTTACTAATTTATTTGGCAATAATTAATAATGAGTTACACAACCAAAACAACTGCTAAAGATTATTGAGATTCGACAACAATTGACAACATCAACAAACAAAACAACTGAAAACAACTGTCACTTTCTTCAAATGTCAGTGTCAGTAAAAGAAAATGTCTAAAATTCGATTTCCGCGGAGGATGGAGCGCGCTTTTTGTCAGCCCGTGTTGCCATTGTAAATAGCATGTAAATAGCGTAGACAGAGAATAAAATTCTCTGTCTACGGTAAATATAGCGAAACAAAAACGCCTTGAGAAAAAGGTACTGCAGTAATCAAATAATTTGATTTCAACGATGCTGTATCAATCATGAATGACAAAGAAATATTTAAAGAAAGGGATATTAGATTTCCGTGTTTTCTCCAGTAAAGTTGTCTCGGGTTCGAATCCTTGGCATTGCCAACAAGTCGAGTGCTTGTGTGATAACTTGTTTTCAGCGTACTATATCAGTGTTGACACATGTAAGATTTTTAATTTTGGCCTCCTATTTCTTTGGACACGACTCGCTTGACAAACTGTAATCAACTTTTGTTGCTGACTGTACGCACGGCTACAGATCAAGCTTTACATTTCCAGTATATGCTGATCTCGCATTGTATAGGATTTCCTTAAAATGAGAGGTCAGTGTAAACTGGAAATGTATAGCTTGATGTGTAGGGGTGTGTACATCCATGTGTGCGACATGTAATGAGTTGAAGCAACAACAAGTTGTTGTGCACGACACAGACTTATAAAAAAAGGAGGACTATCGAGTGATATCGAAAGTGAAGCACAGTAAGTATGTCGAACCGTTTGTACAAACACGCCTCACGCACACATTTACATCATAGTATGCCGACCAGCAGCCGCCATTCCGTGCGTGACACGAGCGACGGCGTCTTTGCAGGTACTCAAATCACGCACACATAGATCGGTACGGTGCTTCACTTTCGATATGCGTGGCGCGGAGTCCTTTTTTTATACGTCTATGGCATGACAGTTCTTGTTTCAATAATATTAGATGCCATCCACAGGCAAAAAAATTGCGCAGTGGAAGTGGGCTTTTATTTAATGTATGTACCGATGCACGATGCGGTACCTAAACTTATTAAGATACGATTGTAAATAAAACCCCTGCAAATGTTAATTTAATTATTTATTATTTTAATTTAATCTTTGGTTTATATTTTGCACTTTGGAAGTTTGCTAAGAGTAAGTATATAATTATCATGAAATTGCACAATCTATAAATATAAAAGAAATACGTGTTAGTTACACTATTTATAACTCAAGAACGGTTGAACTGATTTGGTTGAAAATTGGTGGGAGGTAGCTCAAAACCAGACATGATACGATTCTTTTTTATACAACGTGTAACGTTAAATGCGCACAGCCTCTTAAGGGGTCATTGTACTCATCATTATGAACAACTTTTACTATGGGACCAAACCTGAAATCGCGAAAAAAAAATCAGCTGTTCAGTACATTTTGACGAATTATGCGAACATAAATGTACTGAACAGCTGATTTTTTTTTCGCGATTTCAGGTTTGGTCCCATAGTAAAAGTTGTTCATAATGATGAGTACAATGACCCCTTAACACATTAGCTGCCAGACAATAGACACAATAGAAAATTAATTGTTTGAGGTCACCGGTGACCGGCGTGGCAGTTAACCTGTTAAGGGGTTTTGCGCATTTAACGTTACAGATTGTATATAATTCTTCTGTGCGTGTTTGTCACCTAACTCCTCCTGAATGGCTGGACCGAAATTTGTGTTTATTTCAATTGGTTCCTGGATGGTTTGAAAACACAATTGGACCCGGTAGGTGGCGCTGCAGTCGGGTTCTAGGATCGTTCAGATAGGACATCGTCTGTTGGGACCGCTAGTTATTAATAAATAAATCTAAGTAGTAAAATAAAATAAAAAAAAAACTATATCAAACTTAAAAATAGGAGGGATTTGTTTAAAAATATTTGCTATAAAATACTATTTAAAACATATTTAAAGTCTAGTGGCTAAAATACAGTTTATCACACCATTATTGACAAGGGCTATTCTGCCCCCGATGTCATAAGATAAGATAAGATTTTATTTGTCCAAAACATGAGTATACACACATGGCATGCAAGATGTTAAAAAAATATATATATATATCTGTCATGTTTTGCCTCATCGGCGTACAAATATAAGTAGGTAAGTTATTTATTACATAGGTACATACATCAAATAATTATTATTCATTAATCCATTATTCAAAAATTAACACTTCAAATTACAATTTAAAAATTAAAATGTCCTACAAAACAGTGTCATCAACTCATAATACATATAATAAAATTAGTCAATTGAATGTCAAAGTAAAAAATAAAAAATTATATGTCAATAAACAAAATTAGATTATTTTATCGTTCACAAATTCGTCAATGCTGTAGTACTTATGCCTTTTCTAAAAGAAGGCTAATACATAAAGCATAATTACAGTAAGTCGTGTTACTGGTGTTATGAGTTTTGAATTTAAACATCTCGAAACAAAAGTGCGATTTCCCACCATTTACATTTTTTGACTTACTGTAATTATGACATGGGGGGCAGTATTATTATTTAAATTGATCCTCCAGGCAGTCACAGAGATGGCCAAATCACACAGATTATTTTCTATTTTATTACTATTTCAATCACTAGACACAATATCAGAAATCCTTGCTTCACTGACAAGATTCTGTATTTCCAATTGAATCCTTAATGCTTTATGTAGGTCCATTTTCCTCAGTTGCGAAGCAATATATTTACCATAGATATCAAATTCATCCTCCTTGGTACACTGAGAACTTGAGTCGGTTGAATAATTTCTTGCTGTGACTCTATGCTTTAGTTTTTTCTTTTTTATTTTCTTATAGTAGATGGGGGAAGACCTTCTTTCAATCTTTATTTTTGAGGGCTGTTCATCAAGTTTTGCAGAATCATATTCATCATCTGTTTGTGGGACTAGTGGATCAGGATTTGTTTCATCCATGTTGCCACTCTGCAACTCTTGGTCAACCCAGATTTGGCAAGATGAATCCACATCTTGGTTTTCTTGAGACTGAAAGAAGTTTTATTTGGTTATTAAACAAAATATTATTCATGAGTATACAATGTGTAACGTTAAATGCGAAAACCTCTTAAGGGGTCATTGTACTCATCATTATGAACAACTTTTACTATGGGACCAAACCTAAAATCGCAGAAAAAAATCAGCTGTTCAGTACATTTATGTTCGCTTATTTCGTCAAAATGTACTGAACAGCTGATTTTTTTTTCGCGATTTCATGTTTGATTTCATGTCACAATGACCCCTTAAGAGGTTTTGCGCATTTAACGTTACACGTTGTATACTTACATCATAGACTTATTTGGTCTGAGATTTACATTAAAAAAATTATTAACTAGACTACCTGCTTTTAAAAACCATGAATGGATTCTTTATTATGGAGAACGCACTACTTAATTGTTTACCTTAATTTGTCAATGCTTTACTTATTAAACTGTATACTTTAAGATGATGATGATTTTTGATAAAATCCACAGTACTTACAGTGTTATAAGAGCTCGAATGTCGATTACTGGGTACATGTTTCAAGCAGCGATCCATTTCATGAAACCATACCAGTGACGGTTCGTATATCGAGTCAGGGCTCGATTTCTGTAATATTTTGTGCACTTGTTGTACGTAAGTAGTCCTCAGGTTCTTTATCTTCATTTTTACTTCGGGAACAGTCAGGGATTTCATTGTGGAACCCTTGAATTCCGCACTTATATCGGAATAGGCCTGTTCCCTCTGATACCTGAGTTTGTATCCCGGATGTGAAGGATTCCAGAGACATTCATGCTTTATATATATTTTAACAAATTCTAGTGTCACTGCTTCACTCCACCGCATTGTCACAATGTTAAAACTTATCGATTAAATAAAGAAAAACATTGTTTCGCACAACAACTTCTGTTCACCCATTTTGACGTAAAGTAAACATAGTAGAATATTAGAATTTAGATTATTTAGATGACAGGTGACAGTTTGAGTTTGACATTTTAAAAGTGTTGCTTGCTTTAAAAAACTACTATCATTTAAAATGTTCTCTTCCCACGTCTGCAAGCAATACATAAATGCCTACATTGCGCAGTGTGTATTCATGATCGAACCACGCGACAGTAACTATGTGTTTGCACCAGGAAAAACATTCAACATGTAGATTGTGGGACGCAACTTGTGTCGATACTCTTGCGCCATCCCATCTTCCTGGCTCGGCGTGCTGTGCTGGCACTGCTGCTGCGGCTGCGGAAAACCTCAAGCGGCGGAAGTATAATAACCTTATCGGTAATTATATTTTTGAGCCGTTTGGGGTTGAAACCCTTGGGCCGTGAGGTCCGAGTGCTCATAGTTTGTTTAAAGATTAACTACTCCGTATAGGTTCAACTACCTACATAGTTATGTTCAGAAATAAAAACTATATATTTACTTGTTCAGAAGTAAAAACTATATATTTACTAGGTATTACGATCCTTTATTCGTGAATTTACTTGCACTGGTGTCCTTTACTTCCACGTCAATGGTTGCTTCAGCCAGTCTTGAGGTAACACCGCTATGAGTGATCGACGTGTTGCAGATGAGACGTCCTTGCCGATACGGAAAATGTTTGGATATTGACTTTATTGGAATGGTCAAGTTGGGAAAATGTTTTGGGCCCTGAAAAAGTGAGTATTACTGTATTAATCTGACATTAAAATTCTAAGGTTTTGCAGAAAATATTGACCTGGTGAAGGTCGTACAAATCCACTGGGCGTGGGAAGTGTTCTACACTTGGCGATGTTCGGTCTTCGTCTAACAATGGATCTCTTTTGATTGACATGATAGTGATATTTTTATTGTTCACACATTATAGTTCCATATCACAAAAGATACGTCTACTTTTATCATAATTACTTACTTATTTTCGTCGTTGATTGCGCTGTAAAGGGTTCCTACTTTCTTACCAAAATGGTAAAAAGGAACTTATAGTGCGACTTCGTTTGTCTGTTTGCTTTAAGGCACAGTATAATAATGTTACAGTAGTTTATCTTCACAGAAAACGGTCAAAACGACGCTCTTCGAAATCTCAGTTTACCAACAGTTTACTTACGCAAAAGTTAGAGTGCGCGGCAGTTTACCCACGGACGGACGCGTATTTTATCTAGCGAGCGGCCGTAGATAATTAATTCAATGTCACTGCCCAGATAAACTACTGTAAGTAGCTTTATTATTCCGTGTCTTGGTCACAGCTGCTCTGCTTATTTCAGGACCTACTAATCATAGCTTACTCATACTATAGGCTTAGGTACAGACGTCAGTACATCAAGCTACTACAATCTGTCAAATTTATTTAATAGATTTTCATCCTTATCGCTAAAGCATTAGGTTCAAGGTTGATTGGGAAAATTTGACAGTTTCGGGTGGCTTGACCTGCTGGCGTCTGTACCTACCTAGAGACCAGCTCGACAAGAACTTTCATGAAAAAAATCTTACGGGCTGAAAAGGGCAAGGACTACTTGCCACCGCTTTTTTCAATGTGTCTCCAAACAAAGTGCTGGTCTCCACAAAATCACATAGCTTGGCATGCAGCTCTACAAAGGTGCGATGGTATCTGTTGGCTTGAAGCTTGAAGAAATAAACGTCTACCTGTAACAAAAAATAAATGAATACTTACCTACCTACCTTAGAGGAGAAGGAGGAGGAAGGAGGGAGAAAAGGAGATCAACAAAACATGAATGAATACCTACTATGCGAGCCAAATAAGAATAGTACTGTCAAGACGACATTTTGATCCGCAATACTCGCGAACTGCATTACCAAAGCCTAGGTACTAATTTGACAGTTATCGTGTATTTGAGCTATCGGAGTTAGTTACGTTATTGTTCTGAGGAACAGACAGACAAACAAAGTCGCACTATAAGTTCCTTCTTACCATTTTGGTAGGAAAGTAGGAACACAAATTTACAGCGCAATTAATTAAAATTAAATTATATAAAACTTTATTTCAGACTAGGTCCAATATGTTAGTATTTTGATGTTAGTAACAAATAATGCTTATGTACTATGTTAATATTGTTAGTTTACAAACAGTAATTAATTATTATGATCATTATTATTAATTCAGACCTAGGACTGTCCCCACCCAGTGTCTCTGAAAGGGACAATCCGCTCTGGCAGCGATCATTTTTAGAATGCTGTTGGTACTACCATGCAGACGCTGCAGTAAGGAGGCCGCTTTCTTTCGCATAATGGCATGGAATCCATCTGTGCGAGCCTCTGCGAACATTCCCGAAGCACTACAACGCCACGGCAGTCCCAACAGCATCCTAAAAGCATTATTAAATTGAACATGCAGGACGTTGTAGGCTTGGCGCGTGTATGACACCCACAGGCCACTCGTGTAAAACGATTGACCGAACGCCTTAAAAAGGGTAACCTTGACGTCTGTAGTACAACGAGGGAACCTGCGGGCAAGCATATTGCTCCTCACAGACAACGCCCTGCGCTCCCTCTCTATGTCTACGTCGTCCCTTAGGTCGCTCGTGACAATGTGGCCAAGGTACTTGAAACTATTGACAACCTTCAATGCTACACCGTTGCGACTTATGGGCGGAACACTGCGCGGCTGCTGCTTAGGTGCTTTAAATACGAGAAGCTCACTCTTATTCGAGTTGTACCTATATCAAGCCATGCTCCTCCGCATAGGTCTCGCAGGTAGATAGCAACTTCTTCAAACCACTTATCGATGGACTGAGCAGTACCATATCGTCTGCATAGCTTATATTGTTGACACACGTTCCGTCAATGTGGCAGCCGACATGTGCACCACTCAGTCGCTCGATAAGCAGGTTGACATAAAGGTTAAATAGCAGAGGCGAGCTTAATCTCCCCTGTCTGACTCCTTCATTCCAGTCTGTACTCATCTGACAGTGTACCCACCCACCTCACCCGGTTTTTTTGGTTAGAGTACCAAAAAAACCGGGTGAGGTGGGTGGGTACACTACGAGTACAGCCGGTCGATTCTGTAAAAATCTCACCGTGAAAACTTAGGTGAAGTGAGTTTGTTTTTGCTAGGAATTGACACTATTGACAGCTCACCCCACGCTCACTTCACCTAAGTTTTCACGGTGAGATGGTTACAGAATCGCAGTGCAGACTGGAATGCGAAGTCAGACAGGGGGGATTAATGATGAAGATGATTAAGACGAAAATAAGTAAGTAATAATCATGATATGATGTTCCATAACACATTAATACGTCTACTTCGTATTAATGTGATATGGAACAATCATTTGTGATCAATAAAAATATAATTATCATCTCAATCGAAAGACATCCATTGTTAGACGAAGACCGAACATCGCCAAGTGTAGAACACTTCCCGCATCCAGTGGAGTCCTGAGACCTTTACTATTTTTATTTGACAGCTATCGTGTGAAGTTGGCAGCAAGCGCGATCCTATTCTTAGTTGGCTCGCATAGTACTACCTTACAGGAGAAGGAAGAGGAAGGAGGGAGAAAAGGAGATCAACAAAACATGAATGGAATTTCCATTGCATTCATGTTTGTCAGTCATGTCATCATGTGTTACAATGGCCCAGTGGTTAAGGACTCGCCTCTCATGCACGAGGTTGTGAGTTCAAATCCGGGCATGTACTATTGAAGACAAAAGTGCATGGAGAGCCTAAGGTCGACTTTTGACTGTGAGGTTTTGCATTACGTTTCATTACTTTTCAAGAGACGACTAGATGGCGCTGTTCAAACATGAAAATAACACTGCAAAGCTTAAAACCTTATTATGCAGAGGCACATAATAAGGTTTTTAATACCTAAAATAATTACTAAGAAATAATAATACTAAGAAATATGAAACCCTGTACAAACGATTTTGGTTTTGAATTCTCCATGCACTTCTGTCTTCGTTAGTACAACATGTGACTTTTTCAATTCATATGTAAGTACTTTCTGAGTTTATCTTGGACATTACTGAGATTGGTGAAGGAAGTCATGGTTAGGAAACTAAACTTATAGTTAATATAAGTCAAATCCTTCCAAGCATAATTTTCCACCTCGATCCAACCCTTGCAGTAACCTACGGGTTCAAATTCTTACCGAAACATTATTTCCAAAAGGCACAAGTGTGTCTGTGAAAACATTAATGTAGTATATGAGGTCATCGCGACTGTACCGTCGACTGGTCACCGACATGTTTCTTACGAACTTCCTGTTGAAATACACCACTCTTGGACGCTCGGTAACTATGTAACTGACCTGCAAAATATGATGAACCTCTTGAAATAACGACACCTTGAAGAAAGCAAAGGCTAAGAGGCAGGAGAAGGAAGTAAAGCCCTGAAGCCTCGTATCCACTAGGCAACATTTAGCTCGCGACATGTTGCAACATGTCTTAAGCCTCGTCCCCACTAGGTACATTTGTCGAGCGACATGTGTCCCCGGAGACATCGGGCGATGTCGGGCGACGTCGGACAACATCGCCGCGACATTGTTGAAACTTTTCCTTGTCGCACAGTCGATACAAAGGACAGTTTCAACAATGTCGCGCTGAGGAACTGGTTATAATTTTATCGAAAAATGCATCAAAAAGAAAAAAAAAACATTGTGTTTTTTTCATTTATTTTTGTATTCTCGGTGAGCAGTAGGTATCCCATAAACATGCATAGTTTAGTTCAATTAATTTGAGCACTCGTTCGTTACTGCCGGTCGATTCGGTAAAAATCTCACCGTGAGAACTTAGGTGACAGTTCACTCCACGCTCACTTCACCAAAGTTAATTCGCGGTGAGATGGTTACAGAATCGCACTGCAGCACACGGACATTTCTGCTCGTCACGGCTCTGCTCGACAACATTTGATGCTCAACTGCATGTTCCAGAATGCACGGAAACAAACAACAAGCCCGAGTCTTAAAGCGCGCCAGCTGGCAACGTCGCGCGCTGTTGTGCAACGTTGCCGAACATGTTGAGCGTCACGTGTTGGGCCTTGGGCGTCAATTGTTGCCTATTATACATATACAGGCTGAAATAATGGTTGTTTTCCTCTTAAAGGGTTAGTTCAGTACATTTATCTAAGTAGGTACATCAAACTCGTCAAAATGTAGGGAGCAGCTGATTTTTTTTTCGCGATTTCAGGTTTGGTCCCATAGTAAAAATTGTTCATAATGATGAGTACAATAACCCTTTAAGAGGAAAACAACCATTAAAATTTCACCTTGTATGAGTACGAAGCTTTAGTTTGACTGTGGCCCGGTCGACATAAAGGGAATCTTTCGCATTAGCCTATCACAAGATGTTGGTAAATTCTTCCAGAAAAAAAGCAGTAACTCACCTTTTCGGTAACAAACATTTGTAGTTGGAAGAAAAGATACAACAACAAACAAAATAAATAAAAATTCAAATTCATATTAAGCGTCAACTTCCGTAGACGACGAGCAAGATAAAAATAATAGTGTTTTGAAAAAAAATATAAGCTGCAATTTACTATAATATTGAAATGAAAAAGTAATTACGTTGTTTTTCGTGTATCAATGTACAGTGTCACTGGTTAACAAAAACAAGTTGGTTTGATCACTCGATCAGTAAACTCCTAATGATCAATCTTGATATTTTTGAATCGGCTCTGAACCAATTTGTTCAATAGTAAGTAATTGTGCAGTGCTGATATATTATTGTCTTCAGATCCAGTAGTATTATACTATAGTTGAATATCAGGGGCCGTGAAAAAACATGGATAAGATGAGAAAAAAGGATCGTAAGGGTTGTATACCTCGGTTGTACATAGCTCCGTCTCTCTCTCACACTGGAACCGTTCAACTTCTACGTAGATATTGAATTATACCTAGTAGTCAGTGTGGAGAGTGATGCTGCTGGCTGAATAGAACCTCGTCCTCACACATTTTACTTCTTTAGTTATGAAAAACAACGTTTCAATGCTTGGTTATCGCTTTTTCACACAGCGCATGTTTCTTTTGCATTGCACAGCATTGCAGCATGGTGGAAAACACTAGTGACTAGAATGTTCTACTTCAATTAAAATAATAAATAACGGATTAACCAACATTCAATTCATTCAGAATGTGCCTTAGAAATCATCATTATTGAATAGATCATGAAGATGCCACTCCCCAAGTAGCACAAAAGTGCTGTATGACAAACTCAAACTCCAAACTCGAAGCATTTTTATTTCAAATAAACCAATTACTGGCACTTTTCAATTGTCAAGGGGTCAGTTAGTCAGAAAGATGAAGCTAGTCGCTTATTCCACAGCGTAGTAGATCAGTCCAAATAGTAGTCTATGGATCAGTCCTATAGAGAAGAACGGGCAAGAAACTCCACGGACACTCTGATTGTGACAGTAAAATTTATTTAATTTCTAGCTTATGCCCACGGCTTCGCCCGCGCATGTATTACACATATAAACCTTTCTCTTGAATCACTCTATCTACCTACTAAAAAAAACCGCATCAAAATCCGTTGCGTAGTTTTAAAGATATAAGCATACATAGGGACTGACAGACAGCGGGAAGCGACCTTGTTATAAACTATGTAGTGATAATAAGTATATTATATTGCCTGGTATTGAACTACTGTTTTACAGTTCTAGGAACCGCGGTTTGCGTCAACAGTCCGTGACGAGAGTTATCTACCTATTGTTTAAAATTTTCAGACCAAATAAACGATCACTCGTGAGTAGACCATAGCTTGTTGTTGTGCCGTACTTTTTAAGAGCATATACTACCTTAAATGGCTTAGCATGATCTTCCGTTATGTCGAAAATATTGCAGCATTAATTTTGAAATATATATATATACAGGGTGTCCGGTAAAGAATGAATAACCTTGGAATAGCATATTACAGACATGATGGCCGTTCTTAAAAAAATACAAAAAAAAAAATATAAAAAAAAAAAATATTTTTTGGAGACTCCAAAAAATCATAATGTACGCACGACAACAGATCAAATTTTCAGTATAAGCTGTAAGGAAATCCTATACAATGCGAGCATTGTATAGGATTTCCTTACAATGAGAGGTCAGTCTAAACTAGAAATGTATAGCTTGATGTGTAGCCGTGTGTACCTACTAGTGGGGATATTTTTTTTTTGTATTTTTTTAAGAACGGCCATTTTGTCTGTAATATGCTATTCCAAGGTTATCCATTCTTTACCGGACACCCTGTATATGGTAAAGTTGAGGATTACATACTATGTTTGATGAAAACACGATTAAAAAATCCAAAGTTATCACCAAACCGAACAATAACCCGCTGGTATTCAAAAAATACATCAAATTAGATCATGAAACTTTGCATAACTGAACTAATAAAGCAGGTCATAAGTTTTTTTTTTTTTCAAATTACCATTATTTTAACCGTAAAAACCAATTACCTAAAACTATACGCGACTGTATCGTGCGAGCGAGATAAACAGTTGAGGTAGAATGGGCTCTTTAAAGCCTTCTGGCCTAAAATGTTGAATTTGCAAAATGTTGAATTCGCAAAATGTTGAATTCGCATAATGTTGAATCCCAAAATGTTGAATTTGCAAAAAGTTGAATTTTCTGGACCCACAATGTTGAATTTGCAACATGTTGAATCCCAAAATGTTGAGTCCTGTAGATGCGAGAGGCGCAGGACCAGTTGCGGTGGAGATATTATTTCGGGGACGTCTTTTGGCAAATATTATATTGAGCACACTTCTACTTCACGGGAAAATATCATGCACTGCAGTGGCACCCACATAAGCGGCCTTGGTACAGGTAGGTACAGGGTAAAAACCACCTGGTAAAATGAGTATACAGACTTATATTTATTTACGTACCTACAGTATTGTGCAAATTAATGTGAACACAGGCGTATTTAGCTTAAACATTCTTTATTGAAAGAAAAAAAAACCGGTCAAGAGCGAGTCGGACTCGCGCACCGAGGGTTCCGTTCCGATTTCTGAAAAAGTGTGCTATTTAGAGACATCGTTTTTTTCCCTGTAATCTTTACATAAACTTTCACATAGAATAATTTCAGATTTTTCTCGGTATTTTTTTTTACATTTTTCATCAAAAGTCGAGAACTATGCGGCCTAAAAAAAATAAAAAATAGTTTGAGAATGTGCAAACAGCGCTTTTTCATATGATACCCCACATGCCCTAGTAGCCCCACTTTGAATTTTTAAGACCCCCTTTCAGTACCTGTTGCAAAAAAAATATAAATATTTTTATTTCTTTCTTATTTGCAAAATAGTTGGGTAAACGTCATCTAAAACTGTTGCAAATTTCAAGTTGAGCATTAGTAGTTCTTGAGATATTCAGCTGTGACAGACAGACAGACAGACAGACGGAGTCACACCATAAGGGTTCCTTTTTCACCATTTTAGTACGGTACCCTAAAAATGAAAACAGGGCTAGTTTAAAAATCAATTGGTATTATTTAATAAGGTATGTGTCCCTTTTGGCTTTTATTATAGCTTCAACTCGTTTTGGCATAGTCAATTTTGTTTTTGCAATTCCATTTGATTTTGTCAAACTGATTGTTGAAGATTGTTGGCAAACTGCTTGAACTTTTTCCAGTTCTCTGGACAAACACGTGATTAACCCCTCAAGTGTCGAATGCACCCCATGTGTGCATAAGAAAAACCCTTTTTTTGTTCGGTACATAAGCTTATGTCACATATATATAAATGTAAAAAAACATCATCCGATGGAAAACCAATCAAATCATTAGTTGTGAACTTATGGAGTTCGCAGCTAACCTCCCCTCCCCCCCCACGTGTCAAATGCACCCCAAGTGTGCAAAAGGACAAAACTTTACATAATAGGTATATAAGCTTAGATCACGTATATATAAACGTAAAAAAACATCATCCGATGGAAAACATATCATTATCAGTAGTTGTGAACCTATGGGGTTCGCAACTAACCCCCAACCCTCCCCATTCCCTGGGGTTTTGGGTCTAAAATCAGCCAAACTCAGACACTTGAGGGGTGTCATGGAGAATGCATGGTGATGATGACTTCACCATGGAGCCCAGTTCTTCTGGTTCTTACTAGGAGAACTCCTCAACAATTAACGGCCCTGCATCGGGAAAAGCAACATTTTGTAAAACGTGATGAGCAGCTGACATTGGGTTATTGTAACTTAGATAAATTACAAACTGAACCACTAAAAAGTGAAAAATAAAAACTTTTTTACAAAAACAAAAACCGACTTCCAAAAAAAACCCTACAAATTGAAAAATAACTTTAATTTCGGAAGTCGGTGGCAAAAAACTAAAATACAGATCCAAAGACACCGACTTCCGAAATTAAAGTTATTTTTCAATTTGTAGTGTTTTTTTTGGAAGTCGGTTTTTGTTTTTTCGTCGTTACCTTTTCGCACGAATTTTGATCGGTATCCCTGCACCAAAAAGTGTGTCTCATCTGAGAACAAGACATTTCCCCAGTGTTCTTATGTCCAATAAGCATATTGTTTTGCCCAAATCAGTCTTTTTTCATCATAAGCTGTTTCTTTTGAGGTCTCACAGCTTTTATTCCTTTTCTCCCAAAAATACAAATAAAAAGACTTATTATTCGATAAACGACATTCGTTGTTATTGAAAAAACTTGAAAAGAAGAAATTGCAGCCTGTGCAATATTTGAGAAAAGTTGACTTAGATTAGGATTTTAATGACATTTTAACGACTTTTTTACATTTTCCTTTTTTTTTTAGTTAAGTAACCCTTAACTAACAAAAAAGGAAAATGTAAAAAGTCGTTAAAAGTAGGTCAAGAGTTTTTGTTTTTAATTTAGTACGTTGATAAAATAAATAATAAATAAAATAATAAAATACCATAGGCACTATGATGGATGATTCATCGTTTCGGCTCGCTACTTGTCTCCGCTTGGGCGCACCTTGTGTCGCTCCGCATCGGTGTCACTGCGGTGAAGCTGTCGTCAGTCTCGGGCACCATGGCCTGTCCTGCTGCAGGAGCGCAGGTAGCATAGCACGGCACGCCAGCATCAACGATATTATTCGTCGAGCTCTTCTCACCGCCGGCGTACCAGCGGTATTAGAACCAAACGGCTTGGTACGTGACGATGGGAAGAGACCAGATGGCATGACATTGTTGCCTTGGAAGATGGGTAGGCCTCTGGTGTGGGACGCAACCTGTGTCGACACCCTTGCGCCATCTCATGTTCCAAGCACGGCGGGCTGTGCTGGCGCCGCTGCTGCGGCTGCTGAGACCCTCAAGCGGCGCAAATACTGTAACCTTATAGGTAACTATAGTTTTGAGCCGTTTGGGGTCGAAACGCTCGGGTCATGGGCAGTGGCGTAACTACAGGGTGGCAAGTCGGCAAAATGCCACGGGCCCCCAGCCGGAAGGGGCCCCCGGTCAGAGGAGAATCCCAACTCCCGACATTTATTATTACTCATTTAGTAAAAAAAACGTGCGCGTTTTCTTTTTAAGGAAATTTCTCGGCGACTGGTCGAGACATCACGTGACCAGAGGGCTGGCTTGTTCTTTGGCCAATGAATTAGCATTGCCATTCAACGTGGCAATGCTGGCAGTCTTCTGGGCACGTTTCCGGATGACATCGATGCGGACGAGTACTTCGACGCCTAAGTGTCCTTTTGTTTTTGTATTTATTTGTATTTTTAGTTAGTCATTTACTTTAGTACTAGTATAGTGTTAATTTGTATATTGTTTAATAAACACGTTGATAAATAATAATACACCTTCTGGACTACAATAGAATATTCTCGATAAAATATTTTTTTACAAATTCAACATATTGGAATTCAACATTTTGCAAATTCAACATTATAGGTCAGAAGGCTTTAAAGCAACCATGAAAAATATTTTGTGGTGGGTGTTACTAACTTCGTGTTAGGTATTAGTGTGTTTATGTATCAAAGTTCAGAAATCATTAATAGCTAATAATATTTTAAAATCATAAATAATTAAATAATATAAATAAATATGCTTGGACATTTCACACAACGTCATCTAGTTCCAAGCTAAGCAACCTAATGCTTGTGTTATGGTAACGAGATGGCTGATAAACTACATTTTTTTTTTGTAAATACATAGGTACATATTATAGATAGAAAAACACCCAGACTGGGAACAAATACTTGTAGGTCGTACAAATATTTGTTCCGGGCGGGAATCGAACCCGCGACATGCTGCGCAGCAGTCAATCGCTCAACCACTGCGCCAACCGTGTCGTCATAAGTCAGAACTAAACAGGCCTTACCCCCCCCCACCAGCCTTTATCAGCAATATTTCACCCAGCCCTACCGATTAACTGCTAACTATTCCCGGACAATACATTTACATTAACCGACAATTCAGTGAAATTGAGATAAGACCCGCTAAACGCAGGGATTACAGGGATATGAATATAATATATCTTATTTGTATCCGAGCTACCTTGCTCAGTGGGGTGCATATCAATTTTGGAATACCTTGAATATTACATGTAATATTCGAGGACAGTGTTATGATTTTAGAAAGCATTATACTTAACCATGATTAAATGCAATTGCTTTGTCTGAGTAGCGGCCTAATTGACTAGGTACCTTGCAATTGTAATATACAGGGTGATTGGAAGATGGGTGCAAAGCTCACGAGGTAAGTACGTAGGTACTTACTTATTTTACAAAATGGTATTCTAAACAAAAGGGTTTCTATAAAAGAAACAAAACATGTTCACGCCATCGCGCCCTCTCAGCGGTCGTTACAGTCATGACAGTGATATTTATTTGCAAGCACCTCTTTACTTAAACTTCACTGGAAGGGGATGGAATGGAATGAAAAAAGTGCCTTCAAAGCAAGAGTGAACAGGGGGGCTAAAACGGCCACTTTGGCAGAATCATAATAGGATAATAGGTATTATGAATCATATTTGAAATCGTAGACCGGTCACAAACTGACAATTCATGATTTATCTGCGTACAATTCATAGCACGCAATTCATCTGTTAGACAGTTTTGTATGGAGATTTGTAAAATGGTCCACAAATTATGAATTGCTTTATTGAAGTTTAACGTCGAATAGTACAATCATAATAAATTGCTGGAAATTCAGGAAATGAACCGCTTTTAGAGGAATTGCTTATGGTGATTGCGCTGTGTAGCCCGCGAAATTCAATTTTCTTTTGTGTTTTTTGCAATTTGCAGGTCCGTGTCAGGTTGTATCTTGATCAAAGTATGATACGCGGCAATAAAATATGTATTTATATAATTTTAACCATAAAAATCATCAATTAATTCAAATTACAAAAAACTAAAAAAAAAAATGAATTTCGCGGGCTATCACTGCGCATCATCCATGCGTCTCATCCATCATCCATGTAGCCGTTTTAGGCCCCCAGAGAAAGCATTTGATTAGCCATGACACTATGGTCGGATTTTTAATTGGCTGCAGTAAACTGACACTTCTAATGTAATTTTTACTGTCATTTCGTAATCAAATGGGATTTTTTTTTAACGAAATGACAGGTAAGAAGTGTCATTTTACTGCAGTTAATTAAAGGTCCGAGCGTAGTAGAAAAGAAAAAAAAAATAACAAAAATGTATGGGGTTGACATAAGCTATCGAAATGTCACGTGATCATGTCAATGTCACTTTGAAGCTGTAGCGATTGTAGAAATCAATGACATTATACATCTAGACGTTGCCATGATTACAGTGTGAAGTGTGGAAGTGAGACACATACAGGGTGGCCGGAACATTGACGTCCAAAAATAAAATTTCGGTCCCTCGTATCGTGGGGTATTCGAATCACCCCCATGTATGTTCAGCGACTTTTCATAGTTTTCGAGTTATGAATTTTTTTCTGAATGTTTGAAAATTTTCGACCTGACCAACCTAAAAAAATTCTTAAAAAAAAAGTAGAGGGTTTTATCGAGTTTCTTTTTTTGCAACTGAATTTTCATAAGTAGAAGTACTACTTATCTTATATTCTTATCATTAATTAACCTTAGGAACGAGAAAATAGCCAAAAAAAAATAATTACTCAGATGGGTAATTTTAAGAATTTTTCCACCTCGCTGTCTTTGAAGGCCGGTTTTAAACAAAGTAGCCCTATTAAGTACTTCATTTTTTTTATGATTATGAAAGCTGAGAGTCTGGCGCATTCTTGAAGCCTACTTAGGAATTATGAAGTCACCTGTTAAGATTTTTAATTTAAAGTTGAAAATTTGAGTCATAATTTACCGAACGTAAATTTTTCACTTTAGATCAACATTTTCATAACTTTCATCACAGTTACGAAGCTGATTATTTTATGCATAAAAGTACTACTTATGAAAATTCAGTTGCAAAAAAAGAAACTCGATAAAACCCTCTACTTTTTTTTTTAGAATTTTTTTAGGTTGGTCAGGTCGAAAATTTTCAAACATTCAGAAAAAAATTCATAACTCGAAAACTATGAAAAGTCGCGGAACATACATGGGGGTGATTCGAATACCCCACGATACGAGGGACCGAAATTTTATTTTTGGACGTCAATGTTCCGGCCACCCTGTATATACGAAATAATTAGGAAAATTGAGACAAAGCATCGTATCTTCTGTCCCTTACGGCGTGCCGTATTTTTGCTTTAAACATGTTGCCAAACAAAGTACTTTGCATGGCAAAATTTCAAAATGTTGCCAAACAAAGTACTTTCACTGTTAATATTGCTGTCTCATGACCGGCCACGCGGTGGCTCGATCTAGATGTATATTATCTAAGGTAGAAATAGAATCGCTCCGAAGCGAGTGCCAGTTGTCTAGGCCCTCGTACAATGGAGCCCAACCGTAGAGCCCAACTGATAAGGCGCGTCGTGAATCTTCGTTAGCACAGAAAAGAAAGTATGGCACCGAAGATTAACGAAAGAATGCTTAAAACTTACAATCAACCTGAGATCACTACTATAAGGTTCATAATACACTGCAGCTGTTAGTTCCGTCTCACTCGCAAGTATGGCGGCTGACTAGCATGCCACGCGGCGCGCGCTAACATGGCGGCAGCTGCCGACCAATAGCGGTACAGGAAAAAGAAGCGCGGTGCGTGGAGCGCGCCGATTGGTCAATAGCATTTCCCGCGCTTTGAAAATTCATGCGACGGGCTTCGACGGGCCGTGATAACGCGGCATACCACACAGCTAATGCATTGCTAATCTTCACAGATCACGGAGTGGGTAGTATCGGCCTACAAAACATACCATTTGGCAGACCACGCTCAGAAAATATTCTGCCTCTTCCATGAATTTTACCTCTGTGAAGATGTTTTTCGCCATTCAACGACAACAATAAACAGTCACCTTCTCGCCGTAAATTAATAAAGAATGCAATAAACCTTATTTATTTGACTATTATGTTACTTTTTACAAGTTTTTATTCAACAATGCTGAGTTCTGGGAATGTTTTGAGAATAAAGCAAGAAAAATTCAGAGATTCTTGTTATCTAAAGATGTCTTGATGTGAAGATTTTGGAACCCTATTGTGCCGGACGGGCGTGATCGATGGACACGGTGAGGTGAAAGGAGTGTGTAAGCCTATCCAGGTGTATGCCTATGTGTGACGTTAGGCCTCCTAGTCCATACGGCGCTGACGTCCTGCAACTATAGGCTCGGGCTATCTGCAACCGATGACTATGTTCTTGTGAGGTTCTGAAGGATTATTTTCAATGAAACAGCATCTTGATAAGTCTTCAGCGGATTTCAGGAGACGACTGGCGCACTCTTTAGGAAATAGATTGGTACCATGCCGATGGCTACAAATGGCTATGTTTTCGTGCGCGCTTAGGTACCTACCTCGAAACTTTACCTTACTGAGGACCGCGAATCGTCTCCTGTTTTCAACTTTATTTTCATCTAAGTTTTATTATGAAAATATTACAAAACTGCTTAAATATTTCATAAATTATCACATATTAAATAACAATTAAATAACTATGTCACTATTATATGTAACTGTTAAATATTGTTAAAAAATTAGTAGTCCAAATAGTAATTCTAAGAACTCTTGCCGCCTGTGATACAGGTTTATCCTAGTACAGGCACCATACTTTGTAATACCTACATTATTTCTAAGATTTATACTGTATTTTATTTTACCAATTTTTATTTTTGAATCAATTTTATTATTATTAATTTTATTATTATTTATTATATGACACATTGTCCGAATCGTCATTAGACTGCGCAACTATTGAGACACCTGAAATTCCTGTAAGGTTATTTATTGAAAAGATATTACTGTGTAAACACTAAAAATTCTATTATTTTAATTAAAAAATATTTTGCAAGCTAAATTACTCGAAAACTACTGAAGCTATTTCAATGGTCTAAACAGGTATCTCAAGCTGGTCTAATGACCTAGAACAATACGATAATTTGAATATCGGCACTATATATTTCAGGGCGTGACGCGCCCTGAAACCCTAAAACGATAAAACATATTAGCAAAAATACAGTTTCATCCTCTATAAACCCAATTAAGTGGGTTTTGCAGATAAACTACAGGTCTAACATTACGCGCAGGTCTAGGTCTTGATTTAGGGTACCTGGGCGCACCAACAAAACTATGAAAAACGGCTATATAGACCACTTAATTGAAGTTTTTAGAGGTTGTACTTACAGTTTTCCTTAGGAAACTTCACTATTACACTATCACAGGCTATAAAAACAGTTTAGCGTTTGATTTTAACATCCGCACGGCTCGATCGATTAGGTTAAGCTACGCTTCCCGCGGTTGGTCAAATTCAAATCGTTTATTTGCTAGAAATACATGTTTATAAAGGAAGATCTCACAGCCAATGTATCCTGCCTGCAAGCAAGCGTGCAAATCATTTAAGTTATATATATAAGTCATAAATCAAATTATAAAATTAATAATCATTATACAGATTACAATATTATTACCTACATTATTAGCACAGTATTATCATTTTATTATCATTATCATACATTATTATCACATTATCGTCATTATCATACATTATTATCACACATTATTATTACATACAAATGTCATTAATTAATTTACATTAAATTCATAATTAATACCTACTCTAAACAAATATTTTTATGTTCTAAAAAATCCGGTCCGTGGATGGGTGAACATCTTTACATACCGAGACTCCTCCTTGCCTCGGAAAGTACGTTAAGCTTTTGATACCGGCTGTCTTCGTGGATCTTTGACAGTCGGTAAGGGTCGTTGTCTAATCGTATATTACCCAGTAACTGGGTTGTTGAGGTCAGGTAGGCAATATCTCCATGTTAAATCAGCTGCATCCGGTTAGGGCTGGAAACCGACCCCAACATAGTTGGGAAAAGGCTAGGCAGATGATGACCTACATCAGTGACAGTGTATCTATATTAATTAATGGCAACACCAACACATCCTTTTCCTCTTTCCCTCTTTAGTCCATTCTTTTAATTTGACTCTTGCGCATGTCGCCGTTAATAAACCTTCAACCGTCCGCAATAATTGCGGTCAATGAGGAGCTGGAGGTCGATGTACTTATAACGTACGCAATTACAATGAAATTAGAATGTTTATAAACCATAAAATCACGTTCCAATAAAAACATACTTAATGTAAAAACTGCATTATATTTGCTTTAAATATTTTGTTAAATTCTATCGCAGAGTGTGGCTCACTGGGCTATGGCGGGGCAGATTAACGTCCTTTATTGTTTTCTATTATCTTTGTTTTGCTTCAGTTGTGATTCAGAAAAGGTGAGTGGCAAGGTTATCTTCGGTTGCTACACCAATTTATCTTATATTTATATTTTTATGGTTCAACAAGGACTAGATTACATGGCAAGGTAGGTAATGTATAAAGCACAAGCATAGTTACTAAATCTAGTAGTAGTAGTATCTTCACTGCTCGACGTCCTTATGTCACTGCGGGGATCTAGTAGAATATGGCGTCAGGTATATTTGCCTGACACATGCTGAGCTGGACTCCCATTGGTGCAACATGGAGACGCACGCGCACGTGTACATTCGTTATTAATTTTCACTTTTATTTCTATAAGTATGTTTTTCTTTATTTTTTACTGGCACCTTGTTTTTATAATTTATTTTATTTATTTGGGACAAAAAACAGTTACTTATAGGTACATTACAGCATTTACAAATAGTAGTTACATTACAGTCGAAAAAATGTATTTAACCCACACTATTGTCCACGAAGTGACATCGGAGTATGATCAGTTGATCACGAACGCATGATATAATGAGAAAAAAAGTACTTTATATTTACAAAAAAACACTATATACCGACGAGTCGAAGGAAGTTGATGACAAGAGCATCCGTCCTAGGGGCGACTTGCAACAGATTGTGAAACTATCAGCGCGAAAATATCAAAATCAATGTATTGTGGTGGAGATGTGGCGGCACATACGAACTACGCATCGCAATGACATGTCGTCACGCAATCCTGCATCGCAAAATTAGAGTTTATTACGCGACTAGCATATATACAACGTCCCGACATCAACCGTCGGGCAGTTGCCCACCAGACACGACACCCGTCTGGTCGGAGGATCCTGCCTTTTCAATGGAGGATGAGTGAACTTTACACCCTGTTCCTCATGCCTCTATATGAAGCTATCCGTCTGCTCAGTTTATTAGTCTTCTGACGGTTATCGCTGATAGCTCAAGCTGATAGAACGTCACATTGTCTAGGCCCCTGAGCAATACTCGAATGCTGCTGCTTTCAACACCCTTCCCTAAGATTAATACAATAAAACAACTTGTTCCAGGTAACATACTTAAGCGTGGAGCACCCTAGAGTGACGTACTTCAACCCTAAGTTCCTGGCATACGCGAACCTGACATCGGTGCGGTACGGCCGCGCCAACCCTGTCTACTATGTTGGACTTAACTTTGAACCCATTGTACCTTTTGATACTAGTATATATGTGAGTACATTTTATCTTTTATTATTCTCGAAAGATTTTGGATCCTGAATTCTAAAGGGGCCCACACATTACACAGTCCGCCGGCAGGCGGTGATGTCATTCATAAAACTGTTAAAAACAGTTTTTATGAATGACATGACCGCCTGCCGGCGGACTGCCATGCAGCGGACTGTAAATGTATGGGGGCCTTTACAGTTCCAGCTTATAATTTTAGATCACATAACATAAGCGATGGGGAGAATGGAACCCGCTTTTGGAGCAGAAGGTTTAAACCTTGAAAGTGATGTTTCCATTGTATTGTGGTCCACGGTGACTGAGTATGGGATGAAAAACATCGTGAAGAAATTTGTTTAAACACTTGAAATCGGCAAAATGCATTGATCCAGCGCCGAGAATATGTTGTGTATATCCCCTACTTCTCAGAGAAGAGGCCTTTGTCCTGCAGTTAGGCAATAGCAATCTGGTAGGTACCAGGATCAAAGAAATTCCATTCTTTATCATCATGATTCATGACGTCACTTACAGATAGACATATACTTCTACGAGCTGCTGACGAACCAGTACAAACGCAGCTTCATCGAGATGCACTTCAACTGGTGTTACCTAACAGAGAAGGACATGTTCTTCGGAGCCGCTTTGAGGGCAGGCGGGTTAGGTAACAAACCCTGTCCTCACCCACCGGTAAATATGGTACCGTCTTATTAATAATCAGCCTATAATGTTCCCACTGTTGGGACAAAGGCCGGCCGACAGGCAGGCTTATTAATAAATAGGTACCCTTTACTTTGGGTTTGGACTAGAGGGATGCGAGGGACTAGACTTAGAGCGGCTAGTGGCTAAGTAATAACAGCCGCACGGGTCGATCGATCAGGTTAAGCTACGCTTGCCGTGGTTAGTTCGTGGACGGGTGACCATCTTTACATACCAAGACTCCTCCATGTCTCGAAAAGGACCAACCCACCCCTTCGCATCACACCTGCACACATCTGCACGCGCTATTACTTCGTTTTCGCTTAACTTCTGACTTTTCTTTTTTGGTCAGCTCCCAAAGGTCCTAGGTCGTGATGTTGAATAGCCTTCCTCAAGAATTGAGTTATCAAAAGCGAAAACATTTCAAAAGACTGGAAGTTCCAGAAATTAGCGCGATCAAAGAAACAAAAAAACAAACTCTTCAGCATCAGCTTTATTATTAGTGGGTTTATAGATGTTTCGCTATTTTTACCAGACAACTCGCATATCACATCGCTCTCACTTCGCATCACTTCTTCTCACTTGTTTTTTATTTGACACTTTGAATTTAGAACGCCAATAAAATTAAGAAACTCACAGCGGATTCAGTCGGTCGATTCAGTAAAAATCTCACCGTAAAAACTTAGGTGAAGTGAGTTTGTTTTTGCTAGGGATTGACACTATTGACAGCTCACTCCACGCTCACTTCACCTAAGTTTTCACGGTGAGATGGTTACAGAATTGCACTACAGATTCGAAGTTTTCAATGAGGTCTTACAGAATCACACGGCTGTACAATTCGCGAAACATAATACATATAAAAGTAGTAGGCACATCTATTTGACACTGTTGGTCCCAATCGTATTCGGGCACACCGCATAGTTATCTCGATTACCAAAACATTGTGCTTGTGCAAATCTGCCCTACATAACACAGATCACAGGGAGACATGCCTAATTGTTAATTATTCTTTTCAGGGCCCGTACAATCTACGAAACATGACAATCAACCCATCAGTTATTCCCAAAGGCTTCCCGTTCACCAGAGGCCGGATATACGCAAACTTTACCCATCCAAAGACAAAATCTAGAGTGGCCGATGGATTCATAGACATGAGACTGGCGACCTTAGAAGCGAAGAACCCTAAATCATTGTTTGAATAGTTCGTAGTTTATTTGGATTTGGATCATTGTTGTCTATGTAAATATTTTTTTTTATGGTTTAGTGATTGTTTACGAAATGCTGAATATGCATTTAATTAATTATGATTATTTTTTTTATTCTCATGGGAGTGAATTATTATTCTTAGAATATTTTTTTTCTACCAAAAATAAAATCTGCATTTTTCATTAAAACAAAAATACTTTGACCGCTGTACAATTTGTTTGATGTCCGATGAAGATACTGGTTGTCATTTTGGGGTCATTGGCCCCATTCTCTAATCTCAATTTACTACAAAACAATTTTAAATAACAGGAAATTGTAATAATAATGTCTAAATTTAAAATGACATGCCAAGGTTAGGATTTGTAGTTTCTGCCTACCCCCATAGAAGAAGGCGTGAGTTAATGTATGTATTTATCTTGTTAATAGGTACCTACTCCCCCCCCAAGTGTCGAATGCACCCCATGTGTGCATAAGGAAAACCCGTTACATAATAGGTATATAAGCTTTTATCACATATATATAAACGTAGAAAAACATCATCCGATGGAAAACTAATCATCATCATTAGTTGTGAACCTATGGAGTTCGCAACTAACCCCCCTCCCCGCCCACGTGTCAAATCCACCCTAAGTATGCAAAAGGACAAAACTTGACATAATAGGTATATAAGCTTATATCACATATATATAAACGTAAAAAAAATCATCCGATGGAAAAATAATCATCATCATTAGTTGTGAACCTATGGAGTTCGCAACTAACCCCCCCTCCCCGCCCACGTGTCAAATCCACCCCAAGTATGCAAAAGGACAAAACTTGACATAATAGGTATATAAGCTTATATCACATATATATAAACGTAAAAAAAATCATCCGATGGAAAAATAATCATCATCATTAGTTGTGAACCTATGGAGTTCGCAACTAACCCCCCCTCCCCGCCCACGTGTCAAATCCACCCCAAGTATGCAAAAGGACAAAACTTGACATAATAGGTATATAAGCTTATATCACATATATATAAACGTAAAAAAAATCATCCGATGGAAAAATAATCATCATCATTAGTTGTGAACCTATGGAGTTCGCAACTAACCCCCCCCACGTGTCAAATGCACCCCAAGTGTGCAAAAGGACAAAACTTTACATAATAGGTATATAAGCTTAGTTCACATATACAGGGTGATTTTTTAATGACCAGCCAAATTTTCACAGGGTGTTCTACCCATGAATATGAACAACTTTCACTATGGGACCAACTTTGAAATCGCAAAAAAAATATCAGCTGTTTCATACATTTTGATCGAGTAGGTATTGAACTTTTGTAGGAAACCGCTGGTTTTTTTTCGTGATTTCAAAGTTGGTCCCATAGTGAAAGTTGTTCATATTCATGGGTAGAACACCCTGTGAAAATTTGGCTGGTCATTAAAAAATCACCCTGTATATGTATTAAACGTAAAAAAAATCATTCGATGGAAAACATATCATCATCAGTAGTTGTGAACCTATGGGGTTCGCAACTAACCCCCAACCCTGGGGTTTTGGGTCTAAAATTAGCCAAATCAGATACTCGATACTACACAAACTTAATAAAATATTAATTTAATGTCGTGTGTTATTGCTAAGCCTAATAACAGCCGCGCGGGTGAATCGATCAGCTTAAGCTAAGTTTGCTGCGGTTGGTTCGTGGATGGGTGACCATCTTTACATACCGAGACTCCTCCGTGCCTCGGAAAGCACGTTAAGCCGTTGAGCTGTCATTCGTGGATCTTTGACAGTCGTTACGGGTCGTCAAAAGCCCGAAGTCTGACCACCAGTCTTACCAAGGGGTATCGTGTTACCCAGTAACTGGGTTGTGGAGGTCAGATAGGCAGTCGCTCCATGTAAAATACTGGTAGGTATTCAGCTGCATCTGGTTAGGCTGGTTAGACTGAACATAGTTGGGAAAAGACTAGGCAGATGATGTCGTGTGTGATTTCCTACGTTTTTTAAACCGCGTTTATAATACGTTAAGCTTTTCCAGTGAGCAAACAAAAATACAAATAAAAAAAATGTATGGTCGTGATGTCGCGATGTCAAATGTAAAAGGTTTGTTGATTGAAACCCGATAAGTTTTTTTCCACGTTTTTTAGCAATTTTCACACTATCGACACCACGGACGAGCGACACCAAACGGACGGAAAAATAAAATCTATTTGGGCCCCGCAGCATCTAAAAAAAGGTTGCATTGTTTTGTACAGTAGTGAGTGTGTTGGGTTGACACAATTGGCTTCTGCTGATGATTGAGGTTGGTACTAATCCATATTAACCTAACCCACAGTTAGGTCAATATGGATTAGTAGCAATATTTTGAAACTGGCTTTTCCCCGCGGCTTCACCCGCGTGGATGTCCGATAATATCCCATGAGAACGTCCTACCGGGAAATCCTTTCTTATCCTTGTCTACATTATAATAGGAAGCTCTGTGCAAATTTTTTCTAGGTTCAAGCTTTCTAGGTTCAAAGGTTAAAAAAAAAAGTTTTCTTCTCTCTGGCGACGTGGACTTTGCCTCGAACAAGGCCTGAACCCAGCTCGTAGTCTCTGGGAGCCCATTTATACCTGAAATACGTGAAAGATTATGTACCTACTTAAATAAAATTCTAATTTCTAATTTATTTCTTTGTATTGGACTTCTATTTTTATTTAAATAGATTAAATTAAATTAACTGAAATAAAATTGCAAGAATTGTAGTACCTGCATTTCATATAGTCGGGTTTTTTAACAGTTTCTAAAACAATTCGCTAAAACTAGCATTCAGAATAGTTAATAACTTTAATTATACAGGGTGTTAGGTTAAACGAGGGACATACTTTAACGGAGTGTAGTACTCATGAAAATGAACAACTTTTACTATGGGACCAAACCTGAAATCGCGAAAAAAAATCACCTGCCCCATACATTCATGTTCGCGTAACTCGTCAAAATGTAGGGAGCAGCTGATTTTTTTTTCGCGATTTCAGGTTTGGTCCCATAGTAAAAGTTGTTCATTTTCATGAGTACTACACTCCATTAAAGTATGTCCCTCGTTTAACCTAACACCCTGTATAAATGAAGATAATAAAATTGGAACACAATAGTTATTATACATGTCAATCATTTGCCAAATCATAATAAAGTTGGGTAATCATTCACAGAATAGAATTCTGTAAGCCATTGGGTTTAACGATGACTCTACTCTATGTGATGAATGTTCAAGATTTTTACCTTTGGAGTGAGTCATGAGTTATGTGCGGTCAATATTAATTATGCAGTTCCGACTTTCCCGTCCTCTGACTCCATAACGTTCGATGAAGTTTCAGCCATTGTTGTTTGAGGTTTTAGTATATATACACCATTTGGACTGATACAAAAAAAATTGTAAGACTCAAAATAAACGTAATTACAATTGCCAAATTGCTACCTACATATTGAGATCGGATAATCGGATGCATATTAACCTAAAGTTGAGGTTTTCGCTAAGTATGGAGTAGGCTTTTGGATTGAATAATCCCAGAATTCCGGTATCGGCCAATTTTGACTTCTGATTATAGAATCGAATGTATAGTTTACTTAAGTTCAGATGTTAGTTAATATGGATTGCACTTATGCATCGAAAAAATCCCGGGATTCTGGAACGACAATTTTTAAGTTCTGATTTTGGAATCGAATGTTTAGTCAGGTACTTGCGTTCAGGTGTTGGCTAATATGGATTGCACTTTTGTATCAAAATAATCCCGGGACTACGGGATTCACAGATTTAGCGTTCTGGTTATAGAATCGAATGTATATTTACTTACGCTTAGGTTTTGGCTAATAAGGAATGTACTTTTGTATTGATCGTCAAAATGTCGCGATTCCGGAATTGATAAATTAAGTATTTTTTTACTATTAGAGGGTAACTTTTTTATCACTAAATTTTCACAGGGTGTGCTCATGAACAACTTTTACTATGGCATCAACCCGTAAATCACGAAAAATACATCAGCTGGTCGAGTAGGTATTGAACTTTTGTATCAAAAATCGTAATTTTTTTCGTGATTTCAGAGTTGGTCCCATAGTGGAAGCTGCTGAAACTGTAAATCCAAGATAGAGGCTGCGAATATTTTCAAATGTTTCATCATGGGTGTCGTTTTCATGGCGTTCGAGGGTGTTAAGGCCGATAGTGACACTAAAATGTAAATCAAAGATGGCGGCTGCGAGTATTTTCTAATTTTTCGTCATGGGTGTCGTTTTCTTGGTTTTCGAGGGTGTTAAAGCCGATAGTGACACTAAAATGTAAATGCAAGATAGCGCCTGTTTTAAAAATGTTGATGGTTTTTTAATTAATATCACACGTATTTTCAGGTTGAAACGCGATACGCTACTGCCGCAAGGTTAGTTAACTAGGTTAGTTAACTCAGCCAAGCTTCACGCATTTTGACTCCACTGTCGGCTTTAGCACACTCCAAAACCATGAAAACGACACCTATGATGAAAAGTTTAACAATTTTGCAGCCGCCATCTTGGATTTACATTTGAACGCCGCTATCGGCTTTAAAACTCTCGAAAACCATGAAAACGACACCCATGACGAAAAGTTAGAAAATTTTGCAGCCGCCATCTTGGATTTACATTTCACCGCCACTATCAGCTATAAAACCCTCGAAAACCATGAAAACGACACCCATGATGAAAACTTAAAAATAAAATCCCCGCCGCCATGTTGGATTTACATTTTAACGTCACTATCGGCTTTAAAACTCTCGAAAACCATAAAAACGACACCCATAACAAAAAAAAATTAAATGTTCGCAGCCGCCATCTTGGATTTATATTTTAACGTCACTATCGGCTTTAACACTCTGGAAACCCATGAAAACAGCCCCACCGATGTAGTGACGGCAGCTTTGTATTTCTCGCGGGGACCACGTGTAACAAACGGAATATTTGTGATCCCGATTTCCCGGTATTTCCAAATAAATAAAACCACAATATATTAGAAGTTGTTTCCATACCATGTATCCGATTAGTTATGCATTCCCACTTTTTCTGGAATCCCGGGATTTATATTATGAAAAAAATGTTAAGAAGCCGCTTCCATAGTTTGTTAGCCAAATATTAACTTTAGGTTAATATGCATCCGATTATCCGATCTCTATACATAATGCAATGCGCCGCCCGCACCGTGCTTCAATATACCTAATCTGTCAAAACAAGAAAAATACACAAAGATAGAACACAAAGGTAAGACTGCTTATTTCATTAGAAATTTCGTTATTTTAAAATATTCTGCTGTTCTTTGTTAAGATTACATTACATGCAATTTTTACGACGAGGTTACTAGGTACAACACGCATTATTTCCCTGATGGGTTGGGCAGAGGTGTAGAGATGAACCATTCTAAAAATGAACGCCAATACGTGATTATTTCAATGTGTGTGAGGAAATAATTATTGCAACACTACTTGTGTACGTGTGGTGACTTTACCGTCAACATGGACTAGTCGCCGCACTTGGAGCATGGGCTCGTCGCCGCACTTAGAGGTCAACTAATCAAGCGATAAGTCCAGACATTGTATAGGCGGAGAGCATGTATAAATGCACGTTCGCTCTGTCGCGCGTTCGTGTCATTTATACACTAGTTGGCCGAAAAATCCGACTGTTTGACGTTGGGCAAGTCGGATAGGTACCGTTTGCATAAAAAAAATCAGTGTTGTGGTGTATATTTTTATTTATTATAGTCTGTAAGGTATTTATTAAGTTTAGTTGTTGACCGAACTCGCCGGTGACTGAACAACCAATGACATAGACCAATTTATGTGTATTACGTCTATAGGTACACTTCTTTGCATGTGAGAGTAACCGCTGTGGTGGGGCGTTCATTTTTATAATGGTTTATCTCTACTACATCTATCTACATAGCAAATCCACATTTCGCCGAGGGCGAGCCTAAATCCTGACTCCGGGCTACTACTGAGAAATTCCAGATATAAACACCCAAGGTCAAGTTAAAATAAAATAAAATAAAATAAATATCCTTGGACATTTCACACAACGCCATCTAGTCCCAAGCTAAGCAACCTAATGCTTGTGTTATGGTAACGAGATGGCTGATAAACTACTTATATAATTTTTTTTTTTTTTTTTTTTTGTAAATACATACATATTGTAGATAGAAAAACACCCAGACTCGGAACAAATACTTGTAGGTCGTACAAATATTTGTTCCGTGCGGGAATCGAACCCGCGACATGCTACGCAGCAGTCAATCGCTCAACCACTGCGCCAACCGTGTCGTCAAAAGTTACTAGGTAAGTACCTAATTGCTACCAAATTACCAGCGAAAAGTTTGGATATCCTACCATAACATACCATGCCGCGAATACCGAAACAGCCCTAAGGTAAGTTTAAACATTGTAACTGGGGTACAGGTGTGCCCCAGGGAGATTCACTAGATACACATAAATACAAACATAACACAGGAAATATTTCGATACAGTTGCACAAACAAATGCGTCCGTGCCGTGTACGAGAATATTTTATGTTTTTTTTACGTATTTTCAATTCATTTTTTTATTCAGTTTTAGATCTACAGCGAATAGGTACATGGTTTGGTTATTGGTTATGCCTATTATCTACATAAAATTTGTGTAAATGTGCTGTGTGTGTATGTTTGTTTATTTGTACGATCAGCGCCGGTAGTAATATACTCCAGAAGGCACTGAATACATGCAATTTGATAACATTTGTGCTCTCGCGATCTAATAGCTTTTCCAAGCTTACTGTTATACGCCCCCCAGTTTTTACAGTTTGCTAACAAAAAAAAAAGAAGAAGAAAAAAGAAGAAGAAGAAAAAGAAAAGGGGAAAAAGAAGAAGAGGAGAGAAGGAGAAGAGTGAAAAATTATGTGCACATCATTTTTCACTTTTTTTTTCATTTTTTTTTTCACGACTACTAGTTCGATAGAACTCGTCGTGTGCCGTGATGTTTGGCGATGACTTTCCAAGGAGACAGTTTATTTCTGTGCTGGTAAGGTTGTCTTTGCTCCATTGTGCAATCCAGTGGGTCGTTGTCATCGAAACTTGTCGTTTTTGTTCGTTCATTTTCTGGTGTTTCGCTTCTTGTAAGTGTCTTCTTGCTCGGCGGTTGTCGTAGCTGGAGTTGTAGTTCCTTCGTTGTTTTCGGTATTTCCGAAGACTGGCGTTGTTAGTCTTCTTCGTTGCTGTTTGCTCGTTCTGGTGAGGGAGCTGCTTCAAACTCAAACTCAACTCAAACCATTTATTTCAATTAAACCAATTACTGGCACTTTTGAATTGTCAAAGAGTCGGTCAATTAGTCAGAAAGTTGAAGCTAGTTTCGTTTTCTTGCAGCCGGTGTTGCAAGTTCCAGTTCTTGTCCGTATATTATTATTTCTTCACCGGTGTTGCTCATCTTGTGTGTTGTGATCAGTGGTCCGATGTTTACTGAGGTGATGTTGTGGTATACGCAGTACATTGCGAGTACAGTACAACGCTAACGTAACCTAATCGTGTCTAAGTCGACCTAACCTAACCTAGTCCTAGTAGACGTGTCGGTGTCCGTGTCGGCCTAACCTATACTATTGCCACGCATATCGAAAGTGAAGCACCGTACTGATCTATGTGTGCGTGATTTGAGTACCTGCAAAGACACCGTCGTCGCTCGTGTCACGTAATGGCGGCCGGTCGGCATACTATGATGTACTCGTAAATGTGTGCGTGAGGCGTGTTTGTACAACCGGTCACGGCATAATTACTATGCTTCACTTTCAATATGCGTGGCGCGGAGTCCTCCTTTTTTTATAAGTATATGACTATTGCCTATATTTTTTTTCGATACCTTTTTTTTTGGTCACTTTAGTGACATGTCGTAGTGGCAGATGGCTTGAGCGGTTTTCTACGAGTTTTTATTTGTCAGGGAAAACACTTGTGTCACTCGTTCGACCTAATTGTTAGGGTGCGTTTCCGTCGTGCGGAATCGTCCAATCACAGACGATACAAGAGATTATTATGATTGGTCGATTCCTGCGAGGTCTCCGCTTCGCTCCACCTAGCTCCGCGTTAGTGGAAACGCACCTTTAGCGCGGCTGGAACCCCTTGCAATTAAGCGAAGTTCTATAATCAAGTAAGTATGTGTAAGTTAATTCTGCCAATAATTTAAAACATATTTTAAACGTATATCATAATATGATATACGTTTCAAATATGTTTTAAATTTTTAGAGATTATATTAAAATCTCCTATCTCATTTGGATATATGTATTTATGGAAAAAAATAAACTTTTTAAAAGCTTTGTTCTCGTCTGTCATTTGATATTATTAATAAAAATAACGATGAACGATCGTTGGAGGGACGAAGGAGCAGAAATTGAATTATTTCGGGAGATTGGTTCTTCGTTGGCGTATTTTGTAAAGATGATGTTGTTATCCTCGATAAGTGTTCAAAAGACAAGGGGGAAAATAATGGTATTTTAGGAATATTGTTAAATTCCATATCGTAGTCGAAATACAGCTGATGAAGTTTTTAAACTCACTTTTTACTAACTTTAATTTCGGTAGTAGTCTTTGGTTTTGTAATTTCGTTTTTTTGCACCGACTTCCGAAATTATTTTTCACTTTGTAGTTTTATGTTTTGGAAGTCGGTCGTTATTTTTTCTAAAAAAAAGTTTTTATTTTTCACTTTTTAGTCGTGGTACTACCCTACACAAATTCGAATACCACTACCTGCAAAAGAAACTAGAACATCATCCATAAGTGGGGAAAGAATACGTATTATTGAAGCTAACTCAAAAACTACCCAAGCAAAGTTCACAAATGTTATATAGGACTAACTTTCCAACCCTTTAGAATAAAATTTCAAAAAATTCAAATTGGACGACTCTGTAAAAAGTTATACGTGGTCATAAATAAAAAAAAAACCAGGCAAGAGCGAGTCGGACTCGCGCACCGAGGGTTCCGTTCCGATTTCTGAAAAGTGTGCTACTTAGAGACATCGTTTTATTTTTCCTGTAATTTTTACATAAACTTCTATCACATAGAATAATTTCAGATTTTTCGCTTTGCAAACTTCGGAGATAAGGGGGGGGGGGGGGGAACGGTATTTTTTTTACATTTTACATCAAAAGTCGAAAACTATGCAGCCTAAAAAAAAATAAAAATTGTTTGAGAATGTGCAAACAGCGCTACTTCATATGATACCCTACATGCCGTAGTAGCCCCACTTTAAATTTTTAAGACCCCTTTCAGTCCCAGTTTCAAAAAAAAATATAATTATTTTTATTTCTTTCTTATTTGCAAAATAGTTGGGTAAACGTCATCTAAAACTATTCCAAATTTCAAGTTGATAGCTTCAGTAGTTCTTGAGATATCCAGCTGTGACAGACAGACAGACAGACTGAGTCACACCATAAGGGTTCCTTTTTTACCATTTTGGTACGGAACCCTAAAAATACGTATCGAATTGAGAACCTTTTCCTTTTTTGTCGTCGGTTAAAAACGGAAGCTCTAGAATTAGAAGTCTAATAGCGACAAAAAATAATTGAAAAGATTAGTGGAGGAGCTCGTAAACAATGGTGGTACCCAGTTATTTAATGGGGGTGCGAGTTTTCCAGGATCGTAGAAAAAGAGATGCGCTCAGGGAAAAAGACATTTTAAGGCGAGTAGTGAGAAAAAATCATAAGTCTGGAGACATAGAACATTTTGAAATTTCCTATGCTCACATTTTAGTCAGATGATGATTAAAATTTTTTATATAAAAAAAATCAACACTAAACCCCCTCCGTCTTATTACAAAACATGGTTCATCTTCAAACCCAGGTTTAAACCATGGACCCTTTTTTGAATTTCGAACTTTATTCCGACGTACTAAGATGTCAGTTTTACAAAACTGACAACTTAGTACCGGACTAAGTTGTCAGTTTTGTATAAAGAACTGTATTTCTATCACAGCTAGGTTCTTATTACAAAAACTGGCTCGACGGTTTAAACCATGGCAGAAGAAAAACCTCGTTTTGTAATAAGGCCGCCTAGGTTCGAAGCTTTTCAAAATCAACGGGTTCGATTCCTGGCTAGAAATATTGATTTTTCAAAAATCCAATGATGCAGTTTTGGTTTTCATCAAAATCGAGCCCTGTTTCCTCCTTCTGTGTTGCTGATAAAAGTGTATGAAATCAGAAAAACATGCTTCAGTCCTTTAACAGTTATTTTACATTTGAGACAGCAACTTTTCAGCAATATTACAGCAATGATAATAAGATTACAGTGACACAAACTCATAAAGTATGAAAAATAAACCCAGGCCCGGCGCAAACGATACGTAACTCAAATTGTAGGTAAAAATTAGTAATTAAATACTGCATAGTAGGTAAAAATTAGTAATTAAATACTGCATCATCGAAATCGATGGCTAAGTGTGTGAAATTGCTATTTGAATTTTTACAGGCGTCATATTAATGTATTAGTAACAGGGGCCGTACTATGTCGTGTTAATGCCATCATGATTCCGTTGAGAAAAAATTAAATTAAAAATTTAAAAAACCCCCAACGCAAAAAAGAAAAGCGAACATTTAAAAAGTCAAAAATAATACCTATCGTTGAGCCATCAAAGTCGATTGAGTATTACCTATATATATTTTAATTACATTAATTGATGGATTGCACGATAAGGTTTGCTCATTGAAATGGCGCTATAATGTCACGGCGGGGTACCGCATATGTAGATAGTCAATCAAGTGAAGGGTCTGACTTACTTATGCGGTACCCCGCCGTGACATTACAGCGCCATTTCAATGAGCAAACCATATCGTGCCATCCATCAATTTCTGTAATTAAAATATATATAGGTAATACTTAATCGACTTTGATGGCTCAACGATAGGTATTATTTTTGACTTTTTAAATGTTCGCTTTTCTTTTTTGCGTTGGGGGTTTTTTAAATTTTTAATTTAATTTTTATTTTAACATTTTTAAACTTTTTAATCGATTTAACAATATAGAAATGCATTGTTATTACTGCAGAATGTTAAGTTTCTCTGCACATAACATTAACTTATCCTGATGCCACCATCGTACTGCAAATAGAATTAAATACTGATAAAAAAACGAATACAAACACTATTATCTGCTATTTTTTTCAAGAGTGTACTAGTGTGCTGCATATCCTGACTGCAGCATCAGCTCATCGTGTAGCCACCATTGCATTGTATGTAGAATCAAATACTGATCAAAACGAATCCAAACACGACATATCTGCTATATTATTTTACCAAGAGTATTCTAGTGTGCTGGATATCCTGGCTGCAGCATCAGCTCATCGTGTTGCCACCATTGCATTGTATGTAGAATCAAATACTGATCAAAACGAATCCAAACACGACATATCTGCTATTACTTTTTCAAGAGTGTTCTAGTGTGCTGGATATCCTGGCTGCAGCATCAGCTCATCGTGTTGCCACCGGGTGCCTGCCGTTTTGCCGAAAAGATTTTGCCAAAATTTCATTACCCAAACAAATTTTAGCAACCTTTTTTTATACCATTGCAATATTTCGAATGATTTTAGTACGCATATTTTCATTTGGTCAAATTTTTACTTGGCAAAATATTACTAAGTATAATGTCATTAAGTCATTTGGTCTTTAATCAAATGATTTATTACAGCAAACAATCTTCACACAATAAACGTTTGGTGAAATGATTTGTTAAGACAAAAAATATTAAGGCAAAAATAGCATTTTTTTGTAATTATATAATTAAAAAATGCAATTTTATTTTAATACAATCATTTGTTTAATGCAAAATATTTTTACATTACAATTTTAAATTTGTTGCAATGGAAATTTATTGGTTACTTGCATTAATAGAAAAAAAGATATTGTTTTTAGTAGGTTACCCGGAATTCAACTATTTAGATTAGGTTAATTTCTTCTTAAAAAAAATGGGTAGGTTAGGTTAGGTTAAAACTGTGACCTCCTACGCACGAGCCGAGCGAGCGAAGCGAGCGGTGCCCCGGCAGCGGCCGGCGAGTGCCAGACACGACTTGCATTAATAGAAAAAAAGATATTGTTTTTTGTAGGTTACCCGGAATTCAACTATTTAGATTAGGTTAATTTCTTCTTAAAAAAAATGGGTAGGTTAGGTTAGGTTAAAACTGTGACCTCCTACGCACGAGCCGAGCGAGCGAAGCGAGCGGTGCCGCGGCAGCGGCCGGCGAGTGCCAGACACGACTTGCATTAATAGAAAAAAAGATATTGTTTTTTGTAGGTTACCCGGAACTCAACTATTTAGATTAGGTTAATTTCTTCTTAAAAAAAATGGGTAGGTTAGGTTAGGTTAAAACTGTGACCTCCTACGCACGAGCCGAGCGAGCGAAGCGAGCGGTGCCGCGGCAGCGGCCGGCGAGTGCCAGGAACGACTACATTATATAGAAAAAAAAAAATTAGCCGTTCACATTTATGTCATTGAAGCATTTGACTGAATAGGAAAAGGTGAATTGAAAACTGACGATACTAAATATTTGGCTTATTTGATTTTGCGTAAAAATTGTTATTCCAACTGAAACATTTGACTAAATAAAAAATGTTAAAAGTACTAGTTGGTAAACAAGTTATAGTTTAAACGTTAATTTGCCAAACATTAGGTTTGCGTTACAATTTTTTGTCAATAGATTTTTTGCTAAGTAGTAATTTGGCAAATGATATTATGCGAAAAATTTTTTGGGAAGTGAAAATTTGGCAAATTCCTTTCGGTCAAACAAGGGAGACCCGTGTACTAGTGTGCTGGATATCCTGGCTGCAGCATCAGACCAAGAATTCCATAATCTTGCATAGATAGATAGCATACATGGATGTTTCAAAGTTTAGGTCACAGTAAGGTGGCGCTAGTAGTCACGTAAACATCGAGTCCGTATTTAAAATTATTTAAAAATAGTTTAAGTTACAGTTTAATGATAAAACTAAGTGTATTTGTGAAAGGACACATTGATAAAGCAGAGACATTGTTATCAGGTGTGCTTATGAACAATCAGCTGTGATATCAAAATAAGCAAATTGTGTGCATGAATAGTGTTAAACATTTTTCGAAACAATTTAAACGTATTTTATAGTGCATATTTTGTGAAGATAAAAACTAAATTAGTGATAGACTACATATTCTGTAACAAACATAAACAAAAGTGAAAAGAACTGTGACTGCAAACAAAAAGGCAATTCAAATTTAAACCGTCTCGTACCTACATCACAAAAATAAAGAAATTGGACTTTGAACCCAGTTGACACTCTAACTAAGTCAACGTTTTATGACGCAATAACTATCAGCTAATGCTTCCTTATTTCGCCAACAGTTTCTAATGTTCACTTGGCGTAGTGGCTGCGGCTTACGCTTTTTGACTCGTGCGCCTGTAGGCACTGCGTTCGAACCCCGCTTCTAACATTGTCTTTTTAAAGGTTTGCTTTGTTAATTTATTACAATGAACTTCTTCGAGAATATTACTCTGCGACGAACCCGTACAAAATCACTGTCAGAGGCGACAGTTAACGATGTCAGTACTAATGACGTTAGTTGTAACAACACGACACTAGATGGCACCACCAACAGCATGCCAAACATATCAGATGACGAGGAGAATGATAAAGTACAAGACTTACAGCGAGAAATCGGAGAACTAAAGTCACAACTTTCGGCAGCCCATGACGAGATAGACAACTTGTCCATAGAAAATAGCGAGTTAAAACAGACGATTAATACTTTAAATAACAAATATCAACTAGTGAAGAACGCAACAAGGAAATTAACTAGCGAAATTGGAACCCCTATAAAGAATGTTAGATTGTCTACACACTACACAAAACAAAATTCTACAACTGACTTAGACTTAACACGAATTACCGTACAAGGAGGTTACAAACAAGGGTCTACATCTAATAAAGTAAAAACTGCATTGAAGTTTGATAAAGAAACTATTGGAAGTCATCAGAAAAATTGTAACAACTCGTCTCAACTGCAAGTCAAGAAAAACAAATTGTGTATAATAAGTAGTAATAAGACTAACAACGTATTATCCATAGCACACAACGCCTTTCCGAACCATCAGTTATGCCACTATATCACAACTAACTGTGGAATAAGTACGCTTGTTAGTAATCTAGACTCAAAACTAACTAATTATACTATGCAAGACTATTGTGTAATTCTTATAGGTAGTGAAGATTTTAATAAAACTAGCAACTATTCAGACATAATTTGTAACATTAGGGAAAACCTTTTAATGTTATCTCATACAAATATAATTCTATGTCTGCCCACATATAAATGCAATAATTACTCTAGTATGTTCAACTGGAGAATTGAAATGTTCAATAGCTTACTATATCATGACATACAAATTTATGACTATGCTGTAATATTTGACTCTAATTTAAACCTATTATATGATTCTACCATGTTTTCAAATTACAATGGTAGATTAAACAATTATGGAATGAGAAATATTTTTGACAATTTAAAATATAATGTTATGGACTATGACAATTCAAATAATATGATTCCTGAAACTGAAACGTATCCTGAAATTCAAAATTCCCCAAGATCAGATTTTTTTCGTATATAAGAGTATAAACATCCTTCATCAAAACATAAATGGTCTTGCTAGGAAAATGGATTTATTATCTACATCTCTCTCGTCACTCCAAGACGCACAAAATCCAGTAGATGTCGTATGTCTCACAGAGCATAATATGCTGAATACTGATACAGATTTAATTAATATTCCTAATTTTATTCAAGGGTCCTTTTTCTCAAGGAATAATCGCCGAGGGGGCTCATGTATCTTAGTACGCAATAATCATGCGTTTAAACCAATTACTACACTAAAACAATATTGCGTCGAAGGCGTTCTGGAGTGCTCAGGCATCGAACTTTTAAATCATAACATCATAATATTTTGTGTATACCGACCACCAAGGTCAAAAACAGATGACATAAACACATTTTTCGACACTTTAAACCGACTACTTGGTAAGTACTGCTACAGTAAAAAGAAAATAATACTTTGTGGCGACTTTAACATTAATGTATTAAACAAAAACAAAATGACTACAATGTTTATGGAAACACTAGCTTGTCACAACCTACAGTTAGGACTACTTGAACCAACAAGGACTATTAGTGGAGCATGCATTGACAATTTCATGTATAACATTCGTGGATGTAAATGTAAAACTATGGAGTTTGCCTTATCTGATCACACGGCACAATTACTAACCTGTCCCGTAAAACTCAGCTGCGCTCTAAAACATTGGTATGTAAAAAGACGAGATTATAGTAAAGATAATATTAGGAAATTTAATGATTGCATAAATTCGACTTCGTTTAATGACGTATTTGAAAATAATGACCCACAGGAAGCTTTTGACATTTTTTATGATTTATTTACTTTATTTTATAATTTATGCTTTCCATATATTCGAATTAAAAGATATTCTCAAATACGACCCCGGTGGATGACAACAGGAATAAAAAAATGCTGCATGCGTAAACAGCAGTTGTTATGGAAGTATCGTAAGAATCGAAATATCAAAAACAAAACCAATTTTAAAAATTTTGCGAGTAGATTACAGCGTGTTATAAAACTGACAAAAAAGTCTCAGAATAATTACTTTATCCATACAGCTCAAAACAAATGTAGGGCTACTTGGAACGTTATTAGTAAAACAATGTGTAATGTGCCAAAAAGCGAAATTAATCAAATCAACATAGACGGTAAACAGTGTACTGATGATCCGCAGACCATTGCGGACTGTTTTAATAATTTTTATATAGACCAAACAAAAGGCAATACAAGTTTTACTAATAAAACAGAGACTTTACCTAATCACTCAAAAACATTATTTATGTCTCCAACTACACCCCAAGAAATACACAAAATAATTTTAAACTTAAAAAACACCAACAGTACTGGATATGACAATATATCGACAAAAATTTTAAAACAAGTGCCAATTAAAATATCCTACATTTTAAGTCATGTCATTAATCTGTCGATCCTAAATGGATATTTTCCTGATAAACTTAAATTAACAATCGTTAAACCTCTTTTCAAGAAAGATGATCCCTACAATATGAATTGTTATAGGCCCATAGCTCTAGTACCGGTGCTCTCAAAGGTCTATGAAAGAGTTATTTATGACAGGATAAATGACTACTTTGAAAATTTCAACTTGTTTGCTAAAGAGCAGATAGGTTTTAGGAAAAATAAAACCATTAATATGGCCGTCTATGATTTTCTGACCACAGTTATGACTAGCCTAGATAATAAAATTCCGGCGTGCGCATTGTATATGGACCTAAGTAAAGCCTTTGATTATGTGGATCACCAAATTCTGTTAAATAAATTATACAGTTATGGAATTCGGGGCACTTCATTAGAACTGATAACTTCTTATCTTACCAACAGAAAACAGTCCACATTAATTACTCGAGTATGCACCAAAACAAGAACAGAAATTAACTACACTTCAGAATACAGGAAAATCAAACAAGGTGTCCCACAAGGAAGTGTTTTGGGCCCTCTGCTATTCATCATTTATATAAATGACCTTCCCAAAGTAACTAATCATCCTACCATACTTTTTGCTGATGATAGTACTGTCGTTTTTACAGGTAAGGACAAGTTATCTCTAGAAAAAGATATAAACAGTACTCTAAGTGATATTATAAAATGGCTAACTAATAACAATTTAAAAATGAACTTTGACAAAACTAAAATTATGATATTTCGCAATCGTAAAGCCCCATTTACTGACATTAATATAGATTATACAGGGAACAAAATAAATGAGATAGCAACTACAAAATTCTTAGGCATGTCAATTGATTATAATTTGAACTGGAAAGCACATGTTGATACTTTAATTCAAAAATTAAATAAGCAATCATACGCCCTACATATGCTGGCAAAAACGGTAGACACTTTTGCTGTACTTGCAGCATACCATGGCTACGTGGGATCCTTGATAAAGTATGGTATCATATTCTGGGGTCATTCCACCAATAAGGACATTGCATTCAAGTCACAAAAGCGGTGTATTAGGGGTATGTTTAATATCAACCAGACTGATAGCTGCAGACCATATTTTATCAAAAATAATATATTAACATTGCCGTGTGTCTACATTTATGAGATTGCTAGCTTCGCAAGAAATAACAAACATCTTTTTGATAAGTACAGAAGTAAGCGGCATAGTGATAAGATTTGTTGTAAATCTAACAAGACGGCCTTATATGCCAGAAGCATTTTCAGTATGGCACCGCGTATATACAATCACTTACCAAAGTCTATACTAGAAACTCCATCCATCGATGAATTTAAAAATAAATTAAAAAAATTCTTGCTATTTAAATGTTATTATAGTATTCAGGATTATTTAACAGAGGATGTAAGGACATTTTGTTTTCAGAAATATTGTTGTTGATGTGACATGTGATTAATGCACTATTTAATTCTATTATTATTACTTTGACATTTATTTACAAATATATCTTGACATTCTCACTCATTTAAGGCATGACATTTTAATCTTTATTATTCTAGTGACATTAATATTTGCTAATGTTTAATTATTTCTTATGTTTATTTTATGTTTAAAGATTTATTACTTGCCATTGTGAATTATAAATTATTGTTGCAAGTAATTGTATTTAACAATGCTGTGTTGTGCTGAAACAGTTTAATTAAGGCTTGAGATTTGCATGCCTCAAGGCGTAATATGGTTGAACTATGCTCTATTTTAACAACTTTATGTAATTACCCATATTAGCAAATAAATGATTTTGATTTGATTTGATTTGATTTAAGGTTTGAAAGTAAAGTAAATACCCATTACGCGTCTAAGATCCCTACCGCATCTAACAAAAGAGCGGATAACTTTGAAACGGCTGAACCGATTTTGATAAAACATGTCTAAGAACCATCGCTGAAAAACCTGCTTTCAAATAAAAAAAACTGCATCCAAATCAGTCCACCCGTTTAAGCGCTACGGTGCCACAGACAGACACACAGACACACACACACACATAGCGGTCAAACTTATAACACCCCTCTTTTTGCGTCGGGGGTTAAAAAGGATGATGATATCGGTCGTATATAGCTCCGTCTCTCTCACACTGGCACAATGTCTTTAACACGTCATAGTCATCATATTACACGCTTTTATGCTGCAACTGTTACTATTTAATGCTTTTTTTAATAATACATTAACATGACCTCTGTAAAAATTCGAATAGCAATTTCACACACTTAGCCATCGATTTCGATGACGCCCCTTGTGGAGTACTTAATTACTCATTTTTACCTACAATTTGAAATACATTTCGTTTGCGCCGGGCCTGGGTTTTTTTTTTAGCATTGTTCTTTAAAAGGATTGTACGAATGGACAGAATAAGAAATGAGTACAGACAACAGCACATCAGGTTGTTCTCCAAATGATTTTAAACCTTAAAATGATGTCAGTTAAGTTCAAAATCGAATAAGAGTAGGAGAAGACCAAAAAAAAAAACAATGGATGGACTGTGTGAAAGATGAGACGGCTAGAAAAGAGGTGACTGCCGAGATGACGACTAATAGAGAAGTATGGAAGAATGGACATGTTGGGCCGACCCCAAATAGATTGGGATAAAATGATGATGAAACGCATCACGCCTGTATTCCCCCTAAGGGTTAGGCAGAGGTGTACCTATAGTACACCACATCTCGCGCAGTTATTTTCAAGTCCCATGTAATTGACGACACGCCGGTTGGCGCAGTGGTTGACCGATTGACTGCTCCGCAGCATGTCGCGGGTTCGATTCCCGCACGGAACAAATATTTGTACGACCTACAAGTATTTGTTCCGAGTCTGGGTGTTTTTCTATCTATAATATGTACTTATGTATTTACAAAAAAAAAAAAATGTATATAAGTAGTTTAAGCATTAGGTTGCTTAGCTTGGGACTAGATGGCGTTGTGTGAAACGTCCAAGGATATTTATTTATTTATTAATAGGGGGCGAGTCTACTTCCATAAACCGGGCACTAATCATGACTCCGGGCCGCTGCTGAGAAGTTCCAGATATAAAAACCCAATAACGAGGATGAAACTTGTCGGGTTTAATTTGTTATCTCACTTCCGTTTAAGAACCTCCTTTCTGTTTCATGGATCTATGGAAGGCTGTTCCTCTTCAGGTCGCTGTAGGTAATAAAAAGTTAATCCTCCTTATTTCCTTAAACGGTACCTACCTCGGAATATTTGTAATTAATGTATCGGATGAAATATGAATATAATTTTTATATCGTCATTAGGGTTCCGTGCCAAAATGGTAAAAAGGAACCCTTAGGGTGCGACTCAGTCTGTCTGTCCGTCTGTCACAGCTGGATATCTCAAGAACTTACTAATGCTATTGACTTGAAAGGAGAATGCTCTCAAATATAAGGCGCCCTGTACCAAACGCAAAGTCCGCTGTCGTTAGTAGTGTAGTTAGTTCATTTGTGTTAGCACGTATCGTTAACATAGAAATCAATCAAGAATCAAAAATCAAGAATGAAGAAGATAAAAAAAAAACCAAAGAAGATCAAATGAAAAGATCAAGAATGGGTTAAGAGATCATTATGCCAATTTGAAAAAACACTTGCAGTCATGAAAATATTTTTTTTATAATTATTTTAATAAACAATTAATAATAGTTATTTATGCAACTGACGCATAATAAGGGGTATTAAAACACGAATAGCCGAGTGTGATAATAGTATCACATGAGTGTTTTAATACCTAATTATGAACAGTTGCATACAAGACTTTATCTACATCCATGTTATGAATTCTATAGAAAAGGTTCTGAAATAGTTTTTTGCAATACTCGTATCGAACATGGCGGCCGGCGTCATGGCCGACGTGAATTAGTTCTTTTTTTAATTACGGCGCTGTTGTAGTGAAACGCGCGTGCATTACAATGTTCTTTTTTTGAAAACGAGTTGCATTATGAAATTCAGTACAACATTAAAACACCCGTTTGGTTGCTATTATGGTTACCATGGTTACTATGACACTGGCTGTTTTAATGTTGGCAATAAGCTAACTGTTTCAGAAACTTTTATAGAGAATTTATAGCATGGGTGTAGATAAAATAATTTTGAAGATCCGCTCAGTTGTTTTGATTTGGACACTAATGGTTTAACAAAACCTCATCAAAACTGTAGTTCAAACAATAACAATAAAAGCATTAACCGTCAGTTAATCCGTCCCATCTTGCTGCTACTACAAAACAAACGAAAACTACTTATTACTTGAGAAATTCGTCGTAGTGTTGATAGAAGGTAAACAATGCGCGGCTTACAGGGGGTTTGGGTCGGAACACGATTAGTTAGGGGACCAGGGGTTATAGCTGTGAGATGTGGCAGGAGAAAGTAAAGAGACAATGAATGACAACGTCATTCTAGGTACATTCTAGAAATATGTTGTTCTTAAGTCATGTCATTTATTTCTAAACAAAAAAAAATTGTGTTGAAAATTACAGTGATGACTGATGATAAATAAAATAGTAAAAAAACAAAAACATTACATTCATATTTAAAATTGAAAACGCATTAGAAATGTATCAGTATCACTAATAAATAGGTAAAATATAAGTCAGTAATTCAGTAACAATAAATTAAATAATCGACATTTAATTTTTTTTAAGGTTGTTTTGTAATTTATATTAGATTATATTATGGTTGTGTGTATTAGATTCTATAAGGTTTATATTACATTATTTATATTTATTTATTTATAATTTTGAACTCTGCGATATACTTTTTTTTGAACATTATTAATAAAAAAAAAAATACTGAATTTAAAATTTACAATTCATTAAGTTTAGAAAAGAATAAATAATATTATTTTAAGAATACATTATATCCGTCCTTGGTCATTTATCAACTCATAGATACTATAATAGACCTTCTTCAATAAGTCCTTAATTTGTGTAAAGTGTTTTCTCCTTGACGCACCGGGAACGGGATTCAAGGAAGAAACAGATGACGGCGCCATAGAATGGGGTAAATTACCTAGCTCACTCCCTCTCACAGGGAGGAAGCCTGTGTCCCAGCAGTGGGAACGTATTTAGGTACGTACGCAATAGGTACCTAAATGGTAAATGTAGGGAACAGCTGATTTTATTTCACGATTTCTGGTTTATACTATGAATGGATTTCTTTTTGCCATTATTTTTTACTGCTTTGTCGTATCCAGTGGTAGGTAGTTCTTCGTTAAATGACATTTGTTTAGGACGGGACAAGTTTTCGACTGTTCTCACATTATTAAAAGGTCGTTTAACGGAGTTTATTTGTACACACTGGCAACACCTGGCCACTCAGGAAGCACCGATTCAGTTCGTGGAGAACTTAACAAAATGAGCTGTAAGTGTAATAGGGATGATGCCTGGGTAAAAAAAAAGAAATTCTATTTAGTCCGTCAGTCAGATAATAAAAAATATTAGACACGTATTTTTTGCTTTATCATATTAATAAAAAAATACTTAGCTATCACACATTAAAGCTGGGGAGTGGGGGCTCGCTACGTCACTTGTACGTATAAAACCTAGCTACGCGTGACGTCATGCCATATTTTAACTCAATGTATCGCCGTAATTTTTTGATTACGTAAAAAAAGAAAAAATACGTGTCCAATATTTTTTAATAATCTCTATGACGGACAAAAAATAAATTTTTAGTCATCATCCCTATTATCAGTTTTTTTCCAGTGGGCCTATCGCGAACGAGTGGAGTTCACGTAACGTTACCTTCGAACGATTTAAAAAACTGAAAATACTCGTTTCCAATTGGCACGTGTAATGATATTTACTTATTTTAATGATAACAGCCGCGCGGGTCGATCGATCAAGTTAAGCTACGCTTGCCGCGGTTGGTCTGTGGATGGGTGACCATCTTTACATACCAAGACATGGTTCGGAAAGCACGTTAAGCCGTTGGTCCCGGCCGACGTTGGCACGACCTGTAAAAGATCTACGAATGACAATTCGTGGATCTTTGACAGCCATTACCAACAGGTCGTTAGAAGTCTGACAACCGGTTTTACCAAGAGGTATCATATTACCCAGTAACAGGGTTGTGGAGGTCAGATAGGCAGTAGCTACATGTAAAATACTGGTATTCAGCTGCATCCGGTTAGACTGCCGACGCCGACCCTAACATAGTTGGAAAAAGACTAAGCAGAAGATGATGAAAGATATTTACTTATTTTTAAGACTTTACTCATATATCACTACATAGTATAAAACAAAGTCGCTTCCCGCTGTCTGTCTGTCCTTATGTATGCTTAGATCTTTAAAACTACGCAACGGATTTTGATGCGGTTTTTTTTAGTAGATAGAGTGATTCAAGAGGAAGGTTTATATGTATAATAAACGCGGGCGAAGCCGCGGGCAAATGCTAGTAAGTACATATAATGTAGACACCTTCACGTTTTGTCAAGTCGTAAAACCGTGCGAAGCAGGGCCGGGTCACTAGTTCTATATAAATAAAAAGAGAAGTCCTGACTGACTGACTGACTGACTGACTCATCAACACCCAGCCCAAACCCTTGGACCTAGAAAGATGAAATTTTGCGCACCTTTATAATGTAGACAAGAAATTATTTGACGACACGGTTGGCGCAGTGGTTGAGCGATTGACTGCTGCGCAGCATGTCGCGGGTTCGATTCCCGCACGGAACAAGTATTTGTACGACCTACAAGTATTTGTTCCGAGTCTGGGTGTTTTTCTATCTATAATATGTATGTATTTACAAAAAAAAAATGTATATAAGTAGTTTATCAGCCATTTCGTTACCATAACACAAGCATTAGGTTGCTTAGCTTGGGACTAGATGGCGTTGTGTAAAATGTCCAAGGATATTTATTTATTTAATTAGGAAGGATTTCCCGGTAGTACCTACGTTTCCGTGGGATATTTTCCGATTTCCACAAGGGCGAAGCGGAAAAAAGCTAGGTAGTGAGCGATATGCAGAGTGTAACTGTAAACAGTGGCAATCTTTTTAGGGGTCATTATACTCATCATTAAGAACAACTTTTACTATGGGACCAAACCTGAAATCGCGAAAAAAAAATCTGCTGTTCTCTACATTTTGACGAATTATGCGAACATAATGTACTGAACAGCTGATTTTTTTCTTGCGATTTCAGGTTTGGTCCCATAGTAAAAGTTGTTCATAATGATGAGTACAATGACCTCTTAAAATATTGCCACTGTTTACACTTACACCCTGTATTGTGGCTGTCGCAAAAATTTAAACCGAAATGGAATAGTTTGTATTTTCGATTCCAAAATCATTCGAATTTACGTTTCATTTACGTCACGCGTTCGTTCTAAGGCCTCAGATATTTTTTTTTGTGAAAACTCGACCTTAGTACAGTATTTTCGAAGTGACGCACGCTTTACGTGTGGTGTTAGCACGCAACACACGCACACTTCAAACTTCGCCATTGTCTCGGACGGTACCGAGAGCTCCTACGCTTACACACACATGCACAGCGTGTTTGTACACCTTGGTAAACACAAGTACCTAAAGCACGTGTCGCTTCGTGAGATAAAAATACTGTTTTTATTTATTTGTTAAAAACATGCACAACATTACAGATCCAGATCCAAGTTATTGCACAGTTAAATTTAAATAAAAACAGACATATTTACAATAAGGAAGGAATAGGTACAGGTTTTTTTTATGTACCTACCTACATAAAAAAAAAAACTGACAAAACAAGTAAAACTAACAAATACCAACCAAATGATATTGGCAACAAAAAAAAAAATCATCTTTCGTCCATCATCTCGCGGCAAACAAATCACACTCCTGTGTCGATGCCAGTAGAGCATTCAGCATTGCGAGCGCGCGAACCAGTGGTCTACTCCCTAAGCACGAAGCCCGTAGTTTCGGCCTTCGGTACGGGCGTTTCCTACTCCGTATCACCTAGTGATGGATGATTGGTATAAAAAAAATGTATATAAGTAGTTTATCAGCCATCTCGTTACCATAACACAAGCATTACGTTGCTTAGCTTGGGACTAGATGGCGTTGTGTGAAATGTCCAAGAATATTTATTTATTGGTTCAGGCCCGAACGAAGTACCTATGAATGACAACACGATTTGACAGTTGTCCCTACTCCCGATGTGTTTTTGCCCATCCGAAAAATTTAACTTTTACACTTGATTTGATGGATCGTTATGCCAGACGGACGCGCTGACGGACGGACGGACGGACGGACTGACTGACGGACGGATGGACGGACGGACTTAGGGAGTAGACCCCCAGGGGCCGGTTAGAATGCGAAACTGTGCGTGCTGACAGAACAGCAACCGTGACGTCGTAGTCTAAGTTGGTATTTGGGTACAGGAGGAACAAAAAGTTACCACTTACACTATACACGTTACACTATACTATGTAATGAAACCATGATTCCTTCTTATTATTAAACCTAACACTCGAGTAATTACGCCATTGCAGAAGCGTGAACTGCCGACGTATATTATTCAAATTAGTTCCTAGTACCGGGTTGCTACGAAAACGTAGGCGTCGTAGCAATTATGCTACGACGTAGCAATCGCGTAGTCCTAATTAGTAATCGGAATTTGTCTAATATGAAGAACAGTGATATACAGGGTGTAAGTGTAAATAGTGGCAATCTTATAAGGGGTGATTGTACTCATTATTATGAACAACTTTTACTAAACGAGATTAAATAAATAATAATAAATAATAAATAAATATCCTTGGACATTTCACACAACGCCATCTAGTCCCAAGCTAAGCAACATAATGCTTGTGTTATGGTAACGAGATGGCTGATAAACTACTTATATACATTTTTTTTTTGTAAATACATACATATTATAGATAGAAAAACACCCAGACTCGGAACAAATACTTGTAGGTCGTACAAATATTTGTTCCGTGCGGGAATCGAACCCACGACATGCTGCGCAGCAGTCAATCGCTCAACCACTGCGCCAACCGTGTCGTCAAATATTTTCTCACACGCCTCTAGTAGTAAATACAGCAAAACATGAGAAAACTGTAAAATATCAACAGCACAAACAATGTTCGTAATAAATATTACTCGGTGACACACATCGACAACAAACTTATTGTCCTATATCAGGTTTTCCTCAATATTTCACGCTATTTCTACCAGGAGCGCCGAGGTGTGAGGAGGTCTAATGTGACCAATAGTTGGGCAATTTGTTTCTATTGTGGTTTCCGACCGCCTGCGTGGTATGAACTCTTTGTACCTTATGGTACCTTGTTTATGTTTTGTAGTGATATTATTGTGATGTTTCAGGGTAGTTTATTAGGGTAGATTCGCGGCGGGTTCACGAATGAGTGCTAACGCGTGCCCGTGTTCCCGCCGTAAGCGGCAAAGGAGGATACTGTGGAGTTTTAGTGGGTTAGAGTCCCACATAATTGCGCTATCTCCCCGAGGTAGTGCAGTATGCATGAGCATTTCTCCACGATAAAAAAAAACCGATCAAGGACGAGTCGGACTCGCGCACCGAGGGTTCCGTTCTGATTTCTGTAAAAGTGTGCTATTTAGAGACATCGTTTTATTTTTCCTGTAATCTTAACATAAATTTCTATCACATAGAATAATTTCAGGTTTTTAGCTTTGCAAACTTCGGAGATAAGGGGAACGGTATTTTTTTTTTACATTTTTCATCAAAAGTCGAAAACTAAGTCTGTGGCCTAAAAAAAACTAAAAAAAATGTTTGAGAATGTGCAAACAGCGCTCTTTCGTATGACACCCCACATGCCCTAGTAGCTCCACTTTGAATTTTTAAGACCCCCTTTCAGTCCCTGTTACAAAAAAACATAAATATTTTGAATCCTTTCTTATTTGAAAAATAGTTGGATAAATATCATCTAAAACTGTTCCAAATTTCAAGTTGAGAGCATTAGTAGTTCTTGAGATATCCAGCTGTGACCGACAGACAGACTGAGTCACACCATAAGGGTTCCTTTTTTACCATTTTGGTACGGAACCCTAAAAAGGGTAGATTGTTCGAAAATTATCTCAATACTGACTTATTCTATAAATAATAGAGCATCAATTATATATTTTGTAAACGCGCATGTTATAAGTTTGAAAAGGCATGTGTTTAAATAATTCCCACCTGGTTGAGACGCTGGTGGCACTCGTATATTAGCCCAGAGTCCACTGTGTGACTACTTAGCGCTTGCAGGACAGCCATGCTGTCTGAGAGGTTGCGGATCGAGTGGTCCTTAAATTCCTTGGCCATGATGGCTGAAGCGGCTAGAGAAAAGCCCATGCCCACGTCCATGGCCTGGAACATTTTGTTATGAAAAAAGGCCAGAAAGTTAAAACGACGCACATTTATTAAAAAAACCTGCATCATTACGAGGACAAAAAGTTTTTAGATTCTCATTTAGTTATTCAAAAAAACTGGCCATGTGCGTGTCGGACCACGCACAATGAAGGGTTCCGTAGTTGAAAAGAATTTATCCCAAAAACACACTTAAAATTGTAATCCCAAAAAAAATGTTTTGGAGGTAAAATTACAAATTATCAATTTTCGTACTTTTCCTTTACTTGTGCTATGAGACCTTGCTTCTTATCAAATTTCATGATTCTAGGTCAACGGGAAGTACCCTATAGGTTTTGATTTACATGAGAGTATTAAAATATATCGCATAAATGGCCGTATTTTTTTTTGCGTTGACTTAGAAGCTTGATTTTTTTAGAACACCAAGGGACCTTAGACTTACGTGTTTGATATTAATTTAAACTTGATACCTTTACGCGTTCCTGAGAAAAAGGGTTTTGACAGACAGACAGACAGACGGACGGACAACGAAGTGATCCTATAAGGGTTCCGTTTTTTTCCTTTTGAGCGTACATTATTAGAAGGTCAATAAGTTTAGGAGTAACTAGTTTAGTTTAAATTAGAGGATCAATTAAATATTTCCCGTGTCTACAAGATCTAATTAGTAGACAAGCAATAATTACTTTACGCCTTTGAATATGTTAACGTTTCTCGAGCTAGTGAATAGATTAAATAATTATTCTGTATTGATTCTATGATTTCTACTTGTCTCTTACGAGTATTCAACAGGATATATCAGAAAGGTGTCGCCAAATTAAAGGGTGTGGTACAGACCATCAATCTGAACAACTTTCTCCATGTGTCCATGTCCCGTAGAAAACTTCAATACCTGCTCAACCCAAATGTATTACTACTATATCTGTAGTATTCCTGTGACGTCAGTGAAGGTGTGAGGTGGAGGTAATGGAGCCTACAGAGGCAATAGTGGGGCAATTTGTTGCTATTGTAGCTCCACGGACAATACCCGGTGATAGTAGTCGCCCCGTCCTGCAGCATGGTTTATACAGGACCAATTAGTTCGCCATTGAGGATACCAGACCACAAGTTAACGCTGAAGCGATGTTGAAATGTCGAAGCTCTCACTTCGAGTGGATTTTCATTCGCCCACGTGTGGTAATTATGAATATTGAATATAATGTGGTTAGTTTTCAGTATTCTTATCATTAATTAACCTTAGGAACGAGAAAATAGCCAAAAAAAAATAATTACTCAGATGGGTAATTTTAAGAATTTTTCCACCTCGCTGTCTTTGAAGGCCGATTTTAAACAAAGTAGCCCTATTAAGTACTTCATTTTTTTATGATTATGAAAGCTGAGAGTTTGGCGCATTCTTGAAGCATACTTAGGAATTATGAAGTCACCTGTTAAGATTTTTAATTTAAAGTTGAAAATTTGAGTCATAATTTACCGAACGTAAATTTTTCACTTTAGATCAACATTTTCATAACTTTCATCACAGTTACGAAGCTGATTATTTTATTCATAAAAGTACTACTTATGAAAATTCTGTTGCAAAAAAAGAAACTCGATAAAACCCTCTACTTTTTTTTTTAGAATTTTTTTAGGTTGGTCAGGTCGAAAATTTTCAAACATTCAGAAAAAAATTCATAACTCGAAAACTATGAAAAGTCGCGGAACATACATGGGGGTGATTCGAATACCTCACGATACGAGGGACCGAAATTTTATTTTTGGACGTCAATGTTCCGGCCACCCTGTAGATGTAGTTTAGTGTCACTGAGTGTGTGTGTGTGTGTGTGTGTGTGTGTGTGTGTGTATAATAATATAATTCTAAGTGTCCTTTTGTTTTTACCCGACTACGGCAAAGCCAAAAGGAAGGGTTATGATTTTAGCAGTCTATGTATGTATGTAAGTATGTAGGTATATAAGTATGTATTTACGTGTGTTCCATCACCGTAGCGACTAAATTACTGAACGGATTTTGATGAATGAGGTATCGATAGATTCGTAATAATGGTCCGGGTGACATAGGCTACATAAATTCTTCCTAAATTTAATATGGTGTACTTTACACGTAAATTTCTGACCTCGAAAAAATGACATGTTTGGTATCAAAAGAAAGGTCTTGACGAGTTCATTACAAATATGTATTTATCTATGTCATTATTGTATAAGTAAATAAATATTTTGAACTTTTTAGATCAATTTTATTTTTCCGTAGTCGGGTTACAGTTTTTAGGGTTCCGTACCTCAAAAGGAAAAAACGGAACCCTGTCTGTCTGTCTGTCTGTCTGTCCGTCTGTCCGTCTGTCACAGCCAATTTGCTCCGAATCTAATGAACCGATTAAATTGAAACTTGGTACACATATGTATTTTGGTAACCCAAACACAGACATGTAACGTAAATAAATGAATTTTGAATATGGGGGTGGGATTTTGGGGGAAAATAAGTACAATTAAAAAAAAAGTTTAGCAAACTGTACCGTGTGACATATCAAATGAAAGGTCTTACTGTGAGGGTCTCAAATATATTTTTTTTTATAATTTTAAAATAAATAGTTTTGAAGTTATTTAAGAAAATAGACGAAAATTGACCATTCCCCCCCCCTTATCTCCGAAACTAATGAGCCTAAAATTTTGAAAAAAATACAGAAAATAGTTCTTTACCTATAGATTACAGGAAAACCTATCAAAAGTTTGTGGTCTTGTAAATCTATATATAAAAAATTCAAAGTCCTGACTGACTCATTGACTGATTATAATCAACGCACAGTCCAAACCACTGGACCTAGAGACATGAAATTTTGCACATAGATACCTTATATAGTGTAAACATACATTAAGGAAGAATTTTCGAAAATTCCATCCCTAAGGGAATAAATTAGGGGATGAAAGTTTGTATGAAAAATCTTATTTCTTGACTTATTAGACTTGAAACTTAGCACGAATATTCATCTAAGTTAATTATAAAATTAATCATTTTTAGTTTTCCTAAAGTACCCCCTTTTTTGTGGAAGGGAAATCATCAAATGACTTCTCCCGCTCTGGGTGGAGCGGAAGGGCGTGTCATACTTTTACTGACTAAAACCCACCCGTGTTTCTTCAGTTGCCTATGGGAGGGCCACGGTATCTCTTTCGAACAACCCGCGACCCCAGAAGACGGGATTGGTGGATGTCAAAGTTTGTTTGGAGGAATTTTAACACGCGGTCCGATTTACTCAAAACTCAGTTTTTGTACTTGAGACCAAAAATAGAGACTAACTAACGAGTATCAGGGTTCTCCAAAAATCTAGCCCTAAGGGGTGAAAAGCAAATTTTACAGCGGAGGATTTTATTGGGGATTGATTAACTCGAAAATTGGTGTAAATAATGTTTGACCCAAGTTATGGAAACATCCCAGACGATTTTTGAAATTCTACCCCTGTGGGGGTAAAAACGGGGATACAGTTTATGTGAAAAATCTTATTGTTTTGGTTAATGAACTTGAAACTTAGCACAAATACTTGCTTATGTAAGTAATAAAGTTTGTCATTATTAGTTTTTCAAAACTACCCCTCAAAGGGTGTTTAGGGATGTTAAAGTTTGTATGGAAGATTTTTAAAACGCAGTCCGATTAACTTGAAAGTCAGTATTCCGTATTTTATACTTTTGGTGAAAAGTAAACAATAATAAGAAAATTAAAACCCATGAAATCAGACATCCTCGCCGGGCAAAGCCACGGGCAGTCTAGCTAGTATCTCAATATTGTGCGTACAAACTTACTAAGCCTCCGCTGTCCGTCCGTCCGTCCGTCCGTCTGTCACAGGGCTGTATCTCATGAACCTTAACAGGTAGAGTATTTTCACAGATTGTGTATTTCTATTACGACTATAACAACAAATAATAAAAATAAAGTAAAGTTAAAATTAAAGGGGCTGCCCCCTTTAATTTTAACTTTACTTTTTTTCCCCATACAGAAAAGTTTTCATTTTGAAAAAGAAAAAATAACCTGTGTGTGGGGATGTTATTGTGTAGAACTCGTCGAGTAGAGTACAAAGATATTTTTATTTTTTTTATCTTCTAAAATGAAGAAATAGGGGGCCGTAAAAGTTGTTAATTTTATACCATTTTTGTACGAGCTCTATTATAAATAATGTACCTTATACTGTACTTAATCAAGAAATACTAAAAACGGCGATTCGTAAGGTATTTTGTTTAAATATGGGCGATTTTCTACAACCGCAAAAAATAAGGTTGTAATTCACAATATCATTACGAAATACAAAGTTATCTTTGCGATTGTTAAACATATAAAATGGTACGGAACCCTTTGTGTGCGAGTCCGTCTCGCACTTGGCCGGTTTTTTTAAACTTCATTCTTGTTGTATTTATTTGTATATTTAGTTAATCATTTACTTTAGTACCTAGTATAGTGTTTATTTGTATTTTGTTAATGTCACTGAAACATATTATTTCAGTCCTTCAAAGCAAATGACGCCTTTGTCAATCTTTTTCTATTTATTACTTACTATGATTTGTCTTGATACACTTTATAAAAGAATCCACAGGTACTAATTCTAATTAGTAATATAAATGCAAAAATGAGTTCGTTTGTTTGTTATGCTTTCATGCCAAAACGGGTGGTCGGATTTGGATGTAATTTGGCACAAGGGTAGACCATGACTTGAATAAAGTCATCGAATACTTTTATCTCGGTAGGACGTTTCCATGGGATAATTTCTGAGTTTCACTTGGGTGAAGCCGCGGGCAATATCTAAAATAATATAAATGAGAAATTAACTCTGTCTGTCCGTCTGTTATCTTTTCACACCTTAGCGGAAGAACAGATTTGGATACTTAAAATTTTTCACATGGAAAACACAAAACAAAAAAAAACCGGTCAAGTGCGTGTCGGACCACGCAAAATGAAGGGTTCCGTAGTTGAAAAGAATTTACGCCCAAAAACAAACTTAACATTGGATCCCAAAAAAATTTTTTATGTCACAAAATAACAAATTCACAATTTTCGGACTTTTTCTTGTACTTGTGCTGGGAGACCTTGCTTCTTGCCAAATTTCATTGTTAGGTCAACGGGAAGTACCCTATAGGTTTTGATTTACTTGCGACAGTTGCGAGTATCAAAATATGTCGCAAAATGGCCGTATTTTTTTATTGCGTTGACTTAGAAGCTTGATTTTTTTAGAACTCTAAGGGAGCATAGACTTACTTATTTGATATTAATTTCAACTTGATATCTCCCCGCGTCGCTGAAAAAAAGGGTCTGGACAAACTGACAGACATGAACATTACACTTTCATAAGAAACTAGATAAATTATGATTATGATTAGACTTACATAAGAAAAAAAGTTATTTGTTTTTAACGGTAACTTATTTGGGATTGTCTGAGTAATTACATCATTAAACATGCATGAGTCTCACAATAATAATTGAAAACCATAACAATCTTAACAGGGCAGCTCTTAAAAGCGGCAGTTTATTAATAGGGGCACAGATAAAGTAACGGGCTCGTTAATGGTAAGTGCGTAAGCGGCAAATGAAAACTTAAATCACACTACCACTGCACAAGCATACAGCACCTCACCGACCGACACACACAGTTTGCATGCCTTTTTACTTTATTTCTTTTGCAAGTTTACTATTTTTAGGGTTCCGTATCTCAAAAGGAAAAATCGGAACCCTTATAGGATCACTTCGTTGTCCGTCTGTCTGTCTGTCTGCCAAGACCCTTTTTCTCAGGAACGCGTGGAGGTATCAAGTTGAAATTAATATCAAATACGTAAGTCTATGGACCCTTGGAGTTCTAAAAAAATCAAGCTTTTAAGTCAACGCAGTAAAAAAATACGGCCATTTATGGGACATATTTTAGATAAGATAAGATAAGATAAGATAAGATTTTATTTGTCCAAAACATGAGTATACACACATGGCATGCAAGATGTTAAAAAAATATATATATATATCTGTCATGTTTTGCCTCATCGGCGTACAAATATAAGTAGGTAAGTTATTTATTACATAGGTACATACATCAAATAATTATTATTCATTAATCCATTATTCAAAAATTAACACTTCAAATTACAATTTAAAAATTAAAATGTCCTACAAAACAGTGTCATCAACTCATAATACATATAATAAAATTAGTCAATTGAATGTCAAAGTAAAAAATAAAAAATTATATGTCAATAAACAAAATTAGATTATTTTATCGTTCACAAATTCGTCAATGCTGTAATATGCCTTTTCTAAAAGAAGGCTTTTTAACTTTCTTCTTAACATTTCCGTTGTAAATTCCCTCCAATATTTTGGCAACGTATTATAAAGGATGGGCGCCATACATAACACACTTTTCCGCATTAGAGCTGTCCTGGATCTAGGAATGCACAGTTTGCTATTGTCGCGTCTATTTCTAATTACTTTTTCTGACAATAGGGGGAAAAGGTGTGTGTTCGATTTGGCAAACATAATGGTCTCTAAAATGTACATGGATGGAAGGGTCAATATTTTATATTTTTTGAAAAATGGTTTGCAGCTCTCAGTAACATGAAGCCCAAACATAGTTCTGAGGCACCTTTTTTGGGTTTTAAAAATTACAGTCTTATTTGTTGAATTGCCCCAAAAAATTACTCCGTATCTTAAGTTAGAGGACACCAAGCCATGATAAGCAGTTAGCAGCGCATCAACATTTAATATTGGGGCTAATTTGTACAGTGCATATGTGGAATTACTAATTTTTTTGCTTAAGGCTTCCGTATGTGCTTTCCAATCTAATTTACTGTCTATAGTTACTCCAAGAAATTTTGTGGTGTCAACTTTGTCTATGTTATTATCACAATAGTGTACATTAATATTTGGAATGATTGATCTTTGGGCAAAATGCATAATATTAGTTTTTCCAAGATTTATCTTAAGATTATTGTTTTCTAACCATTTTATCATTGATTCTATAGAATTGTTAATGTCAGCTTCGTATGTGTCTCTATTTTTACAGGCAATTGTAATTGTACTGTCATCGGCAAATAGTGTCATTGGGTGGTCGATAATTTTGGGTAGGTCATTAATATACAGTATAAAAAATAGTGGGCCTACGACAGTACCTTGCGGTACGCCAAATTTAACTATACGCTTCATGTTTATTGTTTTTATTTACAGCCGAAATTTCTGTAAATTGTCTTCTGTTGCTTAGGTAGGATTGAACAAGGCTTGAGACATTCCCTCTAATCCCATATGCTTCTAATTTCTCAATCAGTATATCGTGACGCAGATGGTCGAATGCCTGTGTCATGTCACAAAATATCGTACATACAGGTATATTCGCATCTACTTTTGGCATGACATTCAGTAAAAAATCATATATTGCCAAGTTAATTGTTTTACCATATCTGAACCCTTTCTGTTCATTTGCGAATATATTTTCTTTTTCGAGATAATTATACAACTCTTTATATAAATACTTTTCAAATATTTTTGATATTATACTAATAAGGGATATGGGCCTATAGAATTGCATTAACTCTTTATTTTCCTTTTTAAATAGTGGTTTAACAGTACTTATTTTGAGTGCATCAGGAAAAATACCAGTCTCTGTGCAAAGATTAATTATATGGCTTAGATGCATTGATATTTCTCCTGCTACTGATTTTATAACTTTTGTTGATAGACCATCGTATCCTACACTATTTGTATTTTTTAATGTTTTTATAATTTTAAATACGTCAATTGCCAGACATGGAGCCAGGAAAAAAGAATCTTTTCTTGTTTGTATCAATGACGTAGCTTTTTTTCCAGATCCTGCTATAGGATTAATTTTGTCAACGAAATAATTATTGAAAGCATCTGCAATGTCTTTTGGGTCAGTGATAACGTCATTGTTCACACGAATTTTGTCAATACAATTTTTAGGAATGTTGAATTTAGAGTTATTTATTATTTTCCAAGTAGCTTTGGATTTATTATCTGAAGTATTTATTGTGTAGTTGTTTTGTGCCCTCTGAGTGAGTTTTACAATTCTTTTCAATAGTTTAGAGTAATTAGTAAGTTTGCTTTTATTAAATACTCGCAAGTAAATCAAAACCTATAGGGTACTTCCCGTTGACCTAGAATCATGAAATTTGGCAAGAAGCAAGGTCTTACAGCACAAGTAATGGAAAAAGTCCGAAAATAGGTCATTTATAATTTTATCACATAAAAAAATATTTTTAAGTATGTCATCTGTCAAGGCTCTTTTTCTCAGGAACGCGTGGAGGTATCCAGTTGAAATTAATAATATCAAATACGTAAGTCTATAGTCCCTTAGATTTCTAAAAAAATCAAGCTTTTGCGTCGTTAACGCTATCAAAAAATACGGCCATTTATGCAACATATTTTCATACTCGCAAGTAAATCAAAACCTATGGGGTACTTCCCGTTGACCTAGAATCATGAAATTTGGCAAGAAGCAAGTTCTCACAGCACAAATAAAGGAAAAAGTATGAAAATTGATTGTTTGTAGTTTTATCACATAAAAAATATAGTTTTTAGTTTTCTTTTTCTGGCAAAATGTGGGTGTACTAGGTAGACTATTAGGTACACCTCTGCCCAACCCTTCGGGGAAACAAGGCGTGATGTTATGTTTAAGAATAGCTTTTTGCGAATAAAAACTTAAATATGCAGTTGGAGAATTGTCCGTGACGTATATCAATGTATGTTACATGTAAATAAATAAATAAATAAAATTAAATGTTTTTCAACTCAATGTTAAGTTTGTCTTTGGGATAAATTCTTTTCAACTACGGAACCCTTCATTGTGCGTGGTCCCTCACGCACTTGGCCGGTTTTTATTTTTAAATACCGAAGTGAGCTAAACTGGCGCACAATGCCACATTCGCAAAATTACATAGAGACGAAAAATGTCTTTTCTCAATATGCCACACACTTGCAAAATGCCACACTAGCAAAATTACACATTCGCAAATTGTATTTTCTCAAAATGCCACACTAGCAAAATGGCACATTCTTAAAATTTTAGTTTTTTTTTCGTTTTGACATGCGAAAAGGCATTTTGCGAAAATGGCATTTTGCTAATGTGACGTTTTGCGATGTGGCGTTTTGAGTATATGACAATTTGAGAATTGTGTCATTTTGCGAATGTGGCATTGCGCGCCTAATCCAACTGTTATTTAAACTGTTTTCTAGCATTTGTGTGTTTTTTAAATAGCATTATTTGTGTTTGTTATGTTTCTCACGTTTAGACGGGCGTTGATGGCTGCGACTCAGTTTTTAACTTTTGCAGCTATCATCGTTTCCATTGTTATTCTATCAATTTATTTTTGTTCCAGATAAAAACCTCTTAGTTTACTTTAAATGACGAAATGTCGTGTAACAAGTACCTACCCATGTCAATCAAATCAATCAACTCTCGCAGCCACTGCTGGACATGGCCTCCCCTACACCATTACAGCCTGTTCGCCGCCTTCCACATCCAGGGTGTCCCAGCAACCTTCTTAACCCCTCAAGTGTCTGAGTTTGGCTGATTTTAGACCCAAAACCCCAGCGAGTGGGGAGGGTTGGGGGTTAGTTGCGAACCCTATAGGTGCACAACTACTGATAATGATATGTTTTCCATCGGATGATGTTTTTTTACGTTTATATATACGTGATCTAAGCTTATATACCTATTATGTAAAGTTTTGTCCTTTTGCACACTTGGGGTGCATTTGACACGCGGGGGGGGGGGGGAGGGGAGGTTAGCTGCGTACTCCATAAGTTCACAACTTATTATTTGATTGGTTTTCCATCGGATGATGTTTTTTTACATTTATATATATGTGATATAAGCTTATGTACCGAACAAAAAAAGGGTTTTTCTTATGCACACATGGGGTGCATTCGACACTTGAGGGGTTAAAAGGTCGTCGGTCCATCTAGCTGGGGGGCGTCATGATGGAACTATTGATAAAAAAATCACCACTAGTTCCATTATTTTCAGATTCATTCAAAATGGAACAAGTGGCAATAAAAAAATATCACTAGTTCCATCATGGAACAAATAATGGAACTAGTGGCAACGAAGCTAGCTCCCACACTACGCTTACCGATGCACGGTCTCCTCTCCAGGACTCGTCTGCTGCACCGGCCATCGGTCCTTCGACAAAAATGGCCAGCCCTATTTATATTTTGTAGTATTGGCTGGCAATTTAGCCCAATTTAGCCCAAAATGAATGATGTCCTTTGTCTATAAACTTATTGTTAGTAACAATACATATACAATGTTAGCAACGCACCTAAAAACTTAACGATGGCATACATAAAGGGTTTGACGACACGACTTGAATTTAAACTGGCCATCTCATTTACATAGCACATAAAAATAATGTATGTTCGTCTGTATGTTTGGCCCTTTAATGTGTGTACTGGTTTAGAACTTTTGGGTACAGGAATAAAATATAACGGCTGTAAGTAATTAGGTTAACGAGTTAGGTGATGTGGACAGTTGTGTGTTAATCTCTAAAGCGTGTAGGTACTTACAGATGTTTTTTTTTTGCTCGTTTTTAGGGTTCCGTACCAAAATGGTAAAAAGAAACCCTTATGGTGTGACTCAGTTTGTCTGTCTGTCCGTCTGTCACAGCTGGATATCTCAAAAGAAAGTTGATCAGTTTGATGGGCTGTATCACACCCATACAGCTTTCTGGTACACTGTCATTTCGATAGCAAATGGGAACATTTTTAAAGAAATGACTGATGAGACAGTATTCTTCTAGAATTCCGTAGAAACATAAATCAAGGAAACTAACAAAAGAACAAAAGTAATTTTCATCTTCAAACTTTTTACTTTCATCACGTATTTTGCGATATAGAAGTTTAAAACATAGAAAATATTGTTTCAACACACGTACCTATAGTCATTTTGTTATCTATATAAATAAAAAGAGAAGTCCTGACTGACTGACTGATTGACTGACTCATCAACGCCCAGCCCAAACCCTTGGACCTAGAAAGCTGAAATTTTCCACAGAGGTTCCCTTTATAATGTAGACAAGGAATAAGGAAGAAATTCCCGGTAGCAGGTTCCTTTGGGATATTTTCGGACATCCACGCGGGCGAAGCCGCGGACAAAAGCTAGTTACATAATAAAATCAAACATTATAGGTATTAACACGGTAAGTTTCACATATAAACTGGAGATTAACTTGGTTTAACCATGGTTTAAACTATAATAATCGTCGATTAAGAGAAGACAGGGGCGAGCGAAGTTTCACGTCCTGAACATTGTTATTAGAAAAGTTACGCGGAAAAGGTGAACGTTCAGAGGTTGGGTTACTAGAAGTGACCGATATTTAGAGGTTGGAAAGAAAATGAGAAAAAGAAAAGAAAATAGCGAGAACACAAACAATAAAAGCTAAGTTTAAAAACTAAAATCCGACTACTGAAAAATCACGCTCTTTAAAGTATGGAACAAGAAAATATTCTCAAAAAAGATGGACAAATTAAACATCCGGAGTCACACGTCATATTTAGGGTAAATCGAACAGATTACGTGTGACTCCGGATTCTTAAATTGTCTGTCTTTTTCTTATTTCAGATGAGAATATTTTCTTGTTTAATAATTTTTATCGCGTGATTTTTCAGTAGTCGTGTGTTAGTTTTTAAACTTACTTTTTATTTAAATTATTTTGGGGTTATAATTTCGTTTAGGTTAGAGGCAATTTTCATTTTCAAAGAAGAATAATTATTATACTGGGTGATTTTTTAATGACCAGCCAAATTTTCACAGGGTGTTCTACCCATGAATATGAACAACTTTCACTATGGGACCAACTTTGAAATCACGAAAAAAAAAAGCCAGCGGTTTCCTACAAAAGTTCAATACCTACTCGATCAAAATGTATGAAACAGCTGATATTTTTTTTGCGATTTCAAAGTTGGTCCCATAGTGAAAGTTGTTCATATTCATGGGTAGAACACCCTGTGAAAATTTGGCTGGTCATTAAAAAATCACCCTGTATACCTAATAGTGTATTTTGGGTAGGTTTGAAGAAAAACTATGTTGGCTACATCTGAGGCGTGATTTTAGAAATTATTTCTAATTATCAGGTGCATGCAAGCAAAGCCGCGAGCAATAGCTGACAATATATATATTTTTGAAATGGCACCCTCTAGAGGACATAAAATCATGAACTAAAGAAAAAGAAAAAACATTTTTTTTCTTTAGTTCATGATTTTATGTCCTCTAGAGGGCGCCATTTTCCATTTAATGTGACGTCACGTGGGCTATAACCAGCGGACGATCAAGATGCTTCCAACGACACCTCATTTGTCAAATTATGACAAGCAGTTTATAAGTTATGACGGAACAGACAAACATACATACCGGTCAAAATCATAATCCTCCTTTTTGCTTCGCCGTAGTCGGGTAAAAAAGAACAAAATAAAGGTCGTAGCCGACTTATACGACACCGCTACTACACGGCAACATAATGTTCATTGAAATGTCAGCTCCGGGCGTCCTCTGATAGACATACTTTACATTGAGAACACAAATTAGCAGACAGCTCGCTAATTGATTTTTATTTAATTGTAGATTTTAGAAGAATGAACTTACCTATTATTTTGCACAGTGACTGTTTCACAAATTCAGTATATACAGGGTGTAAGGGACAGCCCTCCGCAAACTGATAGGGTGAATTCAGTATATCATACTAAGATGGTAAGTACATGAAATTTTTTCAGGACCGTTGTGGGAATCCAATAAACCTGATTTGTTTGTGTTTTTGTGCACAAATCGTAGCGTCTATTACTGGTTGGGAGGGGTAGGCAAAAGGTATGCGGTGAGTTCGATGAATTCTGTAGCTAGACAGAAAGTGAACACCTGATTTCACGCGTCGTTCGTTAGAGTATTTCTACATCCATTGCTGGTTTTTTTGTTTTCAGTTTTGTTTTTTGCTGTTTTTTTTTACATAAATGGAGTGCTGCGAACACACAATGTAATTTTACATTGAAATAATGAAAATGTAACTGAAAAAATTATTAAAAAAACGAAAATTTTCCTGAGAAAATTTCCGGTGGAATATAATTCAAAATGAGGAGCTGAATACACCCTGTTAGTTTGCGGAGGGCTGTCCCTTACACCCTGTATAGGGTGACTGGTAATTAGTGACCGATACTTAAACACATGATTATACTCATGATAACAAACAACTTTTACTATGGGACCGAACCTGAAATCGCGAAAAAAAATCAGTTGCCCCATACATTCATGTTGGCATATAGCTCGTGAAAATGTAGGGAGCAGCTGATTTCTTTTTCGCGATTTCAGGTTTGGTCTACTACTATGGTAAAAGTTGTTTGTTATCATGAGCACAATCATGTGTTTAGGTATCGGTCACTAATTACCAGTAGAGAATACAATACCGACCATTTTTTTACATCCCGGGATTACGGGATTCTTGATGCGTGATCCCGGGATCCCGGGGCTATCCCGGGATTAGACTATGTGGTTTCTAATTGGTCTCAAATGTACAAAAAAAAAGAGTAATTTCTTGAAATATATTTTTAATTTTATTGCACAACACAAATAACAATTTATTAAGAAAAGAATAAAGACAAAACAAAAATAGGTAGGTACTTTGTAAGAAATAAAAAGACAAAAAAAAACTTATTTAGAATTTTGAAAATACGATCGTAGAAATATCAATGCATCCAAGGTTTGACTTCCCAGCCTGCTTCGTAGTTTATTGCCAACATTTTTCAAGTTTTCAACAGCTGAACCGCTCGTTCAGGTTCTACACTGGTTGGAGGAATAGACAATAGATACTTTATATCAAAAGGTTTTTTTTGGCGATATGTAATAAATGCTATTAATATAATATAGGCAAGGTCATTGTCAAGTCGCAACGGACTACGGAGTGCAAACTAGACCTGTTTGTGGCAATCCCAAAAATCCCGAGATTAGCCAAGTACAGTCCCGGGATTTTCGGGGTCAGAAAACGGCCGGGATCCCGTGATCCCGGGATTGTATTCTCTAATTAACAGTCACCCTACATATACACTGTCTATCAGATAAATATAAAGAAAGAGCAGAACATAATTGTATCAGATAAGTTAACCAGTCAAAATAATGATCCCTAATATATTTTTTCTACTAATTTATTTATTATCAAATAGGCCTGTTCTTGACCTCGATCACGATTAACGGAAAGCGATGGATGAGGTCTACGATGGGACTGTTCTGTTCACGCTCTTGTCAGATCTAGCGCCACATAAGATAGATCTCACTCGCTCTCATCTTAGACGCGCTCTTCCTTTGATGTCTTCCGTTATTATGTTCTAAAATGAACTAATGCTTACAAGTTGGTATCCGTAGCATGCACAAGTCAGTACCTCTATTAGGATTCCGTACAAAAATGGTAAAAAGGAACATACTAAATTTCATCCAAATCGGTCCAGCCGTTTGAGCGTGAAGAAGTAACAAACATACCATGTACGATACATGACTCGTACAACATTCCTTTAACTACCGGATGACTTTTTTTACCGTCTCGAAAAAAATTGTGAACGGAGTAGAAGCCTATGGCATACCTAAATTTTTTTTTTCAAAAAAATCAAAAATTCTAATCATATGCAGGTTGCATATGATTTGAATTTCGATATTTTTAAACGATTTATTATTTTTTTTCAAAATTTCTGTTTTTATGGTACAAAAATGAAAAGTTTACATCGAATTTGTAGTATTTATTGGTACTTTGATATTTTTTTCTGTCTAAGCTATTAAAAAAAAAAAAAAAACTAGGTATGCCTTAGACTTCCACTCTGTTCACCCAATTTTTTTCGAGACGGTAAAAAAAGTCATCCGGTATATCATACAAGTAGTAGTTAAGAGCCATTTCACGTTTTCGGGCGAATATCTAAGATTTTAGTCGCCTAATTTACCATCTTAGGTAAAACTCTGACATTGTTGAATACATTTAAAAGAAAGACCAATCTTTCGTATTGAATGTTAATGTACCACATTTACAAAAACTTATTTGTTTACTTTGTGGCGATTAATCTCCCACAACTAGTTTGCAGAAAAATCATCGCAGAGTCAATTTCAGACTCGTAAATCTATCATTAATATTCATAAATTTTACTTTTAAAAATACATAAAGCATCAGACATATAATTTTGTTGACTTTTAATGTACTAGAATGTCGATTATTAATAACATTAATTAATAAAAAAATAAAGTCTCGGGGCAATTTTTACGTTTTATACCGCTATTTAATCGCGATTTTTTGGTTTGAATAACGCGTAATTAAATTTTAAAAAATATGTCAAAATAAACTATGTTCTTTAACAAAACTAATTCTAAAGTTTTGTTAAAATCCCTTCATTTATTTAGACATAATAACGTTATTAACATCACTCTAAAATAGAATAAATTACGTTGCATAAGCGGGCACCGATTATTACAGCGCGAGCGCCCATCGAGGACGGACCTGTGTCATTTTTTCCTGCCTCCTGATGTCCGAGCTCACGTATCGTGAACGCATTATTTTAATACAACTGCAATATTAATATTTCGTTAAAATTTGGTGAAATGGCTCTTAAAGGAATAGGCTCGCCCTCTTTCATATGATGGTTTTAACATAGCGGTGAAATGTGTTTGTATTATCTACTGACTGGACAGGTCCACTCAATCTGTGTGGTTCTTTCCTCAAAAGACCATTTCAGACGGCAATCTACATGGTCTTCACATGATCTGCCCAAGATTATGTCTGGACTTTAAAAGAGACTGTGACCTCTGAGTTTGTTTCGGCGTTTCTTCTCAGAGTAGTCAGATAGGAAACGTCGAACTCATCTAGTTTTAAAAAAAATATGTTTGACGTGTAAAATTGTTTGTACAAACCTACTTACAGAAAATAAATAATTTATCATTTATCTATGACCCTCCTAACATCTTTGAAGAATACATGCCTGATGGTGTGATGTTTGCATTTAGCTAAGTACATACCTACTGATTGTGTACATTATGTATCCGTATATCGCAGCCGTAGAAGCAGGTTTCAAGAGCTACACTAGTAGGTACAGCTGTTAGAGAGCCTGATTAGGTAATTTTCCTATTAACTGCATTCAATGCTGATTAACTTCCAATTAACTACGTATTGAGTTGAATGGGATTATAAGTGGCAATTGGAAATTACTTCGGAGATCTTGTGCCTGGAGGAGGAGCTCGTGGCTAAGTAATAACAGCCGTACGGGTCAATCTATCAGGTTAAGCTACGCTTGCCGGGGTTGGTCAGTGGATGGGTGACCATCTTTACATACCGAGACTCCTCCGTGCCTCGGAAAGCACGTTAAGCCGTAGGTCCCGGCTGTCATTTGTGGATCTTTGACAGTCGTTACGGGTCGTCAGAAGCCCGAAAGTCTGACAACGAGTATCGTATCCAAGGGGTATCGTATTACCCAGTTACTGGGTTGTGGAGGTCAGATAGGCAGTCGCTCCATGTAAAATACTAGCATTCAGCTGCATCCGGTTAGACTGGAAGCCGACCCCAATATAGTTGTTAATAGGCTAGGCAGATTGATCTTGTGTGTGTAGAGAATTTTGAACATTAATTTATTTGATTTAAAGAGCCTGTCTAAATGATGCTTGCGGCGGTAGATTCGTGGATGGGTGACCATCACCAGTGAAAACACGTTAAGCTGTTGATCCCGGCTGTCATTCGTAGATCTTTGACTGTCGTTACGGGTCGTGAGAACTTCTGACTACCCGTAGCGACTGTCAAAGATCGGTTATGGGACAGTCGTTACGGTATGCATACCCAGTAACTGGGTTGTGGAGGTAAGAATGGCAGTCGCTTCATGTAAAATACTGGTAATCAGCTGCATCCTGTTAGACTGGAAGTCGACCCCAACATAGTTGGAAAAAGGCAGGCAGATTGATAAACAACCTCATTTTCTTATCTGCTCTAAATGTGGAAATTCCGGAATTTTTAATTTTGATTTTAATTTTAATATTTTTAATTTTAATTTTTGATTTTGTTTCAAATTTTGTTTTTAATTTTGATTTTGATTTTGTTTTCAGTGTGGTTTTTAATTTTGATTTTAATTTCGAGTTTAATTTCACTTTTAAAAGATCTGATACCTATGGATATTTATCTGAAATAAATGATTTGATTTGATTGATTTTGTCTATTAGTCTCAAAAATAACACAAAAGGTAATTTAAGTTTTCTAATCAATAGAAAAGTCGACATAATTTCAATTTGCTTTTGGCTACTCAAAAAGCTCGGCAAAAAATATACCTAAATTAGCTAGTTTTATGGCCTTATTAGCCACTTGACGAACAATATCCAAACAAGCAAATTGCTGCCACAAATCACGAGATCTTCAGCAATTGTGACATCCAGGCAAATTTGCCAAGTTATCACATCCATCAACCGTAAGACGACATTAATTAGCAGAATTAACATTCCATCCGATTATAATTAGCCACCCACTGGGGTACAAACGACCCCACTGGTACAGAGTAGATACGTCCAGAAGGTCGACTCTACCCGATGAGAGAAAACGCACGCACACTGGTGTGATGTTCACCAATGAAAGTGAAAGCGATAAGCCATTTATACCGCGTTCTAGACCTCCCAGTGATAATATTCTAGAACAATGATGATGGTGTGTTCTTGAACACAGGTTAGATGTGTTGATCGCGTTCTATTTCATTGGTGAAATTCTTCCATAGTACAGCGAGTGCAAACGCACTTTTTTTTTGTTTTTTTTTTTTTTGAGGGTGGGAAATCATCAAATAACTTCTCCCGCTCTGGGTGGAGCGGAAGGGCGTGTCAGACTTTTACTGACTAAAACCCACCCGTGTTCCTTCAGTTGCCTATGCCAGGGCCGCGGTATCTTCTTCAAACAACCCGCGACCCCAGCGGCGTCGGCCCTATTGGACCCTATCACTTGCTGACATCTCTTTGAGGCGCGCGTGGAACACAACGCGCCGTCGACTCGGGCCCGCAGTGCGATTCTGTAACCATCTCACCGTGAAAACTTAGGTGAAGTGAGCGTGGAGTGAGCTATCAATAGTGTCAATTCCTAGCAAAAACAAACTCACTTCACCTAAGTTTTCACGGTGAGATTTTTACAGAATCGACCGGCTGGTCCTTACCGGACGGCGAGCTACCCGCTGCTCACCGTCCGCAGGCCCGCGCCTACGGTGGCCGGAAATCGCCCCGCGATTCCCGCCGCCCAGGGCGTCTCCTGCGGCGATTGAGGCCGTGAGGCTGCCTCTCCCTCACGCGTTCCGCCTCCTCCTTCGCGAGCATCACTGCTTCGCAGAAGGAGGTGAGTGCAAGCGCACTTGCGATTGGAATTTGTTTGTGATCTCCGTACGTACACGTTTATGTGGAGGAGTGGTCCAGTGGTAACAGCGGCCTAAAACGGCCACAATAAGCAATTCCTCTAAAAGCAATTCATTTCCTGAATTCCCAGTAATTTATTATGATTAACGTATTTGACATTAAACTTCAATAAAGCAATTCATAATTTGTGGATCATTTTACGAATCTCCATAAAAACTGTCAAACAGATGAATTGCGTGCTATGAATTGTACGCGGATAATTATGAATTGTCAGTTTGTGACCGTTTTACGATTTCAAATATGATTCATAATACCTATTATCCTATTATGATTCTGCCACAGTGACCGTTTTAGCCCCCCTGGTCCTGGGTTCGAACCCAGGTGGGCACTTTACCTTGTGTAATTTATTTCATAACCATTACTCTCAAAATGTTGAAGAAGAGGCCTGTGTCCCAGCAGTGGGAACATTGTTGGCTGAATATGCTCTCGTCTATGTGCGTGCGCCTGGTATCGCTTGTTGTATGGCACTTCTGTACTTATCTATTCTGTGGTGTTGGGGTAGAATGGGTAAAAACAACCCCAAGATTACCCTCCCGCAGTTTTATGAGCCAAGTTCTGCTGATATTGCGAATTAATGCTGATTTTCATTAGTATTCAATTAGTATTAAACCATCGGTTTGGAAACATCTGCGTTTTTGAGGTGAGATGGTGGAATGGAAATTGATCAATTGTTTGATAAGGTTTTGAGGCATCTGTCTTTAGATAAGGTTTTGAACGACTTTTTTTGCTGGCTAATCGACGCAAAAAATTTGCTGAATTTAAGGCTCAATATTTTTGCAATCCTGCTTTTTTTGGCGATAGAGGATTTTTTTTAATTTTCATGATTTTGACACATTTTTTGATTTTTTTTCATGATTTTTTTGGTGACTTTTATTATTATTCAAAACAATATGCTTTGAAATTGTTAATTCTCAGTGTTAGTCTCAGTTTAACTATTTTGCAAATAAGAAAGAAATAAAAATACATATAATTCTTTTTGCAACAGGGACTGAAAGGGGCAAATTCCAAGTGGGGCTACTAGAGCATTTGGGGTATCATAATATTATGAAAGAACGCTGTTTGCACATTCTCAAACATTTTTTAATTTTTTTTTAGACCGCACGGTTTTCTTTGATGAACTTTTGATGAAAAATGTAAAAAAAACACCGTCCCCCCCTTATCTCCGAGGTTTTTATAGAGAAAAATCTAAAATTATTCTATGTGATAGAAGTTTATGTAAAGATTATAGGAAAAATAAAACAATGTACAATAGCACACTTTTTCAAAAATTGAAACGTAACCTTCAGTGCGCGAGTCCGACTCGCTCTTAACCTGTTTTTTTATCTTCAGCACCATTTACATGAAGCATCATTTCAGCCGAAAGACGTCCACTGTTAAAAACGAGAAATAACGGAATTGTCATTGAGTTTCAAAATCATTAACATTAAATTCCAAGAAAACTGTTAATTAAAACAATACCAGTCACCATTAAAGATGTTTAACACCTCTAAGTGATTTTTTAACTTAATGTTGACATGTTGTAATTAACAAAACTATTCCTGTCTCTTTCTAACTTCTGCATAACTTATATCTCCGTCTTGCTTACTTATAAGGGGTCCTTGAGACGCTGTATTTCACCACGTAAGACAGGCGTAGCTAGGGTTGTCATCCATCAGGATTTCTTTTGACAAGTCTAGCGTTTTACTTTATTTGGGGGGTGCTTAGAAAATGTCGACTTATGTCATCTAATTCATATTTTAGTGGTGACTAAACTGTTACTATTTATTGTAATAAATCCTCACCTGCCTGTCTTTTCCCATCTATGTTGGAGTCGGCTTCCAGTCTAACCGGGTGCACCTGAATACCAGTATTTTACATGGAGTGACCGCCTATCTGACCTCTGCAACCCAGTTACTTGTTAATACGATACCCCTACGTAAGACTGGTTGCTAGACTGTCAAAAATCCACGAATTAAAGCAGGGACCAATGGCTTAATGTGCTTTCCGAGGCACGGAGGGATCTCGGTATGTAAAGATGGTCGCCTTTACACAGACCAACCGCAGCATGAGTAACATATCCTGATTGATCGACTCGTGTGACTGTTATTAGTAACATTTATTACAATGAGGGGAGGGGCTCGTGGCTAAGAAATAACAGTCAGACGTTGTGGTTGGTTGAATTGGTCATCCAGGACACCGAAGGAGACACAATAGAAGTTTTATTGTTTTAATGCCGATGAGCTAAATTGACTGTACCTACTCAAGGAGCTCGTGGCTAAGTAATAACAGCCGCACGGGTCGATCCATCAGGTTAAGCTACGCTTGCCGGGGTTGGTCTGTGTATGGGTGACCATCTTTACATACCTAGACTCCTCCGTGCCTCGGAAAGCACGTTAAGCCGTTGGTCCCGGCTGTCATTCGTGGATCTTTGACAGTCGTTACGGGTCGTCAGAAGCCCGATAGTGTGACAACCAGCCTTACCAAGGGGTATCGTATTGCCCAGTTACTGGGTTGTGGAGGTCAGATAGGCAGTCGCTCCATGTAAAAATACTGGTATTCAGCTGCATCCGGTTAGACTGGAAGCCGACCCCAACATAGTTGGGAAAAGTCTAGGCAGAGCTAAATTGACTGTAAAAATCCTGATTTCTATTGATTTTTTTAGGATTTTTACAGTCAATTTACCTCATTGGCATTAAAACCATAAAAGTTCTATTGTGTCTCCTTCGGTGTCCTTCATGACCTCAGAATAACGACTAAAGCATAGAAGGAAGGCTAAAAACAGAATTCTGTAACTACCTTTATTCCCGTTCTATTATTAGGTACGTTAAAGGTACGATAAAGGATGTGGGAAAGAGATGAATGTTTTACTCTTTGTTTTACTTTCTTGGCATGGTCACAAGATCAAATTGTCATTTGGTGAAAAAAGTTATAAGTATGACGCGGCCAAATTTGATAGTACTTTGTTTCAATGTCTGACAGTTCGTTCATTGAACTACCTGACTTATTCGCGTGTTCATTGTTTACGTGTTTGTCGTAATCTTCCATGGTTTTGCGATGTTTTAATAATATTTCTACTGTTAGATTGCATGAATTCTTTGTTTAACTACAAACAGTGAGTGTGTGGACGCTGTGGAGCAATTTCTTGTGTGGTTGGGGGCTGCCAGTCCCATTCATAGCGAAAATAAAATGAACAATAAATATTGACCTTCCATCGGTAAGTTTTTGCTCAATTTCTTGTTGCATATGATCTGATAAACGAATATAAATACATAACAAATATTGCTGTGTCACTATATAGCTGAAACCAGTCGTAATATTTATTCCAATAGAAGTTATTAGCGAATATTCGGAAATTGTTTTGGGGTTATCTTGATAGCCATAGTGACGGAAATAATGTTGTCGATACTTTTCTTTTACAGATTTCCTAGACGATGTGAAAAAAAAAATGGATAAATTGTACCTATTGGTAGACGAAATTGGACTCAGCCACATAATATGCTCCAAGCATTTAAAAAAAAAAACATCCAGTATTATGATATAATTAAGGTATTTTATTGGCAATAAATAGTATCCCGTTCAAATTAAAACTTGATTTATTACATTACAGGAAATACTTATGGAAGTCTGCGAAGAAGGACATAGCGCAATACTGCAAATTAAAAGAACCGCTCACCATCAACAGCAATCTAACATGAAGACAGGTATAACATTTCAGAAATATGTTCACTTGATATATGCGATACAATGATATTATATTAAAAATATCATTGATGCGATATTATTCTTCTAATTATCCCAGTCGGAAATATAATCGTGTGCAAATTTATTTATTTATTTTTAATAAAAAATACGTAATTGTAGGATCCCGTAGCAATGGAAGTTGAAACAGGACCTAGTACCTACATCGGTACAGATTAATGAATCGCCACTGATATTGACATCTCGTGAAATCATCTCACATCAGTCAGGTAAGACATACAAATAAAACTATATAACTAAATAAAAATGATGATAAAAAATCTTACATAAATTTTATTGAGAACTGTTCGTTTTAGGAATCCTTGACACAGACAGTGGCGTGCACAGAGATTTCAGACAGGGTATGCACGGTTAAAATAAAATAAAAAACTTAAGTACCAGTTTCAGCTTCTTTCGGTCGGAGTCCCACCGACTAGATACCCTACCCAGTAGGTACCTAGTTACCTACATACCCGACTCTTACCACACGGCGCCATTGGCTTCGCATGGCGTTTGTTTGCGACCACCAAAAATATCTAAATTATTTAAATCTGAACATCCGTTATATGTAGATCCAAATCATAGACTTATAAAAAAATAAGTCTATGATCCAAATATATAATTTTTATGTTGATTTGTAAATAAAATGCAAGGTAAACAATACAATATGTTTGTGTGTACAGAACCTTTAGCTGTTAGCCAGTAACAATTATCATAATACTTTTTATGTAAATAACGAGTAAGTAGCATTACCTTTTTTTGTGTTAAACCAAACCCCGCGTACACACGGACCCCTTTACAATCAATTTAACTTCTTCCTCAAAAGATAACGTCGAAAAAGCGGCAGATTTTAATTTATTTGAACACACACAGGTCTCACGAGTACAATTTTTAGTTTTTTACAATAAACTTACTGAATAATTACTTAGACAATCAATCAGTTCCGCCCAGAAATACAACTATTACTTTTATCTATGAATATAACTGAACAATGATATTAAATCAATCGAAACAATAAATATGGCGAATAACAATTACGAACTAATACGAACAAATAAATTGATTAATCCGACTAAAAAAAGTTGATCCTCTACAATCAACGAATAAGCGGTGCTTTTACGGCTTCTCAATTTGGACGGTTTGCAATCTAAGCTCTGCTTCTAAAACTCCAACACGCGCACACATTTTCACGAACACAGTCACACTTTTGCTGTGTACTACACGAGAATTCACGAGATGCGTTGTATGAAAAATAAGCAATGCGTAGTAGTGCTTTTGCTCACACGGGAGCGCTGCTTGCGCGGTGAATCGGTGGCGGGCGCGTGTTCGCCGCTCAAAAAAAATAATAGATGGCGCGGAATCGCATTATAAACACGGGAATTCAAATGACGGATTTTAAATTAGATTCATTTAATACCTACCATGTTTTTTTATTTAATTTAAATAGTTATTTATCATTTAGAGGGGCATGTATGTATGGGACTACAGGGTATGCACAGCTTATTTGCATGTATGGAGTGCACGCCACTGGACACAGATGACAATAACAAATTCAGAAATAATTGGATTCCATCCCGATTCAAGAAGACTGCGCTTTTGGCGAGTTCCTGGTCGCCAGAGCCGACTCCAGAATCCTTAGGAAGTTCATCCGTATTATGGTGTGGGCTGGAATTCGCGTAACAGATTATTAAAGTTGCTAGGCATTTTATTTTTTTATTTAAAATATTATCTGGTCGTTATTTATTTTTTTATGTGCGAAAAGTTTTTGTCGCTTTGGTACCATTTTGAATTTTCATAATAAATTTTATTTTTTCACTAACAACCATTTTATTTAATGAAATAATTCAAATCTCTATTAAATTACGCTTCACTGATTTAAAATAATATGTTACATAATTAAAAAGTATTAAAATAAATATTATTAGGTACTTTGAATACCCTTGTTCCCTAGATTTTGTTGAGTAGTCTATGATGTAAAATTCAAAAAAATATGAGAAAGTAAGTTGCTAAAAACATTTGCAAAACCGAATGTCTCCCACTTGTTTTCAATAAACTCATCAGTTATTATGGCAATTAAATACATTCTGGTTTAGCCGGGTCAGATTTAATACATGAAGAGCTGTCGGGAACCAAGGAAGACTATTTAGTTCATACTTTAAGTATTGTTTCATTTTGAACGAATATATTAAGTATTGGGATCATAAGGATGCCTAGTTAATTCAAAATTTTAGGTACGCACGGCTACAGATCAAGCTATACATTTCCAGTATAAGCTGATATCGCATTGTATTTCCTTACAATGAGCGGTCAGTGTAAACTAGAAATGTATAGCTTGATGTGTAGCCGTGTGTACACAGGCCAAAGGAGTTAAGTAACCAGACACGCACACTACAAAACTATATCCTACTGTACGTACTGCTCACAATGACAGCCTCGCACACATCCCATTCATAGAGTGAGTGCGCTGACGTCTTTTAAATGATAGTGTAACATAATTTCGCAATGTAGGATAGTTGCTCTCGTGGCGCAACAGGTAAGCATTCAACCTACAGTGACAGAATGATCTGAGTTCGAGCCGCGAGTTTACTAAAATATTATTTTTGAGATTTTGTAATTTAAAATGAATATACTAACTGAATAAAGCGATATTCTGACTAGTTTGAGAATCTACCACAAGTTGCTCGCCTACTTAAAATTATTTCCCAGTTTAGAAGCTAACTACCCGCTTTAAAAATATATTCCTGCCTTTAGTTGTGAACTTATGTAGTCAGTCTGCATTAGCAACTACACATTATACTCTTTCTTTTGCACTTGAAGTTTGTGATTGTGATATATTGATTAATTTAGACCATGCATCATTTAACAAGATTTCAAAAAGCTCAGATTATTGTTTTGCATGAGAAAAAAAATATTTCTATTAGTGAAATCGCAAGGCGCCCAATGCTATCGGTGAGTGAAATTATTATTAGAATGTATTAATTTATTATGTCACCGTGATCCCACCCAGTAGTTTTATTATGATTGTCTGTTGTATCTCATTTAACGAATTGTGGATATGAATAGTTGAATCTAATAGGAAATGACACCGGAATAGTTGAATTTAGTATAATGAGTGGCTATGCAGTTAACAAATAAATACATTTTTGTTAACTGCATACCCATTATATCGATAATTATTTAATCATTTCCATTATTGGTTTACACAGTATTATAGTAATAGTTTTTTATCTGTGTTTTGTAATGAAATATTCAAAAATAATGAATATGTTTGTAAATGATTAGATAATAATAATAAAATACAATTTTAAAAGATTTCATTTTTTTTCTAAAATATTTAAAAATGTAAATTGCATGTATGGTAATTAAACAAAGGATTTCTATTCTAAATAAAGTATAATAATATTGTTTAATACTTTTTAGAAAAAATAAAAAAATTACATTTTATATGTGCACTAATGAATAAAGTAAATAATAAGTGTCATTATTATATTATATTATTTTTTATTTTTTATAAGTATGATATTATGTATTTCCTAGGTCACTCGCCCTGCCTTTTTATTTCTATTTTATCGTATTATAATTTTTATTATTACTGACCACTACCCTTATATATCAATTGTATTTAAGTATATAAATATATATTCTCTGCATTGTATTTATATTGTGTAACTTTTATTTCTTAATTTATAATTTGGGAGGTGTATGTTTAGACCTAATATTTTCACTTTTTTTTTTTGTAGAGAAAAACCGTTTGACTGTGGGTGCATTGTCACTGAGACAAGCGAAATAAACCGTCGCCTGCCTGGACCGACACCATTGGCTTACACAAATGTTTCGCCTCGGCATCGTGCGTGAGATTGTTGCCACCCATACATCAGATCCATTCGCTTAGACCAGCATAACAGCAGCAGCACACAACGTCATTATGCAAACTGTACGGAACCACCTGCAAGCAGAGGGTTTGACATGTTGCAAACCGACGCGTAAAATTTTGTTATATACCGTGCACCGTCAAAATCGCGGAATATCGGCACTTCGATTGACAAAACAATGTCGTCATAATTACTGATGAAAAATGTCTTCGTCGAAAATCACCACCGACTTATCGTAACATACATATTATATACTACCTTTAAATTTCAGACATTTTAACGTTTTTAAATCTATTATTTTCCTAGAAATAATTAATAATGGTTGGTAATAATTATAATACCTACTGTTCCCGATACAGGTGGTAAATGTTTTTATTTTAATTTTAATTTTCAAAAATGTAGGTAATTCATATCTGTATATAACTGAACTAGCGACCCGGCCCTGATTCGCACGGTTTTTACGAGTTGTTAAAACATGAAGGTTTCTATAATATATAAGTTAAATATTTATCATGATAGTGAGAACCGCATCAAAATCTGTGGCGTTAGAAGAACAACGCGGCTACACAGACAGACATGAAAAGCGACTTTATTTTATAATAGATACCTAAACGAAATACTTAATACTTTCACAGCATATTTAGCCATAATAAATTAAGTCGGCGGTACTGTGTAGGTAGGAGTGTGTGAGTGATGTTATTGTTACTGGATCAGATTATATTTGTTATCTATGTGACATGTTTATTCACTCCGCCCATTGTTGTATACATATTATATAATGGTATAAAAAGATGTAATAGCATGTTCTAAACATATTGTTGTATTTATAATAAAACATGTTCACTTTTGATGTTCTTTTTTTTAAATAAAGATATTTATTAAAAATGGTGTTATTTATTTAAGCAATTTTAAATAAATAAAACATTTTCTTAACAAAAATTGTTCTAATTGCTTTAGCTTAAAATAATAAATCGCAAAAAGAATCATCACTTCAGAGATTTGAACTCACACAGTAGTACTCAGAAGTATGATGCCTTATTCGTTGGGCTACGAACGCTTAAGTTTTCAACGCGAAATTATGTTATACTATAATTGAGAAGACATTAGCGCACTCACTCGCACATGAACGCGATGTGTGCGTGAGGGCATTGTGTGCTGTACGTAATGAATCGTTTTAACAGTAGCAATACAGTTTTGTAGTGTCACGCACACTACAACACTGGATACTTATCTCTGTTGCAGAGTGTACCTATATTATTCTTGGCAGTATAAGAAAGAATGACATTGTAAATTCTATCGACGTTGAAATTGAGTGGGTACATCACTAGTCAGAATAAAATTAATGACAACCTACAAAATTTCGAAACGTCTTCTGTATACGTGTCCTTCTTTTACATCATAGCGGCTCCATAAGTCAAAATGAAACAAATATATTGAGTTCAGTTGCTATTTAAGCACTACTTCTATGCTTGTTGTTCTTCTGAGTTCATGACCAATTTATTCAAAGACAAGGAAGAGAAATGAAGTTAATTAAAAAAGACCTTTTAATTGCCAAATATATTCCCCTGCCGCATAATTATTTAATGATGTAACATATTAAAATGCGAAATTGACTAGCGACAGCCCTGCTCAGAGGGCTGAGGGCTGAGGGCGGAGGGCAGAGGGCGAATTTACGGAACTTTTAACGAGTTCACCCCTTTGTCCGGGCGGCAATTAGTTATTCTTTTCAAGGGTGCAATTAATGTTTAATATGGTACGTTGCAACTTACGTTGCTTTACAATAAGTTAGTTTGAAAATTGTTTGCAGTCTCATGATGTTTTAATTAATGCAGGAAACGGCATCTGATTTTTAAGTTAAGGAGGGTCCGCAGTAGCCAGCGAAATTCAATTTTCACTTGAGTTTTTGCAATTTGCAGGTCAGTGTCAGGTTGTATCTTGATCAAAATATGATTAATTTAACCATAAAGATCATTAATACATCTCTATATGTTAGATTTCGTGCCGATTCGTCTGATTTTTGAAATATGGTTAAAATTATGTAAACACATATTTTTTATAAAGCAAGATATAAAATAAAAGAAAGTCGTGTTAGTTACACTATTTATAACTCAAGGATGAACCGATTTAGCTAAAAATTGGTGGGGAGGTAGCTTAGAACCAGGAGACGGACATAGGATACTTATATATATATATACTTCTTCTGTACGTGTGTTTGTCACCTAACTTCTCCTAAACGGCTGGACTAATTTGGATAATTTGGATGAATTTTGATGATTTGGATGAAAATTTGTGTGTATATTTCAATTTGTTCCTGCATGGTTTGTCAACACAATTGGACCCGGTAGGTGGCGCTGCAGTCGGGTTCTAGAATCGTTCAGACAGGACATCGTCTATTGGGACCGCTAGTAACAAGATATAACCTGATAATGACCTTCAAATTGCAAAAAACGTAAGAAAATTTGAATTTCGCGGGCTACCACTGCGCAATCAATCTGCCTCAGCCTTTTCCCAACTATGTTGGGGTCGGCTTCTAGTCTAACCGGATGCAGCTGAATACCAGTATTTTACATGGAGCGACTGCCTATCTGACCTCCACAACCCAGTTACTGGGTAATACGATACCCCTTGGTAAGACTGGTTGTCAGACTTTCGGGCTTCTCACGACCCGTAACGACTGTCAAAGATCTACGAATAACAGCCGGGACCAACGGCTTAACGTGCTTTCCAAGGCACGGAGGAATCTCGGTATGTAAAGATGGTCATCCATCCACTGACCAACCCCGGCAAGCGTAGCTTAACCTGACGGATCGACCTGTGCGGCTGTTATTACTTAGCCACGAGCTCCTCACCACTGCGCATCCCCCTTAAATAATTGTTGTTTGATGGGATTTACCTACAGATTCTATTGGTTCAGTAAACAATTTCTAAGTGCCTTGCGACAATCCGACAATCTGACTTTGTAAGTTTTTCTTAGTTTTGCTTATAATTTTGTTTTTTTTGTTATTTGCAAATTTATGTCGCATTGTCAGTTATATTATAAGTAGGATCCTGGTAAGGTGTGTAAAATGTATGCTCTATCAGGTTTAGGTAATATCAGTCGCCCGGGTACTTCAGGTTAAAAGATACGCTTGCCGCGGTTGGTCTGTGTGGGTCCCTCTCCGCGCCTCAGAAAGCACGCTAAGCCGTTGATCCTGGCTGTCATTCGTGGATCTTTGACAGTCCTTACGGGTCGTCAAAAGCCCGAACTATAGCCCGGGTTGTAGAGGTCAGATAGGCAGTCGCTCCATGTAAAATATTGGTATTCAGCTGCATCCGGTTAGACTAGAAGCCGACCCCAACATAGTTGGGAAAAAGCTAGGCAGATGATGATGGCTTTTCGTGTTCGCTGTCTGTCCCTCAGTTAGTCTCCGAACTGTTTAACACATAGATATAAGAAAGAAGGAAATGTGCCCAGTATGTTAAAATGTACCGGAACAATGTGTCTCCACTTTGTCCCTTTGTCACTTTCATGATATTAAAGACAAATACGGTAAAATACCTTGTACTTACATTGGAAAGCGATTCCATGATTTACATGGCTTCGGTTTTTACAAGAAACCACTGAACAACACGGCATTCTTATAAATTGTCACGGTCACAGTCGCGCACTAGTTCGCGGAGACGGAATTAGTACTATGAACGGCTCATACTGAGCATGTCGCGCGGACACGTTTTCCGCCCGCTTGCCACTTCTCCTGTTTTTTATATTTCTATGGTTTAACATGTCGGTAAAGATGATCTCTAGCTGTGTGTATGGTGTCTCCCCCAGCCCCGTTCAGACAATAAACTTAAATTATTCGAGGGAAGTTAGTTATATTTATTTCGCGAAAAACTTTTGGGTCAAACTTATCTATGCTAATCATTGTGCGTCGCGTATATTTTGAAATAAAACGACTTTATGGTTTAAATCTTCGCTATTTTGTCTCAAATAGCAGCGCGTAGTGACGTAGCCTACTTATAGAGGTTAGGGATTGTTTAGAGGACTTTTGTTTTTTTTTTGGGGCACTAAGTATGCGAAATTGTATCTTTTTTATAGAAAAGGCAGGAAGTACAAAACTGTTTTGCGCTACAAAAAAGAAGCTGTGTTTTTTTGTGAAATAGTAACACTAATGTAATAGTACATTTTGATGCAAGTGGAGAATGTTGCATTTATTTGAGGCGGAATTAACACGGAGGTTGTTTTTGAGCCGAGAACTGCAATAACAAATGTCCACGTGTATCAATCGACGTTTTTCAATACACTTTTGAAGAAATAGAATGAATAAGTAAATTAATAAAATAATGATAATTTCAAAAATTCCATTGCTGATTTTAATGCCAATAAACAATTTACTTAACAATATAAATAAAAATAGCCTACAATAAAGACTGACCAAGTTACAAGTCGATTACTTACCTATTACGGAAAAAAGCAATTTATAAAAACGATTTAATTTGCTACCCCTAAAAAAACGATTTATTTCATGATGAACAATACTAAAATTAACTTCGAAACATTTAATATAAAAGTTCTGGCCGAAAAAACAGGGGCAGTGGCGCACAATTATAGAAAGTAATATTAAAAAGAAAATGTGTATTTTTTATGACAAAATTGTTTATTTCCTTTGCCCATTGTCCCTTTTGGAAGTCTCAGGGGTAAATTAAAAGAACGCTGGACCATTTTGACTTTTAATTACATCCTTAATGAAACATTTTGAAAGGTAACAGACTTTTTGTCGTAATGATTTCGCCTGTGCTTTTTATTTTATGGCTTACAATTTGACCCGACAGACGTTGTCCTGTCCTCAATGTATGAGAAAATTAAGTCTCATTTCTCATACTCAGAAAGTAGTGTTTGTTTGATCCGAGTAGCGGGTCGAAGACGCTGCTCCCCACCCTTGGTTGGGAAAGACTCATAGTAATTGCTGCCCTCTCTAGGGCGGGAATGAATTTTAAAAATAGAATTAAATTTGGTTAGGTAGTCGGGCTGCGGTCTTGTGAGTGTACAAACAGCCAATGTGAATACAAACAGTCAGTGTGAATAAAAAAAAAATACTAGTAAGCGGGACGGCCTGCGGCGGTGACGCGGTGTGTTCCATCTTTAAAATTTAAACAAGAATAAAGTTTATAAAACTGGAACCCGACTACGGAAAAATACAATTGATCTAAAAAGTTCCAAATGTTTATTTACAACAATAATGACATAGGTATATACATATTTGTAATGTGCTCGTCAAGACCTTTCTTTTGATACCAAACATGTCATGATTATATCAATTTAATTTTTTTCGAGGTCTGAAATTTTACCATTATTACGGACCGGACCATTATTACGAATCTATCGATACCTCATTCATCAAAATCGGTTCAGTAATTTAGACGCTACGGTGGAACACACGTAAATACATACTTATATACATACTTACATACATACATACATAGACTGCTAAAATCATAACCCTTCCTTTTGGCTTTGCCGTAGTCGGGTAAAAAGAGTATAATTTGGCAGGATACTAACTCTGTAAGCTGTACCTACTTCGTTCTAATAAATAGGCACACATGTATTTTTTCAATAAATACTTTAGGAAAACTGCAATTTTTACTTTCCTAATATTCGAAATGAAAAGTAGAGTGTTTAACACGGGTGAAAGTCACCAATTCCTACTCGGACTATAGCCGCCCTCGCTGCGCTCGGGCGTCTAAATACCACGTATAGGAATTGATTCCCTTCCACCCTTGTATAACAATCTACTATTTATTAAAAAAAAAAAATTACTTTATACGACTCCAGCACCCTCATGAGCCATGTATGTGGCACCGAGTCATAGGCCTTCTATAGTCTATCCAACATGTCGACAGATCCTTACGGGAACGACAAACCTGTTGGCTAATGGCTATATCAATGAGGAGTAGCTCCTTAGTACCACGGGACCCGTTCCTAGATCCATTTTGAGAGGCAGACATGATGTTGGTGTTGGTGTCTATAGGTTCGTTAATTTTAGCTCTCAAAATGTATGTAAGAACCTTATAGACCGTCGGTAGACAAGTGATTGGTCTATAATTTTTGGGCTCCGCAGTACTGATTTATGGAGCAGGTGGGTTATTCCTGTCGTTAGGAACTGGGGTAGCGACCCTGACTGTAAGGCTGACTGGTACTGAGCCGCCAAGCGAGCGTGCGACCCGAGAAACCATTTGATCCAGAAGTTATGCAGTCCATCCGGCCCTGGAGACTTCTAATTTGGCAACTGACGGACTGCACGAGCTACATCTTGGGGACAGATGGTAATAGCCCCCATTTCTGGTATTGGATCGCAGGCTCGCTTGGCTTCCCGAGCCAATCACCCTCGGTGTGACTGACAGGCACCGACCAGATACTGCGCCAGAAAGAACACATGGTATCATCATCCGGCAGGCGCGTGTCAGTCACACCTTGGTCCGGTCGCTCCCAACCCCTATAAACCCACCTTTCATCGCTCTGGAAGATGCGATTCTGAGTGTAACGGTCCACTCGCCGCTTATACCTACGAATACGGTTTGCCCATGCATACACTTTCTGCCTCAGGAAGTCGATGCGCTCTGTGACACGGGACATATAGTCCTGAGGGCTGACATCAGTCCCAGAGAACGCCCGTCTCACAAAGCGCATCACTCTGGGGCGAGTATTGCCCTCCCTGAAGCAGATGAGTTTGCCGATGAGCGCTCTGGCCCCACCAATACGGCGCTCAATCCTGCACTGCCAAGCTGGTACGGCTGGTTTCGGTCGTGTAGCCCTAGAGTCATTAGCAAATTTGACGTGAGCTACACGACATGCCGCTACAGCCGCGCAGTACAGAATCGAATGAGTATCGGTGAGGTCTTCGCAGTCATCAAAATAGTTTGACAACTGCGAATCCAGAGCCGCCACCAGCGCCCTATTTTTGTTATGCATGGGCAAACGAGGTAAGCGTGGCCTAAGTTCGGGTGATACGAACCGATATTCTTGAATCGCACCCTCCAAAGCACTCCTCAATTCCTCATTGCACTGGGTACTTACGTTTACAGCCGTGCCATCACTCCCCTCGTCAGCTTGACTTGTGTTGCACTGTGTGGTGGTACAACAATAGTCTGCGACAGGGGGGCGATCACACGGCTACTCTGCATTTCACTTCGCAGGCGATCAAGTACAGTGTCATCCAACATATGATTACGCTGGATGACCCGCACCTGATCCGACAGTCGTTGTGCCGAAACGTTGAGAGCTGGCTCAAGCACCTGAAAGAGAGAGTGCATCCGAACACGGTACGCGGTCAGATTGTTTCCTCTCTCTGTAGCCCCATTAAAACCACTCCGGTGATCATCTTCTGCACATGGAAGGGGCACCGATACCTCAAAAGACCAATCCGAAACCCCCTCTGTGCGACGCCTGTCAGGGCACATCTAAAGTTTACACAGTTTAAAGGGGTTTCCCCGAAGTAAGAAGAATCATTATTTTGTCGGCTTTAAACACACAATTAACAATTTTAAACACCAACCTACTAATTATCTTCATAATGCCGAAGGACAGGTCCACAGATAAAAATGTAAACAAAAAAGCTTTTTTCCAATATTTTAATGAGGGACTTCATAATCGTAGCAAGTGAATATAAAAGGCAGGAGACGTTAAGATCCGACTTAATTTTTAAATTAGTTGACAATTATGAGACTGAGGACGCGACGCGGAGAACTAAGGCTTAAGACAGACTGGCGACTTCTTTATTATTATTTAAAAGCTGTGTTATAATTCAGTGAAATGTTGCTAGCTTCTGATTATTTTGTTAAAAGGAATAACTAAAACAGTCTAGATTTTTTATTGAGTTTTTGATATAGATTTTATGCATTCATATTTTTTTTCCGTTGAGTTCGCCCACGTTGAGGTCGGAAATTATCCCACGGGAACATATTAATGAGTTAAAAAGTACACTATATTCTAATCCAGGTCATGGTCTACATGTGCCAAATTATCCCACGGGAACATACTAATGAGTTAAAAAGTACACTATATTCTAATCCAGGTCATGGTCTACATGTGCCAAATTATCCCACGGGAACATACTAATGAGTTAAAAAGTACACTATATTCTAATCCAGGTCATGGTCTACATGTGCCAAATTATCCCACGGGAACATACTAATGAGTTAAAAAGTACACTATATTCTAATCCAGGTCATGGTCTACTCATGTGCCAAATTTCATACAAATCCATTAAGCCGTTTTAGCGTGAAAGTGTAATAAACAAACAAACAAACTCACTTTCACATTAATAATATTAGTTAGAATTATTGTATGCTGAATTGACGTTAAGGCCGTTTAACTGAGGTAGGCTCGAGAGTGGTGGCCTCGCGCATTTGGTAGGTATTTAAACATAGTAATTATTTTAATAATTTTATCACGACAAGCTCAGCGAATTGTGCTAAACAATCTTACTACCTTTACCTTTTCATTTATGTATAAAACTAGCTTTTGCCAGCGGATTCGCACTCGCATTTATAATAATAAAAATATTTCTATAACAAACATAGACGTATAAAAAAAGGAGGACTCCGCACTACACATATCGAAAGTGAAGCACCGTACCAATCTGTGTGCGTGATTTGAGTACCTGCAAAGACGGCGTCGCTCGTGTCACGTAATGGCGGCCGGATACTATGATGTAAATGTGTGCGTGAGTCGGACGAACCTACTTAACTGTGCTTCACTTTCGATACGCGTGGCGCGGAGTCCTCCGTTTTTGTAAGTCTATGATATCAAATTATAATTTTATTCAAATGCACAACGCTGGATCGAACTCAAGGCTTTGTGCTTGAGAGTGGGCGTTCTGATCAACTGTTCAACTATCTACGCTTTTAGTTTAAGAAAAGCAAAGGCGCGTTTCAAAAACACAAAGTGTTATGAGCAAATTTTAGCCGAAAAAGCAACTTGTGAGCATGTCAGTTGCAGTTGAATTTTTGGAACGAAGTTCCTTATCGCGCGTTGTGAAAGGGGGCTAGACGGAAAAAAGTCTCACGAAAAGTTGTCACGACACTTTTTGCTATAGGTAGCTATTGTAAGCCGTGCGGCGTGCGCATGTTTCTCTGTCTGTCTCTCTCTCTCTCTCTTATAGAAAGCAAGCCAGATATTTTCATTTCTATTTCGCATTGAACAGTGTGGTGTCGCGATGATGATGATGATGATGCTGATGATGATGATGATGATGATGATGATGATGATGATGCTGATGATGATGATGATGATGATGATCATGATGATGATGATGATGATGATGATGATAAGTATAAAAATAAAATTTTGTTACAATTCCTTCACTAATTAATCGAAAGGAACTTCGTTCCATCCGGGTGTCCCTTGACACCTCTCAAGTTTTTTATTTAAAACTCCTTCACGTGCAACGTGTACTCTAGCGCGGTTTAGTGCAAATTTTGCTGTACACAGGTCAAGTTACCACACACTGTCAAATATTCTCATTCGATTTTGAACTTAACCGTCAACATTTTAAGGCTTAAAATCATTTGGAGAAATTTGACAGTTTGGTATAACCTGATGTGCTGTACCTCTATGGTACAAGCACTAAACTGCTGTCAAGTCTTGCGTCCACTAGGAACAATTTATACTACTTATATAATTATATAATGTATTGGTATTAGCAGTAGCTCATGTGTGCCCACCCTAAAGTTGTACAGTACGACAGGACTCAGATGTTACATCGTTTATATTGACGACACGGTTGGCGCAGTGTTTAAGCGACTGACTGCTGCGCAGCATGTCGCGGGTTCGGTTCGTTGGCGTTGTGTGAAATGTCCAAGGATATTTATTTATTTTTATATTCGGAGAAACCGAATTATAGCGAATGAAATGAAGTTATAAAGTTATCGCCAATAGAAATTGATTTGTATTCCCACCTAAATTACTATAGATTGACGCACTAATTCGTGGACTTCCACGTACGTATTTAAAATGTATGAAAATACATGCACGTTATAAACGTTATCTTGGAGGAAATTTTAAAGCGTCTTCCTAACATAACTAGTAATATTACAAATGCGAAAGTAAGTTTGTTTGTTTGTTACCTTTTGACGACTAAACCGCTGAACCGATCATCCTGAAATTTTGCATATACGTTGTCAGGTGAACAGAAACGGATATAGGATATATATTTCATCCCATAAAAAGTAGTGTTCCGGAGGAAAATAACGAAAACGTTATTGTGATAATAGATGGCGCCACGTGTTTTTCGAATCATGACTGAATTATATTATTCCAAGCAGAGTACAAATTGTAAATTAACGCGAACGAAGCCACGGGCAAAAGCTAGTATTTCCATACATTTTACTTCCATGTATTATCGTGATGCCGTGGACGTCCACAATAATTTATCGTCACGTTAATAGTACATTATGATATAAGTGCGGTAAGTTGAAAATTACAGCTGAGGCGATATTGCTAGCCCGAGCCGTAGGCGAGGGCTACAAGAAAGCAGAGGCTGTAATTATCAAAGCGCACGTATGTTATACGACGTTTTATAACACATTTGCAAGGAAATAAATAAAACTCGGACTTTCTTAAACGAATAAATCTTTAAAAACACACTTTCTGAAAATGAATTTGCATCTTTGCTTGTTTTCCATACGATGAAATTTTGATCCGCTTGTAAGTATCTATCGGTCGATTTTTCGGGCAAGAGGCTTAGAGTAGCCTTTTTCGCTGCCTCTGAGACTTCTGGCGGTGTCGAATGAATAAATTCATCATTACTTGACGACAGTTTCAAATAAAAACAATACAGCGAAAAGGAAAAGCGCGCGGAATAATTTTTACTTGTTCACAAATTAGCGATGCGCACGCATCAGCGCTTTTTTTTAAAGGCAAAGGCACAAAAACAGCCAGTATTATTAAAGTAAATTTATATTTTTTTGTTTTTGTTACAGATAAATGGTTGTAATTTATTGCCAAAATTAATTAAATCCAAGAATTAAATGTTTAACATTTAATTCTTTAATTTTATTTTATCCCAAAGTTAATTATATAAATGTTGACACTTTTCTGACATAAAAACTCTTTGCTTTGCTTTCTTTGCTTTTTTTTTCTTAAGATTTAAAAAAGTACCGTTGGTTTTAGACGGAGCATCATCATAAACCGTACGTGTTACCTTATTAGAAAGAAACTCGTGCGTTTTACTTTACGATTACGCACAAGTACGTAATGACATACATTACGATATTGAAATTGGTGAAATAAGAGGCCCTTTACGAGCAAATGTGTTATAAAAAATATAATAACACCATTGCGGCTTGTTGCAAAACAAGTGCTTAATTAGTGGCCCTAGCATTAAAGATTTTTGGGTAAATGCTTTTGGAGGGGCTTGTGGCTAAGTAATAACAGCCGCACTGGTGGACCGATCAGGTTAAGCTACGCTTGCCGCGGTTGTTCCGTGAATGGGTGACCATTTCTACATACCAAGACCCCTCCGTGCCTCGGAAAGCACCCTAAGCCGTTGATTCTGGTTGTCGTTCATGGATCTTTGACAGTCGTTACGTGTCGTCAGAAGACTTGAAAGTCTGACAACCGGTCTTACCAAGATTTATCGTATTACGCAGTAACTGGGTTGTGGAGGTCAGATAGGCAGTCGCTCCATGTAAAATACTGGTATTCAGCTGCGTCCAGTTAGACTTGAAGCCGACCCCAAAATAGTTGGGAAAAGGCTAGGCAGGTGATGCTGATGACACACTAATTCCGTCTCTCCCTTTAATGAACCAGTTATATTTAATTCGTTAAAGTTCGGTTTTTCCGAAGATGCACGATGCCGACGGAGCCTCTGAGTCTTGTCGTACTATACGTTTTGTTCTGCAACAGTTTCATTTTACGGAAACAAAACAGTGTTTTGTACACAGAATAACGTTTTATTTTGCACGACAAGCCACACTGTTATTGTTCGTTTTGTTACTTAAAATAAAAGGGACATTGTACGTTATGATGGCTTCCAATTACAGTTTAGTCTTGTTATAGTAAAAAGGGACTATTATGAAGTTTTAATGAGAACCTTTTACATTTATGGCAACAATTTCGAAGTTTTCCTGATAAATACAACGCTACAAAGTTCTTTTGGCGCGTGGCCAAAATTGGAACTAAAGCCGCCATTTTGTTTTGTCAGTACTATTTCTGTGATAATTTCACAAATGGTTATATCATAGTGTTATAATAAAATGGTGTATGATGTAGGTATGTTTGTCCACGCATTTCTCCGAATGTTTAATCGGATTGTGACCATTTTTAGGGTTCCGTACCTCAAGGAAAAAACGGAACCCTTAGAGGATCACTTCGTTGTCCGTCTGTCTGTCTGTCTGTCAAGACCCTTTTTCTCGGGAACACGTAGAGGTATCAAGTTGAAATTAATATAAAATACGTAAGTCTATGGTCCCTTGGAGTTTTAAAAAAATCAAGCTTCTAAGTCAACGCAATAAAAAAATACTGCCATTTATGCGACATATTTTGATGCTCGCAAGTAAATCAAAACCTAGGGTACTTCCAGTTGTCCTAGAATCATGAAATTTGGCAATAAGCAAGGTCTCATAGCACAAGTGAAGGAAAATGTCTGAAAATTGATTATTACTAAATTTGTCACATAAAAAAAAATAGTTTTTATTTTTATTTTTCTGGTAAAATGTGGGTGTACTACAGGTACACCTCTGCCCAACCCTTCGGGAAACAAGGCGTGATGATATGTTTACGAATAGTTTTTTGCGAATACAAACTTAAATATGCAGTTGGAGAATTGTCCGTGACGTATATCAATGTATGGGAGAACATGTGTTTCAACTCAGTGTTAAGTTTGTCTTTGGGATAAATTCTTTTTTTTAACTACGGAACCCTTCATTGTGCGTGGTCCGACACGCACTTGGCCGGTTTTTTTTTATTTACTTCAACTTGGAACAGTTCAAGTTTCATCAAAATCGGTTCAATAGTTTTCAACATTAGGACTAATAAGTGAGTGTGGCCTCGCTTATTGATAGTGTGGTGACAAAGAGAAAAAATCTCAAAACCTTGGTCATATTCTAGTACCTACATAACTAATAACTATTTATTGCAAACAAATATTCCACTTTTTACTTATAAAGTAATTAAAAAAAAATTAACTTCAAAAATAAATTAACTCAAAATTATGGAATAAGTAACTTTAACTTCGGAAGTCGGTGGCAAAAACTAAAATACAGATCCCAAGACACCGACGACTTTAAAGTCTGATTATAATTTTAAGTTAATTTCTTTTTGAAGTCGTCAAACATTTCAAAACCAAAATCAGCTAAATCGGCCCAGCCGTTCTTGAGTTATAAAATTACAACGAAAAGTGGCATTGATTTTTATAGATATAGATAAAATAATAATAATAAATAAAGATTTAATAAAGGAAGGAAAATGGAGAAGTAATCAAAAAATCTTTATAAATTACTAGGTACTTATAGTTGTTTTATCTCACGAAAGCGGGCGAGCCATACTTATATGTGTACATTTTACATGCACATTGTGTTTGTGTGCGTAAGCTCGGGAGCGCGCTACCTGCAGGTACGCACACAAGAGCGCGTGTCTATACGCATTACATCTACAAGTATGGCTCACCCGCTTTCGTGAGATAAAACAACTGTATTGTTTTTTAATTACTTTTTTATTTCACAGTAGGAAGTATGTATGGAAGTTCCTCAAACTAAAACCAAGTTTGCCCGTATTCAATACAAAAAACGCTCAGCTCAGCTATACAATAGACTTAACAAAGAGATTTACGTATACGATAAGAAACAAAATGAATTTAAAAAAATTGTAACTAATTGGATAAAACCACTAACCTATGACGAAACGGAGACGCTGCTGGAATAAAATAATATATTACCCTACACATCAGTCTGATGCCTGCACTATCCATAACCTCACGCATACATTCTGATTCATTCACATTTATCACTCACACACCTCACTCACACACCTCACTCACACTCACATTCACATTCACACACTCGTATTCACATTCACACACTCGCATGCCTGCGTACGGGCTGCGTATTTTTTGTGTTTTAGTTTTTTATTTATTTTAGATTTAATTTTAATTTTCTTTATAATTTACTATAGAAAACATGTAAATTAAACTAATTGATTTGGAAGAGCGGAGTCTCCTAATACAGGCCTATTTGCTTAAAAGGAGGCTCCAATCACTAGTTGTTATGATAATACTTGTAAAAATAATAAACCATTTTTCATTTTCATTTTTCATTTTTTCATGTATGGATAGTAAAGGGTTTTTCATTAAGAGCGCTCGAACTTAAAAATAAAATAAAAAAAACTGTTTAAGTGATATTGCCACAATTTTTATTTTATTTTAAAGGATATTCGCTGACATTATGTATGGAATACAATTTCAGCCAAATGGCCGCCGCGACTCCGCTGTAGGTGGTGTATCCTGGTGGACCAATTTTGGATGACATTTTCGCATAAATGGGGCTCAATTTCATAAAGAACGCGACTAATGTTGGTCTTCAGGGCGGCAATTGTCTGTGGTTTGTCTACATGAACCAGAGATTTCACGTAGCCCCACAGAAAGTAGTCGAGTGGTGTTAAGTCACAGGATCTTTGTAGCCAGTTGATGTCGCTACCACGCGAAATACACAAAGACACGAAACGTTGGTCGAATAGAACACTGATTTTGATAATAAATTTGAATAATTTCAACGCGTTGTTGAAGTGTGTAGCGTTCCATGGTAAAATGTCAAGACTAAATAAATAATCCTATAAAATTTGACAGCTGTCACTTTAACAAGATGGCCGCTATACGCTATCACTATCAAAGTTCGAGCGTCCCTATTGAAAAACCCTTTATATCTTAGATAATATACATCTAGATCGAGCCACCGCGTGGCTGGTCATGAGACAGCAATATTATACTTTTTCTAGGTTATGTGGTATGAGAAATGAGGTTTAACGTAACAAATCTTTCATATTTTATACTGAAACCCATGTCAATACATTCGCACAATGCAAAAACTGTCCAAAAATGTTAAATTAATCGAAGCAAGATAAATTTTGTAACAGTGAAAGTACTTTGTTTGGCAACATTTTTAAATTTTGCCATTCAAAAATACGGTACGCCGTAAGGTACAGAAGATACGATGCTTTGTCTCAATTTTCCTAATTATTTCGTATATAAGTGTCTCACTTCCACACTTCACACTGTAATCATGGCAACGTCTAGATGTATAATGTCATTGCTTTATATGGATACCTGTAACCTAATTGCGTAACACATTATCAATCGGAGTTTGAATCATTTTGAAACAAATTGCTGATCCATTGCTTCATTATGTTCGAAAAATTTGTCTGTTCAACGTAAATAACGCAATGAATGTTGTTGAAGTGTCAAAATGAAACCAAGTCAGATTGGTAATGTGTTACGCAATTAGGGTGCAGTTTAATCTAACCTAAATATAGTCAGAACAGCAGACTATCACCCTTAATAAATGGCGGCGACTCGTTGAGGCAGATCGTTCAAACACCGGACCGGAGCCGTGCGACCGGCCCTCCCCGTGTCCGACTTAATTGAACCAAAGTTCAGCTTTAATTACTTTTTGGGAACAATCACTGAATAATTATGTTACCTATAGGTGAAATTCTGTTGGTGTGAGCTTTCTACGTGGTCATGGTAATGGGTTTGCGTTTTGTTTACGTATGTTTTGTTAACGTCAAAACGTGGTCAAGCTAAACGTAGCCACCTAATGTAGCAGAGGCAGGCGTGTAATTAATAATTTTTATTTTATGATTTTGATTTAATTTAACAATTTTAATTGTATTTATATTATTTAGTTAATTATTTTCATATTTATTTATTGTGTTTATTTTTAACATAATTATGTTCTAACTGGATTGAAATAAATGAATTTGATTGATTGACTGAATTTACAGTCTTTCCCTAAATGAAATACTTACATATATAAGACTGGTATGCTAAGAAATATGTATATAGGGTTACTGGTAATTAGTGACCGATACCTAAACACATGATTGTGCTCATGATAACAAACAACTTTTATTATGGGACCAAACCTGAAATCGCGAAAAAAAAATCAGCTGCCCCATACATTCATGTTCGCATAACTCGTCAAAATGTAGGTGTACCCTTTAAGAGGTTGTGCGTTATTTATATTACACCTTGTATAATTATATAGATCGGACTAACTTACCTAGTGACGTCCGATCCTTAATTATGTGAAGTGATCTCGTCCTCATTGTACACATGTAGTTTGTACTTCTCATACCCGCTAATCACATTATTTAAAGATGAAAACCTTCATCATAAAAAAAAAATATTAAAAAATAAAAATATTTTATCTGTGGTCCACCCGTTGGCGCGTGCTGTCCTGGCATCTGTCAATCATTCTTTCAAAGCATAAGAACGGGACTTCACGATGACCAATACGGGCATCGTATAGTCCCGGCATAGTGCATACAGCACAACACAACTTTTAGAGGGGGTTTAGATAAGGCAATCCATTACACATAAGTAGGTTGATTATCTGGGAAGGGCTGGGATACAATGAGGACGAGATCACTTCACATAATTAAGGATCGGACGTCACTAGGTAAGTTAGTCCGATCTATATAATTATGCTTCGTGATCTCGTCCTCATTGTACACATGTAGATGTTCAAAGAACAAAGTTGTGTTGGTAATAAGTTCAGCATATTGTTTAATAATAGAACATTGTAACTTAACAGGTTATTCTAAGTATGTTACTTACTCATTCATTATAAATGTATTTCTATTTATGAACCAGTCTTCCAGTTAGCTTAACTTAATTTAAAATTCTCTAAATGTTATTAGTTCCTGGAATTCTTATTCAGTCCTGAATCAACTAGTCTCATTAATAATCTAATATGGCACACATCAATATTATCTACTTATAATCAGACATTTAACATTGACATTAAAAAGCTCTAGATTGCACAAGGATTACTAATGGTTGATAATTTTGTGTTCCAACCAGCAGCTTTTCTTATGACTACAATGTTGATACCTCCTTCAGAGGTCTTTTAAGTTGAAGTAGAGGCATGTCTGTTTATGTGAATTTGGAAATATCTATTCCACTACTACTTAAGTTTTGTTTCATCCATCTACTAATGGTTGCAGAAGAGGTGGCTTGAAAAGGTTTTCTCATAGTTAAATTAATTATTTACAATCTTATCTTATACTTTTAGTCAAATCTAGATAGGGGGAAAAGGGGCTAGGATACATTCTCTTTAATAAATTATAATATCAAGTTGAGTTGAGATCTGCCAGGTGAAGAAGTTTTAATTTTTTCTGGAATCTTATCGAATGTTATCAATACTAATGAGTGACAAGGTTTGAATTCTATGTGCTGTTACAAGAGCTAAATGGGTACTTACTAATTTTTTGTTACTAATTCTAAACTAAGGGTTTAGTTATTAAATAAATTAGATAACCCAACGATACTGGGGTCCCAAAGTATTTCATACTTAGGGTTATTTTGTCTTAATTTAAACATAAGAAACCCAGCCCGGTTCCCCCTCACCCCCCCACCCCCAAGAAATCTTGACACTACCATATGAGCCATTTTGGGGGCCTAAAAGTAGAAAAATTGTTTACAATTATTATACAGCGCACTCATTAGGGTATTGAGTCAGTCATATGACAATCCTTCAATGAAACTTAGTGGTCAAAAATAATATCACCATGGTGACTGAGCCTAGGAGGGGTCAATATCTTGATTCCTATAAAAGAGAATCCGCTGATTTACAGTAGATTCATATTGTTTTCTTGTTTTGTTAAACAAGGAAGCTATCAATTAAAAGGATCAGACTTCCTCTTCTCAGGAAAGCGTCCCTGATAATAATATGGTGGCAATCGGTGTGAGACCGTGCATCTACAGAGCATGTAAGTACCTGGATCAGGGAGCCATGATATGTCATTCTGACACTTAGTAGTGGAGCTGCTTGCAAACAGGGTCAATACGGGGCTGACACAGTTTAACAACAAATTACTTGTGGGCTATATCACATCACTTCCATTCAATTTTTATGCTAGGTTGTCTAGATTTTACATTTGCCATAGAGTTTTCTTTGGACTAATGTAAGATGCATAAACCCATATATTTTGTCTTTCCTGGCACCATTGCTACAATTAAAGGCTAATTAAGCTATTTCGATAAGTAAAACCAGTACCACACATCTTATGATGATATAGGCGGAGCTATGACATTGTGATATCTATTCTAAGTAATTCCTCACAGCACCTATGTGAGTTTGCTTGCAAATGTTTTGAGCCCTACAAACGGTTGAACACTGTTCAAGGTAATTTATATGGAACTTTATCATTAACAGTCCAGTGCCCATGGCTTTTGATATCATAACATGCCAGTCCCCAGCCAGTTTCAAACGCATCAGAGAATATTTCCAGGACAAAGTCAAATTGTTTAATCCTATTGTGATTTGTTGAAATGTGAAACAACCTTTGCAAATAGATGATTTTGAATTTGATTCTAGTTTTGTTGAACTTGCAAATACCTAAATGATTTTGAATTTTAATTTGAATCTGGTTCTGGCCTTGTTATTCTCATTGTTGTTTTTAAGGCCACCATATTTTACAGTTGGGCATGCAGCAACAAGAATACCTAATAATTACGCAAAATCTATTAATTGCATCTCATTTTTATGGAATAAGGGATAAACTATAAAATCTTTTTCTGAGGAAGTAAAATGGCAAACTGGACTGAATCTAACAAAAATCCTAGATACTGGCAGCACTGTCTGGGTTCTAGGACACTCTTTTCAGTATTAATAATAAATCTTAGATTTTTTAACGCAGTTTGAGTAGTAAACACCTTCTAACATTTTACATATTTGAATAGGCAAGACACAGAATATTGTCAAGATATATGTGACAGAAAGTGACACCAATAACTTCAGTTGACAGCCACCTGGCTCCATGATTTGTAAATACAAATATATACTGGAGATACCTCTAAGATATTTTCCTATGGGTAATAAACAGTATGCATTTATTATATCCATTTTTGTGTGCAAAGACTATACTGTCCTTAAATCTACCAGTTTAAAATGGTATGTGGGAACATACTTATTGTATAATCTCCAAGTGCCGTTTAATTTTTGGGAAAATTATAAAAATTCATTATTGACAGGAGAAAATGTTTCTATGGCACCTAACTGTAAGAGATAATAATCTCTTAAAAATTAAATATTATTATTATTTATTATTAATAATAATAAAATAATAATAACTATTTTATCATCAGGCAACTAGGCCCATAGATAAAATACATAAAATTATCTAATTTATTAGGAAAATTTGTATGGATATACGATTGCTTTATTTCTGAATGAAGTTTTTATTCAGAAGTTTCAAAAGGAAACTCAGTGAAATGTAGTTTATAGTCCTTGATTCACTCATGTATGGTTGGATTAGTAGTAATACTATTCCATACTTCAGAAAAATACTGCAATCTACCATTGTGTATCTGAGCTAGTTTCAGTTCTGTTTCAGTACCGTTTGATGTCATTGAATTTATCTTGAAGCTTATAGCCCGACCAGGTAATCAGATAATCAATATCTGTTTGTTCCATCCATTCTTTCATTTCCTAGCATTAAGGATCTCCGTGTGATGAACTATCATGATAAATGTCACAGTTGTCTAGCTGAGTCAGTTAACGTTTCTATTTGATGCACTCCCTTGTGAGACTATTAAACTGTTAAGGACTTTGCCAGTGGATGTAATGGCAACAGCCATTATAATCCGCTGCAGTTGATTCCTCTTTCATTTACTGCTTCTGCCACTTAGATTACAGGTGTTTCATACTTCTTTTAAATGTTTTGCTTCTTAATTGCTATCTATAATTGCTCACCGGACCACCATGTGGCCAGACTGCCGTGCTGTTCCATAGATAAGGTAGCTAACTGTACCGCCCCCCTCCTCTCTGAGTAGATTCTCAATACTTGAAGGTAAGACATTACAATGACATGACATTACATGGTTGTGGTATAGATACCATTACAATCACAGCCTCCTTCTAGTTGTATTGTAGTAGAATTTAAGTACTAACATAGCATAATTAAGTGAGATTGTATACAACATCTAGAATTGTAAGTATTTTGGAATTTTTGAAAAACAACTGGAAGTTATCTGGTAAATAAAAGAGTTAAAATTGGCGGCATTGAGTCCGGCTGCGACGGATTCGGTCAAGTGACACATAGCTCCTTGAACGTGTTCGACTGTAGTGTCTTCCACGGAAGCGAGCTTCATACTCATCTACAAAGAACAATTGAAGTTCAGTTCCAGACTGCATAAATCTAAATCCACGGCTAACCTCTCGTGATAGCTCTAGGGACACAGCAGGGACATGTTTTTAACACTGAACGTATCGTACCAATGGCTAACCTCTCGTGAAAGCTCTTGTGGTGTCGTTCTTCTGCAAGTATACAGCATATTCTCACGGTTAACCTCTCGTGAAAACTCTTAGAGACTCCTAGGGGTCTAATAGCAGAGACGTGTTTTTAACACTGAACGTATAGACCATCGACTAACCTCTCGTGAAAGCTCGTATAGTATCGTTCTTTTGTAAGTATACGGCACAGATATTTTTCTCATGGTTAATCTCTCGTGAAAACTTTTAAGAGACTGCTAGGGATCCAACAGAAGCGTGTTTTTAACACTGAACGTATATACCATCGGCTAACCTCTCGTGAAAGCTCATGTGATGTCGTTCTTTATTAAGTATACGGAACAGTTTAATGTTCTCATAGTTAACTTTTCGTAAAAACTCTTACGAGACTGTTAAGCATCCAGGAGGGACGTGTTTTTAACACTGAAAGTATAGGCCATCGGCTCGTGTGATGTCGTTCTTTCGTAAGTATATGGCACAGTTAATTCTCATGGTTAACCTCTCGTGAAACCTTTAGAGACTGATATGCATATTGCGGCACCCAAGGTAAATAAATTTTAGGAAAATGATTTAAAATAAAGACAAATTGTTAGGTTTATCAAGAAACTTACTCGAGTTTCAAGACGACTCCGTTTTCGCTTTTCCACTCGATTTTCCAGATCTCGCAGACGCTCGTTCAGCTCCTCCATTTCCTTGTCTCGGATTCTTCGATATTTTTCCATTTCGTTAAAAATTTTCTTAACTTTTTAACGAAAAACGTGATCAGCGCGCGGCACAAAAAAGTACAATGATTGACAGATGCCAGGACAGCACGCGCCAACGGGTGGACCACAGATAAAATATTTTTATTTTTTAATATTTTTTTTTTATGATGAAGGTTTTCATCTTTAAATAATGTGATTAGCGGGTATGAGAAGTACAAACTACATGTGTACAATGAGGACGAGATCACGAAGCATAATTACACTTTTTAAAATTATCTTTGCTGGTATGGTTGGCTATCATATGGTCTACCCATGTGCCGAATTTCATCCAAATCAGTTCAGCCGTTTTAGCGTGGAAGCGAAACAAACAAACAAACTCACTTTCGCATCCATAATATTAGTTAGGATAAAACTTTTATTTCAGACAGTCTATACCAGTATTATCAGCTGTAGGTATTTCCTAATCGTTTGTTCCAGAAGATTTAAAATTTTAGCGACTTTAAACTTAACATAGATACTTTTTACTACTATTAAAAAACAAAAAAAAAAGAACACCAACAACTTTTTAAATTCAAACAATCCTCTCACCCTCACAGATTACTAAACTCCGCACAAAAAGACCAGTACTCATATTGAGAATCACCCAAAATCCTCGGTATTATTACATTGAACTTTGAATTCTGATTGAAAAAGCCGTCAAACATCTCTGGCTCGATCTTAGGGTGGAGCAAATTTTATGAGAGCATTGGGCAAGAGCCCGCATTTCAATGTAAATCGTATTCCACCTCGGGCGCAGACGGGATTGAAACAACTGCTGCTAGGTTGCGACAGATTACATTTTTTTTTGTTCGAAAAAATTCGTCTCTCTGGAAACGGAGGTCGGAGTTCTTTTTTTGAACAGATGATGTTTTTAATATGATCGATTGACAGGTTGGGCTATCTAAAGAAGAAAATATGTCATCTTTTGTGAATACAGTAGGTAAAAAAATACAGTAGGTATTAGAATAATTTATATCTGAAATTAATGTCAATATTGTCTGGAATAAAAATATAAATGGTTGAATTTTTTTCTCGAACGAAAAGTTTTGAGGGTTTAATAATTATTAGCCTTAAAAAATAGTACTTTTACATACTTACTAACTTTTTTTACGTAGACTTATACTTTTAGTAAGTACTAGTTTTATACGAAAAAACTTTTGAAACGGTAATAACCCAATGGTAGAAATGGTAGTAATGCGGATTCGCGAACGAGTAGGTATCTAGTCTAGTATCGCTCGTACCACCTACCAATTTATTTTTAAAAAAATGTTGCCATTAACAAACACGTAGTCAAACAAAAAAAACTATTACCTACCTTATAGGTAATAAATAAATATCCAATCCAAATAAAAAGAGAAAAAAATCTTCGAAAAATCTTCAAAAAACAAACAATAGTTTTCTTTTCAATGGTGGACTGAAAGGCCCAGCAATAAGGCTGTATTTCAGCGGCGCCATTCCGCAAGACGAGTGGGCAAGCGTCCTCGCGGTAAAATTGGATGTGTCCATCGCTTTATTTATGGGTTTGCGATTCTGTTCTATTGAATTGCGTATTGTATGGACGATTGTACACGGATGTGCATTTGGGGTAAAGTTTACTGGATAAGACAAGAGATGATAACAAAACTTTTTTTTGACCCTCATTTAGGTTATTAAAAAATATTGGACTACGTAGGTTTTCTTTTTTACTAACGTACGTACCTAATCAAAAAGATTACGGCGATACATTGAGTTAAAATGTAGCATATCGTCACTCCTTTTTACATTTTATACGTAGTTTGTTACAGTTGTGACGCGTTTTATCTAAGTTTATTAATATAATAAAGCAAAATATATGTACCAATATACAATATACATGTACATATGTATGTACTAATATGTTTTTATTATCTGACTGCAGGACTAAATAGAATTTCATTTCTTTTACCTAGACATCATCCCTATTTAATATATAACATATTTATTTATTTCAAAAAGCCAAATACAATTCGTCCGTCTCAACATTAGGTACAGATAATTAAAATTAGACGAAAAAAAGAAAAAAAAACTCCTCTAAATAATTACAATGCTGTTACGCATTATTTGAGACAGAGTGAACGTCTGTGTCTGTGCTAGTATACTGTGTTACAGACACAGGCGCCTTCCTCTTACAGCGGGGCGAGCACGGGCGTACTCAAGACGTTTGTGACAAGACATGATAAATTATGTCATGTCTTAGAATTTGTCTTAAATGCTAGCACGGGTCAACCATGTGACATAATCTAGAGGCGCGACATGCCTTTCTTGTTGCTAAATTCATAGTGTGACATAGTAAATCTGAATATGCGGCCAAATTAAATCTTTTTTTTTCTTTTCTTTTGCATAGAACTCGAAAACGGTGTGTCCTATCGCAAAAATAATGAAAATTTGGCCCCCCTTTATGGAACCCATAAACCCATTATTCTGAACATGTAGGTACCAAAAAAAAAAAAAAAGTAGTATTTAAGTACCTATGTATTTACTTAAATTATTTTTTTTTTGTTGCTTTCGACGCGCATTATTTACATGTCTAAATATGTATTTTTAAAAATTAAAAAAAAAACCGTTTGGATATATAAAAAATAGTCATTTATTTATTTACTTATTGCAATTTTTTTTTGTTAATGCGCGCAATTCTTCACACAAATAAACCACCACCACACAATGAAAAAATAATTTAATGCCATTTGGTGCAGAGTAATTAGCAGGAAAACATTATTTTTTTCAATTTTCAAATCTTATCACCACCTCCGAACGAACGTGATAAAATTTTTCTTAGTCACCGTCAAAATGTGACATTTGTGATATAATTGGTGCGCCCATATTAGCAAATAAGACATAATAATGAGTCCCAACTAAACGTCAAGAAGTTATGTCACATTCAAGAAATGATCTCACGCCGCCGTGCTAGCATATAAGACAAAACAGTTTTATCGCCCAAACTATGATAAAATGTGTGACTCAAGCCATGTCACAGTAGGCCGTGCTCGCCGGGCTGTTCATTGACAAATGGGTGTGGGTGTATGTATGGGTGTGTGCATGTGGTGTGGGTGCATGTGTGTGTGTTTAGTTGTGTGTTTCGTATGCGTTAATAGTTATTTATGCAACTGACGTATAATATGGGGTACGCCTCGTGTGATAATAGTATCACATGAGTGTTTTAATACCTAATTATGTACAGTTGCATACAAGACTTTATCTACATCCATGTTATCAATCCTCTATAAAAGGTTCTGAAACAGTTTTTTGCAATACTAATACTCGTATCGAACATGGCGGCCGGCGTCATAGTATACGACGTGAATTCGACTAAGTTCTTTTTTTAAATTACGGCGCTGTTGTGTTGAAACGCGCGTGCATTACAATGTTCTTTTTTTGAAAACGAGTTGCATTATGAAATTCAGTGCAACATTAAAACACCCGTTTGGATGCTATTATGGTTACCATGGTTACTATGACACTGGCTGTTTTAATGTTGGCAATAAGCTAACTGTTTCAGAAACTTTTATAGAGGATTTATAGCATGGGTGTAGATAAAGAATATAAATAGATGATAAAGAAGAAATTGTTTTTAAAATATTGTCACGTGGGTCTACATGTAAACATAAGGAATGGAAGTAAGCATAAACTACATGGTGTATTCTTACATCGCCATTTTGTTTTGTATGAGGTTTGTCGAGGTTCTGTGTTTAATAGGCATTGAAATTAAGTGTTTTTGAATAGTTTAATCGGTCGGAGACATAATAAAAGTTTTATTGTTATGACGTTTATAGACGTCTACCGTATCTAACCACAAACCAGTTATTGGGTGACACTACACCCCTTGGTAAGACTGGTTGTTAGCCTTTTCGGGCTTCTGTTACCCGTAACAACTGTCAAAGATCTACGAATGACAGCCGGGACCTCCGGGACCAACGGCTTGACGTGCTTTCCGAGACACGGAGGGGTCTCGGTATGTAAAGATGGTCACCCATCCAAGAAACGACCGCGTCAAGCATAGTTTATTCCTTCCATTGACCTGTGCCACTAAGTAGCACGTCCAGTCGTGATATATCCATGTTAAAAGAAAGCGAATCCACAGAATAGATTGTGATGATAGTAGGCCTCGACAATGGATGTAGGATCTTGTCTGAAGCTAATTAAACTACATCTATCATGTTTTAATCTCTACGCTCATCTTATATTAAGCTAGCGTTATGTATCGAGTCTCGAAATATAAGGGAAAAGGGATGGATTGGCGTCTAAATAATGAAGAATGGGTCAGGTATAGGTGGTGAGTTGTGATGATCAGATAGGTAGTCGTTCCATGGAAAATGCTGGGATTCAGCTGCATCCAGTAAGACTGGGAAGCCAACCGACCGCTACATAGTTGGGAAAAAGCTAGGCAGATGACGACGATGGTCAGGTGTAGGTAATTTTATTTTATTTTATTTACTTTATTTTATTTTATTTATATTTTATTTTAATTACAGACCTGTAAGACATAATTCAGCATTGTCTCTGTGATCTCAACGTTTCTTCGATTCTCTCTGGGATTGTAATCATCCGTAAAATGATAAATGATATATTTCTTTATGTAGGCTTGTACGAACACTTTTACACGTCAATCATACCTATATCATATAAGAAAGTCGTGTTAGTTACATTATTTATAACTCAAGAACGGCTGAACCGATTTGGCTGAAAATTGGTGGGGAGGTAGCTTAGTACCAGGAGTCGGACCTAGGATACTTCTATCTACTCTGAGAAGAAAGGCCGAAACAAACTCAGAGGTCACAGTCTCTTTTAAAGTCCAGACATAATCCATGTAAAGACCATATAGATTGGTGACCATGGAAATGGTCTTTTTATTATAGAGGTAGTGGTCACCGCTTACCATAAAGGGTTGACTCCTTTATTTTAAAATTAATTGTTTTAAGGCTTGGCTTAGGCTTGTCCGCCGTAAAAAGCGCGGTCACTGTCGGACTGCATTGAAAAGAAAGAGAAGCGCGATGACACAACGCTTGCAAAATATGAAGTAATTCAAATTTACAAAAATCTATTGATTGGACTAAAAAATTAATCACATGAAATCATTCCTTAATATTTTGTAAAGAACTGTATAAATTTATGAACATTTTGAATGAAAACTGTAGGAGTAATATGGTAAAAACTCGAAAAAATAGACAGAAATAGACCTGGATTTCGTTTTTTTTTCTTAGTTCTACAAACTAAAATACATTTCAGGACAAATTAAATCACTTATTGTAGATTACTGTGTATTTTTTTCTATTAAAAATATGCTACAGTTACTGTAAAAGATGGACACAAAGTTACTTCGCCGTCGCCTTCGTTCTTCGTTAGTTTCGCCGTATTTTGGGAGGACAAGCCTTAAAGTTATTTAAGAAAATAGACGAAAATTGACCTGTCCCCCCCTTAACTCCGAAACTACTAAGCCTAAAGTTGTGAAAAAAAATACAGAAAATAGTTTTTTACCTGTAGATTTCAGGAAAACCTATAACAAGTCTGTGGTCTTAAAATAACATGGTAAATCTCTGAATATTGTGAGTACAAACTTACATCTACAGTTGGAATGTATGGGAAAACATATTTTTCAACTACAATGTTAAGTTTGTTCTTGGGATAAATTCATCCCAACTACGGAACCTTTCATTATGCGTGGTCCAACACTGGTTTTCTTTTCTTTCTTTTCTTAAAACTATTTACGATTGATTGATTTGATTGATCGAAAGTAAATAGAAGAAGTACATACTTCCACATACACACTTCTTCTTAAATAGATTACTTTCCGATCTAAATCGACCATAAACAACACAAATCTCCCCAAATCTTACAGTAAATAGACATTAAACAAAGACACAATTGCGAACGAACATAAAAGTGTAAATACTCCGTCCCAATCGGCAATACATAAGGATAAGCTGCAGTAAACAATAGATAAAGTATTCGTTTATATAATTACGTAGGTATATAAGGACCACGTGGGATCCCGGTTACTGCGCCATAAACAGGATTGGAGAACTCCGCGCTTACTTTATACACATTTTTAGGGATCCGCGGGGAAAAGGACCATAGATTGGCAAGATCTTAATAATAATTGTACATAATTACGTTTTTTATTTATTTAGAGGAGCTCGTGGCTAAGTAATAACAGCCGTACAGGTCGAACCATCAGGTTAAGCTACGCTTGCCGGGGTTGGTCCGTGATGGGTGACCGTCTTTACATACCGAGACTCCTCCGTGCCTCGGAAAGCACGTTAAGCCGTTGGTCCCGGCTGTCATTCGTGGAATTTTGGCAGCCGTTACGGGTCGTCGTTAGAAGCCCGAAAGCCTGACAACCAGTCTTACCAAGGGGTATAGTGTCACCCAATAACTGGTTTAGTGGTGGTGGTGGTGGTTGGTATCGGTGCCGCTGGGGTTGCGGGTTGTTTAAAGAAGATACCGCGGCCCTGGCATAGGCAACTGAAGGAACACGGGTGGGTTTTAGTCAGTAAAAGTCTGACACGCCCTTCCGCTCCACCCAGAGCGGGAGAAGTTATTTGATGATTTCCCACCCTCAAAAAAAAAAAAGGGGTATCGGTGGAACTTTGGCAGCCGTTACGGGTCGTCAGAAGCCCGAAAGTCTGACAACCAGTCTTACCAAGGGGTATCGTATTACACAGTTACTGGGTTGTGGAGGTCAGATAGGCAGTCGCTCCATGTAAAACATGTGAAATACTGGTATTCAGCTGCATACGGTTAGACTGGAAGCCGACCCAACATAGTTGGGAAAAGGCTAGGCAGATGATGAATTACGTTTTTAGGGTTCCGTACCAAAATGGTAAAAAAGGAACCCTTATGGTGTGACTCAGTCTGTCTGTCTGTCTGTCCGTCTGTCTGTCTGTCAGTCTGTCTGTCTGTCTGTCACAGCTGGATATCTCAAGAACTACTAATGCTAACTTGAAATTTGGAATAGTTTTAGATGACGTTTACTCAACTATTTTTCAAATAAGAAAGAAGTAAAAATATTTATATTTTTTTGTAAAAGGGACTGAAAGGGGGTCTTAAAAATTCAAAGTGGAGCTACTAGGGCATGTGGGGTATCATATGAAAGAACGCTATTTGCACATTCTCAAACAATTTTTTAATTTTTTTTTACTTTTGATGAAAAATGTAAAAAAAATACCGTTCCCCCCTTATCTCCGAAGTTTGCAAATATAAAAATCTGAAATTATTCTATGTGATAGAAGTTTATTTAAAGATTACAGGAAAAATAAAACGATGTCTCTAAATAGCACACTTTTTAAGAAATCGGAACGGAACCCTCGGTGCGCGAGTCCGTCTCGCTCTTGACCGGTTTTTTTATTTATTTTTTTCTAAATTATAATTTACTGTTCTTTTTAGGGTAACCTATAAGGGTTCCGTTTTTTCCTTTTGAGGTACAAAAGGAAAAAACGGAACCCTTATAGGTTCACTCGTGTGTCTGTCTGTCTGTCTGTCCGTCTGTCACAGCCAATTTGCTCCGAATCTAATGGACCGGTTAAGTTGAAATTTGATACACATATAGATTTCTTTGACCTTAACACGGATAGGTAAAGTAAATAAATGAATTTTGAATAGGGAGGTCACTTTTGGGGGGCAAATAAGAAAATTAAAAAAAAAGTTTTGCAAACTATACCGTGTGACATATCAAATGAAAGGGCTTACTATGAGGGTCTTAAATATATATTTTTTATTATTTTAAAATAAATAGTTTTTAAGTTATTGAAGAAAATAGATGAAAATTTACCATCCCCCCCCCTTATCTCTGAAACTACAGAGCCTAAAATTTTGAAAAAAAATACAGGAAATAGTTCTTTATCTATAGATTACAGGAAAACCTATAAGAAGTCTGTGGTCTCAAAATAACATGGGAAATCTCTTAATATTGTGAGTACAAACTTACATTTACAGTTGGAATGTATGGGACATGTATTTCAACTACAATATTAAGTTTGTTCTTGGGATAAATTCATCCCAACTACGGAACCCTTCATAGTGCGTGGTCCGACATGCACTTGTCCGGTTTTTTTATTCTCCTGGTGGTGTCTATAGATTAGAATATACAGGATGTAAGTGTTAACAGTGGCAACCTTTTAAGCGGTCATTGTACTCATCATTATGAACAACTTTTACTATGGGACCAAACCTGAAATCGCAAAAAAAAATATCAACTGCTCCCTACATTTTGACGAGTTTGACAAAGATAAATGTACGGAACAGCTGATTTCATTTCGCGATTTCAGGTTTGGTCCCACAGTAAAAGTTCTGCAAAAGTCACTTTTATGTGGTTTATTTTATGGCTTTTAGATGGAATAGATAAATTTTAGCATGCAGTACCTTACTTAGTGATTCCGCGCACCGCCCAAGTTTAGTATGCAATTCAATATAATTTACTATATTAACAAATGAAACTTGAACGATGACATCTGGCAATCAAAACATTCCTTTCTTCAAATCTAATATCGACAATAGACACGGAACCCTTGTCATCTTCTCCACACTCAGCTTGACCACATCTTTATCCAGCCGTCGTTTTTACTGGCGGTTTTATTTAAATCCATAATTTAAATGCAGATGAGCTCTGAACGGAGATGGTTCGTCCGAACTCCAAGAATAAGGATAATTTCTGCATATAATTTAATCGCTTTAGACATTTTAATGGGAACGATAGCACTATTTAGGCGGGTATTTTGCTTTTGTTTTAGTATGATTTGTACCCGTTTTGGAACAAATATTAGTCGTTTAGTCCTCATATTAAATAAATAAATAAAATTCTTTATTGCCATAAAAAAAAGGTGCACAAGTAAATTAAAGCCCTGACTCCTGCGCTAGGTAGCAACACCTGTGTTACAGGAGCCAGTGTCTTCTCACAATCAGTAGGTAGGTTATGGATTTTATGCCTTATTAATCTTATTAAACATTGTTTAAATTTATATTAAAATAGAAAATTAATATAACAATTTTTACGTTAGTGTGAGTGTAAAGTGTGAAGAGCGTGTGTGTGGTGTGTTCATGTGTGGTGTTGGTGTGTGGTGGTGTGGTGTATGGATGAACGTTAGTGAGAAGGTGTGCTCAGGGGTGATATGCATTGATATATTAGAGGAAGATATGATACGCCCCAACATCGCTATCACCAAACCTGGACTCCGCACGACGATGTTTTTTTACACAGATGTGTCAAAGCAAACGTCATAATTATATTATTATAATTTTCAACAAATTAACATTTCTGGCCGTACTTACGAGTGCTTATATACTTCACGATCAACAGTTTGGTTTCACCAAAGGACGTTGTACGACCGACGCCGGTGTAACCTTATTAAAACACATTTTTAACGCGTGGGAAGAGGCCCAAGACGCCATAGGCATTTTTTGTGACCTCTCCAAGGCATTTGATTGCGTCGATCATGAAACCTTACTCTTGAAACTTGAGCATTACGGACTTGGAAAACTTGCCCTCAGTTTAGTAAAATCTTATTTAAATGATAGACTACAGCAAGTTCAAATAAATGGTGTCAATTCACTGTGTTTAAAAGTTAAAATGGGTGTTCCACAAGGCTCGATATTGGGTCCTTTCCTCTTTTTAGTGTATATTAATGATTTACTCCATTTATTAAAAAATCAACCACAAATGGTGCTATTTGCTGATGATACTTCATTAATTTTTAAGGTAGATAGACGTGCTACAAATTTTGACGACGTCAATAACGCCCTACTGCAGATCCAAAATTGGTTCACTGCTAATAATTTAGTATTAAATGGGAAAAAAACTAAGTGCATCAGATTTTCTTTACCAAATGTCAAAAGTAGTGATTGTGAGATAGTATTGAATCAAGAGAAACTAGAATTCGTCGATAAAACCGTTTTCCTGGGGATTACGCTCGACTCAAGGCTACAATGGGGTCCTCATTTAATATCACTTGCAGGACGGCTAAGTTCAGCAGCTTATGCTGTCAGAAAAATCCGTCAATTTACTGATGTAGATACCGCGAGGCTAGTCTATTTTAGTTACTTTCACAGTATCATGTCTTACGGTATTTTACTTTGGGGACGGGCTGCAGATATCGAGTCCATTTTTATTCTGCAAAAACGAGCCATCAGAGCCATATATAATCTTCGCAGGCGCGATTCTCTAAGGGAACTGTTTAAGGATATTAACATCATGACGGTACCTTGTCAATATATCTACGAAAACATCATGTACGTAAGAAAAAATTTACATCTTTTTAATAAAAGAGGTGAAAGGCATAATTATAATACTAGAAATAAGGACCTATTAGCTCAACCAGGTTTCAGGCTGGCTAAAGTAGACTCATCGTTCATGGGGTACTGTTTAAAATGTTACAATAAAATACCTCCACACATACTTCAACTAAATGAGACGAAATTTAAAACTTGTATAAAACGCACACTATGCAGGCAGGCATATTATAAGTTGGGGGATTACATAAATGATAAAAATGCTTGGCTCCATGCTGGTCCTGCTCCACAACCTCAACTAATTAATTAACATTTGAAGATACTGTTAAGCAACTGCTGAAGATTGTAAGAATAGCTTTGCATTGTGTAGACTCAATCACCTTTGTATTGTATAATTGCTTAGTACATGTGTGAGTACTATGTACCTACTCTAAAGCTACCATTTACTGGGTACGTCTTTATTTGACTTGGATGTGCCCTGGCGGCTGAGAGTGTGTCATGCTCACTCTAATGCCTCGCTGATGGTGGCGCGTGTGTTGGATCATTTAACGAATCCATACATCAGGTTTGTGAACGGGCGCTGTTGGTGGAGGCTGGTCATACCTTAGCTGCCACGGCTTATTTTAATTTTAATTTTGAATTGTTTTTTTTTATTTTTTTATTACGGACGCTTTTAACGTTCATCGTTCTCACATGTATAATTTCAACATGAATGATGTAACCAATATTTTGTAACTATATTTTGATTTAAAAGAGTGTCCGTGGAGTTTCTTGCCCGTTCTTCTCCATAGATCTACGTTTTGGAATGGGCAACTAGCTTCAACTTTCTGACTTACCTACTGACCGACTCTTTGACAATTCAAAAGTGCCTGTAATTGGTTTAATTGAAATAAATGCTTTGAGTTTGAGCTTTTCACTCGTAAGTACGGCCAATCCCGTGGGACTTGTTTTTGGTTTTTAACTATTGGTGCACATTTAGAAAACACACAAAGGCATACCTAGCTGATGACAATTTAGACGATTACGGTAATTTTACCCAACGTGCTACAAAAACGCTAGCTGGATTGTGTCTAAAGTCAATTTTGTGCGTTAACCCACTCATGCGGTCCACGTCGAGGAGCGCGAATCTAATCTTCCCAAATTATACATCAATCTTGAAATGTGATCTTGTCGAAATTAATACCTAACCCAAAATTGATTCTGTTTGACTGTACTCTTGAGTCAGTAGCCATGCCTTAGTTTTAGTTTTAGCATCCCTTATTGTAAGAGGATTAATACAGGGCACTATTTGTAGGCTGATAGATAACATACTAAAAAACATTCGCGCTCTTAAAGGTTTAGATGAGCCCACAGATCAATGGGATACTTTAATTATATTCCTTATTGTTACAAAAATGGACTCAACTACCGAGAAAGAGTGGGAAAACCATAAAAGTGCACTTTCTAAATTACCAAGTCACGCTAATAAAAAATTAACGCTGAATGATATGATTACATTTCTTACCGACAGGGCGGACATGTTAGAATCTATTAAAGGTACGCATGATTCTGGTAAGCAAACGTCCGACGGTTCCGTAAAGAAATCATCATCATCCGATAGGTCGAAGCATGCTAGCTCACATAGCTACATTGCAACACGTAATAATAATTCGTCTAAAACATCCCAAGAAACACACAAACACACACATAATTTGGTACACAAACACACACATAAGGGCACACACAAACACACACATAAGGTACACAAACACACACATAAGGGCACTATTTGTTTTATTATAAATGTGACTTGACAAATACATGCGTTGTCTTCTAGCAGCTGCGGTGTCAAAATTAACAGATAGGCAAACGTTCCTTATAGTACGCTTACTTAAAACTTGTTTATTTAATGGTGTGACAAGATGCTGTTTGGTAACTATATGTAAAACATACATTTGCCGTACTGTGAGAACTTGACACTTGTCATATAAAGTTGAGGTGGCGAATCCAAAAGGCCTAAACGTCATTACTTTAAGCACAGATCTTTGGGCCCTTTCAAGTCGAATCATATTGGTACGAGTAAGAAAAAAAAACAAAAAAAAAATCTTCCCGAATGCACAAACTCGTCTTTTATATTCTACAGGGTGTAAGGGACAGCCCTCCGCAAACTGATAGGGTGAATTCAGTATGTCATACTAAGATGACCGGTACATGAAATTTTTTCAGGAACGTTAAGGGAATCCAATAAACCTGATTTGTTTGTGTTTTTGTGCACAACTCGGAGCGTCTATTATTAATAATAATAATATAATAATAATAATATATTTATTTGACACAACATATGTTACATTTGAACAGATATACAGGACACAATCAAATTTTCTTAATTTTATACTGAAGGCATCTGTGTCTGAACTAGATAAAAATATCTGTATCTCGGACATCAGCGCTCTTCCTTATGATGACCATTACATTACTAACTTAATTAGACATAATATTAATAGGAGGTATATCATAGCACAGAAAAAAGTTTAAAACAAAATAAACAAAAATGGTGTGTGGAGTGTTAACCTCTCGGTGTGTAGTGTGTGAAAGTGAGTGAAAGAGTGTGAGAGGGTGAGTATAAAAGACATTTACTATCTAACTATCTTTAATAAGTTTTCTGTTTCTTCATACGTATGTTTACTTATAAAATTAAAGATTTTACTTTTACATATCTTTTTATTTAGCGGGTATATTTCCAAAGCGTCATTTATTTTATTATATAGGTACGGCCCCAAGAAGCAAAAATATTTGTTTACGTAAGCATGCCTGAAAAAAGGTCGGTCATTATTACTAATAACATTATTTCGTCTTCTAGCTAGATCACCCTTTGAGAATTGTAGTAAAGAGTGTTGCTTCATAACCACAAGAAATATAAACAACTGGCGAATTGTCAGAACCTCACACGACTGGTAAACAAGATGGGTTGGGTACAAATATGGGCGAAAAGTACTAACTTTTAGTACAGCCCTCTGGGCTATTTCTAAGGGCTTTAATATAGTTTTATGTGCACCTCCCCAAACGGTGATACAATATTGAAGAATGGACTGTACTAGTGCTAAGTATATTTGCTTCACTAATTTTGGGGGCGCAACATGTCTAAGGATCTTGAAAACATAGATCAATTTTCTTGTCCTAGATGTAAGAAGGTGAATATGGTGTCTGAATGAGAGGTTACAGTCAAGAATAATTCCAAGATATTTAATTGACGCTGTCTTTGTTACTGTTGGACAAGAGCAAACCAAGCTATTACAACAACTATGTGCTGTAATCGAGGGGGTATAAGGAAGTTGTATATTTAGAGTGAGCATCGAGAATGTCATGTACTGGGTTTTCTCCGGATTAAGAGTCAGGGAGTTATTCTGCAGCCAATGAGTCACAACATTGAATCCATCCTGCGCCTCCCTATATACTTTGTCCCAGGTATCGGCAGAGAACAACAAAACTGTGTCGTCTGCATATGATATAATTTTACCTCCTGAAAGGTCTAGTTTACAGAGATCATTCAAGTATACAAGGAAGAGTGTTGGTCCCAGAATGCTATTTTTTTTTTTTTTTATTATTTTTATTCATTAACACATACATTTGTTTTAACAGGTAATACCCAAGTTAACAAAAGTAGTCATAAAATTAGTACGTAGTAACAAAAAATAATAACGGGTCTGGATAGAAGCACAAGTTACGCAGTGGACAACATACTAAGTGTCACCCTCTGGAATTCCGCCAAAGAGCAAGAAAATATGTCCAAACGCCGAGAGACACTATTGAGAGTTCTTACTGCACGAATCACCGGTGCAAACTTTAATAAGTTTGTACGGGTAGCTGGAACTTTAAAAAGTTCCTCCCTCGGACCCAACCGTAACCTCCTGTCTGGAACGAGCAATCCCAACGATTCCAATATTTGTGGATTATTCAGTATCCCACGAAAAACCATAAAAACATATTTTACCAAAGCAAGGTTGCGCCTTACCTCCAACTTATAGTATCCAACCATCCCTATAACAAAGAGAGTTGGATACATAAGCGGGTAGAAAGGGTAGACACCATACTGCCTGAAGTATAAGTATCGGGTAAATTTGTTTTGCATCTTTTCCAACATTTGAGAATACTTCACTTCATAAGGATTCCAGATGATAGCACTAGTTTCCAAGTTGCTTCGCACCAATGCATTGTAAAGTGCTTTCACTGCTGCCATATTAGTGAAGTCACGGGTTTCACGCATGACAAAACCAAGATTTTTAAACGCTTTTTTGCACACCTGCACCACATGAACACGAAATGTAAGATCCCCAGAGAAAGTAACCCCTAGATCTCTCACAACCCCCACTCGCGGTATGACGTGATCGCCCATACAATAATCATGGCGTCGGGGTGCCGCGGCCCGCGTGAAGGACATTACGCTACACTTCGTCACATTGAAGAGTAGTTTGTTCTCTTCACTCCACGCAACCACCCGATCAATGTCTCGCTGGAGCATACCGCAGTGCGACTCGTCTGTGATCCGCAAGAAAAGCTTGAGATCGTCAGCAAATAACAAACAGCAAGCGTCTTTAATGACTTCAGGAAGATCATTAATCATAATTATAAATTCTAGTGGTCCTAAATTTGTCCCCTGACTTACCCCCGTAAGGGTGAAATACGGGTCCGAAGTGTAACCTGCATATTCTACCATTTGTTTGCGGTTGCCTAAGTAGCTAGCAAAGAACTCCAGGAGAGCTGGAGTAAAACCAACCCTCGCAAATTTACTCAAAAGTATATCATTATCTACACTGTCAAATGCCTTCCTGAAGTCAAAGTAAGCGACGTCCAGTTGGGCACCAGTCTCCGAGTCCAGCACCGTGGTGGCCTGATTTAAAAAACACATTAAATTAGAATTCGTGCTACGGCCTACACGGAAACCATGCTGTGCGTCATTGAGCTGTGAGGCTACTTGCGAGTGGATAGTTGAACATAAAGCGGACTCGAAGACTTTAGCAAATGCTGACAATACTGCTACTGGTCTATATCCGCTAACATCTGAGCTTGGAGCCCCTTTCGGTACCGGAGTAACCCTAGTCAATTTCCAGCCGTCTGGATACGAGCATTCTCGTAAAAAGCAATTAAATAAATGCATGAGCGGCCGGGCCAACACCATCCTACAATCCCTGACGACGAAAGGTGGCACCCCGTCTGGCCCAACCGAACGCTTGGGCTTTAGGCGCGCGAGCGCAGCACCAACCTCAGCGAGAGAGAGCTGCCCCACGTGAACGCGGGCGCCCCGCTCGGGCGCCACCTGCCCAGCGGCAGCCGCATCCAACCGCGGTGCCACCGTCCCATAAACCGAATGAAAGTAGTCAGCGAACGCCCGAGCACACTCATGCTCTGGCAACGGCTCACCATTTCTAGTTATCTTAGGTCTACTACGTTTCGAGCGCTTGCCTCCAATAAAACTCCAAAAAGACCTAGGTTCCTTCACAAATTGTTGCTCCGTACGCTTCTGAAAGTCGCGGTATGCGGTACTAATTTTGTCTTTGACAATAGAACGGCAGTGAGAAAAATTAACATAATCGCTGACTGAACCAGTCTTTTTATAAGATTTGTGCCACAAAGCCTGCGGTATAGAGTAACCTGGGCTAGAAGTCGCCCGTTCACGACTTATACTTACTCGTAGCGGTGGATGCTGCAGGTCTATGCATGACAAACACTCCTCACGTTCCTCATTTACGACAACATCATCTACGGGCAAAGTAGTTAAGACTACATCGAGCGTGCGGTTGTTGCAATTAAGAATATTGTTACATTGGCGAAACCCACAGAAGGTGACAAAGTATTCATAATAACATTGTATGTCTTGGTTTGTTGAATACATATTTAAATCCGCCACTAAAACAACTTTGTCATAGCTAACACATAACTGTTCCAACAAATGGAACATAAACATATATTCCCTTTCAATAGTCTTAGGTGGAATATACGCAACACAACAAAGAAACAAAAAAACATTTTGACGGTATACCGTCGCACATACGATTTCGAACGGGTGGTGGTTCAAGTTAGCGTTATCGGGTAACGGTACTCTACGTAAGTCCAGAGCGCCGCGCGGAGTGGCGATCAGCATGACCCCCCCGTGCTTGCGGCCATCCGTGCGGTCACATCTAATTATCGTGTATCCGCAAGGAGCCAGTTCACCATCATGTATCGAGTCATTAATTCCAGTCTCAGTTATAGCTACCAAATCAAACAAAGACCCTAAAATATTATTATAAAACAATTTTAACTTAGTACGTAAGCCTCTAACGTTTTGGTAGAATAGATCTAACGAGCACTTGGATTTCTTGCCACTAGCTTGGACCACATTCACACCATTCGAGCACTGCAGCCCCACCGTTTGCGAGTGGGCACTATTTAAATCACTAGCATTAGCATACCGACACTGTATATCATTCCTATTTCGTCGTTCAGTACGGTGTTTACTGAGAGATGTTCCCAACGACTGCGCGTGCACCGTCGCCGGTGTGTATCTCTGAGCTCGCGTCCCCCCGCTGCCCGCGGGGATGCCTCGGAAACCAATCAGATAGCTTCACTCCTATGGGCCACGCCGCCGGCGTATTTATGCGCTCATTTAAGCTCTCAGGAAAAGCAATTACGAAGGCAGCGTGTCTAGTAGTCTTAATTGAACGTTTCTCCACGGTATATTGGTCACAATCTTGAAGCTTATTCAAATAGGTGAGCACATTTTGCTCCGACGTCTCCGGCATAAAAGACCAAGCCTGCAAATATTTAAGCTTTTCTACCGTTTTAAGCACGTCATCCTCTTGTCCGCTGCCAGAGATGACTCGCCGTTTAGATTTACGCGCTTTGCGCGCCGGTTGCCACCCTTCATCAGAGGTAATGTTTTCGTGACAATTATCTATTGCGTCAACTGTGCGCGTTTCCGCTGAATTCGTGGCCCGACACTCCAACGATGATAAAATTGCTTTTGCGGGTAGATTAGGATTTGCACTCGTAGCAGTCACCGTCTTAGGCAAGTTATTTGTGACACTTACGTCAACATCGTTCCTCGGTTTTGCAGCGGCTGACTTCTTTGCAGCGGCTGCGTATCCACTTTTGGCTTTAGCGCTGGAATTAACTCGCGCTTGACGCATGGGACGCTGCGTAGTCGCTGGAATCGCTAGCTGCTCTTGACCGTCTTCGGCACCCAATAGTTTCGGAGGGACTGATTTCGGTGTACCCTCAATAGCTAAAGTTAACAATTTCAACGATTCTTCTTGCTTAATTATAATAGTGGTTTGCTCATCAATTTTGCACTCAAGAGCACTGATTTTTGTCGCGAGATCACCAACTACTTTATGTAGGTCGCGCACTACACCTTCAAGGGCCCTGTGGGCCATTATTATATTTTTAAAATGCGTAAATACTGGGAGCTGTACTACAGTGCGTGAGGTACCCACGTAGTTTTATCTATTGGTTGGGAGGGGTAGGTAATACGTATGCGGTGAGTTCGATGAACTCTGTAGCTAGACAGAAAGTGAACAGCTGATTTCACGCGTCGTTGGTTAGAGTATTTCAACATCCATTGCTGGTTTTTTTTTTTTGCTATCTTTTTTGCAGTTTTTTTTACATAAATGGATTGCTGCGAACACACAATGCAATTTTACATTGAAATAATGAAAATGTAACTGAATTTTTTTTTGAAAAAATGAAAATTTTCCTGAGAAAATTTCCGGTGGAATATGATTCAGAATGAGGAGTTGAATGCACCCTGTTAGTTTGCGGAGGGCTGTCCCTTACACCCTGTATACTCTCAAATAATGTCGGTGTGCTACACAGCCTACGCGGTCTGCTACGAGCCATCTACGGCGTAGCATCGTAGCAGCGAGACTGCGATCCTGATGGGAACACGTAGGTGGCTGATGGTCGTCTTGCTGACCAACTAACCATAGTTTTGTTATTGTTATTAATAATTAACTGTTTATTTTACTTCGATGGTCTTAGTTTATCAATTGTGACTCGAGTTACAGTTATATAAGCGGGCACGCCCTTTATGCCTGGTGGGTTTTATTTAGGTTTTTATAAAGTTCTCTTTATGTTTTTATTTTCTTTGCTTGAGTATAGTTTTCGATGTTTATTGTTGGTATATTGGCAACTGCTACATAGCTGACATATTAGGGATGGCAAATAATTTCTGTAATGTAAATTCGTGCGACGTCGCACGAATGCACCCGGAAAGATGGGCAATAAAGATCGTCACTCACTGGACGCCTGAAGGAGGATATTGCCATCGAGGCAGGCCTCTGATAAGGTTTGTATGGCCAACATGACCAGAGATCGTACAAGACAGGGAGGTTTGTAGGGCCAACATGACCAGAGATCGCACAAGACAGGGAGGTTTGTAGGGCCAACATGACCAGAGATCGCACAAGACAGGGAGGTTTGTAGGGCCAACATGACCAGAGATCGCACAAGACAGGGAGGTTTGTATGGCCAACATGACCAGAGATCACACAAGACAGGGAGGTTTGTAGGGCCAACATGACCAGAGATCGCACAAGACAGGGAGGTTTGTAGGGCCAACATGACCAGAGATCGCACAAGTCAGGGAGGTTTGTAGGGCCAACATGACCAGAGATCGCACAAGACAGGGAGGTTTGGAAGGAAAAAGGTGAGGCCTTCGGCCAGCTGTGGGCCACAATGTAGGCGAATAAAAAAAAAGAAATGTAAATTATTTTGCATACTATTGTATAGAATCAAGTTTTTCTAACTGAACAGACAGCTGTGCTGCTGGACAGTTTGTTGCGTCACTTCTTCCCAGCTAAAGCACTAGGAAGTGGTGAAGGGCGGGTGTGTCGGGGAAACTGTCTTATGTAATTTTGTTACGTTTGAAAAGTGCTGATTCTCAGTCAAGATTTAATAAATGACTTTTGATTTTGATAGATATATATACAAAGTGCAATAAAAAGGGGATATTCAAATATTTATGGGTGTTTTACTTTCTAATTAAATAATAGTAAAAAAGTAAACTAATTTCAGATAATTATCTGGTTCATCAACACACCACAGCAAAATAATAATATAATAATAAACCATTTATTATCAGGTAACAACGACCCATAGATACATACCTTAACCTAAGTATACATAATAATATAGTAACAATTTTGTTAGTAAATAAAACTTAATAACTATGGTCACTTAGTTGCACTAAGTCTTTGTGCGTTCCGGTGGCACTTGTCCGCGAAAGCGGCGGAATACCACATCCTGTGCCCAAAAGCTTTCTTCCATCACCAAGTGCAGGTCGCATGTTGGTATGCGCACCACAAACGCCGTTGCGATGCGACTCCAGCAGCTGTACTCTCGGCGCGTACTTCAGCCTTTGGCGCAAGTACGCCACGATGTCTTCCACGTCAGTGGTGTAGTGGAGGCGGGAAATATAAAGCGGAGTATTGGGCTTCGCAGCACGCAGTTTTTCGTTGGGCTCCGTAGGAGCCTTGCCGCAGCGGTTCTTACAGCTACTCTGTCGGCGCTTCTTCCTTCGCACCGTCACGAAGCCCTCATCACTCAAACACATAAAACAATCAATTAATCGTACAAAATACATGAACTTTTAAAGCAGCCCCCTCTGCAGTATTTAAACATAAATGGGTTCGATTCCCGTACGTAACAAATATTTGTACGACCTACAAGTATTTGTTCCGAGTCTGGGTGTTTTTCTATCTATAATATGTATGAATTTACAAAAAAAAAAAATGTATATATTATGTAGTTTATCAGCCATCTCGTTACCATAACACAAACATTAGGTTGCTTAGCTTGGGACTAGATGGCGTTGTGTGAAATGTTCAAGGATATTTATTTTATTTATTTATTTATTTATACACTTTGTTCATGTCACCCAGCCCACCAAATGTTCCAATATCAAAGGCCTTCCACAAAGCACCAACCAGGATGAACATCGTTCATTTGTCACACGTCAACCGCTTAATATCCTGAGTGGGCTAGAAGCTGGAACGCGCTCTCATTGCGCTGGAGCAACGTAATTGGCGCAGAACGGATATTGCACAGTCGTAAAAAGTGGCTTAAAGAGCTTAGGAGTGCAGTCGGTCTTAGCAGTGCAGGGATTGGCTGTGGCTTTAATATATTGAAGTTGGAACTGGAATGTGGTTATTTGAAAAATGTATAGCCTGATTTACACGGTGCGACTTAATTTCCTGAGGCCATATTGCCATAAGTTGAAGAAAAAAAAAGTTACATCGCCTAAACAGTGTTTAGACGATGCAAGTAATTTATTGCGTCAATTGTATTATCTATCTATCTATACATATAAAAATCAATTGCTGTTCGTTTGTCTCGCTAAAACTCGAGAACGGCTGGGCCAATTTAGATAATTTTGGTTTTGAAATGTTTGTCGTAGTCCAGGGAGAACATATGGAAAAGTGAAAAATTCGGGAAAACTGAAAGTGGATTTTCTATGGGAATTTCGAATTACTGAAATTGGGACAGGACAACGTCTGTCGGGTCAGCTAGTTATTAATATAGGGCCCATAGACACATACCTACCTTACAAACTAACATATAAAAAGTAAGCATCTCACCGTAAATGTCCTTGTGCTGTCTTGTGGTAGGTACTTGTCCGTGGAAACGACGGAACACCACGTCCTGCTGCCAAAAGTCTTCTTCCATGATGAGGGGCAGGTAACAATTTGGTACTCTCACCACGAACGCCTTGAAGTTGACGTTGCGGTGCGACTCCAGTAACAACATCCTCGGCACAGAATAAATAATAGTACTAAATAAATATACCTAAGTGTAATAACTAAGTGGTAATTATAAAGCTCATTGATTTTGTTTTACATGCATTACGGTAAGTACCATCGCGTTTTAGTATGGTAGGTACCATCGCGGACACTTTTGAACCTTATTACCATAGTAATAAGGTCGAAGAGTGGTTCACCGCTAATGTCCGCGATGGTACCTACTATAGTATAGTTAAAATCTCGCTGCAGACTTGGTCATATATCATAATCGGAGTAGGGATGTGCGCTAGTTGCGCGCGCTCAAGGCCATTATCGGTAACAGATGATGACGATGACTCAGACGAAGAATTTTAATTTTCTATATTTAGTTTTATATATACGTTCTTTTGTTTAATATTTAATATGCTTTGTAGTAAATTTGGTAATAAAATTAAAAAAAAATGTGTATTTATTTCTATCACCCATTTATAAATATATAAAACTATCGATATCACTCATCGACTGCTGTAATGCACAGGACTACGTGTGGGCGTGGCCTGCCCATAAGGCCCGTGAGTGGGAAAGAGAGCGAAACACTCGAATGATTTATGACCGAGTCTGCAGCGAGATTTTAACTATACTATAGTTTTACTGTAGCCAAATAAAGTTACATACAAAATATATCCATAAGCTAGGAATAAGTTCAACTGACTGGCTGGTTTCAGTGACATAGGAAAGTCGTGAGGAAGTTTTGAGTACGAATGTCGATGGCTATGAGTAGGGGAAGACCAAAGAAACGATGGATGGACTGTGTGAAAGATGACATGGCTAGAAAGGGGGTGACTGATGACGACTAATAGAGAAGTATGGAAAAAATGGACACGTTGTGCCGACCCCAAATAGATTGGGATAAGGGCAGGAGAATGAGAGATATAAAGGACTCTGCTATACAAAAACATGCAGCCAGTCATTATTATTATCATCACATCGTCATACTGGAAACCACCACACCATTAATTCTCCCTCATTTACGTATAGAATTGATAATAATATACCGTTCCAGTACCTCCGCAATTCCGAATAGCTAAAGGGTGTCTCAGTAAGACCTTGAATTTTAAAAACGTAAAAATATATATTAATTGAAAGTGTTATTTACATTTTATTCTTCATAAGTACAGATGACATTTACATATGAAACAAAATATTGGTTAAATGTTGCTTTGTTAGCAAGAATGCACTCTATTGACGAAATGGAGTACATTTTGCAGTAAGGGCTGCTGGATTTCACGAATTTGGCGTGCAATTTCTTCTTTGACTTTCAGACTTTCTTTGGCAAGAATTGGACAGAATGGACTTAAATGAGATGAGGCTTCTACAGGAGGGCACCACCGTCACACTGCACGCGAAACATGCAAACAAAGTTTCCAGGTCGTGTCATCTCGCGTTTTAGAGACCAAAACTGGCCGCCAAGAAGTAGCGATTTTACTTCTTTGGATTATTTTTTTACAAATACAAAATACAAAAATCTTTATTGCAACAATAAGTGTTAATTTCATGTGCAAGCCCTGTTTCCCAAACTAGCGTGAGCTGTATGTTTGGTTTTTATTTGGATATTTTGTTTCATGTGTCTTTACTTTCTCTGTACTTACATATTAAGACATAAAAATCAATCTGCCTAGCCTTTTCTCAACTATGTTGGGGTCTGCTTCCAGTCTAACCGGATGCAGCTGAATGAATACCAGTATTTTACATGGAGCGACTGCCTATCTATATATGACCTCCTCAACCCAGTAACTGGGTAATACGATATCCCTTGGTAAGACTGGGTGTCAAACTTTCGGGCTTCTGACGACCCGTAACGACTGTCAAAGATCCACGAATGATAGCCGGGACCAACGGCTTAACGTGCTTTCCGAGGCATGGAGGAGTCTCGGTATGTAAAGATGGTCACCCATCCACTGACCAACCCCAGCAAGCGTAGCTTAACCTGATGGATCGCCCCGTGCGGCTGTTATTACTTCGCCACGAGCTCCTCATATTATATTAAAAAATAAAAGTAAATAAAATATTTAATCATTATTTATTTTTAAGTTATTAAAATTCAAGTTCTTACTGAGACACCCTTTAGATGTGACAACGAATCAGTGCACATGGGTTGACGGAAAACGGTCACGTCCATTGGACTGCTGTTTGTGTTGTGTCATAATAGAGACTGAGCTATTGTGTTGTAGGCTTTTGATTTTGGGGACAAAATGTTTTGGCTTTGGATTTATATTGAGCTCAGTTAGAGTTAATGATAATACCGTGTTGTGATAGCAGTTATTAGCGTAATGTAATGATTAGTTCCAGCGCGGCTTGGTCAGTCAACCTTGCTACAGCAACGTAGAACTTTTACAGATGTGCTGCTCCCCACGGTTTCACCCGCGTAGACCGGGATAAAAAGTAGCTTAAGTGTTAATTCAGTGTATAAGCTATCTACATACCAAATTTCATCCAAATCGGTCCAGCCGTTTGAGCGTGAAGAAGTAGCAAACATACAAACACACACTCACAAACTTTCGCCTTTGTAATTTTAGTGTGATAATATTAGTAAGTATGATGGTATTTTTTTTTAACGTTTATTCATTTACAGTTTTTATATTTCTTTCTTTTTTAAGTTTACCATATTATTGTTTTCAATTGCAATTATAGTTAATCCTAGTGGAAGAGCGGAGTCTTCTAACACAAGCAACTCTTGCTTAAAAGGAGATCTCCAATACATTTATGACAAAGCGCTTTGTAAATGAAATAAACATTTTGTTATCATTATTTTATTTTTATTATTTACTATATCGCTAATTGGTAACACTTTCAAAAAAAAAACCGGCCAAGTGCGTGTCGGACTACGCACAATGAAGAGTTCCGTAGTTGGGATTAAATTAATTATCCCAAGAACAAATCTTAACATTATAGTTGAAAAATATGTTCTCCCATACATTCCAACAGTATATGTAAGTTTTTACTCACAATATTGAGAGATTTACCATGTCATTTTAAGACCACAACCTTTTTATAGGTTTTCCTGTAATCTACAGGTATAGAACTATTTTCTGTATTTTTTTCAAAATTTTAGGCTCAGTAGTTTCGGAAATAAGGGGGAATGGTCAATTTTCATCTATTTTCTTAAATAACTTTAAAACGATTTATTTTAAAATTATAAAAAAATATGTTTGAGACCCTCATAGTAAGCCCTTTCGTTTGATATGTCACACGGTACAGTTTGCGAAACTTTTTTTTAAGTTTCTTATTTGCCCCCTAAAAGTGACATAATATTCAAAATTAATTAATTTATTTTAGCCGTACGTGTTTGGGTCACAAAAATACATATGTTTACCAAATTTCAACTTAATCGGTCCATTAGATTCGGAGTAAATTGGCTGTGATAGACGGACAGACAGACGGAAAGAAATACACACGAGTGATCCTATAAGGGTCCCGTTTTTTCCTTTTGAGTTATGGAAGCCTAAAAACATCTTTTCATTTAACATTTAACAATCTTAAAAATTTGGTCCCGTGTGAGCGAGAAAGATGATAAAATGCGACAGCCCTCTTAAACATTTCAAATCGAGCAATGTCCATCGTTATACCAACACGTAACAGAAGCCTGCGCGGTGAATATTTGACCAGCAGCGCACAATAGTTCGTTGCAAATATTTTTCGAACAATTACTTACCGGTACGTTAGTTTGCTGACGGCCTGAATGGAATATATTATGTATTATGTACATGTATTAGGTACATAGTCTATACAAATATACCTGCTCGTACATCAGTTCATTAATAAACTAAACATGTTAAGACTCAGATGTATACCAACGACCTTGACTGGATAGCTTGCGTGTTCTGTGCTGAGCTCACGCAACGCGTCGTACGTTCACCCAGTAATAGGAGCCGCCTATCAAGGAGCGCTGTCCCAAATTAGACACATTATTAATTTATTACACATAAAATAAAAGGTATTACATTAAAACACGTATACTAAAAGATAAATAATTAAACTATCTTTAAAATGGTGAAGGTTTCATAAAAATACGCTTGATAGTTTTTGCGTGATTCTCAGATTATTATCCGCGTTAGACATAACTTTGCAATTTAATTTACACTATGTAGTTTAAACATAATCAAAAACATTCCCATACTAAATTATTTAAAAAATGCTCTAATTTGAGATATATTTTTCCCAAATAATTAAAACTACTCGTTTAGACGTGAACCTCAGTTTAAAATCATTAAAAGTCGGTTATCGTCACCTTAAATACATCATTCTCTGTCAACTCCAAACAATTGAAATAAATAGAATGATGTCGTTCAAATGCCATAAATAGTTTAACACAGCTGATTTTTTTCACGATTTCAGGTTTGGTTCCATAGTGCTCGCGCAAGTTTTAGTTATAATAAGTTTTTTTTTACTATAATATATCCGACCGCAGTTTTGAGCTATATTTCCTTCCTCTCCCCAATTCCATACAACAGAGCGAGAGGAATGTATATCGCCCGCGCCAATCAACGGCATCTCCGCTGCAGTGATAGCCAATCGCTGCATACCTTCAATCTGACTTGAGAGAAATTCTGGAAGGTTAAAAGAGTGAGTGCTACTTCAACCCGCTTCCGCTAACCGCACCGCTCCGCGCCGCAAAGTAATCCGCTACTTTATAAAAAACTCAAAACTATCTATTCGTAAGTGTTGGCCGACACAAGTGTAACATTTAAAGACCTCATGTAAAAGTGCACCACAGTGAAGAAAGAAAATCAGTGAAGTGGGACATCTGTAAAGGCTGTCCTCGAGTCAACGCTCACCATCCAGAAGATTCCCAAGTAAGTCCATCCATCCCATTTTCTCCTTACAAGATTCCCTTTCGCTCAATTCTGTGTGTCGTGTCAATTCACCGCCCCCGCAAAGGTCCTTCGAAAGCCGCGTCAAGCTTACCACCATAAGTTTTTGGTCCAATCGAGTCGGATTCAAAGAATCAACGATAATATATAGGTCTTATACCTAGGACTTAGGTCAAAATACCTAAAGTACAAAGTTCATAAACCGCCATATTGAACGCGTTCTTACGTTCGTTCATTCCCGCTAGATACATTATTCATTGAGAATTACTGTACCAACTTAATATTTCGCCTATTGCATTGAAATAGCATAGGTAAATATTCTAACCGCTAATTATCGTGAGTTAGCTCGGCTAACTTACCTACAACTTATATTCAACCGCATTCTTTTCTTACACCCGCTTAGAATAAAATAATTATTCTAGGTCTACCCGCTATACTTAATATTTTCTACGCTATATTTTCTAGTACTATTATTCCAACATGGAAGATCTTAAAATGAAAGTTAAATTACTTTATGCTAAAAATCAAGCAATCTATGAACGTTTATCGTCATTATATGAAGCTTCTAAGAAAATAAATACCACTAGTATCGAGCTTCGTTCGGTGGAAACATTCATGGCGGACACGGAGATACTCTCAGTCACTCGTCAAGAATTTAGTACCAATTTAGATAAAATAAATACATATTCTTTACAATTAAATCCTGATCATAAAATCGATTATAACAGTCTAACATCTTACGATGGAGTATATACTCGCGTAGAACGAGTGCGATCACTTATCGCCGCGAAGTTTTCAAGGTCATTGGACGACTCAGCGTCTAATGATAACGCAAAACAATATAAAGGCGCGGTCAAACTGCCGCCGATTCAAATTCCGTCCTTTGATGGTAAAATTGACAACTGGCCTGTTTTTTATGAATCATTTAAATCAAATATCCATAGTAATTTAAACCTTACAAATTCTCAACGTGTGCAGTATTTGATAGGTAATTTAAAAGGAAACGCATTGCACATTACCGCCGGAATTATTCCCTCGGGTGATAACTATACCGCTATCTGGAACAGTTTAGTTCAAAAGTATCAAGATAAACGAGCACTAGGCTCACATTACATGTCTAACATATTAAATATTAAACCCGCAACTAATAATTCCGCATCTTTGAATAGTTTCATTGAAAGTTTTCACGCGTCCGTTTCCGCTTTAGAACAATTACAAATTAACGATTTAAAGGATTTTATTTTGCTAAATTTAGCTTTGAGAAAGTTAGACCCCGCAACCGTACATTTATTTGAAATGCATAAGAGAGATGAGGAAATTCCTACTTATACGGATTTCGTTGAATTTATAAAATCGCAAGTTAAAATATTGGATCGCACTATTTCATCTCGAACCGCGTTAGTGAGTAACAACCCTAATAGAAATAATTCTTCTCGTAATCAGTCACGTGATAATACAGTGCATACTTTTGTAGCTTTTGATAATAATCAAACTTGTTTGTATTGCAATAAAATTGATCATTGTAAACTTTACACTTGTCCAACCTTTCAATCACTCTCACCCAATTCGCGTTTGGATTTTATTAAAAACAAACGTGGATGTGTAAATTGTCTTAGTGTAACGCACACTGCTTCACAGTGTAAATCTATACATACTTGTAGGACGTGTAACAAAAGACATCATTCTCTTTTACATTTAGAACACAGTTCACAGCCCCCTAGATCTGTCTCGATCTCGACTGACGCTGCCACTAGCTCCGCGGATTCGCAACAGGTGGCGCTGTGTGCGTGCTCTCGCGTCGGAGGTACAAACACACCACGTACTACGGTACTTCTGTCAACTGCACAAGTTTATGTCGATAACAAATATAACAAATACGTTTCTGTGAGATGTTTAATAGATAACGCTTCGCAAAATAATATAATTACTTCTGCTTGTTGTAAAAAACTACAATTAAACATTATACCGCTTTCAAACTCCGTTATAAAGGGTGTCGGAACCTCTTCGCGGCCTATCATAGGTTACGTTGAGACAACAGTTACTGCTAAAAATAAAACTAATTCTTTTAAAATTACCGCTCTTGTTGTCGATTGTATCACGGATAACTTACCATCTCACTTTGTTGACACTTCTGCTGTGCAACATTTGTTTGATTTACCGCTCGCTGACCCACTGTGGCACGTACCTGGTGAGGTTGAATTGCTTCTAGGGGCAAAACTGTTCCCGTATTTATTACTTCACAATAAAATTATCTCACCTACCGCTCCGTCCGCTATTGAAACCGTGTTTGGTTACATTCTTATGGGTGAGGTACCCGCTAGTTTATCTAATGATAATTATAGTCCCGCTGAATTAAATACCGCTTCATATTTTTCTACCGCGCTAAATATAGATAATACTCATTGTTTTCTGTCTTTAGACAAATCTTCACATACATTTCGGAATATCGAAGAAATACCTTCAAAACCTTTTGTGAGCCCTACTGAACTGGAGTGTGAATAGCTGTACGTTTCTACTGTGTCACGTGACTCCAGTGGTAGGTATTGTACCGCGTTACAATTCTGTAAAAATCCAGATTCACTTGGAAATTCTTATGCTGTCGCTTATCGACGTCTAATTAATTTGGAAAAAACTAAGCTTCGCGACCCTGTTTTGCGCGCTAGTTATAATGAAATAATTCAAGAGTATATCGATCAAAATTATTTAACTGAAACTACACCTAGTTCTGTTGATCAGACTGTAGGTTATTACATACCGCATCACCCTATTATTAGGAATGATAAACAAACCACTAAAGTTCGTATCGTTTTTGACGCAAGCGCTAAGTCTCATAATGGCGTGTCATTGAATGTCTTGTTACACACAGGGCCGAATTTACAGGCTGACATATTTTTATTACTTTTACATTTCCGCTTGTTCCCTATTGCAGTTACAGCTGACATAAAACAGATGTATCTTCGAATAGCTGTTATTGATGAGCATCGAAAATACCAAAAAATATTGTTTCGTTTTAATACAGCTGTTCTTTTGTCTAAACTAATTAAATTAGTTTATGACACTTACCGCTCTCGTACCGCTATTAATAATATATTTGCCTTTTCCGATTCTACAATTACGCTTTCATGGATTCATTCCTCACCGCACAAATGGAACATTTTTGTTAGTAACCGCGTCGCTAAATGTCAAGAAAACCTTGATCCTAAGCATTTTTATCATATTAACGGAAAGGAAAATCCTAGTGACTGTCTGTCTCGAGGTCTACTACCTGAACAGTTACTAAACCACGATTTATGGTGGCATGGCCCTGAGTGGCTTCTGCGTCCAACTGCTGAGTGGCCTATTACTCCTTTTGTTTCTTCATGCAACGAACAATTGCCTGAATTTAATAATAAAACTCTAACATTGGTATCTACCGTATCAGAACTCAATTTAATATATAGTCTTTCACAAAATTTTGCATCATTAAATAAAATATTGCGCATAATTGTATACATTCTAAGATTTTTACGTATTATTCCTTATGATAAGTCACACAAGACAATTACTGTCCGTGAATTAGCTACCGCTGAAATTTATTTGGTTCATTGTATTCAACAATTTCATTTTAAAGATGTTTATGATGAAATTAAAAGTAAAAAACTTCGCTCACAATTTAAAAAACTCGATCTCTTCATAGACGAGCATAATATAATTAGAATCGGCGGCAGATTGTCAAATGCGAACCTTCCTTATGAAGCTCAGCATCCCGCTCTTTTACCTAAACATGACAATTTTACACATGTTCTAATAAACTATTATCACCGCATTTATTGTCATGCCGGTGTAAGTCTTCTTAGTTCTCTGTTACGCCAAAAATATTGGATCCTCTCTTCTAGAGGTGTCATCAGACAAAGATTACATGCATGTAACTTTTGTTTTAAAGTTTCTCCTTCTCACCCCAGCCCAAAGATGGCTGATTTACCCGCTTGTCGCGTACAGGAGACTAAAGCTTTCGTTCATACGGGTGTGGACTACGCTGGTCCCATTAAAGTTACGTTATGTAGACGCCGAGGTCAGAGAAGTCAGAAGGCTTACATATGCTTATTCATTTGTTTCGTTACCAAAGCAGTTCATATTGAATTGGTTACCGACGTGTCATCGGACACTTTTATTTCCGCTTTCAAAAGATTCATTTCCCGGAGAGGACCTGTATCTTATTTATATTCCGATAACGGAACAAACTTCGTTGGAGCCAAGGCTCAACTGCAAGAACTACTTGTTAACCGCTACCGCATAGAGTGGAAAATGATTCCACCCCGCGCCCCCCACTTTGGAGGGTTGTGGGAATCAAATATTAAATCTATTAAAACGCATTTATACCGTGTTATCGGTTCTCAACTTCTTACCTATGAGGAGCTTTCGACTGTTCTCACTGAAATTGAGGCAGTTCTAAATTCCAGACCGCTCTGTGTCCTGAATGAGGATCCGTACCCAGAACCGCTTACTCCCGCTCATTTTATAATGGCTTCTCCGTTGACTTCGTTGCCTGTCGTGAATGTTCCCGAAACGTCGAAGTCTCTAACTTGCCGCAAAAAATTGCTTGACCAGATGGTTTGTAGTTTCTGGAGAAGATGGCGTATAGAATATTTACATAATCTTCAAGTTAGACAAAAATGGTTGAATGCCGCAGACAATATTAAGATTGGTACAGTGGTTCTCATACATCAGGATGATGTCCCTCCTTTACGTTGGCCAATGGGTGTAATTACCGAAGTTTTTCCCGGCAGGGATGGGACAACACGCGTTGCTATGGTGAAGACATGCAGTGGCTCTTTCAAGAGACCCGTTGTCAAACTATGTCCTTTACCTTCTCAATAACATCACCGCGTAATTAAAACCCTAATTTAGCTGTAGTTAACATACTTAAAAATATTTTTCTTTTTTTTTTCCTTTGTCCGCTCTAATATAATTTCTTTTCTTTTGAGAATACTACATATCCTCAAAACCGGGCAGGATGCTCGCGCAAGTTTTAGTTATAATAAGTTTTTTTTTACTATAATATATCCGACCGCAGTTTTGAGCTATATTTCCTTCCTCTCCCCAATTCCATACAACAGAGCGAGAGGAATGTATATCGCCCGCGCCAATCAACGGCATCTCCGCTGCAGTGATAGCCAATCGCTGCATACCTTCAATCTGACTTGAGAGAAATTCTGGAAGGTTAAAAGAGTGAGTGCTACTTCAACCCGCTTCCGCTAACCGCACCGCTCCGCGCCGCAAAGTAATCCGCTACTTTATAAAAAACTCAAAACTATCTATTCGTAAGTGTTGGCCGACACAAGTGTAACATTTAAAGACCTCATGTAAAAGTGCACCACAGTGAAGAAAGAAAATCAGTGAAGTGGGACATCTGTAAAGGCTGTCCTCGAGTCAACGCTCACCATCCAGAAGATTCCCAAGTAAGTCCATCCATCCCATTTTCTCCTTACAAGATTCCCTTTCGCTCAATTCTGTGTGTCGTGTCAATTCACCGCCCCCGCAAAGGTCCTTCGAAAGCCGCGTCAAGCTTATCACCACATAGTAAAAGTTGTTCATAACGATGAGTACAACGACCCCTTAAGAGATTGTGCGTTACTTGTGTCAAATCTTGTAGTACAAATTGTAGTACTTAGTAATAAATACAAACACAAACAAAACACACAAACAAACACACAAACAACAAAACACACACAACAAACGAATACAAACTACACAAATTACACACACACAAACAACACACAAAACAAATACACAAATTACAAAACAAAAATACAACAAACAAAACAAATTACAGTACAAATTGTAGTAGTTGAGTATTGTATTGTATTGTTTAAAGCTTTTTTTATATGTACAACCATTTAACAATTAAAGAAATTCCAGTGACTATCTCCTTAGAACAAATAAGACCCCTGTCCACGCTCTATTGATCCCCCAATCTATTCTCGTCGTGATCTCAATGGGGTCCTACATCTAATATTAGCGCAGTATTCGAACGCGGCCATTGCCTCAACAAACAGACGCCGACAGCTCGATATCAATTGAGAGTACTCTGCAAACAATATTAACAATTGATAGAGTAACATTGTTTGAGACGCTTATAGGGGTTAGAGAGCTATCATAGTAAGTATTGTAATTAGCCAATGCCCGTGGCTTCGCCCGCGTGTATGTTTCAGACGCAGATTTCCTGAAAACGATGAAAAAGGTGGTTTTTTAAAGCATCTCATAAACCGTAATTAAATTTGACATGTAAAAAAAATATGATATTTTCAAGTCCTTTTCGCATACAGTGATGGAAGCCAAAACATAATTAAACATACTTTAATGCACCAAAAAAATCTTTAAACATACCTCCTAATAATCTTTAAAAGCTGTTTATCCCTTCATTAGCAATTATAATTATAATTAAAAATATACCATGAAATGTCAAATTCCAAACTGCATCCAGTGATGAATTACTTTTTATTAAATAGTTAATTTCTGATTTTATTTGCACTTTTACGACATAATTCCGGTGCGCGTGAGAATCTTCTATCTCGTGCGTCCAACTAGACAGCCATAACGCCATTTCACTTACACACCGAGCTAAACCAAGCTTGGAACCAGGGCCTTAACATACTAGCGGAATAAAAAGTATCCTATGTCCTAACCCAGGTCTTTCCCTTTCAGACAAATCTATTCAGCCAGTAAGGAGTGAAAAGGTAACAGGCCGAGTTACTTTCGCATTTATAATTAAGTAGTTGCGCCCCGCGGTTTTTTTACCCGCGTAGGCCGGGATAAAAAGTAGCCTATATATTAATCCAGAGTATAAACTGTCTACATACCAAATTTAATCCAAATTGGTCCTGCGGTTTGAGCGTGAAGAAGTAACAAACATACAAAGACACACTCACTTTTCACCTTTATAATATTAGTGTGATAGAGTAGTAGGTATATGAATAGCAGAGGAAGAGGGAGTGAGACCTCTCGAGGGCACTTACGCGTATGTAATATTGTGCATAGCAAAATTAAAGGTAGTTTTACCCTCCAATATGCGCTATTAGCAACCTGACCCACCCGATCACATTATAAATAAATAAATAATAAATAAATATCCTTGGAAATTTCACACAACGCCATCTAGTCCCAAGCTAAGCAACCTAATGCTTGTGTTATGGTAACGAGATGGCTGATAAACTACTTATATTCATTTTTTTTTTTGTAAATACATACAAAAATATATATATTCATATTTCGCAAAATTTCCAGTGTCGCTTTACCAGCCTTCCTATCTTCTGTCCATAGTTCAGCAAATCTCATAAGTAAAATTTTAAGGGCATCTCCTTCAAACTTTGAGATTGCTGGCTTGGAAGAAGCCAGAAACGCTTTCTTAATTGCATGCCCAGGTCAAAATTTTCCAGTTTCTTCAAATTCACAGAGGAGCTGGGACGACATAATCTGCAAATTGACTCACGACAATCTTTTGAGCTGTAGTACAGGTTCTGCGCGTGCTAGGCTTTTGGCCGTGGGTGCGGGTGTGGGTGTAAAGTATCAAAATACAGGGGTCTAGGCTCCGAATATGATTTTGTCCCATTCGGTGTCGAGACCCTTGGTCCGTGGGGTCCTACCGCTATAAGGCTTTTTAAGGAAATTACGAAAAGGTTGGTCGACGTCACAGGGGACCGACGAGCTGGCAGCTACCTCGGACAAAGAATTAGTCTAGCTATTCAAAGGGGGAACGCTGCCAGTATCTTCGGAACCTTGCCTAAAGGGACTCCTTTTAATAATATATTTTAGTTACTATGGTTTTTAGTTTTAGGTTCTTTTTTATTTTAGATTAGTTTATGGTATTTGTTCTTATATTTGTTGTTTTAATTCTATTAGTAAAATAAATTTTCAAACTAAAAAAAAAAAAAAAAAAAATACATACATATTATAGATAGAAAAACACCCAGGCTCGGAACAAATACTTGTAGGTCGTACAAATATTTGTTCCGTGCGGGAATCTCACCCGCGACATGCTGCGCAGCAGTCAATCGCTCAACCACTGCGCCAACCGTGTCGTCAATTATTTATTTTACACTGTCTAGCTGACCCTAAAGACATTGTTCTGTCAAAACAATAATTCATACAAAAATTCCATCAATCAGTTGTTTTCGAATTTGAAAAGTTTCCAGGAAACTTTCGTTTACGTTTTCAACAACTAGTGATTATAGAGATTAGCGCGTTCAAACAAATAAAAAAAACCAGTCAAGAGCGAGTCGGACTCGCGCACCTAGGGTTCCGTTCCGATTTCTGTAAAAGTGTGCTATTTATTATAGACATCGTTTTATTTTTCCTGTAATCTTTACATCAACTTCTATTACATAGAATAATTTCAGATTTTTCTCTATGCAAACTTCGGAGATAAGGGGGGGGGGGGGGGGAGGGATTTTTTTTTACATTTTTCATCAAAAGTCGAAAACTATGTGGCCTAAAAAAAATAAAAAATATTTGATAATGTGCAAACAGCGCTCTTTTATGTGATACCCTACATGGGGCTACTTTGATTTTTTAAGACTCCTTTCAGTCCCTGTTGCAAAAAGAAAACATATTTTTATTTCTTTCTTATTTGCAAAATAGTTGGGTAAATGTCATCTAAAACTGTTCCAAATTTCAAGTTGATAGCATTAGTAGTTCTTGAGATATACAGCTGTGACAAACAGACAGACAGACTAAGTCACACCATAAGGGATCCTTTTTACCATTTTGGTACGGAACCATAAAAACAAACAAACAAACAAAAAAATCAACTCTTCAGCTTTAATATTGGTATTATTACCTATAGACAAGCTCTTTTTAATGAAACATTTTGAAATATATGTATTTTGTCTTTAAATACGTTTTAATAATCACCGAATATCGCTCATTTCACGGTAAAATAACCTTCATTTTAATCATAACATTTCGTATTCCGAATGCGTTAATCCTAAAGTAAATTGTAACAGCTTTTGTAACTCTGGGTTCAAACGTCTCAATAAGCGGGGGATTCACTTTCAAAGTACCCTTCTTTCAAAGAATTTGCATCGCAGAAAGTATTATGAACTTTTTTTTGGAAATATTATTTTAAGAATTCAATTTGAGGGGTCGACAAACCAGCTTAGATGCGAAATTTATTTAATTTCAAATACAGAGTATAAAAACGCATTAAGGCGGGCGACTCTGGTGGCATTGCTATGAAAACTTCATTACAATTTTACTACCGGAGTCGCGTCACGTTTGTCTGCAGGAACCTTTACTTGTTCACGTACTTGAGGTTGAAAGCTTGTCAAAAATAAATAGGTAACTTAACACGCGGACTGACTACGATTTTAAACGGCACACAAACGTGTAATCTATTGTCACCATTAGCTGGTTTGAAATAAGGTTGAAAATTGACAACATTATTTGTGTTGCTGAGTCTAAGCTACGAATGAGCATTTATTTTCCGGGTTTTCTTTATATTATTCAGAATATACACAATAAATTAAACAATTATCCGGTTAAAGTTTAAAATGTTAATCCTATTAAATTCTTAAAAAAATTAATGTCGTTAACCCTGAAAAAACAAAGATGTTTAACGCCAAAGTTTATTTTTGTGGAGCAAATTTTTTTTTTTTTTTTTTTTTCCCTTGTCTTAGGGCTCATCAATAGGATGGACCCTAATCTTATTACAATCTAGCCTTATAAATAGGCTAATAAGTAATTAAATTATAACCTAAACTATTAAATTGTCTTTACTAAGAATGTGTCCAATAGCACTTTTCTTATTGTCTCTATTAAGGCGAATACACTTCGTTCTTGTGTTCGTTTGGTACATTTGTACTTTACACTATTCACTATCACTAAACACTAACTCGAACGGTTTTGTTCTTTTTAGCCTTCTCACTATGTTTGTGTGGTCGAGAAGCTGGATTGCCTCGACGTTCACATGCTGATGAAGTCTCTTTTCGTGAGCTTCTGCAAATTTCTGGATTACTTTTTCGATGAACTCAACTTTTAGGTCCCGATGGAGGTCAACATTTCGTATGTACCAAGGTGCATTTACAATTTCCCTTAGCACTTTGTTCTGAAATCGTTGTATAATTAATATATTGGTCTGTTTGGTGCAGCCCCACAGCTGGATACCATAAGTCCAAACTGGCATCAGGACTTGTCTGTATAGCAACAATTTATTTTGCACGGACAGCGTGGAGTTTCTTCCAAGCAGCCAATACATTCTTTTGAATCGGTGGTCGAGTTCATCTTTTTTCTTCTTGACGTGGGCTTTCCAGCGTAACTTTGCGTCAAGGGTCATACCGAGATACTTGGCTGTATTCTCGTATGGGACTTGTGTATTGTCAATGTAAACTGGAGAATACTGGTGTTTTTTGTTGGAAAAGTCTATGTGAACAGATTTGGATTCATTCAGTTTAATCCTCCATTTTTTGGTCCAGTCATAAACTTGATTTACAGCCATTTGAACCTTTTCTACTGCTTCTTCGTGGCTGTTTCCTACAGCCATTATGGCTGTATCATCAGCAAAGGTCCCAATCTTGTTTGTCTCTAATTCGGGAATATCGCAAGTGTATAGTAGGTACAGGACCGGACCTAACACACTTCCTTGCGGTACGCCAGCGTTAATTTGTTTCAGTTCTGAGTAGGCGTCTTCTTGTCTTATTCTAAAGACTCTGTTCAAAATGTAGGATTCTAATATATCTGCAAACTGCTTCGGTAATAGGCTCTTCAATTTATGTATAAGGCCTTCATGCCATACTTTGTCAAACGCTTGCGCCACGTCTAGGAATACTGTAGTACATACTTTCTTGTCTTCGAGGGCGTTTTCTATTACGTCTGTGATCCTATGCACTTGATCGATGGTAGAGTGCTTTTCTCGAAATCCAAATTGGTGCTCTGGTATTATGTTTTTACTGTCTATTATTGGTTTAAGTCGTTTGAGTAACAGCTTTTCAAATAGCTTCGACATGATTGGTAGTAAGGAAATGGGCCTGTATGATGACGTTTCGTGAGCCGGTTTCCCTGGCTTAGCTATCATTATTACTTCAGCCACCTTCCATAAGTCTGGTACATATTTCAGCCTTAGTGCAGCATTGATAAGGGTCGTTAACTTAACCAGACCCTTTCTTGGGAGGTTATTAAGTATTTCTCCTGTTATTAAATCATAACCTGGTGATTTTCGTGTACTGATATTATGTTTTATTTCTCGTGCGACTTCTCTTGCTGTTACTAGTTTTATGGTAACTTCATTTTCTGATGTCACCATATTAGGCAAAGTGTGATCTCCAATGATTTCCTCATCGTTTGGTTGAAAGATATGTTCTAGATGCTCTGCAAACCTCTTAGCTTTTTGCTCATTACTAATTGCCCATTGCCCGTTTTCACACTTAATAGGTGGGATTTGGGTAACCGGCCTTTTTAGATGCTTAGTAGCCTTCCAGAGGGAGTAGTCAGTCTTTAGGTCGTTACTTAGATTCTGGAGATAGGTGTTGGTTGAGTCATCTTTAAAGTTCTGAATTAGTCTTCTTACTTTTTTTGTCAGTCTATTTAATTTTCGTTTGTCATCAGGGCACCTAGATTGATACCACGTTTTTCTCTGCCTTCTTTTTTCCATAATGAGCTTCCTGATTGTGAAGGGGTATGTATTTCCCCTCGTCCTCGTATTGAAGTCAGGTGTATTTTCCCACGCTGCTTGCTGGATGTGCTTTATGAAATTCTCTACTTCAATGTTTAGGTGTTCGGGTGTTTTTAATGGACTTTAAGGTTTATTTGATCATTCAACCTGATCTTGAAGCCCTCCCAGTCTGTACACTTATTGACAAGAGTGGGACTATTTTCTTTAAACAAAATGGTCTCGCTAATTTCTAAATAGATTGCGGAGTGATCCGAGTTCATGTCATAGCTTTGTTCCAATTTTATATAACCAGTTGATAGATCTTTGGTTACGAAAAAATCTATTAAGTCCGGAATTTTATTTGGATCTGTTGGCCAATAGGTGGGCTTTCCAGTTGACATGACATCACATTTCAGCTGTTTTATGGCACTCACTAGTTCTTTGCCTTTGGTAGTTGTTAGTCTGGAGCCCCAATACGTATTTTTAGCATTGAAGTCACCTCCTAAGATGAATCTATTTCCAAGGCGAGTTAGAAAGCTCATAAAGTGGTCTTTTTTTATCGTATACCGTGGTGGACAGTAGATGGCAGAAGCTGTAACAGGATATTTTTTGGTTTGTAGACAAATCGCGACTGCTTGGATCTCTTTCTCTTCGTATTTAAACTCTTCATAGTGCTGAAGGTTTTCTTTTACAATAATGGCACTACCGCCTCTTGCAGAATTGTCTGGGTGAAGTGCATGGTATACTTTGTACCCTTTAAACTTAATGTGAGATTGCTTTGTGAAGTGAGTTTCTGATATCAGGCACACATCAATTTTTTCTATGTCTAATACTACTTGTAACTCATTCTGATGTTTTTGTAACCCATTTGAGTTCCACGCCATAAGTTTCAGTGTATTATTCATTTTGTTGCCTTAGAAGTAGCAGCTTTGTTGCTATTTTCAATTTTTTTCAATCTCTCGTCAAATGATGACATTAACTTTAAGATTTCATTCAACTTTTTATCACTGTCCATATCAGCCAAAGGCGCCTTCGCTATGCCTCTTGTAGCTACTTGGGCGTAAGAGACGTTTTTAGCAGTAGTTTTTATTGAGCTTTGACTTCTTTTATACTGGCTGGAGCTTTCAACTCTTCCAGTAGGTGTATTTTGTTGAGGGGTTGTATTATTACCTTTCGATTTTTTATTTCGAATCTGCTGGATTTCTTTTGCTACGATACATCCTCTGTAGTTAGCCGGATGTGGATCTCCACAGTGGACACACTTTGGCTTTTCTTCAAACTCAAACTCAAACTCAAAGCATTTATTTCAATTAAACCAATTACAGGCACTTTTGAATTGTCAAAGAGTCGGTCAGTAGGTAAGTCAGAAAGTTGAAGCTAGTTGCCCATTCCAAAACGTAGATCTATGGAGAAGAACGGGCAAGAAACTCCACGGACACTCTTTTAAATCAAAATATGGTTACAAAATATTGGTTACATCATTCACATTGAAATTATACATGTCAGAACGATGAACGTTAAAAGCGTCCGGAATAAAAAAATAAAAAAACAATTCAAAATTAAAATTAAAATAAGCCGTGGCAGCTAAGGTATGACCAGCCTCCACCAACAGCGCCCGTTCACGAACCTGACGTATGGATTCGTTAAATGATCCAACACACGCGCCACCATCAGCGAGGCATTAGAGTGAGCATGACACACTCTCAGCCGCCAGGGCACATCCAAGTCAAATAAAGACGTACCCAGTAAATGGTAGCTTTAGAGTAGGTACATAGTACTCACACATGTGCTAAGCAATTATACAATACAAGGTGATTGAGTCTACACAATGCAAAGCTATTCTTACAATCTTCAGCAGTTCCAACAGTATCTTCAAATGTTAATTAATTAGTTGAGGTTGTGGAGCAGGACCAGCATGGAGCCAAGCATTTTTATCATTTATGTAATCCCCCAATTTATAATATGCCTGCCTGCATAGTGTGCGTTTTATACAAGTTTTAAATTTCGTCTCATTTAGTTGAAGTATGTGTGGAGGTATTTTATTGTAACATTTTAAACAGTACCCCATGAACGATGAGTCTACTTTAGCCAGCCTAAAACCTGGTTGAGCTAATAGGTCCTTATTTCTAGTATTATAATTATGCCTTTCACCTCTTTTATTAAAAAGATGTAAATTTTTTCTTACGTACATGATGTTTTCGTAGATATATTGACAAGGTACCGTCATGATGTTAATATCCTTAAACAGTTCCCTTAGAGAATCGCGCCTGCGAAGATTATATATGGCTCTGATGGCTCGTTTCTGCAGAATAAAAATGGACTCGATATCTGCAGCCCGTCCCCAAAGTAAAATACCGTAAGACATGATACTATGAAAGTAACTAAAATAGACTAGCCTCGCGGTATCTACATCAGTAAATTGACGGATTTTTCTGACAGCATAAGCTGCTGAACTTAGCCGTCCTGCAAGTGATATTAAATGAGGACCCCATTGTAGCCTTGAGTCGAGCGTAATCCCCAGGAAAACGGTTTTATCGACGAATTCTAGTTTCTCTTGATTCAATACTATCTCACAATCACTACTTTTGACATTCGGTAAAGAAAATCTGATGCACTTAGTTTTTTTCCCATTTAATACTAAATTATTAGCAGTGAACCAATTTTGGATCTGCAGTAGGGCGTTATTAACGTCGTCAAAATTTGTAGCACGTCTATCTACCTTAAAAATTAATGAAGTATCATCAGCAAATAGCACCATTTGTGGTTGATTTTTTAATAAATGGAGTAAATCATTAATATACACTAAAAAGAGGAAAGGACCCAATATCGAGCCTTGTGGAACACCCATTTTAACTTTTAAACAGAGTGAATTGACACCATTTATTTGAACTTGCTGTTGTCTATCATTTAAATAAGATTTTACTAAACTGAGGGCAAGTTTTCCAAGTCCGTAATGCTCAAGTTTCAAGAGTAAGGTTTCATGGTCGACGCAATCAAATGCCTTGGAGAGGTCACAAAAAATGCCTATGGCGTCTTGTGCCTCTTCCCACGCGTTAAAAATGTGTTTTAATAAGGTTACACCGGCGTCGGTCGTACAACGTCCTTTGGTGAAACCAAACTGTTGATCGTGAAGTATTTTATTCGTGTTAAAGTGATTGAGCATTTGATTAAGCATTACCTTTTCAAACACCTTGCTGAAAACCGGCAACACGGATACTGGTCTATAATTATTTTTGTCTTTACTGTCTCCGGATTTAAAAAGTGGAATTACCTTACTGTATTTCATTAAATCCGGGAAAACTCCTTGATCTACACAAAAATTAAATATTAAGGCTAAGTAAGGCGCTATAGTCTCAATTATGGAGGTACAGACTTTAATGGACATTCCCCAAAGATCTTCGGTCAGTTTGATCTTAATTTGCTTAAAAGCTTTTATTACTGTTATGGGGTTAATATGCTTAAAGTTAAATTCAATCGGGCAGGCCGAAACGTTTGCCCTTACTAAATCAAAAGAGAGCGAGGGCGAGGAGTTTAAGACCTCAGTAGTTTTAAGTGGGATACTGGTAAAGAAATTTACAAATTCTTGAGCAACTTCTTTGCTATCGGAAATGAGACCACATGACGACTCCAGTGTATAATCAATATTATGCTTTCTGTTCCTGTTCGTTTCATTGTTGATAATTTTCCAAACTGTCTTTATTTTATTATCTGCTGATTTAACCTTGTTGCTAATGTATAAGGCTTTAGCTGCCTTACAAGTGTTCTTAAAAATTCTAGAGTAAGTAGCAACATACTTATTAAAAGTTTCCGTGTTAATATAAGGCTTAAGGCCATACAGCTCGAAAAGTCTTTCCCTACTTTTCCTGAGTCCTTTAGTTGCCCAGTCACTAAATAGAAACTTAGGGCTGATGGTTTTTGTGATCTTCTTAAATGAATTATCGAACTCTGTTTGGACTACCGAAAAGAATTCTTTATACAAAATATTAACATTGTTCATTTTCAGTTCTTGATCATTTAACTTACAAATTAAAGTGTTATTAAATTTATTTAAATTAACAGATGTTATTGGTCTGGATTGTATCTGCACTTTTTGCATAGGTATGTTGGACTCAAAAGTTACGGTTTGACCACTGTGATCAGAAGGGAGATAATTAACAATGGATTTATCTAAATAGTCACAACAACAGAAAACATTATCAATACATGTGGCAGTAGTCGTGGTTATTCGGGTAGGTTCTACAAACACATTTGATAAATTAAATGATTTAAACAAATTTAATAATCTACTGGTATTTGAATTATTTTCTAAAATATTAATATTGAAGTCGCCACAGATAATTACAGACTTATTACCAGCTGCAAGTCTTGACATAACTTCCTCCATTACTGACTCGAATATAGAGTAGTTTTGATAATTTGGGGGTCTGTAAACGCACACTATGACATGCTTATCTAGCTCAACACAGGAAAGTTCAATACTATGTTCAAACGATAGATCAACTATGTCTTTACGATTTTTCAATTTAATACAATTTTTAATTAGGATTAATGAACCACCACGCGCCATTGATGTTCGATTAAAACAACTGGCCACACTATAATTCTCATAATTAATTAACATTTCGTAATCTTTTAACCAATGCTCGGTTAAACAAATAATGTCAAACATTGTTTTTTCTAAAAACAATTCAATTTCCAATTGTTTGGATGAAAAACCTTGAATATTTTGATGAAATAATTTCAAGGATTTCTGCTTAGCCCCTTTTCTACAGTTAACTATTTTAGAGCTAGAAAATACCTTTTTGTTATTAAGTGTAACTATACTGTTAGTGGTACTTTCTGTTGTCTTACAAACTAGTTTAAATTAATAACCACCTTAACATTAGTACTATTACTAACTGTGGTGCTAATTAAAGATGACTTCGACATACTAATTATGTCTGGGTTAATATTAAAAGCTAATAGCCTAGCTATTTGATGTCTAAAACTACTGGGCAGATACACCGTATCCCTAGTCGAGCTTAGCTTATCAACAAAAATGTTGGTGTCAAAAAATATAAACTTGTCACTATGGTGACTAACTAAGAATTGCATGTAATTATTTAACATGTGAATGTAGTTGTTTTGTCTGTTTGACAAGTACTTAAAGTATGGAAAAGCACACAAAATTATTTTCTTACAATTTAACTTCAATAGCTCGGTGACACTATCAGTAATATCATCTTTTTTAACATTAAGGCTGCTACCTATAAGTATAGTAATAATGGCATTAGGATCATATTCATTCTTAGTTATTGAAGCCATTATTTGTTTGTAGGAAGACTGAGGCATACAATAGTTTAGAGAAGAATGACTCAGGTTGTTGCTAAGTAATTTTCCTAACCCTTTTCCAAAACTATCAGAAAACATAATGGAATTATAACATACTTTACTACTACAAGGAACAGCACTAGCATCTGTCTGAACTACTTGCAATGGACCTAGTTCAATATCTGGTGTATCTTGACAAGACATAGATACCTGAGCACTTCCTGACTGGGACGGGTCCTCCGTTACCTCGGGTTGAAAAGTGCCAAGATTGGTCTTCTTTTGATTTTCTGCAATCCTTAGTTAGATGTTTGCCTGTGCACTTCACGCACCTCGGTTCTTTGGAGCAGTACTTTTGCGTATGGCCGTAAGCCTGGCATCTTTTACACTGAGGTACCAGATTTGTCGATTTTACCGGTTGTATTTCCACATTACATCCCAACACAGTTTTGATGGTATTTTGCTAGTTTCTTCATCATTTGAAAATGTTAGCATGAACATATTGAGTGGTTTTTTGGTTTTCCAACTCAATTTGTTGACTGCTTCTAATATCTTGTAGCCTTTGCCACGTAAGTCTTCAACAATTCTCTCCGGAATGCATGTGAAATGTAATTTTTTTGCCATAACTCTAATTGGTCTCTCTTGCTTGTTCTCATACGAGTGCCAAAGGCAATTGTTGAGTGAGAGGGCCTTGGTTATAGCCCTGTACGAATCTTCGTTTTTGGCATTTACTTTGACAGTATCGCCGTTCATCATTTTGATGCTGAACGCGTCAGCTGCTTGGCTCTCAGATAGAAAATCATAGAATTTCTGGTAGTCCTGGATACCATCTACTACAATAGGTGGTGGCAAAGGAATTTTAATGGTTTTTTCCTTACCTTTATTCTCTTCACTTTCGTGTTCATTTGGAGTGGCTTGGGCGGGTGAGGTGTTCAATATTCTTTTCTTCCTGCTTTTTTGCCGTATCCATCCTGTTTCTCGAGCTAGTTCTTCTTCGTCCGTGCTATATTCAACACGCGGGGGAGAAGTCTCAGTGGCGGTTGTAGTTGCTGATTTTGGTGCTTTTTCCGCTTGAAGTTTCAGCTGTTGCTGGAGATATTCTATTTGACCTGTTAAGTCATTTAGGTTTTTTTGCAGCTCTTCACGCTGTTTTTGTTCTTGACATAGGTATTTGTACAACAGATGTTCAGTTTCTGTTTTTAAGTTTACTCTAATAGTGTTCAGTGTTGGCCTTTCCGAACCCATTGTAGAAGTTAAGCGAGTATTAACTTCGCCTTAACAATAATATTCGCTGACAGCCATCAGCATTACGCAATAACTAGGTCATTGCGGTGCATCCGACTGGACGGCGTTATTTTGATGCGTAAGCACTTTTACACTGTGGTACGCGCGCGGTCGCATGTAACACGACGATTGTGGAGCAAATTCCATTTTTTTTTATTGGGAATATCAAACTATTTTTTAGTAATTCTATTCGGTTAACATTTTTCTGTAAACCCTTCTCTGTCCACTGTATTTTTTGCGTCGCATAGTTTTATTGCGTTACGTCATACTCGACAATCCAAGAAACCATTTTTTATGATTATTAGGCTAACACCGTGCCTTAAGGCCCTGCATCCAAGCTTGGTTTAGCTCGGTGTGTAAGTGAAATGGCGTTATGGCTGTCTAGTTTGACGCGGGAGATAGAAGACTCTCACACGCACCGGAATTATGTCGTAAAGGTGCAAATAAAATCGTATAAAATTAGAAATTAACTATTTAATAATAAATAATCAATCACTGGATGCAGTTTGACATTTGACATTTTATGGTATATTTTTAATTATAATTATAATTGTTAATGAAGGAATAGACAGCTTTTAATGATTATTAAGAGGTATGTTCGAAGATATTTTTGTGCATTAAAGTATGTTTAATTATGTTTTCAGTTCCATCACTGTATGCGAAAAGGAGTTGAAAATATAATTTTTTTTTATTTGTCAAAATTATTTACGGTATAAGAGATACACCTCTTACTTAATATACAGCTTTAAATAACCATCTTTTTGACCGTTTTCAAGAAATCTCCGCCTTAACCAGTCTTCAAATCAAAATTAAAGGTCCTCCTTTAATTTTTAAAGGAGACCATTCATATTGGGCACAAAACCGAAAGTAAAAAAAGTAAAAAAAAAAAGTTTTTAATCTGTTTGGGACATCGTCCTAAGCATTTGGTACTATGGCACCAAAGCGGTAGCACCATCATATTAGCAGCTACATGAGTTCTAAATAAATGTAAACATCATCATCATCATCATGTATCATCTGTACTCCATTTGCAATAATATTAGATATTTAAACAAACCTTTTTTACAGTCCGTTCAACCGATTTTGTTTTCTATTTCGTTGGTGGCATGACAAATGGCAGCTGCAGTAAACAGTTTGGTATTGTAACCACGTTTTTGCTTTTAATGCGGTCCATATGCCTACGGAATAGCAGTCAAAATCGGTTGAACAGACCGTAAAAAGGCTTGTTTGAATGTCTAATCTTATTTCAAATAGGGTATAAATAGACTTATTTAATGGGTCATTCTCAATGTCAATTTTACTTGGCTTTTTTGCCATGACTGTAAGTGTGACTGTAATATAAAACCTTAAGTTCGATTTTCCGCTTAGATTATGAGTTTTAGTATATTTGTGTTCTATGTTTTGTGCATAATGTAAAATACTGGTATTCAGCTGCATCCGGTTAGACTGGAAGCCGACCACAACATACTCGTAGTTGGGAAAAGTCTAGGCAGATTGATTTGTTTTGTGCATACCATGTCTTGTGCAAGGTTATTATTTCTCGCAAATAATATAATGGCGAACATGTTCTTAATTCTATTTTAATCAGTATACACAATATTTTAGTTCCGTCAAATAAAACAATAGCAAACATTTTCCTAATACTATTTTCAATTATTTTATTAAGACTATTTCTAAGGTCAAACTAGGACATCTTCCAATTCTATAGCTGGAGAGTGTCTCGCATTTGTTCATATCGTGCGTAGGTTAAAAACTACACTATGCACATTACGTGTGAACAACATCCTACTGTCCTCTTTCCAACATAGTGGCTGGCTGCATTGCGACCCTCCGATGTCCTGTCAGAACGTCTCCTAACTCTTCCTCCAACCTGATTCGCCTGGTGACCATTTGCCGATGGGTGGTCGAAGTGATCAATGGTCGGTTCAAACGAGATTTCAGCTTTTGAGAAATGTTCATGTCAACTGCGCCTTATACAATATGTTCCACTATTGTAAAGTCGCTGCGGCTTTACTTAACGCATGTCATATTTTGATCGAAGACAAGGTCCACGCACAAACATTTTTAGCGATCATCAGAGAAAGGATTGGAATGCCCAACAGGTTATCCGATCTTGTTGCAGGTACACTTACAATAGGCGAAGTACTTACTTCCGACCCGTCTCCGCTGACCTTCTAGAACAAAACGATATACCAAGGCTCATTTTCGATAGAGTTAGGAGACGCTCTGCCAGAGGTACACACAAGGGAGCTAGGAGAAAATGTTGTCGTTTTTCGAGGAAGAATTCAATCCCGGCTCGTCACTGCGAAAAGCTATTATGTTTATGTGGGTTTTGACAGGACATTGGAGGGTCGAAATGCAGTCAGCCACTACTATTCTACATGCAATATTGGAAAGAGCACCTTAAAATGTTGTTCATAGTGCGTAATGTGCATAGTGTAGTATTAATAAAATAATTGAAAATAGTATTATGAAAATGTTTGCCATTGTTTTATTTGACGGAATTAAAATATTGTGTATATTAACTGATTAAAATAGTATTAAGAACATGTTTGCCATTCTTTTATTTGTGAGAATTAGTAACCTTGCACAAGACATGGTATGGACAAAACATAGAACACAAATATACTTGAACTCATAATAATAAATAAAAATAAAATAAATAAATAGTGTTTTATTGCAGGCAAGAGTACCCATAAACAAGAAAAATACAATTTAAGCAAATAAAAATAGCAAATAAATCATCAATAATCATAAAATATCATTCCCTTAATTCATAAAAACACAATTCCATCCATTCATAAAAATATCATTCATTTCATTAAATTAAAAATCATTAAAAAGTATCAATAAATAAAAACATTCAAATTTAAAAACATGGAGGTATGTATAGGTACCTTAGTCTTGAAAAATAAAATTAATTTTTTCCGTCATTTTTTGTTCCCGCTTAGGTGAACAGAAATCCAGTGCACAAATATAGGGCTTGCAAGGTTACACGAGACAACCCTCAAAATACTATTACTGGAGCGTCTCAGACTTTGCCAAAAAGACGCAACCCTCGACCTCATAATGGCGTAAAAATCAGGAACCCTCGCTTCAGCAAACATGCTCGAAGCACTGCAGTATCTTGGCAGTTTCATAAGGGTTCGGTAAGCGTCATTGTACTGAACCCTTAATGAGTTGTACATCTTTCTTGTGAAGTTGCACCATAGTTGGCAGGTGTACATTGACAGGCAGTAAGCTCTGAATAGAGTGTTCTTGACGTCTTTGGTGCACTTCACAAATTTGCGTGCGAGCATGTTACTCCTCACTGCGAGGGCCCTACGCTCTCTTTCTATATCACAGTCGTCGTGGAGTCTGTCCGTCAAAATGTGCCCCAAGTATTTAAACTGTTTTACGACCTTTATGGTCGCACCATTCAAAAACAGACTGGGTATGTTCCCCGGACCCGTGCCATACCTGAATACCATGGATTCGGTCTTAAGGACGTTGTATTTTAGTCCATGATCACCAGCATAGTGCTCGCAGACAGACAACAACCTCCTCAAGCCCTTGATCGAGGGACTCAAAAGAACCATGTCATCAGCATAGCTCAAGCTATTCACACAAACATTGCCCAGGTGACAGCCGACTCCGGTTCTTCTGAGTTCCTCGATCAGACCATTGATATACAGATTGAAGAGGTCCGTTGAAGTCAACCCACCCTGGCGCACACCGCAGTCTAACCTGTAACTCATGCTGGATAGAGTGTCACCCCATTTGACTTGATTAGTCTGACCCCCGTACCAGACCCTCAACAGATCTACGATTTCGTGAGGTACTCGCGACTTTTTTAGTTTGTCCCAGAGGATTTCATAATTCACCAGGTCAAAAGCTTTGCTCAGGTCTAAGAAGCAAGCATACACTGAAGTTTTCTGGTGAGTGTAGTAGGCTATCGTACTCTTAAGACTAATAATCGCAGAGTCCGTTGAGAGTCCGGGTCGGAACCCAAACTGCGCATCATCAATATTTATGTTATTTCGCAGCACAGGCTGTATGAGACGCTCCAGCACCTTGCCAATTACCGTCCCAAGTGAGATAGGTCGGTAGTTACCAGATGCACTCAAATCACCCCTTCTATTTTTAACTACAGGAACCACCACAGTCCTCATTAAAAGTTCCGGCAAGTAGGCGTGTTTAATACATAAGTTAAATAGCGCGCTTAAATGTGGAAACAAGTCGGCGCTTCCCCAGACAAGGTGCTCCACACTGAGACCATCGTGTCCAGGTGACTTACCACGCTTCATATTCCTTACTGCAGAGATCACATCATCTAGCGTAAATGGTGGCAGTGGCTCAGTCACGATGGTATCATTGCTGAGCTTACAATCAACTTGCAACTTGCAACTTGCATAATCTAAGCGGAAAATTGAACTTAAGGTTTTTTAATATTTCAGTCACACTTACAGAATTACAGTCATGGCAAAAAATTCATGAGAAATTGACATTGAGAATGACCCATTAAATAAGTCTATTTATAAGTACCCCATTTGAAATAAGATTAGACATTTAAACAAACCTTTTGAACACAAACAGTCTGTTCAAACGATTTTGACTGCTATTCCGTAGGGTGGCGTTAAACGTGGTTACAATACCAAACTGTTTACTGCAGGTAACATTTGTCATGCCACCAACGAAATAAAAGTCAAAATCGGTTAAACGGACTGTAAAAAGGTTTGTTGAAATGTCTAATCTTATTGCAAATGGAGTATAGATGATATGTTTACATTTATTTAGAACTCATGTAGCTGCTTCTATGATGGTGCTACCACTTTGGTGCCATAGTACCAAATGCTTAGGACGATGTTCCAAATAGATTAAAAACATCCTTTTCCGTTGGCCGGCACTTTCGATTTTGCGCCCAACAATGTATGAAACCTGAATGGTCTCCTTTATTTTTTATTATTTGTTGTTATATCGGCAATAGAAATACACAATCTGTGAAAATATCAACTGTCTGCTTATTAGGGTTCATGAGATACAGTCCGCTGACAGACAGATGGACGGACGGGCAGCGGAGACTTAGTAATAGGCACCCGTCGGGTACAGAACCCTAAAAAGCATAGCTACAATATTAATTTAAACTGGAACCCCACAATTTCCACAAAGTTCCCTTCACACTAGTTTCAATTAGATTTTCATTTTATATTACAAAAGCAGACGACTTTCATATTCGTGGCTCCAGACAAAATTCCCTAGACAGCGGGCGACGCAAGCTAAATAATTTGACTAATTTTAACACAAACACTAAGTTATTATTATTAAAATATGAGTACATAGGTGGCTCGTGGAGTTTGTCTTAAAATCTAAAACGTATTCTCGTTTTTATTGTATTTCAGTTTGAGCTTCATAATTATTACATATTTTTTCCCCGCGCGCATGGTTGGGCAGATTTGTACTTATAGTATCTTGGTAAAACTATTTTCCCAAAAAGCAGTTTCAATTCAAATCCCGAATGGCCAATTTGTCTTTTAGCCAAATCCCGGACGACTTTAAATTCTATTTAAATTGGGTGATCCGTAAGTATTAAACTAGTGGTATAATAAAATAACCTGGTCGGGTCCTTACGGGCCGGACCGGGCCGCAATCCAGGCCGCAAGTCGCGCTCGCTATGTAAATTTTCACACTGTATTACCGTGGGTGATAAAAATACCCGTACCGTGGCACCGATGCCTATCCTTTTCTTCATAGCTTAGTTTTAGAGTTCAGAGGCAAAGATCAGACGATGATTTGATTTCCAGTTTTACATCTCAAATTACTATTCTTTTGAGTGATGTAGACAGAGGCGGATTTGCGTCATGGCCGCCCTAGGCCCCAGGTCATATAGTACTAGACGCCCCTTTCTCAGCACCCATCACATAGACTACATAATGAATTTACTTAATTGCCAACTTTTATCGAAATCGATTCAGAAAAGTTAAATTTATTATCTGTTAGTTAGTTACTGTTTTGTTTTTCGCGATTTCAGGTTCAGTCCTATACTAAAAGTTGTTCATAATGATGAGTACAGTGACTCCTTATTGTCAATAACCAGTAACCCTGTACGCTGTTTGTAAAATTTGAGGGTTTCCTTCGATTTCCATGGGATTCCCTCATCAGACTCTGACTTCGTGACAATGGGACGACCTCAAGAGCACACACTTTCAAACAAAAAAATATTTTTTAAAATCGGTTCACAATTGACGAAGAAATCGGTGTATATAATTACATTAAAAAAATATATACAGGGTTATTGGTAAAACACCAGTAACCTCTTAAGGGGTCATAGTACTCATCATTATGAACAACTTTTACTATGGGACCAAACCTGAAATAGCGAAAAAAAATCAGCTGCTCCCTACATATTGACGAGTTTGATGTAGATAAATGTACTGAACAGCTGATTTTTTTTTCGCGATTTCAGTTTTGGTCCCGTAATAAAAGTTGTTCGTAATGATGAGTACAATGACCCCTTAAGAGGTGCTGGTGTTTTACCAGTAACCCTGTATAGGCGACGAATTGATAACCTCCTCCTTTTTGTTTTTGAAAAGTCGGTTAAAAATTACATAATTGTCAATCATTTTCTATTTTCTAAGGGTCAATCTGCCTAGCCTTTTCCTAACTATGTTGGGGTCGGCTTCCAGTCTAACCGGATGCAGCTGAATACCAGTATTTTACATGGAGCGACTGCCTATCTGAGCTCCACAACCCAGTTACTGGGTAATACGATAACCCTTGGTAAGACTGGTTGTCAGACTTTCGGGCTTCTGACGACCAGTAACGACTGTCAAAGATGCACGAATAACAGCCGGGACCAACGGCTTAACGTGTTTTCCGAGGCACGGAGGAGTCTGGGTATGTAAAGATGGTCACCACGGACAACCCCGGCAAGCGTAGCTTAACCTGATGGATCGACCCGTGCAGCTGTTATTACTGAGCCACGAGCTCCTCTTTCTATTTTCTAAGAGTAACTACCAAAATAACTGTCAACGTCGCATATCGCCGAATATAGAATGACCTTCACCGAGCTGGTTAATGAATGAAAAGTATTTTTCAATACACTTCCTCGAAAACTGGTTCATATCGCACTACGATTAGGTTCACAATGCAATGTATTTCACACGCGTGCGATTTTTTATTTTCCCGCACGTGTGCGGGAATAAAAATTGCCACAGATAACTTATACCTATACTTAGTCCAAATTGGTTCAATGCCTCTATTCACAACTGTCTATTCGGAGGTGAATGTTTTTTTTTAAATCTCGGCAAAGAGATATGCATCTTTACGGCGTTAATATTTTTTGAATATTTAAATAATGTTTATAAACAGAATATCATCAAAAACTATGATTATTACAATAAAAAAACGTTTATGAACAAATTAACATTTATTAGTGTTCTAAATTTGAATTTTCTATTTTTCATATTAGGCTGTTTATTGGCTTGATACCTTTGCTTCTCCTTCAACCTGAAAGCAAAGCGCGAAAAAAAGAAAATTTAATTCATGACAAAAATATTTTCCGTTATTTGATTTTATTTCTTCAAAAGTGTATTGAAAAACGTCGTTTGATACTCGTGGACATTTGTTATTGCAGTTCTCGGCTCAAAAACAACCTCGCCTACGGCTCGGGTGTTAATTCCGCCTCGAATGCAATAACAAACGTTCTCCACTTGTATAAAAATGTACTATTATATCAAAAATATGTTAAAAACTATATCGCGAGTGGGTTGGCTGAAAAATGTCAGTCCAGGATTTTTTTGTTTTAAACATTGCACTGGTTTGGATAGACAAATTAGATACCAATTGAAAGTATGAAGTCTTTATAATATGCAAACGTTAAGTTGGCTATTTTTTCCCGCACAACGGGTAGGCAGGTATAAACAGGCAATACAATACTAGTAATTTGCACCGGTCTGGTTAATAAATAAAACTTGCCAACCAAACGTTTGCATATTATATACATAAATACTAGTTACTTTAGATTGGTATGTAATTTGTCTATTAACCGAACCAGTACAATGTTTAAAAAAAAATATTTAATTACTTAATCATTCCCTGGACTGAAATTTTTCAGCCAACCAACACGCGATATATTTTTTAACATATTAAATCTATGTAGGTATATAAAATAAAGTCGTGTTAGTTAGGCTATACAGAGCACGAACATCAGTGCTTTCAAAAACAGCGTAAGCCATGATGTACCAACATACCAGTATATACTGGCCGCAAAGAAAAGGAAAGACGCATGCCGATACCTGTTGTAAGAAAGAGATGAATATACTTATTTAATTACGTCACTAGCTGCTGCATGTTCACTGGCGCGCGTGCGTGACTGATATCACGCCGGGCAATTACCCTTCATTTAATTTCCCATTTTTGAGCCCGGGTAACGCATCTAAAGGTAATATATCATTGCATAGGATACGTAAAAAAAAACCGGTCAAGAGCGAGTCGGACTCGCGCACTCGCGATAAAAAAGTGTGCTATTTAGAGACATCATTTGATTTTTCCTGTAATCTTTACATAAACTTCTATTACATATAATAATTTCAGATTTTTCTCTTTGCAAACTTCGGAGATAAGGGGGGGAACAGTATTTTTTTTACATTTTTCATCAAAACTCGAAAACTATGTGCAAACAGCGCTCTTTCATATAATAGGTACCCCACATGCCCTCACTTTGAATTTTTAAGAACCCCTTTCAGTCCCTGTTGCAAAAAAAATATAAATATTTTTATTACTTTCTTATTTCCAAAATAGTTAGGTAAACGTCATCTGAAACTGTTCCAAATTTCAAGTTGATAGCATCAGTAGTTCTTGAGATATCCAGCTGTGACAGAGACAGACAGACTGAGTCACACCATAAGGGTTCCTTTTTTACCGTTTTGGTACGGAACCACGGATAAAACGTGGTATAACAACGGCTGGAGTGGCTGGACCGATGAAATTTTGTGTGTATATTTGAATGGGTTCCTGGATGGTTTGAAAACACAACTGGACCCGGTAGGTGGCGCTGCAGTCGGGTCCTAGCATCGTTCAGACAGGACATCGACTGTCGGGGCCGCTACTTTGATTTAAAATACTTTTCATCCATTAACCAGCTCGGTGAAGGTCGTTCTATACTCGGATCTTAGACAATTGTTAGGTTGGATTCTCAAAGCTCGGCTCAACACAGTTGAAAATCCAGTGCGCGATAAAATCCTGCCGCGATATTTTTACGTACGTGCGAACGTCGGCTTAGCCATACGTAATTTCTTATATATATGCCATCATTCTATAGTCGGTATAAAATTTCGTCGCAAAAATCGAGCAGTGCAATACCTCTACTCAACTACAACGAACAGATACAGACAGAATCTCTTTTTTATAAAGATTAGATATTATTTTATTAGATAATAGTAATAACTATAGAGATTTTGGAAAAAAAAACATTTTTTCCAAAATCTAGATAGATTACTAAAGAAGATAGATTAATCTAGATCTATTTTTAGATTGATGGTTAGATTAATTTTTTTTGGATTAGGATTTTGGATAGGGATTTTGGTGATTTGGGAAAAGGCTAGGCATCTAACCATCTATATTAGAAAGGTTTAGATGGTGAACTATAGGTAAACAATCTTGATGCAACTTTTTACACAAATGCATAATTATTATACAAATAAACTGATGCTGCTTAAATTAATGGGTCAATTGATTTAGTAATCATTATTGTTGTACTTACATTGGTTTTTAGTTGCATTGTATTTTTATTTTTAAACCGAGGTTTTAAAATAAAATAAGATAAAAGACACCAAGATTGTTTACCTTTTTTTCACTACCTTACCTTAACCTTTCTTTTAGTATAGAAGAGGCATTACGCAAATCCACGGAACAGTTTACTGTTCCATGGGCAAATCGATTGACATTGATTAATAAATTATAGAGATCGTACCAAAGGGCAAGATCTCACAAAAAATCCTCAGTGTTATCACACTTGGTGGAGTCGATCTATACAGCTTTTTTTTTTTCTTTTTTTTTTTTTGAATGGCATCTCGCAGTGTGACCACTTGGGGTCGAGACTGCTTAACCGGACTATCCTGTGGGTGCCTTAAGCGAACTCAAAGCCTCCAGCCAGGGGCATGTTTTTACTTATAAACTAAGCGACTGCGCACTAAGGGCACCCCCTGTGGGGTACGGACCTCGGCTTAGGGCGTCGCTGACTATGAGAGGATAGCAATGTACAATTGGCTGGCTCAAATCGGGGTTATTATTATTAACAGGGGAGTTTAAAGCTACAGGCTCAGCTACGCCACCAGCTGGCTCGTTATTACCGAACAAGGGAGGTGAATTTACATTTACAGGGAGAGTTCGTCTACGCGGAGGACCTCGGCGGCGAGGTCGGAATGATGATTTTTGTGATCTGTGTTTGCGTACTAGAGTACTAGTAGCACTACTACTTTCCTGGAGGAGGGTAATAGGGTCATCAGGTTCAGAGAGTGCAAGTCGCGGACGGCGGACTATACTGATTCTAGAGGGGACATAATTAGCGGACGCGACAACCAGAGGGTTGCGGTGCTTCGCGGCAGAGTCAAAGAAACGCTTGGAAAGGCGTTTCAAGAATTGACTGATGGTCGGGATTCTAAGGTCTAAATGGAGGTTATCGTTCCGAACGAACCAAGGGGCTCCCGTTACCTTTCGGAGGCAACGGTTTTGAAGGGTCTGCATCCTATGGATGTGGTGGGACTTTGCGTGAGCAAAGACTGGGCCCGCAAAGGTCATGATGGGGCGAATGCACGCTGTATAAATACGCAACTTGCACTTAAGGGACAACTTGCTGCGTGCATTCATAACCGAATGGAGTCTACCAAGAGCAAAGTAGGCCCGCGAACGAGCCTTCTTTATGTGCTCTGAAAACGTAAGGTGCTCATCGAGCGTCACACCTAGATATTTGGCTCGCTTCTCCCAAGGGATCGGCTTGCCAAACATGGTGATCGGGCGGGGGGGTTTACAGTTTTTGCTTCGCTGTCTCGTAAAGAGAACAGCTTGGCTTTTATCGGGATTGACTTCGATTCTCCACTTCCGAAACCACTTGGCGAGTGCATCGACAGCGGTTTGGAGAGTGCGAGAGATCGAGTCGCGAACCATGCCCTTGTAGTAGATGGCCGTATCGTCTGCGAACAGAGCCAACTGTGCCCTCTCGCTACGCGGGATGTCGCTAGTAAAAAGTGTGAAAATTAAGGGAGCAAGCACAGAGCCCTGAGGGACCCCTGCGCGAATAGGGTGGGGAGAGGAAAGCGCTCCTTCGATACGATAGCGAAAGGTGCGGTTTGACAAAAAGTCTCGTAAGATGAGCACGAGACGATCTGGCACACCAAGTTTGTAAAGCTTATATAATAAGCCGTTGTGCCAGACTTTGTCAAACGCTTTCGCTATATCGAAGAAAACAGCACCAGTCATCGCACCGCGCTGGAAACCAGCGCTGACATGCTCGACTATACGGTGGACCTGTTGTACGCAAGAGTGTTGGGTTCGAAAACCAAACTGCTCGTTAGAGGAATAAGGCCCTTTGTCTCAGCATAATCCCTGAGTCGCTTATAAATAAGTCTCTCATAGATTTTGCCGAGGACATTGAGCAGACTAATGGGGCGGTAACTAGAGGGCTCGCGCTTAGGCTTGCCGGGCTTAGGAATACCGATAACGGTGGCCTGTTTCCAGGCTTGAGGAAAGATATTATTACTCATGGCACCATTGAAGATGATGGTCAAGAGCATAATCAACCGGGCAGGTATACAGCTTTTTTTTTTTTTTTTTTTTTTTTTTTTGAATGGCTTCTCACAGTTGACCACGAGGGGTCGAGACTGTTTAACCGGACTTTCCTGTGGCTGTCGCTTAAAGCCTCCGGCCAGGCTGTATACAGCTTTCTTCATCCTGATGCTTTTATATAACCCGCTGTAACGAAACCATAGCGAGATCTAATTCGATCCCAACGCCATCTATCGAGCTAAGAGACAACTCTGTCATCAGCGGAAGATTTACAATTTTTTTTTTGTAAAATAGATTTATTCATGATCTAATTATGTTTTAATTCAAATAATGCAATTTTTTTTTAATCAATTTTTTTCTATTTACTTTATTTATACCATGGACTTTGATGCGGTTTTCATCATACTTTAGATAATTTATTCCGGAAGATTTATGTGTAAATTAGGAGCTCATGGCTAAGTAATAACAGCCGCTCGGGTCGACTATCAGGTTAAGCTGCACTTGCTGGGTTTGGTCCAGGGATGGGTGACCAACTTTATATATACTCCTCCTTGCCTCGGAAAGCACGTTAAGCCGTTGGTCCCGGCTGTCATTCGTGGATCTTTGACAGTCGTTACGGGTTGTCAGAAGCTCGAAAGTCTGACCAAGACCAAATCAGCCATGGCAAAATCACACCAATACTATAGGCGAAAGTTTGTGAGTGTGTGTGTGTGTTTGTATGTTTGTTACTTCTTCACGCTCAAACGGCTGGACCGATTTGGATGAAATTTGGTATGTAGATAGCTTATACCCTGGATTAAAACATAGGCTACTTTTTATCACGGTTTACGCGGGTGAAACCGCGGGGCGCAGCAAGTGTGTATTATAGTTACTGTTTTTGTTTTTTATGTATCTTGTTTTATGGGCCTTATAACAGGTGGGCCAAAAGAAGTCATCCGATGTTGTTTGGCTCTAATTTTTTTCTAAATGAAAAACTTTCGATTCTGTTTTTTGATTATGTTTATTTGAACCTTTAGAATTTTATTGGTCAAGTCGAGAAGATGATATCGGCCAAATGGGCGCCGTCACAAATGATTGCCATACGGGCTCGTTTTATGGCATTTTTCATCACTTCGGCGAGAACTTCGGGCGACAGATTCTCGCACTCGTGTCGAATGTTGTCCTTGAGGGCTTCCAGAGTCTCGGGCTTGTTCACGTAAACACGGGATTTCAAAAAACCACCCAAAAAAAATGTCTGGAACTGTTAAATCGGGCGATCTTACCACACTTCAGTGCAAATCTCTTCACTTCATTTCTTTACACTTCTTCAATAGACACGATTATTCCGCGTTCTTGGTTAGTGTATCGCTCCATGGCTTGTTCCAAACAGTATACTTACTAATAAATAGCTTGTTCACTTATTCTAGAAAGAAAGAAAGAAAGAAGAAAGAAAAACGTTTATTTGGACACAGTTCGTGAAACACAAAAATACAAAAGAATAAAACAATGCGAAAATAATATTATAACCACAATAGTGTGTGCCTCACGGCTGCGCCAAAAAGGTCCATTTCTACATCTGTCTAGTCCACAAATGTCAAAACCATGGACCTAATATAGGTACCTCAGAATAACGACTAAAGCATAGAAGGAAGGCTAAAAACAGAATTCTGTAACTACCTTTATTCCCGTTCTATTATTAGGTACGTTAAAGGTACGATAAAGGATGTGGGAAAGAGATGAATGTTTTACTCTTTGTTTTACTTTCTTGGCATGGTCACAAGATCAAATTGTCATTTGGTGAAAAAAGTTATAAGTATGACGCGGCCAAATTTGATAGTACTTTGTTTCAATGTCTGACAGTTCGTTCATTGAACTACCTGACTTATTCGCGTGTTCATTGTTTACGTGTTTGTCGTAATCTTCCATGGTTTTGCGATGTTTTAATAATATTTCTACTGTTAGATTGCATGAATTCTTTGTTTAACTACAAACAGTGAGTGTGTGGACGCTGTGGAGCAATTTCTTGTGTGGTTGGGGGCTGCCAGTCCCATTCATAGCGAAAATAAAATGAACAATAAATATTGACCTTCCATCGGTAAGTTTTTGCTCAATTTCTTGTTGCATATGATCTGATAAACGAATATAAATACATAACAAATATTGCTGTGTCACTATATAGCTGAAACCAGTCGTAATATTTATTCCAATAGAAGTTATTAGCGAATATTCGGAAATTGTTTTGGGGTTATCTTGATAGCCATAGTGACGGAAATAATGTTGTCGATACTTTTCTTTTACAGATTTCCTAGACGATGTGAAAAAAAAAATGGATAAATTGTACCTATTGGTAGACGAAATTGGACTCAGCCACATAATATGCTCCAAGCATTTAAAAAAAAAAAAACATCCAGTATTATGATATAATTAAGGTATTTTATTGGCAATAAATAGTATCCCGTTCAAATTAAAACTTGATTTATTACATTACAGGAAATACTTATGGAATTCTGCGAAGAAGGACATAGCGCAGTAGGTACTGCAAATTAAAAGAACCGCTCACCATCAACAGCAATCTAACATGAAGACAGGTATAACATTTCAGAAATATGTTCACTTGATATATGCGATACAATGATATTATATTAAAAATATCATTGATGCGATATTATTCTTCTAATTATCCCAGTCGGAAATATAATCGTGTGCAAATTTATTTATTTATTTTTAATAAAAAATACGTAATTGTGGGATCCCGTAGCAATGGAAGTTGAAACAGGACCTAGTACCTACATCGGTACAGATTAATGAATCGCCACTGATATTGACATCTCGTGAAATCATCTCACATCAGTCAGGTAAGACATACAAATAAAACTATATAACTAAATAAAAATGATGATAAAAAATCTTACATAAATTTTATTGAGAACTGTTCGTTTTAGGAATCCTTGACAAACACAGATGACAATAACAAATTCAGAAATAATTGGATTCCATCCCGATTCAAGAAGACTGCGCTTTTGGCGAGTTCCTGGTCGCCAGAGCCGACTCCAGAATCCTTAGGAAGTTCATCCGTATTATGGTGTGGGCTGGAATTCGCGTAACAGATTATTAAAGTTGCTAGGCATTTTATTTTTTTATTTAAAATATTATCTGGTCGTTATTTATTTTTTTATGTGCGAAAAGTTTTTGTCGCTTTGGTACCATTTTGAATTTTCATAATAAATTTTATTTTTTCACTAACAACCATTTTATTTAATGAAATAATTCAAATCTCTATTAAATTACGCTTCACTGATTTAAAATAATATGTTACATAATTAAAAAGTATTAAAATAAATATTATTAGGTACTTTGAATACCCTTGTTCCCTAGATTTTGTTGAGTAGTCTATGATGTAATATTCAAAAAAATATGAGAAAGTAAGTTGCTAAAAACATTTGCAAAACCGAATGTCTCCCACTTGTTTTCAATAAACTCATCAGTTATTATGGCAATTAAATACATTCTGGTTTAGCCGGGTCAGATTTAATACATGAAGAGCTGTCGGGAACCAAGGAAGACTATTTAGTTCATACTTTAAGTATTGTTTCATTTTGAACGAATATATTAAGTATTGGGATCATAAGGATGCCTAGTTAATTCAAAATTTTAGGTACGCACGGCTACAGATCAAGCTATACATTTCCAGTATAAGCTGATCTCGCATTGTATTTCCTTACAATGAGCGGTCAGTTTAAACTAGAAATGTATAGCTTGATGTGTAGCCGTGTGTACCTATATTATTCTTGGCAGTATAAGAAAGAATGACATTGTAAATTCTATCGACGTTGAAATTGAGTGGGTACATCACTAGTCAGAATAAAATTAATGACAACCTACAAAATTTCGAAACGTCTTCTGTATACGTGTCCTTCTTTTACATCATAGCGGCTCCATAAGTCAAAATGAAACAAATATATTGAGTTCAGTTGCTATTTAAGCACTACTTCTATGCTTGTTGTTCTTCTGAGTAATATACAAACTGGACTGAGCTCTCATACCAAAAACACGAGCAGAGAGAGATATGTCACATGAGGCAGTTATCTCCTTCTAATAGGGTGACCAAACATTTTTATGACAAACAGGAAAATTCGTTTATACAGAGATAATTTGCGTCCGGTTGACCATAAGTGATTTCAAATTATTGTTTGTATTACAAACATATTGTAATTAAATAATATAAAGAAATAGACCTTTTTCGAAAGCTCCTTTATGAAACTGAACATTATTGTGTTCTGTGTCGGTGTTGAATCGTGTACCTACCCATGTTTTGAGGCAAGAAGGAAGGACTACAATATTGGTGAGATTCGTCTTGTGGCGAATCATCAAATTTGATCACGTAGGTATACGTGGCTTATGATGAAGTAGGCATGTAGAATCTCGTTCTGGGACCATGGTACTTTCTTGCTCTTTTTTCGTTTACTCTACAGAGCTGGTTTGGGTAAGTATGTAATTGAAGCAAAGGGAACTAAAATGATTCTGGAATTACATCCAACCATATTTGTTGAATTTCTTCTTTGGATGGAAAGCTGTAAACTACTTAAAAATAATGCTATTTCAATCATGCGATACATAAGTACAAATTGTATTTATTATACGCCTAATATTAATAGTTTTAATCAGAAATACACTACTTGTAGCTTTTGTAGACAGAAGACGCTAAGTCTTCTGTCTACAAAACGTCTAGAGCATGGTTACACTACTTAGACTCAAAATTGTTATTATTTAGTAACAATTTTAGGTCTTTTATCGAGATTTATTTAAATCTTTGTTATTCCTTACCTGTGAAATTAAATGCCACAACCAGCATAACATTCACTTTTACATTTCTTGATGCAACACTTTCTCACCATTTTCGCTATATAAATTGAAAAAAACCGCCATGTAACCATTGATGTCAGATTTCAGTGTTACCAGAGTAATTATATGATAGCTACCAAACAATAATCAAAATTATATTATTTTGATTATTTTACTCATGGAGCTTACTTATAAAATTATTGACTATGATATACAGATTGTAAACCTATAAATAAAATTATTTAAAACTAATCTAAATGCAAAAAAAAAATATACGTATGTTACCGCCTGCGCCATCTACCAGCATGGAAGAAGACACACAAGCAAAAAGGCGACTTGAAGTTGTCGCCGACACGGCGTACTTGCGAATGACAGTGACCAACCAGTGCCAAGCATGGCGGCCAATCACCGTGCAGCGTCGCCCACCAACTTGACTTGATAGAATTTTCGCATATCACGCTCCACCATTTTTTTCCAAAAGAAACCTATATTTTATTGTTTTTTAAGTATTATTTCATTGTAACGAGTATTTTCAGTAAAATAAACGTCTTCTACTAGACAATAAAAGAAGTTCATTGAAGTACCTGCTGAACCCAACCCGAACACGAGAGGAAACAACAGCCCTCATCTTCCTGACCCAAGCATCGAAATTAAACATTGGACCTTACGAGCCGTATCTTCGCAGCGCATCGAGGATCAGCAAGAAACGGTCAGGCCGGTTGTTCCTGTTTTTTCCCATCCCTTTTTGCAATTGTCTAATACAGTGCTGTGATTTTGAAATTCCAGTTCGTGTATCGCGCAGAGTGCGCAACGCGTGGCGCCTACCGCCTACCTACCTACCTACCTAATCAGCAGTTGGTGTTTAACCGTGAGTAACCTTTGTCTTGCATAGGCCGCTAGGATGAGTGACGACGATTATAATGACGCTGATCATGTTTCGAATATAGGGGATCTTAAAAAGCAAAGGGGTACACTAAAGGGTCGACTAACTTTGTTTGAAAAATATATTGCTAAATATGAAAACGTTAAGATGTCTGATCGGCAGCAAGCAGAACTTCTTTTACGCATGGAGTCGGTTTCTAATGTGCTAATAGCGTTTACCAAGATTCAAGATAAAATCGAACAATCATTAGATGACAGTGAATTAGATATACAACTGGGGTATAGGGCATCTTTTGAGGATCAATATTTTAGTATGATGTCCATGGCAAAATGCTTAACCGATGTAAAAATAAGAGATACGAGTGATTGCGGTAAATGTTCAAGTGCGCATTGTAGTAATTTCAGTTCTATTAAATTACCACAGATTACACTTCCCTCTTTCGACGGTTCATATGATCACTGGCTCGAGTATAAAAATTCCTATTTATCTATGATTCATAAACGAAGTGATTTAGACGCAATTCAGAAGTTCCATTACCTGAAATCTTCGCTCAGTGGTTCAGCACTCCAGGTTATAAGTGCATTGGAGTTTACTGCCGCTAATTATACCCACGCATGGGAGTTGTTAGAGAATAGGTACCACAATAATCGTCTGTTAATCCACAATCATGTGAAATCTTTGTTTACTGCACAATCCATTAACAAAGAATCCCCGTCGTTAATCAGACAATTAATCGATGTAGTGTTACGTAACCTACGAGCGCTCGAATCGCTTGACGAGCCCACCGAGAAGTGGGATACTTTAGTCATTTACATTATAGTGTCGAAGCTAGATTCTTCTACTGAGCGTGAGTGGGAGAATTACTTAGGCTCGATTTCTACTAGTATTCATAAAACCAAAACTAAATTAGATGATTTGTTATGTTTTTTACGTAATCGTGCCGATATGTTAGATATGATTCATAGTAACAATACTCGAAGTACACAGGATAATAAATCTAACAATAAGTCTGATAATAAAAGGCACACGAGTGCGGCAGCACCGCAGTCACATAGCTATGTGTCGACGCGTAAAAGTACCGGTACATCCGAATCATCAAAACAGCTTTGTTTGTTGTGCGGGCAGAACCACCCGTTATTTATGTGTTTTAAATTCCTAAACTTGGCAGTTCCGGACAGAATTAAATTAATTGATAGTGCCAAGGAAATGTGTTCAAATTGTTTACGTACTGGCCACCTAATTACCGATTGCATATTCGGGCCGTGCAAGCAGTGCAAGGAAAAACATAATACGTTATTGCATAACGAGAATAACAATGTTATGGCAGAAATACCGGCATCGCCAGCGGCGAGTGCTGATGAAAAACCGGTTTCTGTAGTATCATGTGCAAATAATTTATTAATCGATAATGCTCCTTCTGTACCGTTACCACAAGTATTGCTATCCACTGCACTAGTCGAAGTCATGGATAGCAATAGTAAATATCATACAGCTCGTGCGCTGATAGATAATGGTAGCCAAAATTGCTTTATTTCAGAAAAGTTTTGTAAACGTTTAAACGTATCGGTAATACAGTCCACTATACGAATATCGGGTGTGGGACAGTCTGTCTCACAATCGAATAAATTATGCGATATTAACATGCGATCAAAAACGAGTAACTTTAATATTTCTCTTAGATGTTTTGTTTTGCCGTACATTACAACGAGTTTGCCGGCAACTCACATTGTCTATGACACAATCCACATCCCGGACAACGTATGTCTTGCGGACCCTACGTTCAACATACCGTCGGAGATCGACTTACTGATTGGTGCGGACGTATTTTGGGATTTATTAGATGTGGATCGAATTCGATTATCCAATGGTCCATACCTACAGAATTCGAAAGTGGGGTGGTTAATTTCAGGACCCATTCATAATAAATCAAATTTTAATAATATTCAGTGTAATTTTATCCAGCAGTCGAATATAGATACACAATTACGTAAATTTTGGGAACTAGAAGAACTCGTAAATTCGGGTCCTATTCTTACCGAAGAAGATCGTAAGTGTGAGGAATCCTTTGTTAGCACTACTACACGAGATAGTAGTGGTAGGTTCTCAGTGAGAATTCCGTTGAAAGAATCAGCTGACGCGCTCGGTGATTCATATGAAAATGCAAAATCTCGTTTCTTATCGTTAGAACGCAAGTTAGATCGGTCTACTTCTTATAAAAGGTTGTACAGTGACTTTATACGGGAATACATTGAACTAGGGCACATGTCACGAATAAACGAATACCCATGGCCGCACTATTTCCTCCCGCATCACGGAGTATTCCGCGAACACAGCACAACTACAAAGTTGCGTGTAGTGTTTGATGCTAGTGCCACAACTACTTCAAAGAAGTCATTGAACGATATACAGATGATAGGACCTCCTCTTCAAAACGATATTCTTTCTATTCTACTTCGTTTTCGGCAATATAAGTATGTCGCCTGCGCTGACGTGGAGAAGATGTACCGGCAAGTACTGGTACACCACGATCAGCGCAACCTTCAGTTAATATTATGGCGGGAAAATTCATCCGACGAACTAGGTATTTACCGACTCAACACTGTTACGTACGGCACCGCGTCGGCTCCATACCTAAGTATGCGTTGTTTACGTCAACTCGCACAGGAAGCGGAAGATGAGGTCATTGCTAAGGTCATAAACGAAGATTTCTTTGTCGATGATTTAATTACTGGTGATAACGATCCCCAAGTTTTATTAAAAACATGCGAAAAAACTTCGGAGGTTCTAAAATCGGCCTGCTTTCCTTTGCGAAAGTGGATATTCAGTTGTGACGTAAACATAGAAGCATCTAAAGAGTTAGCTATCGGGGAACATTGTCAAAATAAAACTCTCGGCTTAGGTTGGCAAGTCGATAAAGATGAACTTTATTTTACCACCAACATAGAAAATAAAGATAATAAAGTTACTAAGCGAAGTATGATGTCGGTTATTTCACAAATATATGACCCGCTAGGTCTTTTGTCGCCGACAGTCATTATAGCAAAAATATTGCTTCAAAAATTGTGGCTATGTAAAATCGATTGGGATGATTCGGTTCCTAACGATATCGAATGCTTGTGGAATCGATTCCTTCAAGACTTGTCCTCATTAAGCAATATTCGTGTCCCTCGTTACGTAATGAGTGAATGTACATATAATATGGAGTTACATATTTTCACTGACGCGTCACAAGACGCGTACGGTGCCTGCGCATACGTACGTACTTACACGGATGACTCATTTATAGCGACGAAGTTATTATGTGCTAAGAGCAAGGTCGCGCCAGTCAAAACGATATGCACTATTCCACGACTTGAATTATGTGGCGCTTTGCTAGGCGCACGGTTATATCACAAAATTATAATTTCGTTAAGGCTGACGTTCGCTAAAGTATTTTTCTGGACTGATTCCACCATAGTCATGGGCTGGATCAGAATGTCACCTCATACTTTGAAAACGTTTGTTCAGAATCGTGTGTCACAAATAAATGAACTTACAGGTGATGCAATTTGGTTGCATATTAACGGTAAAGATAACCCGGCTGATATTGTGTCCAGAGGTCTTCCTCTAAACGAGCTTCAAACCAATAATATTTGGTGGCACGGGCCAGCCTTTTTACAACAACATAAATTTGATTATACAAGCGATATTTCTATAAATAAAGATCAATTGCCCGAATTAAAGGACCAACATGTTAGTATGGTGTGTAGTAATTCAAATGATACTACTGGTCTAATAGATTTTAACAGATTCTCCTCGTTTAATCGGTTGCGGCGAGCTACCGCCTATGTACTACGTTTTATAGGTAACACGCGGGTAAGTCAACAACATCGTAGAACTGGTTCGTTATCTGTCGATGAGTTAGACGCCTCAGTTATACTGCTCGCACGGCTCGCGCAAATGCAATCATTTCACAACGAATATAATGATTTAACTAAGCGATCGGTGGTAAAATCTAAAAGAATAATAGGTTTGAATGTTTTTCTTGATGAATATAAATTAATACGCGTTGGCGGAAGATTAAGTAACTCGTCACATTTTGATAATAATAAAAAACATCCAGTGCTATTGTGTAGTAAGCATAGATTCACAGTGTTATTGTTTTCACATGAACATAAACAATTGTTGCATGGTGGACCTCAGCTCCTGTTAGCTAGTGTGCGTGAGGCTTGGTGGCCGCTCGGAGGGCGCAATCTAGCGAGGACAACGGTACACGACTGCGTCACGTGCACGCGCATCAAGGGGAAGACCATACAGCCTCTCATGGGTAACTTGCCGGCTGAACGCCTAGAGCCCGGCTTCCCTTTTATGCGTTGTGGCGTTGATTACGCGGGGCAAGTGATGATTTTGAACCGTAGGGGCAGGGGGGCTAAACTCATTAAAGGTTACATATGTTTATTTATTTGTTTATGTACACGTTCCATCCATCTCGAATTAGTTACAAGTCTTTCAACAAATGATTACATACTCGCACTAAAACGTTTCATATCACGTAGGGGTAAACCAGCTGAGATAATGTCAGATAACGGTAGGAATTTTGTGGGGGCTGAAAAGGAATTTGTTTCTTTCATTGAAAATAATAGTAAAGATATCAGTGACTTCGCTTCAAATAACGGTATTAAATTCAGCTTCATTCCTCCGTACGCTCCTCATTTTGGCGGCTTGTGGGAAGCAGGGGTGAAATCGTGTAAGCACCACCTGCGACGAGTAGTGGGGGGCACAAACCTCACTTACGAGGAATTCAGCACGGTGTTAGCACAAATTGAAGCCATTCTGAATTCCCGTCCTTTAACAGCTCTGTCCACAGATCCTAACGACCTACAACCCCTTACCCCCGCCCATTTCCTCATCGGCCGGCCACTGACCGCTCCAGCCTACGAAGACTTGACTGCTGTACCGAGTCATCGCCTACAACGTTACGACGTGATCGAACAGATGAGGCAAAGTTTCTGGAGGCGGTGGGCCACTGAATATGTGTCGGAGCTGCAGACTCGGACTAGATGGAAGACACATCAAGATTCCATTACACTCAATCAACTCGCCCTAATCAAAGACGATAACCTGCCCCCACTCCGGTGGAAACTCGGAAGGATCATACAAATTTATCCAGGTGCTGACGGAATCTCAAGAGTGGCTGACCTACTCACGGCTTCAGGCGTCACACGCAGAGCTTTTTCAAAGATATGCCCGCTGCCAGTGCCGCTATCAATATCTGATGAGCCGTCCTGCTGATCCTGTTGGAACCTGCCACTTCCAAGGCCGGGCCTATGTTACCGCCTGCGCCATCTACCAGCATGGAAGAAGACACACAAGCAAAAAGGCGACTTGAAGTTGTCGCCGACACGGCGTACTTGCGAATGACAGTGACCAACCAGTGCCAAGCATGGCGGCCAATCACCGTGCAGCGTCGCCCACCAACTTGACTTGATAGAATTTTCGCATATCACGCTCCACCATTTTTTTCCAAAAGAAACCTATATTTTATTGTTTTTTAAGTATTATTTCATTGTAACGAGTATTTTCAGTAAAATAAACGTCTTCTACTAGACAATAAAAGAAGTTCATTGAAGTACCTGCTGAACCCAACCCGAACACGAGAGGAAACAACAGCCCTCATCTTCCTGACCCAAGCATCGAAATTAAACAACGTAACTTATTTTACCTACTTGTAGTTGGTAAAATTTTCTACCATCTTTATCATTTTTATCTGTTGGCAATTGAGCAAAAGGGACACACTACACAACTCGGGGCCTCTCTCTCGGCTCGTTTTGCCTCAGCTAAGATATCCTATCAAAAGTAAACCTAAACTGCAGTCATTAAGGTTAATTTTTGTATGATACGATTTTTGGAGAGCTCAGTCCTGTTTATACGGACAGAATCGCACCATAAGGGTTCCTTTTTATCATTTTGGTACGGAACCCTAAAAATACTATTATTGTTGGTTCAACTTCTTTATATGGGTGGGCCCCATCCCTCGAATTTGCCACGGGCCTCGAAGGGTATAGTTACGCCACTGGTGATGCGCGTACCTACATACATTCAGCAATTGATTTTTATTTTAGAATCCATACTAATATTATAAATTCGAAAGTAACTCTGTCTGTCTGTCTGTCTGTCTGTCTGTCTGTCTGTCTGTCTGTCTGTCTGTCTGTCTGTCTGTCTGTCTGTCTGTTACCTTTTCACGCCTAAACCACTGAACGGATTTCGATAAAATTTGGCAAGGCTATAGATGGTATCCTGGGGACGGACATAGGCTACTTTTTTTTTTCAAAAATAATCCTACAGGGGGTGATATAGGGGATGAAAGTTTGTATGGGAAACTCAGTATTTCTTAAGTTAGGGATGTGAAAATTAAAATGTATGCTTTTGATAGGAAATTAAGAAATATGCGGTTCAGCGTTTTTGAAAAATCATCCCCTAAGGGGGTAAAATATAGTAAAATAGGGGTTGATTTTAAAATTTACAAAACTGCACGGATTTCGACAAAATTTGGCAAGGCTGTATAGCATCCTGGGGAATGACATAGCATACTATTTTTTCAAAAATAGTATTACAGGGGGTGATATAGGGTATGAAAGTTTGTATGGGAAACTCAGTATTTCTTCAGTTAGGGATGTGAAAGTTAAAATGTATGCTTTTGGTAGGAAATAAAGAAATATGCGGTTCAGCGTTTTTGAAAAATCATCCCCTAAGGGGTTAAAGTAGGGGTTGATTTTAAAATTTACAAAACTGCACGGATTTCGATAAAATTTAGCAAGGCTTTATATAGCATCTTGGGGAAGGACATGGGCTACTTTTTGTCTTAAAAAATAATGCTACGGGGGGTGATATAGGGGATGAAAGTTTGTATGAGAAAATCAGTATGTCTTAAGTTAGGGATGTGAAAATTAAAATGTATGCTTTTGATAGGAAATAAAGAAATATGTTCAGCTTTTTTGAAAAATCATCCACTAAGGCGGTAAAATAGGGGTTCATTTTAAAATTTACAAAACTGCACGGATTTCAACAAAATTTGGCAAGGCTTTATATAGCATCCTGGGAAAGGAAATAGGATACTAAAAAAACAATACTACAGGGGGTGATATAGGGTTCAGCGTTTTTGAAAAATCATCCACTAAGGGGGTAAAATAGGGGTTGATTTTAAAATTTACAAAACTGCACGGATTTCAACAAAATTTGGCAAGGCTTTATATAGCATCCTGGGAAAGGAAATAGGATACTTTCAAAAACAATACTACAGGGTGTGATATAGGGGATGAAAGTTTGTAAGGGAAACCCAGTATTTCTAAAGTTAGGGATAATAAATTCATGCTATTGGTAGGAAATTAAGAAATATGCGGTTCAGCGTTTTTGAAATATTATCCCCTAAGGGGGTAAAATAGGGGTTGATTTTAAAATTTACAAAACTGCACGGACGGTGATAAAATTTGGCAAGGCTTTATATAGCATCCTGGGGAAGGACATGAACTACTTTTTGTCTTAAAAATAATCCTACAGGGGGTGATATAGGGGATGAAAGTTTGTATGGAAACTCAGTATTTCTTAAGTTAGGGATGTGAAAATTAAAATGTATGCTTTTGATAGGAAACAAAGAAATATGCGGTTCAGCGTTTTTGAAAAATCATCCCCTTAGGGGGTAAAATAGGGGTTCATTTTAAAATTTACAAAACTGCACGGATGTCGATAAAATTTGGCAAGGCTTTATATAGCATCCTGGGGAAGGACATGAACTACTTTTTGTCTTAAAAATAATCCTACAGGGGGTGATATAGGGGATGAAAGTTTGTATGGAAACTCAGTATTTCTTAAGTTAGGGATGTGAAAATTAAAATGTATGCTTTTGATAGGAAACAAAGAAATATGCGGTTCAGCGTTTTTGAAAAATCATCCCCTTAGGGGTTAAATAGGGGTTGATTTTAAAATTTACAAAACTGCACGGATTTCGACAAAATTTGGCAAGGCTTTATATAGCATCTTGGGAAAGGACACAGGAAACTTTCAAAAACAATACTACAAGGGGTGATATAAGGGATGAAAGATGGGAAACCCAGCATTTCTTAAGGTAGGGATATGAAAATTCAAATTCATTTGGTAGGAAATAAAGAAATATGTGGTACAGCGTTTTTGAGAGGGTACAATAGGGGTTGACAAATGTTTGTGTAACTACCTCTTTTTAAGAGATTTAAGGGATTGGAAATGTAGTCATAGTTCGAATCTTGAGGTAACATTTAGTCTTTATTTCATTCGAAGTTTTTACGAGGAAATTATTTGAACGAGTGGACACTCGGACAAAAGTTATTTGTTATTAGAGCGTGACTGGCATAATAAATTTTAAGTAATTAACAAAGTGCCCCCCCCCCCCCCCCCCCCCGCGTAAGTGTGCCTGTTTGAATGCGATAATGTCAAAAAGTACCGAACGGATTTTCATACGGTTTTCTCCAATGGACGGAGTGATTCAGTGTAATTCATTATGGTTTTGTGTAAATTGGCTGAAATATGACGACGACTGTTGAAGATGTCGGAAAAAATCATGCCGACTGGTAGCTTTATGCCTACTAAACACGGTAACGATTTATCGTAGCGATTTGAGTTTGTACAGTTATATCGGACGGCCCTATCTTTTCCACATGTACGTTCCCATGGGATATTTTCCGACATCCACGCGGGCGAAGCCGCGGGCAAAAGCTAGTACTACATATAAGTAGCTGACCCGCCAGACGACCTGTCAAAAATTCAATAAATCGAACGGCAGCAAAACAAATGAACAACTGATTATAAAATTAATTTGAATTTGGAATTCTAAAAAGAATGAAAGTTTCCCGACAGACATTGCCCTGCCCTTTCATGTATGAGAAAATTAATTTTCTTTATATTTTTTTGTGAATTTTCCTATGTTTTTAATAGTTATTCTGCTATTCGGGACGGAGACAAATACAACAAATCAAAAACCATGAAAATTGGTCCAGTAGTTCTCGAGTTATAAGTGTTCGAACAAACCCGACTTTGTTTTATATATATAAGATTAGGTCCATGGTCAAAACAGATTCAAAATTGGCCGCCATTTGCAAAAATAAGAGTATAGAGCAATAGGGTGATTTCTTTTGGCCAACCTGGGGGGCTAAAACGGCCACTTTGGCAGAATCATAATAGGATAATCTTATGAATAATATTTAAAATCGTAAAACGGTCACAAACTGACAATTCATAATATATTGTCAATTTGTGACCGTTTTACGATTTTAAATAGTATTCATAATATTATCCTATTATGATTCTGCCAAAGTTACCGTTTTAGCACCCCTGGTCTGGTATATCTATTATTAATGCGAAAGTAACTCTGTCTGTCTGTCTGTCTCTTACCTTTCCACGTCTAAACGTCTGAACGGATTTTGATGATATTTGGCACACAGGTAGACCAAAACCAGTTGGTCTTTGTGTAAAAACTCACCATTTACCTATGCAAAATGCCCGAAGAATTGGCAAACTTAAAGTGAGTTGGTATAACTGCTAACTAGAGCGCCACCATGGAGAAAAAAAATAACAAGTCTGAAGATAGGTATTGAACATTTTGAAATTTCTTATGCTCACACATTTTTAGTCAGATGAGATCAAAAATCCACACTAAACCTCCTAGGTTCAAAGTTATAGCAGTTTTTAGGGTTCCGTACCTCAAAAGGAAAAAACGGAACCCATATAGGATCACTCGTGTGTCTGTCTGTCCGTCTGTTACAGCCAATTTTCCCCGAATCTAATGGACTGATTAAGTTGAAATTTGGTACACATATGGATTTCTGTGACCCAAACACGTACGGTTAAACTAAATAAATGAATTTTTAATATGGGGGTCACTTTTAGGGGGCAAATAAGAAAATAAAAAAAAAAGTTTTGCAAACTGTACCGTGAGGGCTCTATGAGGGTCTCAAATATTTTTTTTTATAATTTTAAAGTAAATCGTTTTAAAGTTATTAAAAAAAAAACGAAAATTGACCATTCCCCCCACAGAACAGATATTTATCTGTTCTGTGATTCTCCCCCCCCCCCCCCTTATTTCCGAAACTACTAAGCCTAAAATTTTGAAAAAAAATACAGAAAATAGTTCTATACCTGTAGATTACAGGAAAACCTATAAAAGTTTATGGTAGGTCTTAAAATAACATGGGGAATCTCTCAATATTGTGAGTAAAAACTTACATTTACTGTTGGAATGTTTGAGAGAACATGTTTTTCAACTATAATGTTAAGTTTGTTCTTGGGATAATTAATTTAATCCCAACTACGGAACCGTACATTGTGCGTAGTCCGACACACACTTAGCTGGTTTTTTTTTCTCATTGGCCTTAAGTGGCAGTTGGCAGGGACATGGGCCGATGGGGCCGAAAGGTTCTGGAGTGGTGACCGCTTACCGGAAGACGTTGCTTTGGAAGGCCTTCCAAAGCAACCGATGACTTTGTGAAGGCCGCATGAAACCGCTGGATGCGAGAAGCACAGAACCGGTCGAAGTGGCGGTGCTTGGGGGAGGCCTATGTCCAGCACTGGACATCTTTCGGCTGAAATGATGACGATGCAATAAAAGTTCGAATCGAACTAAAGTTTCGGTCACGACCTATGAACAAATTAACGATGAAATTCTTAATAAGTACTACAAATTATTCAGCGCTGTCCTCACCAGAAACTTAGCTACAATTAATTACCTACTATAAAACCTTCTAATTAATTGCCTTCCCCTTAATTTGCTGTTTCCATCGTAAAAACTGGGATTACCTAAACTGTAGATATTTAGGAACCTATATCTTCTAATTACATTTTATGTTAGTCTGTGTATAAGAACATTGATTGGTTAGTAGGTAAGTAATTAATTAATGGAATGGTTCGTAAATGAGGGGTGATATAAAGTTCATTGTAAATAGTAGAATTTATAGTGACTATTACCGTTCACTTCGAGAACGCCCCTACCTCGCGTCCCACTTCCCTACGACCCTACCTTACCCGCGCAGTTCCGATGCACGCTGCTGTCGGAACTGCGCGGGTGTAAGAGGACCACAATAATATAGGTAATTTAATAACGAAAATGATTTTGCTTCGAACTGTAAAGTTATTGAATACGATTAAAAGTCCAAGTATAAATAATCTACTTACAGAAATAAACATTTCAGTTGATGTACGAGCACGCTCTACAGTTTCATGATGACGTCCGCGATTACATGTAGATACCTACTTACGTTTATACATTGTTTCATCCACATTACTGTAATTACAGTTAGTTCAATAAATCTGCTCGGTGCATACATACATGTCGGTGTTTTCTTACACATAACACATTAGAATTCCCGGCGCACATCGCACCACAGCGGTTGGACTCCACATATTTTTGGTCCTTCGAGCCTACAAGTGAAGTGTGAGGGAAGGTGTCTTCATCAATAGCGAATCGGCTTGGCTGGCCTTCCACAAGCGGACCTCCCCAGTCAAGTTGAGAAGGCGCACATATTGGTGACGGGCATCAGCTCACACGGATCTTACAGGACCAGTGGACACACAAGTCCACAACAGTGACAGTGATTACGACAAACAGTTAGTTTCTTCAACACATCTACTACAATGGAAGGGCTACTACAACGTCAACGAATTATTGCTGAAGCTGTACAGAAGATTTCTACAAACATCAAGAAAGATCCTGCAATTCGGAAAACTACCGAGTACACAAGAAAACGGCTAGTGAATCTTGAAGAATTGTGGGATGAGTTCGACAACAATCACAAAAAACTTACAGTGCTGTGTGATAACAAACACGAGTACATTCAGTCTGGTGCTTACCTATCCGTGAAAGAGCTCCACACAGCTACATGTGCTCTGCTGATGGACATACCACCGACCGAAACCATGGCTCAACAAGGTACAAGTAGTCAAGGTAAAGGTGGCGAACAACACAATGTCAGCACGGAAGAGAAAGGTATGTTCTCCAAACTGATGAGCTGATTAATCAGCAACGAACAAACTTTCTAGCCTTTTCAAGAGTCCTGCGAGGTATTGACATTAACATTATCTCTGAACAATGGGAACTACAAGACAAACTGCAGATAATACAGGCGCGCTGGAAAACTATTGACGATCTACATTGGCAAATAGATAATCTACTGATCGGCAAGGAAGTGGATTATGAACAGGAGTACGCGGAGCATGAAAATAATTACGAAGCCATCAAGAGACAACTCAATCAAAAACTAAGCCATACATCGCACCAACAACAAACTATGCCGAAATTGGAGATTCCGGCATTTAATGGCAACTATGCTAATTGGCCAACTTTCATGGACCTCTACTCTGAAGCCATCCACAATAATCCCATGCTGACCAAGACTCAAAAAATGCAGCACCTCAAGGGCAAACTGAAAGGTGAGGCAGAGCGTCTAGTGCAGCATCTCAACGTCTCAGCTGAAAACTACGACGCATGCTGGGATATACTCACACGAAGGTACAACAACATACAGCTGCTGTTTACAAAGCAAATCCAAATATTCTTAAGCCAACCAACAGTGCACAAACATTCTGCTCAAGAACTGAAAAACCTCCACGACACGACCTTGGAAACGATTCACGCCGTACGCAATCTCGGAGTCGATACCACTACGTGGGATCCGTTTTTGGTTCACATACTTACAGAAACTTATACATCCTACATGGAGTGCCGAAAAGCACCACGAAATCTGCCTTCATTCGACGAGCTTATGGCATTTCTGGAGAGCAAATTTACAGCTCTCGAGCCAGTCAACAGAAAACAAAACAAGACAGATTCCACGAAACATGAGGCCAAGAACATGGACAACAGTGAGGCCAAGGAATTTTCTTCCAAACACCTTCCTAAGAAGTTCAACAACAGGGCAAAGACTTATCATGTTCGATCTGAAAGAAAATGTCCATTATGCAAGTCGGACCACATATTGGTTGCTTGTAAAACATTCCAAAGTATGGCGCCAGAAGATAAAATAAATACAATTGCGCAATTGAAAGTCTGTGAGAATTGTATGTACTGCCACAACGACAAGCAATGCAATTCCGCGAAAACATGTAAGGTGTGCAAGCATCATACGACGTTACATGATGCTATACAACAAAGGGCTCAACCAACAATTCCTGCTAATAACATGACACCTAAAAGCGTACCGACAGTAGCGCAACATGAATCGCATCACGTAGCTGGGAATGTGAACGAAGTTCTACTTGCCACAGTTGAACTGTATGTTATGGCTGAAAATGGAATACCTACAAAACTTAGAGCTCTACTTGACCAAGGTTCCCAAATCAACTTGATTACGGAATCAGCTGCTCAACGATTGGGACTACACAGGCGTAAACAAGATGCAATCGTCTCAGGAGTTGGCATCTCGAACAACAAAAGCCATGGAACCGTAGTACTTACTTGCGAGTCCATATACCAAAACTACAACTTCACTATTGAGGCGGTTGTCATGACAAGAATGCTGAACAATTTACCCAATTATACGTTTGAGCGCCAACAGTGGCCACACTCAGAAAACATCAGCCTTGCGGATCCTAACTACAACATTTCCAGGCCAGTTGACATTTTACTGGACGCTGGAGTTTACGCTCAAATAATCATGGATGGGATTCAGCGAGGACCTATACATGCGCCAATAGCTCAACAGACTAAACTAGGATGGGTTCTATTGGGCAACACAACAACATTTAAATGCCATGCAGTGCTTAACAACCTAGAAGACATTTCGCGTTTCTGGGAAATAGAAGAAATAACTGAACAGTCCACAACGCTGACGTCAGACGAACAACATTGCGAAACATTATACGCAACTACAACTATCAGGAAGTCAGACGGCAGATATGAGGTCAGAATACCGATGAAACAGGGATTCGAGACACAGTTAGGTTCTTCAAGGTCACAGGCATTAGCACAATTCCAACAATTGGAGAAACGACTAGCCAAAGACCAGTGTATTGCTGAAAATTACAAGGCATTCATGGCTGACTACATACGTCTCAATCACATGAAACAAAGTTTAATACCACTGGAACCGAGTTGCTACCTACCACACCACGGTGTCATTAAATTGGACTCCACTACTACAAAACTCCGAGTCGTATTTAATGCCTCAAACAAAACAACATCGGGCCACAGTCTTAATGAGCTAATGGAATGTGGGCCAAACCTTCAACAGGACCTACAGGCATTAATCCTACGGTGGAGGGGGTTCCAATTCGTTTATTCCGCCGACATTGAAAAGTTTTACAGACAAGTCGGAATACAAAAACAACATCAGCATCTACAGAAGATTCTGTGGAGAGATTCCAAGGAAGACAAGATCCAAGAGTACCAGCTGTGCACCGTAACATACGGTACTAAATCTGCTCCCTTTTTAGCGATCAAAAACGATGGCCAATACATGACACGAGTAGTTGCAGCGAAAACGAAGCTCGCACCTATTAGAAAATTGATGACACTGCCCAGACTCGAACTGTGCGGCGCACACTTATTATCTAGACTAGCGAAAAAGGTCATAGAGTCGTTAAACAAACAGACAGTAACAATACAAGCTTGGACTGACTTAACGGTCGTTCTGGGATGGCTACATGGCGAAGTGTCCCGCTGGAAGACATTCGTAGCAAACAGAGTTACGAAAATTTCAAACATTTTGCCACCATCGTGTTGGAGACATGTTAAATCCGAGGAAAACCCGGCGGATTGCGCTAGTCGTGGGTTACTTCCGTCACAACTAGTCAAACACAAACTTTGGTGGGAGGGACCTACTTGGCTGATACAAAACAACATCCCAGATCAATCGACAGAATTCGAAGCTTCTACACTAGAACACAAGTACAAGAAGCAAGTCAATGCATTCCAAACATCGTCATCGATTATCGAAAAGCTTCTATGCAAACATAACTCTATTACACGTGTCGTCAGAATTCTAAGTTGGATTTTACGAGTCAAGGCAAACAAAGACAAAGCGCGATCGCCTTACTTAGCAACAGCAGAACTTGAGACCGCATTGAATATCGTTATCAAGGCAGTGCAAAATAAACACTTTGGCGAAGATATTCTACATTTACAGAAACATGGCAAGGTGCATTTAAAGAGCTGTCTACTTAATTTAAACCCATTATTGGACAAACAAGGTCTCTTGAGAGTCGGGGACGTTTAACAGAATCAGCCTTGAACATCTCACAAAAACATCCAATTATTTTGCCACACAAAGATCGGCTCACAGAACTTTTGATCGACAAGTCACATATTTCGACAATGCACGGGGGTGCAAGACTCACCTTGACACATTTGCGAAGCAAATACTGGATACTCAGAGGAGTGAGAACAGTAAAAGGCCACATACTCAAGTGTATCAAATGTCATCGCTTCAAGACATCTACTAGCAAACAGCTGATGGGAAACTTAACAAAGCCCCGAGTCACTCCATCCCGTCCATTTACGCACACAGGCGTTGATTTTACGGGACAAGTGGAAGTCAAGGCCAACAAGGGCAGAGGGATTAAGACATCCAAGGCCTATATTTTTGAGAGACCGAAGCGGAAGAAACCTGCTATAAGATGCCCAAATAGTTTCGTTTGCATAATTTTGACGTTTGCATTATGCATAGCTACATCACTGCAACAGACTACAGTGAACGTCACCACATTATCATCAGCAAAATTAATCTACTTCGACAAAATTGCTGAGATGCAAATACGACAAGACGATTGGAAAATGGTTGTGTATTACAATATGACAACATACTGGTGAAGTTTCCAAAACGTGGCAGACTACGTCACACATTTGAACAGTCTCACTAAGGAAGAGCCAACCTTGATATCCATCGCCTCTCAACTAGAACACGAAATCAAAGAAATACAACACTATAACGATGTTTTGCGATCGGAACACGGAACGCGCAAGAAAAGGGGTCTGATAAATGGAATTGGTTATGCAGCAAATTATCTATTTGGAGTCCTTGACGAAGACTTTGCCAAAAAATACGATAGTGATATCAACCTCATACAGACGAACGAGAACCATTTACTCAACCTCTACAGGGAACAAACATCGATTGTGGAAGGCGAGTACAATAATTTGAAGAGAAACGAGGATATCATGAACAAGCAATTTACGCTAATAAACAAACGAGCGCATACACCAGGAACGTAGCAATGCACTCAATGTGATGTCGTCAGCATTAGCTGCTAACTTAATAATCTCCAACATAAGGAGAGTTCAACAATTACTGCTCGACTTAGTGACTGATGTAAAGGGCGGACGCGTCGATGCACATCTACTGAAGCCAGATCAGTTACAAGAACAATTAAACATAATATCTGGACAATTACCTAGTGACCTGTCACTACCTTGCACAAACAGCCATCAGTGCATTCGACAGATGTATAAATTGTCACGAGTACACGTCAAGCTGACAAGAGACTTCTTCATTTTTGAAGTCAAGCTGCCGTTGGTGAACAACGAACAGTACGAGCTAAGCCGAGTCATACCTATTCCTTCTATACAAGGACAAACAGAGAAGCATATCATGCCTACATCTGAATATTTGGCAATAAACCTCAAGAAGGACGTGATGATGCCTCTAACATACGACGACCTGAGCACATGTATACAACTGAGAAAACACCAGTTACTATGCGCACTGAGTTTACCAGTTTATAACATAAAGCAAGCCGCAACGATGTGTGAGGCACTAATTATAGTAAACAATAAGAACTTATCAGCGTGCCACACGACTGTATCAAGTTGCAGCGACAAGTGGATACAGTTACACAGTGATGGCGCGTGGCTCTACACATGTTGTAAACAATGCTTGACTCGCATTTTCTGTCCATCTGGCACGTTATCGAAACAATTAAGTGCTACTGGTATTATCACACTTGATCCTGGATGCATGTTGAAAGGAGATAACATTATACTTCGCTCTCATTACAACTTCCACAGTGAGATAAGCGTGACTGAAGACGAGCTTTACTTGAGAGAATCGACTATAAATCACTTCATAGCAGACAACAACTATACTTTTGAAACTGAGCATCATGAAGTGATGATGAAGACATTGAAAGCCAGGATTGAACAGGTGAAACTGCACCAAGAGATGATAAACAAGGTGGCAACTTCCCACGATACAAATTGCTATATCATGTATAGCTTTATGGTCATCGTTGTAGTTGGGACTTGTCTATGGATCAGTCTCAAACTATGGAAACGCTATGGTGTAGTTCTTCGAGTTACCTACAGACCTGATAACCCGGAGCAGGAGCAAGCCATCAGCGAACCACAACCACGGACGAGTAATGACACTTGCCGCGCGCACAAGGTCGACAGAGCAACTTCGCCAGCAAGCTGTTAGATTTGGATATAAGCTTCAGACTTTATATTGTTTTAATTACTGTTTACTTTTACATTTCTTTTACTGTTTACATTATTTTTTACATTGACATTTTGCTTATTTTTTGTGATTTGGAAGCATGTACGAGCACGCTCTACAGTTTCATGATGACGCCCGCGATTACATGTAGATACCTACTTACGTTTATACATTGTTTCATCCACATTACTGTAATTACAGTTAGTTCAATAAATCTGCTCGGTGCATACACACATGTCGGTGTTTTCTTACACATAACACATTAGAATTCCCGGCGCACATCGCACCACAGCGGTTGGACTCCACAGTTGATTGTATTTTTTTTTCAGTAAATTAAATCTACTTTAACCTGTCGGACGCCACTTAGCAAACACAATAGATTTTCTATTGTTATCTGAACACCTGGGTGTGCATTCCACATTTAAGGTGATTGCGCCGTGTAGCCCGCGAAATTCAATTTTTTTTGTGTTTTTGCAATTTGCAGCTCCATGTCAGGTTGTATCTTGATGAAATTATGGTACGCGGCAACAAAACATATGTGTTTACATAATTTTAACCATAAAAATATCAATACATCTCTCTAAGTCAGATTTCGTGCAGATTCGTCAAACGAACGAAATCTAAAGAATCTGCACGAAACAGATGTATTGATGATTTTTGTATGTTTAACATTATATAAATACATATGTTTTATTGCTATTTATATTGCTATCATACTTTGATTAAGATACAACCTGACACGGACCTGCAAATTGTAAAAAACCAAAAAAAAAATGAATTTCTCGGGCTACCACTGCGCATCCTTAAGGCCCTGGTTCCAAGCGTGGTTTAGCTCGGTGTGTAAGTGAAATGGCGTTATGGCTGTCTACTTTGACGCACGAGATAGAAGATTCTCACGCGCACCGGAATTATGTCGTAAAAGTGCAAATAAAATCGTATAAAATTAGAAATTAACTATTTAATAAAAAGTAATACATCACTGGATGCAGTTTGGAATTTGACATTTCATGGTATATTTTTAATTATAATTATAATTGCTAATATGAAGGGATAAACAGCTTTTAAAGATTATTAGGAGGTATGTTTAAAGATTTTTTTGGTGCATTAAAGTAGGTTTAATTATGTTTTGGCTTCCATCACTGTATGCGAAAAGGACTTGAAAATATCATATTTTTTTTACATGTCAAAATTATTTACGGTTTATGAGACACACAGCTTTAAAAAACCACCTTTTTGATCGTTTTCAGGAAATCTGCGCCTTAAAGAGTTATAGGCTGGTTTTCCTCTCACGCTGACTGTGTCGGCGCTAATAAGTCAATTCAATCACAATCACACCCATTGCTCAGCGCTGACGGCTTCGTTAAAACGCTTCCTACGTTTCGGCTGTCAGCGCCGACGGTCAGCGTGACTGTTAAACCAGCCTTACAGTCCACTGATGGATAATACACAGTTCTGGTTATCTTCAAAAATAACTCATCCTTTGTCTATTTCATTTTTGGAAGACCAATTTATTTTTTATTCAACCCCGGACCATACATTCCCGTCAATTTAATTACCCAAGTACTAGACTAGGTAATAGTCCTTATTCAAAGCTAACCCTTAACTGCCGCTGTATACCAGAGGCGTTTTACTCTCACATCTGGCTCACGGGACCTGCCCCCCCATCTTCTGTATTTCTTTTACATCTCGCATTCCCCCCTAAGGCTTTCAGATTGTATAACTGGAAACAAAATCTGTATACTTTAGCTATGTTATGTATCCTGTTTGTATAGCAGATTGTTTAGTATACTTTGATTTAAGAATAAGAATTCGAATGTAAATAACTTTACGACTTTAACCATGGTTTTAGTAACCATCCTTGATGCACTTCATACTTCTTACTAGTGCTGACATAGACAAGATTTTACAAGCAAAAATGTTTTACCAGAAAGACGAATTCTGTTAAAAATTGTAATTCTGAATAAAGCATTGCAAAAACAAACTTAACATAAAAACAACAAAAAAAAAACATGAAAAATAATGTGATGTTGAAAAACATATTTTTTGTTATCGCAAAAACTATTTTTAGTTAAAAAACTACAAATTAATGATTTTCGGACTTCTTCCTTCACTTGTGCTGTGAGACCTTTCTTCTTGCAAAATTTCATGATTGTAGGTTGACGGGAAGAACCCCATTTTAGATTTACTTGCGAGTATCAAAATATGTCGCAAAAATGGCCGTGAATTTTTTTTTGCGTTGACTTAGAAGCTTGATTTTTTTATAGCTCCAAGGGACTAATATATACTTACAAAATAAAAATAAAAATAAAATTAATTTTAACGTGATACGGATACCTTCAGGCGTTCCTGAAAAAAAGGGTCTTGACAGACTGACAGACAGACCAACGGACAACGAAGTGATCCTATAAGGGTTCCGTTTTTCCTTTTGAGGTACGAAACCCTAAAAATTAGTTCAACATTTTTTTTCGCTATTCACTCTCTCTTTGCATCTCACTCTCTTTCTTCTTTTCACTTTTGAATTTAGAACGCTAATCAAGAAACTCACAGCGGATTCAGATTCGAATTTAGAATGAGGTCTTACAGAATCACACGGCAGTATTGATTGGTGACGTTTTAAGATTTACTTGCTGTGGTGTAAGGGCCTAGTGCGAGGGGTGCGGTGACAGGAAACCTCCCCGAGTTCCCGTGGGCTGGAATTCCCTTCGGATACGTCCGTGGGGAAGGCCAGTCTTCGGGACGGTGCACCCTGGGATGCGGGCAATGGTTCCCCTTAGGCACAAGTGCCTAAGGGGTTTCGTTGCCCGTATGCTAATATCCTGTCGGAGGAACGCTCCAACGTGTGTCCCTCTGCTCTAAGCAGAGACGCACAGCGGCGGAGTAAGAACGGGCTCGGTGTGCACTAACCCTGCCGCCGGGCAGGCAGAAGGAAGCCATTCATCCACCATCAATCATCATCATCCCCGCCACCATACACCATTAATCATTCACCACATCATCATTCCCATCCCATCATCCACCATCAATCATCATCATCCCCGCCACCATATACCATTCATCATTCACCACATCATCATTCCCATCCCATCACCCACCATCATCATTCCCATCATCATTTCCATTTTCATTTCGTCATTTCCTTCTGCCACCGTTAGTCTCGTAGCCCCGAAGATCGTTCAAGGTCATGTCTCTGACTTTTGACGGGGGTCGAGGGTCTTGGCTTAACCGCCCGGACCGCGAGGAAGAAAACCTCTATAAAAAATTACCCCAAACCTCCAAGCGGCGGCGCACCGTGAGGGAGGTTGGTAGCTTGATTAATGGGTAGCTTAATTAGTCGCTAGTGCGAACCACACAGTTTTGAGCAGGTACACAAAGTAAAATACTCGTGGGAACAAAAATGGAAAATTTGAACAAAACCCAAAGACGAGAAGAGGAGAAGGAGAGGAGCGATGCGGGGTCGGAGTCCGACGCCGCATCGGGAGCGAAGGGCGCGAAGGGCTCTTTTAAGAGCCCGGAGTGCGTATTGGTGGCGGCCGCTGGTAGGAGGAGTGCCTTCCTGAAGCGGAATGTGGAGTTGAATCCGGGGGAGGGCCAGGAGTCTTCGTCGGATGGCGGAAAGGGCTCGGCCCCTAAGTATGCTCGCCGGGGCCTAGGGTGGACCCGGAAAAAGAGCAAGGGCCGGGCAAATACCGTACCGGTGGACGGCTCAGTCGGGTCGGCCGAGGGGAGCGCCATCGAGGCGTCTGGCGATGAGTCGGACGCCACTGGTGGCCCCAACTCGGAGCGGGCCAGGTTTGAGGAGGTCGTGGCTGCTGCAGTCAAGTGTGTGTCCTTGAAGAAGAAACAATCTTCCAAAGACAAGGCCATACCTGCAGCCAAGGCCTCCATTATGGCGGCAGCGGAGGTCCTGCTCCAAGGGCCTCCGCCGGACGGTATGTCGGAAATGCGGGCGGAGGTCGCCCGCTTGACAGCCGCCATGGAGCTTCTCCGAAAGGAGAATGAGGAGCTCCGAGCGGACCTGGCCAGGCTCCGCGATGCCGGCCCTCAGAAGGTGCCGCAAGAGGGGGCGCAGCAGGGGCAGAGCGGGCTCGGGCCCGCAGAGGAGAGGCTACTGACCCTGGTGCGGAAGGAGCTGGCTGCCTTCAACAGCCGGTTCTCGGTCCTGGAGGGCATTGTCCTCCGGCCCCCGCTAGCGGCGAGCCGGCAGGCCTCGGGCCAGCCAAAGGCGGCATCGTACGCCGCCACGGCTGCCACGCCCAAACCTGGGTCAGCGGGGCAGGCGAAGGGCGGGGCCGCCGCTGCAAAGGCGCCTGCGAAAGCGCCTGCGAAGGCGCCCGCTAAGGCGCCTGAGAAGGCCCCGGCTGTGGCGGCGACGACGACGCGGCCGCCCCCGCCTTCTAAATCTCCTCCGGCTGACGCCGAATGGCAGGTAGCCGGGGAGAAGAAGAAGGAGGGCAAGGCGGCAAGGGCGGCCAAGCGGAAGGAGAGGCGGCGTCGGCGCAAGGAGCGGAGCGTCGCGGCGAGGTTGCGCGCCCCAAAGTCCGCAGCTGTAGTGATCACACTACAGCCGGAAGCGGAGAAGAAGGGCGTGTCCTACCGCGACGTGCTCACCAAAGCGCGGGCGGCGGTGAACCTGGAGGAGATCGGGGTCACTAAGGGCATGCGTATTAGGGTCACGGCGACTGGGGCTCGTATGCTCGAGATCCCCGGTGCGGCCAGTGGCCCGACCGCTGACGCTCTGGCTGAAAAGCTCAGGGCGTCCTTAAATGCGGACGAAGCCCGAGTGTCCAGACCCGCCAAGTGCGCTGACATGCGCATCCTGGGTCTGGACGACTCCGTGACGGAGGGGGAAGTTGTGGCCGCCGTGGTCAAGACTGGGGGGTGCGCCTTCGAGCAGGTGAAGGTAGGCACCATCCGTCCAGACTCCACGGGGTTGCGAGCCGTTACGGTGAGCTGCCCCGTATCGGCGGCCAACAAAATCGTTGGGGAGGGCCCAAGATTCCAGGTGGGCTGGGATTCCACGCGGGTAAAACTGCTGGAACCCAGACCTCTGAGGTGCTTCCGTTGCCAAGTGGGCAACCACGTGGGAGCTAAATGCACCTCGGAGGTGGACCGCAGCAGTAATTGCTTCCGTTGTGGTCAGCCCGGTCACAAGGCCGGCTCGTGCAATGCCACGCCGCACTGCTACCTATGTGCGGCAGCTGGCAAGCCGGCCGATCACCGGGCTGGAAGCAAGGGCTGTGGTCCACCCACGAAAGCCCGGGGCAAGGGCAAGCCCTCCGCCCCCTCTACCGCCGTCACCGCCGCAGCCGCCACAGGCGCCGTCGCTGCCGCCCCCACTGCCGTCGCCGCCGTACCCACTGCGGCGGAGCCCTCACAGGGGGCTCAGGAGGGGGCTGAAATGGAATGCCAGTAGTGGCCCCATTACGCCTCCTCCAGGCGAACATCAACCACTGCGCCGCCGCTCAGGATCTGTTGCTCCAGAGCATGGCGCAGTGGTCGATTAACATCGCCGTGGTCGCTGAGCCGTACTTTGTCCCGCCCAGTGATTACTGGGTGGAGGACCTGAGCGGCTCAGTGACCCTCATTTCGTCGGCCGCCGCCGGTACCCTGTCCCTTGCAGCCGTCAAGAAGGGACAGGGCTGCGTTGCAGCACGGTTCGGGGGGATTGTCGTGGTGGGGACATACTTCTCCCCGAGCCGAACTCTCGCCGAGTTCCACAACTCCCTTGCGGAGTTGAAAACCGTCGTCGTCGGGTTTCGTTCCCTTCCCGTGCTTGTCCTCGGGGACTTCAACGCCAAGAATGTGGCTTGGGGTTCCCGGTATACGGACACACGGGGCAGGATGGTGGAGGACTGGACTGGAAACAGGCCTGGTCGTCCTAAACCGGGGTTCTGTCCCCACGTGTGTGCGGATGCGGGGCGAATCGGTGGTGGACATCTCGTTCGCCAGCCCCGCTCTGTTGCCACACGTGGTTGACTGGCGCGTCATGGAGGGGGTGGAGACCTATTCCGATCACCGGTATATCCGGTTTGATGTCTCCGCCCATACCTCGAGCGCGCCGGTCCAACAGGCCCCGAGTGGTCCGCGGTGGGCGCTGAAGAAGCTGGACCGGGAGCTCCTCCTGGAAGCCTCGATCGTGCAGGCCTGGGTGTCACCACCGGACAGGCCTGCCGACATCAACGACGAGGCGGAGTGGTTCCGGGAGGCCATGTCCGAAGTCTGCGACGTGGCAATGCCCCGGGTCCAGCCCAGTCGCGCCTTTCGCCAGGTGTATTGGTGGTCGCCGGAGCTGACGGCTCTGCGCGAGGCGTGTGTTGCCGCGCGGCACCGGTACACCAGGCACCGCAGGCTCCGTATCCGCCCTCCGGATACGGAAGCCATTCAGGCGGAGCTGTACGAGGGGTACAGAGCGGCGAAGACCGCCCTCCGAGCGGAGATCTTGCGGTCCAGGGATCTGGGCCGCGAGGAGTCGCTGGAGACTCTGAACAGAGACCCATGGGGGCGCCCCTATAAGATGGTGCGGGAGAAACTCCGCCCATGGGCGCCCCCGCTGACGCAGAGTCTCCGGCCCGAGCTCGTGGAGGACGTGGTGAGCGCTCTGTTCCCTTCGCGAGGGGAACATACTCCCCCGCCTATGGCTCCGCCTCATGCGGTGCCCGCTGCGGACCAAGAGACCGACGACGACGATGTTGCTCCGGAAGTGACCGAGGTAGAGTTGAGAGCGGCGGTACGTAGGCTCAGTGCCAAAAATACCGCCCCAGGACCCGACGGCTTACCTGGAAGAGCCTGGGTTCTGGCCTTTGGGGCTCTCGGGCCTCGACTAGGGGGGCTCCTAAGCGCATGCTTGGAGAGGGGCCAGTTTCCACTTCGCTGGAAGACGGGGAAACTGGTCCTCATTAAGAAGCCGGGGCGCCCTGCGGACTCTCCGTCCGCTTACCGGCCCATCGTGCTGCTCGACGAGGTGGGCAAGCTTTTTGAAAGAGTTATTGCAGACCGCCTCGTCGGGTGGCTGGTGCAGGAGGGGCCGGATTTGGCGGAGAGCCAGTTTGGCTTCCGCAAGGGGCGCTCTACGGTGGACGCCATCATGCGCGTGCGAGCCCTCACGACGGGGGATGCAGTGGCCCGGGGTGGGGTCGTCTTGGCGGTGTCCCTAGACATCGCCAACGCCTTTAATACCCTGCCCTGGAGTTGCATCAGGGAGGCATTCCGGTATCACCGGATGCCGACCTACCTCTGTCGAGTGGTCGAGGCCTATCTGACGGACAGGGCCGTCATATACCCCGGTCATCAGGGAGAGTGGAACCGGCGAGAGATGTCGTGCGGTGTCCCACAGGGATCGGTCCTGGGGCCGCATTTGTGGGACATCGGTTACGACTGGGTGCTGCGCGCCGACCTCCCTGGCGGCGTCAGCGTAGTATGTTACGCTGACGACACGCTGGTCCTGGCGCAAGGGAGGTCGCACCAGGCGGCGGCGGACTTAGCGACACGCGGGGTTGCGATAGTCGTGGAGAGGATCCGGCAGTTGGGACTCGAGGTGGCCCTGCACAAGTCCGAGGCCATGTGTTTTCATGGTCCTCGGAATGCGCCACCGTCGGGTTCCGAAATAACGGTGGGAGGGGTTCACATCGGAGTCGGGTCGACGATGAAGTACCTGGGACTCGTCCTCGACAGCCGGTGGAACTTCGTGGAGCACTTCCGACGTTTGGCTCCCAGACTGGCACGGGCTGGGGCTGCCTTGAGGCGGCTCCTGCCCAATCTGGGGGGTCCAAACGCCTCCTGCCGGAGGCTCTACGCGGGGGTCGTGCGGTCCATGGCCCTTTACGGAGCACCGGTGTGGGCGCGTTCCCTAAGGCTGGGGCCAGCCGGCAGGTTGAACGCGTCCCAGAGGGTCATGGCCATCCGGCTAGTCCGGGGATACCGCACGGTCTCCCGGGAGGCGGCGAGCCTCCTTGCCGGATTGCTGCCGTGGGATCTGGAGGCAAAGGTCCTCGCGCACGTGTGAGGAGGCGAAGCGCCGGGGCGTAACTCCGCTGCCGCGAGAAATCACGGTACAGCGGACAGAGCTCCGGCGGGATCTCATGGCGGCATGGAGAGCGCGACTGTCGCAACCCAGCGCTGGGCACGCCACAATTGCGGCGATAAGTCCCCTCTTTGAGGAGTGGTTAGAGAGGCGCCACGGCGTCCTCACCTTCCGCCTGACGCAGGTCCTCACCGGACACGGTTGTTTCGGGAGGTTCCTGTTTCGCATACGGCGGGAGGAAACGCCCGGGTGTTTCCATTGTGTGGATCGCCCGGAGGACACGGTGGAGCATACAGTGGAGGTCTGCCCGGCTTGGGCAGAGCACCGCCGTGTTCTCACGGAGGCGATCGGCGGCGGCGATCTCTCGCGTCCGAGCCTGGTCCAGGCCATGGTGCGGAGCGAGAGTGCATGGGAGGCCGTCACCTCCTTCTGCGAAGCAGTGATGCTCGCGAAGGAGGAGGCGGAACGCGTGAGGGAGAGGCAGCCTCACGCCCTCAGTCGCCGCAGGAGACGTCCCGGGCGGCGGGAATCGCGGGGCGATTTCCGGCCACCGTAGGCGCGGGCCTGCGGACGGTGAGCAGCGGGTAGCTCGCCGTCCGGTAAGGACCAGGCCCGAGTCGACGGCGCGTTGTGTTCCACGCGCGCCTCAAAGAGATGTCAGCAAGTGACGGGGCCCAATAGGGCCGACGCCGCTGGGGTCGCGGGTTGTCCGAAGGGGTTACCGCGGCCTTGGCATAGGCAACTGAAGGAACACGGGTGGGTTTTAGTCAGTAAAAGTCTGACACGCCCTCCCGCTCCACCCAGAGCGGGAGAAGTTATTTGATGATTTCCCACCCTCAAAAAAAAAAAAAAAAAAAAAAAAAAAAAAGGGCCTAGTGCGAGTTTCTATTCGATTTCGATCGTGATAACGTTAACGTTTACATAATGTATAAAACATGGCCGGAGAGTACCAGGGCTCGTCAAGGCAGCTCTCCGGGACCCGCCACCAATTTTGCAGACTTTGTTATTCAGATTTGTAATAGCGGTATCAAAGAGCGAGTGTTTGCAGACATTTGAGGTGCAGGGCTGCCTATGTGACCACTTTTTTCTTTCTTTTTGTTTTTGTTGTTGTAAATGACTTTTGTAATGTTTTGTGTAATTGTCTAATTGTAATATTGTAACGAATTCTTTATATAATATTTTTAATTTCATAATATGGACTGCTTCTGAAATATTTTTTTTTTTTTATATAACCCCTCAAGTGTCTGAGTTTTGCTGATTTTAGACCCAAAACCCCCGCGAGTGGGCGGGTTGGGGGTTAGTTGCGAACCCCATAGGTTCACAACTACTGATAATGATATGGTTTCCATCGGATGATGTTTTTTTACGTTTATATATACGTAATCTAAGCTTATATACCTATTATGTAAAGTTTTGTCCTTTTGCACACTTGGGGTGCATTTGACACGCGGGGGGGGAGGGGGAGTTAGCTGCGAACTCCATAAGTTCACAACTAATGATTTGATTGGTTTTCCATCGGATGATGTTTTTGTACATTTATATATATGTGATATTAGCTTATGTACCGAACAAAAAAACGGTTTTTCTTATGCACACATGGGGTGCATTCGACACTTGAGGGGATAAAGAAGAATTATTGGGTTTGATGGTTAAAAAGTCAACGATGAGTCGAGTCGATGGTCTTAATTAGCGTTGTAAATTAACTAGCGAAACTACACACAGACGATCACGTCTGCACCTATCAGGGTATCGATATCTATTAAATAATATATTAAAAAAAATGTTTTGTTGAATTATTTGGGGTCAACGCCAACAGGAAGGTAATTTAATTACAGCTTGCAGTGTGAGTTTAGAAAAGCTGGCTTTTTAGGGTTCCGTGCCGAAAGGGTAAAACGGAACCTTATTACTAAGACTCCGCTTTTCATCCATCTATCCGTCTGTCATCAAGCTGTATCTCATGAACCGTGATACTTAGACAGTTGAAATTTTCACAGATTATGTATTTCTGTTGCCGCTATAACAACAATAAGTACTAAAAAACAGAATAAAATAAATATTTAGTAAAATAAAAACAGAATAAAATAAATATTAATATTTAATTTAATAACTTTAAAAAAAAGTCACGTTTGTTGTATGGGTACGCATTGTATGGGTACGCATTGTGGTACGCATACAACAAACGTGATTTTTTTGTCGTTTTTATAGATAACTAGCTTTTGCCCGCGGCTTCGCCCGCGTGGATGTCGGAAAATATCCCATGGAAACGTTCAAGTGGAAAACATAGGGCCGTCCGATATAACTGTGCAAACTCAAATCGCTACGATATATCGTTACCGTGTATGGTAGGCATAAAGCTACCAGTCGGCATGTTTTTTTCCGACATCTTCAACAGTCGTCGTCATATTTCAGCCAATTTACACAAAACCATAATGAATTACACTGAATCACTCCGTTCATTGGAGAAAAGCGTATGAAAATCCGTTCGGTACTTTTTGACATTATCGCATTCAAACAGACAGATTTACGCGGCGGGGGACTTTGTTAATTACTTAAAATTTATTATGCCAGTCACGCTCTAATAACAAATAACTTTTTTCCGAGTGTCCACTCGTTCAAATAATTTCCTCGTAAAAACGTCGAATAACATAAAGCCAAAAGCAAGCAAAAAAAAGCAAGTAAGCATATTACCTCAAGATTCGAACTATGACTACATTTCCAATCCCTTAAATCTCTTAAAAAGAGGTAGGTACACAAACATTTGTCAACTCCTATTGTACCCCCTCAAAAACGCTGTACCATATATTTCTTTATTTCCTTCCAAAAGCATAAATTTGAATTTTCACATCCCTAACTTAAGAAATGCTGGGTTTCCCATACAAACTTTCATCCCTTATATCACCCCTTGTAGGATTATGTTTTAAGACAAAAAGTAGCCCATGTACTTTCCCAGGATGCTATCTATAGCCTTGCCAAATTTTATCGAAATCCGTGATGTTTTGTAAATTTTAAAATAAACCTTGCAAAACAGCACGGAAACAGCACTTATGGGATGATTTTTAAAAAACGCTGAACCGCATATTTCTTAATTTCCTACCAATAGCATAAATTTGTTATCCCTAACTTAAGAAATACTGGGATTCCCTTACAAAACTTCCATCCCCTATATCACCCCCCGTAGTATTATTTTCGAAAAAAATAGTATCCTATGTCCTTTCCCAGGATGCTACATCAAGCCTTGCCAAATTTTGTCGAACTCCGTGCAGTTTTGTAAATTTTAAAATCAACCCCTATTTTACACCCTTAGGGGACGATTTTTCAAAATCGCAGTACCGCATATTTCTTTATTTCTTATCAAAAGCATACATTTTAATTGTCACATCCCTAACTTAAGAAATAGTGAGTTTCCCATACAAACTTTCATCCCTTATATCACCCCCTGTAGGATTATTTTTGAAAAAAAAGTAGCCTATGTACGTCCGCAGGATGCCATCTATAGCCTTGCCAAATTTTATCGAAATCCGTTAAGTGGTTCTGGGTTTCCCATACAAACTTTCATCCCCTATATCACCCTCTGTAGGATTATTTTTTTAAGACAAAAAGTAGCCTATGTCCTTCCCCAGGATGCTATATAAAGCCTTGCCAAATTTTGTCGAAATCCGTGCAGTTTTGTAAATTTTAAAATCAACCCCTATTTTACAGGGGATAATTTTTCAAAAACGCTGAGCCTCATATTTCTTTATTTCCTATCAAAAGCATATATTTTAATTTTCACATCCCTAACTTAAGAAATACTGAGTTTTCCATACAAACTTTCATCCCCTATATCACCCTCTGTAGGATTATTTTTTAAGACAAAAAGTAGCCTATGTCCTTCCCCAGGATGCTATATAAAGCCTTGCCAAATTTTATCGACATCCGTTCAGTTTTTAAATTTTAAAATCAACCCCTATTTTACCCCCTTAGGGGATGATTTTTAAAAAACGCTGAACCGCATATTTCTTAATTTCCTACCCATAGCATAAATTTGTTATCCCTAACTTAAGAAATACTGGGTTTCCCTTACAAACTTTCATCCCCTATATCACCCCCCGTAGTATTGTTTTTGAAAGTATCCTATGTCCTTTCCCAGGATGCTATATAAAGCCATGCCAAATTTTGTCGAAATCCGTGCAGTTTTGTAAATTTTAAAATAAACCCCTATTTTACCCCCTTAGGGGGTGATTTTTCAAAAACGCTGAACCGCATATTTCTTTATTTCCTATCAAAAGCGTACATTTTAATTTTCACATCCCTAACTTAAGAAATACTGGGTTTCCCATACAAACTTTCATCCCCTATATCACCCCCTGTACGATTATTTTTTAAGACAAAAAGTAGCCTATGTCCTTCCCCAGGATGCTATATAAGGCCTTGCCAAATTTTATCGAAATCAGTGCAGTTTTGTAAATTTTAAAATCAACCCCTATTTTACCCCCTTAGGGGATGATTTTTCAAAAACGCTGAACAGCATATTTCTTTATTTCCTATCAAAAGCATACATTTTAATTTTCACATCCCTAACTTAAGAAATACTGAGTTTCCCATACAAACTTTCATCCCCTATATCACCCCCTGTAGGATTATTTTTGAAAAAAAAAAGTAGCCTATGTCCGTCCCCAGGATACCATATAGAGCCTTGCCAAATTTTATCGAAATCCGTTCAGTGGTTTAGGCGTGAAAAGGTAACAGACAGACAGACAGACAGACAGACAGACAGACAGACAGACAGACAGACAGAGTTACTTTCGAATTTATAATATTAGTATGGAGTATGGATGGTCGCACTTGGCTGGTTTTTTTTGTTTTATATCGATATTGGATATCGCGAACGACGCGTCCACGCTGACGGACACAAAGAGTGATAGCTCCGTTAAAATATTTTCTATTAATTACAAATACAATGTTCTTAACACCTAAATCGATACTAGACTATGTGTAAAGTTACGAGTGTAATCATTACTAAAACAGTTTTCATTTAAGTTAAAGAGTGCGTCTATAAACATTAAAAAACGAAGCAGCAAAAACCTAAACAAGGGACTTGTGAACCAGTGACTCAGTGTGACTCATCACGGCATTACGGAGTGCGTGATGTGCGGTGCGTGACCATAAATGGACATATTTTACCCGATTGGCGGAACGTCTTAACGATCATTAGTTGCGAAACTCGCACTCAAGGAACAAGAGCAAAATTTCGAATGGCTAGCAAGTGCGTCCGCAACCGAGCGCTCAGGCAGAGCGCCTTCCATTGACGAGAGTCCGAGTTCAAATCTGAGTAACGAAATTCACTTTTTGCAAATTTTATTTTTTTATTTTTTTTCGTTTTTATTCATTTTTATTCACTTAAATAAGAAGATTAAAGTATTAAAATGTCTTCTAAAAATGGTCCAAAAGGCGGCCGCGAGATACTAGAAAAAGTTATATGCTTTAAATGCAAGAAGGCAGTCGACATTAAGAAAACAGCTTTATGTTCAGTGTGTACCAACCGATATGAACCAGATTGTGATGGTTATCCGGAACAAACCTACCGTCTAATGGACCAGGAGTCTAGGAAAAAATGGCGATGTAAAACATGCATCAAAAGTAAAAAAGGTCCAACTATCACCCATGTATCTGATGTATCAAACGTCACGATGAGGAAACGTACAAACCTAAACCTGAACAGCCCATCACCAGGACCCAGTGACAAGTTCCAGGAAAATAAACAACTCGTAACAATGAAACCTACCGTCCAGGGTACTTCTGATATCTTGGATTCGCACATACTGTCCGAATACGAATCTTCAGATGACTCATTTGATACACCTAACAAACTATCTCATAGTGTTGATGGCACGATATCTGAAATATCTGACACATTAACAGTTTTAGAAATGAAAAACACCATAAAGGAACTCACGCTTAGACTGAATAGTGCAGAAAATGAGCTAGAAAATACTATACTAGAAAATAACAATCTTCACCAACAAATAAATAAACTAACAGCAGAGACAAAGCTGCTAAAATCACTTTGCTACTCCCCACCCCCAGTAACCTCGGGAAATAGCCCAGCCATCAAACATAAGAGAAAAAGACTCTCTTTACTACCTCAAAATACGCTCTCCACACCTTGTACTCCTTTGAAACAACTTTGTACTCCTTTGCCAAATAAGTCGAATGTCGACTATGACAAGAGTATTGAAATAATATTTCTTCAACAAAAAATCACTGATCTTCAACAAAACCTGAAAGAAGCACAACAGCAGATTGAAGCTCTCACAAAACTAATAGACACGATGAAAAGCAGTAATAAAATACCACAAAAATCTCTGGTATCTAAAATTAACGCAGAAACGCCTACTTGCACCGAAGAGCAAAAACATGAACCGACGAGTAGAGTATTTATCTTCGGCGCTCAGCAATGTGTCGGTCTAGCAGCAGCCATGATACACTCAAGACAAAGTACAAGGTATGAAAAGTATAGGATTATCGCGAATACGAAACCAAATGCACTCAGTAATCAAATAATAATGAGCTGCCGTTATGTTAAGTTGAAACCTAATGATAAACTTGTGTTATGTGTAGGAGAAAACGATTACAATTTAAAATATACCTTATCCCAATTACAAATTATTTTAGATACATTTTATAACAACATGATCATTGTATTAAATGTCCATAAAAATGAGTATCTCGATGTTAATAAACTTAATTATCATATCAAAAATCTATGTTTAAACTATAAAAAATGCAAATTTCTTGAAAGTCAATCCAACAAGATATCCGAATTGTGTACAAAAATTAATTACATAATTGACTGTAATGATTATAATGAGAATTATTTAAACCCCAGAAACCTTGTAAAACGAATGCTGAGTAACAAATCAAGTCTTAAAGTAAACACCAAACTTAATAAACCTAAAAAGGGAACAATTCCGTTCTATTTTGATCGTGTAAGCCCAAGTCAACAAAAATCAGAAAACCTAATAAATCCCACTGAGAAACCCCAAAAAGGAACCATACCGTACTATTTTCCGGTAATAAAAAAGAATTTAAAGTTTTTTCGAGCCCACAATTCCGTCATCTGTAATACATCATAATTTTAAAATAATGCATCAAAATATTGCCAGTATCTTGTCCAAAAGGGAACTCCTTGAACTAACCTTACAGGAACTCCAGGAGATGAATAATATTCCAGATGCAATATGCCTTTCCGAGACTTTTATAAAAAAAGGTAATGAATCTCATATTAAGATCCATGGTTACAATATGACGGCTAACTTTTGTAGAGATAAACAAAGGGGCGGTACATGTATTCTGCTTAAAAAAAACCTCGTTTTTAAAGAGTTACCTTTTATAAATACATATGCAACACAGAATACTTTCGAAGCATGTGGCATAGAACTGCCACATCATAAGCTGATTATTATTTGTGTTTATAGGACCCCTCAGTCTGACCCCATCCAATTTTTGATTAAGTTAAATAGTCTTTTGTACCATGTATTCAAAAAATATAATTCCAAAACAAACGTAGTCTTGGCAGGTGACTTTAACATTAATACTCTCCAAAACAGTAACATTACTACTCAATTACATGAACTCTCATACAATTATAACTTAAAATTACATATTAATCATCCAACTCGTAAGTCTTCCTGTATCGATCACATCCTCAGCAACATTCCTAATGCTAATGCTACTGTAATGCCACTCCACCTGTCTGACCACGACACAGCACAAATGTTGAGTTTTCCCTTGAAACATAAGATACAAAACCATACAGCACATTTTTACTACAAAAGAGATTATAGCTTGTATAATATCCAGAAATTTAAGGAATGCATACGAAATGTGTCATGGTCGGAGGTCTACGATGAGAACGACTTAAATATAGCATTCAATTCTTTTCACGAGTTATTATGCTTGTTCCATAATTTATGTTTTCCAAAAATAAAGGTAAAAGTAAATACTAATAATAGAAAGAAACAGAACTGGATAACCAAAGGCCTAAAACTAAGTTGCAAAACTAAAAGGTCTTTGCGTTATCAATATTATAAGAACAAAAATTTAAGAAATAAAACTAAATATTTACAATACTCAAAGATTTTACAGAAATGTGTTTACACATCAAAAAAGAACGCAAACATCAAGTACATAAATAACAGTGAAAACAAATGTAAAGCTGCATGGAGAGTAATAAAGAATGAAGTCGGGAACAATAACCATAGCGACAACATAGAAAATATTCTAATTGATGACACAGTACTTTCAGATCCTGTAGAAATAGCAACTGCATTCAATAAACACTTTATTAATATGGCACATTCTTCGAGTAAGGGTGAAAAAATAATCGGTAACCAATGTTCAATGGTGCAGTCTATGTTCCTTAAACCTGTGTCCGAAAATGAAGTTAGAGCAGAGATTATGTCATTGAATAACACAAACTCCGAAGGTTATGACGAAATTAATACAAAAATCATGAAAGCATGTACTAATGAACTTATTGAAATTTTGACACATTTAATTAATTTATCATTCTCACTTGGCATTTTTCCCGAAGCACTTAAGCTGTCAATTGTTAAGCCACTTTATAAAACTGGTGAAAAATCAGACGTTAACAACTATCGCCCAATCACATTGATACCTATTTTATCAAAAATATTCGAAAAGTGTATGTATAAAAGACTGATTGACTTCTGTAATAAATTTAACATTATTAGAAAAGAACAGTTTGGCTTCCAAAAAAATAAATCTACAACGTTAGCTATATACAGTCTTATAAACATAGTATTAACGAATATTAACCATAACTATCTTACTACGGGGCTATTCTTCGATCTATCTAAAGCCTTTGATCTAGTCTCTCATGACCTGTTACTACAGAAATTAGAGGCAGCTGGAATTAGAGGCATTACACTTCAATGGATATCCTCATATCTAAGTAACAGACAACAATGCGTTTCTATTAAAAAAATGGATATGAATAAAGATATGACATCTCACTATTCTGAATTCAAATCCAATAAACACGGCGTCCCACAAGGAAGTGTACTAGGCCCTATCTTATTCCTATTGTATATAAATTCTATCACTACTATAACTAATCATAAATGTATACTATTCGCTGATGACATTTCTATTATTGTGACATCTGATAAAAAAAATAATACAATTAATGACCACGAGGCTGAAATTAATAATGTGATTGAAAGATTGATTGAATGGCTAAATAAAAATAACTTATCTATAAACCTAAAAAAGTCTGTTTATATACAATTTAATAAATCAAATAATGCAAAGCACAATATTAACATGAATATACATAGAATTCACGAAGTACCGCAAACTAAATTTCTAGGCGTAACCTTGGATCAAAACATCAACTGGAAAGCACATGTTGATACAGTATCCAAACGTATTAATAAGTTTGTATATGCACTGAAACAGATTAGGAACATAACAAACATTAAAACGTCTATAACAACATATCATGCATATGTTGAATCAGTGCTACGCTATGGCTTAATTATGTGGGGTAACAGCACTGATCAAAATAGAGCATTTGTCGCACAAAAGAAATGCATTAGAGCTTTATGTGGGCTTAAACCCGATGAATCTTGCAGGCCGGTATTTAAGAAACTTGATTTGTTACCGCTGCCGTCCCTATATATTTTTGAAATTTGTATGTTTGTGTGGAGGCATAGCGAATTATTTGTGAAAGCAAGCGATGTAAATTCTCGCAGCAGGCGCGACCCCTACATGCTCGTGTTAGATGTCCTCCCAAGGCTTGCGAAATATAATAAAAGCTGCATGTTTATGTGTGTTAAGGTATACAATAAAATACCAAATGAATTGAAAAGTTTAAATACAAGATTGTTCAAAATTAAATTGTACAAATGGCTGTCTGCTAATAGTTTTTACAGTATTAAGGAGTTCCTGGAACATAAAATCGCATGATGACTGATTGTGTCGTTATGCATGTAAAATTTGCATGCTTATGTCTATTAAGCAAAACATGTTTGTTCACATTACCTACTAACATTACCATCTTTTATACCATGTTTTTAGCAAATAAATGATATTTTGATTTTGATTTTTTTTTTTTTTTTTATCATGTGTAATATTGATATCCTTATACGTCTGTGTGTATCTGTCTGTGTAGATATCTGAGGTCATCGGAAAACTTGAGGCTAGAGATGCCGCTACATTCCACCAGTTTTTATGACAGATCATTCACTGTTCAAGCAGTACGATTGTGGAATGACTTGCCCGTGTCGATAAGGCGTGCACAATCTTTGTCAACTTTTAAAATTTTGGTGAAAAAACATTTCCTCTCTCTTTAAACATCGTCATTACGTGTATAGTTCCTTGCTCTTTTTCAAGTAGGATATATAAGTATATATATATATAAGTATCTGTATTTATGTATGTATAAATTGTATGTATATATGGTACACCACAGACTACCCACAGTATTCTCTCCCTTCTCCCCATAACCCATCCAAAGGTTGTCTGTAAAAGATCGCTCTTAGCGATAAGACCGCCCATTGTGTCACCCTATGTAAAATTTCAACATTTATATCTGTAATTTTTATGGTGTGCATAATAAAGAGTATTCTATCTATCTATCTATCTATCTGTGTAGTTTAGCTAGCTGATTTAATTTGATCCTACTATTCGAGTTTAGATGCATCCTAATTGGAAGCCTAATCCAATTAGGATGCATCCAAGCTCGAATAGTTTGGATGTTCCAAACATCATAATTACATAAGTTGATACTCCAAAAAGGGAATAAATTATCTTAAATCTATACAATTAAGTTGCCGGGGCTTCCCAGAAAGTAATCCGAAGATACTTGTGATGGGATAAACCTCGCTCTTCCTTGATTGATTAACAAATTGATTCGTTGTGCTAGTTAGGTATAAATTACACATTTTTTTATAAAACCAATAAAAAGAAAACCGGTCAAGAGCGAGTGGGACTCGCGCACCGAGGGTTCCATACCATCATTAACCGACTTCCAAAAGGAGGAGGTTCTCAATTCGTCGGAACCTTTTTTTTTTTTTTTTTTTAATTTTTTAAATTTTTTTTTTATGTATGTTCCCCGATTACTCGAAAATGGCTAGACCGATTTGGATTTTTCTTTTTTTGTTCGAAAGGGTATACGTCCCAAGTGGTCCCATGATCATCAAGTCAGGATCTGATGATGGGATCCCATGGAAATCGAGGGAAACCCTCAAATTTTATGGGCACACCTATATCGATTTCGGTATTTTTTATAGTAACTCGTGCATTTGCTCTCGGAAAGTACCATTCGGTGAACTGGAACTGATGATGAAGACCACAGAGGGCCATCGGAAATACTCAATTATATCTAAGTATAACAGGTTAGGTTGCGATTCGATTACTTTAATATGGTTTATGCTCGTCAAAATAATGGTAATGGTGACTTCACCATGAGCTCCATTTCTCCTGGTTCTTACTAGGAGAACTCCTCAACAATTAACGTCCCTGCATCGGGAAAAGCAACATTTTGTAAAACGTGATGAGCAGTTGACATTGGGTTATTGTAACTTAGATAAATTACAAACTGAACCACTAAAAAGTGAAAAATAAAAACTTTTTTACAAAAACAAAAACCGACTTCCAAAAAAAACACTACAAAGTGAAAAATAACTTTAATTTCGGAAGTCGGTGGCAAAAAACTAAAATACAGATCCAAAGACACCGACTTCCGAAATTAAAGTTATTTTTCACTTTGTAGTGTTTTTTCTGGAAGTCGGTTTTTGTTTTTGTAAAAAAGTTTTTATTTATATGTAATTTTTGTTGATGATTTCTGAAAAACTGTGCTATTTAGAGACATCGTTTTATTTTTCCTGTAATCTTTACATAAACTTCTATCATATAGAATTATTTCAGATTTTTCGCTTTGCAAACTTCGGAGATAAGGGGGGGGGGAACGGTATTTTTTTTTACATTTTTCATCAAAAGGCGAAAACTATGCGGGCTAAAAAAAAGAAAAAAAATGTTTGAGAATGTGCAAACAACGTTCTTTCATATTATACCCCACATGCCCTAGTAGCCCCACTTTGATTTTTTAAGACCCCCTTTCAGTCCCTGTTGCAAAAAAAACATAAATATTTTTATTTCTTTCTTATTTGCAAAATAGTTGGGTAAACGTCATCTAAAACTGTTCCAAAATTCAAGTTGATAGCATTAGTAGTTCTTGAGATATCCAGCTGTGACAGACAGACAGACAGACAGACAGACTGAGTCACACCATAAGGGTTCCTTTTTTACCATTTTGGTACGGAACCCTAAAAATGAAAGTCGTGATGGTAATTAAACCTAAAAATAATGATGCAGTCAGTCAGCTCACGCCAGTTCATCACCTAGTAAAATCTTACAATACATTAAAAACTATTTCAATATAGAAATTCTTTAAAACGTAGTTCTTTTCACCAAAACTCAAAGTTGATTTTAGATACGATAAAACAAATCTGATTCCATCTTCATGAGTAAAGCAAAATATCATTCAGAGTGAATTCGACCATACATTTATACCCAGTATAAATCTTAACCTTAGAATAAATTTTGAATTTTTGACAGTTTCTCTATACAAAATCTGTCAGCCGTCAATTTTATTCCACGGATATACGACTTTGGTCAAATTAGGCCTTAATAGTAAAAACTTCATTGAATAAACAGAAACGAAAACATAATTTTCAGTAAGTGAAATGACTTCCACTTATTAAAAAAAGCCAATCCCAACTTTTTCAACACATTTCAATTCAGCCTACAAAAATTACGCGTTGCACTAAAAAGCCTTACAGCATACTCATATGAAAAAAATAATTAAACCCGTTTTTAATCAATCCGCTGAACAGTTTTAATTAATTTTAAAATCCCTGTACGATGACAACCCTGGGTAGCAGACGGCCCCAGGACTGGTTCAATTTTCTATTGAAAACTATCTGGTACACTCAACGACACTCATAAATGCTTGACAAAATTATTGTTGAGTTAATTTAGATCGATATTAAATATCGATCTAAATTAACTCAACAATAATCCTCACAAATTTTGTGAGGTTGAGATTGAAGTTTTGAGAATGGTTCGGTACTTTCATGATCATCATCCAGCCTAGCCTTTTCCCAACTATTTTGGGGTCGGCTTCCAGTCTAACTGGATGCAGCTGAATACCGGTTTTTTACATGGGACGACTGCCTATCTGACCTCTACAACCCAGTCACTAGGTAATACGATACTGGGTAATGACTGGTTGTCAGACTTTCGGGCTTCTGACGACCCGTAACGGCTGCCAAAGATCCACGAATGACAGGCGGGACTAACGGCTTAACGTGCTTTCCGAGGCACGGAGGAGTCTCTATATGTACAGATGGTTACCCTTCTACAGACCAGCCCCGGCACGCGTAGCTTAAGCTGATGAATCGACCCGAGCAGCTGTTATTACTTAGCTACGAGCTCCTCGTGATAAACGCAATCAAACATTATTTCATTTACAATCAATTACAATTTTATTCCATCCATTTAATTCCAACGTTCGCGTTTGACTGTACCAGCCACGCGGCGGGCGTGAATTTAAATTAAATGTAATATTATTGAAACATTGAGATGCAGAACGTCTTGCAACACTTATTTAGTTGCATATTTTAACGAGGATACAACAGTTTACTGTTGTTACGCTCTCACAAAGGGATAATGTTAATTAATTGTCTACGTATTTGTTGGTAATTAACAGGATAATTATGTAGTGTGTAGAATGTAATTATGGACCGTAAGAAAATTGTAAGAAAAATCAGGTTAAGCTACGCTTGCCGCGGTTGGTCCGTGGATGGGTGACCATCTTTACATACCAAGATCCCCCGTATCTCGTAAAGCACGTTAAGCCGTTGGTCCCGGCTATCATTCGTGGATTTTTTACGGCCTTTAAGAGTCGTCAGGACTTCTTGAGCCCGAAAGTCTGACAACCAGTCTTACCAAGGGGTATCGTATTACCCAGTACCTGGGTTGTGGATGTCAAATAGGCAGTCGCTCCATTGAAATACTGGTATTCATCTGCATCCGGTTAGACTGGAAACCGACCCCAACATAGTTGGGAAAAGGCTAGGCAGATGATGATGAATTTATGGATTGAAGACCTTATAAATGAAACAGATTAATTGAGGCTCATAACTCATAAGTTATATTCAGGAGGGTATTGCAATGGACTTAGATTATTAAATTGATTTAATAATTAAGTCATGTAGTTATCGGGATGAGGGGCTCGTGGCTAAGTGATAACAGCCGCACTGGTGGATCAAAGTTTAAGCTACGCTTGCCGCGGGTGATTCGTGGATGGGTCCCCTTCGTGAGTAAAACATCTCTCTAAGTTAGATTTGGTGCAGATTCGAACGAACGAAATCTAACGAATCTGCACGAGATTTCGTGCAGATTCGTACATGTTTTATTTCCGCGTATCACATTTTGATCAAGATGCAACCTGACACGGACCTGCAAATTGCATGAAACGCAAGAAAATTTGAATTTCGCGGGTTACCCAGCGCATCCTCCTTAAACGAAAAAAAAAGCAGTTTATCGAATCATTTTGTGTTAATTTAGGTGATGTCAAAAAGTACCACCAGTGTTCCGACTTCTGTTACTGACCGTACGTCGACACACAAACTCGCAAAAATAAAAAATAAACTTTTTTCCCAGAACATCTTGAAAACGTGTCTTAGCCTCTCCATCTTTACTTATAACAACGACGTCGTGTTCCTGTGAACATAAGACAGCTCAGCCATTGTCTGGGTGTCGGCAGACTCGCTGTAGGTGTCTACGTTACCTATATGTTACTGGCTCATTATTTGGACTCATCGTACCGTGAATCGCGTCGCGAGCAGGAGTTGACAACCTTTGGTGTTGTTTTAAATATTTAGATTTTTTAAATCAACTGTTTTGTTTAGTTTTAAACTCAACGAATGCTAGGTAGGTTTCAAAATATCAAATCCACACACAGATTCTGATGACATCGCTAGCGACAAATTGACTGTCAAAATCTGTGTGTATAGTTAGTGCAATCCACGAAGACGCGCCCCACTCTTCTTCCTAACCGCTTAAAGTGCAAGTGTGCACCATTCCGCTAGTGTTTTAGTTTTGTCGATACACTCTAATTGCAGGTAATTGACTATATGTATAGGTAATCAGTGCGTACACTAGTACAATGTTCCATATTTGTAATGTCAGCGATTAGGAAGAAGAGTGGGGCGCGTCTTCGTGGATTGCACTAACTAGGTACTTTCAGTACACGCGAAACTTTGAAATCGACAGCGATTGCCAGCGATCAAAGTTATTGCTAGTGTACCTAGCTTAAGTCAACCAATCTGCCTAGCCTTTTCCCAACTACGTTGGAGTTAGCTTCCAGTCTAACCGGATGCAGCTGAATACCAGTATTTTACATGGAGCGACTGCCTGTCTGACCTCCACAACCCAGTATCTGGGTAATACGATACCCCTTGGTAAGACTGGTTGTCAGACTTTAGGGCTTCTGACGACCCGTAACGACTGTCAAAGATCCACGAATGACAGCCGGGACCAACGGCTTAACGTGCTTTCCGAGGCACGGACGAGTCTCGGTGTGTAAAGATGGTCACCCATCCACTGACCAACCCCGGCAAGTGTAGCTTAACCTGATGGATCGACCCGTGCGGCAGTTATTACTTAGCCACGAGCTCCTCTAGTGTACCTAGCTTAAGTAACAGTCGAAAATACGGATTGATTACCTACTCAAATGATTTCAGTAATAAAATAAATCAATAAATATAAATAAACTTTAGAACACCCGTGTGTAGTTGAATTTGTAATTAAGAAGAAAGACGCAAGTAAAAGCGAGCGTAAAATATTATCCATTTATTATTATAATCGCACTTCAAATAATATTTTAAGTTACTATTGTTATTTTCTAACTGTTTGTGGCCTGTCTGAGAGGAATGAGGTGATGAATGCGTATGGAAGTAAGTTAGATGTGGTGTTGGTGTCAGATAGCACCAGCAGCGTTAACGTGGCAGAGATTGATGGGGGAGGTCTAGTCCCGCGACGAGACGCTTATCATCCGCCTTTAGAGGTATGCCTAGCACTAACGGACCCAATGTGCCGACTTAGTTCTAGGAAAATTGGCCCTAGTAACGTTGACGCACAACGGGACTGGAATTTTTCCAAAGGAAATTACGACGCCATGTATAAACTTATTTCGGAAGAAACATGGCATGGGGTGTTCTCTGCTCGTGATGTAGACACTGCTGTAAAATATTTCTATAATACCATGTATAGGATATTTGATGAAAGTGTACCCAAAAAACACAGGTTGAAGAAGCCATGTAGGCGTTTTCCAGTTTGGTTCTCCGCAGAATTAATTAATGACATTAATTGTAAGGCTGAACTGCACCGTAAATGGAAGTCAACAAAAAATCGTGATCTGTACAATCAATTCTCTTGTCTTAGGGCCAGTATTAAAAAAAGAGTTCCTCTTGCTTACGACGAATACATTCAGCGCATTCAAAATAAACTTAAACGTGACCCCCGTGCCTTTTGGCAGCATATAAATAGCTTTAAAGTCAGAGGCGGCTTTGAAGCCAGGGTAAAGTTTAATGGGGCAGAGCATGTCAGTAGTGAAGCTGCACAAGCTTTTTCCAACTTCTTTTCGTCTGTATTTTTGCCGTACGCTCCTCTCCTCGATTATAGTAATCATACCAATAACAATCAGAACAATAGTTCCAATTTTGTGCATATTGATAAAATTGAAATGCGAGATATAGAACAGGCAATTAAGAAACTAAAACCTAACTCTGCTATAGGTCCTGATAATATTCCTGCTCATATCCTAAAAGGATGTAAAGAGCACATAATATCACCAGTACACCACATTTTTAATCTAGCTCTGTCCACAGGGCAGTATCCACAGCGTTGGAAGGTCTCACGAGTTCAACCTATACCCAAATCTAATGACACTTCACAAGTTGAAAACTACAGACCCATAGCTATACTATCAACCCTCCCTAAATTATTTGAATCTGTATTACATAAGTTAATCAGCTACCAGATACAGCCATTTCTTTGCGATGCTCAGCACGGCTTCCGATCGAACCGATCTGTTAGTACAAACCTTCTAACGCTTGTGGATCTCATATCCCAGCACTTGGACAAAGGCATACAAGTTGATGTTGTTTATTTCGACTTCAAAAAAGCCTTTGATCGAGTGGATAATGACATTTTGCTCGCCAAGCTCTCTAACATTGGCTTCTCACCAAAGTTACTCCAATTTTTTGCGAGTTATATGCGGGATCGTCAGCAATATGTTAAGCATGGTTGCTTTGTCTCAGAACCGTATCACACTCGGTCTGGGGTAAGCCAAGGAACGATTTTGGGACCACTATTTTTCGGAATTATGGTGAATGACCTTGAGAAGGTTCTGAAACATACCAAGTGCTTGCTTTATGCCGATGATCTTAAATTAATATATGGCGTGGAGGAGGATGCTGACTCAACAACACTCCAAGAGGATATTAACTCAGTCCTTCAATGGAGTGTTGATAACAAGTTGCTTTTTAACATTGACAAATGCAGTATTATGTCTTTCAGTCGTACACATAAACCCAAGCATTTTCAATACTTCTTAGGAGAGGAACCGATAGCTCGTGTCAACTCTGTCAAAGATCTCGGAGTACTATTTGACACGAAGCTTACTTTTCACGAACACATGAGGGCACTTGCAGCTGATTCGTACCGGAAACTAGGCTTTGTTATTAGGAACATGCGAGACTTTACCAACCCACTGGCCATTAAACTAGTTTACATGGCCTTAGTAAGGATTAAGCTAGAATCAGCCGCAGTGATTTGGAATCCCCATGAGAGCACTTACGCCTTACTTCTTGAGAAAGTCCAAAAGGCCTTTCTTAGATTTCTTTACAAAAAACTCTTAGGATACTACCCTTTTCTTTACCCTACAAAATTTTTACTTGGTGTACTAAATTTTAATTCTCTTGAAGTGAGGCGTAACTACTTCTTGCTTGTCTCAGCTTGCCGTATTATGCGCGGTGAGTCCGATTGTCCAGCACTTGTGGCTCAATTGATGAGGTTGTTTATTCCTGTTGTGCCCAAACACCAACTGAGGCCGCGAAGACACCCGTTATTGGCCGTACCTTCAGCACGCACAGTGTCACGAGCTAACTCGCCCCTCGTTCGGGCGCTTACGATGCTTAATGCTCTTTTGAAATCAACACCGGAGTGTGACTTATTTGCAGGGAGATGGATAGATGTGTGTCGTGAATGTTTAAGATTCTGTGAGATGATGAATGAAAGATAAATAAGTAATAATTTTCTGTTTAGTTTTTGTTGATTGCATGTAACTTCTACTTTGTTTTTTATTAATTTCTCGTGTTCTATTTGTTATGTTGTTTTATTTTTAATTGTATTATTTTGTTAAATTTTGCTGTACAACGCCTTAGATTTATTTAAATCTGTTAAGTTGTATACGTATATCTTAAATAAATAAAATAAATAAATAAAATTAAATTATATAAATCTTTCAATTACGATGAAGGAACTTTACCTAAATGCAAGTTAAGTCCATTTTAAACAGTAAAAGTATTTTAGTTGTCCCATACAGCATGTTCTAAGAGAATCAGGGCTATTACTAATAAACTCCTTTTCAATAAATCCGATAACACTTAGTCCCCACCTGAAGAAAAAAGGAAAAAGAAGAGAAGAGAAATTTAATAAGTAGGTACATAGGTGTTTATGTTTTCCACCAACAGTTGTGAATCCCTGGCCATAAGGTATACGTGTCGTATCTCTAACTGACACTCGTGACATTGTCACAACATCTCTTAGCTTCACAATATGACCCGCTTGTCATCTGACATGAAAACTAATCCCTGAGAATACTCTAATACCTATTTATACCTACCGTTTGTAAACCAAAAACTTGAAAAAAAAAAAAAAAACTACCCGTAACGTTTACAGTAAACTCTTAATTTTTTTACAGGCGTTAAACATTTTCCACTCGCACACCTACGCTTAGTGATTATTATGCCCCCACAACTGTATTTCTCAATGAATACGCGACTTTACAATCCGTTTTGACTTACTAAGAACCCGGGGTTATTTATTACAGGCTCATTAGGACCTTTGTACACCGACGTTATTCTTGCCGTGAAAAACTACGTTTTATTCGCCGTTTGTAGGCACGGTCGTCAGTGTTGTATGGATCACTATACTCACTGATTGTTGACAAATACGATTTCCTACGGCGCGGTTTAAACGTCGCACAGTGGGCTGAAAATCGGCTTTCATAGACTTAGGGATTTCTATCTGCAAGTGCCGGATTTTTTCCTGGATATTGCTTCTATTAGTTGTTACTATATTCAAAAATGACACCGGAGTTAATTCTGGACAAAAACGAAGGAATTATAATTTTTTTACGAAAAATTTGTATGAAGCTAGTATAAAAAAGTTAATTATCTCGCAAACAGCAAGGAAAACCGTAATATCCTTACAGCTGGTTATAGTACTAATTATTTATGATTTTTTGACATATGTCATATAACGGTTTTCGCTGCAAATTTTTTTTTAAAAAATCGTCAAAATATTTTTACTTATTTTTACGTATGAAACGGTTCCTTTTAGTGACTTAATTAAGAACATTGTTAATTATAAATAATTTTATTAACCCAAATATTAAGACTATATAAAACAAGAAAAATATTTAAAAAAATAGAAAAAATGAAATCAAATATTAAACATTTTCCTTATCACTGTCGTTGTCGGACTCCAATTCTGAGTCAGAATCCAGATTGGATATATCTAAAAACTCGAACTCACTTTCCTGAAACTGAATTAATTCGAGAGTTTCAGCAAAAAAGCTCTGCTTTCTTTTGGCATCTAACTTAGGCCTTTGTGCACTTAGGAAAGGATCCGAAGAAACAATAAGCATATTTAAGATATCTTGATTACAATCTTGCCTTCTTCTTTTCCGCGAATGATGTTCCCGGAACCTACTAAAATCTTTGTTTCGAGACTCTGAGGCTTCTTCCGAGAGAGTCCCAATCGGCACAATATCATTTTTCTCGATTATGTCAGCCCCGTGTATAAGTAATTTATGTACGGTTGACGACATGTAGTACCAGTCGTACAATTCCACGTACTTTTCTGCTGTTTTGCGGGCAAAATCTTTAAATTTTATTACGTCGATCTTCTCGCCAGATGTTATCGCTTGCAAAATCACAGCAAATCTTTTAATAAGATCTTCGTCCAACCCGGTAATAGCTGCAGTTTTATTGGGAAACTCGAAAAACTTTCTTGCGGTATTCCCGTCATTGGTAGTTCCCGAGCCTTGTTTTACAATATCAATCAACAGATTGAGCTGATCTTTGAATTTATTTTGAATAGATTGTTTTCTGTTCTGCAACATTTCTTTGTCCTCATTACTTCTCGCTGCCCACCGTTTGAAGTCGAGCCTGTACGCAATATGTAACAGACATTCCATACAATTAATACGTGCGTGTAGGGATGACAAGCCAAATTCGTATATGTCAGCACACAGTCTTTGATGTTACAACATCTAAGCGGTTCATTTCCGTAGGTTTTGCTAAGCACAGGTAGCACGATGCATTTGATCTGGCCTCAGAAAGGTACGTGCAGACTTTGGCGTCGATCATTGTCATCATTAGTTGACGAGTCACCATGTTATTATTAATGCACTCTGTGGGGTTAAGGTCCTCAATTTCATCATCCATTTGTCTTTTGAAACCAATGACAACTGCTTCGCTCTCCTTTACAAAAGTAAACTGAACTGGACGACAATACAAAGTTGAGCATGGTTTTGGGTTCGTCCATACAGTATTATCACCATCTGTCAGTTTTAGTGGCACCAAGGAGGTCATGAAAATGCTTGCATCATCTTGCTCACCCTCCATTTTCTGCTTGTATCGGCTTTGGTTGGAAGCACCATCAAATCCCCACTTGGATATCAGCTTTAGCTGCTTATTTTGCACATCTGCATAGTCAGAAAGACTTTGAAGGATCCTCGTCACCGTGATGTCAAGTAAAGCTTGAAGTGTAATCCTAGCCGAGGAATCCGTAACTGACACTGATTGCTTCGGAGGGTAGCAATCAAGCTTAGTTTGTTGTACTTTATAGTAGGATGGATAAATATCCTTAGCACCTTCCCGAATGGCAGCCTCTCGCAAAGTAATATATTGCCACTTTGACAGTTTTAGTGAAAGAAGCAATCCAAGCGCTTTCTCTGGTGTAAATATGACTTTTTTCACTGGTTTCTTAAGCGTTTCTTTAATTTTAACGGCTGCTTCAGGATTTTTCATTATGTATTCGATCACAGATGCCATATCCTCATGCCCTTCTTCTTTTAAACGCGCTGCAGCTGCATATGCCAATTCACTGGAGTCTTCGCCTGTATGATCATCAGATCTTCTCTTTTTCTGTTTACTTCCCAAATCTTCGAATGGTTTTCGGGACCTTTTTGTCATTGTTCCAACGGACAATGATGCCGACGACGAAGGTTCTTGAGAGTCTGATTGTGCTCTTGGTATCTCATCAACAGTTGGTTCTTGATTAACTAAAGCTTGCACACAACTTGGCCAATCAATATTTGCTTGCAGCCAATTTCCGTACAGTCTTCTGAAGTGATCAAGGAATCGGTTGGATTTCTGCCATCTCTGTAAAGCAGCTCGCGTGAATTTCCGACAAAATTCTTTGAGAGTTACTCGATCTTCGGCAGAAAGGCAATCGCCTATGCGGGATACAACTGCACCAAACAATACTTCATGATTAAATGAAGTACTTTCACTTTTTAGAAGAACAAACAAGTCTAAATTGGTGATTAAACTTTCCATTTTAAGATTTTATAGTCGCAGGGCAAAAATTTAGTGTTAGCAGTTACACCGTTGTGAACAATCTAAATAAAGCAAAATTTTAGCCCTTTTATTGCAAAACGTCGATAATTAGTTAACTACCCTCATTAGAGTTTTAAAAGATGTGCTAATGAAAATTTATAATCGTCCAAAACATTTCTTAGAACTCTTAGCACAACTAATCAACAAATTAGCTTACTTATCAGAAATCATTAACAATAATTTAATCACCTATTCAGACTTATTAGAAGACTAAACAATTTGTTATTTGGTATTTTGAATGTATGTAAAGTTTTAAAACTCATTTTGTATTGATAAATATCTAATTCAAACATAGTTGGCTAAGTGTGGATGTACTATAAACCTCTGACTACTCCTTCGGGAATATAGGGGTGATGCTATTTTATGTTACGTATTGTTAAAAGTCTGTGTTCCTCAACCTAAACATCAAAAGGAACATTTTCATGTGTAAAAATAAATAAAAATATTTTGACGATTTTAAAAAAAAAAATAGCAGCGATAACCGTTATATGACATATGTCAAAAAATCATAAATAATTAGTAGTATAACCACCTGTAAGGATATTACGGTTTTCCTTGCTGTTTGCGAGATAATTAACTTTTTCATACTAGCTTCATACAAATTTTTCGTAAAAAAATTATAATTCCTTCGTTTTTGTGCAGAATTACCTCGGGTGTCATTTTTGAATACAGTAACAACTAATAGAAGCGATATCCGGCAAAAAATCAGGCACTTGCAGATAGAAATCCCTAAGTCTATGAAAGCTGATTTTCAGCCCACCGTGTGTCGTACCGTAAAGAAACTGTGGCGTGTACAAAGGGCCTTGAGACATTAATTCAGTGTTTTTCTTGGATAGTGCGGTGCCCCTGGTATTGCAATGTCCGAAAGCGGCAATAATATACCAGATGACTTTTTTTACCGTCTCGAAAAAAATTGGGTAGGTATATTAGGTGAACAGAGTAGAAGCCTATGGCATACCTAGTTTTTTTTTTTAATAGCTTAGACAGAAAAAATTATCTATTTACCAATAAATACTACAAATTCGATGTAAACTTATCATTTTTGTACCATAAAAACAGAAATTTTGAAAAAAAAATATAAATCGTTTAAAAATACCGGAATTCAAATCATATGCAACTTGCATATGATTTGAATTTTTGATTTTTTTTTTGAAAAAAAAGAAAAAAAGTTAGGTATGTCATAGGCTTCTACTCCGTTCACCTAATATACCCATTTTTTTTCGAGACGGTAAAAAAAGTCATCCGGTATATGACATAGGCCACCTGGTTGTCTGCTACACAAAAATCATCCATTTTGACAGTATGGATTAGTATTCAAACAAAACCTAGAAGTAATCTATAATACATAAAAAGAGAAGTCCTGACTCATCAACGCCCAGACCGAACCCTTGGACCTAGAAAGCTGAAATTTTGCACAGAGGTTCCCTTTGTAATGTAGACACGGAATAAGGAAGGAATTCCCGGTAGTACGTTCCTGTGGGATATTTTACAACATCCACGCGGGCGAAGCCGCTGGCAAAAGCTAGAATTAAGATATTTGTAGCTAAAAACTGAAATCCCAAATCCCCAGTCGCGGCCCCAACTTATTGCCACCATCGGAGCGGAACAAGGGAGCGTCGACGCCAATGAAAATACGAAATACTGTGCAAATCTTGTTTTAAGGATATGTCAATACTTTTTACTTACTATATGGGGTCAGGTAAACAATGCGTTGGGAAATACTAAATGTGTTTGAATGAGATCGAAATGTAATACATGCCACTCAGTCTGTCTGTCTGCCTGTCACAGCTGAATATCTCCATAACTACTTTTTTTTTTTTTTTTTTTGAGGGTGGGAAATCATCAAATAACTTCTCCCGCTCTGGGTGGAGCGGAAGTAGAGATGAGATATACCTGCCATTCTCCATACCCGGCCTTTAAGGTATGGGTATCACTAAATACCTGGTACAAATACCAGGTATCAAAATACTTCTAAGTATTTGGGTGTGGTAGGATTTCGATAAGTAAACGTATGCGTTAAGTATGGTATGCCTCCAATATAATGTAGGTACGACGTTTCAAGTACCTATACGTAATTATGCATTATGAGATATGAAATCTTTCCTTCCTACTTTACCATTAAATATAATATTTACCACTAAATATAGATAAAAACAAACAGGTGTAACGAAATCGCAATCACAACTGACGCAAAAAATCAAAACATTGTCGACCTAAGTACCACTAGACAACGTAAACATTCAAACACGTAATAATATTCCCTAACATAAACAAACTAAGGAACTCTTTCACGTCGTGACAAAAAATGTAATTATGCTATTATGTTCCTTATGCACGTAAAAATAAGTACCCATTTTGTCTAACTAAATTAAATCAACCGAATGTTCATAAAGCACGAATGACGTTTCGGGTCCCTTCGTAAGCTGTCGGGTAGCTTCGGGTTGCTTCGGCGTACCGAACTACCGATAAAACTGGGCGCTACCTTGTGGTAGCGGTTCGTATCGTACTATGCGTCTGACGTCATACCTTCAAGGTATTTACCCAGTATTTCGGTCCGTACCCGGTCTATGTACTGGGAAGCACATACTTGGTATATATACCTCTACCAGTATATACGTCTCATCTCTAAGCGGAAGGGCGTGTCAGACTTTTACTGACTAAAACCCACCCGTGTTCCTTCAGTTGCCTATGCCAGGGCCGCGGTAACTTCTTCAAACAATCCGCGACCCCAGCGGCGTCGGCCCTATTGGACCCCGTCACTTGCTGACATCTCTTTGAGGCGCGCGTGGAACACAACGCGCCGTCGACTCGAGCCTGGTCCTTACCGGACGGCGAGCTACCCGCTGCTCACCGTCCGCAGGCCCGCGCCTACGGTGGCCGGAAATCGCCCCGCGATTCCCGCCGCCCAGGGCGTCTCCTGCGGCGAGTGAGGGCGTGAGGCTGCCTCTCCCTCACACGTTGCGCCTCCTCCTTCGCGAGCATCACTGCTTCGCAGAAGGAGATGACGGCCTCACATGCACTCTCGCTCCGCACCATGGCCTGGACCAGGCTCGGACGCGAAAGATCGCCGCCGCCGATCGCCTCCGTGAGAACACGGCGGTGCTCTGCCCAAGCCGGGCAGACCTCCACTGTATGCTCCACCGTGTCCTCCGGGCGATCCGCACAATGGTAACACCCGGGCGTTTCCTCCCGCCTTATGCGAAACAGGAACCTCCCGAAACAACCGTGTCCGGTGAGGACCTGCGTCAGGCGGAAGGTGAGGACGCCGTGGCGCCTCTCTAACCACTCCTCAAAGAGGGGACTTATCGCCGCAATTGTGGCGTGCCCAGCGCTGGGTTGCGACAGTCGCGCTCTCCATGCCGCTAACGCATATGCTACTAACGCTATCAACTTGAAAGGAAAGGTTTTATATGAAATTTGCCCAACTATTTTGCTGATTAGGAAGAAATTAAAATATTTATATTTTTTTGTAACAGGTACTGAAGGGGGGTCTTAAAAATTCGAAGTGAGGCTACTAGGGCATGTGGCGTATCATTATGAAAGAGCGCTGTTTGCACATTCTCAAACATTTTTTTTTTAGGCCACATAGTTTTCGACTTTTGATGAAAAATTAAAAAAAAATACCGTTCCTCCCCTTCATCTCCGAAGTTTGCATAGAGAAAAATCTGAAATTATTCTATTTGATAGAAGTTTAGAGGAAAAATAAAACGATGTCTCTAAATAGCACACTTTTCAGAAATCGGTACGGAACCCTCGGTGCGCGAGTCCGACTCGCTTTTGACCGGTTTCTTTTATTTTGGAGGATATGTTATAACGAGTTTAAAATTTTGTATCTTATGTACTTTTAAAATGTGGATAAAAAATACTTATAACAATTTCGTAAGCCCATAATTTAATTTCGAACCAGTCTCGATCAAAATCTCTGTGAATCTGATATCGATGCCATCAGCAAGAAATATTCCCGTGCCTTCGAGAATAACTGCGCCTCAAAACTTGCAACACAACTTTACAACACCACCCCTGAAACTGTTCCACCTCTCTTAAAGTCTTAGCAATAAGGGATAGTTTGGAGATTTTTTAGTGTACAGTTAAGTTTGTAGTGTCTATCCAAAGAAATAGCTACCACTTATCATTTCTCGACGCGTCGTCTCGGTAATAAATACAGGGATGTCGCACAGCGCCATCTGTCTTGCTAAACTCTTTGTTTTGTTATATTTGTTTATAGGCCGTCGATAAATAATGTATCGTTTAAGTTTTGTTCCATAAAGCTGACATCAGATGGTTCTATTTTCGTTCACTCTTGTCTTTCATTCAAAGTGAAACGTCAAACTCAAACTCAAACCGTCTTATTACAAAACAAGGTTCATCTTCAAACCCAGGTTTAAACCGTGGACACTTTTTTGAATTTTGAACTTTATTACGACACATTAAGTTGTCAGTTTTACAAAACTGACAACTTAGTACCGGAGTAAGTTGTCAGTTTTGTTTAGAACTGTATTTCTATCACAGCTAGGTTCTTATTACAAAAACTGGCTCGAAGGTTTAAACCATGACAGAAGAAAAACCTCGTTTTGTTATAAGACCGAAAGCATTTTATTTCCATTAAACCATTTACAGGCATTTTTGAACTGTCAAGGAGACAGTCAGTCAGAAATATGAAGCTAGGCGCCCATTACAAAGCGTGAGACATAACTATGGAGAAGAACGGGCAAGAAACTCCATGAACACTGTGAACACAAGCACAACATGAAAGAAAAGTGAAACATGAATTCATCAGTGAACCGATCCAATGATATTGGAATTCACTCAGCATCTTTCACTCGCTTTCCGAATGATCGAAAAATAAATGATATGGAGCAGATGAACGTTCATCGGTCTTGTGTGAACGTGGAATTAAAAAAATATGAACATTCACTTGAGTGAACCGTCTGATATCAGCTTAAAGATGTCGGCTCCCAGTGATTCAGGAGGATTGGCTCAGCTCATCTTTCTTTTGTGGTGTGCTCAACTTATATTGAACATCAGGTGCAGTTTGAAGAATATTGCGATGGAATTGAAGTTCTATAAAGCGAAGTGGTTTTATCGTATTTTGGTGTTTTACGATTTTTATTTAGTTTTAAACAGCATTTAATAAAGAACAGCACCCTAATTGCGTAACACATTTATTCAATAACAATCTGAAAGATTTTGAAGGAATATGCTCAAAAACTTAAGAGGCATATCAGAAAATTGCGTTTTGACAGATTACTTAGTTTTAGTGAATTTTATAATTTACTAGCGTTCGATATAACTGTTTTTTTTGCAGCGTCTTGGTTTTTATTTAGTCTGAGCTCATACTGTTTTAACAAATAGATGAACTCACTTCACATCGTATCGTGTAATATTCACAATATGATCACAGAAGAAGCAGTGAGATCTGCCATCTCATTCTACATTCATGAATACAAGCCAGTTGTCGACTCACTAAAATATATTATAGTGTCAAGTGTTCCCCTGTAGATGACTTGCAAATTCCATTCGAGCAAGCTTCTAAATTACATAGCTGTGTTACTTAGGGACCTGTCCCACCGTCGGCGATTTGGAACGAGAAGCGAGTACAGTTTGCAACTAAAAAAACCGTCCAAGTGCGTGTCGGACAACGCATAATGAAGTGTTCCGTAGTTGGAAAGAATTTATCCCAAAAACACACTGAACCACCAAAAAAACCATCTAAAAAACGGTGGTAAAATTTCGGACTTTTTCCTTTACTTGTGCTGTAAGAACTTACTTTTTACTAAATTTCAAGATTCTAGGACAACGGGAAGTACCCTATAGGTTTTGATTTACTTGCGAGTATCAAAAAATGTCGCCTTTATGGCCGTATTTTTTTAATGCGTTGACTTAGAAGCTTGATCTTTTTAGAACTTCAAGGTACCATAGACCTACGTGTTTGATATTAATTTCAACTTGATATCTGCACGCGTTCCAGAGAAAATGGGTCTCGACAGGCAGACAGACAGACGGACAACGAAGTGATCCTATAAGGGTTCCGTTTTTTCCTTTTGAGTTACGGAACCCTAAAAACGAGTTGGCGAGCAACGAACAGCGAGTGCATGAAGGCGACTCGCTGGTATGAGTATGTACCAAGCGTGCGTCTCTCAGCGAGTGTTCTGTCCGCCAAGCGAGCGTCGTTGAGTGACTAGTATTCAGGTGAACAGTCAATGATCAACTATTAATATATGTATCTCTTTTACTTACACGGGATCTACAATCTTTTGTACGTTTCTTGAGCGAGAAAATCGTTGATAGCTATAGTTGCTTCGCTTTGTTGTTGTTGCTTTGTAGTTGTTTTTTAGTTGTTGTTGTTGTTTGTAGCTTCAGCGGTGGGACAGGTGCCTTATGTGATTGGAATTTTCTTAATTTTGGAGTTAGTGTTTGATAAAAATGTTAGATGCTGTGATAATCGCGAGTCGGCGGGCATGACTGAGACAGATAGATGCGTACTATCAACTGATAACGAGCCGTCGCGTACCTACTGTGCACCGCGATCGCCGCCGCTGGCGCCGATTAGCGACACAGCTAATAAATGTAAACAAATGAATACAATTGAGAAACGTCCCTCGTTTTCTGAGGTTATTCAGAAGGACGGTGAATGGAAAGTACCGAACAATACTGAGGAATGGACCGTTGTACAGAAGCGGAGATATAAAAATCGGTTTATTAGTCAAAGAGGGAGTGCGGTAATTAATGTTGAGGAGAAGAGTGTACAGTTTAGAGCGGCAGACACAAAAGTGCCGCTATTTATATCAAATGTGCATAAGGAGGTGTCAGAGCAGGCTATTGTAAACTACGTGTATGAGAAAACTCGAGAGCGAGTTACACTAATTAAAATTAAAATGAAACAGGAAAAAGACTATAATGCTTACAAGCTTTTTGTAACAAAGCATAAAATTGATACATTTTTGGATGCTAAGCTGTGGCCATCTGGAGTATCATTTAGGCGTTTTGTGCACTTTCATGTGAGGCGAATAAACAATGATGTACGAGTAAGTGAACATATAGACAGCGAAAATGGAGAGTCTTAGTAAGATAGTGAGCTTCAATTGCAAATCGCTTAAGAGGTCTATGGAAGGAATAAGAGCGTTATGTCGGTCGGCGGACGTGGTAGCCCTTCAAGAGACGTGGTTGCTGCCACACGATCTGCCGTTGCTCAGCGCGGTTGACGACAGCTTCGGGTGTACCGGGACGTCTGCTGTGGATACTTCAGCGGGCCTTTTGAGCGGGAGGCCATACGGTGGCGTCGCCTTACTGTGGCGTAAAAGTGCGTTCGAGATAGTGTCACCAATAGAGTGTAATAATGTGCGAGTGTGCGCGGTCAAAATAACTGTAAGTACTAGATCTGTAGTAGTTTTCAGTGTCTACATGCCAACGAACTCGAGTGATAATCTTCCAGAGTTTACAGCCTGTCTTAGTACTATTCGCTCAATAATAGAAGTAGAGGAGAATAAAGGAGTTGAGGCTTTTTACATTGTAGGAGACTATAATGCACATCCGAATGAGTTGTTCTATAACGAAATGATACATTTTTGTTCAGATCAAAGTTGGGTCTGTGTAGATGTGAATATGTGTGACTGTAATACCTACACTTTCACAAGTGAGTCGCATGGCTGTAATAGATGGTTGGACCACTGCATCGTCACTGAGTCAGCGCAGCAAACAGTCGTTAGTGTGACAGTAATGTATGACTTGTATTGGTCCGACCATTTCCCGATTGTGATTGAATGTGACTTGAATAAAATAAATTGTAAAATTGTAGATAACATACGTAATTATAATCTTGATAATCGTGTTGTGTGGGGCGAAAGGACGTCGGAGCAGATTAGTGAGTACCACGACCTCTGTCACTCTAAGCTGAGACTTATGGATATTCCTCGGGAGCTGAGTGATTGTTGTGATAAGTTCTGTGATCACAGAGAACATTGTTCAGCTCTTGATGAAATGTATTTTAGTATTGTGAATACACTGGCACAGGCCGCTGTACAGACCTATAGGACGAAGTGTCGGAGGAAGGGCGGCTATGTCACGGGGTGGAACAAACATGTAGCAGACGCTCACCGCGAGGCGCGGCTGAAGTTTCAGGTGTGGACAATGGCCGATCGTCCGACCAGTGGTCGTGTATTTCATGATATGGCAGAGGCGAGGAGACATTTTAAGGCCAAACTCAAGTGGTGTCAGAACAGGCAGGATCAGCTAAAAATGGATCTCCTTGCTGTGAACCATGCGAACAAAGACTTTAAGCATTTTTGGAAAAACACAAATAAAATGAATGTGAGGCCGAGTCTCCCGGTGAGTGTCAGTGGTATTACTGACCACAAGAATATTGCTGACGCTTTTAGGGACCACTTTTCGGTGCGGTCACTCTTAGGCTCGGCGTCTAGTGGCGTGAACGGTGCTGAGAGCATTGTGACAGAGCGGAACGCAAAAGTGCCAGCTAAGAGCGTGGCTGCAATTATTTCAGGAATGCAACGTGGGAAGTCGCCGGGTCACGATGGTCTCAGTATCGAACATTTTAAATATGCGGGAGTCCATCTGCCTAGAGTATTGTCCCTATTTTTCACGTTGTGTCTAGGTCACTCTTATTTGCCAGAACCGCTTATGCGGACGATAGTAGTCCCCATAGTTAAGAACAAAACTGGTGATACATCCGACATGAACAACTATCGACCCATCTCGCTAGCCACCACCATGGCCAAGGTGCTTGACGGTCTGATGAAAGGCTGCCTCTCAGAATATATTAAAGTGCACGATGCCCAGTTCGGGTTCAAGGCGGGAGTGTCCACGGAGAGTGCCATCCTCAGCCTGAAGCACACCGTCAAGTACTACACCGCGAGGAGGACGTCGGTGTACGCGTGTTTCCTTGATTTGTCGAAAGCTTTCGATCTCGTCTCTTATGATGTGTTATGGGACAAGTTGAGGGGCACGGGTGTACCGGCGGAGTACACAGCCCTCCTCAAATACTGGTATGCTCACCAGACAAATCGGGTGAGGTGGGTCGGTACTCTGTCGGATGAGTATCGAATGGAATGTGGTGTGAGGCAGGGGGGGTTAAGCTCGCCCCTGTTATTTAATCTTTATATCGGTCAGCTTATCGAGCGGCTGAGCAGCACACATGTCGGCTGTCATATAGACAGTACATGTGTCAATAACATAAGTTACGCGGACGACATGGTGTTGCTCAGTCCATCGATGAGCGGACTGAGGAAGCTACTCACGATCTGCGAGACGTATGCGGAGGTGCACGGCCTTAAATATAACTCAAAAAAGAGTGAGGTCTTAGTGTTTGCGGCACCTAAACAACAGCCCCGTCGTGTACCTCCAGTATATCTCAACGGTGTAGTACTTAATGTAGTGACTAGCTTTAAGTACCTAGGTCACGTTGTCACCAGTGACCTGCGTGATGATGGCGACATAGAGCGCGAGCGCAGGGCGTTGGCGGTGAGGAGCAATATGCTTGCCCGTAGGTTCGCTCGCTGCACGGCAGACGTCAAAGTGAGTTTATTCAGGGCGTTCTGTCAGTCATTCTACTCGAGCGGCCTGTGGGTGTCATATACGAGCCGAGCCTACAACGTCTTGCGCGTACAATACAACAACGCTTTCAGGATGCTGTTGCAGTTGCCGCGGCGTTGCAGTGCGTCGGGAATGTTTGCTGCAGCTCGCACGGATGGCTTTCACGCCATCATGCGTAAAAAAGCGGCTTCCTTACTGCAACGTTTGCGTAGCACTAGTAACGGCATCCTGAAAATGATTGCTGGCAGAGCGGACTGCCCCATCCAAGGCCACTGGGTAAAGTTAGTTATAGGATTGTAAGTAAATGTAAATTAATATGTACTAATAACACTAACATAGCATTTAAGCACAATCTGTTACTAACCACTAACAACTTATGGACTCCAGGTCTGAAATAAAGGTATTTTATTTTATTTATTTTTTATTTATAATGTAATAATAGCTATGAGGTAGGTGAGAATGAGATTTAAAAAGAAACAATATGTTGATTATTATTTAATGTTACATGCAAACATAAAACTAACATTATTATGTTATTAAATGTCATGATTGTTATTCTAAGTGATGCGTAAGAGGTACCTTATCACAATCTAAGAAGTCCGATTTGACATGAGGGTGTCCCTCTTTGTCCCACTATGTTTGTCATTTCAATTCATTCGCACAATACAAAAACTGCACAAAAAAGTTAAATTCATCGACGAAAAAATTTTGTAACAGTGAAACCACTTTGTTTGTGTAACATTTGAAAGTTTGCCAAGCAAAAATACGGCACGCCGTAAGAGACAGAAGATACGATGCTTTGTCTCAATTTTCCTACTAATTTCGTATATAATAATAATAAAATTATAAATATCCTTGGACATTTCACACAATATGTGTAAATATATATATATATATGTATGTGTCTCACTTCCACACTTCACACTGTAATCATGGCAACGTCTAGATGTTTAATGTCATTGGATTTAATACTTAAAATCTCCTTGTTCCCAGAGAGGACCCAGACAAAGTACTATACGATTAGCGATGACGCTAGTAGAAAAGCCAAAAAGCCAAAAAATGTAAGTGGTTGACATAAGCTATCGAAATGTCACGTGATCATGTCAATGTCATTTTAAAGCTGTAGCTATTGTAGAAATAGAATCGCTCCGAAGCGAATGACATTTGTCTGGGCCTTCTGGAAACTTGACAGCAAAATGAGCACAAGACGTTTTTATATTAGTTCAGCAAAAGATGTCACAATCATTATTTGTTTAAATGGTCCTAATTATATGCGTCCCGGGAGTGCCGTACCGCCGCTTCGCTTCTTTAGTCCCTAATAGATGTACCTAACTTCAAGATATCCACAGACCAAAATCTGCAAACTTAACAGATTCGAAATGAAACTTTGCCAAAACAAACGGCTTTGTCCGACGCCACGATAAGTATACAAATTCAGTTTACAGTAAAGTTTGGTACAGTGAATGTAAAACAACATTGTTTGTGTTGGCAAGGCGAGTGACGCCGGGGCGCGGTCGAGAGTACCAGCTACGCCGCTACGCTGCTACGTGGCTACGACGCTACGAGGCTACGGGCTACGAGTGTTTGGACAAACACTTTTGCAACTACTTTGTAGATGGTATACCGAAGTCACAGATGGTTTTGAAGATGAAATGTAAATTTTCTTATACATAGTCTGTTAATTCTGTGAAATTAATTGTAAAGAAAAAATGTAAATCTTATACTTAGATAGATAGATAGATAGAATACTCTTTATTATGCACACCATAAAAATTACAGATATAAATGTTGAAATTTTACTTAGGGTGACACAATGGGCGGTCTTATCGCTAAAAGCGATCTTTTACAGACAACCTTTGGATGGATTATGGGGAGAAAGAAGAGAATACTGTAGGTAGTCTGTGGTGTACCATATATACATACATAAATACAGATACTTATATAAATATATACTTATATATCCTACTTGAAAAAGAGCAAGGAACTATACACGTAATGACGATATTTAAAGAGAGAGGAAATAATAGTATGTTAATTCTGTGAAATTAATTGTTAAGAAAAAAACCGGCCAAGTGCGTGTCGGACCACGCACAATGAAGGGTTCCGTAGTTGAATAGAATTTATTCCAAAAACAAACTTAACATTGTAATCAAATTTTTTTTTTTTTGTGATAAAATTATAAATGAACAATTTTGGGACTCTCTCCTTTATTTGTGTACCTTGCTTCTTGAATCACGAAGGCAATAAGCAGGGTCTCAGAGTAGAAGTAAAGGTTAAAGTCCGTCACATAAACATTTTTTTTGGAATAATAATGTTAAGATTGACTTTGGGATAATTTTTTTTCAACTACAGAACTCTTCATTGTGCGTGGTCCGATTGGTCGTTTTTAGGGTTCTGTACCAAAATGGTAAAAAAGGAACCCTTATGGTGTCACTCAGTCTGTCTGTCTGTCTGTATGTCTGTCTGTCACAGCTGGATATCTCAAGAACTACTAATGCTATCAACTTGAAATTGAGAATAGTTTTAGATGACGTTTACACAACTACTTTGCAAATAAGAAAGAAATAAAAATATTTATATTTTTTTTTGCAACAGGGACTGAAAGGGGGTCTTAAAAAATCAAAGTGGGGCTACTAGGGCATGTGGGGTATCATATGAAAGAACGCTGTTTGCACATTCTCAAACTTTTTTTTTTTTAGGCAGCATAGTTTTCGACTTTTGATGAAAAATGTGAAAAAAAATACCGTTCCCCCCCCTTATCTCCAAAGTTTGCAAAGCGAAAAATCTGAAATTATTCTATGTGATAAAAGTTTATGTAAAGATTACAGGAAAAATAAAACGATGTCTTTAAATAGCACAATTTTTCAGAAATCATCAACAATAATTACACATAAATGACGGTACGGAACCCTCGGTGCGCGAGTCCGACTCGCGCTTGACCGGTTTTTTTTTAAATACTTTTATCATTTTGTTTTTAGTTTATTTTGTGATCTTCCTGTGTAAGTTTGAGTAAGTCACAATAAATTGAGTAAGTCACAATAAATACTTTTTCTTTCTTTTCTTCCTTTCTATAACGTAGGGTGTCAATTTCCTTAACAATATTTTCAAAAAAAAACCCAAACCGTACCTACATTGTTTAAATACACATAAAGTAGTTCTGCTTCGAGTCTATCCAGATGCAGCTGAATATCAATCAATGCAACACATACAAGGAACAGTAACTTACACTAGGGCAGCATCCAATTGATATTCCAAGTAAGAACAGTTTGCAAACACAAGTAATTTCTGAATATTTAAACTTGGACTTACCGTTTGTAAATCTATTATGTAATGTAATAAATAAACAGAACAGTCCTGACTGACTGACTGACTCATTTACGCCCAGCCAAAACCCTTGGACCTAGAAAGCTGAAATTTTGCACAGAGGTTCCCTTTATAATGTAGACAAGGAATAAGGAACAATTTTTATTCCCGTGGGATATTTTCCGACATCCACGCGGGTGAAGCCGCGCGGGAAGTGCTAGTATCTAAAAGTTTTCCACTTGCATAGATATTACAATGAAATCAATCAATCTGCCTAGCCTTTTCCCAACTATGTTGGGGTCGGCTTCCAGTCTAACCGGATGCAGCTGAATACCAGTATTTTACATGGAGCGACTGCCTATCTGACCTCCACAACCCAGTAACTGGGTAATGCGATACCCCTTGGCAAGACTGGTTGTCAGACTTTCGGGCTTCTGACCACCCGTAACGAGATATTACAATGAAATACAAGGTTAAATGAACTAGGTGTCGTCAATTGTGTTATTACTTGTGTGTAGAATGTTAAATGTTGTTTGACCTGAATAGTGGTCATTGTACTCAGTATAATGAACAACTATTACTTACTATCATTATTTTAATAGAGAGCAGCGGATGGGGCTTTTGAATTTACTCATCGAACAATTGAATAATTTGTCAATATTAAGGCGCAGATTTCCTGAAAACGATCAAAAAGTTGTTTTTTTAAAGCTGTGTATCTCATAAACCGTAAATAATTTTGAAATGTAAAAAAATATGATATTTTCAAGTCCTTTTCGCATACAGTGATGGAAGCCAAAACATAATTAAACATACTTTAATGCACCAAAAAAATCTTTAAACATACCTCCTAATAATCTTTAAAAGCTGTTTATCCCTTCATTAGCAATTATAATTATAGTTAAAAATATACCATGAAATGTCAAATTCCAAACTGCATCCAGTGATGGATTACTTTTTATTAAATAGTTAATTTCTAATTTTATACGATTTTATTTGCACTTTTACGACATAATTCCGGTGTGCGTGAGAATGTTCTATCTCGTGCGTCAAACTAGACAGCCATAACGCCATTTCACTTACACACCGAGCTAAACCAAGCTTGAAACCTGGGCCTTAAAAGTACTATTGTATGAGTCAATTATACAGCGCAGCGGCGGCGGACAGCTGAGCGCCAGGTCAGAATTAGTTCTTCAAGAGTTCACTGCAATAAGAGTACACACGGCTACACATCAAGCTATACATTTCCAATTTACACTGACCTCTCATTGTAAGGAAATCCTATACAATGCGAGATCAGCTTATACTGGAAATGTATAGCTTGATCTGTAGCCGTGCGTACCTGCGCGTATGCCTGTGAAAAATTCCAGGTACAGCGTCACAAATCATGTTATCCAGATTTATACAAATAATGATTGATTATTGATAAAATAATGCAACCAGGATGTTGCCGTAAATCTTGCACCTCTTGATGATTTCTATAGTAGGGCCTACCAGTATAGTTACATTTTATTTTATTAGTTTTGAGAAAATTTATCACAAGCAATATGAAAGAGTGAAGTTATCCATCACAAAACCCCCAGTATAAAAACATCTCACTCAAGCTACGTAATCTCGGGGACCAAAAGAACAAAGTTTTACTGTTGGCCACAAGTTGCGACACAGATAGATTGCGTGCGAGCTACCCACCAGATAAATTATAAGATTGCCTAGTTTATTAGGGTTCCGTACTACTCAGGCTCGGCTGTCCGTCCGTCTGTCACAGGGCTGTATCTTTTAAATCGTAATTTTTAAATTTTAATATTCAGAGCAGGATAAGCTGATAAATAAATAATAGTCAAAGATAATACAAATAATAATAAATAAGACTGTACACCTACACACACACACCCACACCCACCCTCACACACCCTCACACACACCCCCACCCTCACTCACACACCTTTTCACGCTGAGAGCGGCTAAATTAATGTTTTACTTTACTTTATTTTTTATTTTTCTCTTGTAACTTACTATTGTTAAGCTACCACTCAGGGAAGAGTGAGACAGCTCCGACACAAGTACAATTGCAACTTACTGGGGCTGCCTCAATTTATGTAGAACACAATATTTAGTTGAAATAAATGTTTTTGTATTTTGTATTTGTATTGTAATAGGTAGACACTTCAGTCGCTCTTTTTTGCGGCCGCTATTGTAACTAATCACACTAATATTATAAAGGCGAAAGTTTGTGAGTGTGTGTGTGTGTGTGTGTGTGTGTGTGTGTGTGTGTGTTTGTTACTTCTTCACGCTCAAACGGCTGGACTTGGATGAAATTTGGTATGTAGGTAGCTTATACCCTGGATTAACAAATAGGCTACTTTTTATCCCGGTCTACGCGGGTGAAACCGCGGGGCGCAGCTAGTAAATTATAAATGCGAAAGTGGGTTTGTTTGCTTGTTACGTATGTTTGACAGATAGGTAGCCTGAGACCTGGAAAAGGACATAAACTACTTTTCATCCTAGATCGCAGATAGTTAAAAATGAATTAAAGTTAAAGTTAAACCCCATACAAAAAAACGTGTTTTTTTTACTAAAATATTTAAAAATAAATGGTGTATTAAATAATGTGCGGTGTTATGGAACTCTTCGTGTGCGAGTCCAACTCGCACTTGGCCGCTTTTCTATTATTCTATTAATTTGCCCTCCTTGAGGGATATCAGATAACTTTGTTTGTGTACGGTCAGTTGGGACGATGTGGGTCGAACGGCTTCGTAATTATTCGGTATAATTAAAACCACAATTGGAATTGTTGGCTTCAAATTACGATTTATGTTACCTACGTTAAAGTATATTGACAACTTTCTTTTGCCCGTGGCTTCGTCCTCGTGTAGCTCGGAAATTAACCCACAGGAACGTCTAATGGAACTCGTCACCGCCATCATCCAAATATTTGCTGAAGCCCACGCACACAGACTTGACCGACATGTGAATGTGGAGGCAATACAGCTGTTAGACAACACGGATATAGTGCGTAGGCTAAAGAGAACTAAACCATTTGAGTTAGTGTAGTGCGTGAATGAATAATAGTAATGCTGTGCTATACGTGTGACACATGAACAAAGTGTTTTTATCAATATTATCAGACTCTAAGAAAGTGCTACGGAATTGTGTAAAAGTGCAAATTGACACTATTCTTAGTTATAACAAAATCTTTCACGGAAAATAATAAGTTAGAGTTAAATTGCTTATTAGTCTATTAGGCTGGATTGTAATCAATTATTAAGAACTAAGTTCTTATTAAAAAAAAAAAAAAAATCAGCAACGTCTACCGAGATAATAAGAATCATGATCTATCCGTGTGTCAAATTTCATTCAAATCCGTTCAGAAGATAGGGCGTAAAAAGGTAACACAAAGATAGAGTTACTTTTGCAAGAGCCGTTTGGGGTCGAAACGGATGGGTCAAGGGGTCCGAGTGCGCATCTGCTTTTTAAGGAAATTTCTCGCCGACGACTGGTCGAGTGTACTACGTGAGCTCGAAAAATGGATGTGCGATTAACGCTTGTGCGACAAAACTGTACTACGACTCACCATAGTTCGAATGTACGCTTGTGCGACACACTGAACCTCGACAGCACGCTATTACGACAAACGATTTTGCGACAGTAGTTCGACACTACGGTACTGCGACAAACGAGTTCATTTGAACCGCATCATAATCAACCTATAATGTTCCCACTGCTGCAGAACAGGCCTCCTCTCTGTGAGAGGGATTTCACGTCTTCGAATTTTTGGTTCTAGGACATGCTGGTTTTGCTCATGATATTTTCCTTCATCATTTTGAGAATATTGGTGATGAAATAAAGCGCCTGTCTAGGTTCGAACCTACGAACTACTATTCGAAAAGTCGCGGCCGTTACCACTGGGCCACCACGTATCTCTTATTTCAACCGCGTCGTCCACATATTCAGAGGATAGTGGGTGTGGGTGCTGGTCGGTTTGTTGCCCGCTCTCGGCGGTCAGTATGTGGTCATACCAACTGTCAGGCGTTCCGCGCTGCAGAGTGCCCTGCATATGATTCAAAAGCGACGGGTTCTAGTTTAATATATCAGGCCGGATCTCTTTGCAGTAGAATTGGCTATGCTGGCAGTACATGCCAACGGCTTAGAGGGCTTCTTCAATGTCGCATTAGCGTGATATCGAGGTTCAGTGTGTCGCACAAGCGTGCATTCGAACTATGGTGAGCCGCAGTACAGTTTTGTCGCACAAGCGTTAATCGCACATCCATTTGTCGAGCTCACGTAGTACACTCCGACTGGTCGGCACTTCTCGTGACGAGCTGGCTCCGTTCTCTGGTCGTTCAACGTGGCCACGTTTAATGGCAATGCTAATTATTTGGCCGATGGAAATTGTAATTTAATCTAATCAGCAATTTGAGTTGTTTCACAATAATTGATTTGCATCATGTGTTATCTAAATAAACTAGTAAAATCTCGTCCACCGTAAGCACCACCACCACCGACACCAGCATTACCACCACCGTCATCGTCATCCGTCGTCGTCAATGTCGTCGTCGTAATTGGGGACCACCATCGCGAGTCACTCTTACATTAACAACCTGGCAACAATTTAAAAAATAGTTGGAGAGGGGAGTTTGTTCCGCTACTTCTTCTTCCCAGCTAAAGCACTAGGAAGTGGTGAAGGACGGGCGTTTTGTGGGGACTGTCTTACTGTAATTTCGACGTTCAAAAAGTGCTGATTCTCAGCCTAATTACTTTATTTCAATATACTTAAAAATAAACTAAAATAACTTAAAAATATAATATCTTAAACTAAAACTAATAAAAAACCAAAATATGGCGTCGAAAAATTCCTCCGCATCGCTGTCGACTGGTAGAGTACCCAAGAGACTGGCGGCATCGCCACGTTGTATGGCAATGCTAATCCTCTGGCCAAGGTAAAAGCCAGCCCTTGGGTCACGGGAGGTGTGAACAAGCCGTTTGGAGATTTCCTTAAACAAACTATGAGCACTCGGACCCCTCGGCCCAAGGGTTTCAACCCCAAACGGCTCAAAAATATAATTACCGATAAGGTTATTATACTTCCGCCGCTTGAGGTTTTCTGCGGCCGCAGCAGCAGTGCCAGCACAGCACGCCGAGCCAGGAAGATGGGATGGCGCAAGAGTATCGAATAATTTACAATAATTTAATACAGCCTAATTTGAGTAAATGACTTTTGATTTTGATTTTTTTTTTTTTAATAACATGTATCGCCATGCAGCACACTCTACACACTACACACACACACACCCTCACACGCTGACAGTGACTAATAGTAATAAGTAATTATAAAAGTTAACATTTTGGTTTTTATTGAGTGCAAGAGCGAGCAAAGCGAGCTCGTGACTTTGGTACCCCACCTCGAACCTAACCTAATTTCGAAGGTTCGAAAGGTCCCTTCGTAGTTATTTTTTAAACCACTCAGAAATAGGAGTTCCGCCAAGCGGGACTCCGTCGACTACGCTTTGTTATTATTGTTTGCTTCCCCTCCCCCTCTAATTAAGGTGATATTTTTCAGAAATCATTCAATAATAAAATTAATCTATCTTGTAATTTGTTGTCAAACTACACACCTCCGGCGGGGGGAAAGGTGGGGGGCGACTCTAACCTTCTAAAGTACCCGTCACGAGAAGCTATAAATTATGTAAACAAACATCTTTTACTAAGTAAACATTTTATACTGCGAGATAATAATAAATTGACCATATTCAATCGACATGAAATATAGACGGGTTATATATATTTTTTTTTTTTTTTTTTTTTGAGGGTGGGAAATCATCAAATAACTTCTCCCGCTCTGGGTGGAGCGGGAGGGCGTGTCAGACTTTTACTGACTAAAACCCACCCGTGTTCCTTCAGTTGCCTATGCCAGGGCCGCGGTAACCCCTTCAGACAACCCGCGACCCCAGCGGCAGACGGGTTATATGAAAGTAACAACCTATTTAATTTAGTCGGATCATATTTTAACGACGCAAAGCGCTATCGTTTGTGTTTCTTGGTACCGAAACGCGTCCGTCGCAGGGATTGTAAACTATCGGGACGCCATTTTGAAATAAACGCGTCATTCGAGTTTCGAATGCTTCGTGATACATGTCACTGATTCTGACACAGAAATGGAAACATCTGAATCTGACGAATAATTATTCTTAAATAATATATGTTAATTAATATTTGTTACTTAATAATTTATTAAATCTTAAACAAATTCATTTTTTTTATTGGTCCAAATGTTGTGAACTCCTGAACACTTGTTTACATAATTTATAGCTTCTCGTGACGGGTACTTTAGGTTTTTATCTAAGGAATTTTTCAGTAGCAGTCCGGAGTCAGGATTAGTGTCCGGTTGGTGGCAATAGGCTCGCCACCTATTACATGGGGCTTAGACATAACTGGCGCGAAATGTGTGTGTACTGTAGGTGTGTACCTATTAGTACACCCACATTTTGCCAGTTAACGCCCTGCCTTACCCTTCAGGGATTACATGCGTGATGTTATGTTGAATACGGTAAATGTAAATGAACAGGAAAAGGACCAGTATAAAATAAATAACAATATCGTCAACATAATACAATCTTAGTTCTTGTTTAACCTAAACCTAAAAAGGCGTAATTTTATTCATCATTTATGAATGAATTTTTCTGTAGGACCAACTGTGAAACTGCGAAAAAAAACAACTTAGTAGGTAATCACTTTATTTTAGTACACATGTGCCTAATGGTAATAACAGATACACTTTTTAGTTATCACTACATAGTATAAAAACAAAGTCGCTTCCCGCTGTCTGTCTGTCCCTAATGTATGGTTAGATCTTTAAAACTACGCAACAGGTATTGATGCGGTTTTTTTAATAGATAGAGTGATTCAAGAGGAAGGTTTTTAGGTATGTGTATAAACGCGGGCGAAGCCGCAGGCAAAAGCTAGTTTTTTATAACACCCACTTTCACCTCCATATCAACGCTGCCGCTTGCTATCATTTCGGTAACACCACCTAAAGTAAGTGATATATTTATGTAGATACGGCCTTTATTAAATGGGAAGCCTTTCGGCACAAATGGGATCAACATATTTTTCAAATGATACACACCCTGAAAAATGACAAAACAATAATTAACACCCACATTATTTTAACAAAAACCTTATATAAAGGAGAGTTAGGCACCTGTCCCATCGCCGACGATTAAAAAGAAGCGATTAGAATTAACAACCAAAAACCGGCCAAGTGACTGTCGAACAACGCAAATGAAGGGTTCCGTAGTTGAAAAGAATTTGTCCCAAAAACAAACTTAACATAGTAATCCGAAAAAAAAAATGTGATAAAATTACATAATTTTCGGATTTTTTCCATTTCTTGTGCTGTAAGACCTTGCTTTTTGGCAAATTTCATGATTCTAGGTCAACAGGAAAGTACTCTATATGTTTTGGTTTACTTGCGGGTATCAAAATATGTCGCTTATATGGCCGTATTTTTTAGTGCGTTGACTTAGAAGCTGATTTTTTTGATTTTTTTCGCTGGTATGCGTTTGGTCTGTAGGTACTAAGCATGAGCCTCTCAGCGAGTATTCTGCCCGCTAAGCGAGCGTTGCTGAGCGAGTACACTTTAGAGCTCTTGTCGCTGCGACAAACAAGTGTTGTGGTGGTCACATGTTGGTATGTATATCTTTTAATTACAAGGTACCCTAAAATCTTTTGTACGTTTCTGGGGCGAGAAAATTTGTTGATAGCTAATCGCTTCCACGTCAAGATAAATGTGGAAGAAGAAGAGATCGAATATGTAAACGAGTATGTATATTTGGGACAGGTTATGGCTGTAAGGGATCTATCGACTAAAGAAGTAAACAGAAGAATAAATAACACCTGGTAAAGATATTGGTCTAAAGAAATAATGAAAAATAAAACTATATCCGTTTCGGAAAAAGGAAGCTATACAACACCTGCATTCTTCCATGTGTCACGTACGGCTGCCAGACCTGGCCATTATCACGAAAAATTGATAAGCTGTGTGTATGCCAAACAGGAATGGAGAGGAGCATAATGAATCTTAGACTGCAAGACAAATGGAAAGCCACGAAAATTAGGAACATGACTAAAGTGGCGATGGAATAAAAACAAGAAACAACACTAAAATGGAAAGGGACAGGCCACATGATAAGAACGAAGACCGAAAAATGGACCAAAACAGTCACAGTATGGTACCCGAGGAATGGTAAAAGACGTAGAGGAGGACAGTTGAAAAGGTGGGAGGATGATCTGCCAAAAGGTGGGAGGATGATCTGCCAAAAGGTGGGAGGATAATCTGCCAAAAGGTGGGAGTATGATCTGCCAAAAGGTGGGAGGATGATCTGCCAAAAGGTGGGAGGATGATCTGCCAAAAGGTGGGAGGATGATCTGCCAAAAGGTGGGAGGATGATCTGCCAAAAGGTGGGAGGATGATCTGCCAAAAGGTGGGAGGATGATCTGCCAAAAGGTCGGAGGATGATCTGCCAAAAGGTGGGAGGATGATCTGCCAAAAGGTGGGAGGATAATCTGCCAAAAGGTGGGAGGATGATCTGCCAAAAGGTGGGAGGATGATCTGCCAAAAGGTGGGAGGATGATCTGCCAAAAGGTTGGCGAAGAATAATTGGAACAGGAAGAAGTGGAGGGAAACGGAGGAGGCCTATGTCGCAAGACAACTTGACCTGGGAGCTGATAATTGATAGAAATATTTAGATTTAGACAAAATTATTATTATGATTAGTATGTTATTATTAGTTAGTTAGTATTACTTGTTTTATGGTCAGAGGAAATAAAGGCTATTTTTATTTTTATTTATTTTTTAGTCGCTTCCACGTGGGTGGGACTGGTGCCTTAGTCTGTTGTCATTAAGAGGAAACGTGGGTGCTCTTTTCTCCATACAAACAGATACAAACGCTCTCGCCTGTTTTCTTTCTGGTTAATGACCATAAAGCAATGATTTTTTACAGAAATATAAATAAGAGCTACTTGTATGCTCCTATGTTTTCTTTTTTGATGATATGTTATTTTTATAGGAACTAGAACCCTCCAAAAATGCTCAAAATTGCTTATTCAGACCGCTGTGAACAGACTCCTAGTGTACCAATTTGACAACTATTAACGAAAAAAGAAAAACATAGGGGCATAGTATATATGCTTCTTATTCAGTTTATGAAATATCTTTTAAATTGGTCCAATATTGGAGGAGGAAATAGGCGAGAGCCAAACCTCGAAATGTGACTTTTTACATAGGCTATTTAGTCGGATCTGCAGTTGTCCTTATCGCACGAATGCGAGGGCGGAGCGCTCGCAGAGCGACAGCAATACCTTCTTAAAATACCTAATTTTCAAAAGTCTGGTCGCCCCCATTTCCTCTTAACATCAAAATTTTCAATCGTAAGTAAGGATAGCACTCGCAAACTTTTACTCTCCAAACCGAGATTTATCGGCTACAGCCGCTTAAAAAGTAATATAGGTCAACAACTCATGTGTTGCTGGTACGAGCGAGAATCTTACCGGAGGATAAGGACAGAGGTGGCCTCCTAGTGCGTTTCGCATTGTTTCACCGAAAAATGTGTCGAAGTTCAACATGTCGCAAAGTTTGAAATGCATCTCAACGAAACTAGGACGGTATCTGTTTGTCAGAAACTGGTAGAAGTAGATATCCAGCTGAAACATAGAAGTAGTCTATGAAACTGTTACATATATGCCGGTTATTATACGCCTTGGTTTTTAATAGGGAACTATTGTACTTTAACACCCGTCGCTTTTATAGTAGCTATTTTTTTTGGGTAGAATAGACCTTTCAAAACCCTAAACTACGCTAAACAACAAGCGCCGAAAAAAATAATAGTCCGTGATTCTCTTAAGGTCGCTAGCAAGTTGAGAATTCACCTCCGCAGCCGCGGCTTACTGGTCACCTTCGCTGACCAGCCTCAGCCACAGCACCTCGCATGGTGCGTGCGCCTTACTACAGCCAGCGGAGGCTGCCCTACCTACACGCTTTCTGGTCTAAAAAACACTCTCGGGGTAGGGCAAACAAGTATCACGTGGAGTCGGGGTTGGCTAACTTGGTTATGTGTCAGTTTTTGAACCTAACCTTAAAACGGCTGGTCGGAGACAAAAAACACCACGACACATAATACACACAAAAAGCGACGGGTGATAAACCGACAGTAAGTGACAACTGTCAAACGTTGGCGCCACTTACGTTCGATTACGTATCCGACGATTTTTACCCGACTGCCACGGAAGGGTTATGTTTTTCGCGCGTATCTTGTATGTACGAGTATGTATTTATTTATTTATTTATTTATAATAGTTACGCCAACAGCATATACATTGTACATTAATACTAAAAATTAACAGGTATGGGTTCTTATGAATATACCAGTTACTGGTGTACACGACATTCACATAATACAAAGCAACCATCGTAAATTATATAAATTAAAATTATTAATTAAAATGAAAATGAAAAACAAAATTATAAACAAAACAGCTTTGACTTACGTGTAAAGTGTAAAAGAACAAACAAACTGATTGACACAAATATCATAGATATAAAATATAGGTAAAAACTAAAATAAAATATTAACTAAAATAAAATAAGATAAGCTTAAGTAGCTTTATTTATTTATTTAAATGACTGCGCAAGAGGGTTTTGAATTTCGGCAGGGAACCAAAGAACACATCCAAATCAGGTAGTTTTGAGTTGAGTTCGTTGAATTGAATACACATTTTAGATGTTGGCGAATGTCTCCCAATGTTATTTCTACAGGTGGGCGTTCAAAAAGTCTAGATATTGGTTGTCTAGGAAGGTTATATGGGACTGACAACATGACACGTTTAAGCAATTGCTCGCATTCTATTTGACCATTTACAATTTTATAAAGAAAAACTAAGTCATGGACTGTACGACGGTTCCGAAGCGACTCAATGCGAAAGAAAGCCAAACGTTGTTCGTATGGACATCTGTGGGATATTCCTGAGGACATGTAAGCAATATGCCTAGTAAACGCACGCTGGATATTCTCAAGACGCTGCGAATATACAGCGTACATGGGATTCCATGCTATAGGTACTGGCAAATTCTAGATGAGAACGCACCAAAGCATTTTACAGGATAATTTTAGTTTTGGCCCCAAATGACTTTGTATTTCTTTTGATGAAACCAAGCATTTGAGCTCGTTTTGCCTCGGCTAAGATATCCTATCAAAAGTAAACCTAAAGTACAATACCTAAGGTTCATTTTTGTATGATACAATTTTTGGAGAGCTCAGTCCTGTTTATATAGTATTTTAGGTCCATGGCAAAAACAAACTCACTTCACCTAAGTTTTCACGGTGAGATTTTTACAGAATCGACCGGCTGTATTGCACAGCGCAGCGCAGTCAGCCACCAGTGTCTATGTGTGCGTAGAAGCGAGCGATCTGCGCGCGCGGGTTCGGGTTGCCCTAGGTCATGGACCCACGGGCAGTTGTAATTATTTTTAAAATGTTTTTCTTTTAATGTTTTTTGTTTTTCTTCTTTTTTTTTGTTTTTCTTTATGGTCCCGGCGATTCTTGATTCACAAAGAGCACATATAACAAAGTACTTTTCAAGATCTTTCGATCAGCATATAACACAGTGAAAACCTTCAACTTTTTACTAATATTTCGATTAAAATTTGCGGACAGAAACAGAACGATGTTGCTTTGATGGAGTGTTGCCAAGGTATGTATGTAACATAATCATTACCCTTAGATGTTACTCATTTATCATTACTCTGTCGGATTACTTAACATCCGTGTGCCACTTTTTAATTGGTGGCCAAAAATATAATAGCCGCATGGGTCGATCCATCAGGTTAAGCTACGATTGCCGCGGTTGGTCCGTGGATGGGTGACCATCTTTAGATACTGAGACTCCTCCGTGCCTCGGAAAGCATCTTAAGCCGTTGGTCTCGGCGGTCATTCGTGCATCTTTGACAGTCGTTACGGGTCATCAGAAGCCCGAAAGTCTGACAATCAGTGTTACCAAGGCGTATCGTATTACCCAGTTACTGGGTTATGGAGGTCAGATAGGCAGTCGCTCCATGTAAAATACTGGTATTCAGCTGCATTCGGTTAGACTGGAAGCCGACCACAACATAGTTGTAGATTGATTGAGGTGGCAAATAATCAGATGCTAGCTTGAAAAGTTCATCTCCTATGGCAATACTTGGTATCATTGGTGTTATAATATGTATACTAGAAACAATAAATAACAGGGGCCACAAATAATATTGCGTACATTTTCCTCATTGGTCACAACTTACCGTTATGCTATTGTTCACTGTGATAAGTGGCACTGAGTATATATCGATATAGTGCCTAGGATCCCGTCGGCTGATACGTCTACATATCATAGTAATGTTTTTGCAGTATCTCCGGTCAACCCAGTCTACCACTGGACGCTCAATATTGAAGTAGGTTATCTACGACAGAAATTACAAATAGATTTACTTATCGACATAATTGTAGTTCCTGCATGTCCATCCACCTCGACCCTTTTTTTTTGCATGGGAAATCATCAAATTACTTCTCCAGCTCTGGGTGGAGAGGGAGGGCGTGTCAGACTTTTACTGACTAAAACCCACCCGTGTTCCTTTAGTTGCCCGTGCCAGGGCCACGGTATCTCTTTCGAACAACCCGCGACCCCGGTGGCATCGGCCCTATCGGACCCCATCATTGCTGACATCTCTTTGACTCGCGCGTGGAACAATACGTGCCGTCAACCCGGGCCTGGTCCTTACCGGACGGTGAGCTACCCACTACTCGGCGTCTGCAATCCCGCATCTACGGTGATCTACCTCGACCCTACGCTTAGTGCTGTTGATTGGTGCTGGGTTTAAGAGCGATTCATCGTAAGTCCCTCCTGAACCTAGCCGTGTTCAGTACCTTGTAGCATGGTCTGGAGTTCTAGAGCTGTGGGGGCAAAAAGGACTATATCGTAGGAAATTTGGGGGTTTGTCAACCTCTCTTGCCGACGTCAATGTCCTTGGCCTTCCTACTTATGTGTAAATATGTCATCAATGTGCTCGTAAACAATTTGGGCGAGAGCTGGTCCCCCTGTTTAGCACCTTTTTGAATTCTAAATAAAGGTCCAACAGTATTTAGTTTAGTGTTTGCGGAGCTATTGTTGTAAATGTCTTGTAGGTCAGTGTATTGTTTTTCAACTTACTGGCTTTCTAAGGATGTAAATATTTCACAGTGTTTAATACTATCGAAGGCCTTCGTATAGTCTACGAAGGTTACATTTATAATTAACTCTGTATATTTTTCTATTTTCTGGTTTAGTATATCCTGCTGGTCAGCTGTTGAAAAACAGGGGCGAAATCTAGCTTGTTCTGGGTGTTACTGTCTATCTTTCCATCTATATGATGGTGTATCAGTTATCACTTTAATAAAAGTCTTTTATAAAAGTGAGATGTAAGAATATTATAGAAAATTGTTATAAATAGGTACTTACACTCTTAGAATAACACGGATTAATTTGGATATGCAAATGAATAAGTAACCCACAGCAAAAAAATATAAAGTTCATTATTAAATGATATTATTTGTCAGGTAGAACGTTGTTGATACGGTACTGCATCCACAAATGGCCGGTAATTCACAATAAGTAGTCAGTCAGGTTATAATTAAATGATCAACCATTTAAACTGATCCATTTATATTGTAACAATTATTTTATACTAGCAGCGCCCCACGGTTTCACCCGCGTAAGTCTCGAACCCGTAAGAACATCGGTATAAAAAGTATACTATGTGTAAATCCAGGGTGTCAGCTACCTCCATACCAAATTATATCAAAATTGGTTTAGCGGTTTGAGCGTAATAAAGTAACAAACATACAAACCCACACACTCACAAACTTTCGCCTTAATAATATTAGTGTGTGATTGTTGATCCATCGCCGCCAGTTCGATGTCGACCGCGCACAATTTTGAAGATAAATAGTATACGGGGTGTAAGGGACAGCCCTCCGCAAACTAACAGGGTGCATTCAGCTCCTCATCTTGAATCATATTCCACCGGAAATTTCCTCAGGAAAATTTTCATTTTTAAAAAAAAAAATTCAGTTACATTTTCATTATTACAATGTAAAATTGCATTGTGTGTTCGCAGCACTCCATTTATGTAAAAAAAACTGCAAAAAAAAAACAGCAAAAAAAGAAAACCAGCAATGGATATTGAAATACTCTAACCAACGACGTGTGAAATCAGCTGTTCACTTTCTGTCTAGCTATAGAGTTCATCGAACTCACCGCATACCTATTACCTACCCCTCCCAACCAGTAATAGACGCTCCGATTTGTGCACAAAAACACAAACAAATCAGGTTTATTGGATTCCTTTAACGTTCCTGAAAAAAATTCATGTACCGGTCATCTTAGTATGACATACTGAATTCATCCTATCAGTTTGCGGAGGGCTGTCCCTTACACCCTGTATAGCAATCATTCTATTCTATCATTCAGGGGAGGAGCTCGTGGCTAAGTAATAACAGCCGCACGGGTCGATACAACTGGTTAAGCTACACTTGCCGTCATTTTAATGATTGCTACTCAATCTGCCTAGCCTTATCCCAACTATTTTGGGGTCGGCTTCCAGTCTAGCCCGATGCAGCTGAGTACCAGTATTTTACATGGATCAACTACCTATCTGACTTCGACCATCCAGTTACTGGGTAATACTATACCCCTTGGTAATAAGACTGGTTGTCAGACTTTCGGGCTTCTGACAACCCGTAACGACTGTCAAAGATCCACGAATGACAGCCGGGACTAACGGATTAACGTGCTTTCCGAGGCACGGAGGAGTCTCAGTATGTAAAAATGGTGAACCATCTACGGACAACCTCGGCAATCGTAGCTTAACCTGATGGATCGACCCGTGCGGCTGTTATTACTTAGCCACGAGCTCCTCTATCAATATGACAATCAGTTAAATGTAATTCACTTTATTCGTGAATGTCAGTCTGTTTTTAGGGTTCCGTACCAAAATGGTAAAAAGGAACCCTTATGGTGCGACTCAGTCTCTCTGTCTGTCTGTCCGTCTGTCACAGCTGGATATCTCAAGATATACTAATGTTATCAACTTGAAATTTGGAATAGTTTTAGATGACGTTTGCCCAACTATTTTGCAAATAAGAAAGATTTTTTTTTTTTTGCAACAGGGATTGAAAGGGTTTCTTAAAAATTCGAAGTGGGTCTACTAGGGCATGTGGGGTATCATATGAAAGAGCGCTGTTTACACATTCTCAAACATTTTTTTCTTTTTTTTAGCCCGCATAGTTTTCGATTTTTGATGAAAAACGTAAAAAAAATACCGTTTCTCCCCTACAATAATTTCAGATTTTTCTATGTGATAGAAGTTTATGTAAAGATTACATGAAAAATAAAACGATGTCTCTAAATAGCACACTTTTTCAGAAATCAGAACGGAACCCTCGTTGCACGAGTCCGACTCGCACTTGGCCGATTTTTTGACATTGAGCGTCATTCTGTTGTTCAAACACTATTGTTGAAGGACATCAAGATCTCTTTAACTTCGTACAATCACTTAGGTTCGATATCCTACAGTAATATGAATTGAAAAATTCACATTGGTACTTGGATTTGTACCGCAACCTCGTGCAGGGGAGGCGAGGCTTTAGCCACTGAGCCATCATGACGTAGCTCTAATATCTGCTCAATGAAATACCTAAGTACACGATAAAACGAATCTGGAATAATTTCTCTCAATGAGTCTATTGGGTATTTATTACCATACCAGTCGACAGCAATGTGGAAGAATTTTTCGACACCATATTTAAGTTTTTTAATAGTTTTATTTAGCGACTTACGAGTTGTAGGTCGTAGATTCGAACCCAGACAGGCGCTTACTTTGTGTAAATTATTTCATCACCAGTGCTCTCAAAACAGTGTAGGAAAACATTGTGAGGAAACCGGCATGTCCTAGAACTAAAACGTCGAAGACATGCGACATCCGAGTCCGCTACGTGACCTCGAAAAGTGCTACGCCGAATAACGCAGTATCGAAAGTTTGTAGTAACGCATAACACAATGACGAAAGCACGCAGCAACGAATATCATTACAACGAAACCATACGATAACGAATCACGGAACAACGAATGCACGTGTCAGCTGACAAGGACAGCTGTTATGTCTTATTTTTTGAGCTTTAATACGTAATCATATCTTCTTTCGTTCGGAAGATATGACATAACCAGCTGGGGTGACGTCACTCCAGCTTATACACAGTTTTATTGAGCTTTAATACGTAATCATATCTTCTTTCGTTCGGAAGATATGACATAACCAGCTGGGGTGACGTCACTCCAGCTTATACACAGTTTTTGAGCTTTAATACGTAATCATATCTTCTTTCATTCGGAAGATATGACATAACCAGCTGGGGTGACGTCACTCCAGCTTATACACAGTTTTTGAGCTTTAATACGTAATCATATCTTCTTTCATTCGGAAGATATGACATAACCAGCTGGGGTGACGTCACTCCAGCTTATACACAGTTTTTGAGCTTTAATACGTAATCATATCTTCTTTCGTTCGGAAGATATGACATAACCAGCTGGGGTGACGTCACTCCAGCTTATACACAGTTTTTGAGCTTTAATACGTAATCATATCTTCTTTCGTTCGGAAGATATGACATAACCAGCTGGGGTGACGTCACTCCAGCTTATACACAGTTTTTGAGCTTTAATACGTAATCATATCTTCTTTCATTCGGAAGATATGACATAACCAGCTGGGGTGACGTCACTCCAGCTTATACACAGTTTTTGAGCTTTAATACGTAATCATATCTTCTTTCATTCGGAAGATATGACATAACCAGCTGGGGTGACGTCACTCCAGCTTATACACAGTTTTTTGATCGTAGTTTCAACACTTTTTAAGTATTACCGCTCAGTTTTTCCCTTCCTTGTGCAGCTTTTATGCCTTATTTTTCTGACTATAGTCAAAAAACCTTACCTCACTGGTTTGCCTGTACTGAATGAGGAAGCTGGGGTGACGTCACTCCAGCTAGTACACACTAAACCGCTTAAACTAACCCAGTTTTTTTGGCAGCTAAATTAAGACTGGGAACTTTGATTGCAGCTATTATGCCTTAAATATTGGCATAGGTAGAATTATTCTATCACCTATGAAGAAGCTGGATTTATGCATTTATCATTTAATCTTTATTTCATTCGACGTTACTACGGCGAAATTATTAAGTACAACAATTAACTTTCGAACGAGTGGACACTCGGTCAGAATTTATTTGTTATTAGAGCGTGACTGGCATAATAAATTTTAACTAAACAAAGTCCGCCCGCCACGTCTGTCTGTTTGTTTGAACGCGATAAATCAAAAAGTATCGAACGGATTTTCATACGGTTTTCACCAATGGACGGAGTGATTCATTAAGGTTTTGTGAAATATGACGATGATTTTTGAAGTTGTCGGAAAAAATCATGCTAACCGTGAGCTTTAAGCCCACCATACACGACAATGATATATCGCAACGATTTGAGTTTGCACAATTATGCCCTATGTTCTATGTTCTCCACATAAACGTTCACTTGGTATATTTTCCAACATCCACGTGGGCGAAGCAGGCACTGCATTTATAAGCAGTATACATAGGTCTAAAAAGTTAGTCAAGAACATTTTCGAAAAATAGTGTTGCAGCTAAATTCGACCGATTTTAAATATTCCATATAAACAGAGATTTCCAATTATCTTTTATAAATAAGACATTTAGAAAATGCCCTTAACTAACTTTTTATACCTATGTATTCTGCCTAAGCGTATGAAGTTTCATTAAAATCGGTTCATTCATTTCGATAAAAAAGGACTTGAAAGTTTCATACAAACTTTCAAGTCCTTTTTAGTAGTTATTGTCATACGGAGCCAACGCTCTTTCTTAACAAGCAACGTGAATATCTAAAATAAAAATAAGTTAATGCGTTAGTTGATGCAGGGAAAAAGTTATACCTCAAAGATTTCTATGTTAGGCGCAAAAATTGAAAATATTAGAATGTGCGAATGTGCAGCCATCTAGCGAGCAAAAGGCTGCGAAACCAACTAAGGATTCTCCTTATGGGGGATGCGCTAAGGTAGCCCGCGAAATTCAATTTTTCTTACGTTTTTTGCAATTACCAGGTCAGTGTCAGGTTGTATGTTGATTAACCCCTCAAGTGTCGAATGCACCCCATGTGTGCATAAGAAAAAACCCTTTTTTTGTTAGGTATATAAGCTTATATCACATATATATAAATGTAAAAAAACATCATCTGATGGAAAACCAATAATCATCATTAGTTGTGAACCTATGGAGTTCGCAGCTAACTCCCCCTCCCCCCCGCGTGTCAAATGCACCCCAAGTGTGCAAAAGGACAAAACTTTACATAATAGTTACATAAGCTTAGATCACATATATATAATACGTGAAAAAACATCATCCGATGGAAAACCAATAATCATCATTAGTTGTGAACCTATGGAGTTCGCAGCTAACTCCCCCTCCCCCCCGCGTGTCAAATGCACCCCAAGTGTGCAAAAGGACAAAACTTTACATAATAGTTACATAAGCTTAGATCACATATACAACGTGTAACGTTAAATGCGCAAAACCTCTTAAGGGGTCATTGTACTCATCATTATGAACAACTTTTACTATGGGACCAAACCTGAAATCGCGAAAAAAAAATCAGCTGTTCAGTACATTTATGTTCGCATAATTCGTCAAAATGTACTGAACAGCAGATTTTTTTTTCGCGATTTCAGGTTTGGTCCCATAGTAAAAGTTGTTCATAATGATGAGTACAATGACCCCTTAAGAGGTTTTGCGCATTTAACGTTACACGTTGTATATAAACGTGAAAAAACATCATCCGATGGAAAACCAATAATCATCATTAGTTGTGAACCTAAGGAGTTCGCAGCTAACTCCCCCTCCCCCCGCGTGTCAAATGCACCCCAAGTGTGCAAAAGGACAAAACTTTACATAATAGGTACATAAGCTTAGATCACATATATATAAACGTGAAAAAACATCATCCGATGGAAAACATATATCATTATCAGTAGTTGTGAACCTATGGGGTTCGCAACTAAACCCCAACCGCTGGGGTTTTGGGTCTAAAATTAGCCAAACTCAGACACTTGAGGGGTTAAAATATGATTCGCGGCCGTAACTAATATGGTTTTACAGAATTATAGTCATTAGAATTAGCAATACAACTCCATAAGTTAGAATTGACCTCAAACCTAGCGATTTCATGAAATCATGAGGTTTGATGTCAATTCTAACTTCGCGGGCTACAATAGTGCATCTTCCATAAGGTGATTTTTGTCAGAAATAATTTAATAAATATTTTAATTTGCTAATCTAGGGTTTTGGACAATCTAATATAAAATAAAACCGGTCAAGAGCGAGTCGGACTCGCGCACCGAGGGTTCCGTTCCGATTTCTGTAAAACTTTACTTTTTAGGGACATCTTTTTATTTTTCCTGTAATCTTTACATAAACTTCTATCACATAGAATAATTTCAGATTTTTCTCTTTGCAAACTTCGGAGATAGGGGGGACGGGGGACGGTATTTTTTTTTAATTTTTCACCAAAAGTCGAAAACTATGTGGCCTAAAAAAAAGAAAAAAAAAATGTTTGAGAATGTGCAAACAGCGCTCTTTCATATGATACCCCACATGCCCTAGTAGCCCCACTTTGAATTTTTAAGACCCCCTTTCAGTCCCCTGTTGCAAAAAATATTTCTATTTCTTTCTTATTTGTAAAATAGTTGGGTAAACGTCATCTAAAACTGTTCTAAATTTCAAGTTGATAGCATTGGTAGTTCTTGAGATATCCAGCTGTGACAGACAGACAGACAGACAGACAGACACACAGACAGACAGACCGACAGACAGACAAACAGACAGACAGACAGACAGAGAGACAGATCGACAGACAGACAGACTGAGTCACACCATAAGGGTTCCTTTTTTACCATTTTGGTACGGAAACCTAAAACCTACACACCTCCGGCGGTCGCGGGGGGTGGGGGGAAGGTGAGGGGCGAGTCTACTCTCTGGGATTTTCCCTAAGGAATTTCTCAGTAGCAGCCTGGAGTCTGGATTTGTGCCCGGTTGCCCCCTATTACTAGCGAAATGTGGGTGATACACCCCCGCCTTACCGTTCGAGGATTATAGGCGTAATGTTATGTTAAGTTATGATAATTATCATAGTCATAGTCAATTTAGTTCGTTCTTGTTTACCCTAAATCTGCAAAGAGGTAATTTTACTCATCATTATGAACAACTTTTACCGTGGGACCAACTCTGAAAACGTGAAAAAAAAAACAAACTTAGTAGATAATTAGTTTATTTTAACACACATGTACCTAATGTTAATAACAGATGCATTTTTTTTAGTTATTTCTTATATTACCCATTTTTACCTCCATGTCAACGCTGGCTCTCCCTATAGTTATGGTAACACCGTCTAAAGTAAGTGACACATTTACGTAGATACGGCCTTTAGTAAACGGGAAGCCTTTCGGTACATATGGGACCGCCAAATTTTTCAAATGATAGACGCCCTGAAAAAATAAGAAAACATTAATTTGATACAAGCCTTATACACGGTGACTGGATCTGGACCCGCAATAGCAAATTCACATATATAGAGGAGGTCATTTTCTAATGATTGAACCTTACTTTCCCAAGCTAAAGTTTTATAGTCAATTTTTATACTTTACTGAGATTTTTCCAAAATTTTACCTTCAAGCATTCATAACTTTTTTTTTTGCATTATTTTAGTAGTTTTTTTTTATTATTGGTTGGTAGTCATAAACATTGTGATTAAAATCCTTGGAATTTAAAACTAAACAGTCTGTACAGTCCGCGGTATCTTCTTCAAACTACCCGCGACCCCAGCGGCGTCGGTCCTATTGGACCCCATCATTTGCTGACATCTTTTTGAGCGCGACGCGTTCTTTTTTTGGTTTAAAACCGGTTTATATCCTGCTTTTTGGCAATCGGCTTTTGTTCTTTTAGTAGGAGAGGCCATGACCAAACCCATGTCGCATCGTTGTAAAACGTAAACCGATTGAAGATTTTGTCTTACGTAAAACGATAAGACAAAAATTTTGGTCTTGGGCTCTTGTGCCATTATGGTGATCACTCACACAAATGCAAAAATGTCATCTTACGCCTCGCGGACTGTACCAGGTACGAATTACGCTTTCGCGATGTATGTACACCTTCAGTGTGTATGGTCGGTTAAGATAATGTATCTTTATAGTAAGTGCTATAAATAATTCGGTGAGCGTGACGCCCTTTAGCCTGTTGTCACTTACATCAGAATTGTCACACTATACGTCAACCCGCCCATAAACGCTTTAAACATCGTGGTAATTGTTCCGTTGTTCAATGCGATGAATTGAGTGGCCACACATGAACGGTCAATGCTCATTGAATTCACACTCCTCGTCAATCGGCAATGTGAATGCCGTTGTCAAATTATCGCCGTAGTGGTGGCTACACCTACGGTTATCGCCCTTCAACGCAATAATCAACGACGATGTCCGAATAGTGTGGCCTCGGCGTCAGAAAGGATAGAATTCGCAACCATTTACCACAGTTTAAATATCATACAGCCGTCTTCTTAAGTAGTTCGGCGAACTAAGAAAGCAGTTCGGGCTCTCGTCGGACGACTTTATGATGTAGACTGTGCTTTTACTCTCCAAACCGAGATTTACCGGCTACAGCCGCTGGAAAAATACTATCGGTCAACAACTCATGTGTTGCTAGTCCCGGTCAAGAGGCTTATGTTCTAACTTACCGCAGGATAAGGACAGAGGCGGCCCCCTAGTGCGTTTCGTAATGCTTGACCGAAAAATGTGTCGGAATTAATCATGTCGCAAAGTTTAAAATGCATCTCAACGAAACTGGGACGATACCTGTTCGTTAGAAACTGGTAGAAGTAGTAGTCCAGCTGAAACATAATGATAGTTCATGAAACTGTTACATATTTATAAGGGGTTATTATTACACCTTGGTTTATAATAAAAACAGGAGTGTTTTAATGATAAGTAATGTGCAGTTTGACACACTACTTTATCTAAACTCATACAATTTCATCAAAAACACAATAAATAATATCGTAAATTTGGCGCCCAAATTTAACATTCCACCTTATCTAATCCCAACTGGCAGCTTCAAGCTTCTTCACCTGTATGTTTGTATGTAACGCAATCTTTGAACTCGATTTTTACCCACTTTATATGGTCAGATTAACTTCTGCCCTGCTATAGGAGCTCATAGTAAGCACCCAGGCGTTATGTTATATTGTTCGCAACCCAGCGCTGGGCACGCCACAATTGCGGCGATAAGTCCCCTCTTTGAGGAGTGGTTAGAGAGGCGCCACGGCGTCCTCACCTTCCGCCTGACGCAGGTCCTCACCGGACACGGTTGTTTCGGGAGGTTCCTGTTTCGCATAAGGCGGGAGGAAACGCCCGGGTGTTACCATTGTGTGGATCGCCCGGAGGACACGGTGGAGCATACAGTGGAGGTCTGCCCGGCTTGGGCAGAGCACCGCCGTGTTCTCACGGAGGCGATCGGCGGCGGCGATCTCTCGCGTCCGAGCCTGGTCCAGGCCATGGTGCGGAGCGAGAGTGCATGTGAGGCCGTCACCTCCTTCTGCGAAGCAGTGATGCTCGCGAAGGAGGAGGCGCAACGTGTGAGGGAGAGGCAGCCTCACGCCCTCACTCGCCGCAGGAGACGCCCTGGGCGGCGGGAATCGCGGGGCGATTTCCGGCCACCGTAGGCGCGGGCCTGCGGACGGTGAGCAGCGGGTAGCTCGCCGTCCGGTAAGGACCAGGCCCGAGTCGACGGCGCGTTGTGTTCCACGCGCGCCTCAAAGAGATGTCAGCAAGTGACGGGGTCCAATAGGGCCGACGCCGCTGGGGTCGCGGATTGTTTGAAGAAGTTACCGCGGCCCTGGCATAGGCAACTGAAGGAACACGGGTGGGTTTTAGTCAGTAAAAGTCTGACACGCCCTTCCGCTCCACCCAGAGCGGGAGAAGTTATTTGATGATTTCCCACCCTCAAAAAAAAAAAAAAAAGTATTAGGTTGTATTTTCATTAAAGTAAGTATGATTCGTGACCGTAACATACATTATAATAGTACGTATTTACAAAATTATAATCATTAGAATCAGTAATACAACTCCCTAAGTTAGTTTAAGATTGATGCGCAGTGGTACCCCGCAAAATTCATTTTTTTTTGAGTTTTTTGCAATTTGCAGGTCCGTGTCAGGTTCTTGATCAAAGTATGATACGCGGCAATAAAATCATCAATACATCTCTCTAAGTTAGATTTCGTGCAGATACGTTAGATTTCGTTCGTTTGACGAATCTGCACGAAATCTAACTTAGAGAGATGTATTGATGATTTTTATGGTTAAAATTATATAAATACATAATGTTTTATTGCCGCGTATCACACTTTGATGAAGATACAACCTGACACGGACCTACAAATTGCAAAAAACACAAAAAAAAGTGAATTTCGTGGGTGGGAAATAGTAATGAGGGATTTTCATTTTAAACTCTTCCCTAGTCGCTGATAGATGGCGCTGAACTTGGTAAGTTGCTGCAAGGAACGGAACGTCACATCATTACACTTGGATGTAATTTATATTATTTATTATGGTATTTATTTATATTCGGAAGCTTAAGCAAACGAAAGTGTCAGTCAACGAGCGCGACGCAATGTTTTTTTTCCAAGCGTTTTGGCTTTGGCACCTAGTGACGTAGTCCGTTCAACGCCATCTACAGAATTCTTGGAAACTATGTTTTTTTTTTAATACTCATAAAGAAAACCTCTCATTCATTAAGATTGAACTTAAATAATTGTATTGATGATTTTACTGACTATAATTCTATAAATATACGGGTTTGTTACAGTCGTGAATATAGAAGTCAGTGTCGAAGTCAGTGGCAGTCGTGAATATACAGTCTCAAATTAACATAAAACCTGATACTGACCTGCAAATTGCAAAAAACTTAAGAAAATTTTAATTTAGCGGGCTAGCTGAACGCCTGTTTGATAAATGTTAATAATTAAAAAGTGCTTTAATTGAAATAAATGTGTTGTGTGCGATTGAAAGTCAACTAATCAAAGAAAAAAACCGGTCAAGTGCGAGTCGGACTCGCGCACGAAGGGTTCCGTACCATATTATATGTTTAACAATCGCAAAGATAACTTTTTACTTATTTTATAATAATACTGTGAATTACAAGGTTATTTTTTGCAGTTGCAGAAATTCACCCATGTTTAAACAAAATACCTTATGAATCGCCGTTTTCAGTATTGTTCATTAAATACAGTATTCATGGTACTTACATGGTATAAAGAAGTTTCAAATTCCTAATTTTAGTTGAATTGTTGCGCTAGAGCTCGTACAAAAATGGTCTAAAATTTACAAATTTTACGGCCCCTTATTTCTTAATTTTAAAAGATTAAAAAAAATATGTTTGTACTCTACTCAATGAGTTCTAGACGATGACACCCCACATAACACATAATCAGCTTATAATGTTCCCACTGCTGGAACACAGGCCTCCTCTCGGTGACAGGGAGTGGGCCGTAATCCACCACGCGGGCCCAGTGCGGGTTGGTAGATGTCAAATGTCTTCGAATTTTTGGTTCTAGGACATGCCGGTTTCCTCACGATGTTTTCCTTCACCGTTTTGAGAGCAGCGGTGATGAAATAATGACATGACACCACACATGCTAGATTAAAATTTTTATTTTTTTTTTCAAAATGAAATGTTTATTGTATGGGGACCGACCCCTTAAATTTTTAACTTTGCTTTATTTTTATTATTTGTTGTTATAGCCGTAATAGACAGCGGAGGCTTAGTAAGTTTGTACTGGGCTGTACGTGGTTGTCTGATTTCATGGATTTTAATTTTCTTGCGCGGAACCCTAATTATTTTTCTAAAATAAAAATAGCCTAAGTTACTCCTTAAACCATCAGCTATATTCCGTCAAAATCGGTGAAAATTCGTTTGGTAAGTTTCCTAACTTGACTCAAAGTACCATTTTTTTTAATCGGACTGCGCTTTAAAATTCTTGTATACAAACTTTAACATCCCTAAACCTCATTTGTGGCGTAATTTTGAAAAACTAATAATGACAAACATTATTACTTACTTATGCAAGTATTTGTGCTAAATTTCAAGTTCATTAACCAAATTAATAAGATTTTTCATATAAACTGTATCTCTGTTTTCACGAACACAGATACCTAAAGAATTTCAAAAATCGTCTGGTATGTTTCAATAACTTGACTCAAACATTATTTACACCAATTTTAGAGTTAATCAAGCCCCCAATAAAATCCTCCGCTATAAAATTAACTTTTCACCCCTTAGGGGTAGGTTTTTGGAAAACCCTAATACACGTTAGTCTTAATTTTTGGTCTCAAGTATAAAAACTGAGTTTTGAGTTAATCGGACTGCGTGTTAAAGTTCCTCCATACAAACTTTGACACCCCCAATCCCTCCTAGGGGGTAGTTTAGGAAAACTAAAAATGATAAACTTTATAATTTACTTAGATGAATATTCGTGCTAAGTTTCAAGTCTATTAACTCAAGGGATAGGATTTTTCATACAAACTTTCATCCCCTGTTTTACCCCCTTAGGGATGGAATTTCAAAAAATCCTTCCTTAGTGGATGTTTACACTATATAAGGTATCTATGTGCAAAATTTCAAGTCTCTAGGTCCATTGGTTTGGGCTGTGCGGTGGTATATTAGTCAGTGACTCAGTCAGGACTTTGATTTTTTTCTATGTATAGATTTACCATGTTAATTTAAGACCACAGACTTCTTATAGGTTTTCCTGTAATCTACAGGTATAGAACTAATTTCTATATTTTTTTCAAAATTTTAGGCTCAGTAGTTTCGGCGGTAAGGGGGGGGGAATGGTCAATTTTCGTCTATTTTCTTAAATAACTTTAAAACAATAAATTTTAAAATTATAAAAAAAATATATTTGAGACCCTCATAGTAAGCCCTTTCATTTGATATGTCACTCGGTACAGTTTACAATTTTTTTTTTAATTTTCTTATTTTCCCCCTAAAAGTGACTCTCATATTCAAAATTCATATATTTACTTTAGCTGTACGTGTTTGGGTCACAGACATCCATATGTGTACCAAATTTTAACTTAATCGGTCTATTACATTCGGAGCAAATTGGCTGTGACAGACGGACAGACGGACAGACAGACAGACACACGAGTGATCCTATAAGGGTTCCGTTTTTTCCTTTTGAGATACGGAACCCTAAAAATTACACCGGATACTGCATGTCAGAGACTGACAGGGGGGCGTGTGGCTAAGTAATAACAGCCGCACGGGTTGATCGATCAGGTTAAGCTACGCTTGCCGTGGTTGGTTCGTGGATTGATGACCTTTTTACATACCAAGACTCCTCCGTGCCTCGGAAAACACGTTAAGCCGTTGGTCCCAGCTGTCATTCGTGGAACTTTGACAGTCGTAACGGGTCGTCAGTAGCCCGAGTCTGAGAATCAGTCTTACCAAGGGTATCGTAACTGGGTTGTGGTCAGATAGGCAGTCGCTCCATGTAAAATACTGGTATTCAGCTGCATCCAATTAGACTGGAAGCCGACCCCAATATAGTTGGGAAAAGGCTAGGCAGATTATGACTGGTCAGAGACGGCTCCCCCTGGGTTCCTCGCCGTGTTATAAACATGTAAGTAATATTATTATGTATTATACCTACTGTAAACAAAATTGGTATTATTACGAGTATTCAACTGCAGGGGCTACTACTAATATGCCACCGGGGTCACAGGTTGTTCGAAAGAGATACCGTGGCCCTGGCACAGGCAACTGAAGGAACACGGGTGAGTTTTAGTCAGTAAAAGTCTGACACGCCCTTCCACTCCACCCAGAGCGGGAGAAGTCATTTGATGATTTCCCATCCACAAAAAAAAGGGGGGACTTGCGTACATTTTCTTCATAACTCCCAACTTACCGTTACGCTATTGTTCAATGTGAAAAGTGATTGTCCGTGCATCTCCCCATAGTGCCTAGGATCCTGTCGGCTGATACGTCTACATAGTATAGTAACGTTTTTGAAGTATCTAGGATCATACCAGTCTACACTTGGACGCTCAATATTGAAGTAGGTTATCTACGACAGAAATTAATAAACAATTAATTGTATTTCCTGCCCGTATTCCTCGACCCTAAGCTACCTGAAGCTAGCCGTGCTCAGTAGCTTGTAGCATGGTCTGGAATTCTAGAGCTGTGGGGGCAAAAAGGACAATATCGTCGGCAATTTGGAGGTTTGTCAGCCTCTTCTTGCTGACGTCAATGGCCTTCCATGAGGCTGCCAGCGACTTAAGTATCTCCTCAAGTATGCTCATAAATAATTTGGGCGAGAGCGGGTCGTTCGGAAGGTTCAAAAGTATTTAGTACTAGCTTTTGCCCGCGGCTTTACCCGCGTAGATGTCGGAAAATATCCAACAGGAATAAAAATTCTTCCTTATTCCTTGTCTACGTTATAAAGGGAACCTCTATGAAAAATTTCAGCTTTCTAGAGTCAGTCAGGACTTCTCTTTTTACCGACTTCACAAAAAGGAGGAGGTACTATGTTCGGCTGATTGTATGTTTTTTTTTTGTATGTTTGTTCAACGAATACTCCGCCAATTGTCGACGGATTTCCAAAATTCTTTTTTTGTTTGAAAGTGTATACTCTCGAGGTGGTCCCATTGTCACCAAATCAGAATCTGATCAGGGGATCCCATGGAAATCGAGGGGAACCCTCAAATTTTATAGGCACAATTATACCAATTGGGGTATTTTTTATAGTAACTCGTGCATTTGCTATCGGAAAACACCATTTGGTGAAGTGGAACTGATGATGAAGACCACAGATGGCCATCGGAACTACTCAATTTATAAGTATTTCACGGGTTGCGATTCGATTACTTTAATATATGCTATATGGTAATGGTTGCTAAGTAATCTATGCTCGTCAAAATGCATGGTGATGATGACTTCACCATGGAGCTCCAGTTCTTCTGGTTCTTACTAGGAGAACTCCTCAACAATTAACGTCCCTGCATCGGGAAAAGCAATATTTTGTAAAAAGTGATGAGCAGTTGCCATTGGGATATTGTAACTTAGATAAATTACAAACTGACCCACTAAAAAGTGAAAAATAAAAACTGTTTTTACAAAAAAAAAAACAACCGACTTCCAAAAAAAACACTACAAAGTGAAAAATAACTTTAATTTTGGAAGTCGGTGGCAAAAAACTAAAATACAGATCCAAAGACATCGACTTCCAAAATTAGTTATTTTTCACTTTGTAGTGTTTTTTTTGGAAGTCGGTTGTTTTTTTTGTAAAAAAGTTTTTATTATATAAATATAGATAGATTTATAAACATAGCTAAATAAGTAATGTTTGCGAAGCTATTGTTGTAAATGTTTTAAAAAGTCGATGTGTTGTCTATATCTTACTGGTTTTCTAGGGATGTGAATATTTCATAATGTTTAATACTATCGAAGGCCGTCGAGGTCTACGAAGGTCAGATATAACTAAATCTGTGTATTTTTCTATGGTTTGGTATCACACGGTGGTCAGCTGTTAAAACACCGAGGCGAAATCCGCCTCGTTCTGGCCGCTACTGCCTATCTTATTTTCCGTCTTTATAAGATGGTGTATCACTAAGAGAGACGTAAGAATGTTTAAGAAAATTAATATAAATAGGTACTTACACTCTTAGAATAACACTGATTAATTTGGAAATGCAAATAAATAAGTAACCCACAGAAAAAAAATATAAAGTTCATTATTAAATGTTATTATTTGTTAGGTAGAACGTTGTTGTTGATACGGTACTGCATTCACAAATGTCCGGTTAGTCACTTCAGTAGTCAGTCTGGTTATAATAAATGATCAATGATTTAAACTGATGCATTTATGTTGTAACAATTATTTTATATTGTTGATCCATCGCCGCCCGTTCGATGTCCATAGCGCACAATTTTGAAGATAGTAACATCATTAAAAATACAATTACTTAAGGCGAGTACTGCCGCCAACTAACGCCACCATTGAGAAAAAAATCATAAGCCGACGTTCGCACGGACGTAAACATATCGCGCACGGGATTTTCAACTCTCGGTGTACAAAGCCCCGCAAGTTGATATTGCGGAACCTTGTCACAATAACAGCTGCGTGACGTCATCCACCGCAAAAAGTACAGATAGACAACCAAAAAGTTAATAACATAGGGTTATAGGTATTTATATACATATTTTTAGAAACCAGAAGCAGAAGTCCTTAAAAAAAAACAAGTTGGCTAACCGTTATTAATTTAATTATTTTAACAAAAGTTATTCAACATAGTGGTGTAGTTGTTTATGCCAAACAAAGTTTAAACATATCGGTAGAAGAACCTCCCATACAAGATTGTAGCAGATTATTACTAAAAGTGGGCCTAGATACTGCTATCCTAGCTATTTATAGGCCTTGTGCTTTTAAGCAAACTGATAATTTTGTTGCGTCGTTGGATCAAGCACTTCAAAAACTAACTCTATACAAAAATGTAGTACTAACAGGTGATATGAATATAGATATTAACCCAGAAGACAGTGATAGAGTTGCCAAAGACTACCTTAACATGTGCGCATGCAAGGGATTGCTTCCGGCCCATTTGCTTCCAACACATTTGAGTGGATCCTGTTTAGACCACACCATGCTTAAAACTAACCTTGCATCCATTACCCTAGTAACAGATCCGACAGTTACCGATCATAGCGCAGTCCTATTTAGTTTAAAAGTAAAAACCTCTAGATCTAAGTGCACAAATACCTTTTCTAAAATAAATATGAAAAACCTTGAATACGATTTACATCATATCGACTTTGACCCAGTTTACAAAACTGATGATGTGAACATTTCTCTGCCTTACTTTATTAATAAAGTGCAATATGCTATTGTAAATAATACTTCGAACATAAAACTAACTAAGAAAAACAATAACCTAAAACCATGGATCACACCCGGGTAAAATGCATTCAGCACAGGGATAAACTTCACATGCATGCAAAATCCTTTCCAGATAATACCATTTTACAAACTTCATATAAAAGATACAGAAATTTCTGTAACAATCTACTAAAAAAGTTGAAAAATACGTATAACAGAAATTTACTTGAAGAATCAGGAAAAGACAATAAAAAGTTGTGGGGCCATATAAAAAATCTAGCTTTTGTATCTAAACAGCATGAATCATCATCAGAATTATTACAAACGCACGCCTCGCCGCTTACATCAGCAAATCATGTCAATAGTTACTTTGTTAATGTGGGTCAAAATCTTGCTGAGCAAATAAAACGTAATTATAACACAAATTACAACATACACGGAAACAGGGCCACTGTGTCATCGGAAAATAGCCAATTAACTTCATTTGTTTTATTGAACACAGACAAAGCCGAAGTCGAAAGGGTTATTATGGGGCTGAAAGAAGTCTGTGCGGTTGGATGGGACGGTATCTCAAATAGTGTGTTAAGGAAATTCAGGCAAATTTTGGTTCCGCCATTAACTCATATTTTCCAAATTTGCCTCTCTGAAGGCATTTTTCCCGACTATCTGAAAAAAGCTTTAGTTGTCCCAGTGCATAAAGCAGGTGACAAAACAGTAGCTTCAAATTACCGACCTATTTCAATACTATCATCTACATCTAAAATACTAGAAAAATTAATTAACATTAGGTTAATGAAGTATTTAGAGTCTAAAGCCATCCTCTCGGATAAACAATTTGGTTTTAGACCAAAATTATCCACAACTGATGCTGTACAAGATATGACCGATTATATATCTCAAGAACTAGACAAAGGCAATCATTCAATTGGTATTTTTCTTGACTTAGCAAAAGCTTTTGATACCGTATCTGTTCCTATCTTGTTGAATAAGCTCGAGAAAATAGGTATTCGAGGAAAGCAGCTTAATCTTTTTGCAGACTAGATAAATAACCGCAGTCAACGTTTGAAAATTGATAATTTTAATAGCTCAGAACTAAAAAATACTTCTTTTGGGGTCCCGCAAGGAAGTATATTAGGTCCAACCTTATTTCTTATTTATATAAATGACCTCTGCAGTCTCAATCTAAATTCGGGTAAAATAATATCATATGCTGATGATACCGTACTCCTGTTCTCCGCAAATACATTACATGAAGTTTGGTTATGTGCACAGCAAGGTTTCAATATAGTTAATCGATGGTTACAACATAACTTATTGACATTAAATGCTGACAAAACTAAATATATACGCTTTTCCTTACGCAACTCAAAGCCATCTATAATAATTCCAGATATTCATGCACATGTTTGTAACACAGCTGCAAACTCGAAATGTAATTGCCCAATTATCCTTAATACGAAAACTATTAAATATCTTGGAGTAATTATAGATGCTACTCTTACATTTAAAAATCACATTGACCTATTATGCAGTAGAGTCCGTAAATTGATGTTCATTTTCAAGAAAATTCGTCCTTTTGCCGACTCTAAGGTGATAAAACAGGTATATTATGCTTTGTGTCAATCGATCATTACATATTGCATTACCTCATGGGGAGGAGCGGCTAAAACAGTTTTGCTACCATTGGAGCGCGCTCAAAGAGCTGTATTGAAAGTATCCACATTCCGGCCTATCCTATTCCCGACCCAACTTTTATATCAATCTTGCAATGTTCTGACAGTGCGGCAGTTATTTATTATGAATACTTTATTAAAACAGCACTCTAAATTGCCTTACAATAGAGTTGTCACTGATAAAAGACGTAAAGACATCTGTATGGATAATTATAGATTAAGGCATTCTTTTATGTATAGATTTTTTATATTCTTAGGACCATTTCTTTATAATAAAGTAAACGCAATTTTGTCTATGTCTGCATTAAACACGGTTCATTGCAAAAATGTAATTAAAACTTGGTTACAAAAATTGTCTTATGATGACACAGAAAAGTTACTGCTTGTTTTAAGTTAAATGTTATTTTTAATTCAATGTTTCCATTTCATTAGTCTGTTATGTTATTCATTTTATGTATTATCATCAATCTTAGGAATTATTTATCTAAACTAATTTGCACTTATGATACCTGAGATACAGGTTTATCCTAGTTCAGGTTAATCCCATTATTATATACCTACCATTTTAGTTTAAGCCTTAATATTGTAAATATGCATTATTTAAATGAATAAATGAATTTGAATTTGAATTTGATAACACAAAATGCAATTAGAGGAACAGAATCTACCTAAAACCTAACCTTAACGAAATAAGGGAAATACAACCGATATAAACGCGTCGAACGCTCGGATCTAAGTGAGTGCCCGGCCCCTGCGCGGTCGACTCGCTGCCCTTTTTATAATCAGTTACGAGGGTAGTTGCGTCGTCTGGGTGTGATTGCTTATACGGCCTCTCCTGACTAAGTGTCGTCCTCGACACGAGTTTCATGGTTGACGCCACCTGGTGGTCCGGCGCCGTAAACGTCAATATCCATATCTGCGTCCAGGGGGCACTGATAGCCCACGATATGAGCTCGGTGCCATGCCGCTAGGACCAGCAATACCAGCAGCTCCGAGGTCTTGAACTGGATCCGAGGAAGGCATTGAAGGACCAGCCTCAGAAAGTGTTACGCTCTCCTGTGGTTTATGTTCATCCGTATTCTCATCTGAAAATTGTGGCCTAGAATCAACTCAATCAACCTTACAAATATTTTTCACATCGCCTTACAATCAATTCAAAGTTCATCTATCACACATCCTTGAAATCACACATAGATACACACATCACTCTTTAAATGGCAACAGAGACGTCTCTTAAAACAACAAACCAAGCCTAGATATTTTCTTCATAGTATCAGTGCTTCTTTTCTGGCTGAGCTTCTTAACCATTATCACCATCTGAGATACCTAAGTAAGTAAAACGCCAAGGCAGACACGCCTGAAGTTTAACGAACGCTAAGACCATGATAAGATGTCTGTAGTTCAACGAACGCCAGGGCAATTTGCCCGAAGTTCGGCAACAGAACGCCAAGACCATGTTATGTCTGTAGTTCAACGAACGCCAGGGCAATTCGCCCGAAGTTCGACAATAGAACGCCAAGACCATGTTATGTCTGTAGTTCAATTAACGCCAGGGCAATTCGCCCGAAGTTCGACAATAGAACGCCAAGACCATGTTATGTCTGTAGTTCAATTAACGCCAGGGCAATTCGCCCGATGTTCGACAATAGAACGCCAAGATCATGTTATGTCTGTAGTTCAATTAACGCCAGGGCAATTCGCCCGATGTTCGACAATAGAACGCCAAGATCATGTTATGTCTGTAGTTCAATTAACGCCAGGGCAATTCGCCCGATGTTCGACAATAGAACGCCAAGACCATGTTATGTCTGTAGTTCAATTAACGCCAGGGCAATTCGCCCGATGTTTGGCACTAGAACGCCAAGACCATGATATGTCTGTAGTTTAACGAACGCCAAGGCTTCAAGCTTAGAGTCCAGACAGTGAACGCCAAGGCTAGATAAGCCTGTAGTTCAAATAACAAAAGCTTGTACATACCCTCAAAGAAGGCTGCGCATGACTCAGGGCACCACTCGCCACGCCAAGCCCAAGGCACCATACTATACTGTGCCGCTGCTTGTGTAGTCTTCCCGTAGCAGCCGCTAAGCAGCTTAAGCTCACACCGTCCATTTGGTAGAACCTTTACGTCTCTGTGAAGGCCTTGCATGCCCGGACATTTTGACATGGACATTTTATTGACGCGTCGATGACGACTAATATAAATTTGTACCCAATAGACATGAGAAGAGAACCCAAAACACCCATATAGATTGTATGAAAGGGGGAATCGGGTTTTTTCCAAGACGTTATGCTCTGATTTCGTGGTACCCTCTTTTTTGAGATGCAGACTAAGCAATGTGCTACGCATTTGTTAACAAACTGACGCACCTGCCGTATATTCTCGGAAATCGGTGAATTTACGAGAGCCTCAACCTTGCATGAGCTCGGCCTCACCTGACCTTGACTCACAACCCGCCCTAAGTATAAAATCACATCACACTGATATTATAAAGGCGAAAGCACGCGAGTGTGTGTTTGCTACTTCTTCACGCTCAAATGGCTGGACCGACCCGGACGCAATTTGGCATGCAGATAGCTTACACCCTGAATCAACACATATAGGCTACTTTTTATCCCGGTCCATGCGGGTGCAGCTAGTAAAAATAAAAATAAAAATAATTATTGCATCAACTGTTCAACAGCACTACTATACTACTATCGTTCATTTCGCGGTTGAGATTGACTTTTGACAGAACACTTGTCCTCGAGGTGACCTGACTTTTTACAAAAGTTGCAAATAATATTGCTCGTGCCAGCAGAAATGGAAGTTTTCTCGAGGTCAGGTTTAGAGCGACAATAACGGCTGATATGCCCTTTCTGACCACACGAAACCACTTTTGCTCGTTTCGGTTCAAAGTGGATTGAGGAGGACGCATGCTCGACGTTGAAACGGGACCGTCAGACTTGGTACGAACAGGCTTAGTGTAAATGGACAAAAACGACACTATTGTCTCGGGGTTTAGGTTAGCATTGGCCGCAGCTGCTCTAATCTGATGGTTATCAATACCGCGAATCACGATTAAGGTCATAAGGTCATCACTCAAACCTTTGACTATTCGTAAGCGCAACAGAGTACGACGCGCGTATTCTGCGTAAGTGACGTACTTATCAGACAAAGTATTCATTGTCTCGAACAGTATATTCGCATAATCTAATTTTCGCGGGCACAACGGTTTGAATTCGCGTTTGAAATTTGTCCAAGTGCGCTCGGCTGTAACCCACTCATTCAGCCAAATGTTTGCATCACCCTTGAGACACGACCCAATGTGCGAAAGACACTCATAGTCGCTCCAACCATTAGACTCCTGCGCGCGGTCGACCTCTTCGCACCATGCGTCTATGTTATGAATAGAGGGATCAAAGTTTGAAACGTAGTAATTTTTAGATCTAGCTGGTTGCAACGATCTAAGAGCATCAACAAGTGCCCTTGTCGGGTCTGATGTGGTCAAATCTGAATTATTTGCTTTTGGTGATGTAATGTGGGTATTTGGCAAAGAGTTTATTGTTCGTGTCTCATGGGTACTTGCCTGGGGTTCTGGTGTGTAGCATCTGGACGCATTCAATCTAGGTGTCAACGCGTCCACAATGGTATCACGTATGTTACTGGTCCCACAACGCACTATTTTTTTATTGGGGACACTTGTTACGCAACTATTCTCGATTGACGTCAAACGGTTCATGATTGCACTCAATGTATTATGGATCGACGCATCCGCGACGGGGTAACGTGATCCAACATCGCGCCGACAACGATGGTGCGACCGATCGCGACGACGCGACGCGTTACGAGACCGCACTCGATCCCCACTGTGTGTTCCACTACGGGAACGACGCCGTGACCGACGATTCCGCATTGAAACTCTCGATCGACTACGTGACCTATACCGCGACCTATTACTAGAATGACTGCGAGAACGACGTCGCGATCTACGACTGGCTCCACCAGTCATGCTCACAAACACAAAAACAAACGACCCTGTTCCTCCTTTTTGGTGGGCTAGAAGTTACTTATCCCACTTCTGATTTTAGAAACCAGAAGCAGAAGTCCTTAAAAAAAAAACAAGTTGGCTAACCGTTATTAATTTAATTATTTTAACAAAAGTTATTCAACATAACACAAAATGCAATTAGAGGAACAGAATCTACCTAAAACCTAACCTTAACGAAATAAAGGAAATACAACCGATATAAACGCGTCGAACGCTCGGATCTAAGTGAGTGCCCGGCCCCGGCGCGGTCGACTCGCTGCCCTTTTTATAATCAGTTACGAGGGTAGTTGCGTCGTCTGGGTGTGATTGCTTATAATATATTTATAGGTTTTTAATTATAAATATTTCCTATTCAATTACCTACCTACTAATATTCTAAAAGTGAAAGAAGTCTTGAACTGACAATTCAACTACGTCACCAAGATGGCTGTCAATCGCAATATCAACGTGCGGGGCATAGAGAGCCGAACATTGATAATCCAGCCTAACAACACCAGAGTGCATCCCAGCGCATCGGAAAAATGGATTTTCAACTCTCGGCGCTAAGCAGAGCGTTGAAAATCCAGTGCGCGAAAAAAAATCGCCGCGATATTTTTACGTCCGTGCGAAGGTCGGCTAAGTCTGGAGATCTAGAAAATTTAGAAAAGACAATGCCTGCGGACGGCCCCTCTTTGTGGCGCCGTGTCAAGACTATTTATTTATCAAAAATTATATCGCATTTTTTCACGTTTTGTTGTTTTTTATCGATATTTATTTTACCCTGGCATTGTAAAACATAATTAATATTTGTTTTATTGAATTTACATTAGTTCCGCCATTAAAATTTAACCTGAATGTTGCCAGACGACAGACTAAAATTAAATAATTGTAATCGATTAAAAATATCGATATTTTACTAATCCTCCGACTAAAATGACCGGAGATAGGCAACAATAGCTTTGCTGCCGTCGTAATCTAGCTAACACTCTCATGTAACTGAATAATATTCTAATCAAATAAAATTGTTATGGATTGAAAATGACGATACTTTTATTAATCCACATGGACTCGAAACCAACGAATATGTTACAAATCAATCTGCCTAGCCTTTTCCCAACTATGTTGGGGTCAGCTTCCAGTCTAACCGGATGCATCTGAATACCAGTATTTTACATAGAGCGACTGCCTATCGGACCTCCACAACCCAGTTACTGGGTAATACGATACCCATTGGTAAGACTGATTGTCAGACTTTTGGGCTTCTGACGACCCGTAACGACTGTCAAAGATCCACGAATAACAGCCGGGACCAACGGCTTAACGTGCTTTCCGAGGCACGGAGGAATCTCGGTGTTTTAAAGATGGTCACCCATCCACTGACCAACCCCGGCAAGCGTAGCTTAACCTGACGGATCGACCCATGCGGCTGTTATTACTTAGCCACGAGCTCCTCTACATATATACGAATATGTTGTTTTTCAAGTGCTATTAAACCCAAATACTGTAATTATACTTATTTTATTATTTTATCATTGTACTGACTATATAGGTATATAAATGAATCACCCATTCGATTTAGCAAATCGATTACCTACCAAAATAAATAAACCGTTACACTGGCACCACGCATAATGTCAAACTGTCATAGATTTCTGTCAAATCAATGGGCATTGCTGGCTGTCAATGCGGTCATACTGTTTGTTTTGAGTCGATTTCAATTGATTCCTCCGTATTTAGGTACTTATAATTCTATCCGAAATATTCCTTGCTCATGGACATCTAAGCATTAATATGTTTTGCATGTGGAATATCAATTAACACAAGTACACAACTAATAAAGCATTGATATATATACACTAGATTAGCAATTACCGCGCCAAGGCGTTGCCACTGGACATACGGCCACGGCCGTATGCGTAGCTAACGTCAGTTCAGTGCTCTGTATGACGGCAGCCGAAGTGAACCGAGTGACACGCGACAAAAAATATCGCTAAAACGAGTAAATGCGTAATGAAAGAATGCGATTCTAGATCACAAAAACTACCGGAATTACTTTTCACACGTAAGTTTATTGTTTCTGTGTCTGTATCATCGTAAAAACGCAGTAAAATAAATAAAATGTAGATTTTTTTTTAATCATGATCAGTGTTACAACTAAAAACTATGTTTTACTTTCCCACATTTGTGGGAGTTTTTAATTTATGGAATAAGCGATTTTAAATATTTTTTAATAATAATTAACAATGTTCCAGAGTACCTAAAGATGCAATCAATTTTCTCAATCAATAATCCGATTGCTGAGAAAAGAGACTGACTGGCTACCTACTAAATCTACTGTCATTTGTTTGAAGCACTTCGCACTTGAAGATCAAGATAAAATAGGCCCAAAAAGCGAATGTGGCCGTGTTTATTTGTCCAATCAAGCAATTGTAATGCTTATTGTAAGTAATGATTTTATGCGGCAATTAATATTATAAAATTATAGGTAATGCCAACAAAAAATGCCTTCTCATTGAACTACCACAGCAACAAATTAGTTTATATCGACTCAAACTACATTGTGTACTGAATGTTTTTTCAACTTAGTTTTTAGATTGTAAAGAGCTGTTTTGCCTACAATAAATTGTATATTTTTCAGGACAACCGTTATTCTAAAGAGCAGGTGGAGCTTTCAGAAGAAGAAAATATGGATGTGGATGCTGTGGAAACCGACGAAGAGATAGTCGAATTAACTGAAACGCCCCGAAAGCCCAAAATGAGGAAAATAATTCACCGTTTGAAAAATTTACCGGCTAGAAGACTAAGAAAAGGAAAAAAATATATCACAAAAAATAAAAGACTAGAAATTATAAAAAATAAACGATAAAAGACTAGGACTTATAGAAAACTGACTCTTTGGGGAAACCGCAAGTTTTGTCTTTGCGATTATGGACGTAGTTATGATGACGAACAACTACCGGAAATATATTGTGAAGGACGGCACGGTTGACATCTGTCAGGCATTCCACCGTCCGGGAGAATCAATCCGTCACATTATTTCTGACTGGTCTCGTCTGGCTAACGGAGACTACTTGTATAGGCACAAACTTGTAGCCAGGATTATCCACCAGCAACTTGCTCTGAAATTCAGTCTTGTGGAATTGGAAGTACCGTACTGTAGGTATGTGCCCGACCCAGTTCTTGAAAATGGCAATATTACGTTGTATTGGGATTGATCTATCATAACTGACAGGACTATTGTTGCCAATAAGACAGACATAGTGGTGATAGATCGATTAGAGCGTTGCACAATGATTATTGATATAGCGGTCCCGCATGACGTGAACCTCGTGAAAGCTGAAAAAGATAAGCAGATTAAGTATCTTGACCTGGCTCGCGAGGTTGTCGACATGTGGGATGTGATACAGCAATCGTTGTGCCGATAGTCGTGACGGCTAATGGCATAATAGCCAAGAGCCTCGATCAACACCTGAAGAGGCTCTCGTTAGGCAGCTGGATTAAGGAAGATTGCTCCAGAAAGCGATACTTCTGGACACCGCACGTATCGTTAGGAGGTTCCTCTCTAAGCAGCCCTGACCACCGGTACCTTGGACCCTGTTCCCGATACCGGTGGGCTACTATTTTTAATATTTTTTAATGTTTTTATATTTTAATATTTAAAAATGTAAATTATAATGTATGAAAATTAACTAAAGGAAATAAAAAATGTTCAAAAAGAAAATGCCTTGATTATTTTCATTACATATAACCTTCTAATACACATCTAATAAGAAATACATAATTCACATACTTAAAAAATAATTTAACGTTTACCGTTTAACGTTACGTTTTTTTTAACGTTTAAAAAGTTGGGTAAAATTTCGCATGGGTAGGCAACCCCATACCGCCATTGCACTTTTATATTGCGGTCTTTGTCTAATCTAAGCGACAGTATTGTTCTTGCGACTTGTGTAAGTGAGAGAGATATATGATTACTTTTAAATGTTTAGTGGTTTCAAAGCTACGTCGTCGCATTTAAATAGTGGTTATACTATTTTTACACATTTTAATGAGGTTTGCTTCTCTAGTTATATAACTCAATGTAATAAAGTAAGTGTTTTCATTGGGATCGAGTTTGTCATGCTTATTGGGAGGCTGTTACCAGAAATGTTTAGAGACAAGCAGTTGGTGATATTAACAGATCACCCTGGAGTGTAGAAATAAGAAAACGGAGGATTTGACCTTAATATTAGGTCAAAACAATAATCTGGTTGGGGCCAGAATCAAATCACGACATGTGAGCAGCAGGACTTAGTGTACATAATTATTGATAAATGAGAAATATAGGGCAAGGCCTATAAAGAATATCATTGCTTATTATTGCAGTTTCGTGGAAAAGCGTTCAGTAAGGTACCTACTTATGCTGCGCTCATACCATGACTATGTTTATATGATATGAGAATGAAGCTGGGGCGTTTTTTAGGGTTCCGTACCTCAAAAGGAAAAAACGGAACCCTTATAGGATCACTCGTTTGTCCGTCTGTCTGTCTGTCAGTCTTTCAAGACCCTTTTTCTCAGGAACGCGTGGAGGTATCAAGTTGAAATTAATGTCACATACGTATGTCTGTGGTCCCTTGAAGTCCTAAAAAACTCAAGCTTCTAAGTCAATGCAATAAAAACATACGGCCATTTATGTGACATATTTTGATACTCGCAAGTAAATCAAAACCTATAGGGTACTTCCCGTTGTTCTAGAATCATGAAATTTGTCATGAAGCAAGATCGTACAACACAAATAAAGGAAAAAGTCTGAAAATTATTAATTTGTAATTCTATCACATAAAAAAAATGTTCAAGTCTCTCAGTCTGTTAAGACCCTTTTTCTCAACGACGCGTGAAGATATCAAGTTGAAATTTATATTGAATATGTAAGTCTATGGTCCCTTAGAGCTCTAAAAAAATCAAGCTTCTAAGTCAAAGCAATAAATAAATACGGCCATTTTGCGACACATTTTGATACTCGCAACTGTCGCAAGTAAATCAAAACCTATAGGGTACTTCCCGTTGACCTAGAATAATGAAATTTGGCAAGAAGTAAGATCTCCCAGCACAAGTAGGTAAAGGAAAAAGTCCGAAAATTGTGAATTTGTAATTTTATGACATATTTTTTTTTTTTGGGATCCAATGTTTGTTTTTCGGATAAATTCTTTTCAACTACGGAACCCTTCATTGTGCGTGGTCCGACGCGCACTTGGCCGGTTTTTTTTCCAAGAGCGATAAAATGTTTTTACTATTTATTGTTGTTTTATTTTTTAAAGTAAACCTTCCTATAGAGCACTGAAAATGCTGCTGCCAAAGCCTTAATTCATCTTTAATGACAATCGCTAGTAGTTAGAGCATACACTTACAATCTCTAGCGAGAGAAGGAGGTAGTGATGCTATTGCTGAGGTACCTCACTACCTTATTCTCATGAACTTATCCTCATAATAACCGTAAATAAACATTTACTACAGTAACAATTAAAATTGTAAATCACGATCTGTCAAATGTCAAACCTATTTAAGTATAAATACTCAAACAGGTTTGACATTTGACAAACTAAGATATTCATTTTATAACCTCAATATCATCATCTGAAAAAATATGATTTCTCCTAAACCTGGGTAAAAAAATTAAAATCGTTTCCAGAATATGAAAATAAATTTTATTCCCTACAAAATAAAATGGAAACCACCGTGACACGACAATATTTTATAGGGGCCCAAATCTCTTAACAAAATGGGCATTCTCTTTTCCTGTGCTCACATTTTTAGTCAGATGAGGTAGATTAGGTGATCATAGGAAATTTCAAAATGTTCCATATCTCTTGACTTATTATTTTGTTTTCTCAATGGTGGCGCTAGTTGGCGCCACTACTCGCCTTAACTGCCTCGTTAGTCTAGTAAATTAAAAATATTTTTATGGTTCTGGTTTAACATAAAATAAAGTGTTTTTTCCACAATTTTTTTTCACTGTAACACGCTGGGTCCAAGATTGCGCAATCTTCTTTAAAATGTTTCAATTTTCTGTATTTACTAGATTTTGCCCACGGCTTCGCCCGCATGAAGGTCGGAAATTATGCCCCGGTGCATACTACCGGGATCAAAAGTATCCTATGTCCTAGTAGGTCATGGTCTACCCATCCAATCAGCCATTCTAGCGTGAAAGCATAACAAACAAACAAATTTACCTTCGTATTTATAATAATAAGGACTAGTTAGGATAGTTCTGGTAATTGTATTTTCCATCATTATTTATCCATCCACCCATCAGTATGATAGTTAAATTTAATGTAATTCACTTTATTCGTGAATATAATAGTCTGTTTTTAACATTGAGCGTCATTCTTTTATTCAAACACCATAGCTGAAGGACATCAAGATCTCTTTAGCTTCGTACAATCACTTAGGTTCGATATCCTACAGTAATATGAATTGAAAATGTCACATTGGTACTTGCCCGGATTTGAACGTATGAACGCACTGATAGAGGAGCTCAGCAGCATTCGTATCGGCTGCCATATTGATGGTGTTTGTGTCAACTATATTAAGCCTCGTCCCCACTAGGAACATTTGTCGAGCGACATGTGTCCCCGGAGACATCGGGCGCTGGCGGGCGACGTCGGACGACATCGCCGCGACATTGTTGAAACTGTTCCTTGTCGCACAGTCGATACAAGGAACAGTTTCAACAATGTCGCGGCGATGTCGTCCGACGTCGCCCAATATTGCCCGATGTCTATAATCTATAATCTGTATATAAAAAAAGCCGACCCCAACATAGTTGGGAAAAGGCTAGGCAGATAGATAGATAAAAAAAGGTGTGTAGTCATGAAACCTCTCGCTCGAGTTCATGGATAGATTGCCACGCTATCCAACCAGAATCCGAACGAAAGCCTTCATGACTGCCGAGTCATACTTCTCAGCAATTACTTGAAGGATACTGTTAGTGCTGCCCCGCACTCTGCTTAGTAGGGAGGCGATTCGCTTACGTCTTATGGCGTGGAAGCCATCAACCCGAGCCTCCACAAACATACGCGAAGCGCTACAAAAGCGGGGCAGCCCCAGCAGCATCCTGAATCCATTATTATACTGGACCCGCAGAGCATTGATCGACCTTTGAGTACAGCTGACCCACAGGCTACTCGTGTAAAAGTATGTTATTGTTGTGTTGGAAATTACTATGCTGCATGGCTCTTTGGAAAACCTTGAGTTTGGAGCTCTGAGCCTCGGTCAAAGACCAATTGTGAGCGCCATAGGTTAGGATAGACAGGATACACATGTCGACGAGCTTACTCTTTAGTGACATTGGAAGGTTACCTTCATTAGCCCTTACACGGACCAGTGTCTTCTCCAGGCATTTTCGACGTGACGATCAATTTCTTTGTCCTGCCTGTTTTGGAAGGAAACTAGCTGGCCCGGGTAGATATCTTCGTCGACATAATGTATTTCCTGCCCGTTGACCTCGACCTTATCGACCTTGACCTTAATATCATGTTTAGGGGTATAAAAAACGCAGCTGCTGCTAGCACTAACATAGTATTAGCTGTAACTTAGTATACAAATTCTTGTTTAATTGTTTTAATTTGTTTTAGTGTTTAAATTTTAATGTTTTGTTTAATATTCTAGTACGCTAATTGATAGGCCGTGCTTTCGTATAATTTAGATACATGCGAGATCTATAATATGACAAAGACTCTGGGTTAATGGCCGTACACGAAATTTTGCCAATTTCGCTGATTTACGTGATTTTACATATCATATAATTATTTAAATATGTAAAATCACGTAAATCAGCGAAATCGGCAAAATTTCGTATACGGGCTCCGTTTAGTTGGTAAGTCTTTTTTTTTCTTTTTTTTTTTTCTTTTGGCTTTGCACGGTTCGTGCATTTAGCCAATGTCACGTTTAGTTCGTAGAAACAAAGGTAGGGAAACGAAGATATTAAAATGATAAATTAATTATCACGGGAGTTAGGATAGGATGGATATACAACGTGTAACGTTAAATACGCAAAACCTCTTAAGGGGTCATTGTACTCATCATTATGAACAACTTTTACTATGGGACCAAACATGAAATCGCGAAAAAAAAAACCAGCTGTTCAGTACATTTTGACAAATTAAGCGAACATTTCTTTCGCGATTTCAGGATTGGTCCCATAGTAAAAGTTGTTCATAATGATGAGTACAATGACCCCCTAAGTGGTTTTGCGCATTTAACGTTACACTTTGTATATACGTATATAGGATCAGTATAATAAAGCAATGTCGATCAGCTTGGTAGAAATTACATTAAATTAGTTTTAAGACTTCGCTGTGGACACTATCCATCAGCGAAGTTTGCATTCCTTAAGAAAAAAACTGATTCACCGAATTGCGGAGAATGTAATCAGATTGAGGACGTGCAGCATTTGCTGATGGATTGAGTCCGCAACAGGCGCGAGAGGGAGTCACTTTTGAGGGAATTAGAGGTCTAATTCCCTCAAAAGTGACTCCCTCTCGCGCCTATAGGCTTAAGGTTGATGCGCCAGGGTAGCCCGCGAAATTCAAAATTTCTTACGTTTTTTGCAATTTGTAGGTCAGTGTGAGCTTGTATGTTGATTAAAATATGATTTGCGGCCGTAACTAATACGGCTGTACAGAATTATAATCATTAGAATTAGTAATACAACTCCATAAGTTAGCATTTATCTCAAATCTAGCGATTTCATGAAATCATGGGGTTTGCTAACTTATGGAGTTGTATTGCTGATTCTAATGATTATAATTCTGTAAAGCCATATTAGCTACGGCCGCGAATCATATTTTAATCAACATACAAGCTCACACTGACCTACAAATTGCAAAAAACTTAAGAAATTTTGAATTTCGCGGGCTACCCTGGCGCTTTCGCCTTAACGTGGGATTGATACAATCAATTTTATCCGCACCAACTTCAGAAGGTGGCAAAAAGTTAAGTAAGTTGATCACAGTCCTTCATCGGTGACTTCTATCTATAAACAAAGTGTTTTATATATTATTTAACTGTTTAATGTAGTTTGTGTGTTAAGTTTAATGTTATAAGATAAAAGGCACGATGGGGTTGACATATCTGTCTAGATAAAAACCCCAAACTAAAATAAAGAGAAAAAAAAGGTAATACAATAATGATAATGAGCAAATTACAACTTAATATTATTTAAAGTAATGAATGAGACTATACTTTTACTGTGGGACCAACTCTGAAATCGCAAAAAAAACAAACTTAGTAGGTACCTAAACACTTTATATACACATACATTTTTTTTACATATGTAACTACCTAATACAAGAGATACTTTTTTTTAGTTATTTCTTATCGTAGCCACTTTTATTTCCATATCCATGCTGGCACTACCTATAATTTTGGTCACACCGCCTGAAGTAAGTGACACATTTAAGTAGATACGGCCTTTAGCAAACGGGAAGCTTTTCGGCACGTATGGGACCGACATGTTTTTCAAATGATGCACGCCCTAAAAAAAAACAAAACAGTTAACATCGACATTAATAAAAAAAATAAAAAATGGATATAATTCATCAAACGTAAAGGGTAGGTAGCTCTCCTGATTTCCAAAAACTAATTGGAATAGTTTTTGTTTTTTTTTAAAAATATGGTCTTTTTATTATAAAAAAAAAAACCTTTGTAGGAGGTGTTACCGATGACGTCACCGTTTCCGGCACAAGAGAAGTCCAGGTGTCGCGGACAAGGATTTATTGTATAGACGTGCAGTACAATAATAAATAATACAGGACAGGTCCCGACCACCTTTTCCCAGTAAGGACGAAGGCGGGGAACAGAAGTCCTCTAAACCAAAAATGACAATCTGTCTTAGTTCTTACAGTATTAGTAGCGGGGTCCCGTGTAGCTATTCCAATTAGGACGTAACTCACGAATGCAATGAAGGAGCTCGTGGCTAACTAATAACAGCCGCACGGGTCGATCCGTCAGGTTAAGCTACGCTTGCCTTGCTTGTTGGTCAGTGGATGGGTGACTATCTTTACATACCGAGATTCCTCCGTGCCTCGGAAAGCACGTTAAGCCGTTGATCCCGGGCCCCGGCTGTTATTCGTAGATATTTGACAGTCGTTACGGGTCGTCAGAAGCCCGAAAGTCTGACAACCAGTCTTACCAAGGGGTATCGCAATAACTGGGTTGGAGGTCAGATACAGATAGGCAGTCGCTCCATGTAAAATACTGGTATTCAGCTGCATCCGGTTAGACTGGAAGCCGACCCCAACATAGTTGGGAAAAGGCTAGGCAGATTGATTTTCACGAATGCAATGCTAGGTCAGTCACAGGCTCAGCAAACGTCAATGTTCTGCGGGTGGTTATTAACTCGTGGAGAATCTTAATACCGCGATTCAGAAACGTGACGTAAATGCGCAGCGCCAACTAGTATCGAGTGGCGGAACTTAATAGTTTATCCATTGCATGTAAGGTGATTCTAGTATACTAGAAGTAGGTTTGTTACACCTTTCAATTCAAGATTTTTTCTCAAATGCAAATAAAACACTATTTTCAAAAATGTTACCTTATTATTATTACATTCGTAAGATATTCAGAAATTTTTAGCAAAAATCATAGCTAAAAATGTTATCATTTGCAGCGACAGTAATAAAAAAATTTCATTCTGGGAGTAAATAGCAAATTCGCAAAAAAGTATTATTATTATGAAAAAAAAAAATATGTAAGTACCGTACTTTTTTTAAACTATTCAAATAAGTTAAATAATATAAACCTTCTAAATAATTCACCGATTAAATGATTAAGACACTGCTCTATAAATTAGAGATTAACATACATTTTTTCCCAAATCACACACATATAATAATTATAACCTACATAACACTCCCAATTATATCATATATTATTTTATTTATTTTACATTACGTGCTCGTGTATACATGATCTGCAGTTTAAAATCATTAAAAGTCGGTTATTATCGCCTTGAGTAAGGATAAAACTCGCAATGTGCTCTTACTCTTCAAACCGAGATTAACCAGCTACATCCGCTAAAAAAATACTAACGGTAAACAACTCATGTGTTGCTGGTACCGGTCAAGAAGCTTATATTATATATTTTATCTACAACCATGCTATAAATCTATACTAATATTATAAAGAGGTAAAATTTGTATGTATGTTTGTATGTTTGTAAGTTTGTATGTTTGTAAGTTTGTATGTAGGGGGTAATCTCCGGAACTAATTATCCAATTCTAAAAATTTTTTCACAATTAGAAAGCTACATTATTCCTGAGTGCTATAGGCTATAAATTATATTTATATCATGCATATTAGCCGAGCTATCACAATTTTTGTCTAACAAGTCGGAAAGAAATACCTCTTTAAACAGACTTTTTTGCATGCGCTGCCTAAACGGTTGTTTAAAATTGAGAACAATGTATGTCAGTCTGGTCCGTCTTAAATAATTCTACAAAAAAGTCCGCGACACCATATTTCTATCTTTTATATTTTATCTTTTATACATCTTTTATTGCTTTAAAAAAGTATTTTTTAGACATACTTACGTTTGGATGATTATTTAAACAACAAAACATTAATCCTTATCAAAATAAGTTGTTTTATGATCACAAGGACATCATGGAGATAAGATTTGGCCTTTACAGTATGTCAATTGGTCGAACAGTTTCGGAGATAATATAAAATTACTAAAACGCAAAATAATTTTAAATCATACCGGTCGCTCTGGAGCAAACATGTTTAGTGCGGACGTTTTATCAATTTACCCATAGTTGGCGTTGTGCAAATAAGTAATTTTTCTGAATTGCGAGATTTTCCGCGGATTGACGACCCTCTCGATTTATTATTTCAATAATGTCGGTGGAATACAGCGGAAGAGTTTGTTTCTTTGTTAGTTTGTTTGAACGCGCTATCTCTGGAACTACCCCGGTCGGATTTGCATTTTATAACCCAGTTCTTGAGGAGGGCTATAGGCTATATAACATCACGCTAGGGCCCTTAGGAGCCCAGCGCGAAGTAATAGCGCGGGCAGGCGATGCGGAAGGATATAGGCTATTTAACATCACGCTAGGGCCCTTAGAAGCCGAGCGCGAAGCAATAGCGCGGGCAGGCGATGCGGAAGGATATAGGCTATTTAACATCTCGCTAGGGCCCTTAGAAGCCGAGCGCGAAGCAATAGCGCGGGCAGGCGATGCGGAAGGATATAGGCTATTTAACATCACGCTAGGGCCCTTAGGAGCCGAGCGCGAAGTAATAGCGCGGACAGGCGATGCGGAAGGATATAGGCTATTTAACATCACGCTAGGGCCCTTAGAAGCCGAGCGCGAAGCAATAGCGCGGGCAGGCGATGCGGAAGGATATAGGCTATTTAACATCATGCTAGGGCCCTTAGGAGCCGAGCGCGAAGTAATAGCGCGGGCAGGCGATGCGGAAGGATATAGGCTATTTAACACCACGCTAGGGCCCTTAGGAGCCGAGCGCGAAGTAATAACGCGGGCAGGCGATGCGGAAGTATATAGGCTATTTAACATTACGCTAGGGCCCTTAGGAGCCGAGCGCAAAATAATAGCGCGGGCAGGCGACGCGGAAGGATATAGTCTATTTAACATCACGCTAGGGCCCTTAGGAGCCGAGCGCGAAGTAATAGCGCGGGCAGGCGATGCGGAAGGATATATGCTATTTAACATCACGCTAGGGCCCTTAGGAGCCGTGCGCGAAGTAATAGCGCGGGCAGGCGATGCGGAAGGATATAGGCTATTTAACATCACGCTAGGGACCTTAGGAGCCGAGCAAAAAGAAAAAATGTCAGAAGGGATGCTTAAGCGCAAACGAAGTAATAGCGCGGGCAGGCGTTGCGATGCGATGCGTCGTTGGGGGACAAGAAATTTCACGCGGACGAAGTCGCAGGCAGAAGCTAGTTCTCTATAAAAGTTTCTGAAACAGTTAGCTTATTGCCAACATTAAAACAGCCAGTGTCTTATTAACCATGGTAACCATAATAGCATCCAAACGGGTGTTTTAATATTGTACTGAATTTCATAATGCAACTCGTTTTCAAAAAAAGAACATTGTAATGCACGCGCGTTTCACTACAACAGCGCCGTAATTAAAAAAAAGAACTTATTCGAATTCGCGTCGTATACTATGACGCCGGCCGCCATGTTCGATACGAGTATTAGTATTACAAAAAACTGTTTCAGAACCTTTTATAGAGGATTGATAACATGGATGTAGATAAAGTCTTGTATGCAACTGTACATAATTAGGTATTAAAACACTCATGCGATACTATTATCACACGAGGCGAAGCCGAGTGTGATAAACCCACATTCGTGTTTTAATACCCCTTATTATACGTCAGTTGCATAAATAACTAATACTTACCGGAGGATAAGGACAGAGGCCGCCTCCTAGTGCGTTTCGCAATGTTTCACCTAAAAATGTGTCGAAGTTCACCAAGTCGCAAAGTTTAAAATGCAACTCAACGAAACTGGGACGATACCTGTTTGTTAGAAACTGGTAGAAGTAGTAGTCCAGCTGTAACATAATGACACTTCATGAAACTGTCACATATTGAAGGGGCTTTTAGGCCTCTGCCTCGACTTTCGCGGGCAGCGGGGCGGCGGCGGCGGTGGCGCGTCTCGCATTGTCCCGCCCCGCTCCCGCGCCGCTGTTTTCGAGAACCGGTCCATTTAAATGTACGCATGAAATCCTGCCGCCCCGCTGCCCGCAAGATTCGAGGCAGAGGCCTTACGGCTTGGTTTATAATAGTATCACAGGAATGTTTTAATGCCAAGAATTTCGGTGCAATTTAATACACCACTTTTTCTAGACTCTTGCAGTTTTATCAAAAATACATTAAGTAAATAATTATAGGCGTCCAAATCCAACATTCTACCGTAGAAGCTACGTTTACCTAGAACTTAGGAACGGTATATAGCGTCTGCAATTTGCCGGCGGATGCCATCACTAACGTTATAATATACGGTATGGAGCTCACTTCTATGCAATAAATCCAACCACATACTTGATAGCGCCTTTGCTGACGATATACAAAAAATTAACGAAATCGGTCCAGTAATTAGGTCAAAAAGTAGAGATATAATTTTAAGTAAATTTGAACACTCTGTAGAATTGGATCACTAGGTCAGTGAGTCAATAAACTTGAATCCTTGAACATGTGTGCACACAAAAGAAACCATGTTCGGCAAACAATGGATTGGGCACTGTGGTGCACCACAGGTGGCCAGCTCGGTTGTATAAACAGAGTGATTACTTTTACTGCATTTATTTTGATATTTATTTTGTTTGAAAAAGAAACTTTTTTAATTTACGGTTATTGATTTAACATTTAATTTTGCTATACTTCTGTGGACGAGTATTTCCAGTAGTTTGATTCATTGCACATGGTGTTGGTTCCATACTGTATGATGGTAAGTTGGTGTGTTTTCTTATAGAATGTTTTTGACACTATAAAGTCAAACCCCGCTGCCCAAAAATTTTAACTATTAGATTTGCCCTCACACAGGTGAGCTCATACATGATTAAATAGCGTTTTCGTGACTATCAAGTCAAGTCATTGCGTCATTGTGTGTCAGAGGTGTCAAATTGACACAGAAACGTGACTATTTTTTGACGGGGTAGGGCGAATCGAACGATTTAAATCTTTGCCCCTTTTTTTTTTTTTTTTTTTTTTTTTGAGGGTGGGAAATCATCAAATAACTTCTCCCGCTCTGGGTGGAGCGGGAGGGCGTGTCAGACTTTTACTGACTAAAACCCACCCGTGTTCCTTCAGTTGCCTATGCCAGGGCCGCGGTAACCCTTTCAGACAACCCGCGACCCCAGCGGCGTCGGCCCTATTGGGCCCCGTCACTTGCTGACATCTCTTTGAGGCGCGCGTGGAACACAACGCGCCGTCGACTCGGGCCTGGTCCTTACCGGACGGCGAGCTACCCGCTGCTCACCGTCCGCAGGCCCGCGCCTACGGTGGCCGGAAATCGCCCCGCGATTCCCGCCGCCCAGGGCGTCTCCTGCGGCGACTGAGGGCGTGAGGCTGCCTCTCCCTCACGCGTTCCGCCTCCTCCTTCGCTAGCATCACTGCTTCGCAGAAGGAGGTGACGGCCTCCCATGCACTCTCGCTCCGCACCATGGCCTGGACCAGGCTCGGACGCGAGAGATCGCCGCCGCCGATCGCCTCCGTGAGAACACGGCGGTGCTCTGCCCAAGCCGGACAGACCTCCACTGTATGCTCCACCGTGTCCTCCGGGCGATCCACCTTTGCCCCTGCCATCATTTTCATAACACCCGTCACTGCGGCCGTTATGTGCGGCCACCGCTCTTCTAGGAAACCGTAGCTATAAGAGCTACAACAGCAACCGATCAGCTGTATCGATGACGCGCCGCCATCTTACGATCAGAATATACAAATGATTTAAGTTTGACCGCTATGTGTGTGTGTGTGTGTGTGTGTGTGTGTCTGTGTGTCTGTCTGTGGCACCGTAGCGCTTAAACGGGTGGACTGATTTGGATGCGGTTTTTTTTATTTGAAAGCAGGTTTTTCAGCGATGGTTCTTACACATGTTTTATCAAAATCGGTTCAGCCATTTCAAAGTTATTTGCTCTTTTGTTAGCTGCGGTAGGGATCTTAGACGCGTAATGGGTATTTAGTTTACTTTCAAACCTTAGTGTGACCTAAAATTTGAAACATCCATGTATGCTATCTATCTATGCAAGATTATGGAATTCTTGGTCTGATGCTGCAGCCAGGATATCCAGCACTAGTGTACTGGATACACTCTTGAAAAATTAATAGCAGAAATGTCGTGTTTGGATTCATTTACATCAGTATTTGATTCTATATACAATGCAATGGTGGCAACAGGATGAGCTGATGCTGCAGCCAGGATGTCCAGCACACTAGAACACTCTTGAAAAAGTAATAGCAGATATGTCGTGTTTGGATTCATTTACATCAGTATTTGATTCTACATACAATGCAATGGTGGCAACACGATGAACTGATGCTGCAGCCAGGATGTCCAGCACACTAGAAGACTCTTGAAAAAGTAATAGCAGATATGTCGTGTTTGGATTCGTTTTGATCAGAATTTTATTCTACACACAATGCAATGGTGGCAACACGATGAGCTGACGCTGCAGCCAGGATATCCAGCACACTAGAATACTCTTGGTAAAATAATATAGCAGATATGTCGTGTTTGGGTTCGTTTTGATCAGTATTTGATTCTACATTCAATGCAATGGTGGCTACACGATGAGCTGATGTTGCAGTCAGGATATCCAGCACAGTAGTACACTCTTGAAAAAAAAATAGCAGATAGTAGTGTTTGTATTCGTTTTTTTATCAGTATTTAATTCTATTTGCAGTACGATGGTAGCATCATTATAAGTTAATGTTATGTGCAGAGAAACTTAACATTCTGCAGTAATAAAAATGTATTTCTGTATTGTTAAATTGTTTAAAAAGGTTAAAATAAAAATTAAATTAAAAATTTTAAAAACCCCCAACGCAAAAAAGAAAAGAGAACATTTAAAAAGTCAAAAATAATACCTATCGTTGAGCCATCAAATTCGATTGAGTAATACCTATATATATTTTAATTACAGAAATTGATGGATGGCACGATAAGGTTTGCTCATTGAAATGGCGCTATAATGTCACGGCGGGGCACCGCATAAGTAAGTCAGACCCTTCACTTGATTGACTATGTACATATGCGGTACCCCGCCGCGAAATTATAGCGCCAATTCAATGAGCAAACCTTATCGTGCCATCCATCAATTTCTGTAATTAAAATATATATAGGTATTACTCAATCGAATTTGATGGCTCAACGATAGGTATTATTTTTGACTTTTTAAATGTTCTCTTTTCTTTTTTGCGTTGGGGGTTTTTAAAATTTTTAATTTAATTTTTATTTTAACCTTTTTAAACAATTTAACAATACAGAAATACATTTTTATTACTGCAGAATTCAATTTTTGTCTGTTAAAATTTTAATATAAATTATTTTACAGTTGTAAAAATATATATTTGAGACCCTTATTATATAGTAAACCCTTTCATTTAATATGTCACACGGTATAATTTGCAAAATTTTTTTTTAAATTTTCTTATTTGCCCCCCAAAAGTGACCCCCATATTCAAAATTCATGTTTACTTTACCCATCCGTGTTTGGGTCAAAGAAGTTCATATGTGTACCTTTCAACTTAATCGGTCCATTAGATTCGGAGCAAATCGGCTGTGACAGACCGATAGGCAGACAGACAGACACACGAGTGATTCTATAAGCGTTCCGTTTTTTCCTTTTGAGGTACGGAACCCTAAAAAGTTCGACTCCTATGGCAATTTCATACTTGGTATCATTGGTGAGTTACAATAATATTATGTATACTAGAAACAAAATTGGTAGTATCTAACTAGCGGGGGCCACTAATACGAGTATTATTGCGTACTTCATTGGATCCAACTTACCGTTATGCTATTGTTCAATGGGATAAGCGTCTCCATGTATATATCCACATAGTGCCTAGGATCTTGTCGGCTGACCCGTCTACTAAGTATAGTACAGTTTTTGCAACATCTCCGGTCATACCAGTAAATCATTGGACGCTCAGTATTGAAGTAGGTTATCTACGACATAAATTACATACAAGTTAATTATTTTACTCATCGACATATTGTATTTCCTGCCCATCTACCTCCACCTTACGCTTAGTGCTGTTGATTGGTGCTGGGTTTAAGAGTGATTCATCGTAAGTCCCTCCCTGAAGCTAGCCGTACTCAGTACCTTGTAGCACGATCTGGAGTTCTAGAGCTGTGGGGGAAAAAGGACTATATCGCCGGCAATTTGGAGGTTTGTCAGCCTCTTCTTGCTGACGTCAATACCTCGGCTTTCCGTGAGACTGCCAGCGACATATATATCTCCTTAATATTATGCTTGTGTAAACAATTTGGGAGAGAGTGAGTTTAACCCCCGTTTAACACCTTTTTGAATTCTAAATGAAGGTCAAACATGTCCTACATATACCAGTTTAGGAGAACAGTATTGAATATCACACCAACACTTTGCTGTCTAATTACCCGACTGCGCCAGAAGGAGTGTTATGTTTTTCGAGAGTATGTATGTATAAATTGTTTGGCACGCTCTGCGGCCTGAACGGCTCGATGGATTTTACTGTGAGTCTGACACTGGGTATATCAAAATAAAAAAAAAAACAAAATGGCGGATTTTGGCGCCAAATTATGTGTTAATTTTTTTTTTTTTTCTCAAAACCTGTCGAGTGGGGTATCAAAATAAAGGTTATTACAAAAATAAATATAAACAACTTATATGGTTAAAAGTAATTCGAAGTGACAAATCATAAAAAACACTTACCAAGAACTAAATCCCCTGCAAAATTTTTATTTCACATTTGTAAACGTCATGTGTATACAACGTGTAACGTTAAATGCGCAAAACCTCTTAAGGGGTCATTGTACTCAGTATTATGAACAACTTTTACTATGGGACCAAACCTAAAATCGCTGAATCGCATTTTGACGAATTATGCGGACAGAAATGTACTGAACAGATGATTTTTTTTTCGAGATTTCAGTTTTGGTCCCATAGTAAAAGTTGTTCATAATGATGAGTACAATCACCCCTTAAGAGGTTTTGCGCATTTAACGTTACACGTTGTATAGGTTAGTATACAAACTCATTAAATAATAAAACTAAAAAATGAAAAAGTAATTTAAAAAATTTAAAAACCCGACTGCGGTAAAAAACTTAGGTTTTTAAATTTTTTTAATTACTTTTTTTTTAATTATTGGTTTTTCCATGTCTTAAATTGGTTTTTCTTTCTCTTCCTTCCCAACATTATCATCTAAGAAGAAAAACCAATAATTAATTAGACAGCAAAGGTGTGGGTGTGTAGTGCGTGTGTGATATTCAATACTGTTCTCCTAAACTGGTATATGTAGGACATGTCGAGCTGCTTTTTATGAGATTACTTTTAAAAGTCTCTCTGTGGTTTCATAGTCGTGAGATTGAAGCCAATTTTGGACTTTTGTTTTACAATTGATTATTGATAAGGAGTAGATGGAAATTGCTTTATTGACTTTGTTGTAAAGGTAATCTCCTAGGAAACAAAAGAATCTACGGCTGAAGCTGGTTTTGAAGGACCTTGATTTACAGACTGTGTTTGCGTCTCTTGCACATTTCGACAGTATTGTATGAAAGTTGAATATGCCTGCGAACGATAGTGTTTAAAATGAATAATTAGCGAACTATCAGTACTCTGAAATGCTGGTAAAGTTATTTCTGTTATGAGCTCTCTGAGCTTTCTCCAACCTCAGCAAACATGTCTTTGGGGTTCCGCCCCATGCCGCTTCTATCTATCCGTCTGTACGATTGTGTGTCACTTAAAGTCTTATAAAGTAAGATGTAAGAATGTTACAAAAAATATTATAAATACGTAAGGTACTTACACTCTTAGAATAACACTGTTGAACTTGGTAATGCAAATAAAAAAGCAAACCACAGCAAACATATTTCAAATTCATTATTACTTTTTGGCAGGTCTGGTGTTGACACGGTACTGCGTTCACAAATGCCCGTTTAGTCACTTACGCAGTCTGACTAAGTATAATAAAATAATGATCAACGACTTAAAATTATGCAGTTTTATTGTGTGTAATAGGTACAGTAGTACCCAACTGATAAGGCGCGTCGTGAATCTTCGTTCGCACAGAAAAGAAAGTATGGTCTCCGAAGATTAACGAGAATGCTTAAAACTTACAATCAACCTTAGATCACTACTGTAAGGTTCATACTACACTGCAGCTGTTAGTTCCGTCTCACTCGCAAGTATGGCGGCTGTCAAGTGGCGCGCGCTAACATGGCGGCAGCTACCGACCAATAGCGGTACAGGAAAAAGCGTGAAGCTTGCCGATTGGTCAATAGCATTTCCCGCGCTGTGAAAATTCATCTTCTGCGCAGGTACATCGATAAGCCATATTAGTTGGGTACTACTGTAATTATAATAAGTATTTCAGGGGCTGCGATTCGATTACTTTAATATGGTTGCTAAGCAATTTATGCTCGACACAATGCATGTAGTGAAGTGGAGCTGATGGTGAATTACTAGGAGAACTCCTCATCAATTAACGTCCCTGCATCGGGAAAAACAATATTTTGTAAAAAGTGATGAGCAGTTGACATTAGGCTATAGTAACTTAGATAACTTAGATAAATTATAAACCGACACACTAAAAGGTGAAAAATAAAAACTTTTTTACAAAAAAATAAAAAAAAACCGGCCAAGTGCGTGTCGGACCACGCACAATGAAGGGTTCCTTAGTTCAAAAGAATTTATCCAAAAAGCTAACTTAACATTGTAATCCCAAAAAAAAAAAAATTGTATGTGATAATATTATAAATTATCAATTTTTGCAACTTTTCCTTTACTTGTGCTGTAAGACCTTGCTTCTTGTCAAATTTCTTGATTCTAGGTCAACGGGTAGTATTCTATAGGTTTTGATTTACTTGCGACTATCAAAATAATAGTAGCATAAATGGCCGTATTCTGTTATTGCGTTGACTTAGAAGCATGCTTTTCTACAACTTTAAAGGATCATAGACTTCCGTATTTGATATTAATTTCAACTTGATACCTCCACCCGTTCCTGAGAAAAAGGGTCTTGACAGACTGACATACTTGAAAATATTTTTTATGTGATAAAATTACAAAATAAAAATTTTCGGACTTTTTCCATTACTTGTGCTGTAAGACCTTTCTTCTTGACAAATTTCATGATTGTAGGTCAACGGGAAGTACCTTATAGGTTTTGATTTACTTGCAAGTATCAAAATATATCGCCTATATGGCCGTATTTTTTTATTGCGTTGACTTAAAAACTTGATTTTTTTAGAACTCCAAGGGACCATACGTATTTGATATTAATTTCAACTTGATACCTCCACCCGTTCCTGAGAAAAAGGGTCAAAGAACAGACAGACAGACAGACGGACCACGAAGTGATCCTATAAGGGTTCTGTTTTTTCCTTTTGAGGTACGTAACCCTAAAAAACAACCGAATTCCAAAAAAAAAACACTACAAAGTGAAAAATAACTTTAATTTCCGAAGTCAGTGCCAAAAAACTAAAATACAGATTTAAAGACATTCAATAAATAATAATAAAAAATAAATACGGACACTGCTGTAGCGAGTGGCCGCCAACAAAAAAGTGAAGTTCCAATTATGGGTTCCAACGAAAGTCGTATAACTTACACAAGTATAGAAATCTTTTGAAAAATGATTATAAAATAAGGAGCCAACAAAATCCGAACTCCGACAATTTAAAAATATATGAAAATGTCTCTCTCTGGCCACCGGTGGCTGTGGTTGGTGGCCCGTATGCGCCAAACCTTACTCTAAGGTTGGCTACAAGAAATCCCTCTATGGGATAATTCCGTCCGTCTTCGTACTTTGTGTTTAATCATGTCTGTGTCCCTCAAGTGTCTGAGTTTGGCTAATTTTAGACCCAAAACCCCAGCGAGTGGGGAGGGTTGGGGGTTAGTTGCGTACCCCATAGGTTCACAACTACTGATGATGATGATATGTTTTCCGTCGGATGATGTTTTTTTACATTTATATATATGTGATCTAAGCTTGTTACCTATTATGTAAAGTTTTATCCTTTTGCACACTTAGGGTGCATTTCACACGCGGGGGGGGGGGGGTAGGGGGGGCTAGGTACGAACTCCATAGGTTCACAACTAATGATCATGATTGGTTTTCCATCGGATGATGTTTTTTTACATTTATATATATGTGATATAAGCTTATGTACCGAACAAAAAAAGGGTTTTTCTTATGCACACATAACCCTTAACCCCTCAAGTGTCGAATGCACCCCGCATTCGACACTTGAGGGGTTAAGGGTTATGTAACTAATCAAATATGTACCAACTTAAAGTGTAACAACAATAATAACATCGCATTATTTAAGGATTCGCATTTAAACAAATATATGTTGATAACTGACAGTAGGCATAAAGGCCATTGTACAATGTTATTCGTTTTCCGCAACCGGAGTTGCATTTTTAGTGGTATTTTGTAGTGTACAGTAACGCCTGAAAAACAAAATAGCAACTGCAATATCTCTGGTGGGTTTCGGATTAGAGACTTAGTTTTTCCTTCTATGTACCTCTCAGGCAGCCTTCTAATAATGATCTAAGTTTCATTATTGGCGGGAGAAAGAAAAGTGATGCCAATGGTCCATACAAAAGATTGCATTGGCGTTTCAGAATATATCCAGTAGTATTTGCGTGATCCTAAAACATGCATTCAGACAAACACACAAAAATTCTAAAAACTATATTTTCAGAATTAGAATCGATCCCAGACATCGTAGCAATTACTTTTTCAAAAATATTCAATGTACAGTTTTGACTTCACTACGATTTAATATACAACAACAACAACAACAACGTGTCACTACAATGGCGACATTAATTTAACATACGGGTGAGGCAAGTGGCCAGGAATCATAAAAATTATAATAAGTAATAATTCGTAAATTGAAATATTTAAATTTTCAAACAAACTAAATGTTAAAGCTCTCTCTCTCCTTCAATTCACCTACTCGTGCACGTCATTGGTTTTAATTTCATTGATGCGATCGATGTTATGATCCGTGAATGTAGCGCAGAGGTCATTTGGCGGGGTAAATGACCACTGCATTACAGTTCTTTATGTACAGGTTGCTCTAAGATGGTATTTTAGAAAATTGTAATTAAATCAACAAGAAAAAAAAGGAAAATTAAAAAATCTAAATCCCGATTGCGTAACTTTCACTCTGATTCCAGATTTTCTTTGAATTTAATCGTGTAGTGCCCTTTTTCGGCTTTCACAGACATTATGTCCCTCAAATAAACACTTGGTTCGAAATTTCTGATTTTATGCTGTGATGAAGAGTTTTCAAACATGAAAAAATCAGACACGGACATAACGTGCACTGTGTTATTTCTTGAATTTGCATTCTGGACGGCATCGACAAAGTCGTCGAAATCGTAGACTTTGTTTTTAGGGTTCTGTACCTCAAAAGGAAAAAACGGAACCCTTATAGGATCACTCGTGTGTCTGTCTGTCTGTCCGTCTGTCACAGCCAATTTGCTCCGAATCTAATGAACCGATTAAGTTGAAACTTGGTACACATGTGTATTTTGGTAACCCAAACACACAATGAATTTTGAATATGAGGGTCCCTTTTGGGGCGAAAATAAGTACAATTAAAAATGTGTGACATATCAAATGAAAGGTGTTACTGTGGGGGTTTCAAATGTATTTTTTTTATAATTTTAAAATAAATCGTTTTGAAGATATTTAAGAAAATAAGACGAAAATTGACCATTCCCCCACTTATCGCCGAAACTACTGAGCCTAAAATTTTGAAAAAAATACAGAAAATAGTTCTTTACCTATAGATTACAGGAAAACCTATCAGAAGTTTATGGTCTTGTAAATCTATATATATAAAATTCAAGTCCTGACTGACTCATTGACTGATAATAATCAACGCACAGTCCAATAACCACTGGACCTAGAGACATGAAATTACATACATATACATAGACATTTACATATTTATACAGGGTGTTAGGTTAAACGAGGGACATACTTTAACGGAGTGTAGTACTCATCATTAAGACCAAACATGAAATCGCGAAAAAAAATCAGCTGTTCAGTACATTTATGTTCGCATAATTCGTCAAAATGTACTGAACAGCTGATTTTTTTTCGCGATTTCATGTTTGGTCCCATAGTAAAAGTTGTTCATAATGATGAGTACTACACTCCGTTAAAGTATGTCCCTCGTTTAACCTAACACCCTGTATACCTTATATAGTGTAAACATCCATTAAGGAAGTATTTTTGGATTCCATCCCTAAGGGAATAAAATAGGGGATGAAAGTTTGTATGAAAAATCTTATCTCTTGAGTTATTAGACTTGAAAATTAACACGAATATACATCTAACTTAATTATAAAATTAATCATTTTTAGTTCCTAAACTACCCCCTTTTTTATGGATGGGAAATCATCAAATGACTTTTCCCGCTCTGGGTGGAACGGAAGGGCGTGTCATACTTTTACTGACTAAAACCCACCCGTGTTCCTTCAGTTGCCTAGGGCAGGGCCACAGTATCTCTTTCGAACAACCCGCGACCCCAGAAGACGGGATTGGTGGGTGTCAAAGTTTGTATGGAGGAATTTTACGCGGTCCGATTTACTCAAAACTCAGTTTTTGTACTTGAGACCAAAAATGAAGACTAACTAACGTGTATCAGGGTTTTCCAAAAATGTACCCCTAAGGCGTGAAAAGGGGTAGTAAATTTTACAGCGGAGGATTTTATTGGGGATTGATTAACTCGAAAATTGGTGTAAATAATGTTTGACCCAAGTTATGGAAACATCCCAGACGATTTTTTAAATTCTACCCCTGTGGTCATGAAAAACAGTAATAAAATTTGTCATTATTAGTTTTTCAAAACCACCCCTCAAAAGGGGTTTAGGGATGTTAAAGTTTGCATGGAAGAATTTTAAAGCGGGCAGTCTAGCTAGTATCTCAATATTGTGGGTACAAACTTACTAAGCCTCCGCTGTCCATCCGTCCGTACGTCCGTCTGTCACAGGGCTGTATCTCATGAACCTTAAGGCTGCAGTCTTGCAAAATTCACTCGCGGCGAATTATTTGCGCAACTTTGTATTTTTTTTTAAACAAAAGTAATGAAATAACATGAAATATTATTATAGTACGTGAATAACCATAATATATGTAATAGCTTTGAATAGCTGGTAGTTTTTTTTAAGTTCATCTGGGTGGATTATGTTAGCTAAATCAAGCGTTAAATACAGGTCTTTCGCGCCAACAACGATTCGAGTTATGTTTGTGCACTTGCATTGGGCAATAAAAATTTTATTTAGAAAATTTGTTCAGCGCATAATTGTTTCCATATTCTTGTCTTCAAAATGCGCTGATTACTTTTTTTTAATTATCTTTCATTTTCTTAATTCAGATGTCACAATGTCATCGAAATTCTCTGCTTTTATCTCTTAATAAACAGTTTGTTTCATAATAACAGTGCATCGTATGCATGTAAAATTTGGTTAATTTAATGCCAAGAGTTCAATAAAGCAAGTACTAAAAAAAAATTGCACCTAAATCACCTTACTCTAACAATAATAATAATCTCAAAAGACCTCCAAAACAGAGTTTATTCTTAGTGGGTCGGAGCGACATGTTGCCCCCTTGTCGCTACGTCACTATGTGCTAGTGACCGTTTCCGGGGCCCACTATTGAGTGTGCAAGTCACCCCCTGCCATTTATCTGTGTATAATAAATAACATTGGTCAGGCAGGGGACATAGTACTGTGGCGGCATCTACATCGCCACATACGAACTACGCATCAATGACATGACGTCACGCAATCCTGCATCGCACAATTAGAGTTTACCACGCGACTAGCATATATACAACGCCCCGACATCAATCGTCGGGCAGTAGCCCACCAGACACAACACCCGTCTGGTCGGAGGATCCTCCCTTTTCAGTAGAGGATGAGTGAACTTTACACCCTGTTCCTCATGCCTCTAAAGTTCTATCATAGTTCAAGGTACCCAATCCACTATAGCCACCCAAACCCATAGCCCAATATGTTCTGTTTCCATGTTCTGCAATAGTCCTGCACAAACCGGGGGTTGTCCTTGGGTGCACTTGCATAGTGCATACAGGGATAATCGTCGGCTGGTGCCTTCTCTACATTTAAAAAATGTCTAAGGGGCCTCTGCGAGTTGGCTTCGGCCCCTCGTATGCCTTCCAAAGGTCCGGGACCTCAGGGTCCCGAGATATGTAAACATGTATAAGTACAATAACTCAAACATATATTATATTTATGACTAGTGAACAAATATTGAAATACCGAGCCCTACATAACATAAGTGGAGCAACTAATAGTTATTGTAGGTACTTATGACTAGTAATGTGTGAGAGAAAGAACGATTATTGTATTTTTGATTAGTGTATTTGTTATGAAGTTTTAGTTATTGCATTCTTGCTTACTGAAAAACCGAGTTCCTGAAGGATTCATAAAAAGTTACTTAGAGAGAGTTAAGTACAGATCTCGATTTGTAGATTCCGAATATACAATATATAACTCAAAATCGTACAAAATCGAGTTCTTGCATTCTTCGTAACGCGGCAGAGGAGCAACCTGCATCTTTTTAGAAGAACTACCTACTACTTCTAAGTCGTCTGACTGAAATGAAATACTTGCAGTATTAAAATAAGATTATACCAGTATTCCACGAAGGGTTAGGAGCCTGTATAGTATGTTATTGAATATTATTTTAACGATTGCGTTTACAAATTCATGGTACCTTCGACCAAATATAATTAAACATCCTAAATACCATGAAATCCTAATTTTTCATGTCCTGCCAATTTTGTGAAAAAGTACATAAGTACTTAGGAGTCAGATTAATGATATTCGTTGAGATGGGTCAGTCCTGATATTTCATACTGGCTAATTGGAATAAAAAAAATGAATTTACAATATTATTTATTTGGTTTGCTTATTTATTTGCATTACCAAATTAATCAGTGTCATTCTGAGAGTGTGAGTACATAATTATATATTTTTTTAATAAGTGGTTATTTAAGTTAGTGAAATGTATATGCATGTCCATGAAACAGTTTTTTAAGCTTCGGCCAAAACTGCGCGATCAAAGCAACTGTGTAGCAGGAGCGTCAGTGAGTGGCGGACTCTGCTCGTATTAAGGCGCAGATTACCTGAAAACGATCAAAAAGGTGGTTTTTAAAGCTGTGTATCTCATAAACCGTAAATAATTTTGACATGTAAAAAAAATATGATTTTTTCAAGTCTTTTTCGCATATAGTGATGGAAGCCAAAACATAATTAAACATACTTTAATGCACCAAAAAAATCTTTAAACATAGCTCCTAATAATCTTTAAAAGCTGTTTATCCCTTCATTAGAAATTATAATTATTATGCAAAATATACCATGAAATGTGAAATTCCAAACTGCATCCAGTGATGGATTACTTTTTATTAAATAGTTAATTTCTAATTTTATACGATTTTATTTGCACTTGCGACATAATTCTGGTGCGCGTGAGAGTCTTCTATCTCGCGCGTCAAACTAGACAGCCATAAAGCCATTTCACTTACACACCGAGCTAAACCACGCTTGGAACCGGGGCCTTAACGGGGATGCGCTAAGGTAGCCCGCGAAATTCAAATTTTCTTACGGAGTCTCGGTATGTAAAGTTGGTCACCCATCCACGGACCAACCCCGGCAAGCGTAGCTTAATCTGATGGATCGACCCGTGCTGTTGTTATTACTTAACGGTGTGAAGTTGTATATTGATTAAAATATGAATCGCGGCCGTAACTAATATGGCTTTACAGAATTATAATCATTAGAAACAGCAATACAACTCCATAAGTTAGAATTGATCTCAAATCTCAAGATTTCATGAAATCATGAGATTTCAGTGAATCGTGCTCAAACCTGGTATTTTACACTTCAGCAGAGGTCCAAGCTCGGGGTTTGGTAGCGAACCATGAAGCGTAGTGTCCTGGGGGTTTGAATTTACGACCATAAAAGAAAGGCCCCAAAGGAGGAGCTCGTGGCTAAGTAATAACAGCCGCACGGGTCGATCCATTAGGTTAAGCTACGCTTGCCGGGGTTGGTCAGTGGATGGGTGACCATCTTTACATACCGAGATTCCTCCATGCCTCAGAAAGCACGTTAAGCCGTTGGTCCCGGCTGTTATTCGTGGATCTTTGACAGTCGTTACGGGTCGTCAGAAGCCCGAAAGTCTGACAACCAGTCTTAACAAGGGGTATCGTATTACCCAGTTACTGGGTTCAAATAGGCAGTCGCTCCATGTAAAATTCTTGTATTCAGCTGCATCCGGTTAGACTGGAAGCCGACCCCAAAATAGTTGGGAAAAGGCTAGGCAGATTGAAAAGAAACGCCCAAAACCAAGATCATGGACGTTCACGTTATGCTCAAGTGGTAATAGGGCCGGATATGTCTGCCGCATGTCAGATGACAAGTGGGCTAAGAGAACCACCGATTGGGTCCCACAAAACGCACGATAATATCGCGGCAGGCTGAGACACAGATAGTGACTCCTACCGAAAGGACTACCCGACAATAGCAAAAGACAGAATTGTGGGAAGAGGGAGACCTTTGCCCAGCTGTGGGACAGTCAAGACTAGTTAGATAGGTTATAACATCACCAACAATAGAATAAATACGTACTTATTATTGAAGATAGCTGCAGCTAGACGCAGTGGTTTTTATCTTGGTCTATGAACTTGCACGGGCTCTACTGTACTATCGCACCCGCGCTTCCGAAACTTCACATTGGTGAATCATTTGGGTTAGGTTAGGTTAGGTTAGAACAATGACCCTTAACGCGCGACGGCGATCAGATCCCCTTTTTTTTTTTTTTTTTTTTTTTGAGGGTGGGAAATCATCAAATAACTTCTCCCGCTCTGGGTGGAGCGGGAGGGCGTGTCAGACTTTTACTGACTAAAACCCACCCGTGTTCCTTCAGTTGCCTATGCCAGGGCCGCGGTAACCCTTTCAGACAACCCGCGACCCCAGCGGCGTCGGCCCTATTGGGCCCCGTCACTTGCTGACATCTCTTTGAGGCGCGCGTGGAACACAACGCGCCGTCGACTCGGGCCTGGTCCTTACCGGACGGCGAGCTACCCGCTGCTCACCGTCCGCAGGCCCGCGCCTACGGTGGCCGGAAATCGCCCCGCGATTCCCGCCGCCCAGGGCGTCTCCTGCGGCGACTGAGGGCGTGAGGCTGCCTCTCCCTCACGCGTTCCGCCTCCTCCTTCGCTAGCATCACTGCTTCGCAGAAGGAGGTGACGGCCTCCCATGCACTCTCGCTCCGCACCATGGCCTGGACCAGGCTCGGACGCGAGAGATCGCCGCCGCCGATCGCCTCCGTGAGAACACGGCGGTGCTCTGCCCAAGCCGGGCAGACCTCCACTGTATGCTCCACCGTGTCCTCCGGGCGATCCACACAATGGAAACACCCGGGCGTTTCCTCCCGCCTTATGCGAAACAGGAACCTCCCGAAACAACCGTGTCCGGTGAGGACCTGCGTCAAGCGGAAGGTGAGGACGCCGTGGCGCCTCTCTAGCCACTCCTCAAAGAGGGGACTTATCGCCGCTATTGTGGCGTGCCCAGCGATCAGATCCCCTGCAGTGCGATTCTGCCGGTCGATTCTGTAAAAATCTCACCGTGAAAACTTATGTGAAGTGAGTTTGTTTTTGCTAGGAATTGACACTATTGACAGCGTGGAGTGAGCTGTCAATAGTGTCAATTCCTAGCAAAAACAAAATCACTTCACCTAAGTTTTCACGGTGAGATTTTTACAGAATCGACCGGCTGTATTGTTGGTGAATCATTTGGGTTAGATGAGGCGGTGAATGTCTCGTATATTAGACGATGAAAGCGTCAGGGTCATTGACCTTGAGGTCAAGGTCAATTGTACTCGTACTGTAAAACGGCGACTTTTTTTTTCTTTTTCTCGGCGTTTATTATTTTGCGCACTTTGGGTTTTCAAAAATACACTAAAAAAGGGTCTATTCTAGCCAAAAAAAATAGCTACTATATAAAAGCGCCGGGTGCGATTGTACAGTGGTTTCCTTGCACGTATGGTATGACTATGCCACATCATTATCTATCTCTTGTATGTATGTACCCAGGCAAGGATCGAGACGCATTGATTCTGATAGCCTGAAATACCGAAAAAAAACCGAAAAAGTTTAACTTGTTCATTACAAGGTGCACCTTAGTCGGTGCTCTGCATATACAAATGATTTCATTCCTTCCTCTAACTGTTTTAATAATTTCTGTCGTAGATGACTTACATCAGTACTGAGCGCCCAGCAGTTACCTGGTATGACACGAAATACATGATAAACGTTACTGTGCTCAGTAAGCGGTTGAACCGACGGGATCCTAGGCACTATGTGGAGGTGTACGCACAAACACTTTTCACATTAAACAATAACCTAAAGGTAAGTCAAAACGAAAGAAGGAAAATTACAAACTACACTGGCCTGCAAAAATAAGTATCACACTTTTAAAATTGAAATAACTTTTTAAGTACACAAGATATACTTTCGAGTCAAAAAGCACTCGAAAAGAGTTTAATTTCTTCGTACCAAAAACTATGATGATACCGAATCCCTTCTTACAACAATGAAGTGATTCATTACACACACTCACACACTCACCCCGACACACTCACACTCACACAGACACACTCACGCGCACACAATCACACACAGCACACACGCGCGCGCACCACACATTCTTGTATTGGACTTTTGTTAATTTGTTCTTTTTGATAATAATTATGTAACAGTCTAATCAATATTTTTGTGTTATTTTCGGGAAATGAGCGCTGATTGTCCTTAATACAGGCTACTAAGTAACCTAGCTAGGACGTCAGTTAGTAAACTTGTATTGTTACTAACTCACCTCAGATGTATACTTATCCTAAGTTGTCAACCTACTTGTAACAGATTGTACAGACGCCAGCACATCAAGCTACTACAATCTCTTGTTTATGAAATAAATTATTATGTATTTATTTTTATTTACTTATTTTATTTTATTTTGTACCTAAAAACTCGCCTGGGATGAGCTAGGGACGCTAGTCAGAAGCCGCAGACCACCACCTACCACCCTCAGGGCACTAAAACAGGCCCTGATAGAAGAATGGGAGAATATTCCCCAACCTCGGCTCCGAAGCCTCGTGTTCAGTATGACAAATCGACTCGAAGCTGTAAACAGAGCCCGAGGAGGCAATACCAGTTATTAAAAAATAAATAACATGTAATACATACTTGTAACTGTAAATTGAGTTGTATGACAATAAGTTAAAAATGGCTATTTTTATTGTTTTGTCTTTTTTTAGACTTAAAAATGTTACTATAACGTTATTCATTTTAAATCTCTAACTGTATTATTTTAGAAAAAATTGAAATTATAAAAGTGTAGTACTCAGTTTTGCAGGCCAGTATATATTAAACAGAGCAAGTATTCATTATAATTTGACATTGAAAGCACCGTGTCGTGGCAGTAAGGGTAGTTCCACTTCACTTTGTGTCTATTATGGCAACGCATCTCTAATGCCAGAGTCCATGCCGCTTGCCATCAGGTAGGAGCCGACCGATAGTTTTTCTCATAAAAAAAACTGGCAGACTGAGTAAAATGAATAAAGTTATAAAGTGACGAGCAATTATTATGTAACAGAGTAATAATAATGTTGTTTATGTTGCAGCTGGACTTCTACTTCTACCAGTTTCTAACAAACAGGTACCGTCCGAGTTTCGTTGAAATGCATTTTAATCTTTGCGACATGATTAATTCTGACTTGTTCTTCGGTCAAACAATACGAAACTCACTTGGAGGCCGTACCTGTCCTTATCCTCCGGTGAGTATGATAAACTAGCTTTGCCCGCGGCTTTGCCCGCGTGGATGTCGTGAAATCCCATGGCAACGAAAATCCTTCCTTATTCCTTGTCTACATTATAAAGGGAACCTCTGACCCCCTCAACCCACCTTTCACCCCACCTGGTCTCCCTCTAAGCCCCCTCTCACTCCTGTGACTCTCCCCCTCTCCCTCTAAACTCCTTCTCACCCCTCCCTCACTCCCTTAACCCCGTCTTACCCCTCCCCCTCTCCTGGGTCAGTTTTGGTCTCAAGGACTATAGAAACTTTGATACCCCCCCAATTCCGCCTTAGGGGTAGCGTCCCAGAGGGTCATGGCCATCCGGCTTGTCCGGGGATACCGCACGGTCTCCCGGGAGGCGGCGAGCCTCCTTGCCGGATTGCCGCCGTGGGATCTGGAGGCAAAGGTCCTCGCGCACGTGTGGGAGTGGCGCGAGGAGGCGAAGCGCCGGGGCGTAACTCCGCTGCCGCGAGAAATCACGGTACAGCGGACAGAGCTCCGGCGGGATCTCATGGCGGCATGGAGAGCGCGACTGTCGCAACCCAGCGCTGGGCACGCCACAATTGCGGCGATAAGTCCCCTCTTTGAGGAGTGGTTAGAGAGGCGCCACGGCGTCCTCACCTTCCGCCTGACGCAGGTCCTCACCGGACACGGTTGTTTCGGGAGGTTCCTGTTTCGCATAAGGCGGGAGGAAACGCCCGGGTGTTTCCATTGTGTGGATCGCCCGGAGGACACGGTGGAGCATACAGTGGAGGTCTGCCCGGCTTGGGCAGAGCACCGCCGTGTTCTCACGGAGGCGATCGGCGGCGGCGATCTCTCGCGTCCGAGCCTGGTCCAGGCCATGGTGCGGAGCGAGAGTGCATGGGAGGCCGTCACCTCCTTCTGCGAAGCAGTGATGCTCGCGAAGGAGGAGGCGGAACGCGTGAGGGAGAGGCAGCCTCACGCCCTCAGTCGCCGCAGGAGACGTCCCGGGCGGCGGGAATCGCGGGGCGATTTCCGGCCACCGTAGGCGCGGGCCTGCGGACGGTGAGCAGCGGGTAGCTCGCCGTCCGGTAAGGACCAGGCCCGAGTCGACGGCGCGTTGTGTTCCACGCGCGCCTCAAAGAGATGTCAGCAAGTGACGGGGCCCAATAGGGCCGACGCCGCTGGGGTCGCGGGTTGTCCGAAGGGGTTACCGCGGCCTTGGCATAGGCAACTGAAGGAACACGGGTGGGTTTTAGTCAGTAAAAGTCTGACACGCCCTCCCGCTCCACCCAGAGCGGGAGAAGTTATTTGATGATTTCCCACCCTCAAAAAAAAAAAAAAAAAAAAAAAAGGGGTAGTTTAGAAAAACTAAAAATGACAATATTTATAATTTACTTAGATAAGTATTAGTGCCAAGTTTCAAATCTATTATCTAAAGGAATAAGATTTTTCACAGAAACTTTCATCCCCAATTTCACCCCTTAGGGATGGAATTTCCAAAAATCCTTCATTATTCCTTGGCTACATTATAAAGGAAACCTCTGTGCAAAATTGCAGCTTTCCAGGTCCAAGGATTTGGGCTGGGCGTTGATGAGTCAGTCAATCAGTCAGTCAGTCAGGACTGCTCTTTTTATTTTTTATAATATACTAGCTTCTGCCCGCGACTTCGTCCGCGCAACGACTGCCCGCGCTATTACTTCGTTTGCGCTTAGTATCCTTTCTGACATTTTTTTCTTTTTGCTCGACTCCTAAGGGCCCTAGTGTGATTTTAAATAGCCTATATCCTTCCGCATCGCCTGCCCGAGCTATTACTTCGCGCTCGGCTTCTAAAGGCCCTAGCGTGAAGTTAAATAGCCTATAACCTTCCGCATCGCCTGCCCGCGGTATTACTTCGACTCATGGGCCCTAGCGTGATGTTAAATAGCCTATATACTTCCGCATCGCCTGCCGGCGCTATTACATCGCGCTTGGCTTCTAAGGTCCCTAGCGTGATATTAAATAGCCTATATACTTCCGCATCGCCTGCCGGCGCCTATTACTTCGCGCTTGGCTTCTAAAGGCCCTAGCGTGACATTAAATAGCCTATATCCTTCCGCATCGCCTGCCCGCGATATTACTTCGCGCTCGGCTCCTAAGGGCCCTAGCGTGATGTTAAATAGCCTATATCCTTCCGCATCGCCTGCCCGCGATATTACTTCGCGCTCGGCTTCTAAGGGCCCTAGCGTGATGTTAAATAGCCTATATCCTTCCGCATCGCCTGCCCGAGCTATTCGCGCTCGGCTCCTAAGGTCCCTAGCGTGATGTTAAATAGCCTATATCCTTCCGCATCGCCTGCCCGCGCTGTTACTTCGCGCTCGTCTTCTAAGGGCCCTAGCGCGATGTTAAATAGCTCTCCTCAAGAACAGGGTTATAAAATGCAAAAAGAATTTTTCAAATCCGACTGGGGTAGTTCCAGAGATAGCGCGTTCAAACAAACTAACAAAAAAACAAACTCTTCTGAAATAATAAATCTCGCAATTCAGAAAAATTAATTATTTGCACAACGCCATCTATGGGTAAATTGATAAAACGTCCGCACCAAACATGTTTGCTCAAGAGCGACCGGTATGAATTAAAGTTATTTTGCGTTTTAGTAATTTTATATTATCTCCGAAACTGTATGACCAATTGCCATACTGTAAAGGCCAAATATTATCTTCATGATGTCCTTGTGATCATAAAATAACTTATTTTGATAAGGATTAATGTTTTGTTGTTTAAATAATCATCCAAACGTAAGTATGTCTAAAAAATACTTTTTTATAACAATAAAAGATGTATAAAAGATAAAATTTAAAAGTTAGAAATGTGGTGTCGCGGACTTTTTTGTAGAATTATTTAAGACAGACCAGACTGCCATACATTGTTCTCAATTTTAAACAACCGTTTAGGCAGCGCATGCAAAAAAGTCTGTTTAAAGAGGTATTTCTTTCCGACTTGTTAAAGAAAAATTGTGATAGCTCGGCTAATATGCATGATATAAATATAATTTATAGCCTATAGCACTCAGGAATAATGTAGCTTTCTACCATTGAAAAAATTTTGAGAATTGGATCATTAGTTCCGGAGATTACCCCCTACATACAAACTTACAAACAAATTTTACCTCTTTATAATATTAGTATAGAAGTATAGATAAAAGATAGGTAGTAACAATGCTGCTTGATGGAGTGTGTTTTAATAATGTAAGCTATGCAAACAACATGGTGATGCCTCGGTCGGTGCAATCCGTAAACTTCTCAAAGTATGCGGGTCGTATGCTGCCTCTATGACCTTCAAAAGGCAGATCAAAGAAAGCGGCAAATCAAAGTACTTACATGATCTTTAATTGTGGTACCAAGTGTACCGGAACCGTTCGCGTGAACTTTTCGTGCTAAAGTAGCGCACAGTGTGTTGCACACAAAAGATTGTGCTTGCGGGTGTATGGAACAGTAGCTGTACAGGGCACGCAGGAGCTTTTAAAGTTTAGTTCTAACAACTAAATCTTGATTTCGTGAAAAAAAAAAACCGGCCAAGTGCGTGTTGGACTACGCACAATGAATAGTTCCGTAGTTGGGATGAAATTATCCCAAGAACAAACTTAACATTATGTAGCAAAAAAAAAATTTTTATGTCATAAAATTACAAATTCGCAATTTTCGGACTTTTCCTTTACTTGTGCTGTGAGACCTTGCTTCTTGCCAATTTTCATTATTCTAGGTCAATGAAAAGTACCCTATAGGTTTTGATTTACTTGCGACAGTTGCGTGTGTCAAAATGTGTCGCAAAATGGCCGTATTTTTTTATTGCGTTGATTTAGAAGCTTGATTTTTTTAGACCTTTAAGGGACTATAGACCTACGTATTTGATATTAATTTCAACTTCATATGTCTATGAGCGTCCTTGAGAAAAAGGGTCTTGACAGACTGACAGACTTGAACATTTTTAGGGTTCCGTACCAAAATGGTAAAAAAGGAACCCTTATGGTGTGACTCAGTCTGTCTGTCTGTCTGTCTGTCACAGCTGGATAGCTCAAGAACTACTAATGCTATCAACTTGAAATTTAGAATAGTTTTAGATGACGTTTACCCAACTATTTTGCAAATAAGAAAGAAATAAAAATATTCACATTTTTTTTGCAACAGGGACTGAAAGAGGGTCTTAAAAATTCAAAGTGGGGCTACTAGAGCATGTGGGGGGGTATCATATGAAAGAGCGCTGTTTGCACATTCTTACTTTTTTTTTTTTAAGGCTGCATAGTTTTCGACTTTTGAAGAAAAATGTAAAAAAAATACCCCCCCCCCCCTTATCTCCAAAGTTTGCGAAGAGAGAAATCTGAAATTATTCTATGTGATAGAAGTATAAGTAAAGATTACAGGAAAAATAAAACGATGTCTCTAAATATCACAATTTTTCAGAAATCAGAACGGAACCCTCGGTGCGCGAGTCCGACTCGCTCTTGACCGGTTTTTTTTTTATGCGATAGACTTATAAATTAACAATATTCGGACTTTTTCCTTTATTTGTGCTGCAAGACCTTGCTTCTTGCCAAACATGATTCTAGAACAACGGGAAGTACCCTATAGGTTTTGATTTACTTGCGAGTATCAAAATATGTCGCATAAATGGCAGTATGTTTTTATTGCATTGACTTAGAAGCTTGAGTTTTTTAGGACTTCAAGAGACCATAGACCTACGTATTTGATATTAATTTCATCTTGATACCTCCACGCTTTCCTGAGAAAAAGGGTCTTGACAGACTGACAGACAGACAGACGGACAACGAAGTGATCCTTTAAAGGTTCCGTTTTTTCCTTTTGAGGTACGGAACCCTAAAAAACATGCAAAATAACTTTTACATTCAATATCGCTTCCTTATCTTGCGAATTCGATCCTTACCATCAGCAATTCTGACTAAAATAACAGGCCCACGATTACTGAAGTCTATTTTAACTTAAATGTCTTGTTATTTTTCAGGGTGTGTATGATCTGAAAAATCTATCGGTCCCATATGTACCCAAAGGCTTCCCGTTTAATAAAGGCCGTATCTACTGCAACGTGTCACTTACTGAAGGCGGTGTGACCAAAGTGATAGGTAGCGGCAGCATTGATATGGAGATAAAAGTGGCTAAAATAAGTAAAAACTGAAACAAATATTTCTAATGTTAGTAACATAGGTACCTACATAATGTCATTAACTCACTATGCATTAAAATTATATTACTACCAACAAAGTTTTATTTTTTTTACGAAATAATTTTTTTACAGAATTATATACACATAAACAAAAACTCACGCCTTCTTCCCATGGGGGTAGGCAGAAATTACAGACCGCCACCTGCTACGATCCTTACATACTCTTTTTGCCTCATGTACAGACGCCAGCAGGTCAAGCCACCCGAAACTGTCAAATTTTCCCAATCAACCTTGAACCTAATGCTTTAGCGATAAAGATGAAAATCTATCAAAGACATTTGACAGATTGTAGTAGCTTGATGTGCTGGCGTCTGTACGTTCATACATCTAGTCATACCACCATCTAGTCCACAGATTATACATTGGAGACTTCTCGTGGTGACATAAGCTCTAACTTAGAAGTAGCTCAAAAATTTGTACACTTCTTTACAAATATACCATCTAAAACGACGGAAGCTTTAAATTCCTCACCCGATGTCTCAATTGATTTATTAAGAGCGAACGTTCGAAGCTGCGGTTGAATTTCAATTTAAACATATAAACCTTATGGTAGTTATAAAAGCTATCGGCAAATTAAAATCAAATTGACCGAGTTCTATGGGGAATGTCTATCAAAGTTTGTACATCCATAATTGAAACTATAGCACCATACTTAGCATTAATATTTAATTTGTTTGTGGATGAAGTAGTCTTCCCGGATTTAATGAAATTTAGTAAACAAAAGTGCTGTATATCAGCTGAATAACTGTCTACCATAGAATCTTAAGCTGTACAAGCCTGCTGAATAAGAGCTTTAGCAGCGCTGTTTCAGCTGATATAACTCTGATTTGGGCACAAATTAAACAGCTGTTAGCTGAATAACTGTAACTAATTGCATTATATTAGCATTATTTAAGCATTAATAAGGGTAACAGTCACTCCAAGAGCTGAACATTGGCTGATTATTAGAGTGGGTGTTACATATTATGCAGCATATCGCTGATGTATTAGGCGTGGGATACCTATTTTTCAGCTCAAACTACACACGGGGATCTTTTTAAAGTTTCGAGATCATGCAATTGTTGAAAATTTATAAGTGGCACGACAGTAGTGAATACATTTTATTTATTATTTTGGTGTTGTGTTCGCGAACCATTTTGTGACAAATGTTTGTGGTAAGTAAAACCTTGATTTTTTCTTATACATGCGTAAAATTTGGTTGGGAAAGCAAGTTTATTGTCAAATACCGTATGAATATAGGCGAAAATTTTCACGCGCTCTCAAAATATGACTGTTTACTTGGAATTTATAGAATAAAATAGGTTGATGCTATAAAAAAAAAGCTAGAAATCTCTTTTTAAATGACATGTAATTTGACAATAAGCTGTTTACTTATAAATAATTGGTATCCTTTTCAAATGTAGTTGTTATTTTCGTTGACTAAACAAAAAGAAATTGTTACTATTATTATAATATAAAGGTTAGAACCTGAAAAATGGCGGACAACCAATGTGCACCGCATTAACCACAATTAAATGCTATGAGCTGAATAGTAGTTCACTCGTGGTACGTAAATCCGCAACAAGCTGACACGAATAGTTCTTGTGTCAAACAAGGCAGCCACAGATCCATGTAAAGCTTAATAGTGGGTAACATTTACACAAATATTGTACCCAATGAACCGCTACACTTTCGGTAAGACTTAGATTTTAGGGATCTGTGGAAATAGCCTAAATCCTCACATTTTACAAAATTCAACGTCCGAGTGTTGTAGGTTTAGTAGGCATTAGCGGAGAAATTAAAATGACTAGAATCAAACAAGATCCCACTTAATTACACTTATTAGTTAAAAGCACGAGAACAGAATCTTCTACTACTACTACTTTTCCCAATTATTTTGTATTGGGATATCAATATTTGTATTCTGCTGCAATCTTCAGCTGTAAATAAATAGGTACCTGCATTACAAATTAAAATAAGATGTGCTAATTGTAATCATGTAATCACTTTATTTTACAGGGTAATTCACAACCGGCCACCAACGCAACGATAGTTGCACTTCGACGACAAAATTCTGCTATATTACTTTTAAACTGCTCGTATTTGTTTTAGATGAAACTTTTTCTTTTCTAATTATAATGGAAATGAATAATAAATAAAAGTACAAAATCATCAGTAACTCTGTTTTTTATTTCTTAAACAGTAGGTATGTATTAATGGAATGAAGTATAGTGATAATACGTATGGGGCACTATGACAGCTTATTTAACTGCTCATAGTAGATTAATTACCCATGCTACTACAAGTATTCAGCTCCAACCAGGATCAAAGATTACATGTGATCTTATTTACAGCAGTTTGCTGTAATTTGGCATTATAAGAATTTACAAGTGGGCTAGATAAGTGCTATTATAAGATTGCGTATAACAAGCTGATTAACATTGTAAAAGTTCAATTATGTTCAACAAGACGCATTATATCATTGATAATTGAGGTCACAGAATAGATGATTGCATTATAGTAGTTCACATGTTCTATCTTAAAATGCAAGCATTTTATCGGTGCGTTTGTGGCCTTCAATTTAGAATATAGCTACTTTTAGGTCCACAAAAATGCTACATTGCAGCTTACAGTACTATTGATTGCTAAATGCTGATTAACACTGACCTGTACACCTATAATAACGCTCGCAACATTACAATGTCATTGCCGTGGTTGTTAATACAGTCAATAAACAGGCGAAAGCGTCATTTTCAGCTTTTGCAGTTCGAGTGAACTTTAGTAACTCTTCATAAATGCCGAAGTTACCGATGTGGACCCTATGTGATATCTTATAATGCAGATCTGTGCTACTTGGGAGGTTATACCACTTTTTAAATCTGGGGACAGTAAAGACACCAACAATTATAAACCGGTGTCCGTGTTGCCGGTATTCAGCAAGGTGTTCGAAAAGGTAATGCTCAATCAAATGCTTAATTATTTCAACACCAAGCAAATATTGCACGATCAGCAATTTGGTGTCACCAAAGGACGTTGCACGAGTGACGCGGGTGTCACTTTATTAGAGCACATATTTTCAGTGCGGGAGGAGGCCCGAGATGTCATAGGAATCTTTTGTGACCTCTCCAAGGCATTTGACTGAGTAAATCACGGAACCTTACTCTTGAAACTTGAACATTACGGACTAGGTAAACTTGCGCTCAGTTTAGTAAAATCTTATTTAAATGCTAAACAACAGCAAGTTCAAATAAATGGTTTCAATTCACTCGTTCTATAAGTACAAATGGGTGTTCCACAGGGCTCGATATTGGGTACCTTCCTCTTTTTAGTATATATTAATAATTTAACCCATTTATTTAAAAACCAACCACAAATGGTGTTATTTGCTGACGATACATGCTTAATTTTTAAGATAAATAGATGTGACAGATGGACGGACGGACGGACGGACGGACAGCGGAGGCTTAGTAAGTTTGTACCCACAATATTGAGATACTAGCTAGACCGCCCGCTTTAAAATTCTTCCATACAAACTTTAACATCCCTAAACCCCCTTTGAGGGGTAGTTTTGAAAAACTAATACTGACAAACTTTATTACTTACATAAGCAAGTATTTGTGCTAAGTTTCAAGTTCATTAACCAAATTAATAAGATTTTTCATAAAAATGTAACCCTGTTTTTCACGACCTGTTTTACAGGGGTAGAATTTCAAAAATCGTCTGGGATGTTTCCATAACTTGGCTCAAACATTATAATAATAATAAAGCCTTTATTTACTGGTAACTAAGACTAATTACAATATAAAATAATTTAAATAAAAACATAACTATAGCACTTCGGTGTCTTCGTTAATCAGCGCGTCCTTTGACGCATAGGCCTCCCCCAGGCTCTTCCATTTGTCACGGTCTTGTGCGTCTCTAGCCCATAGGGCACCAGCTGTTTTAACTATGTCGTCGTCCCAGCGTTTACGTTGTCTTCCTCTACTTCTTTTTGAGCCATCTCTAATTTGCCATTCCGTTACAGCTTTAGACCACTTATTGCTCTAATCGCGGAACATATGACCAGCCCATCTCCATTTAAGTCTTTTTGTGTGGAAGGTAGCATCTTTCAGTTTAGTCATTTTCCTCAGATCCTTAGCTCTCTTTTTGTCTATTCTCTTGAAGTTGAGTATGCTGCGTTCCATGCCTCTTTGGCAAGACGTAATTTTCTGCAGCGTCTTTTGTGTCAATGCCCATGTTTGACAGCCGTAAGTTAGGCATGGCAGAATGCATGTATTAAAAAGTTTTCTTTTGGAGGATATAGGATATTGGGCATTTTTCATAACCTCTTTGAGTTACCAGTACCTATTCCATGTGCTGGTTATTCGTCTTTCTATTTCTTGTTCCATTTGCCTGGTGAACGAAATCAATTGTCCAAGGTATACGAGTTCACATACTCTATACTTTCTCCGTGTATCCTGATGGTCTTTGCAATGCTGTTTGTCATAAGTTTTGTTTTCTCCTTGTTCATTGAGAGTCCCACTTTAATGCTTCCGTCTGCAAGCTCTTGTAACATCTTTTCTAGTGTGAGATGGTTATCGGAAATTAAGACTAAGTCATCTGCAAACCGTAGGTGGTTTAGTAATCTTCCATTAATATTGATGCCGTATTTTTGCCAGTCCATGCTTCTAAATACCTCTTCTAAGACTGCCGCGAAGATCTTCGGGGATAAAGGGTCTCCTTGTCTGACTCCTTTATGAATTGGAAATTCTTCCCCTAAAGTTTCAAGTTTTATCTGCGCTGTAGAATTTGTGTAAACATTTTTAATGATTCGGATATACTTCTGTTCTATCCCTTGGTGTTTTAAAGCTTTCCAAATGCTATTGTGGTCTAATGAATCAAAGGCTTTACTATAGTCTACAAATGCTAGATATATAGATTTGTTATATTCTTGTGCTTTTTCTATTAGTTGTTTAATTGTATGCATGTGGTCTGTCGTTGAAAATCCTGCTCTGAAACCTGCCTGTTCCACTGGTTGCTGTTCGTCTAGTTTTACTGTTATTCTGTTCAGGATAATTTTTGAAAACACTTTGTACAAATTCGACATTAAACTTATAGGTCTGTAGTTTCCGATTTCATTCTTGTCACCTTTTTTGTGTATAAGTACTATTACAGACTTGGTCCATTGGGCAGGAATACTTTCGGTGGTTAAAATTTGATTGAAAAGGTACCACATCTCTTGTAGGTTTACATTTGAGATTGCTTTAAGAGCTTCGTTAGTTACGTAATCAGGACCCGGAGCTTTGCCATCTTTTTGTGTATGAATTGCAAATTCTATTTCAGATTTTAAAATTGGCGGGATGTCATCGTTGTTGCTGTCTAAACTAATTTCTTCTTCTTTGTGTTGGATAGAATATAGATTTTTGTAGTAATCGGTAGCTGCTGACATGATGGATTTTCTAGCGGTTTCAATTCTTTTAAATTTGTTTTTTATGCAAGGGATCCAGTCTGTTTTATTGCCTAGTTCTTTTAGGGCTTTTCTGATGCCTCCTGTTTTTGCTATGTGGTCGTTTATGCTTTGTATTCTTTTTATATTTCTTTCCTTTTTAAGGTTGTGACTTATTTCTTTGCTAATTTTAGTTATTTCTGCTCTAACACCTTTGTCTTTTTTCCGTTTAAACAAGTTTTTCCTTAGTTGAAAGAGCATTGTTGATGTTTTGCTAATATTCTTTCCCTCTGTTTGTTTCTGTTTTCCTTTTGAGAAAGCCTTATCCAGGAATGAATCGTACAAATATTGTATTTCGCTTGTGACTTGACTGGACTCTTGAGAAGGCTTGCTAAAGTTTATTTGAAGGTTCTTTGGCGTTCCTTTAAATTGTGATCTGGTTTTAGGAGGATCTTTAACCTGCAATGTTGCTCTCACCATTCTATGGTTAGTATTGAAGTTTAAGCAGTTGATTACGCTCACGTCATGGAATGGTTTCGGGTAGTTTGTTGCTATGTAGTCTATTTCATTTTTGTACTTGTTGTCAGGGGAAGACCACGTCCATTTGTGTTTTGGATTCTTTTTAAAGAAACTGTTCATATAACGAAGGTTATTCTCCAGTGCTAGGTCTATCATTCTCTGCCCATTGTTATTTCTGTTACCTATACCAAACTTGCCAATGACTCTATCCTCATTAGGTTTCTGTGTTCCTATTTTTCCGTTGAAGTCACCCATAACTATAACGTTTTTGTGTGTGTTTTGTAAAGTTTTTGCTAGTTCGTTGTAGAATATATCTTTTTTTTTGCTTTTTTGCCATCTCTGTTGGGGCGTATATTTGTATGATTGTCCATTTGTTCTTGTAACCCGGTAAGTTTATGTTTAGAACAGCAATTCTCTCGGATATGCCTGTTATTTCTTCAATATATTTCTTCAGATGTTTCTTGATTAAAAAACCTATCCCAAACTGTCCTTTAGTTTCGCCTTTGTAAAAGAAAATGAAGTCTTTATACTCCTCTATGCTGTTTCCTATTCTGCGTACTTCACTCAGTCCCAATATATCCCATTTAATGTTTTCCAAAGCGATTTGTAGTTCCTGCAGTTTTTCATCAGCTGGTCGATTCTGTAAAATTCTCTCCGTGAAATCTTGCGTGGAGTGAGCTGTCAGTGTCATCCCACAGATGCTAGGGATTGACCAAATTACATTTACAATCAAGTTACAATCATAATCGAGATTTTAATTACATTTTTTATGCGAATTCTATTAATAATGATTTTATATTATTTGGAAGATAGTAAGTAACTACTTATTGTGTCTAAACATTGCTATTTATGGGGTTTTAAAATAAAATAGTCAAACAGAAATTCAGACAAAACTCAATTTTTGCCTAGACTTGGCCATTATATAGCCTGGGGCGCGAGCACGTCACGCGCGAACAATATATAAAATAAAACATAGGTGTTTGATACTCGCGATGTGTTTTGAAGAAGCGATGGTAGCTGTTATAGTCGAGTAGACTGTGAGACGTTGTTCAGCGTTGTTATTAACCGAAACCTATTCAATAAGAAGAGATAACCGATTGCTAACAGTGAGCCTGGCTGCATTGATATAAAAAGCAGTAATATATAAGTCAATGCCTGGCTGACTAGAATTTAACCCCACGAATAAAACGACGTGCGGATTATAAGTAGGTACTTACCTAATAATTCATTGCAGGATGTAGGCACCTACCTACCTACGCGTTGCCAATAATACACAACACCATAATCACATTACTATAAGCACACTTGAATTTGGATGAAGTGATAAGTTCACGCTAAGCACTCTCATTACCACATGGATGCGCATTGAGTTATTTTTTACCTTAAGTACTTATTTAACTCGTAACGCGTCACGTATGCGCCACCAGCTTAACTAGTCGCAGCGAATAACAAAAGAATATTCATCAAACCATCGTTATGCATTTAGACAAATGACCAAATTCAACAGTTCAAGACCAAGTGACAATTTACTGACACAAATACGCTGCGCGCGCACTTCACTTCACTGATACGTTCACCTGAATTCGGTGAAATGCATAAGTGATCACATCACATCACGCACTAACGAATTGAGTTTTTTTTACTTTCTAGTTACATAGTTAACTTGTAACGCGTCACGTATGCATTACGTAGGTACACATTAAGAAAATGCAATACTTAACTAGTCGTTGCCAATAACAAAAGAATCAAATTATTACTAAATTCAACGAACACACATAACAGTGAAGTGATGTTGCTAGGCGACGACCTGAATCACGGGAAGGGAAGTGGAAGTGATCGCCCCCGCCCCCGCCCCCCTCGCGCAAGCGTATTGGGTTTTTTTTTTTTTAATTTTCCGTTATTGATGGCTATGTCCATATGCCTTTAAGCCTATTCGTATTCGGGTTAAGACAGTAATTAGTACCTACCTATTTATTTCAATGCTTTTAGATATTTTAATGTCTAAATCCAACTGTCTTTGTGCATCTAAAAAGTCCTTAAACTACACGGTTTATAACTAACTAGGTAATTACTGCTTTATCGTGTCACGCATGCGCACTAAGAAAATGCCTAATAATACCTATTTAATCTTGTAAGTATTTTTCTCTCTTCACACGCACCTAGAGCCAAGAACTAAAACGTTTTTACAAAAATCCATAATATGATACTTTGTGAGAGACTGGCGTGGCGTCCATATTATGATAGGTACCTACCCTGTGTGACAGACGACCAGGCTTTCACCCTGAATGTAATATCTATTGTTTATTGAAGATAGGTACATAGCTACTTCACTATTCGTTGCCAATATAATAAAAGAACATTCATCAAAATATCATCATCATCAACAAACTTTACAAAATTCATTCAACAGTTGAACCATCTCACCCTGCCGAAGCGCATGCGTGAGAATATCACCCTGGTCTGACAGACTGAAGCCCCGGATACACTAGGGAACATTTTGTCCCGCAACATGACGAGGAACACTCAATCTACGTGATGCTGCAACGTTGCACAGGTGACCCGCAACATTTTACGTGACGCGGGACATGTTGCTTGCTCCCGCTCCGAGAGCAAGCGCACGTGTTCCGCGCGTCAGTGCCGCGCTATTTCTTGCTTAAAATATTAATTATTTTTTCACGTTGTAGTAAGTAATCCTGCATCCACCACCTACTTTTTCGATTATCTTTCAATAAACTGCTCGAAATAAGTATATAGGCACCACTAATCACCACAACCTCCTCGGGCGACATTGACTGTGAGGCCTGCAAAATGTTCCGCGACATTCCACGTAGTTGTTGAGCGCCATGTTCCACAACATGTCACTCCATTTGTCCCCTAGTGTGTATTCGAGGCTTTAATCACACTATAAGGGTTTCTTTTTACCATTTTGGTACGGAACCCTAAAAACATTCATCAAAATATCTGATCATCAAACCTATTACAAAATTCATTCAACAGTTGAACCCAGTGTGTTAGGTACCTACTATTCCCAAGTGTGATGTTGCCATGACGACCACGCCATGTCGCATCGTGCCAACGAGTACGCTTGCGCGTGATACCAACGACGCGCATGCGCGTTACGGAATGCTGTCATGAATATGATGTGTCATTAGTTTCTTAAGGTTGATGCGCCACGGTAGCCCGCGAAATTCAAAATTTCTTACGTTTTTTGCAATTTGTAGGTCAGTGCGAACTTGTATGTTGATTAAAATATAATTCGCGGTCGTAGCTAATATGGCTTTATGGAATTATAATCATTAGAATCAGCAATACAACTCCATAAGTTAGCATTTACCTCAAATCTAGCGATTTCATGAAATCATGAGGTTTGAGGTAAATGCTAACTTATGGAGCTGTATTGCTGATTGTAATGATTATAATTCTGTAAAGCCATATTAGCTACGGCCGCGAATCATATTTTAATCAACATACAAGCTCACACTGACCTACAAATTGCAAAAACCTAAGAAATTTTGAATTTCGCGGGCTGCCCTGGCACTTTCGCCGTAATGAGATTTCTTTTAAACGTTCAGCACCCTAAGCCATGTCTCTGTCTGTAAGCATTGACGTCTTTGAGTTTAGAGACAATAAGTAACTACTAGGTACCTATTTTTTTCATTGCATTTAGATTTCAATCTCACTTCTTAGCAATGGATATTACCTTACATAAGAGGTGAGATTGATCAACTTCATAAAACTGTCCTATGCAAGTAAGTATTCAGTGATTGGAGATTGTTCATTGACCTAAGCACATAGTACCTATGTAAAAAGCACATAGGTAGTAATATCCCACCATCTAGATACACCACAGGTACAAGACACAAAATAGGCTTTACTTTATTAAGTTGTGCTTAGTGTGTATACATACATAAATTAATAAAATTTATTCATTGAGTATCACATCAAAAAACATTGCTAATACACATTTTCTACGGTGCACGGTGAGTCAGCTGCCTCCTTCCAACGAAATTCAACATCTTTATGCCTGGCGAGAACGGATTGGCGTGTGGTTGGGTGTGTGTGGACTGCCACCGCTGGAAATAATGGTAAGCATTTATTACTATTTGTTTTATTTCATTCCTACACTCATCGAGAGTATACTTTTTTTTAAATCAATATTGAACCACATATTATTATAATAGAATTACTATTCTTATTATCATCAGTATAGTATGTGCAGCAATACTTTCAACAAGTATAGCGGTATGATTTGTTTATAAACACTAAAAGATCAGCGTCTGAATCAATTAAAATCAATCACATGTGCCAATTCCTATATTTTGAGTACAATTGCAACGTTTCTTAATTTCATGCTCCATGCCCGTTCATTCCATGTCCTAATTTATTTTCTCCAGAATGTATTTATCAAATAAATATAGTGTGTGAAATGATGAATACTGACCTAGGACAGCAGCCACATTATTGCCAGTGTTCCTTTACAGTCTTGCCTCAGCAACAGCATCAAGAGGCTCATCAGCAGCTGAGAGATAGAATATAATTATCAGATTAATAAAATTTACTCCTCTCAGCTATTGGGACAGGACAGATTTTATTATGGAAGCTTGTGACATTCTGCATCGTTCTCACATGTATAATATTTCAACATGATGATGTAACCACTATTTTGTAACCATATTTTGATTTAAAAGAGTGTCCGTAGAGTTCTGACTGACCAACCCAATAACAACAAAATTCAAAAGTGCTTGTAATTGGTTTCTTTGAAATAAATGCTTTGGACTTTTGAGTTTGTCAAGATAGCCGAAATGTCGTAACGTACGACATGTCATAAGATTATGTTCAGCTCTCTCCAATATAAATCCTAAGAGATATCGTCATTTTGAATCACACGCTCCCGCTGACATTAAATCGTGCCATTATGTCTTACTTACTATCACATTCACGATTGTAGCACACTAATAATTCTGTCACTGACAAAGATTCATTTGTTCAACAATCTAAATACAGTTAATTACACTTTGGATGATTGAAAATAGTTTTTATTTTCTTGATGTCAGTCATTAATTGTGCCCGCCAGAGGCGCCAGAGACCAACGCACGCTTCCACCACAGATGATAAAGATAAAGTTTAGTAATCTTTGTCTATGGATGGATTATTTTACTAAAAATATCACTGACAATGTAGTTACTAAATTCAAAATTTTTGTTTTGGAATGCGTTTTGTGTATTGTTTAATTTATCTGACAAAACATAATACAATAAGTAATATAATTGATAAGGAATTAGTGCGAATCTGGATGCAGGAATGCAATAGATTAGCGCGAAAAATTCAAATATCTATATATATAAAAGAAAGTCGTGTTAATTACACTATTTATAACTCAAGAACGGCTGAACCGATTTGGCTGAAAATTGGTGCGGAAGTAGCTTAGCCTGGTGCTAAGCTACGATTTAGATGAAATTGTGTGTGTATATTTGAATGGGTTCCTGGATGGTTTGAAAACAGTAGGATCGTTCAGACAGGACAACGTCTGCCGGGTCCGCTAGTTTTCTATAAAAAAAAAAAACGTTATCATTCGTAGACAAGATGCGTGAATTCGCGCTCTTTGGGATTTTATTTTATTCCCGTACTTAGTCCAAAAAAATGAGGTAAGTACTGGCACATTTTACAATGTTATAAATTATAATGATGTCCTATTTAATACATTTTAAATTGGTAGATAACTGCTAAGACGTACTTACATAAATTATGTTTGAAGTAAATATTTGTTATTTGAAGCTCATCCGCATCCCGTTGTCTTCAAGCCACCGAGGCTCAACTAGTAGCCTTGGTAGACTACATGGAGGAGGACCCCTTACTGGCACGTGGCCACCTAAAAACGGCATGTGCCAGGAGGAAAATGAATGAGTTTTGGGAGAGGGTGGTTCCCAGACTCAATAGTTTAGGGGGGGCCACGAAAAGTAAAGCACAATGGATGAAAGTAAGTGTTTAGCTAAAAATAAAGGACTGTCGACGGGCTCTCAGCGACGCTATGCCACAGAGAGTGACGTTGTTTACCGTCGACAGTAATGTAGTGTAGTAGGAATGCAGGGTGCTACAATAGATAATAAGGTATGGTCATGTTATTTCTCTTTCACAAAGAACTAAATATTATTGTAAACTGACTATTCCTTCTTTGTAATGCAAATAGTATTGGAGCGACAAGAAAAGTGCAATAAAAAAAAAAGCTGCGGAACGCGCTGCTGCCCGGCGAAGGACTGGTGGGGGCGTAGAAAACGTGCGGGAAATTACGCCGACCGAAGAGCGCGTAGTGATACTATTGTTATTATAGTTGGTAGTGATATTTTGTATTGTTTGTATTGTTGGTGACCGTCACCTACGTTATGATGTAATCCATGTAAGTTTTGTAATACAGTTTTTGTAGTAATAAGTATGTACCTAGTTGGTACAGAAATCACAAAACTTCGTTTTCTTAAATCTTTAAAGGAAGTAGGTAAGTACCTACCTACCACTTCATGCGAAGCCCCACCGTAGGAGGCATCCGCATGTAATATATTCAAATCGGCGTCTGTAACCTGTAAAAATATTTTTTTAAATCTTAACATAAATGCATTCTTAGAACCCGGCAGAATAGGTACGTGCTGCATCGTGTTATAAAATTTTATAATTATTCTGTCGAGTTTCCGTACCTACTTATACAACATTATTTTTTGTTTACACTAAACCTCTAAATGGCTCATTGTACTCATCATTTTGAACAACTTTTACTATGGGACCAAACCTGAATTCGCGAAAAAAAAATCAGCTGTTCAGTACATTTATCTACATCAAACTCGTCAAAATGTACTGAACAGCTGTTTTTTTTTTCGTTAATTCAGGTTTGGTCCCATAGTAAAAGTTGTTCAAAATGATGAGTACAATGACTCCTTAAGAGGTGTAGTGTAAACAAAAACTAATGTTGTGTAGGTACAATACGATCCTTCATAACAGCGAACTATCGAGCTGTGTGCTTTTCAAGTTTCAAAAATAGGTACTCTTAACTTAATGTTTTCACTGCTGGGACACAGACCTTCTCTCTGCGAGAGAATGAGCCGTAATCCACCACGCGGGCACAGTGCGGGCTGGTAGATGACACAAGTCATTTCTTCGAATCTTTGGTTCTATGACATGTCGGTTAGCGTCTGCTTGGGGTTCGAACCCACGGCCTACAACTTGGTAAATCGGGGCCGACAGCATTGGGCGACCACTGCTGTCATAGGTGCATCATACGTGATATTAAATGAGACTTACTAGCTGGACATTTCTGGCATGATACCCCTTACGGCAAAAATATCGTTCCTCATTGTCACTGGGACGAATCATGGCAACATATGTGCCATCGATGCAGCCTATGCAGTCTGGGATGTTGAATTTGTCATGAAATCTGCAAAAGTGATATTCCTGTGTTATTGTAGCCCGCGAAATTTAAATTTTCTTACGTTTTTCGCAATTTGCATGTCATGATTTCATGAAATCGCGAGATTTGAGGTTAATTCTAACATATGTAAGTACCTAGTTATATTGCCGATTCAAATGATTATAATTCTGTAAAGCAAAAAACAAAAGAAAATTTGAATTTCGCGGGCTACCTTAGCGCATCTTAACATAAAACCTGACCGTGGAGGCAGTAGGAAAGCAAGGCGGGAAAAAAATATACATTGCTAATAATGAATCAAATTTGTCGAGGTTACTAAGAGCTGCATACATATGCAAACAAAAATTATTATTAAGATTCTCACCGTGTTTTTAAAACATTTCTTTCTTCTCGGTTTTGAGGAAACCGAATATACTTTTTTACGATGCATGGCTGAGTCACCGCGTGCAAAAATTGGTTCAGTGCACGCGACACCGATGATTGTGAAAGACAAGTTGTGGATTGTTGTCCCACAGCTCTCTGGTATGTGCCGTGGGCCAAAAACGATAGTGCACTTAGAATCTGAAAAGAAAAAATGTTAAGTAATAGTCAAGTCAAGTCATCTTGTTGCTAGTCAAGTTGAAAATCAAAATGCTAATTTCCCTACCTTTACCCGCCTTGACAGACCTCTTGGAGAGTCCTTCATGTACGGGCTTAAATCAGCCTCAAGTTGTCCTATCAGCTCTTCAGAAAGGCGATAGGACAAAATAAAATTATCGGCTCTCGTCTCAAAGATGTTCGTTCTCAAAAACTGAGCCTGCCGACGGCTTTCTTCATTATCGGCATTATTCGCCTCTACTAAAGCCGATACCAAAACAAAAGAACGAGCCATTCTTAATAAATTATTTATGTTTCTAAAATTGACGCAATACTCGCGTTACGTTAGCGAATAAGACAATTATTCTTATTAGATTTTTTACGACGAAGTAGTTCATTCTAATTTTGAAAAAAGAATCCACCATAGATATTGGATTATTTTTTAAATGGCCAGTTATTTGATGTTTCGAATAACCAAATTATCAATTTAATACACAAAAGTAAGAAAATTTGAATTTCGCGCGCTGCCTTTTGTATTCGTATATTCATCGATAATCCATGTTTGCGCTGCGCTGGTACACAAGGCTGCGGCCACTGGCGGCCACGCTGGTTTCGTACCCGTAGCCATACCATACCCATAGAATCCCTACGAATTCTATAATTAAATTATATTTTATCAGTTTTATACGCCAATGTTTCTATACTTGATAGCACTGACGACCTATGCTTCTTGTAAGACGATCAACTGCTGCCTTAAAAAAAAATATATCAAGAGCTGTTTTTTTTAGGTTCATAATCACAATTTATTTTAGTTTTTTAGCTGTTAGCGGCGCTTCTTATGAGTTGTTAGATGAGCTCATCGGTAACTGTATTAACTACAGGGAATTACTGAGAAATATGTAAATAAAACACAACAAATACTTACTAAGATTTTTATTTTTTAATTTACGGTTTAAATTTAATGTATGCTTCATATTGCGTTCTCCGAGATTTTTCTATTAATCTGAATACATCTCTGTCTTTTATTCATTTATTTATAATACTTATCAGTTGAAAATGAAAAAATTTACACCATGGTCTTTTTAATTTCCTTTTTGTGTGTTTCACAAGAAAGAAAACCAAATGAGTACTTACCTAGTTAGGCATAATTAGGCTTTTTATTATTTAGGAAACATTCAAAACACAATTTTTGATAATTTTGAAGGGTTAAAATCAAATTAATATGAAGGCACTATTGTCTCCATAGTTTAACCACAAATAAGTAGTATATGTATATCTTTTAATTTTTGTATGGCTTCTTGCCAAAAACATTGGTGTTGTGAACCTGATGTACAGGATAAAAGGGTTTCCCTTCTACTATTTAAACTAGCACCATTCATTCATTTGAACTATAGTGAAAAATTATACTGTTTTAGCAGTGTTTCCGTCCAGTGTGGAGGTCACTCCTCTCCAATCAGCATGTTGAGCTGAAACAAATGACACTTGAATTAAACCAAGTGAGGGGTTGTAAGTTATTTTTTTTAAATATGATGTTGTTAATGACTTTGTTAAAGTCTTAAGAGTTTGAGTTTCAGAAAATAATATTTCAGAATTGATGAGAATAATAATTAGTATAAATAAATAAAAACTGCTTGATTTATTACAACTATCATGACTGATCCAAGTGCTAGTAAATGACAATGTTATCATTTCTACTTTTAGTTAACAGGGAATTATGTAGAAAATACCAATTATTACACTACTGCACACAATCATCTGCCTAGCCTTTTCCCAACTTTGTTGGGGTCGGCTTCCAGTCTAACCGGATGCAGCTGAATACCAGTCTTTTACCTCAAGCCTGACCTCAACAACCCAGTTACTGGGTAATATGATAGGTATCCCTTGGTAAAACTGACTGTCCGACTTTCGGGCTTCTGATTACCCGTAACAACTGTCAAAGATCCAAGTATGACATACAACACACAAATACTTACATAACTGAGATGTACAAGTTGAGAGTGGCTGCAAACTGTTTTTTTTTTCTGTGAACTCGAGCATAATTTTCTAATATCAAGGCACTGCAAATGATGTAGGTATCTGAAAAACAAGTTTAAAAAAATATATATTAATTTGTAATGTCCCTTTAATGCCCGGGCTACACTACACTTTAAACGCTTTCATCATCACGGTAATTGTTCCGTTCAACGCGATGAATTAAGTGGCCACAGTTGAACGGTCAACGTCAATGATCATTGAATTCACACCCCTCGTCCATAGGCCATAGAGTATAGTAACCATTAAAAAGGCCATTGGCAATGTGAATGCCGCTGTCAAATTATATAGTGGTGGCTACACCTACGGTTATCGCCCAAGGAAAATTCAACAAAAAGTTGTTAGTTTAATTTTATAATAATTAATCAACAGGTCAATCAATGAATATATTATATAAAGATTTTAAGTAGTTAATTAAAATAACAGTCTTACCAGGGCAATATGTTTCATTTTCTGGGAATAATTCTGCTAAAATTCCATCTAAAAAAAGAAATGTATGTATTTACATAAGTTTCTATTATGTTGAAAGGCTTGTTTTATTTAAATGTTTAGGGGGTGATAAAGTGGTGATCAATAATGTTTGCCATTTATTTTGAGGTCAGCAGCGGTTTTGTAGTCAGCCTGGTTAATTTGCCAATAATTCATACTAAAGTTTGACTGCTGGCAAGAATACTCGAGTGGGTGTTAGAATGATTTTAAGCAATTACTCATTTTACAAGGTTAACAGGTAGTAATTGGATAACGTACGAACCTTCGTAAACTTTTGTGACTATTTTTTCGGCCGACAACAATGGTACGACAAACATTGAGCCAATACTTCTCAACGATGTACCTTTTTCAAGGTGTTTCTGGCACACACACAGATCTTGAACACTTAATCACTGGCCTGGAGCCCCTCTATGAGTCCGATCTCAGATCTCAGTACAGCATTTTATACTTTCACTTTCAAAAATATCGTGACCCGTACTAAGGTGTCACAATTCCCAAACGACATAAGTCTTATATAGGTACATTCTGCATTCTGCACAGCTATACAATAAAATTTGCCGCGTTATATTGCGCCGAATCGATTAACGAGCAAAATCACTGAGCGGACATTTTGTTTTACATAATTACTATCACAGATTAAGTAGTATTGATTGATTACTATACTGTCACATTCACTATTAAATCACACTAATATATTGTCATTTGTCACTAACAGACATACACTTAGAACATTCATTTGTTTAAATTACGGTTAATTATATTTTGGAAACTGGAAATTTATTGTTACAAAAGTAGTTTTTTTTTCTTCTGTCGAGTGTCGATGAATAATACTTCGTCTGTGTGTGTGACCCACAGAAAACTATTACTCCGAAGGAGTAATAGTGTTCTGTGGTGTGACCTGTGCGTCGATGTGATGGCATAGATAGTAGATAGAAGAGTGATTAAAGTGAAGACCCACTCCTCATGCCGGGTCTACACTATAGGTCAACGTCAATGCCCATAAACGCTATAAACAGCGCGGTAATTGTTCCGTTGTTCAACGCGATGAATTGAGTGGCCACACATGAACGGTCAACGTCAATGCTCATTGAATTCACACCCCTCGTCCATCGGCAATGTGAATGCCATGCCGTTGTCAAATTATGGCCGTAGTGGCTAAACCTATGGTTATCGCCGGCGATGTCCGTATAGTGTGGCCCCGGCATCACGGAACGTTATATACCCTAAGGAGGATGCACTAAGGTAGCCCGCGAAATTCAAAATTTCTTACGTTTTTTGGAATTTGCAGGTCAGTGTCAGGCTGTATAATTATTAAAATATAATGCGCGGCCAAAACTAGCATGGTTTTATAGAATTAAAATAATTAGAATCAGCAATAAGTTAGAATTGACCTCGAACCTCATGATTTCATGAAATTGCTAGATTTGAGGTCAATTCTAACTTATGGAGTTGTATTGCTGATTCTAATGATTATATTTCTGTAAAGCCATATAATTTGCAGCCCTGAATCATATTTTAATCAACATACAAGCTCAAACTGACCTACAAATTGCAAAAAACGTAAGAAATTTTGAATTTCGCGGGCTACCCTGGTGCATCAACCTTAATTCGAAATGTCAAAATTACGTTAAATGTACGATAATTTTGAGGTTTTAAAAAAAAAACTTCCTATATCAAAACGTATTCATCAGACGAAATGAAACACGGAAAAAAATCGACAAAATGTCAATGTCAAGTATATCACCCAACAAGAAAGTCACACTCACAGTAACTGACATTTGACAGTAAGTAAGTGTTATCTCTCTCTTCTCTTTCCCTCACATTTCTTTTCTTTCACTTGCGTGCGACCGTGACTCCGCCGCGCCGACTCCGCGTTATTATCCTGTATTCCTTCAATACCTTTCCAGCAATACCTTTATAATTTCTATTTGCTAGTTTACGTGGTGTGGGCAGTTAAATAAATACTTCAGTGATACACTCTGCGATTGTTGAAAAAAAAAAAAAAATTTTATTCAATCGATAAGTGCCATAAAAATGCATTAAAATTTTACATTTTCAAATTTCGCGCGAAAATGCTAGGACGCCATATTGCTCTGTGGTCATGACGTCAGTTGGTAGTGTAAACAATCACTTTATAATGTTGATAGTTGACATTGACACTTTTTAATTTACACAGCGGTATGACGTAATAACATGGTGGCTACTTCATGGTGTTAGAAAACAGATTCAAAAACTGAAAACATTGAATTGAATTTTAAAAATTATATTGTTATTTTACGAACAAAAAAAAATCAAATCAATCAGCAAATCTAACTTAGAGAGATGTGTTGATGATTCTTATGGTATAATAATATTATGTAACCACATCTGTTTTACTGTCGCGTATTATATTTTGATCATGATACAACCTGACACGGACCTGCAAATTACAAAAAACCTGAAAAAAATTGAATTTCGCTGGCTACCACTGCGCATCCTCCCTAAATTCTAAAAACAACTGCACTATGGTGGAAATAAACAAAAGAATTTTTGAATTTAGTAAAGTGAACTACATTGTCAGTGATATTTTTAGTAAAATAATCCATCCATAGACAAAGATTACTAAACTTTATCATCTGTGGTGGAAGCGTGCGTTGGTCTCTGGTTGGCACAATTAATGACTGACATCATGAAAAAAAACTATTTTCAATTATCCAAAGTGTAATTAACTGTATTTAGATTGTTAAACAAATGAATCTTTGTCAGTGACAGAATTATTAGTGCGCTACAATCGTGAATGTGATAATAAGTAAGACATAATGGCACGATTTAATGTCAGCAGGAGCGTGTGATTTAAAATGACGATATCTCTTAGGATTTATTTTGGGGCTGAACATAATTAATCTAATGACATGTCGTACAATGCATTTCAACTAAGAATAGGAACGTCAATGACCTCTAACTGTCAACTGAAGCTAGAAATCTAAGGCTTGCAAAGTTTTGTAGCGTTATCCTTATCCATTTTAGTTCTGTTTTTGGAATTTGTTTTTGTTAAAATATGTCACTGACTTTGCAATTAATGTGTAAACGAGATGCTGTTTTGCTAAATCTTTACAATATGGCGCAAGGTCATTCCTATTCTTAGTTGAAACGCATTGTGCGTTACGACATTTCGGCTAACTTGACAAACTCAAAAGTCAAAGCATTTATTTCAAAGAAACCAATTACAAGCACTTTTGAATTTTGTTGTTATTGGGTTGGTCAGTCAGAACTCTACGGACACTCTTTTAAATCAAAATATGGTTACAAAATAGTGGTTACATCATCATGTTGAAATATTATACATGTGAGAACGATGCAGAATGTCACAAGCTTCCATAATAAAATCTGTCCTGTCCCAATAGCTGAGAGGAGTAAATTTTATTAATCTGATAATTATATTCTATCTCTCAGCTGCTGATGAGCCTCTTGATGCTGTTGCTGAGGCAAGACTGTAAAGGAACACTGGCAATAATGTGGCTGCTGTCCTAGGTCAGTATTCATCATTTCACACACTATATTTATTTGATAAATACATTCTGGAGAAAATAAATTAGGACATGGAATGAACGGGCATGGAGCATGAAATTAAGAAACGTTGCAATTGTACTCAAAATATAGGAATTGGCACATGTGATTGATTTTAATTGATTCAGACGCTGATCTTTTAGTGTTTATAAACAAATCATACCGCTATACTTGTTGAAAGTATTGCTGCACATACTATACTGATGATAATAAGAATAGTAATTCTATTATAATAATATGTGGTTCAATATTGATTTAAAAAAAAGTATACTCTCGATGAGTGTAGGAATGAAATAAAACAAATAGTAATAAATGCTTACCATTATTTCCAGCGGTGGCAGTCCACACACACCCAACCACACGCCAATCCGTTCTCGCCAGGCATAAAGATGTTGAATTTCGTTGGAAGGAGGCAGCTGACTCACCGTGCACCGTAGAAAATGTGTATTAGCAATGTTTTTTGATGTGATACTCAATGAATAAATTTTATTAATTTATGTATGTATACACACTAAGCACAACTTAATAAAGTAAAGCCTATTTTGTGTCTTGTACCTGTGGTGTATCTAGATGGTGGGATATTACTACCTATGTGCTTTTTACATAGGTACTATGTGCTTAGGTCAATGAACAATCTCCAATCACTGAATACTTACTTGCATAGGACAGTTTTATGAAGTTGATCAATCTCACCTCTTATGTAAGGTAATATCCATTGCTAAGAAGTGAGATTGAAATCTAAATGCAATGAAAAAAATAGGTACCTAGTAGTTACTTATTGTCTCTAAACTCAAAGACGTCAATGCTTACAGACAGAGACATGGCTTAGGGTGCTGAACGTTTAAAAGAAATCTCATTACGGCGAAAGTGCCAGGGCAGCCCGCGAAATTCAAAATTTCTTAGGTTTTTGCAATTTGTAGGTCAGTGTGAGCTTGTATGTTGATTAAAATATGATTCGCGGCCGTAGCTAATATGGCTTTACAGAATTATAATCATTACAATCAGCAATACAGCTCCATAAGTTAGCATTTACCTCAAACCTCATGATTTCATGAAATCGCTAGATTTGAGGTAAATGCTAACTTATGGAGTTGTATTGCTGATTCTAATGATTATAATTCCATAAAGCCATATTAGCTACGACCGCGAATTATATTTTAATCAACATACAAGTTCGCACTGACCTACAAATTGCAAAAAACGTAAGAAATTTTGAATTTCGCGGGCTACCGTGGCGCATCTACCTTAAGAAACTAATGACACATCATATTCATGACAGCATTCCGTAACGCGCATGCGCGTCGTTGGTATCACGCGCAAGCGTACTCGTTGGCACGATGCGACATGGCGTGGTCGTCATGGCAACATCACACTTGGGAATAGTAGGTACCTAACACACTGGGTTCAACTGTTGAATGAATTTTGTAATAGGTTTGATGATCAGATATTTTGATGAATGTTTTTAGGGTTCCGTACCAAAATGGTAAAAAGAAACCCTTATAGTGTGATTAAAGCCTCGAATACACACTAGGGGACAAATGGAGTGACATGTTGTGGAACATGGCGCTCAACAACTACGTGGAATGTCGCGGAACATTTTGCAGGCCTCACAGTCAATGTCGCCCGAGGAGGTTGTGGTGATTAGTGGTGCCTATATACTTATTTCGAGCAGTTTATTGAAAGATAATCGAAAAAGTAGGTGGTGGATGCAGGATTACTTACTACAACGTGAAAAAATAATTAATATTTTAAGCAAGAAATAGCGCGGCACTGACGCGCGGAACACGTGCGCTTGCTCTCGGAGCGGGAGCAAGCAACATGTCCCGCGTCACGTAAAATGTTGCGGGTCACCTGTGCAACGTTGCAGCATCACGTAGATTGAGTGTTCCTCGTCATGTTGCGGGACAAAATGTTCCCTAGTGTATCCGGGGCTTCAGTCTGTCAGACCAGGGTGATATTCTCACGCATGCGCTTCGGCAGGGTGAGATGGTTCAACTGTTGAATGAATTTTGTAAAGTTTGTTGATGATGATGATATTTTGATGAATGTTCTTTTATTATATTGGCAACGAATAGTGAAGTAGCTATGTACCTATCTTCAATAAACAATAGATATTACATTCAGGGTGAAAGCCTGGTCGTCTGTCACACAGGGTAGGTACCTATCATAATATGGACGCCACGCCAGTCTCTCACAAAGTATCATATTATGGATTTTTGTAAAAACGTTTTAATTCTTGGCTCTAGGTGCGTGTGAAGAGAGAAAAATACTTACAAGATTAAATAGGTATTATTAGGCATTTTCTTAGTGCGCATGCGTGACACGATAAAGCAGTAATTACCTAGTTAGTTATAAACCGTGTAGTTTAAGGACTTTTTAGATGCACAAAGACAGTTGGATTTAGACATTAAAATATCTAAAAGCATTGAAATAAATAGGTAGGTACTAATTACTGTCTTAACCCGAATACGAATAGGCTTAAAGGCATATGGACATAGCCATCAATAACGGAAAATTAAAAAAAAAAAAACCCAATACGCTTGCGCGAGGGGGGCGGGGGCGGGGGCGATCACTTCCACTTCCCTTCCCGTGATTCAGGTCGTCGCCTAGCAACATCACTTCACTGTTATGTGTGTTCGTTGAATTTAGTAATAATTTGATTCTTTTGTTATTGGCAACGACTAGTTAAGTATTGCATTTTCTTAATGTGTACCTACGTAATGCATACGTGACGCGTTACAAGTTAACTATGTAACTAGAAAGTAAAAAAAACTCAATTCGTTAGTGCGTGATGTGATGTGATCACTTATGCATTTCACCGAATTCAGGTGAACGTATCAGTGAAGTGAAGTGCGCGCGCAGCGTATTTGTGTCAGTAAATTGTCACTTGGTCTTGAACTGTTGAATTTGGTCATTTGTCTAAATGCATGACGATGGTTTGATGAATATTCTTTTGTTATTCGCTGCGACTAGTTAAGCTGGTGGCGCATACGTGACGCGTTACGAGTTAAATAAGTACGTAAGGTAAAAAATAACTCAATGCGCATCCATGTGGTAATGAGAGTGCTTAGCGTGAACTTATCACTTCATCCAAATTCAAGTGTGCTTATAGTAATGTGATTATGGTGTTGTGTATTATTGGCAACGCGTAGGTAGGTAGGTGCCTACATCCTGCAATGAATTATTAGGTAAGTACCTACTTATAATCCGCACGTCGTTTTATTCGTGGGGTTAAATTCTAGTCGGCCAGGCTCACTTTTAGCAATCGGTTATCTCTTATTGAATAGATTTCGGTTAATAACAATGCTGAACAACGTCTAACAGTCTTTACTCGACTCTATCTACGTACTATGTATCGCTTCTTTAAAATACATCGCGATTGGGCATACGTAATTATTATCAATCTCGGGTGCTCGGGGGCTCGGGTGAAAATAGAGAAAACGAATTTTCCTAGATTCCCGTAAATCTATTGCAACTTTCATGGAAATCGTCAGAGCCGATTTCGAGCACGTAGTTGCTCATTTTTTTATTATATTTATTGTTCGTGCTTGACGCGCTCACACCTCAGTATAAGTACCTACATACGGAGTAGTATTGTTAAAAAAAATAAAAAAACTAAATTGAGTTTGTGACTGAATTTCTGTTTTCAAATTTTGATTTAAAAATACCGTAAATAGTAATGTTTAGACACTTAAACACTAGCATTGAATTACTATAAAATGATCACTAGAAAATAGCGTAAAAAATATTATTAAAATCTCGATTATGACTGTAAAAATGTGCTTGGTCCATCCCTAGCATCAGGTGGAATGACACTGACACTTCACTCCACGCTCGCTTCACGCAAATTTTCACGGTGAGATGGTTACAGAATCGCACTGTTAACATAAAAAATATAATTAAAATCTCGATTATGATTGTTAATATAATTTGGTCAATCCCTAGCATCCGTGGGATGACACTGACAGCTCACTCCACGCAAGTTTTCATGGTCAGATTTTTACAGAATCGACGTACTGTTACGGTGTGTGTAATACAATGTTGAAATCAACCTAAATCCTTTTTAACGCTTTCGCGGGTACCTAACGGCCATTTTATGTTAATTATTTTTATTATTATATTTATTTAATTTGACAGGAGACGAGGAGCTCGTGGCTAAGTAATAACAGCCGCACGGGTCGATCCATGAGGTTAAGCTACGCTTGCCGGGGTTGGTCAGTGGATGGGTGACCATCTTTACATACTGAGACTCCTCCGTGCCTCGGAAAGCACGTTAAGCCGTTGGTCCCGGTTGTCATTCGTGGATCTTTGACAGTCGTTACGGGTCGTCAGAAGCCCGAAAGTCTGACAACCAGTCTTACCAAGGGGTATCGTATTACCCAGTTACTGGGTTGTGGAGGTCAGACAGGCAGTCGCTCCATGTAAAATACTGGTATTCAGCTGCATCCGGTTAGACTGGAAGCCGACCCCAACATAGTTGGGAAAAGGCTAGGCAGATTGATTTATTTAATTTGACAACATTGTTGGTCCACCAGTTAGTAAAAAAACAAAAACTTATCAACTAAGGGTAAGTTATAATTAATTAAGTAAGTACACATCATTTTGTTTGTTTTATGTTGTTCATCCCTGCCGCACGAGCAATCGGACAGTGTCTTATTATTGGTGCATCTTGCTGTTGCTGCTAGCCCTCATTCTGCTTATTAAAGATGCGGTCTTCTTCCTCATAATGGCTTATAATTTTAAGTCATCAGTTCATGCTACAGCACACATGCCAGAATTTGCAGAATATTAATAATTTTTGGTTTTTCGATTTAATTGTCGGATAATTGCCGCCATAATTCGAAAACATCCGGTGCCGTCGACTTCCATACAATACTGATGTAAATCACGGCGTGTCAGTCGATAAGCTTCCATAGTGACCCATACACACTCACCATGACGACTGTGCCTACACACGGCGTATAAACCGTAGTTTTTCACGGCAAGAAAAACGTGGGTGTACGCACGGCGGCACGGCTACAGATCAAAGCTATACATTTCCAGTATAAGCTGATCTCGCATTGTATAGTAATTTTTTTTTTCAACTGAAAACCACGCTCTAAAAAGTATGACACAAGAAAATATTCTCATCTGAAATTAGAAAAAGACAGACAAATTAAAAATCCGGAGTCACACGTTATGTTAGCATAAATCAAACAGATTACGTGTGACTCCGGATTTTTAATTTGTCTGTCTTTTTCTAATTTCAGATGAGAATATTTTCTTGTTTCATACTCTTTAGTGTCATTTTTCAGTTGACAGGTTTTAGTTTTTAAACTTACTTTCTTTAATTCTAGGACATGCTGGCCGATTTCCTTACGATGTTTTCCTTCACCGTTTTAAGAATAAGAATAAGAATAAGAATAAGAATAAGAATAATTTATTGTATAATAAGTTACATTTGTTGTGTTGTTTCCTGGAACTCACACTAGGATTCCCTGTGTCGTGAGATCCAGGCTCCTTCGTTCCGTTAACATCTATTGCTACTCATATACATGAAATAGGTTTGAAAATGTTTCAATAAATTTCTTAATTTCCAAGTTACAAAAGAAAACTAATGGTAATACACAAAGAAAAATAGTAAATAACATAATATGTATGTATGTGGTGTGGGGGTGTGTTGGTGTGTGTATGTGTGATATGTGTGTGATATATACATAGTATGTTTGTGTTATAGAATAGTAATTATATAAATATAAATATATGTATGAGAGCAGTGGTGATTAAATTAGTTACACAAAGTAAAGCGCCTGCCAGGGTTCGAACCTACGATCTACAACTCATAAGTCGGGGGCGTTGCAACTGGGCCACCACTGCTTACTGACTACTAAATGAAAATAACAATATCATCAAAATAATACAATCTTAATTTTTACCCGCGACCCCAGCGGCGTCGGCCCTATTGGACCCCATCATTTGCTGACATCTCTTTGAGGCGCGCGTGGAACACAACGCGCCGTCGACTCGGTCCTTACCGGACGGCGAGCTACCCGCTACTCACCGTCCGTAGGCCCGCGCCTACGGTGGCCGGAAATCGCCTCGCGATTCCCGCCGCCCAGGGCGTCTCCTGCGGCGACTGAGGGCGTGAGGCTGCCTCTCCCTCACGCGTTCCGCCTCCTCCTTCGCGAGCATCACTGCTTCGCAGAAGGAGGTGACGGCCTCCCATGCACTCTCGCTACGCACCATGGCCTGAACCAGGCTCAGACGCGAGAGGTCGCCGCCGCCGATCGCCTCCGTGAGAACACGGCGGTGCTCTGCCCAAGCCGGCAGACCTCCACTGTATGCTCCACCGTGTCCTCCGGGCGATCCACACAATGATAACACCCGGGCGTTTCCTCCCGCCTTATGCGAAACAGGAACCTCCCGAAACAGCCGTGTCCGGTGAGGACCTGCGTCAGGCGGAAGGTGAGGACGCCGTGGCGCCGCCCTAACCACTCCTCAAAGACTTATCGACTTATCGCCGCAATTGTGGCGTGCCCAAATTTTTGTTTACCCTAAACTTGAAAAGGGGTCATTTTACTCATCAATATGAACAACAAGCGAAAAAAAAAATCAACTTAGTAAGTAATCACTTTATTTTAAAACACATTTGCCTTTATTAGTGTAACAGATACATATTTTTAGTTTTTTCTTACATTAGCCACTTTCACCTCCATATCAATGCTGCTATTACCTATTATTTTGGTCACACCGTCTAAAGTAAATGTAAGTGACACATTTAAGTAGATACGGCCTTTAGTAAACGGAAAGCCTTTCGGTACATAAACTCCTTTGCAAAAAAAACGGGCACCTTACAGTCATTGGTTTTTCTATGGATAATATTAATATTTTTAGTATGTCATTAGCATAAATGATTAGAAATTTCTTATTATCAATGATAATATAGTTTTTAACCCTTAAATCCTGGAATCGGTGTTTTAGTCAATGTAAACAGAGAGTCGTGTTAAAATGGAAATTTTTAGGGTATAATTGAATTAAGACTACGAGTATTTTTATGGTATTTTAATAAAAAAAAGACATTAAAAAATAAAAAGTAATAACGAGTATGACCTCCCCTTGCAGCGATTACGGCATGTAATCGTCTTGGCATGCTTTCCACCAGGCTTTTGATGGTGTCCTGTGGAATGTGTTCCCATTCAGACGAAATCACACGTTTAAGCTCACTGATGTTTTGTGGAAGGGGTTGGACAGATCGTACTCACCTTTTTAGGAGGTCCCAGACGTGCTCAATGGGGTTAAGGTCAGGGCTCCGCGCTAGCCAGTCCAGACGACGAATACCGACCTCTTGCATATGAGCATCTACGTCGCCAGAACGGTGGTCCTGAGCATTATCGTCCATGTAAATGGCATCTTCACCTATTACAGTCAGTGCGGGCTGTGCATGTTGACAAATTATTCCTGTTATGTACCTTTGCGCATTTAGTGAGCCATTTTCAATTAACACTATCTCGGTACGATAGCTGGAAGTTACGACCGCCCAAAACATAACGGACCTTCCACCATAAGGGGTGATTTCTTCAAAACACACGTCGGCATAGCGTTCCCCTGGTCTTCGTAACACTCGCCGACGTCGGTCCTCACCATTCAGACAAATTCGAGCCTCATCGGAGAAGAGTACGCTACTCCAGTTACCTAGTGTCCAAGATAGACAATTTCTAGTGAACCTCAGTCGAGCAATCCGGTGCTCACGGAGTAACTTGGGGGCCAGCGCTGGTCGTCGACTGCTTATATCAAACGCTAAAAGCCTCCTCCTCACTGTCCATAGGCTAACTTGTGCTCCTCGTACCTCTTCAAGGTTTCTTTTGAGGTCTATGTAACTGCATTTGCGGTTCCTCAGTGCCTGAGTCACTAAAAAGTGGTCGTCTCGTGGTTGTGTGCAACTTTTTCTCCCAGAACCTTAGCTTTTTTGAACGGAACCTGTCTCTTGGTATCGAGTCCAGGTTCTTTGGACGGTTGAACGACTCACGTTTAACCGCTGTGAGCCGTAACATTGGCTACACCCCACTTCCAGGAGCGCTATAATTTTACTAGCTCTTATTGCTTTTTCTGCAATTACAATCAACACAAAGATAACTGTTTTAAGTCACATTAGGGCAGGATTATGAGACAAACATAAATTATTGTAATAAAAATAACGAGAAGTTAGTTTTAGTAGCCTGATAACCTTTTAACCGCAAACCCGCGAATAGTAAGTAAAAAGTCATAAACTGAAAAAGGGATTATTATTTTTAGAAGCAACAGTTTTGAATTTGAAATTCACTTTTTTTTCATACCCAGACTCTTTATTAAGTGCCAGTAACATAGTTTGACTATTAAAACCTCTTTAGAACTAAATAATTACCAATAATGTAGAAAAATCCTAACCGCCCAAATTTTTCAAATGATACACGCCCTGAAAAAATAACAAAACAGTTGAACACCCGCATTCATTTGATACAAACCTTATACAACGTGCGGCTGCTATAGCGACATTAATTAAAAACACAGGTAGGCCTACTGGTCAGTAATCATACAAATTATAATAAGATAAAATCACATTAATATTATAAAGGCAAAGTTTGTGAGTGTGTGTGTATGTGTGTGTGTATGTTTGTTACTTCTTCACGCTCAAACGGCTGGACCGATTTGGATGAAATTTAGTATGTAGATAGCTTATAACCTGGATTAACACATAGGCTACTTTTTATCCCGGTATACGCGGGTGAAACCGCGGGGCGCAGCTAGTAATTAATAAATTGAAAAAAAAAAATCATATACACCAACGGATCAAAGACCGACTCCGGAACTGCAGTGCGATTCTGTAACCATCTCAGCTGTCAATAGTGTCAATCCCTAGCAAAAGCAAACTCACTTCACCTAAGTTTTCACGGTGAGATTTTTACAGAATCGACCGGCTGGTCTAATATCTCAAGGTGGCCAGCAGTTGAAACACTGGAGGTGAAATGCGGCTGAGTCTGGCCGCTACTGTCTATCTTATTTTCCGTCTAAAAGATTGTTTATCACTATCATAATAAAAGTCTTATAAAAGTGAGATGTAATAATAAAGTAATTATAAATAGGTACTTACAGTATTTGAGTAACACTGTTGATTTTGGTAATGCAAATAAAAAATCAAAGCACAGAAAAAATTATAAACTTCATTATTGAATTAGGTAGGTGTTGACACGGTATTGGATTCACAAAATAATGACGGTCTGGTCATAATAATATATTCAAATTCAAATTCAAATTCAAATCATTTATTGTGGATCATAGGTTCATAAGATGTTATTAGTTACAGGTAAGTCTGCTATGTCCCGCCATTGAGGCATACAAAATTCATAAATTATAAATAAGTTAAGTTAGAATACATAATTATGTCAAATTATCATGCAAAACATTAAAATTAAATTAGTATAATATTTTTAAGTACATAAGTCAAATTACAAATTAGAGTTATAAAATTATTTACCTACTGTGTTGTCATTTAGAAAGTCGCTTATCGAATAGTAACATTTATTTATTAAAAAATCATGTAGTTTTTTTTTAATGGCATTTATATCGCTTGTAGTTCGGAAAAATGATGGAAGTTTATTGAGGATACGTGGGGCCATACAAAAAATGCTTTGATCCAAAAGCTTGGTATTACTGGCTACAGTGCGCAGCTTGTCTGTGTCTGGCCCTAGTGCAAAATTTAAATAAGTTTGGATTTGATTTCATGAACATTACAGTTTCATATATGTATACACTAGGTAGAGTTAATATTTTTAAATTTGTGAAATGTGGTCTGCATGAATCCACTTGGCATAAGTTGCACATCGATCTAATGCAACGTTTTTGAGCTCTAAAAGCACGTTCTTTTTCTACAGAGTTGCCCCAGAATATGATGCCGTATCGTATGATTGAAGCAACATATCCATGATAGGCAGTTAGTAGTGCAGACTGACTGACAGTGTTCCTCAACCTGTAAAGAGCATAAGAGCTCTGACTAAGTCTTTTGCAAACTTGCTCTATATGTGATTTCCAATTTACTTTGCTATCAATATTAAGACCCAGAAATTTGGTTACTTCGATTTCTTCTATGCAGGTTTCAGAGTATCTTATATTTAAATTGGTATCAAGTTTTACTCGCTGTTTAAAATTCATGATTTTTGTTTTTTCTAGGTTTATTTTCAGGTCATTTTCATCAAGCCATTTTATAATTGTTGTTAAGGTCCTATTTAAGTCAAGTTTCATGTCAGTTCTGTCATTACCGGTAAACAATATAGTACTATCGTCAGCAAATAAGGTCATATGGTGCATTGTAACTTTCGACATGTCATTTATATAAATTATAAAAAATGGTGGACCTAGAATGCTGCCCTGAGGGACACCGGAAAGGATATTTCTAACCTCAGAAACAATCGTTTCTTCAGTTCTGGTAGTTAAGGAGACTCTTTTTAATTCTACAATCTGTTTTCTGTCACTGAGATATGACTCAATTAATTTGTATACGTTACCTCTTACACCACATGCATATAATTTATTCAAGAGTATGTTATGGTTGACTCTGTCAAATGCTTTTGACATGTCCATGTAAAGCGCTATGGCTGGCGATCTAGTGTCCATATTTAAAAGTACTTTGTGTAAAAAGTTATACATCGCTATATTAACAGATTTATTTTTTCTAAAACCATATTGACATGGGGTAAATATGTCATTACTTTCAAAAAATGGATAGAGGCAATTGTATATATTTTTTTTCGAATATTTTTGAGAAAATGGTTATTATAGCAACTGGTCTGTAGTTATTAATGGAAGATTTATCCTCTTTTTTATATACCGGTTTTACTACTGACAATTTTAATTTCTCTGGAAAAATACCGTGTTCTATGCACAAGTTGATAATATAACTTAAAGGAGCCGCAATTAAAGTTGATACTTCCTTAACTATCTTTGTAGTAATACCATCATAACCTGCGCTATTTGTATTGCGAAGAGAAATTATAATTTTAATAATGTCTGAAGGAATTGTTGGGGGCATAAATATTGATTTGGTGTTAAATGTCAAGTTAGAAGAATAAAATCGTGTTGAGTCAGAAGTAATTGTATTATTTGTATTTTTAACAATGTCAGCAAAATAGTCATTAAAGGTATTAGCAATAGTCTTAGGATCAGTAAGTACCTCGTCATTGATTGTTAGTTTCTCAATCCCCTCATTAGGGTAGTTATATTTTGCGTCATTGATTACTTTCCACGTTGCTTTTGATTTATTAGCAGCCGTATTTATAAAATAATTGTTCTGGGACCTTTTTGTTAGCGAAATTATATTTTTGTATTTTTTAGCATAAGCTTTAAATTTAATTTTATTGTCATTGTTTGAGTTCTTCCTATATTTCCAGAGAAGTTCACGTTTACGCTTACTACACATTCTTATTCCTTTTGATAACCATTTAGGCCTTGAAATATTTTTAATGCGAATTTTTTTTATAGGAAAGCATAAGTTATATATTAAGCTGAATATATCATGGAATGAATTGTATGCACTGTTAGGATCTATAGACTCATATACATTGTGATACGAAATTTGACTTAAATACTTAGCAAATATACATCTATTTTCTTTAGTGAAACTACGTTTATAAACATACCAATACTCAATTAGACTACACTTTTTTACCGGGCACGTCATTATTTGTGCAGAGTGGTCGGAGAGTGCAAAATCTCTGATTACACCTTTACAACCCTTAATGTTATGAGCTATGTTGTCAATACATGTATTACTGGCACTGCGTGTTACCTGGTTAAAGTGAAGGGTTATATTAAAACTTAACAGCAGTTCAACAAACTCAATAGATATTTTTGAGTTGCTTGTAACATCTATGTTGAAGTCGCCACAAATAATAATTTTTTTACTTTTAATACATAGCTTACCCAACACTTTACTTAAAATTAAAAAGAAAGAATTTATTGATCCGCTTATTTTGTTTGGCGGTCTGTAAATACATAAAATATATATTTTGTGGTCTATTAATTCAATAGCAGAGCATTCAATAATGTTTATAATAGACATTTTCTTAATATCATCGACACTTTTAAATCGCAGTCCATTCTTATTTAAAATACATGAGCCTCCATGTCTACTACATCTCATAAAATATGATCCCAAAATAAAGTTTGGTATCTGTAAGTAATCCTCGTCACCTTTCCTCATGTTATGTTCCGTAATACACAATATATCTACCTTCATACCTTCTGTCGCTGATTCATCCAAGCACACTGATAGCATATCCGATTTATTAATCAGACCATTAATGTTTTGATGCATGATGGTTATACAATTATTTACGAAATAAATTATTACTGCTTGAATCTGTGCTTGTTTGAATTACAGAATTTTGGTTACTTAATTCACGATATAAATTATTACAGTTGAGCTCTCTATCTTCAGTGGTAACAGTTGACAAATTATTATTTATTGTTGAGTTTGTTGGGTTATTAGCAATAGTGTTAGTAGTTAATTCGTAGTCAATCATAATATTCTTCATAATTTCACTGTATATATGTCTTATTCCGTCATAGTTAATTTTGCCTGTTCTATAATTAAACATCTCATGCGATAGCGTTTGGTTGCTATCAAAAAAATATGCGTACTCACTATTTTGTATGTCCATGTAAAGGAGGTTATTTAACATTTCAGTCTTATAGTTATAAATTAGCGCACCTTTAATATAGGTGGGAGCGCAGATTATAATGTTAGTGTGGGTAATATTTTGGAGGGATTTCTTTAGCGTGTTAATCATGTCTATATAATTATCCTGCCTTTTAATGTCGTTTTCACTTAAAAATAGGAGACAGTAATCATTTACGGTAAAACCGGTCAATTTTTTTCCTATATTATTTACAAGGTCTTTTGTGGTACCATTGGGTGAAACATAGTGACAAAAAGTAAAATGTTTTGAAAAAATATCTTCAATTATGGCTAGGGTTCTTTTTGTTTGGTTGCTACCTATAATACACAGCTTATTCTTTTGTTTCAGCTTCATTGGATTCTGTTGCGACACTTGATTATTCGAAGTAGTACACAAGTGAAGTCTCCCAGTATTTGGCGTTGATTGTGCTATTGTTTGAATGTTGTACTCGTAGGTTTGTGTCTCTTTATCTGTATTTTCCTTTAATAAGGCTCTGTGGGAAGAGGTGGTACTCGGAGTATTTCTCTCTGGGGTGGACGTTAGACTGCTTAATCTCAACTTATTTTTTGGTTTCCGTTTATTTTTAGGAGTAGGACAGCTAACTTCTCCTAATTTAACTTTTTTGTATAGTTCTACCATATTTTTTGATTTATCTAATTCTAATTTTAGTTGCATATTGGCGCATACTAGGTTATCAATTTCTTGGTCTGCGCTTTGTAAATTACTTTTTAATCTGCTAATTTCTTCCTTAAGATTTCTAACAATATCGTCGTCATGTAATGACATATCAGGCATGCTCATAGCCGTAGCATCAAACAGTGATGATTCTGAAGAAGATCTGGATAACATCAGTTTTTTTCTTAGAGTGATATTCTCATCAGCCATGGTAGATTTTTGATTTTCTACCAAATGGAAAATAAATACTTTAAGTGGCAACACTTGTGCTTCTACTACTCTTCAATAGAGGCACAATTTGGCGCTAGTTGTCATACAAAAACCGTTTCCTCTACTCTCCACTATAGTTAACAATGGCGCTAGTAGTAAGATCGTGGTTCGCCCGCTCGCCACTCAAAATCTCAAACGCAATCTCAAAAGGCCGGTATTCAAGTCTAATAACTAAGTTTCCGAACGAAGATTGTCTTGTCAAATTAGTGACTTAATTTGTGATTGGTCCAATGAGTCATCTGTTCTTTATTTACATTGAAAAATTCTGTCTTTGAATTAACAACCGTTCATTATAATGATAATTTGTTGTTGTGGGGTGGCGTAACGTGTTTTGTAGTATTCTGTCGACTTGTTGTATAAAAATAATTTATAGCCAACCTGATTATATGGTGTTTATAGTGATTGTTTGGTGATTGTGGTCCTTAATCACTGGTGAAGTCACTTTCACAATGACACCGCCTTATCTACGAATTTTAGCAGCTTTAGCTTTGATAACACTGCCACTGTTAAAACCACTTATTCAGAGTATATCTATCGAACTTTACGGAATATTAACAGAAAAAATACATTAATTCTTAATTAAACTAAAACAAAGCGATGTTAGACGTTTGACAGCTCGCTGTCATCATCATATAGTCAGTCTATTTATAATAAAATAATGATGAACCATTTAAACTGATGCAGGTTTATTGTACCGGGAAATAGTAATAAAAGATATTAGATAGTTAGATAGAATGTCTTTTTACTATGTACACCATAAAAAAAAACCGGTCAAGAGCGAGTCGGACTCGCGATCAAACCGAACAACTTTTTCCATAGCACCAACATCGTAGTCGCGAAAAAATAATCACTGGTCCCCTACATTTGCGTCGAGTAGGTAGGTATTGAAGATTTCTATGGGACAGTTGAAAATTTTTTCGCGATTACGATGTTGGTCCCATGGAGAAAGTTGTTCGGTTTGATGTTCTGTATCACACCCTGAGATTTGACGAGGATGCAAATGGATGGATGGATGTTTGTTTTTTTTTTAATTTGTTGACTTTGCCAATTTAATTTGTAGGTAATTTATAATGAAATTGTGTGTTGTGGTTTTGTCTTATTTTTTATAAAATTGTAATTTATTTAATGTACCTAATGCTATGATCCAGCTGTTGATTGAAATAAAGGAATTGAATTAAATTGAAAACGACACGTTGTATTTATACATACAAAAATAAAGGTAAGTTTTAAATATCAATAAATAAATAAATAAATATCCTTGGACATTTCACACAACGCCATCTAGTCCCAAGCTAAGCAACCTAATGCTTGTGTTATGGTAACGAGATGGCTGATAAACTACTTATATACATTTTTTTTTTGTAAATACATACATATTATAGATAGAAAAACAGCCAGACTCGGAACAAATACTTGTAGGTCGTACAAATATTTGTTCCGTGCGGGAATCGAACCCGCGACATGTTGCGCAGCAGTCAAACGCTCAACCACTGCGCCAACCGTGTCGTCAATAGGTCAAATATGTAAAAAAGAACAACTTGCATAATAGTAATTATGTAATTAGGTTCCAAACAATCATTGTGAGAACAGAGGTATCCAGTAACTCAAGCCTTCATAAAGCCCCAGGAACACCTGCCTACCGGTCGTGAGCTGCAGTGGCATATTAGGAAAGCACTGAATTTATAACGTACCCAAAGTTGGCCGCTGCAAACATACTTTTGTGAAATGTGGCATTATAGATTCTTCCATGCAGTGCGAGTGCGGTGCTCCAGACTATGCCTCATCTGCTAGACTCTAGCAAATGGGGCATAGTCTGTGAGTGTTCCAAATGTCCGTTCATCTGTACCCTTGACGATCTGAACACGCAATAAATGTAGCCATCTACTGGGTCCAACAAACAATATAATAGTAATTATGTAATTAGGTTCCAAACAATCATTGTGAGAACAGAGGTATCCAGTAACCCAAGCCTTCATAAAGCCCCAGGAACACCTGCCTACCGGTCGTGAGCTGCAGTGGCATATTAGGAAAGCACTGAATTTATAACGTACCCAAAGTTGGCCGCTGCAAACATACTTTTGTGAAATGTGGCATTATAGATTCTTCCATGCAGTGCGAATGCGGTGCTCCAGACTATGCCCCATCTGCTAGACTCTAGCAAATGGGGCATAGTCTGTGAGTGTTCCAAATGTCCGTTCATCTGTACCCTTGACGATCTGAACACGCAATAAATGTAGCCATCTACTGGGTCCAACAAACAATATAATAGTAATTATGTAATTAGGTTCCAAACAATCATTGTGAGAACAGAGGTATCCAGTAACCCAAGCCTTCATAAAGCCCCAGGAACACCTGCCTACCGGTCGTGAGCTGCAGTGGCATATTAGGAAAGCACTGAATTTATAACGTACCCAAAGTTGGCCGCTGCAAACATACTTTTGTGAAATGTGGCATTATAGATTCTTCCATGCAGTGCGAGTGCGGTGCTCCAGACTATGCCCCATCTGCTAGACTCTAGCAAATGGGGCATAGTCTGTGAGTGTTCCAAATGTCCGTTCATCTGTACCCTTGACGATCTGAACACGCAATAAATGTAGCCATCTACTGGGTCCAACAAACAATATAATAGTAATTATGTAATTAGGTTCCAAACAATCATTGTGAGAACAGAGGTATCCAGTAACCCAAGCCTTCATAAAGCCCCAGGAACACCTGCCTACCGGTCGTGAGCTGCAGTCGCCTATTAGGAAAGCACTGAATTTATAACGTACCCAAAGTTGGCCGCTGCAAACATACTTTTGTGAAATGTGGCATTATAGATTCTTCCATGCAGTGCGAGTGCGGTGCTCCAGACTATGCCCCATCTGCTAGACTCTAGCAAATGGGGCATAGTCTGTGAGTGTTCCAAATGTCCGTTCATCTGTACCCTTGACGATCTGAACACGCAATAAATGTAGCCATCTACTGGGTCCAACAAACAATATAAGAAACATAGATATACTGTAAACAACTGATGAATGAAACAGGATTCCGGGGAGAAAACAGTTAAAAAACAAGATTGGTAGTAGCGACTTCACACTATACAGGCGAAAGTTTGTGAGTGTGTGTTTATATGTTTGTTACTTCTTCACGCTCAAACAGCTGAGCGAATTTAGATGAAATTTTGCACACGGGTAGACAATGACCTGGAAAAGGACATAGGCTAATTTTTATCGACATACTACGCGGCCAAAGCCACGGGCGGAAGCTAGTATAATATTTAGAAGAATTCAATTATAACAGCGTCTTTGTGCTAGTCTTATCGGCTTGTCACCGTCTCCCTGACAGATCAAATTACCTCGCTTGTTTTTTCCATCAAAATTTGACTCGTAATCTAACTCATGCTAAACCACATAATGTTAAAAGCCTTTATATTCGTCGAATCGAAATGAAGGAAGGACGAAGAAGGAAAATATTATCGAAATTATTAGATAAAAACTGGTATAATGCGGTCTTAAATAACCCTCCTTTTTTGGCTTCGCCGCAGTCGGGTGAAGAACAAAGGTCACTTACGACAAAAACGTCAACTAAAAAGATACCTTTTTTTACTCAATACCTAGACATTACGTGTCTGTATCTATTTTTCTGTGTGTACGTACACACAGCGGCGAGTCAAATTACTACAAACTGTCAAATTTTTTCATTCGAATTTGAACTTAATCATCAATATTCTAAGGTTTAAAATTATTTGGAGAAATTTGACAGTTCGGTATAACCTGATGTGCTGTTGTCTGTACTTATACAGTAATACATAACAGGGTAAAATACGGTAGGTATGTACGGTAATATGCTATAAATATGACAGGAACTAAAATAAAACGAAATCATGATGATATTTTATTCAATAAAATTTGCTATTTCCATTTGCCATTAACCTTGTAAAACCTACATGTGCTGTTTCCGACGTTAAATGTGTTACAGACAATAACTATAATAGTTAGTTTCAGCACAAGTACAATGACATACTTTACAGCAAGCTATACCAATTTACATAATATATAATTGTTAAGTTTAGTTAATTTTAGTTTATAACACCTCAAGTGTCGAATGCACCCCATGTGTGCATAAGAAAAACCATTAAAATACTAGGTATATAAGCTTATATCACATATATATAAACGTAAAACAACATCATCCGATGGAAAACCAATAATCATCATTATTAGTGAACCTATGGAGTTCGCAGCTAACTCCCCCTCCCCCCCTGGCTGTCAAATGCACCCCAAGTGTGCAAAAGAACAAAACTTTACATAATAGGTATATAAGCTTAGATCACATATATATAAACGTAAAAAAACTTCATCCGATGGAAAAAATATCATCATCAGTAGTTGTGAACCTATGGGTTACGCAACAAACCCCCACCCTGCCCACTCGCTGGGGTTTTGGGTCTAAAATTAGCAAAACTCAGACACTTGAGGGGATAAAAGAAAGAAAAATATTCTATTCGGGACTCCCACAGAAAATACAAAAAGTAAAAAAAAAGCATTTAAAACTATCAAAATTACATTTTTTTTTCGAATAACGTAAACAAATAAAAAAATAAAAATAAAAAAGACCTGCAAATCTGCAAACTACTGTTATGCTACGTAATAATAAGTAATAACGTAGCTTTAAAAACTGTAATGTTCACATACTGATGGCGAAATGTTCTGAAAACAGAGGGACAATTCCCGTATTTTTAACAACGTTCGCAATCTCATCTCAGTCTCGATCGAAATCGCAATAGCTAATTCAAACGACTGATGCAGTTTCGTGGAAAAACTCGACCAAGTGCATGTCGGAGTTCGCACATTAAGGGTTCCGTACCAAATCTGATTTATCAATATACTAGCTTTTGCCCGCGGCTTCGCCCGCGTGGATGTCGGAAAATATCCCACGGGAACGTAAACCGGGATTAAAAGTACCCTAAGTGTTAATCCAAGTAAGCCGACGTTCGCACGGACGTAAAAATATCGCGCACTGGGTTTTCAACTCTCGGTTTTGAGCCGATCTTTGAGAATCCAACCTAACAACAACAAAGTGTGACGAAAACACTGTTGGATTTTTAACTCTCAGCGCTAAGCAGAGCGTTGAAAATGCAGTGCGCTAAAAAAAATCGCCACGATATTTTTACGCCCGTGCGAACGTCGGCTAGAGAATATCTTCTCGCACTGCTTATATAGTACTCGAGGAGCGGCGTGCAGATTGATATCTGATTGCTGGAGGATAATAAATCTTAAAACCAAACAATAGTACGCACATTAAGGGTTCCGTACCAAATCTGATTTACAATATATATTGGTATTTGTTACTAAAATATACGTAATAGTAAACATTATCACCCAACTTCAAGTTCATAGATCAATGGAAAATTTTGTTCCGAAGAATTTTGTAAAAAAAAGCTGACGTTGGTGGCTTTTCATTCCTTTGTTTTCTAATATTTTTTGAAACAAAAAATACAGTATTTATATACTGAACGAGCTCTAAATAACGACACCCCATTCGATGGGTTAGGTCGAAATTTTTTTCGTGTCCCCTGATCTGCATGGACAAAAAATATTTTATAAATAATAATAAATATTAATAATTAATTATTAGTTAATTATTTTTTTATTAAATGTTTTTTTTTATTAATTAGATTTTTTTTTTTAATTTGAATGCTGTAGCTTCATCCGTTTGGCTGTAAAACCTGTGTGACAGACGACGGACAGGCGCACAGACGGACGCGTGAGTGACAACAATAGGGTTCAGTTTTAAATATGGATGGAGCAGGAGTATTTAACCCCTATACATCGCATTGGGTGTGGACCTGTTAAGATAGTGTAAGATTGGATAAATAAATAAATAAATAAATAAATAATAAATAAATTTAGGTATAAAATTCCCCTATATAAGTATAAAATCCAACATTGATATCACGCTTGATAAACGCTTGATATCTGCATCGAATGTTATAACTTATAGTCAATATTGATTTTTTGTTACTATTACTAATAATTTTGTACCTACTATTTTAATTTTAATTTTTTCCTTGTTTAATTTTTACTTTCTATTTTTAATATTTTAAATACTATTTTAATTTTTATTTATTTGTTTGTAATCTGGAACGCTGTCTCCCTCTTGGAGGTGGGCGTTAATAGCTGCGACACAGTTTCTAACTATAGCAGCTATTTATGTACAAAATAAATTTGTTATTATTATTCTGTTCCAATAAAGATTTGATTTGATTTGATTTTTGATACAGTTAGTTATTCAGTAAAATTTAAAAAGCGCAAATTTTACAAATTAATTACACTTTGTAATATAAACAAATAATCTAAAATATTCACATATGCTCTTCAACATATATTTTTTCCAAATCATTAACACTACTCGTTTAGACGTGGTCTTCAGTAATAAAATCATTAAAATTCGTTTAGCTGTTAGTTAAAAAAAACAAACTTCGTGTAGTAAAATTATTTTAATGCCTAATGACATAATATATACAGGGTGTAAGGGACAGCCCTCCGCAAACTAACAGGGTGCATTCAGCTCCTTATTCTGAATCATATTCCACCGGAAATTTTCTCAGGAAATTTTTCATTTTTTCAATTTTTTTTTTCAGTTACATTTTTATTATTTCAATGTAAAATTGCATTGTGTGTTCGCAGCACTCCATTTATGTAAAAAAAACTGCAAAAGAAACAGCAAAAAAAAAAAAACCAGCAATGGATGTTGAAATACTCTAACCAACGACGCGTGAAATCAGCTGTTCACTTTCTGTCTAGCTACAGAGTTCATCGAACTCACCGCATACCTATTACCTACCCCTCTCAACCAGTAATAGACGCTCCGATTTGTGCAAAAAAACACAAACAAATCAAGTTTATTGGAGTCCCTTAAAGTTCCTGAAAAAATTTCATGTACCGGTCATCTTAGTATGACATACTGAATTCACTCTATCAGTTTGCGGAGGGCTGTCCCTTACACCCTGTATGTATGTTACCAATATTACAAACATTGTTTTTTTAGTTTTTACTTATTTTACCCAATTTTATCTCCATATCAATGCTGCCGCTAACTACCACTTTGGTCACTTCATCTATAGTAAGTGATACATTGCAGATTATACGGCCTTTAGTAAACGGGAAGCCTTTAGGTATATATGGAACCGACAGATTTTTCAAATCATACACACCCTGAAAAATAATAAGACGTATAAGTTTGACGACACGGTTGGCGCAGTGGTTGAGCGATTGACTGCTGCGCAGCATGTCGCGGGTTCGATTCCCGCACGGAACAAATATTTGTACGACCTACAAGTATTTGTTCCGAGTCTGGGTGTTTTTCTATCTATAATATGTATGTATTTACAAAAAAAAAAATGTATATAAGTAGTTTATCAGCCATCTCGTTACCATAACACAAGCATTAGGTTGCTTAGCTTGGGACTAGATGGCGTTGTGTGAAATGTCCAAGGATATTTATTTATTTATTAATAAGTTATCTCCCACAAGATAACAACATGCTGCATGTTGCACGAATGTTTTTTTTTTTTTTCATTACTATCCTGGATACGCAGAGCATAGTAGGCCTTTCGGGTGTAGCTGAACCACAAACTCCCTGTATACAATGATGTGCAATATGTATTAAAACTGCGCCACTTTGATCGCCAGAGGGGCTCGTCGCTAAGTAATAACAGCCGCACGGGTCGATCGATCAGGTTAAGCTACGCCGCGGTTGGTCCGTGGATGGGTGACCATCTTTACATACAGAGACCCTTCCGTGCCTCGGAAATCACGCTAAGCCGTTAGTCCCGGCTGTCTTTCGTGGATCTTTGACAGTCGTTACGGGTCGTCAGAAGCCCGAAAGTCTAACAACCAGTCTTACAAAGGGGTATCGTTTTACCCAATAACTGGGTTGTGGAGGTTAGATAGGCAGTCGCTTTTTGTAAAATACTAGTATTCAGCTGAATCCGGTTAAATTGGAAAACGCTTCCGACCCAAAAATAGTTGGGAAAAGGCTAGGCAGATGATAATGTTGATCGTCGGAAGAAGCGAAGAACCGGCGGTGGCGGGCCAATTTATTAGCCCGAAACGACAATACTCTGCGTTCCTTCTCCATATGGGCATCGTCCGTCACCAAGAGGCCTAGCTATCACACTGTGTCATTGAGTAGAATAGGAGGGACGGTATAGGGACCCTTGCTACCTGACTTGAAGGCTATGTACTTTTTCTTGCCTCTATTTTTCTAGACCCGCATACTTTGAGAAGTTTACGGATGAAACCAACCGAGGGGGCAGCATCACTGCATGTCGTTTGCATAGCTTACATTATTAAAACACACTCCATCAAAGAAGCAGCATTATACAAACAAATCTATTTATAATGATACTCACCGGAGGATAAGGACAGGCACGGCCTCCGAGTGCGTCTCGCATTGTTTGACCGAAGATTATGTCAGAATTAATCATGTCGCAAAGCTTCATATGCAATTCAACGAAACTGGGACGGTATCTGTTTGTTAGAAACTGGTAGAAGTAGATGTCCAGCTGTAACATGTAAAACATTAACATCACTCTGTTGTATAATCATTACTCGTCACATTATAATCGTTCTACTATGTCTAACTTACTTACTTTTATACTTTCATTAGTAACACCTTTGATGCTAGAGGTCAGGTTGACGCTGTTTATACAGATTTTGCAAAAGCCTTCGATCACGTTGATCACTCAAGTCTTTCTAAGAAATTGAATTCTATTGCAATCTCTGTTGCGGTGGTTTGAGTTATTTAATCAATCGTTCTCAAATAGTCGCCTTGGCGGGTTATGAATACCGGCGGCGGGCGGGCTTGGCGGGGTTTGTTATGTTACCTTTTTCTCCTGGCTCTGGTGTCCCGCAGGGCTTTAAGTTGGGCCATTTGCTTTCTTTAGTATTATTTAGTGATCTTTTAGGATTAATAAATTGCAATTAGGATATCAGACCTAAGTGATTGTACGAAGCTTCAAAGAGATCTTGATTGTCTTCAACAATGGTGTTTGAACAATAGAATGACACTCAATGTTATTAATGCCAGACTATTACATTCACAAATAAAGTGAATTAAATTTGATTATCATATTGACGGATCAACACTGAGCAGAGTGTCGGTCATCCGTGACCTAGGGGTACTCTTCGATACTTCCCTATCTTTCCGCAATCATATACAGGGTGTCCCGTAAATAATGGATAATCTCTTAAGGGGTCATCGTACTCATCATTATGAACAACTTTTACTATGGGACCAAACCTGGAATCGCGAAAAAAAAATCAGCTGCTCCCTACATTTTGACGAGTTTGATGTAGATAAATGTACTGGTCAGCTGATTTTTTTTCGCGATTTCAGGTTTGGTCCCATAGTAAAAGTTGTTCATAATGATGAGTACAATGACCCCTTAAGAGATTATCCATTATTTACGGGACACCCTGTAGATAGCATAGTGACTAAAGCTAAAAGAATGCTTGGCTTTAAAATCTGTATGTCGAAACCTTTTCGGAATTATAGTAGCATTATTTTACTTTAAAACGCACTAGTAAGGAGCTTCTTGGAATATTGTTCCACTATTTGGTCTCCCTGTTATTATGTTGGTATGCTCATTATAGATAAATAAATAAGTATATTCTTTCTATCATAACTTTGTCCGATGATCATTAGTCTGGCGATTTTTTACGAGATGCCACATGGTGCTACTTGTGAATACTTGCTCTGTTTAGTAATTTTCCTTCATTTAACTTACCTTTATGTTATTGTCCAATGGGACAAGTACTTGTCCGTACAACTCCAAATAGTGCCTAGGATCCCGTCGATTCAACCGTTTACTGATCACAGTAACGTTTTTGATGTATTTGCTATCATACCAAAACACCGCGGGGCGTTCCATACTGAGGTAAGTTATCTACGACAGAAATCATTAAAAAAAAATGAAGAAAGAATGAATTATGTTTATTCAGAGCACTAAAGTGCACCTAATAAGAACAAGAAGAAAGCCCAAGTCCTATGTCTGAAGTTTAACAGTTTTCAGTTTTTCCCGGAGTTATTTCGGGGCTCAGACCAAATAAAAAACTAAGACAGGCGCTGTCAACAGTGACGTGAAGCCAGTTTGGTAAACATGTGTGCACTTAGTGAGATGTAGTTAAGTTGTAGTTTGGTCACAGAATAAAACTAAATAATAGTACAGTCTGTTGTCAACATTATCTGACCCACCCTAAAAACAAACGAATTTGGACTTTGTTCATCGAGTCCTCGAGCACTTGTCTGATAAGCTCATATAAATTGAATAAACCTTAATGTTACATGCAGAGGGTCCAAATTCGTTTGTTTTTAGGGTGGGTCAGATAATGTTGACAACAGACTATACGGACGTAATTTCGTGTTTGTGTGCGTGTGAGCGTGTATGCACAGAGTGAGGTGTAGTTTTGCGCATGCTTCACTGTATTCTTCGCAAGCTCTTTGTCTTACATTTTAATTTGGTCTGAGTTTCGGGGTAGGTATCAAAATCAATGCGTCTCAATGTCTCGATCCTTGCCTGGATGTAACTACATAAGTACTTACATAAGATAATGATGTGTCATAGCGTACGCGCAAGTTTATAAGACCAAGATAAAAACCACTGTTCATAGCCGCAGATAGCTTCCCCCCGCAGATACCCTTCAAGTGTTGAATGCACCCCATGTGTTCATAAGGAAAAACCTTTATTTAGTGGTATATAAGCTTATATCGCATAATACAGGGTTATTGGTAAAACACCAGCAACCTCTTAAGGGGTCATTGTACTCATCATTATGAACAACTTTTACTATGGGACCAAACATGAAATCGTGAAAAAAAAATCAGCTGTTCAGTACATTTATGTTCGCATAATTTGTCAAAATGTACTGAACAGCTGATTTTTTTTTTGCGATGTCAGGTTTGGTCCCATAGTAAAAGTTGCTCATAATGATGAGTACAATGACCCCTTAACAGGTTTTGCGCATTTAACGTTACACGTTGTATATAAACGTAAAAAAACATCATCCGATGGAAAACCAATCATCATCAGTAGTTGTGAACCTATGGAGTTCGCAACTAACCCCCCCTCCCCCCGCGTGTCAAATGCACGCCATGTGTGCATCAGGACAAAACTTTACATAGTAGTTATATAAGCTTATATCACATATATATAAACGAGGAGGAGCTCGTGGCTAAGTAATAACAGCCGCACGGGTCGATCCATCAGGTTAAGCTACGCTTGCCGGGGTTGGTCAGTGATGGGTGACCATCTTTACATACCGAGACTCCTCCGTGCCTTTGGTCCCGGCTGTCATTCTTGGATCTTTGACAGTCGTTACGGGTCGTCAGAAGCACGAAAGTCTGACAAACAGTCTTACCAAGGGGTATCGTATTACTTAACTTGGTTACTGGGTTGTGAAGGTCAGACAGATAGGCAGTCGCTCCATGTAAAATACTGGTATTCAGCTGCATTCGGTTAGACTGGAAGCCGACCCCAACGTAGTTGGGAAAAGGCTAGGCAGATATTATATACATATCTATAAAGGTAAAAAAACATCATCCGATGGAAAACATATCCTCATCAGTAGTTGTGAACCTATAGGGTTCGCAACTAACCCCCAACCCCCCACCGCTGGGGTTTTGGGTCTAAAAATAGCCCAAACTCAGACACTTGAAGAGTTAATAATACGTTATATTTATTCTACTTCGTATGGTATGTCTATGTAGATAATATTATAATATTACTTTTTTTTTGTCAATTATTGCTACACAAATTTGTGAACCTAAGGGGTTCGCAACTACTGGGGGTACACATTGACATGAGCCTATGAGATTCATAAATTACATAGTATAATTTATCGGCTGACAGGTTAAAACAATTAATTATGTACTCACACTCTCAGAATTACACTGATTAATTTGGTAACGCAAATAAAAAAGCAAACCAAATAAAAAAAAAATGACATCCATTTTTTTATTGAACTGGTAGGTGTTTAGTGTGTTTATACAGTTTTCTATTCACGAATGATCGTTTTGTCTGTAGGCTATTATTATGTATCAACGATTTTAATGGGAGCAATTTCATTCTAACAAGGGAAAATAGCAAAAGTAGATATTTAACTTATAGATACCGAGCAATTTACTGCAATGGGACAGTTTAATTCAGTATGATATGACTATATCTCAATGAATATAATTATTCTAACTCCTATGAGTCAAAATACGCACGTACTACGCATTTTTTCACAAAACTGGCAGGACATGAAAAATTAAACTTTGATGTAATGTATTTATTTGTTACTAACTTTTACCCGCGGCTTCGCCCGCTTGGAGTTGGGAAATTGTCCTAACCCAGGTCATGGTCTATCCGCGTGCCCATTCATCTAAATCCGTTCAGGCGTGGAAAGGTAATACACAGGCAGACAGAGTTTATTTCGCTTTTATATAGGGTGACTGGTAATTAGTGACCGATACTTAAACACATGATTATACTCATGATAACAAACAACTTTTACTATGGGACCAAACCTGAAATCGCGAAAAAAAAATCAGCAGCCCCATACATTCATGTTCGCTTATAGGCTCTTACAGACGAGGCTATATCGAGTCGGCGACGCGATATTGCGATATTATATCCGTAGAACAATATCGCGTCGCGACGCGATAACGCCTCTGTCTGTAAGAGCCTTAACTCGTCAAAATGTAGGGATGAGCAGCTGATTTTATTTCGCGATTTCAGGTTTGGTCCCATAGTAAAAGTTGTTTGTTATCATGAGTATAATCATGTGTTTAGGTATCGGCCACTAATTACTAGTCACCCTATAAATATGCACTAGCTTTTGCCCGCGGCTTCGCCCGCGTGAATGTCGGGAAATATGCCACAGGAACAAAAATATTGAGATAACTTCTGCCCGCGACTTCTTCCGCGTAAAATTTCATGTTCACCCAACCCATGTCGCATCGCATTGCCTTCCCGCGCTATTACTTCGTTTTCGTTTAGCGTTCCTTCTCTCTTTTTTTTGCTCGGCACTTAAGTGTTTTAGTGTGATGTTAAATACGCCTATAGCCTTCCTTAAGAATTGGGCTATGAAATGCAAAAATAATTACTAAAGTCCGACTGGTAGTTCCTGAGATTAGCGCGTTCAAACAAATAAAAAAAAGCGTGTCAGCTCCGTCGCACGACTGGAGTTTACTGCTGTTTTTTGTGTCGCTCCGAGTTTCCGACTTTCTATTTTTCAGTAATTTCTGTCGGGCTGGGTTTCTTTAATGAATCAGAGCTATACAAAAAGCAACTTAAGGGGTAAAGGCACTGCTGCCTCTTCCCCCTAATCTCCCTTTCACCCCTCCTCTCTCTCTAACCCCTCCCCTTCCCACTCTCTTACCCTCCCCATCACTGCACTCTTTCACACCCCTCACTCTCTCCATCCCCGTCTCCCTATCGCCCCCTCACCACATAACTTTCCCGCTAACCTCCCCGCCCCGTCACACCTCTTCCCTTCTCCATACCCACCCCCTCACTATGCTCTCCTATCCCTCGCCCCCCCTCCATCCTCCCCCTCAGCCTCCTCCTCACCACCCCTCTCTCTCACCACAATCTCCCCTTCCCCCTTTGCCTCCTCACCACCCTCTCCCCTTCCCCCTTCCCTGCTCATCACTCCCTCCCATTCCCACCTTCCCCTCTACCCTTCCCTCTGGGGAAAAAACTATTAATGACAAACTTTATTACTTGCTTAGGCAAGTATTTGTGCCAAGTTTCAACTTAATTAAGCAAATGGATAAGATTTTTCATATAAACTATATTCCCTGTTTTCACCCCCACAGGGATACAATTTAAAAAAATCGTTTGTGAGATTTCCGTAACTTAAAAGAAAGATTATTTACACCAATTTTCGAGCTAAGCCCCGCAGTAAAACCTGCCCTGTAAAATTGACTACCCCTTTTCAACACTTTAGGGGTGGATATTCGAAAAACCCTGTTACACGTTATTCGTCATTTTTGATTTCAAGTATAAATACTGAGTTTCGAGTAAATCGGAACGTGCGTTAAAATTCCTACATACAAACTTTGAGACCCCCAATCCCTCCAGAGGGGGTAGTTTAGAAAAACTAAAAATGACAAACTTTATAGTTTATGTACTTAGATAAATATTCATGACAAGTTTCAAGTCTATTAAATCAAGGACTAAGATTTTTCATACAAACTTTGGACCCCTGTTTCACACCTTTAGGGGTTGAATTTTGAAAAATCCTTTCTTAGTGCACCCCTAGACCTCATAAGGAACCTACGTGCCAAATTTGGAATATCTAGGCCCAGCGGTTTGGGATGTGCGTTGATACAAACTTTGACACCCCCCAATCCCTTCTGAGGGGGTAGTTTAAAAAAACTAAAAATGTTAAACTTTATAATTTACTTAGATAAATATTCATGCCAAGTTTCAAGTCTATTAACTCAAAGAATAAGATTTTTCATACAAACTTTCATCCCCTATTTGTCCCCCTTAGGGATGGAATTTCCAAAAATCCTTCCTTAGTGAATGCCTACACTGTATAAGGTATCTATGTGCAAAATTTCAAGTCTCTAGGTCCAGCGGTTTAGGCTGTGCGTTGATATATCAGTCAGTCAATCAGTCAGTCAGTCAGGACTTTGAATTTTATATTATACTAGCTTCTGCCCGCGACTTCGTCCGCGTGAAATTTATTTTTTGCTCGACCCACCCCGTCGCATCGCATTGCCTACCCGCGCTATTACTTCGTTTTCACTTAGCGTTCTTTCAGACTTTTTTTCTTTTTGCTCGGCACCTAAGGGTCCTAGAGTGATGTTAAATATACCTTCTATAAGATTTGGGCTATCATTAATGCAAAAAGATTCTTTAAAGTCCGACTGGTAGAGTAGTTCCAGAGTTTAGCTCGTTCCTTCACCACATCCCCTTCCGCTACCTCTCCCTCCCCCTCTCACTCGCTCTCACACACCCTTCACCACTTCGCTCTCTCTCTCACCACCCCGTCCCCTCCCTCTCCCCCTCTCCTCCACCTCCGGATCACCAACCCCTCCCCACCCCTCAGCCTTCACCATGTCTTCCTCCTCTCCTCACCAATTCCTGCCCTTTCTCCCTGCGTCCATCATCCTCCCCCTCACACTCCTCACCACCCCTCCCTTGCCCCTCTCCCTCTAACCCTCCCTCCGGGGTAGTTTTAAAAACTAATAATGACAAACTTAGGCAAATATTTGTGCCAAGTTTCAAGTCAATTAAAACCAAATGAATAACATTTTTCATGTAAATTGTATTCCCTGTTTTCACCCCCACAGGGATGGAATTAAAAAAAAAATGGTTTGAGATATTTCCATACTCAAAGATTATTTACACCAATTTTCGAGTTAATCAAGCCACGCAGTAAAATCCTCCCCAGTGAAATTTACTACCCCTTTTCACCCCGTTAGAGGTAGATTTTCGAAAAACCCTGACACACATTATTCTTTATTTTTGGTTTTAAGTATAACTACTGAGTTTTGAGTTAATCGGATTGCGCGTTAAAATTTTTCCATACAAACTTTGAGACCCCCCAATTCCCCTTTAGGGGTTAGTTTAGAAAAACAAAAAATCACAAAAATCATAATTTACTTAGATGAATATTCGTGCCAAGTTTCAAGTTTATTAACTCAAGGAATAAGATTTTTCATACAAACAATATCCCCCCTTTTTACCCCCTTAAAGGTCGAATTTCCAAAAACCCTTTCTTAGCGGATGCCTAGGTCATAATAGCTACCTGTGGTCCAAATTTCAGCCCAATCCGTTCAGTGGTTTCAGCTGTATGTTGATAGATCAGTCAGTCAGTCAGTCAGTCAGTCAGTCAGTAACGCTTTCCTTTTATAGATATAGATTATTTTTATATTTTTATACGGTCACTAATTACCAGTCACCCTGTATATATATAGATAAGTAAGTAAAACTTTCCGCCCTTCCACAAAAATAGAGAAAACGAATTTTCGCAGAAATGAGACCTAGCAAGATCGATTTTTCATCCCCGTAAACCCCTATATTGCAACTTTGATCAAAATCGTCATCGTTAGAGTCGTTTTCGAGACCGTGATTACAAGTGTGAGTCTTCATAATGTGCACATATTGAAATTAGGGAAACAATGCTTAATTTTATCGATGAAAAAAATGTTTCAAAAAACCCAAAAAAAATAATTAAGTTTAGCGTCTAATTGAAGTTTAGAGGCATGAGGAACAGGGTGTAAAGTTCATTCATCCTCCATAGAAAAGGGAGGATCCTCCGACCAGACGGGTGTTGTGTCTGGCGGGCTACTGCCCGACGGTTGATGTCGGGACGTTGTATATATGCTAATCGCGTGGTAAACTCTAATTGCGCGATGCAGGTTTGCGTGACGTCATGTCATTGATGCGTAGTTCGTATGTGGCGATGTAGATGCCGCCACATCACTCCCCTCCGGAGACCGGAGGTCGATAGTGGGCTGAGTCGTGTATCTTGCGATGCTTGCCAGTGCCAGTTGTGGTTCCAGTGAGTCGGAACCGGGTGCCGCATAGTTCACGGTGAGTCGGAACTGTCTGCGGTGATACCCCAGTGAGTCGGGGTGGCGCTGCGTTATGCTCCAGTGAGTCGGAGTGTACAGCGCTCGGTTGAGGTTGAGGCTGAAGGTGATGACCAGGAATGCGCGTCCGCTGCATGCTGGTGGTCAGGATACCCGTTGAAGCCGTGGGTTCTGGCTGGCTGTGTGACTCGCCGCTCGAAAGCTTGAGGAAGTGATGCTGATGACGTCACGCTAATGTAGTTGCACGAAGGCTGCGCTGACGTTCATGCTCGGGGTCACCAATTTAGAGGCATGAGGAACAGGGTGTAAAGTTCATTCATCGTCCATAGAAAAGGGAGGATCCTCCGACCAGACGGGTGTTGTGTCTGGCGGGCTACTGCCCGACGGTTGATGTCGGGACGTTGTATATATGCTAATCGCGTGGTAAACTCTAATTGCGCGATGCAGGTTTGCGTGACATCATGTCATTGATGCGTAGTTCGTATGTGGCGATGTAGATGCCGCCACAGAAGTATTGTACGTAGTAGTGTGCAAGGCCTTTCTAATTAAAAAAGGAAATGCTGTGTGACTGAGTTTTAACGTGGAATTTTTACTTTCATGAAGCTAATACGATGTAGAATAATTTAAAGTAATAAAACAAGGTAGGTAAGGGGGGTTTTATTGAGAAATTTTACAATTATTGTAAAAATTGGGGAAATAATAGGTACCAGATTTTTTTTTAAAACCCCTTAATTCTCAATTTAGGGTGGTTTTTTTCTTGAATTTTTATTTTATGAGGACGTCCTGTTATTTTCAATCATTACTGAGTTTATTTCATCGTGATAGATCGTTTAGTTTAAAAGTTATACTGTTTTGTTTACACAGGGGTCACAGCAGCGAACAAGAAATTAAAAAGTGCTAATAAAAAAAGTTTTTATTTTTAGATTTTTTTTAATATTTTTTCCGTCGATAAAATTTAGCATAGTTTCTCTCATTTCGATATGTGCACATTATGAAGACTCACACTGTATACAAAATATTGCTCATTTAATATCAAAGGACTTATAGAATAGTTGAAAGTTTTCGCAGTATTAATATGATAATGTTTTCAAGGCAGGGCCACATGTGTGCCGCTGGGGTCGCGGATTGTCTGAAGAGGTTACCGCGGCCCTGGCATAGGCAACTGAAGGAACACGGGTGGGTTTTAGTCAGTAAAAGTCTGACACGCCCTTCCGCTCCACCCAGAGCGGGAGAAGTTATTGGATGATTTCCCACCCTCAAAAAAAAAAAAAAAAAAAAAAAAAAAAAGGGCCACATGTGTTAAATCGATTTGACTACTCCTATAAAATATCATCTAAAATCATTCAACTATGCAGAAATGAACAGTTATTTGTAGCTCTTTTCGATATAACCTTAATTTCGATATCTTCGACAAATCCTCCATACCTTTTGTTTGGATTTCATTTGTACAATTTTCATAGGTAATAATAATATGTAGGTAAGTACATATACTCCAAAACAGAAGAAAATATCAATACTCGGTCCCGTTTGACAATGAATAATTGTATCGTTTAAATGTTTTTCATCAACATAAAATTTTAGCCAAAATAATATTTTTTCCGGTACTTACCTAAATTGGTATTCACCAATAATGATCGCAATTACATTGTACAAAGTATTATCTCATGGCTTTCACTTACGTTCATCATGTCAGGAACAAATAGCCTCCCATCATGAACATTTCATAACATTTTATTCAGTTAAACAACGTGTATTTTTTACTTTATAAATTTAAAAAACCGACCAAGTGCGTTCATCGACCACACACAATGAAGAGTTCCGTAGTTGAAATGTTTTTAACCCAAAAACAAACTTAACATTATAATCCCAAAAAAAAATTATGTGATAAAGTTATTTATGTGGTAAAATTAAATAATGAAAAAAAAATTTTTTAGGGTACCTTCTGTACACGTAAAGTGGGGATGTTTTTTTTTAGAGTTCCGTAGTCAACAAGGAACCCTTTTAGTTTCGCTATGTCCGTCCGTCTGTCTCTCTGTCTGTCCGTCCGCAGCTTAGCTCAGAGACTCTTAGTACTAGAAAGCTATAATTTGGCATGGATATACATATTTATCACGCCGACAAAGTGGTAAAATAAAATCATGAAAAAAAAAATTTGTTATGGTACCTTCTTGTACACGTAAAGTGGGGATGTTTTTTTTATTTCTCGTCTATCCCATGTTATGGGGTATCGTTGGATAGGTCTTCCAAAAATATTACGGGTTTGTGAAAACAGTTTTTCGATTTAGGGATCCGTTTCTGAAATATTAAGCTTTAAAGTGCTAACTTTTTTTAGAGTCAAGTGTCCCCCTCCTGTCAGCTAAACGGTTAGTTTGGGATGGGTGAAAAAATTCACGGTAGTAGTTAATGTAACGAAATTAAAAGGAAAACTCTCACAGCTAAGTAGGCTTTTCAAGTTTACGAGTAATAGTCAACCAACTTGTAAAATGTACTTTGAACGGTAAAAATTTCGTACAAATTCCATTAAAAATTACTTATGTAACGTTGTTAGTTGTGTAAAACAGGTAGTAAATATAAGTTTATGAACCATGTAAAAATATACAAAAATAAAATCGTAACATTCTTATTAATAATGATTTCTAAATTAATGAAATTTACGCTCGAATAACGACGGGCGGCGGCGGGCGGCGTGCACTACGGAACCCAATTACTGCGCGTGACCCGACATGCACTTGGCCGATTTTTTTTAAATTTATCTATACTACTACTTAAGATAAGATAAGATAAGATAAGATAAGATAAGATAAGATAAGATAAGATTTATTTGTAGAAACATGAGTATACATTTACAAACATTGCAGGTTATGTGATGCAGGTGTTTATAAACAAAGAAGATCCGTCATGTTCGGCCTTTGTAGCATACAAATATACAGGTAAGAAAATAGAGGTATTTAAACAAAGCTATAAACATTATTAAATTTTCACACAAGCTAAATGTCAGTGGTGTCCTCCATAAATTCAGTTGTGGAGTAATAACATTTAAGAATTAAAAATTGTTTCAGTTTCTTTTTAAACATATTAATATTAAGATCCTTTATCTGTCGTGGAATTTTATTGTAAATAACTGGAGCCATTCGATATACAGGGTTACAGGTTAAGTCGACCGAAATCCTTTAAGAGGTGGTAGTTTCCATCATTCCTGACTGATTTGACTATGGAACCCCATACCCCAAACTTAACCGTTCTCAAGTTATGGGACTTTGAAGTTTTTTTTATAAAAATCCAGATTTTTTGTCTTTTGTCCCCTTTTTTTGTGTTTTGTACCTCTAATGTTTTTGTTTTTATACTTTTTGTGTAGCAGATTAGTTGCTTCATTATGTTAAATACAAAAACTGCAAGTAACTGTACCAACTGAGTCATATTAGACGATTGATTGTTAAAAAAAGAAATAAATTTGTGGAAAGTTTTTTATTCTTTGTAAGATATTTTAAAAAAAGTCTATGCCAGTTATGCTGCAGATGTGCTTAAAAATATCTACGGTTCTTCAGCTTTTTGATAAGGTATAATTTGCTACGGTGTTATCAGGATTCTCGGAAAAATCATCGATGAAAGACTCCCGGGTAATAGCAAAAATAACGGTATTTCGTAAAGTTGCTCGCAGCGCCTATTGTCCTGCATTCTGAGGTCCTGCGAAATAGGGGCGGACATGTGGAACATGTACTGTAAAAGGAATAATAAACTTCAATTGTTACCTATTTGGATTGTTTTATTTTGTTTTCTGACTAAAGTTAAATTTGATGCTTAAGTATCGTTATTTTTTACTACTACCTGGTAGCATATCATCAATGTTTTTGTTAAAAAAAATCCAATAATACCCTGTTGTATTATACCTTATCGGAAAGCTGAAGAACCGTAGATATTTTTAAGCACATCTGCAGCATAACTTTCATAGACTTTTTTTAAAATATCTTACAAAGAATAAAAAACTTTCCACAAATTTATTTCTTTTTTTAACAATCAATCGTCTAATATGACTCAGTTGGTACAGTTACTTGCAGTTTTTGTATTTAAAATAATGAAGCAACTAATCTGCTACACAAAAAGTATAAAAACAAAAACATTAGAGGTACAAAACACAAAAAAAGGGGACAAAAGACAAAAAATCTGGATTTTTATAAAAAAAACTTCAAAGTCCCATAACTTGAGAACGGTTAAGTTTGGGGTATGGGGTTCCATAGTCAAATCAGTCAGGAATGATGGAAACTACCACCTCTTAAAGGATTTCGGTCGACTTAACCTGTAACCCTGTATACTTTTACGTAAGACTGCGATCAACACAAAGAATGTTCGAATCCCTTTTTCTTAAGCGTGGATCAGCTGGAGCTCTTATTTTGAAAAGCTGTGGGTTTGTCTTAACAAACACTGCCACCTCAAAGATATATAATGACGGCAATGTTAGAAGCTTCAAGGATTTAAAATATGGCTTACAACTGTCCCTTGAGTGTAGATTACATATAGCGCGTACGCATTTCTTTTGTGCGATGAACACATAATTCTTGTCTGTCGAGTTACCCCAGAAAATGACTCCGTATCTTAGAACCGATTCTACGTAGCTATGGTAGGCAATAAGCACGGCGTGATGGTTCACAAATTTGGACAGCTTATGAAGAGCAAAAGCAAAACTGTTAAGTTTTTTACTAATCTCTTCAACACGCGGTTTCCACGTAAGTTGACTGTCTATCACTAACCCTAAAAACTTTGTTGTATCCGTTTTTTTAACTGAATGTCCATTGTGACTAATATTAACCGGTAGTTGTTGTCGTTGTCGTTGACTAAAATGCATTATACACGTCTTTTCTAAATTAATTTTTAAATTATTCGACTGCAACCAATCTACAGTTTGTTTGAGCGTGTCATTGATTTCTTGCTCATAAATGTAGGAGTCATCTTTTTTTATCATTATTGTACAATCATCGGCAAATAATACTGTTGGGTGATTGATACTTTTTGGAAGATCATTTATGTACAACTTTGAACTGCTATTTTAATTTTGTATTCTAATTGCATGTATTTTATGTTATGTGTTCATAACTTTTTATAGTTTGTTAAGTTAATTTCGTTGTTGTTTTGTGGTGAATGCTGTGTATACCTGTAATAGGCATACATACCAGTATTTTTATTATCTTTTACTTGTTTAATTTCAATGTATGTACCTACTGCTGTTGGTGTACCTAATAAATAAATTAAATTAAATTAGTTACGGCTTAATCTTAAACTTCTGTCACATAGAATAATTTCAGAATTTTGAACGGTATTTTTGTTACATTTTTCATCCAAAGATCGAAAACTATGCGGCCTCAAAAAATATTAAAAAGTTTGAGAATGTGCAAACAGCGCGCGCTCTTTTATATGATACCCGACATGCCCTAGTAGCCACACATCGAATTTTTAAGAACCCCTTTCAGACCCCGTTGCTAAAAATAAAAAAATTTCTTTCTTATTGCAAACTGTTCCGAATTTCAAGTTGATAGCATAAGTAGTTCTTGAGATATCCAGCTGTGACAGACAGACAGAGTCGCACCTTATAGGTTCCTTTTTACCATTTTGGTACAGAACTCTAATGAAGTCTTCATTCACAAAATTTTTCTCTCTACCTACAGTATTTAAGGTAAATTTCCTCCATATGGCAAAGTCGTAGGACGCCCTGTATCTGTCTGTGGGTGCGCCAAAATTCACCTAAATTTTCAACTCCGATAATTGGAAATCCGAAAATGTTCTTCCTAACATTTTTCATCCTAACAATCACAATTCCTAACTACTCTGTCTCTAATGTACTTATAAGTATGACATTATGAAGTTGAATGTGGAATTATGTATACATAATTCCGAAGCATTCAACTTCATAATGTCAGTAGCAATATACTGAGTGATTTTTTAATGACCAGCCAAATTTTCACAGGGTGTTCTACCCATGAATATGAACAACTTTCACTATGGGACCAACTTTGAAATCACGAAAAAAAAAACCAGCGGTTTCCTACAAAAGTTCAATACCTACTCGATCAAAATGTATGAAACAGCTGATATTTTTTTTGCGATTTAAAGTTGGTCCCATAGTGAAAGTTGTTCATATTCATGGGTAGAACACCCTGTGAAAATTTGGCTGGTCATTAAAAAATCACCCTGTATATCTATTATACTTTTATTTGTTGTCCTATATTTTCTCAACATAACCATCTTTTACACTATTATTCAAAGTCATATCTTTTTTGTTTAGATTTCTTTTGTAGAAAGTTTTAAATGCCTATATTCGTTATAACGGAACACAAAATACCGATGTTCAAACCGAAAGGACGAAATCCCGAATGGACGAAATACCAATACTCATCGTTAATTGACCAAAATGAAAAATACCGATCTAAGTACTTATGTAAAGTTCCTGAGGTCCTACATTTTTTCCCTGACCTGCTGACGAAAACAGGGGGACATCAGGGGCACCCCGAGGTTCGGTTAGTTAGGTTCCTTTAAACCCCGCAGGTAGAAATAGGAGCCCCGCGCAGCGGGGCTCCGTCGACCTGCTGACGAAAACCCTAACCGTAGACATATATATATAGGGTGACTGGTAATTAGTGACCGATACCTAAACATATGATTGTGCTCATGATAACAAACAACTTTTACTATGGGACCAAACCTGAAATCGCGAAAAAAAAATCTGCTGCCCCATACATTCATGTTCGCATAACTCGTCAAAATGTAGGGAGCAGCTGATTTTTTTTTTCGCGATTTAGGATTGGTCCCATAGTAAAAGTTGTTTGTTATCACGAGTATAATCATGTGTTTAGGTATCGGTCACTAATTACCAGTCACCCTATATATCTGGAAATGGATCTTCGGGATTTTAAACTTCGGGATAAGAATCTTCGGGATTTTAAGCTTTCGGGCAAATGAACTTTCGGGTTTTTAAACTTTCGACCATGACCGTGAAAATATTATGGTAATTATGTTTAGGGATAAAAGCGTTATGATAAAAACAGTAGCTCTCTTACAAAACTATAGGATGAAAAATTTTAGTAAGAGTGATCATTCGGATTACAAATCATTAGGAAGAACAATTTCGGGTAAAGAACTTTAGGTGAGCCAATATGGACCCATCTAAAGTATGTTATTGAATTATATTTTAACGATTCCGTTTACAAATTCATTGTACCTTCGACTGTAATGGACCATAATATAATTACACTTTTTAGGGTTCCGTACCAATGGTAAAAAAGGAACCCTTATGGTGTGACTCAGTCTGTCTGTCTGTCTGTCTGTCTGTCTGTCTGTCACAGCTGGATATCCCAAGCACTACTAATGCTATCAACTTGAAATTTGGAATTATTTTAGATGACGTTTACCCAACTATTTTGCAAATAAGAAAAAGTAAAAGTATTTATATTTTTTTTGTAACAGGGACTGAAAGGGGGTCTTAAAAATTCAAAGTGAGCCTACAAGGGCATGAGGGGTGCCTATCATATGAAAGAGCGCTGCTTGCACATTCTCAAACATTTTTTTACTTTTTTTAGGTCGCATTGTTTTCGACTTTTGATGAAAAATGTAAAAAAAAATACCGTCCCTCCCACCCCTTATCTCCCAAGTTTGCAAAGAGAAAAATCTGAAATTATTCTATGTGATAGAAGTTTATGTAAAGATTACAGAAAATATAAAACGATGTCTCTAAATAGCACACTTTTTCAGAAATTGGAACGGAACCCTCGGTGCGCTCTTGAGATATACAGCTGTGACAGACAGACAGACAGACAGACTGAGTCACACCATAAGGGTTCCTTTTTTACCATTTTGGTACGGAACCCTAAAAACCGGGTTGTTGGACCACGCACAATGGTTCCGTAGTTGAAAATAATTTATCCCATAAACAAACTTAATAATTTTATTGTAGTAGAAAAACATGTTCTCCCATACATTGATATACGTCACGGTCAATTCTCTAAAAACTATTTTTGTATGTGATAAAACTATACTCCATTTACAATAAGATTAGACATTTAAAGAAACCTTTTCTACAGTCCGTTCAACCGATTTTGACTTCTATTGCGTTGGTGGCATGACACATGGCAGCTGCAGTAAACAGTTGGTATTGTAACCACTTTTTTGCCTTTAATGGCATCCTTAAGCCTACGGAATAGAAGTCAAAATCGGTTGAACGGACTGTAAAAAAGGTTTGTTTAAAAGTCTAATCTTATTGTAAATGGGGTTTACATAATAAAAAATTTCGGAAATTTCCCTTTATTTGTACTATGAGACCTTGCTTCTTGCTAAATTTCATGATTCTATGTCAATGGGAAGTACCCTTTAAGTTTTGATTTACTCGCGAGTACCGAAATATGTCGTCGACTTCCTCCTCTTTTTGAAGTCGGCTATTACTTGTGTTTGTTAAAATGTTAGTAATGATCGTCTATAGTTACCTACAATATCTGTACCTAAAAAAAACCGGTCAAGAGCGAGTCGGACTCGCGCACTGAGGGTTCCGTTCCGATTTCTGAAAAAGTGTGCTACTTAGAGACATCGTTTTATTTTTCCTGTAATCTTTACATAAACTTCTATCACATAGAATAATTTCAGATTTTTCGCTTTGCAAACTTCGGAGATAAAGGGTGGGGGGAACGGTATTTTTTTTTACATCTTACATCAAAAGTCGAAAACTATGCGGCCTAAAAAAAAAAAATTTTTTGAGAATGTGCAAACAGCGCTCTTTCATATTATACCCCACATGCCCTAGTAGCCCTACTTTAAATTTTTAGGACCCCCTTTCAGTCCCAGTTTAAAAAAAAAATATAAATATTTAAATTTCTTTCTTATTTGCAAAATAGTTGGGTCAACGTCACCTAAAACTATTCTAAATTTCAAGTTGATAGCATTAGTAGTTCTTGAGATATCCAGCTGTGACAGACAGACAGACTGAGTCACACCATAAGGGTTCCTTTTTTACTATTTTGCTACGGAACCCTATTGTTTTTAATTTGAGCACTATGTTGCTAGCGTGTACGTCAAAAGCGTGATATTATTTTAATTTTCAACTAAATTATCTAAAAATAAATCATTGGAGCAATTAGAGGAACTAATTGTCTAAAATGCATCGTGACAAAAGAGTCCGTTCGTACATTAGGTTTTAGAAATTTGGTCTGAGGGACTATCTATTATTACCGTCCGACCAATCTCAATTATTATAAATCACCTAGTTAAAATATTATTGCATCGGATTTAGTTGGTTGATCTACATAATAGGACTAGACTGACTGCTATTTGTGAATGCAATTCAGTGTAAACTCCACCTACCAGCTAAATAACACAAATTAATCATGAATTTAAAATATATTTTCTCTAGTTTGCTTTTTTATTTGTATTTCCAATTGCAACAGTGTAATTCTGAGAGTGTAAGTACTTATTTATAGTTGCTTTTAGGGTTCCGTACCAAAATGGTAAAAAAGGAACCCTTATGGTGTGTGTGACTCAGTCTGTCTGTCTGTCACAGCTGGATATCTCAAGATCTACTAATGCTATCAATTTTCATCTTTATTGCTAAAGCATTAGGTTCACGGTTGATTGGGAAAATTTGACAGTTTCAGGTGGCTTGACCTGCTGGCGTCTGTACCTTTCATTCAAATCCGTTTAGTCGTTTTAGCGTAAAACCGTAACAAATAAAGAAACTCACTTTCGCATTTCTAGTTACTATCTGCGCCCCGCGGTTTCACCCACGTAGTCCGGAATAAAAAGTACCATTGATATAAAAAATAAAGATACGGTCGTCCGAACGTTTGCCTGATACGTTCGCCATACAAAAACACTAACGCCATCTATTACGTTCGCCATACAGAAGCACTAACGCCATCTATTAGAACAATTCCTGACTACGATGTCGATCGGCGAGGACTGCTCGTAGACGTACCTAACTTTGTAAGAGCGGCGCGTGATATTTTTTGACGTCTATACAGTGAGAGTCTTCATAATTCAGTCGCGTCCGTAAGCGCTAGCGAGCGAACGTATGTCGAGTCGGTGACTCATCGCGCAAAGATGACGTCTAATAATATTGTAAAATGCAATCAGTGCAATTTAGTAGTTAGTGAGTTATTAGCCTTTATCCAGAATAAAGTAGACATTATGAACGAAGAAAGTTTAGTGAAGCTGTGTGTGTCGAGTTTTTCTTCGGAGGAGATCGAAAGTGCAAAGAGCTTGCTATTCGAATCAGTGCCTACTTCAAAGAAAAAGATAAATAGAAGGAAGGATGGACGCTCGAAGAGAGATTTATTTGACGTTGTAAGCCTTTTTAAAGAAGTTGATCCGGATTTGATTCCAGTTTTTGTTGCAAGGGACTTACAGAAGCTACCTCCAGTTCATTTTGACCATGTCGATCCGACGAAGCTCTTAAAGGATATGCTGGTCATCCAAAATGAATTAAGAACGATTAAGGAGTCGTATGTTACTGAAGAAAAGTTTAACGAAATCAAAAATGAACTTACTAATTTGAAAAATGCATCTTTGGTGAACAATAACTTTGACTGTTATGTTAGTAAAAAGAGAGGCGGAGGTGCTAATATATCAAATAGTTATTTTTTGGATAGCGGACCGGCCGGACTACCCCCCATTTCGGACGCGGAACAAAATACAACGCAAAGTCATGCTGAGCGAAGTGAGTCATTGCCGAGTGCTACTTGTGTCACTGCGGTCCGAACGCCACCGGTGCCGGGAACCCCTGCGCCCGCGCCCGCGCGACCTCCTGCGACGCCCAGCCCGCAAGTTCCAGCGCAAGTGAAGGAGTGCGCACGTACTGCGACTTTGAACATAAATGCGCTGCCGCCGCCGCCGCCGCTGTCGTCGCTTGAGTTATCAGCGCCTATGTATCGGGAGAATTGTAGTACGAGTGCGAATGTGTCTTTACATAATTCTTTTGCGGATGTAATGAGTACAGAAAAACAATGGAAGGTTGAGAAACCGAACGAGCAATGGGTTTTAGTACAACAAAGGAGATTGAAAAATCGTTTTAATACACTGGAAGGCAAAGCACGAAATACAGGCAGTGAAAAGTTCAAAGCTGCTGATATCCAGGTACCTTTGTTCATCAATAATGTTGACAGAAGCACATCAGAGACGGACATTGTTGACTACATATTAGAAAAAACTCGAGTTCATGTCACTCTGCACAAGATAAAACCGAAGGTGCAGAGGCAGTACAATTCGTATAAAATGCAGGTACCTAGTGCGAAGCTCTCTCTGTTTCTAGATGACACTTTATGGCCTGAAGGCATAACTGTTAGAAAATTTATTGAATTTAAAAATAAGGATAATGGATCACAATACAGGCAAGAGAATAAACACAACTAAGTTCGTGAGTTTTAACTGCTATTCTGTTAAGAACTCCATTGAATACGTCAGGACATTGTGTCACACGGCAGACTTTTTAGCTTTACAAGAGACATGGCTACTACCGGACGACATTCCATACCTAGGAGAAATTGATCAAGATTTTGCGTACACCGGGAAATCTTCAGTGGACACTTCTTCGGGTATGCTGTCGGGCAGGCCATACGGCGGTGTGGCTATTCTGTGGCGTAAAAGTGTATTTCAATCGGTTTCGGTCGTAGACTGTGAGAGTGAGCGTATAGTGGCCGTTAAGGTAATGTTTGATGATCGCGAATTATTAGTGATGTCGGTGTATATGCCAACGAATAGTCTTGACAATTTTGAAGTTTTTGTGAGTTGCCTCGGCGAGATTAGTGCTATTATAGAGACTTGTGGTACTGACACAGTGTTTATACTAGGGGATTTTAACGCTAATCCAGGCGCCTTATTTGGCAATGAGCTTTTGAAGTTCTGTTCTGAGCAACGGTGGACCTGTGCAGACATAGAATGGTTGGGACTAGATTCAGGTACGTATACATTCCTTAGTAATGCTTACGGGACTACGTCATGGTTGGACCATATCATCATTACCGAAGTCGCGAAAGAAACAGTTCTGGGCACAAGTATACGGTATGAGATGTCATGTTCCGATCATTTCGCTGTCGAACTGTTATGTGACCTTAACATTTTGGTACCGAAAGTACAGATGAGAGGCTCATTGCCGGATAAGGCTATATGGGGCGAAAGAGATAAAGAGCAGCTCAATAAATATTTTTACATTTGCTCAACTAAGCTGCGTGAGATCAATTTTCCTTGTGAATTACATAACTGCGCAGATGGAATGTGTAATAACATAGACCACAGACAAATAATTGATAAATTGTATCATAATGTAGTAAATGTGCTTAGGGACGCTGCGGTAACGTGTTCTAAAAGTAGAACAATTAAAGATAAAAATAGCAAGTATGTGACTGGCTGGAACGAACACTGCAAAAAGGCATATGAGGAGGCTAGGCTTCGGTTTCATGAGTGGGTCGCCCAGGGCAAAAATACGTCCGGTCAGACTTATGAACAAATGAAAAACTCACGCAGTTGGTTTAAACATCAGCTCAAGTGGTGTAGAGACAATAAAACTCAGATAAAGATGGACTTTCTTGCATCTCAGCATGCCACAAAAAACTTTAGTAAGTTTTGGAAGGAGACTAACAAATTGAATCCGAGGCCGAGTGTTCCAGTTAGTGTAGAGGGTGTTAGTGACGCCGACAAAATTGCCAACTTATTCAAGGAGCATTTTGGGGTACTTTCTCCACTGTTACCCGCGACTACCACTACAGATGCGGGAGGTACTAGTCTGGCGAAACCGCTTGTTCGAATCACTGCGAAGCAGGTTGCCAAGGTGATCGGAGACATGAAGCGAGGAAAATCTCCAGGCCATGACTCGCTAAGCATAGAACACTTGCAGCATGCGGGTGTTCATCTGCCAAGGGTGCTCGCTATGTTATTTACATTTTGCATAAGGCATTCGTACCTTCCTGAGGCAATGATGAGAACGATAGTTGTCCCCATAATAAAGAGCAAGACAGGAGACGCCTCTAAATTAAGTAACTACAGGCCTATATCACTCGCGACAGTCATTGCTAAAGTGTTGGACGGTGTTATTGATATCCAGTTAAGACAACACGTACAGCTTCATGATGCACAGTTTGGCTTTCGCCCTGGTTTGTCAACAGAAATGGCTATACTGAATCTCAAGCATACCGTCCAATACTACACTGACAGAAGCACACCTGTCTATGCCTGCTTCTTAGATTTATCTAAAGCGTTTGATCTTGTTGCATACGACAGGTTATGGCAGAAGTTGTCGGAGGATACGGATCTACCTACTGAGTACATAGGTCTCCTAAAGTATTGGTATGGCAACCAAAGCAATTTTGTGCGGTGGTCGGGGTCACTATCGGTTGAATACAGGTTGGAATGTGGTGTAAGGCAAGGCGGGCTAACCTCGCCGACTCTTTTCAACTTGTATATTGACCGTCTGGTCCGTGAACTCAGTAGCGCCGGTGTGGGCTGTTCGATTGATGGTGTTCTTGTCAACAACATCAGTTACGCGGATGACATGGTGCTGCTGAGTCCATCGATCAGTGCCCTTCGAAAACTGATTTCTATCTGCGAGCGGTATGCGGGGACCCACGGGCTCAGCTATAACGCCATTAAAAGCGAGCTCATGGTGTTTAAGGCAGGATCTAAAACTTATGACATTGTCCCACAGGTCATGCTGAATAGCAGTGTCCTTAAAAGAGTCTCGCAGTTCAAGTACCTGGGCCACTGGGTCACCGACACGCTTGCAGATGATATTGATATAGACAGGGAGCGCAGGGCTTTATCTGTTAGAGCTAATATGCTGGCTCGTAGGTTTGCGCGCTGTACTGCGGAAGTCAAAGCTACGTTGTTTAGGGCATTTTGCCAATCGTTTTACACGTGCAGCCTATGGGTCAAGCATACGAAAAAATCGTACGACACCCTGCGTGTTCTCTATAATAATGCCTTCAGGGCGCTGATGAAGCTGCCTCGCTACTGTAGTGCATCGGGTATGTTTACGGACGCACATATAGATGGTTTTGCTGCGATTATTCGCAAGAGAGTTGTGTCCCTGATGCGCCGCGTACGAGGCAGTTCCAACAGCTACCTTCAGCTGTTCGCATGGAGGATGGATTTGGATCTGGATTGCCCAATAATGCGGCACTGGACCAGGCTGCATATTGAGCACTCCGGTTCCAAACCTAAATTTAGACTGAGATGACGCAGGGAGATATGATGATAACTATATAGTTGTCATCATGTCTTATTGTTTCATCTTTCTTTTTGTTTCATTGTGTTTTTGTTGTTGTAAATGACTTTTGTAATGTTTTGTGTCAAATGTTTTGTTTTGTTTTGAAATGTGTTGTGTGTCTAATTGTAATATTTTAATGAATTCTTTATATAATTTTATTAATTTGACATGTACTTGCATAATATGGACTGGTTCCGAAATAAATGAATTTTAATTTTAATTTTAATTTTTTAATAATGTGCATAATATTATCGAAATGAGGGAAACTATGCTTAATTTTACTGATGGAAAAAATATTTAAAAAAATCTAAAGATATAGTAAACATTTTTTATAGCATTTTTTAAATTCTTATTCGCTGCTGTGACCCCTGTGTAAACAAAACAGTATAACTTTTAAACTAAATGAACCAAACTCAGTAATGATTGGAAATATCAGGGCGTCCTCATAAAAATTAAAGAACAAAACCCGCCCTCCATTGAGAATTAAGGTGTTTTTTAACAAAATCTGGTATTATTTCACCAATTTTTACAATAATTGTAAAATTTTTCAATAAAACCCAACATAAAACCCCCTACCTATTATCTACCTTTTTTATTACTTTAAATTATTCTACATCGTATTAGCTTTCTAAAAGTAAAAATGCCACGTTTATAACTCAGTCACAGCATTTCCTATCAACTGTTAAAGAAAGGCCTTGCACACTACTTACTACGTACAATACTTCAGCAAGTAGACACTTTAATGTTTTTTTTTGTAACCATTTAAGTTTTGAATATGCTTTGTTTCACCCTTCTATTCTGTTCTAAGGCAAAAAAAACCTAATGTGTAATTTTTTTCAGATTTTTAAAGTGGTTTTTAGGGGTCGCTACCAGTTCATGAAAAATCAAAAAATAAAGAATTGTAGATTTTTTTTTACTAAGTTAAAAAACAAAACCGACTTCCAAAAAAAACACTACAAAGTGAAAAATAACTTTAATTTCGGAAGTCGGTGTCATTGGATCTGTATTTTAGGTTTTTGCCCCCGACTTCCGAAATTAAAGTTATTTTTCACTTTGTAGTGTTTTTTTTTGGAAGTCGGTTTTGTTTTTTTTTTTTAAATTTTATTTTTCACTTTTTAGTGGGTCAGTTTGTAATTTATCTAAGTTACAATAACCCATTGTCAACTGCTCATCACGTTTTACAAAATATTGCTTTTCCCGATGCAGGGACGTTAATTGTTGAGGAGTTCTCCTAGTAAGAACAAACTGGAGCTCATGGTGAAGTCACCATCACCATTATGCATTTTGACGAGCATAAAACATATTAAAGTAATTGAATCGCAACCTGTGAGATACTTAGATATAATTGAGTATTTCCGATGGCCATCTGTGGTCTTCATCATCAGTTCCAGTTCACCAAAAGGTACTTTCCGAGAGCAAATGCACGAGTTACTATAAAAAATACCGAAATCGATATAAGTGTGCCCATAAAATTTGAGGGTTGTTTCCCTCGATTTCCATGGGATCCCATCATCAGATCCTGACTTGATGATCATGGGACCACTTGGGAAGTATACCCTTTCGAACAAAAAAAGAAAAATCCAAATCGGTCCAGCCATTTTCGAGTAATCGGGGAACATACATAAAAAAAAAAAAAAAAAAAAAAAAAAAAAAAAAAAAAAAAAAAAAAAAAAAAAGGTTCCGACGAATTGAGAACCTCCTCCTTTTTGAAGTCGGTTAAAAAAAGACAAGCATTGCCAAACATGCAATTATACCGGATGACTTTTTTTACCGTCTCGAAAAAAAATTGGGCGTATTAGGTGAACAGAGTAGAAGCCTATAGCATACCTAGTTTTTTTTTTTTAATAGCTTAGACAGAAAAAATTATCAAAGTACCAATAAATACTACAAATTCGATGTAAACTTTTCATTTTTGTACCATAAAAACAGAAATTTTGAAAAAAAATATAAAATCGTTCAAAAATATCGAAATTCAAATCTTATGCAGCCTGCATATGATTAGAATTTTTGATATCTTGATTTAAAAAAAAAAAAAAAAAAAAAAGTTAGGTATGCCATAGGCTTCTACTCCGTTCACCTAATATACCCAATTTTTTTCGAGACGGTACAAAAAGTCATCCGGTATAAGTATAAAGAATTAAAGGTAAAAAAATCGTTAACATACAGGGTGTCCCGTAATTAATGGATAATCTCTTAAGTGGTCATTGTACTCACCATTATGAACAACTTTTACTACGGGACCGAACCCAAAATCGCGAAAAAAAAATCAGCTGCTCCCTACATTTATGTTCGCATAACTCGTCAAAATGTAGGGAGCAGCTGATTTTTTTTTCGCGATTTTGGGTTCGGTCCCATAATAAAAGTTGTTCATAATGGTGAGTACAATGACCCCTTAAGAGATTATCCATTAATTACGGGACACCCTGTATATGCTAATACGTAGTTTTCTTTGTATCAGGGTACTTTTGCCTGAAATTTTTCACAACTAATATGAGGAATTGTTTTTGTTCTTCGTCAGTGGTAATTAATTTATTATATTCTTCAATCAATGCTACGCCTCGTTCCGCAATGTCCTTCATCACTCTCATAGAACGTACAATTTCTATACAAGCTTTGTAGTCTTCATCTTTTTTCATAATTTTTTAAAACTTTGACTCGAGGTAGCGACCCCTAAAACCCTATCAAAAAAAAAAAAAAAAAATTATAGGTTCGTTTTTTAGGTGATAGAAGCGAATGGCGTGTTGACGCAGTGATTTATCAAAAGTAGAAAAATAAGAAGCACCTTATTGTAGGTACGTCAAAAGCGTGACCGGCATAATTTTAATTTTCAACTATCTAAAAATAAATTATTGGAGCAATTTGTAAACTTTGAGGCTATAACAGACTTGATACACACTTAAGTATTTTACTGGCAACACTGTCAGAAGTTCCGTGGGTTTAGTGGGGTAGTGGCTTGGTAGTGGGGATTAGTCTACGCCCAGGCAGAATCGATTCCTTTCGGATATCATTCTTGTTCTTGAGCTCATGGCGAGCAGTCACTTCTAAAAAGGCCGACATGTTGCTAGATATTTCTAGAAATAAGCATTATATTAATCGTTAAGGTTATTCTATATAAAATCAAGTAATTCAGTACTAAATAAACCGCTTATTTAACGATCCTGCTGTTTCAATTCTGGTTGTTTTTACATCTCAGAATTGGGATTGGACAATATACGCCTACAATACGAGTAGTAAGAAACAATGGACAATACTGATCAATATCCGGAAGCTCCGATGAGTCCCATAATCTCACGACCCGGTATGAATGCAAGGGAGTTGAGACACTCGCCTGATAGTCGTCGCAGTAGAAGCAATAGTGTTCTACACCCGCCTCATGAAGAGCGCGAGACATCACACTATCGATCACGTCGTCAAGAGCGCTCACGCAGCCGCAGTAGAATTAGGGAATTAGAGGAAAATGTAAGTTTGGAGAGGCAAAGATTGGAGCTGTTGGAAAACCGACTTCAAAAGGAACGACAATCGCGGGATCTCTCTGAACAACAAAATCAACGAGACTCTAATCTACGAAGATCAAGACCGAGGGATAATTCCAGAGGTAGATCCCAAGATAGATCCAGGGATAGATCAAGGTATGACACAACATCATTATTTTTTGAGGAAATGGTAAAGTTGCTTAAGAATAGGTCTGGTGATAGTTTTCCCTCTATGAGCAATAACGTTATCCCCGAATTTGATCCTCTTTCGAAAGAACAAAACATTACCGTTTGGTTAAACAAAGTGGATGAGTGCACGGAAATATATGGATGGAGCAGTAAACAAACTATACATTATGCTCTGCCCAAACTAGTTGGTCAGGCAAAATTATGGTACCAAGGCCTCCCTTCTCTTAAGCGAACCTGGTCTGAATGGAAGCAATTACTGGAAGAATCTTTTCCGGCTACAGAAAACTATGCTGATTTGTTAACAGAAATGCTGAATAGAAGGGTGGGCCAAGGCGAATCACTAGAAGTGTATTATTTTTCTAAAATAAACTTACTTAATCGGTGCAAACTATTTGGAAAGCAGGCTATCGACTGTATTATCCACGGGATAGATGACAGGAGTATCAGGCTAGGTGCACAGGCCGCGAAATTTAAAAAATCGGAAGGTGTATTAGAATTTTTCAAAACTGTTAAAACTCAGACTAGGGAGAACAGCGAGTTTAGGAGAAGAATTATATCTCGATCTAATAATTCTCGAGCGACAAGTAAAAGTAATGAACCTGAGTCGAATAAAGCTCGTCAAAATTCCGATAGCATAATTTGCTATAATTGTAAGGAAAAGGGTCACGTAAGTTTTAAATGTCCGAAACCTATTATTAAATGTAACTATTGCAAATTTATAGGTCATACTATTACGGAATGCCCAATAAAGAATAAATCCAAATCCGATCCACAAAAATCCGTTCTTAAAATTGCTACCAACAATACTAATGTTTTACCAACATTTTTAGATTTGTCTCAAATAAATGATTCTAATAATAAGTACAAAATTTTAATTAAAATAAATGAAAACCCAATATTATGTCAAGTAGATTTAGGTAGTGAGGCTACGTTGATCCGTGAAAAAGATGCTAGACAAATAGGATTAAACTGGCAAACGGGCACCGGGCCTTTATTACGAGGGTTAGGTAATGTGCCATATTTACCAAGAGGAAAGGCATTTATTACCATAGATGTACAGGGTGTTATAGAGAATGATGTAGAGGTGTTAGTAGTAGACGATTGTTTGATTAATTATCCGGTGCTCCTAGGACATAGTTTTACAGAAAGACCCACTATTCATATTATAAAAACGCCAACAGATCTCCAATTTCAAAAGGTAAATCCGAGCGATGAGTTAAAAATTAATCTAAAAACTAGTAGGGATATCTGTATTGAAAAAGGAGAAATTAAGTTAATTCCCGTTAGGTCAGATTCGGCAATCACAGGCAATATATATGTAAGTGGTTCAGTTAGAGGGAAGATAGGTAGTGAGTATTACCTACTACCAGGGGAATACGAGATAAGACTGGGCAAGTCCGGAGTCTTGATCCAAAATTTTGGACTAACTTCTATCACATTTCCGAAAGATAGTCTTATTACAAGGGCTAGGTACGTTAATAAAGAAGTCAAAGTAATGAACGTGGCAACAGATTCGAATACCGAATTAAAGCATGGCAATTTAACTAACCTTGAAATTCATAATTTAAAAGGTTTAATAGAGAAATACAAATGTTGTTTTTCTCACGGGTTGCATGATTTAGGATTCACCGCAGTTACTGAAATGGTAATACAACTGAAAGACTCGGAACCCGTAGTATATAGGCCTTATAGATTGTCTTTTTCGGAGCGAGAACATGTGCGTGACATGATAAATGAAATGATGCGGTACGGTATAGTCAGAGAGTCAAATTCTCCTTATGCTAGCCCTATTGTCCTAGTACAGAAAAAAACTGGTGAAAAAAGATTGTGTGTCGACTATCGATCTCTCAATAAAAAAACCAAAAGAGATCACTACCCACTCCCTTTGATCAATGACCTTCTGGATCAGTTATCAGGTCACTCTATTTTCTCCACTCTCGATCTCGCCTCAGGCTACCACCAAATACCGATTGCAGCAGATTCAATAGATAAGACCTCATTCGTTACACCCGATGGACAATACGAGTATACTCGTATGCCATTTGGCTTAGCCAATGCGCCAGCCGTTTTTCAACGGGCCATGCACAAAATTTTAGACAAGGCTAAATTAAAATACGTTATCGTGTATATGGATGACATTTTAATCCCGGCTAAATCTATTGAAGAAGGTCTAGCTCGTCTCGAAGAAGTGTTAATAGCACTTCGCGATAGTGGTCTGACTTTGAAATTGGAGAAATGCAATTTTTTCCATGAAAAAATAAACTTTCTTGGTTTCGAAATAAGCAAAGATGGGATAAAGCCTGGTGAACAGAAAACAGAAGCAGTGTCTAAATTTCCTATCCCGTGTAACCAGCACGATATAAGGAGGTTTATAGGCTTAGCTAGCTTTTTCAGGCGTTTTGTGAAAAATTTTGCTTTCATCGCCAGGCCATTAACTAATTTACTAAAAAAGGATACGAATTGGAGATGGACTGATGTTGAGGCAAATGCTTTCACAAGTCTTAAACTAGCTCTTACAGAGAGACCAGTTCTGGCACTGTACGATCATAAGGCAGAAACTCAACTTCATACAGATGCTAGTAAACTAGGTCTCGCTGGGATCTTGTTGCAAAAGACTGGTTCTGATCCTTGGCGACCGGTTGCATATTATAGTCGACAGACTACAGCTGACGAACAAAAGCTTCATTCGTTTGAGCTTGAAACGCTAGCTGTAGTCAGCGCTCTTGCAAAATTTCGGGTATATCTGCTCGGTATTAAATTTACCATCGTTACGGATTGTAACGCATTACGTAGTACGTTCATAAAACGGGACCTTCTATCTCGCATCTCAAGATGGTGGATCCAATTTCTTGAATATGATTGTGACGTGGAATACCGTCCTGGTGAGAAAATGTCCCACGTTGATGCGCTGAGCAGAAACCCGGTCGCAGATGAACAAGAACCAATAATACACACAATTGACGTTCTGACTGCAAATACCGATGATTGGATATCTACCGTCCAGTCCGGTGATTCTGAAATTAAACGCATAAAAGCGATTCTAGAAGATCCAGAGACCGCTAAAATTGCAAGTATACGTAAGGATTTTAAAATTCTTAACGGTCGCGTATTCCGCGTTATAGACGAGAATACCTTGCGATGGGTCGTACCAAAAGGCGTAAGATGGCAAGTACTAAAAAGTAATCATGACGACGTTGGACATTTTGGCTTTGAAAAGACTCTAGACAGAATTCGTGGTTACTTTTGGTTTCCCAAAATGAGGAAGTTTATAAAAAAATATGTTTCTGCCTGCCTCGAGTGCGCTCACCACAAGGTACCCTCTGGTGCTAAAGAAGGATTACTACATCCAATACCGAAAATAGAGGTTCCCTTTCACACTATCCATGCTGACCATCTGGGTCCATTTATTCGTACCAAAAATAAAAATTGCTATTTGCTAGTAATAGTTGATTCTTTTACTAAATATGTTAATTTAGCACCGGTTCGTAGTACTAAGACGAAAGAAAGCATTAAAGCGTTTAAAAATTTGTTTAGTTATTTCGGCACCCCTTCTCGACTCGTAACGGACAGGGGTACGAGTTTTACTAGTAAAAAATTTAAATCATTTGTAAAATCTTTAGGCATTAAACACATTTTAAATTCCGTGGCCACGCCTCGTGCTAACGGTCAAGTAGAAAGGTACAACCGCACGATCCTATCAGCATTGAGCACAATGACACATGGTAAAGCTCCCAATACGTGGGACGAGTATGTGCAAGACGTACAATTAGGTATTAATACCTCTGTGCATAGTATAACAAAGAAAACTCCAACTGAATTACTGTTTGGGAGAAGAGTTACAAACCCTTCTCTGGGTATATTAAAGGAAGTAATAGAGGATGTAGGTAGCGGCATGATGGAAAAAACGTTGGACGAAGTTAGGCATGAAGCCGGGGAATCTATAACTAAACATCAAGAAATAAGTAAGGAAAAATTTGATAAAAATAGGAAACAAAGCACAAAATATAAAATAGGAGACTTGGTAAGAATAATTAGAGCCATCACGACAGGAACAGGGCAATCAAAGAAATTAGAGAGTAAATGTCACGGCCCATATAGAATTAGAAAGATCTTGCCAAATGACCGATTTGTTGTTGAAGACACCCCACTTACGCGAAAGGGTAGACGATTCGAGAGCGTAGTGGCAATAGATAAAATATTTCCGTGGCTCAGCTACGATGCTCCCAGTTGTAGTTCCAGTAGCGATAGCGAGGATTTGTAGCTTCACCAGACTTGTTCTAGGGTAGGTACTTTTTTTTGTAAATGATGTTGTGCCATATATGATCACGATTTGGTCGAGATTGGTTTTGTGAAAATGTTGCTAATTTAGTATCGTATCAGGAGCACATGAGTGCCACCTGAAATTGCTGATACAGGTAGGAGCACATGAGTGCCACCTGAAATTGCTGATACAGGTAGGAGCACATGAGTGCCGCCTGAAACTGTTGATACAGGTAGGAGCACATGAGTGCCGCCTGAAATTGTTGATACAGGTAGGAGCACATGAGTGCCGCCTGAAATTGTTGATACAGGTAGGAGCACATGAGTGCCGCCTGAAACTGTTGATACAGGTAGGAGCACATGAGTGCCGCCTGAAATTGTTGATACAGGTAGGAGCACATGAGTGCCGCCTGAAATTGTTGATACAGGTAGGAGCACATGAGTGCCGCCTGAAATTGTTGATAGGTACAGGTAGGAGCACATGAGTGCCGCCTGGAATTGTTGATACAGGTAGGAGCACATGAGTGCCGCCTGAAATTGTTGATAGGTACAGGTAGGAGCACATGAGTGCCGCCTGGAATTGTTGATACAGGTAGGAGCACATGAGTGCCGCCTGAAATTGTTGATACAGGTAGGAGCACATGAGTGCCGCCTGAAATTGTTGATAGGTACAGGTAGGAGCACATGAGTGCCGCCTGGAATTGTTGATACAGGTAGGAGCACATGAGTGCCGCCTGAAATTGTTGATAGGTACAGGTAGGAGCACATGAGTGCCGCCTGGAATTGTTGATACAGGTAGGAGCACATGAGTGCCGCCTGAAATTGTTGATAGGTACAGGTAGGAGCACATGAGTGCCGCCTGGAATTGTTGATACAGGTAGGAGCACATGAGTGCCGCCTGAAATTGTTGATAGGTACAGGTAGGAGCACATGAGTGCCGCCTGGAATTGTTGATACAGGTAGGAGCACATGAGTGCCGCCTGAAATTGTTGATACAGGTAGGAGCACATGAGTGCCGCCTGAAATTGTTGATAGGTACAGGTAGGAGCACATGAGTGCCGCCTGGAATTGTTGATACAGGTAGGAGCACATGAGTGCCGCCTGAAATTGTTGATAGGTACAGGTAGGAGCACATGAGTGCCGCCTGAAATTGTTGATAGGTACAGGTAGGAGCACATGAGTGCCGCCTGGAATTGTTGATACAGGTAGGAGCACATGAGTGCCGCCTGGAATTGTTGATACAGGTAGGAGCACATGAGTGCCGCCTGAAATTGTTGATAGGTACAGGTAGGAGCACATGAGTGCCGCCTGGAATTGTTGATACAGGTAGGAGCACATGAGTGCCGCCTGGAATTGTTGATACAGGTAGGAGCACATGAGTGCCGCCTGGAATTGTTGATACAGGTAGGAGCACATGAGTGCCGCCTGGAATTGTTGATACAGGTAGGAGCACATGAGTGCCGCCTGGAATTGTTGATACAGGTAGGAGCACATGAGTGCCGCCTGAAATTGTTGATAGGTACAGGTAGGAGCACATGAGTGCCGCCTGGAATTGTTGATACAGGTAGGAGCACATGAGTGCCGCCTGAAATTGTTGAAACTGTTAAAAAGTCAAGACAAGATAATCGTAATAAAATGTACAGTAGCTTTGAAGCGCAGTTTTGTTGTTATGAATATCTTATGAAAGTTTAACTTAAAAGAAACGGGTTTTGTTGTTATGATAATAAGAAATAAATTGTATTCCATATTGAAGATACACACTGTCTAAGTATTGATTGTTGTTATAATATTAAATATCAAGTAATTTTGTCAGAAAGTTGTAGGTATTCTTTTAGTTATTTTTTTTGTTATGATAATGATAAGAAATAAATTGTATTCCATATTGAAGATGCACACTGTCTAAGTATTAATTATTGTTATAATATTAAATGTCAAGTAATTTTGTCAGTAAATTGTAGGTTTTTAGTTATTGTTTGATTAGTTGATTATGGTTTATTCAATTTAGAAACATTTATATTAGTCAATATGTGTTAAGTTTTTTTTTTATTTTTTTATTTGTATGCAAATGCAATCAATCACAAATAACCGAGGGGACTCGTTTACTGCTGGATGGCCGAATGTAAACTTTGAGGCTATAACAGACTTGATACACACTTAAGTATTTTACTGGCAACACTGTCAGAAGTTCCGTGGGTTTAGTGGGGTAGTGGCTTGGTAGTGGGGATTAGTCTACGCCCAGGCAGAATCGATTCCTTTCGGATATCATTCTTGTTCTTGAGCTCATGGCGAGCAGTCACTTCTAAAAAGGCCGACATGTTGCTAGATATTTCTAGAAATAAGCATTATATTAATCGTTAAGGTTATTCTATATAAAATCAAGTAATTCAGTACTAAATAAACCGCTTATTTAACGATCCTGCTGTTTCAATTCTGGTTGTTTTTACAAATTAGAGTGACTCATTGTCTAAAATGCATCGTGAAAAAAGAAACCGTTCGTACATTAGGGGTCTGAGGGACTCTAATATTTCCGTCCGACCAATCTCAATTATTATAAATCACCTAGTTAAAATGGAATTATTGCATCGGTTTTAATCAGCTGATCTACTTAGCATAACTAGACTGGCGGCTATTTGTGAATGCAATACCGTGTGTAAATTCCACCTACCAGCCAAGTAACAGAAATTAATAATGAATTTAAAATATATTTTCTTTGGTTTACTTTTTTATTTGTATTACCAATTTCAACAGTGTAATTCGGAGAGTATAAGTACCTACTTATAGTTGCTTTTTCAAAAGAGCTAAGTATCTTACTTAGCTCCCCAAGATACAGGCGCCGCCTAGTTTGGGCACCACTACAGCAAATTGATATCACCAAGAGTTTCAAACATAATTAATAATGTTAAACTAATTTTAAAGTAATAATTGTAACAATGTTTAAATAAATGTTATTATTATTAACTGTTTGATATTTTTATGCAAGCGAAGTCCATGGCTTTACGACAAAACTCCATCAGAACAAAAAACTACTCCTAAAAAACACTACAAAGTGCAAAATAACTTTAGTATCAGAGAGTCAGTATTGTGGTATAGTAATTTTATTCTAGGTGAATCGTCTTCAGGTAGAGTTTCTTGCCCGTTCTTCTCCATAGCTACCTACTGCACTTTGGAATGGACGACTAGCTTCATCTTTCTGACTGACCGATCCCTTGACAATTCAAAACTTCAATACTTATAGTCCGGTCAATTTAGACCAAAAAATTAGAGTGAAGTTACATAAAGTCCCAACAAGCTGAATTTCAGTGAAATTGTTCAAAATATAATTATAAACAATGTCTAGAAGTTCCCCATCATTCCCCTGGAAAAATTTTTATTCGAGGTCAAAGGTCAAAAAATGAGTTTTTCGCGATTTTCAGCAAAACGGTAAGTTTTATCATAAAAGTACCTCAGACAAAAATTGTAGATCATAAAATTATCTATAAAAAATGTATCAATACTTTTTTTCTTACGAGCCACCGTTTCTGAGATATAACGATTCAAAAAGTTATAAAAGTTGTTATCGTCATAATATACATGAGTACGCCACTTATATACATCTAGAGTTGTTATAATAAAAAAAAAAAATGAAAAAAAAAAAAGAAGCTGAAGTTTTTAAAAAGAGTAATTCAACTCAACAAGAAGTTATTACCAACGGCATCCGCTTTCTTCTTTCTATGTACGGAGCTCCTAAAAAAACTACCTGTTTAGATAAGCATCGATATATATGCATGTTTCGTTAATAATACTAATTCGTAAATAAAAAACAAGTTCAATTAGCTTGTCTTCCTCCAACCTCAGTTGCTGCTCACCAACATCTTTTTCGAGTATATTACCAAGTTCAAGTGTGGCTTGGTTATCAGCTAGACCCTACAGACTGGGGTTGGAAGTTGGTCAACAATATACTAGAGCCAGTTCAAACTTTACTTCCACCTGCGCCGGAAAAACTGCTGAACACTATTTTTTGCAACTACAAAAAGGGATGCAGTGCTAAATGTGGTTGCAAAAAAGTCGGACTGTCTTGTTCTTTGGCATGCACAAATTGTCAAGGCCGGTCGTGCTCTAATATTGAATCACAAACAATGGAGGATTCGTTTGACTCGGACGAAGTATCATGCGATACATCGCTATTGACGCAATTTACTTGCATCCAAAATGAAGATGAAGAAGAAGCAGGAGAAGAAGAACAAGAAGAAGATCAAGAAGAAGAACAAGAATTTGAAACTTCCGAATAAGACGAATAAACTTCAACACTTTTTTTTAATTTACATCGCTTTTATCTTTCCCAATCTTTGAAAATTTCCGTTGTTATGCAATAGTTTTACATTAAACAGGATCACAACTGACCCGTGGAGTAGGCCTACTGGGAAAACCACGTTAAAAAAATGCGCTAAGTACACTACCTCATAGGTGGCGTAGAAACGTGTGCATATTATGACGATAACAACTTTTATAACTTTTTGAATCGTTATATCTCAGAAACGGTGGCTCGTAAGAAAAAAAGTATTAATACATTTTTTATAGATAATTTTATGATCTACAATTTTTGTCTAAGGTACTTTTATGATAAAACTTACCGTTTTGCTGAAAATCGCGAAAAACTCATTTTTTTTACCTTTGACCTTGAATAAAATTTTTTCCTTACAGGGGAATGATGGGGAACTTCTAGACATTGTTTATAATTATGTTTTGAACAATTTCACAGAAATTCAGCTTGTTGGGACTTTATGTAACTTCGAATGTCTAAATTGACCGGACTATTACTCGACCCAAATGTGTAGGACGGCTGATTTTTTTTTCGCGTTTACGATGGTTGGTGGTTCCCATGAAGAAATTTGTTTCGTTTGATGGTGTGTTCCACACCGTTAAATCTGACCACACCTTTCCTTTCTTTCTTTTCTTTTCCTTTCTTCCTTTCTTCTTATTGTTTGTTTAAATTCTGTCGTAGATAACTTACCTCAGTACTGAGCGCCCAGCGGTATTCTGGTATGACTCTAAATACTTCAAAAACCTTACTCTGGTCAGTAAGCGGTTGAACCGACGCCTTGTTGCCTTGGATCCATCCAAGGCACTATGTGGAGTTTTACGTACATGCACTTATCACGTTGGACAATAACCTAAAGGTAAGTAGAGAACGAGTGAAGTCCATGCTGTAGTATATTGTCATGTAAGAAATGATCTAAGGTTGATGCGCCAGGGTAGCCCGCGAAATTCAAAATTTCTTACGTTTTTTGCAATTTGTAGGTCAGTGTGAGCTTGTATGTTGATTAAAATATGATTCGCGGCCGTAGCTAATATGGCTTTACAGAATTATAATCATTAGAATCAGCAATACAACTCCATAAGTTAGCATTTACCTAAAATCTAGCGATTTCATGAAATCATGAGGTTTGAGGTAAATGCTAACTTATTAAGCTGTATTGCTGATTCTAATGATTATAATTCTATAAAGCCATATTAGCTACGGCCGCGAATCATATTTTAATCAACATACAAGCCCACACTGACCTACAAATTGCAAAAAACGTAAGAAATTTTGAATTTCGCGGGCTACCGTGGCGCTTTCGCCTTAAGTTACTGGTAACACCATTTTAATAAAGAAGAATTTAGAAATGGGGCTAGCAACCCAACACTCCATTTCCGTCCGCTAAAGTCCGCTTCACTAAATGTTTAATTGAAACATAATTTCATTAATCAAGTGTTTCATTTGGCAATATTATTATTACAAGGCGTAACACATCACATGCCGCTTGGCATCCGAGTGCGAGTTTTTATTCTTACTCGATCACGTAAACGTCAGTTTGTGCTGAAAATGAATTTAATAAGCGCCGCCTGGTGACTATAATGGGAAACACAATTATTCCATACGAATTGACTTATGGTAACGATAACGTAAACGCGATCGAGTAAGTATAAAAACTCGCATTAAGCCCACAGGTAAGCCGACCGACAGTTTTTCTCGTTAAGGCTTATCCGTCGCAAAAAGCGCGGTCACTGTCGGACTGCATAGAAAAGAAAGAGAAGCGCGATGACACAACGCTTGCAAAATATGAAGTAATTATTGACTTACAAAAAATCTGTTGATTAAACTAAAAAAGGAATGACAAGAAATCATTCCATATTAGTTTGTAAAGAACTGTATAAAATTATGAACACTTTTAATGAAAACTGTAGGAGTAATATGGTAATAACTCGAAAAAATAGACCGAAATAGACCTGGATTTTGGATTTTATTCCCTTAGTTCTACAAACTAAAATAGATTTCAGGATACATGAAATCACTTCTTATGTATTGTAAGATTACTGTGTATTTTTTCCTATCAGAAAGAAGCTATAGTTACTGTAAAAGATGGTTACAAAGTTACTTAGTTTCGCCGTATTTTAGGAAGGAGCAGCCTTAAAGAAAACTGGTAGACTATTGATAAAGAATAAACTTATAATGTGACAGGCAATGAATAAGTAACAGAGTAGGTAATGATAATGTTGTTTATGTTACAGCTGGACTTCTACTTCTACCAGTTTCTAACAAACAGATACCGTCCCAGTTTCGTTGAGATGCATTTTAATCTTTGCGACATGATTAACTCTGATTTCTTCTTCGGTGAACCAATGAGAAACGCACTTGGCGGCCGTACCTGTCCTTTTCCTCCGGTGAGTATGATAAATGGATTTGTATGTAAGAATTCTGCTTTAAAGTTATAGGTAAATTAACGAATAAAGTACTTGGAAATAATCTCGAAGATCTATCTTATTCCCTCATTCAAAATGAGTTGGAAAATTATAAACATTATCCTTCAAAATTTGCGCATGAAATTTCTTGACCAAGGCTACTTGAAAATATTCAAAGGTTAACTTATCTCGTATTTTTTTGTTTAGAAGCAATAAATGTATGTGTTTCCCCCACTGATGCCGGGACACTACTGAGTAGTACTGAGCGTCCGCGCAGCAAAAACGTGTAGTGACAAGTTGCCCTCGAATACTTTTAACAGGCCCTCGATTACTCAAGTCTTACTATTTTGGAATCTTATGCAGATAAATTACATATATATGTCTTGTTATTTTTCAGGGTGTGTATGATCTGAAAAATCTATCGGTCCCATATGTACCCAAAGGCTTCCCGTTTAATAAAGGCCGTATCTACTGCAACGTGTCACTTACTGAAGGCGGTGTGACCAAAGTGATAGGTAGCGGCAGCATTGATATGGAGATAAAAGTGGCTAAAATAAGTAAAAACTAAAGCAAATATTGCTAATGTTAGTAACATAGGTACATAATATGTAATTATGCATTAAAGTTATTATATATTACTACCTACTAAGTTTTTTTTTTTAACAAAACTTTTTTTACATCCACATGAGGCTATTAAGGCGACGGTATCTGACTTTTGATGATTTTAAACTGAAGATCAGTTAGTGTTAATGATTTGGAAAAAAATATATGTTAAATTAGAGCATTTTCCTAATAACTTAATATGTGAATATTTTAGATTATGTTTATATTAAATGGTGTAATTAATTTGTAAAGTTATGTCTAACGCAGATAAAAAACTGAGAATCACGCAAAAACTGTCTGGGGTATTTTTATGAAACCTTCACCATTTTAAAGGTAATTTAATTATTTATCTTTTAGTATACGTGTTTTATTAAAATGCCTTTAGTTTTATGTTATAATAAATTAATAATGCGTCTAATTTGGGACAGCGCTCCTTGATGGGCGAGTCCTATTACTGGCTGGACGTACGACGCATTGCGTGAGCTCAGCACAGAACGCGCAAGCTAAGGGCGAGTTGCGAGTTGGCTTCGGCCCCTCGTACGCCTTCCAAAGGTCCGGGACCCCAGGGTCTCGAGATTATGTCAATAGCATTTTAAATTAAACATAAAGTAAGTAAGTAATTACATACATCTTACTATTATGTTATTACTAGTATTACAAAATTGTTTAAAATTGTTGTTATATTGCCGTGCCCTAACCGGGTTTCATGTTGGAACTATTTTAATTGTAACAACTAACTACACATGTATGCAATAAAGAGTTTGAGTTTGAGTTTGAGCTAACCACTCAAAGTCATTGGCGTATAGTCCCGCCTTAAGTACTCAGTGATGTTGGAGCGAGTCCAGAACAAATTCACTTCCTGTACAAGAAACTTTATTTATTTATTTAAAAAATAAGTTTACACTGCTTACGACCAAATCACTTATATTCTAGTAGCTAAAAACTAAAAATAGGAAAAAAAATACAACAAAAAAACTTATACTAACTTACTTAGAAACAAATAAAAAAATATAAAAACTTGGTACGGCTTTTCATGGAATATATCCAGGTCTATGTGCTGGGTGAGAGAGTTCAGCAATGTGAATGGGTGCAGCAGCAGCTCGACGAGTGCGCACCCCCGGGGGCAAGGCGAACAGTTTCCTCCGACGACTAGGACCCTCCACGCCCTCACCCCTGACCAGGAAACGACTTGGCACCCCTGCTAGGCCCACCCGCTCCAGAGTAATAGGATTATCTACTCTGTTTGTCTGGAGACGGTGGTAGTGAACTAGTAAAAGTAATTTACGCCTGAGTTCGAGAGTTCTCGCCATCCCACCAACAAACAAAGATGGATACAGGTAAGGGTACCCATACATCAGCTTAAAAATAAATCGAGCAAACTTCCTCTGGACTACATTCATACTGGGTATGGTGGGGTACAATCAACTCGGGGTGTGACGTGAATTTGCACTAGTGTCTTACATGGTACAACTGCTCCGAGGCATAGGGCACAAACCGAGTGTGCTGCAGCGGTTGCACTCATACGTATATCCGACCGTTATGTGTGGGGGCGACGGCCTCTCCCACTGCTGGTCGTACCATCAGCCAGGACCAACTTGCTGGTCAAAACTCCTCTGACTCGAGCAATTCACACAATAAATTATATTCAGGTCGAAATTGATATATTTACATGACACTGTGTTGAATTCACAGAACCACTATGGTTTCATAAATACTATGGTTTCAGGGTCATTTGGTTTTTTAAAAATATTTTTATTACAGACGCTTTTAACATTCTGCATCGTTCTCACGTGTATAATTTCAACATAAATGATGTAATCAATATTTACAGGAGGTAATTTTCAAAAGCAGTCAAATCCATTTTATGCCAAATTGAGAAAAGTGAACTTTTGTATGCCGTCATCAGATGAGCATACAAAAGTGAACTTTTGAAAATTGCCTCCTGTTAACCATATTTTGATTTAAAAGAGTATCCGTAGAGTATCTTGGCCGGTCTTTTCCATAGGACCTACTACGCTTTGTAATGGGCGACTAGCTTCATCTTTCTAACTGAGGGATCGGCCCTGGACAGTTCAAAAGTGCCTGTAATTGGTTTATTAGAAATAAATGCTTTGAGTTTGAGTTTACAATAAGTATCAAAAAATGATCTCTAGATCTTGATGTATTTTGTGCTTTAATTATAATTTTAGGTGTGTCTTGGCTATCGCATTAGTTTAAGACCTGTGATAGTTTTAAGACATTTGAATAAATAAATATATAGGGTGACTGGTAATTAGTGACCGATACCTAAACACATGATTGTGCTCATGATAACAAACAACTTTTACTATGGGACCAAACCTGAAATCGCGAAAAAAAAATCAGCTGCCCCATACATTCATGTTCGCATAACTCGTCAAAATGTAGGGAGCAGCTGATTTTTTTTTCATGATTTCAGGTTTGGTCCCATAGTAAAAGTTGTTTGTTATCATGAGCACAATCATGTGTTTAGGTATCGGTCACTAATTACCAGTCACCCTATATAAAACCAACGAGTCCAAACTCGATGGACTCGTTGTCTGGTCCTGTCGTTATATCGTTGTTTTAGTACTATGGTATGGTACTATTTCGTTTTTTTTGAGAAGTTCAAGGCCATCTACCGGCTCCATCATCAGACCCTGAACACCATGTAGTGTTATAAGTACTTGTCAATACATATCCAATGAAACCTGTTGTACTTGAAATTTTCATGCCGGTGCTACTATCTGCTGAGGATTTCTCTCGTATGGAGCCAATCCTGGGCGCAGCAGACAGGTCATGATGTATGAATGCGTATATAAAATTAAGTGTCTGTGTTGTTGACCGTTAGGAGTTCCATCGTCTCAAGCCATTCCTAGATGTAACAGCCAGGTGATGGTAGACTTTAGAACGGTCTATCATAATTGAAGGCGTTTATAAAATTTAAATACTCAATCAACTTAGTTAATACTTGGTTTTTAGTGTCTGTGCTGTTGATTGTTGAAGAGTTACCTCGTCGGGAGCCAATCATGGGGACAGCAGCCAAGTTATGGTGGACTTAAGAACGGACTATCATAATTAAATGCATACATAAAATTTCGTATGTGTACTGTGTACCGTTGAGGAGTTCCCTCGTCTGGAGCTAATCCTAGGTTTAGCAGCCAGGTCATGGTGGATTTCAGAACGGACTATCGTAATTAAAGCGCATAAACAATTTCGTGTCTATACTGTTGAATGTTGAGGAATTCCCTCATCTGAAGCTAATCCTTGTTTCAGCAGCCAGGTCATGGTGGAATTTAAAGTGGACTGGCACAATTAAAGCGTATATAAAATATCGCGTCTGTACTGTGTACCATTGAGGAGTTCCCTTGTCTGGAGCCAATTCTGAGTGCAGCAGCCAGGTGCCGTACTATGACGTGAAAAGAGATCATGGATCCATCATGGTTCCAGTGTGAGAAAGAGACGGAGCTATATACGACCTATAGCCATCCTTTTTTCACAACAGAACCATGATGGATCCATGATCTTTTTTCACGTCATAGTACGGCTCCTGGTCATGGTAAACTTTAGAATGGACTGTAATAAAAGCGTATATACGATTTCGTGTCTGTACTGTTGACCGTTGAGGAGTTCCCGTCTAAAGCCAATCCTGGTTGCAGCAGCCAGATCATGATGTGCTTAAGAGCAAACTGTCACAATTAAAGCGTATATAAAATTTCGAGTCTTTACTGTGTACCGTTGAGGAGTTCCTTCGCCTGGAGCCAATCCTGAGTGCAGCAGCCTGGTCATGGTAGACTTTAGAACAGACTATCTTAATTAAAGCGTATACACAATTTCGTGTCTGTACTGTTGACCGTTAAGGAGTTACCTCGTCTGAAGCCAATCCTGGGTGCAGCAACCAGGTCATGATGGACTTTAGAATGAACTTGCACAATTAAAGTGTGTATAAAATTTCGTGTCTATACTGCTGAACGTTGAGGAGTTCCCTCTTCTGAAGCCAATCCTGGGTGCAGCAGCCAGGTCATGGTAGACGTTAGAATGGTTTCTCATAATTAAAGCGTACTTATGTACATTCATGTCTGTACTGTTGACCGTTGAGGAGTTCCCTCGTCTGAAGCCAATCCTGGGTGCAGTAGCCAGATCATAGTGTACTTTAGAACGGACTATCGTAATTAAAGCGTATCTAAAATTTCGTGTCTGAACTGCGTACCGTTGAGTAGTTTCCTCGTTTGCAGCCAATCCTGGGTGCAGCATCCAGGTCATGGTGGACTTTAGAACGGACTATCATAATTAAGGCGTATCTAAAATTTCGTGTCTGAACTGCGTACCGTTGAGTAGTTTCCTCGTTTGCAGCCAATCCTGGGTGCAGTAGCCAGATCATAGTGTACTTTAGAACGGACTATCATAATTAAGGCGTATCTAAAATTTCGTGTCTGAACTGCGTACCGTTGAGTAGTTTCCTCGTTTGCAGCCAATCCTGGGTGCAGCAGCCAGGTCATGGTGGACTTTAGAACAGACTATCATAATTAAGGCGTATCTAAAATTTCGTGTCTGAACTGCGTACCGTTGAGTAGTTTCCTCGTTTGCAGCCAATCCTGGGTGCAGTAGCCAGATCATAGTGTACTTTAGAACGGACTATCATAATTAAGGCGTATCTAAAATTTCGTGTCTGAACTGCGTACCGTTGAGTAGTTTCCTCGTTTGCAGCCAATCCTGGGTGCAGCAGCCAGGTCATGGTGGACTTTAGAACGGACTATCATAATTAAGGCGTATCTAAAATTTCGTGTCTGAACTGCGTACCGTTGAGTAGTTCCCTCGTCTGAAGCCAATCCTGGGTGCAGTAGCCAGATCATAGTGTACTTTAGAACGGACTATCGTAATTAAAGCGTATCTAAAATTTCGTGTCTGAACTGCGTACCGTTGAGTAGTTTCCTCGTTTGCAGCCAATCCTGGGTGCAGCATCCAGGTCATGGTGGACTTTAGAACAGACTATCATAATTAAAGCGTAATTATATACAATGTCTTGCCTTTCCTCCGTGTGGTCCTGGATTAAGAATATGGCTACCCCATCTCACACCGTGACTGTTGTAGGAGGTGACTAAGGGAACTGGAGACTTAGTGCATAGCATTGAAGAACCTTGGGTCACCTGGGCCTCAAGTCTGCTATTACAATAGTGTCAGAATGGTCTGTCATTGATTTCATAATTGTTGATTTTGACAAGTTTGGTAATCTACTAATATAATGGCGTCATAATGGCGTCATTATGACTTTCCAATTGTCAACCACTGACACTCCATTGTAAGAAATTATGAATTTAGCAGATTACGAACTTTTAGCAAAATTACAATGCAGTGATAATGGGATCGTGTTGGAATGAAGAATTTCTAAAAAATAGCAGACTTGGGGGAAACCGCCAACAAAAGCATTCTCAAGGAGGGTTGGTGTCAGGCTGGCGGACGACTGTAACTTTGCCAAAAGCTTAAGCAACATGAGTGGAAATGATATGATGCGCGATAGGGCTAGGGCGTACCCCACAGGCGACGCGCAGGGGCAGCACCCGGCTTCTGTGTGAAATGGACAAGGTTTGTCGCACCAGAACGGGCGGGTGCGACGTAAGACGCAAGCTCGAAGTGTGAAAGAAGTTAGATTGAGGTGCGCGAGCTGGAATGTAGGTACGCTGACTGGAAGAGGAAGGGAATTAGCAGATGTTGTAAAGGCCACGACTGAACATAGCGTGTCTGCAAGAGAAGTGGAAGGATGCGAAAGCTAAAGAGATAGGAGAAGTATACCTGTATAAGTTTTACTACTGTGGAAGCGATGGCAAGCGAAATGGTGTTGGTATAGAGTTGGATAGTCAGTTGAAAGAAAGTGTGGTGGATGTTGAAAGAGTGAGTGATGGAGCTGTCAAAGTGTGGTGGATGTTGAAAGAGTGAGTGATGGAGCTGTTAAAGAGTGAGTGATGGAGCTGTTAAAGTAATTTTGGAGAGTATGGTCGTTAATATAGTGTGTCTGCTCCCCAGTCAGGGTGTAAAAGAGAAGTTTTGGTAGGATTTCGATCGTGTGATGATAAATGTGCAAGATAGTGAAGAAGTGTATGTGGGTGGTGATTTTAACGGGCATGTAGGAGTACAGAAGGATGGGATTTTCATTTCCTAAATGTGCCTTACATCAACGCTGTTAGTTCTCACCTAAAATAAAATAAAAATTCATCAGTCAGTCAGATAATAAAAAAATATTAGACACATATTTTTGCTGTATCATATTAATAAAAAATGATAGATAGATGACTTAGATTAAAGGATTAAACGCATTAAAGTTGGGGAGTGGGGTCTTCCTACGTCACAATTCAGTATAAAAACTAGCAAGGCGTGACGTCATGCCACATTTTAACTCGGTGTATCGCCATAATCTTTTGATTAAGTACTTTCGTAAAAAAAAATACGTGTCCAATATTTTTTTAATAAGCAGCATGACGGACAAACAATTTTTAGTCATCATTCCTATTGCGACCAACTTGGATGTAGCAGCAGTTGCTGGCCGTTCTTGTTCTTGTTGCCGAGCTGGCTCGTACACTATACCCACTTAAAACATAAAGGTCATAGCACGGGAGTGATATGTATGTTCGAATGACGTTTTTGCGAAGGTCGCCATTTCGAAAAATTTTGCGAGTGGTATTACGCCAGTTCGAAAACTCATTATATCAAAAACCGCTATATCGAATGACGTTATCGCGAAGGTCGCCATTTCGAAAAGTTTTGCGAGCAGTACGCCAGTTCGGAAGTCATGGTATCGAAGTCCGATGTTGAGTTGATTTGTCTTTCCTTTTTTCCTTTTTTTTTTTCCCAAACCAAATCAAAAGACCATGCTCTCTGTGTCTCGTCTCATTGGGGTCGTGAGTTCGATTCCCAGATAAATTAACTCAACATCGTATTTCAATACCATGACTTCCGAACTGGCGTAATGCTCGCAAAATTTATCGAAATGGCGACCTTCGCAAAAACGACATTCGAACCTACGTATCACTTCCCCATAGCACACATATCAACTCAGAACGAAGCGGCGCGGCGAAAGGCGATACGTTGACGATACCTGTCAACGTATCGCCTTACGCCGCGCCGCTTCGTCAAACAGGCGTCAACCCAACGTAAGCACGTAACCAAAGCGGGCCAGCCGGTCGATTCTGTAAAAATCTCACCGTGAAAACTTAGGTGAAGTGAGTTTTTTTTTGCTAGGAATTGACACTATTGACAGCTCACTCCACGTTCACTTCACCTAAGTTTTCACGGTGAGATGGTTACAGAATCGCACTGCAGCAGCTCCGATACGTCGACTCGACTACAGCTAGGCGACGACGCCGCGCTTACGTCAAAAACAGATATTGAAAACTTTAAGAGTAAAAAGTTCATGACTAGAAAAAAACCGGCCAAGTGCGTGTCGGATCACGCACAATGAAGGGTTCCGTATTGAAAAGAATTTATCCCAAAAACAAACTTAACATTAAAATTCCAAAAATATTTTTTATGTGATCAAATTACAAATTACCAATTTTCGGACTTTTTCCTTTATTTATGCTGTGAGTCCTTGCTTCTTGCAAAATTTCATTATTCTAGGTCAACGGGAAGTACCCTATAGGTTTTGATTTACTTGCGAGTATCAAATTATGTCACTTAAATGGTCGTATTTTTTTAATGCATTGACATAGAAGCTTGATTTTATTAGATATCCAAGAAACTATAGACATACGTATTTGATATTAATTTCAACTTGATACCTTCACGCGTTCCTGAGAAAAAGGGTCTGACAGACTGACAGACTTGAACATATTTTTTGATGTGATAGAATGACAAATTAACAATTTTCGGACTTTTTCCTTTATTTGTGCTGTAAGACCTAGCTTCTTGCCAAATTTCATGATTTTAGGACAACGGGAAGTACCCCATAGGTACAGGTAGGTATTTACTAGCGAGTATCAAAATATGTCGCATAAATAGCCTTAAACAGAAACTTAAAAGTCGATATGTCACATAATTTTAACTCATTCTATTTTTTTTTACTTTGTCTACCTTCAGTTTACTTTGTAAATTAAGTTGCATTGAACATAGTTCTGACACAAAAATTAATATAAATGTATTTCTTGCACGTCTTTCCTTGTTAAGAGTTTATTGTACATATTTTTAGAACTATACCACATTGTCGGCACTATAGGTCTTTTGTAAGGAACCAATTCTTTCATAAATAATATTGTTTGTAAGTACATGACTGTTTGTTGCCAAAATAAAATAAAATAAAAAATAAATAAATAAATGGCCGTATCTTTTTATTGCGTTGACTTAGAAGCTTGAATTTTTTCAGGACTCCAAGGGACCATAGACTTACGTATATGATATTAATTTTAACTTGATACCTCCACGCGATCCTGAGAAAAAGGGTCTTGACAGACTGACAGACAGACAGACGGACAACAAAGTGATCCTATAAGGGTTCCGTTTTTCCTTTTGAGGTACGGAACCCTAAAAATAGGTGGAATAGGTTACAACAGCAAAAAATGTTCACTGTGAGAATAGTGTGCTGCAGGCAGGCCGCGGTAGGGGTGAGAGGCGTAAGGGTGGACGAAGAGACGCAAGCGAGGCGACGTAGAGGCGTAAGCGCGGGGACCGCTGGTTGACCACGCGTCACACTGCGGTTCGTGAGCTTGTCGAGCTTGTCCCGAGGCGATTCCGATTAGTGTGCTTTTCAGTAGGCAGTTTCATACAAAGAATACTAAACGGCTCGAGTTATATACGGTTACGTTCCGTTTCCGAGTTGATATTTGTGTGCTATGACCTTGATACTTCAAATACCTATATTCTGTATGGGTACTCACTTGATTTTTTTAGGAAAAAGGAAGCCATCAGATATAAACTCTAAATTCTTAAACAAATAGTTGAGTAATTTTATTTTAATACACACAAGATGGTATACCTAAACTTAGTTTATCTTGTCTTTTTTAATTTTACTCACTTTTACCTCCATATCAATACTAGCTCGGACTATAGTTTTGGGCAAACCGTCTTCAGTTACTGACAAATTGCAGTAGATACGACCTTTAGGAAACGGGAAGCCTTTCGGTACATACGGTATGGACATGTTACTCCAATCATATTCACCCTGAAAAAAAAACATGATTATCACCAACATCCCAACATCATATTTTCCGATTGTGGAAAGGTAGGTACATTATAGTCTGATTTTTAATTCAACGGAATTCTGACATTTTAGAAGTGTTGCCAATAATAAAACGGTTCTACTAAAAACGAAACGCAATTTAGCGAAAAAAAAAATCTTTCTTGAATTTAAGGTTTCAATTAGAAAAACTAAAACTTAAAAATTTACTGATAATTTTAAGACGGTAATCAGATTTTTTATTATCAAACTAGCGGACCCAACAGACGTTGTCCTGTCTGAACGATCTCCTAGAACCCGACTGCAGCCCCACATAACGAATCCAATCGTGTTTTCGAACCATCCAGGAACCCATTGAAATATACACATACAATTTCATCTGAATCGGTCCAGCCGTTTAGGAGGAGTTAGTTGACAAACACGCGTACATAAGTTTCATATATATTAAGATTTTTAAAGTTACAATAATTAGTAAGGTAATTATTTTTCTTTCACAGGAATCCCTGTCCACTAATCCATAGAATACGTTTTTGTTTGTAAAATATTCGTTTCTTGTAACTACAGACAGACAACGATGATGATATTAGTGATAGTGATACCTAAATAAATATTAAAATTAAAAAATATGTACTTTTATTTACTCTTTTGTTCCATATATCCATATAAAATTAATATCCTTGTTGGACTGTGTTAGTTTTTATAGTGTGCATTGAATGCTCAGAACAGGAGCTCGTGGCTAAGTAATAACAGCCGCACGGGTCGATCGCTTGCCGGGGTTGGTCAGTGGATAGGTGACCATCTTTACATACCGAGACTCCTCCGTGCCTCGGAAAGCACGTTAAGCCGTTGGTCCCGGTTGTCATTCGTGGATCTTTGACAGTCGTTACGGGTCGTCAGAAGCCCGAAAGTCTGACAACCAGTCTTACCAAGGGGTATCGTATTACCCAGTTACTGGGTTGTGGAGGTCAGAAAGGCAGTCGCTCCATGTAAAATACTGGTATTCAGCTGCATCCGGTTAGACTGGAAGCCGACCCCAACATAGTTGGGAAAAGGCTAGGCAGATTGATTGAATGCTCAGAACAAACACTAACATTGTTTTTCTTCATTTACTTGATCTCATTCTCTTTCATATTTTTTGTTATTTTATATTCAAAAAATTCTAGTAATAATTATAAAAAACATAGAAAAAGGACAATACAGAAAAGGTTTATGATAATAATTGCAGTGTCAAAAAAATACAGCTGTCAGAATTCCGTCGAATTAAAAATCAGACTATAGTAAGTATTACGTAATGGAAGACTAGCCTGTTGCCATTAAGGCGAGTAGAGCTGCTAAATGGCAGTGCCACCATTGAAAAATTAATAAGGCTGGCGATATGGAATATGGAATATTTCCTATGCTCATCACCATACGGGACATAGCGAACAAAATCGATTCATTTGTCCTAGAGTGGAAAAAACTCGCTCAATCTTGTGTGTTAAGCCTGCATGTCAAGTCACATTAGTGTCCACCGAAATACAGAAATAATTTTCGTAGAAAATAATTATGCCGAATTTTATAACATTTTTTTTTAACTCAATACTCACTCAATACTCAATATCTTTATTGCTTTACCATAATGTGTACTTAGGTGGTATAGTATATAATTGAGATCATTATGGACCCTGTCGGGCACAGCAAAAGGGTAGGAGAGCGGAAGCCCAGTTTTAGGAGATCATGAATAATAATTATTGCTGTATTATTTAATTTAATTTATTATTACTCGTATTTCTAAGTATTTTAATTGCATTATTTTATTAGTCTTGTTATATTATTTAATTATTATATTACATTATTTATTATTATGTAGTCTGAGCCTGTCTGAAACCTAGTAAACATGTGAGATAGGCGTTTCGACTTTCTCGGTATTATCAGCATTATTTGGGTCACAGTAATAACAATTTTAATAAATTTTCTCACCACTGGGGGTAGGTGTGTTTGTGTGAGCTTCAGTTGGTTTTTCGACTTCGTCGCGTTCACATCGGCAAAAATGGCTAAACGTAGTCACGGTTCTCGGCGGCTCTGCTTCCCGGATGAAGATATTTCCGATTCGGACGAGTCTTTGCCGCCGCCCAAAACGCCGCGTCGCGACGCGGGGCAGGCGAACGTGAGTGTCGGGGCTTCAAGCACGTCGGCGCAAATCATGCTTGACTTGCCATCGCTGCTGCGGACACCACCGTTACCGGGCCCGTCGCAGACGTTGCGATCACCTGACATACCGCCAAACGTACCGCGTTCCGCTTCGCGCAGCATGGATGAGAACCCCCCGGATGTCCTTGACAAGATTAGAGGTTTGAACAGTTTAACCGTGAGTTAGCTTCAATTAAATTGTTACTTTCGCATGTGCAGCCACCTGGGTTATCCGCTCCAGCGGCGCTTGGGTTTATTAATCCCACGCAACAGGGTCGGCAGAATAATGACTCGGACGCCCTGTCCGATCTTATGCCTCCGGCCCCACCATTGGCGCCTGAGCTAGAAGATTTGGAAACCACGTTGGCTGAATCTATTAAAAAGGCTGATAAGACGCGTCTTGACGCAGTTACAAAATTACAACATTTCGATGATCCTGAATGGACAAATATACGTTATTTGGAGACTCAGAAAAAATATCTGGCTACCCCCGCTTTTACACATTTAGATTTAAATGAAGAATTAGCCCCGTTCGAATATAAACCGTATTTTTTGAGATCTCTTGACCAATCTTTTGCCGCTATTACGAATATGCTCTTGGCTCAACGTGAAGCTGTGCAAATAGCTATTAGGAATATTCTTGCAATGAAGGATGCGCCAGCTTCTTTGCACGCCACGCTTTCAGAAGCTTTTGCAAGCGGCAGTTTGTTCTCAGAAGTTTCGAAAGATCTGTTGCAGGTTGTGTGTGGTAGAAGAGCCAGCATTCTAGAACAGCGTCGTGATGCGGTGCTCAGCGGCGTTCGGGACAAGTACAACAAAGCCGCCCTTAAACGTGTCCCGCCGAGCCGCGACTGTCTGTTCAACAGAGCAGCATTCACCGAGACGCTCAACCGGTTTGGAGGGGGTTCGAAGATATTCCGCCGGCCGAACTTGCCCGCTGAGGGTAGGCAGGCTTCGCCACATCGGACTCAGCTTCCAATGGCGCAGAATTTTCGTGGCCCAAGCTCCACTAACACATTCAACAGGCCGCACGCCCCTGCACAGGCCACTAGACCCAAGGCACCCCCAGCTGGGAAGCGATCGGATGGGCAGCGCAACCGCCAGCAGCAGCGCCGCCAGGACGATGGCCGCTCCCGCCGGCGACAATGACTCCTTCAGAGGGGGTCAGCTTCGTCGTTGCTTAGCTGCGTGGAGGACCAAGCACGCTCCCCCTCACATTTTAAAGGTAATACAGGGATACCGAATTCCTTTCATTTTAAAGCCTCCGCTGAGGAGATTTGCCACGCACAGCCAATTTCCAGTCGACGACTCACTGGCGATGCGGCACGAGATTCAAAAGATGGCAGCGCAGGGTGTGATAGAGCCCGCTCCAGACAATGCCGGTTTCGAATCTCACCTATTCTTGATACCGAAGCAAGACGGCTCGAACCGCCCGGTGCTCAATCTGAAAGCACTCAACAGGTACTTGAGCTCAACAAAGTTCCGTCTAGTCAACATGTTCAAGGTACCAGGTTTTCTTCAACCCAACGACTGGATGATGAAAATCGACTTGAGCCAGGCCTAATTTCATGTGCCGATCTCCGAGTCACATCGCCGTTTTCTAAGGTTTGTAGCACCAGACATTCAGGCGCCTTTCAAGGCCCAAGCCGTGTGGCAGATGACCTGTCTGCCGTTTGGCCTAGCAAGTGCACCGAGAACCTTCGCTACACTCTCAAATTGGGTAGCCCAGCAGCTGCGGCTTCGAGGGGTAAGGGTTCTCGTCTATCTCGACGATTTCTTGCTGGTAAATCAGTCTCGGCGCAAGCTCCAGAGACATGCACGCCTTGCCAAAGCCCTGCTCCACGAACTGGGCTGGAAAATAAACAACGAGAAATCGTCATCGAGGCCAGGTCAGAATCTAAAATTTTTAGGTATCGAGTGGAGCACGAGGACGAATCTCAAGGCGTTGCCAGAGAAAAAGCTTCAGAGTCTGGATCGCTGTATAGCGGGGTTGCTTGTCAGGACAGTCTGGTCCCCGTTGGAACTCCAAAAAGTAGTAGGTTGGTTAAATTTCGCCAGCTTCATAGTTCCATACGGCAGAATAAACTTCCGCGGTGTCCTGTCTCTCATGCAGAGAGCAGTCCGCGAGGAAACCTCGGTAGCACCAACACCTCAAGCTCGAGCAGACCTTGTCTGGTGGAGGCACCACTTTCGAGAGGTGAGCAAAATTTGGCCCCAACCACCGTCTCACTTTATAGTGACGGACGCGTCGGATCTCGGTTGGGGAGCTTATGTCGACGGAGCTCTCTTGCAGGACTCGTGGTTACGTCAAGAAGCCTCGCTTCGGGCCAACAGGAAGGAACTCCTAGCTGTTTTGTTTGTCCTACAGAACAAAGCTCAACTGTTCGCGGGCAAGACAGTTCTGGTGCAGAGCGACAATCGGACGGCTCTTGCTTATCTTCGAAACCAAGGCGGGACTCGCTCCGAACCTTTGTTAAGTATCGCCAAGACTATTTACAGTTACCTAATAACTTACAAAATCCATCTGGTAACAAGTTACATACCAGGCCCGCTGAACTCTGTGGCAGACAGTCTGTCAAGATTCAAAGAGCTTCCCGAGTGGCATCTACTTCCCGAAGCCTGCGAAGTCATATTTCGCAAATGGGGAACTCCAGTAATGGATCTTTTTGCATCGCAAACTGCCCACGTAGTTCCCCGGTACGCATCGAGGGATCTCAGGGATCTGAGGGCAGTGTATCACGACGCGTTCAGCAGGAGTTGGTCGTACAAACTGGCATGGGTATTTCCACCACCATGCCTCATGCACCAGGTACTGTTTGCACTCAATCATGCGAGGGGGAAGTACATAGTTGTGTGTCCCCGGTGGCTGAACGTATTTTGGCGAGCGGATCTCAAGACGAGAGCTCTGTGCCCGCCCTTCACTATTCGCAACCTACACAGGGTGTTGATAGATGCAACCACGGGCCGTCCACCTCCTCAAGTGGACCGTCTTGCATTGGAGGTATGGCTGATACGGGGTGGGACGACTTATTACGTGACTGGTCATCGTCACAAAGATCGTTGATCGAGTCCAGCTGGAGGCCATCCACCTTGAGGACATATAAGCAATCATGGCTGAAATGGGTTACTTGGTGTCGATCAGTAAAAACCGATGCCAAAAATCCAGGTCCAGACGACATCGCAAGGTATTTAATTTATTTGCATAGAACACTGGGCCTTAGCTACAGGACTACTCTCGTGCACAAATCAGTGGTAGCTAACTTCTGTAGACCACAAGATGCCAAGAGCTTAAGCTCACATCCATTAGTGCGACAAGCACTCAAGGGTATCGCTAATGAAACCTGTGCAAAGACTATTACCAATAAGCCACCCATTTGGAACCCTCAGCTAGTTGTGGATTGGCTTATTAGTAATAGTCCACAGGTGGATAGTCTGTTTGATATTTCAACAAGGTGCGCCACGCTGTTACTCTTAGCGTCTGGACGACGCATTCATGACCTGACGCTGCTATCGATCACTGCGAATCACATGGTCGACCAAGACGACCATATTACTTTCTGGCCCGTGTTTGGGTCTAAAACCGACTCGCTGACTCACAAACAGTCGGGTTGGCAGCTGTCAGTTGGTCCTCATTTGAACATTGACGTGGTCCACTGGCTAAGAAGATTACTGGAGTTGTCTGCTTCACGGCGGGCGCAAGCTGACAACACACCTAGTTTATTTATCACAACACGTGGTGCTCCACGTGCAGCGAGCCGCACCGTCATCGGCGGCTGGGTGCGCACGGTGTTGCGTGCAGCTGGCATTCATGAAGCACCTGGATCCACGCGTTCAGCAGTCGCTTCACTAAATTGTTTAGAAGAGTGTCCTGTCGAAGAAATCCTCGCCCGCGGAAACTGGGCGTCCCTGAACACTCTTCTACAATTCTACAGGCGTCCGCTCGCTCAACCTATAAGGGATACCTGCTCAGTGGCATCTTGTTTTAAACCGGTTTGATAATTAATGTGGTAATTATTTCAACCTATTTGATTGTGATTTATATAATTATTGATGAATAAATCTCTGATTCAATGAATACAGTGATTTTTCTTTTTTGATACATTCTATATCTAAACTAATAGGGTCACAGTTGGTTTTCTCCCCACCATGCGATAATAAACACATCTCACATGTTTACTAGGTTTCAGACAGGCTCAGACTACATAATAGAAGCATTTTTCCTGATACAAAAAATGTCATATTATGTATCTAGCCTGTCTGAAACCTAGTCATTTCTGCATGGTGAGTTTACAACTGAAGTCCGCGTGACAATGCTATCTATTTTATAGGCTCACACAAACACACCTACCCCCAGTGGTGAGAAAATTTATTAAAATTGTTATTACTGTGACCCAAATAATGCTGATAATACCGAGAAAGTCGAAACGCCTATCTCACATGTTTACTAGGTTTCAGACAGGCTAGATACATAATATGACATTTTTTGTATCAGGAAAAATGCTTCTATTATCATTTATTGTTATATTAATAATTACCATATCATACCATTTTTTTTTTAAACATTATCTATAAATTGCGTGACTATCACTAATTTTTGTAATCAATTATAATTCATAGGTCTATTTTTATTATATTAGTAATTTCTTTAACATAAGTTCTCTGTATGGTATTGCAAACCTCTTAATGATAAAATTACTTGATTCAACTACGGTTTATTTTCGTTACTATTTTATAATTTACCGAGTATTATGATAAATAAAAATATTTATTTTCTTAGAATAAGTCAAACTATCTGACGATTTATAAATCAAAGGTTGGTTGTCGGTAAAAGGTAAAAGTGTATCGGCTCAAACTTGACTAATTTTGCTATATTATGCTAGATCGCGTCCCTGAGACATGGGATAGCAGTTTTTGTATGACCTTTCTTTTAATAGCCTCTCTATCTCTCTACAGGGTGTAAGGGACAGCCCTCCGCAAACTGATAGGGTGAATTCAGTATGTCATACTAAGATGACCGGTACATGAATTTTTTTCAGGAACGTTAAGGGAATCTAATAAACCTGATTTGTTTGTGTTTTTGTGCACAAATCGGAGCGTCTATTACTGGTTGGGAGGGGTAGGTAATAGCTATGCGGTGAGTTCGATGAACTCTGTAGCTAGACAGAAAGTGAACAGCTGATTTCACGCGTCGATGGTTAGAGTATTTCAACATCCATTGCTGGTTTTTTTTTTGTTTTTTTTTGCAGTTTTTTTTACATAAATGGAGTGCTGCGACCACACAATGCAATTTTACATTGAAATAATGAAAATGTTACTGAAAAAAAATTTGAAAAAATGAAAATTTTCCTGAGAAAATTTCCGGTAGATTAAGATTCAAAATGAGGAGCTGAATGCACCCTGTTAGTTTGCGGAGGGCTGTCCCTTACACCCTGTTCTTATATCTTAAATCCCTTTGCTCATCAAATTTTTAGTCATTTTTGTATCTAAAAAAATTACCTCATCTGATTAAAAATGTGATCATAACTTTCCAAATGTTCCATATATCCTGGCTTATTATTTTTTTTTTAAAGGGTTGCGCTGTTAGTATAGGTAAACCTTACCCTTAAATTTCCTTATGGTAGTAAGAATCGACTCACGACTTTCATTCAGCAATACAAGCCTTGCCGCTTAAAAAAGTCCTACAACCCAAGTGTAACTGGTATACATTTGGCCGTACGTACTGACGTGCGGCCGCTCCTGCCTCACTTATGTCGTGTCATTATCAGAGCCCTTGTTCTGCGAAATTATTATGGTAATTGCATTCAAATATTTAGCATTTTTTGAAAACAAACAAACACGTAGAGATGAATTTCCTCTGGCATGACCACCGACGAAAAATACCTACTGGTTTTTGTTACAACCGGATAGGCTGGGGCAGCTCAAGGTGTTACCACTGACGGCTGTACCTATTGTACCGGTCAAGAGGCTATTAATAGCTTACACTATATCAGCTTTTTATCTCGCTCGCACGATACTGCTCGCGGCCTGAGTGAGAGCGAGACTGAGTGCGGTGCTAGGTGCCGATAGCTTGGGTAATTGCTTTTTACTGTGAAAATAACGGTAAATAAGAAAAAAAAAAAACTTAAGACCTGCTTTATAGTTAGTTCAGTTAGTATGCAAACTTCCATGATCTAATTTGAAGTGTTTTTTGAATACCAGCGGTTTATTGTTTGGTTTGGAGTTAAGTATGGATTTTTTAATCCTCAACTTTACTATATATTCATTTTAAAATTAATGCTGCAGTATTTTCGACATAACGGAGGATCATGTTAAGCCATTTGAGGCAGTTTATGCTCTTAATAATTATATTCAAATTCAAATTCAAGTATTTTATTTCGGATAAAATCCATATGATGTTAGTAGCAATATAACTTAGCCTAATGTTAGTATTAAATTATATTAACAATAATATTATGACCCATAAACTCCACACCTATCCAAATAAACCAGTGTACCGCTGAACGAATAGTTCAACGGTGCACCAGCCTACCCGGACAAGTCTAACTGAACTCTTATCCTTGTAAGAGGAGAGAGTCCCACCGGTCTGAAAACACATTCAGGATGCCATTGGCGGAGGAGCGCAAGCGCACCACCATGGAAGCACAACGCTTCCGCATGATGGCGGCGAACTCGTCGATGCATACGTCCGCGAACATTCCTGACGCGCCACGGCAACCCCAAAAGCACCCTGAATGCGTTATTGTACTGTACGCGCAGGTCGCTGTATGACCGTTGGGTGTACTTGGTCCACAGTCTGCACGTGTAAAACGACTGGCAGAATGCCTTAAAAAACGTTATCTTAACAGAATCAGTACAGCGTGCAAACCTGCGGGCCAGCATGTTGCAACGGACAGCCAGCGACCTGCGCTCCTTGTCTATGTCTACATTGTCTTTCAAATCATCAGTGACCCAATGACCCAAATACTTAAACTTCGAAACCCAACATAAAGGAGACCCAGAGAGTGACAGTTCTGGCAGCTGTTAGTACCCGATTTAAAAACCAGCCATTCACTCTTAGCGGTATTGTATTTGAGCCCGTGAGCCATTATTACTTAATATTGTGTACTGACCGGAGCAAAGGGACAACTTTGGTCTCCTGCTGCGATCCTCATTGCTAGACCGAAAATTGGGTCAGAGTTCATCATGTCACATAATTTAAAATGCATCTCAACGAAACTGGGTTTATATCTGTTGGTGAGAAACTGGTAGAAGTAGAAGTCCAGCTGAAACATAAACAACATTATCAATTATGTACATTACTCTGTCAGATTACCAGAGGAGCTCGTGGCTAAGTAATGACAGCCGCGTGGGTCCATCCATCAGGTTAGGCTACGCTTGCCGGGGTTGGTCCGTGGATGGGTGACCATCTTTACATACCGAGACTCCGTGCCTCGGAAAGCACGTTAAGCAGTTGGTTCCGGCTGTCATTCGTGGATCTTTGACAGTCGTTACGGGTCGTCAGAAGCCCGAAAGTCTGACAACCAGTCTTACCAAGGGGTATCATATCACCCAGTTACTGCGTTGCGGACATCAGATAGGCAGTAACTCCATGTGAAGTACTGGTATTCAGCTGCATCGGGTTAGACTGGAAGCCGATCTCAACATAGTTCGGAAAAGGCTAGGCAGATTGATTGATTGACTTTGTCAGATACTTGTATACATTTTTGTTACGAAAAGCAAACAATCAGACGGCCTGCATAATGGTTGGTTAGTGGTTAGGTTAGGTTTGCTCAAGCTGATGGGCGCGACGGGAGCGCTGTCAACGCTGCTTCCCAATTTGGGGGGCCCGAGCACCGCCTGTAGGCGGTTATACGTGGGGATCGCGCGATCGATGTCCCGATATGGAGCCCCGGTGTGGACAGTCCACCTGACGGCCCACTACATCGCAATACTGCGCGAATCACAGAGAGCGATGGCCGTCAGAGTCATTAGAGGATATCGCACGATCTCTTACGAGGTGGCTTGCGTACACTGCAACTGTGGCGCGAGGAGTCCAAGACACGGGGCGAGAGACTGGTGCAGCGACACGCTGCGCCGGTCACAGTTCCGTCAGGTAATGGTGGCGGAGTGGCGGGAGAGGCTCTTGCACCCTACCCCTGCCTGGATACAATTCAGGCGATCCGGTCAGTGCTCGACGATTGGCTCGGGAGGAGGCACGGCTCCCTGTCATTTCAAGCGACTCAGGTTCTCTCGGGGCAGACTACATACACTGGCAGAGTATTCCGCAAGGGAAGAGCCACGCCGTGCCCTCATATGGAGCCGACCTGTCGCTACTGGTCGTCGCTCGATGATCGGGAGCGCCGAGTCGTGGGACGCGGTGGTATCCTTCTACGAATTAGTCATCTCGCAGAAGGAAGCTGCACAAAGGGAAAGGGAGATCACGAGTGCTCTCCTATCCCGCAGCAGGCGCACTGGGAGCTCTCTAAGACGTAACGGGGGAGTTCAACACCTCACTCCCCCCTATGGGACGTGGCCCGCATGGCGCGGGCCATCCCCAGTCCGGGGCGGCAGAAGTCACAGTCGCGCCCGCAGCCCCTAAATTAGGTGTACGAGGGAACGCTGGTGTGGTTTTTAGTCAGTAAGAGTCAGAACAAAAAAAAAACGGTAAAGAGCGAGTCGGACTCGCGCACCGAGGGTTCCGTTCCGATTTCTGAAAAAGTGTGCTATTTAGAGACATCGTTTTATTTTTCCTGTAATCTATACTATCTATATTTCTATACTTAATATACTTAATACTTAATAATATTTTATAGAGGAAAGATTTTTTGTTTGTTTGTTTGTACCGAATGGGCTCCGAAACTATTGGACAGCTAGCTAGTTATTACATAAACTTCTATCACATAGAATGATTTCAGATTTTTCTCTTTGCAAACTTCGTAAATAAGGGGGGCGAACAATATTTTTTTTTACATTTTTCATCAAAAGTCGAAAACTATGCGGCCTAAAAAAATTTTAAAAAATTTTGAGAATGTGCAAACAGCGCTCTTTCCCCACATGCCCTAGTAGTCCTACTTTGAATTTTTAAGACCACCTTTCAGTCCCTGTTGCCAAAATCAATCTGCCTAGCCTTTTCCCAACTATGTTGGGGTCGGCTTCCAGTCTAACCGGATGCAGCTGAATACCACTATTTTACATGGAGCGACTGCCTATCTGACCTCCACAACCCAGTTACGGGGTAATACGATACCCCTTGGTAAGACTGGTTGTCAGACTTTCGGGCTTCTGACGACCCGTAACCACTGTCAAAGATCCACGAATGACAGCCGGAACCAACGGCTTAACGCGCTTGCCCACATGCCCTAGTAGTCCCTGTTGCCAAAAAAAAAACATAAATATTTTTATTTCTTTCTTATTTGCAAAATAGTTGGGTAAACGTCATCTTAAATTGTTCCAAATTTCAAGTTGATAGCATTAGTAGTAGCTTGAGATATCCAGCTGTGACAGATAGACAGACAGACAGACTTAGTCACACCATAAAGGTTCCTTTTTTACCATTTTGGTACGGAAGCCTATAAAGGTTATGTTAGGTTAAGTTAGGTTAAGTTTTTTCTTCTTTAGTTTCAACTTACCCTCAGATTATTGCCCACTGTAAAAAGTGGATGTACGTACAGCTCCACGTAATACCTAGGATCCTGCCGGCTCCAACGTCTATTGAACAAAGTAAAGTTTTTGAAGTATTTCGTGTCATACCCGTAGACAGCTGGATGCTCAGTACTGATGTAGGATATCTACGAAAGAAATAAAAAAACCAGTTAGAAAAAAAAAACCGGTCAAGAGCGAGTCAGACTCGCGCACCGAGGGTTCTGTTCCGATTTCTGATAAAGTGTGCTATTAAAGAGACATCGTTTTATTTTTCCTGTAATCTTTACATACATTTCTATGACATAAAATAATTTCAGATTTTTTTCTATGCAAACTTCGGAGATAAGGGTTAACGGTTTTTTTTTGTATTTTCCATCAAAAGTCGAAAAGTATGCGGCCTAAAAAAAAATAAAAAAATGTTTTCAAAATGTTGCCGTGGTTAAAGCATAAGCGCAATGTCTACACACACTGTGTCTTAAAAACACGTGCTGTCTTTACCGGTTTCATTTTAAACAATGCTTTGAATCACTCAGTTTATTTTTTCTTTTTGACAGCTGTGCTGGGTCCCAAGTCTGGTATTTTTTAGAAATTCGTCATTCCAACACGATCCCATTGTCACTGCATTGTCATTTTGCTAAATGTTCGTAATCTGCTAAATTCATAATTTCTTACAATGGAGTGTCCAGTGGTTGACCATTGGAAAGTCATAATGACGCCATTATATTAGTAGATTACCAAACTTGTCAAAATCAACAATTATGAAATCAATGACAGACCATTCTGACACTATTTTAATAGCAGACTTGAGGCCCTGATGTCGACTATACTGCCCGCGTCATGTCGGGACAGCAGTGCAATGAGGTAAGCCGTCAAATATATTGCGTTGTCCTTGCGGGCTACTCAAACAGATCCAGGTTTAATTAAACCGTACTGAAGGCATTGAAATTGAAAACATGCGACAAAATGTAAGGGGGTGTTCTACGCATCAATATGAACAACTTTTACTATGGGACCAAACCTGAAATCGCAAAAAAAAAGTCAGCTGTTCAGTACATTTTGACTAGTTATGCGAACATAAATGTACTGAACAGCTGATTTTTTTTTTCGCGAAAAAAGTCAGCTGTTCAGTACATTTTGACGAGTTATGCGAACATAAATGTACTGAACAGCTGATTTTTTTTTTCGCGATTTCAGGTTTGGTCCCATAGTAAAAGTTGTTCATATTGATGCGTAGAACACCCCCTTAAATTTTGTCGCATGTTTACAATTTCACCCTGTATAAGTAGTCGACCACAGCGCATTGTTTCCTTCAACCCTGACATTGGCAGAACCATCGAAAAAACGATGAAGCCAGCCAAACGGTGGAGCTTCAACTCTAAATAATTGCAGAAAACTCTAAATAATTGCAAAAACAAAAATAACTCGAAAACTATAAAATACGACTCGAACTTTGCCAGTTACTTTTAAATGTCTTCCGAATGTGCCTATTGATATTCTCATTGAAGTCAATGATTTAGTTAGTTTTGCAAGGTGTGTATGATTTGAAAAATCTGTCGGTCGCTTAGGTACGGAAAGGATTCCCGTTACCAAACGCCGTATCTACTGCAACGTGTCACAAGAAGGCGGTGTGACCAGACTTGTACCTATTAAAGGCGGTGATTTCTTGAAAACGATCAAAAAGGTGGTTTTTTAAAGCTGTTGTTTTTTTCTCATCAATCAATCTGCCTAGCCTTTTCCCAACTATGTTGGGGTCGGCTTCCAGTCTAACCGGATGCAGCTGAATACCAGTACTTTACATGGAGCGACTGCCTATCTGACCTCCACAACCCAGTTACTGGGTAATACGATACCCATTGGTAAGACTGGTTGTCAGACTTTCGGGCTTCTGACGACCCGTAACGACTGTCAAAGATCCACGAATAACAGCCGGGACCAACGGCTTAACGTGCTTTCCGAGGCACGGAGGAATCTCGGTATGTAAAGATGGTCACCCATCCACTGACCAACCCCGGCAAGCGTAGCTTAACCTGACAGATCGATCCGTGCGGCTGTTATTACTTAGCAACGAGCTCCTCCTCCTGTTGTTTTTTTCTCATATAAACCGTAAATAATTTTGACAAATAAAAAAAATATTATATTTTCAAGTGATGTTCGCATACAGTGATGGAACTCAAAACTTTTTAAACATACTCTAATGCACCAAAAAAATCTTCAAACATACCTCTTAATAATCTTTAAAAGCGGTTTATCGCTTCATTAACAATTATAATTATAATTAAAAATATACCATAAAATGTCAAATGCCAAACTGCAACCAGTGATGGATTATTTATTAATAAATAGTTTGTGGCCGTGATCGGGTGTTGCCAGTATAGAGGCATGAGGAACTTTACACCCTGTAAAGTTCACTCAACCTCCATAGAAAAGGGAGGATCCTCCGACCAGACTGGTGTCGTGTCTGGTGGGCAAATGCCCGACGGTTGATGTCGGGACGTATTATATGTATATGCTAGTCGTGCGGTAAACTTTGATTGCGCGATGCAGGTTGCGTGACGTCATGTCATTGTGATCCGTAGTTCGTATGTGGCGATGTAGATGCCGCCAGAAGTTAATTTCTAATTTTATACGATTTTATTTGCACTTTTACGACATAATTCCGGTGCTTCTATCTCGTGCGTCAAACTAGACTGACATAGCGTCATTTCACTTGCACACCGAGCTAAACCACGCTTGGATGTAGGGCCTTAAGTAGTATGTGCCGTAGTTTTTTTGTTAGTTAATGTGCATTCACACGCGTAACACGGGTTACGTGTAGGGTTGCCACCTGTACTATATTATATAGTATCGTACTATATTGCGGTCAATTGTACTATACATTATAGAAATATAATATAGTATGAAAAATACTATATTTTCATTGTTAACTCCACTGCTGCACTTTTTTGTATAAACATGGACTAAATTGGAACGTACCTACCTGTAGTGACGCGTTGTGAATTTTAGAACGAAACGCACTCACGAAGCCTCGTTACGGCTACGCAACGAAACGTCATTTCTGTTTCTATTCTGTGGTGAGGTGAGGGAAGAAAGAAACAGAAGTTTAATTAAGCTCATTAAAAATTGCTGTGATTCGTATAATTATTTTAAAAACAATAAACTGTTATTATCCAAAGCGCAGAGTATCAATAAATATACCTGGAAAAATAAATAATGTTATTCTGTTTGTCTGTTTCTTTTGTACCTACTTAAACTGGTGTGCAATAAAGTGATAGGATTGTAATTTGTATATAATGTTTAAACATGATGATTTGATGAATGAATGAATGTGTACTATTTTTTTTTCCGACATTTCCCAAAAGTACTATATTTTGGCAAGGTTCTGAGAAAAATACTATATTTCTTCAAAAAAAAGGTGGCAACCCTAGTTACGTGCGACAGCTATTAATAATATTCTGTGTAGGTAATAGTCAGCCGACGTCGCACGGACGTGAATATATCGCGGCGATTTTTTTCGCGCACTGGATTTCCAACGCACTCTAAGTCGGCGTTTACACGAGCGTAATAAAATCGCGGCGGGTTTTTATCGCGCACTGGATTTTCAACTCTCTGCTTAGCGCCGGGAGTTGAAATCCAACAGTGTGTTTTTCGTCGCGCTGGGATGCACTCTGTTTTTGTTAGGTTGGATTCTCAACGCTCGGCTCAACAACGAGAGTTGAAAATCGAGTGCGCGATAAAATCCCGCCGCGATTTTATTACGCTCGTGCAAACACCGACTTAGCGCCGAGAGTTGAAAATCCAACAGTGTGTTTTTTAGACGCGCTAGAATGCACTCTGTTGTTGTTCTCAATGCTCGGCTCAACACCGATAAATGAAAATCCAGTGCGCGATAAAATCCCGCCGCGATATTTTTACGTCGACGTCACTTTTTATTAATCATAATAAGATTTATTGTCGTGGGTATTTTAAATTTTTAGGGTTCCATACCTCAAAAGGAAAAAACGGAACCCTTATAGGATCACTCGTGTGTCTGTCTGTCTGTCTGTCCGTCTGTCACAGCCAATTTGCTCCGAATCTAATAAACCGATTAAGTTGAAACTTGGTACACATATGTATTTTGGTAACCCAAACACGGACATGTGACGTAAATAAATGAATTTTGAATATGGGGGTCCCTTTTGGGGAGAAAATAAGTACAATTAAAAAAAAATATGCAAACTGTACCGTGTGACATATCAAATGAAAGGTCTTACTGTGGGGGTTTCAAATATATTTTTTTTTTATAATTTTGAAATAAATTGTTTTGACAATATTTAAGAAAATAGACGAAAATTGACCATTCCCCCCCCCCCTTATCTCCGAAACTACTGAGCCTAAAATTTTGAAAAAAATACAGAAAATAGTTCTTTACCTATAGATTACAGGAAAACCTATCAGAAGTTAATGGTCTTGTAAATCTATATATATAAAATTCAAAGTCCTGCCTGACGCATTGACTGATAATAATCAAGGCACAGTCCAATAACCACTGACCTAGAGTCATGAAATTTTTCACATATTTACTTTATATAGTGTAAACATCCATTAAGGAAGAATTTTTGGAAATTCCATCCTTAAGGGAATAAAATAGGGGATGAAAGTTTGTATGAGAAATCTTATCTCTTGAGTTATTAGACTTGAAACTTAGCACGAATATTCATCTAAGTTAATTATAAAATTTATCATTTTTAGTTTTCCTAAACTACCCCCTTTTTATGGATGGGAAATCATCAAATGACTTCTCCCGCTCTGGGTGGAACGGAAGGGCGTGTCATACTTTTACTGACTAAAACCCACCCGTGTTCCTTCAGTTGCCTATGGCAGGGCCACGGTATCTCTTTCGAACAACCCGCGACCCCAGAAGACGGGATTGGTGGGTGTCAAAGTTTGTATGGAGGAATTTTACCACGCGGTCCGATTTACTCAAAACTCAGTTTTTGTACTTGAGACCAAAAATGAAGACTAACTAACGTGTATCAGGGTTTTCCAAAAATCTACCCCTAGGGGGTGAAAAGGGGTAGTAAATTTTACAGCGGAGGATTTTATTGAGGATTGATTAACTTGAAAATTGGTGTAAATAATGTTTGAGCCAAGTTATGGAAACATCCCAGACGATTTTTGAAATTCTACCCCTGTAAAACAGGTCGTGAAAAACAGGGTTACATTTATATGAAAAATCTTATTAATTTGGTTATTGAACTTGAAACTTAGAACAAATACTTGCTTATGTAAGTAATAAAGTTTGTCATTATTAGTTTTTCAAAACTACCCCTCAAAGGGGGTTTAGGGATGTTAAAGTTTGTATGGAAGAATTTTAAAGCGCCCGCTTTAGTCTAGTTAGTATCTCAATATTGTGGGTACAAACTTACTAAGCCTCCGCTGTCCGTCCGTCCGTCCATCCGTCTGTCACAGGGCTGTATCTCATGAACCTTAATAGGTAGACAGTTGAAATTTTCACACATTGTGTATTTCTATTGCGACTATAACAACAAATAATAAAAATAAAAATAAAAAAATAAAAATATATTTTATTGACATAAAAATGGAGTTACATTTACAATTGAAGCCCTGACTCCTGAGCTAGGTGGTACCTGTGTTACAGGAGTCAGTGTCTTCACCCGATTTTGGAACATTAACAGTTTATGCAACAAAATTAAAATAATAAATCAAAAAAACAAATGAAAATTAGTGCATGCATGCTCTTGAGTGGTGTGTATGTGAGTGTGTTGTATTTTGTGTGTGTGAGGGTGTGTATATAATAATAAAAATAAAGTGAATTTAAAATTAAAGAGGGCGGTCCCCATACAAAAAACTTTTCATTTTGAAAAAAAAAAATAACTATCTAGAACTCATCGAGTAGAGTACAAAGATATTTTTTTTTATCTTCCAAAATGAAGAAATAGGGGGCCGCAAAAGTTGTCAATTTTATAACATTTTTGTACAAGCTCTATTATATAATGTACATTATACTGTATTTAATCAACTAATACTAAAAACGGCGATTCATAAGGTATTTTGTTTAAATATGGTCGATTTTCTGCAACTGCAAAAAATTGCCTTGGAATTCACAGTATCATTATGAAATACAAAGTTATATTTGCGATTGTTAAACATATAATATGGTACGGAACCCTTTGTGAGCGAGTCCGTCTCGCACTTGGCCGGTTTTTTTTATTTTATTTTCTAATGAGACCAGTGATGGCCCAGTGTTATCGGCCGCGACTTACGAGTTGTAGGTCATAGGTTCGAACCCCGACAGGCGCTATACTATAATAAATAAAAATAATTTATTTCAGACCATTACATTAGTCTGTTTGGGTTAGTACTTTGTATAAAAAAATATTTCATCACCACTACCCTCAAAACGGTGAAGGAAAACATCGTGAGGAAACCGGCATGTCCTAGAACCAAACATTCGAAGTCATATGACATCTACCAACCCGCACTGGGCCCGCGTGGTGGATTACAGCCCGCTCCCTCAAACCGAGAGGAGGCCTGTATCCCAGCAGTGGGAACATTATAGGCTGATTATGTATTTTTAATTAATGTCACAATTTCCGTCGTGAATTTTTATTTTTTTTTAATTTATGTTATATTTGTATATAAAAGATATATTAAAAAACAATTTCCTAAACACTAATATCTAATTATTTGATAAGATAAACTGGATAAACACACAATAGTAAGTTATTTATTTTAATGATTAGACAATCTAATTGCCTGTCTATGCATATTATAATAAAGCCTTAATTCCTTACTTCCTGCAAATTATAGGTTAAATTGCGTATACGAATAATCAAAGGGCATTTCAATGTTCATTTATGGCCCGCAAGGTTCAGCGCATATCTCTGTGTGTGTGATGCTTCAACGTCATACAGTAACTATGACTTTAAATAAATTGGGTTAAGGGCAGGAGAATGCTGATTATTATCTAAGACTGATGATAGTGACAACATCTACGAGAAGGTGATTTTAGTCAGATGTATGTGGTCAACAATATACTCCGTTTGGAATAAGATTAGTATATAATAGTTATTTATGCAACTGTTGTATAATAAGAGGTATTAAAACACGAATGTGGTAAAAAAAAAAACGTAATTATGTACAGTTGCATACAAGACTTTATCTACACCCATCATGATATGAATCCTCTATAAAGGTTCTGAAACCGTAGGGTATTGTACAATGTTGTAAGAACTCTATGTATTTTCATGGAAGTTTAATTGCTGAGTATCGAATACAAACAAAGTATGTACTTATAGGAAATAATAGAATTTTATTTAAACGCACAATCCTTTAACAAGGGGTTATTGTACTCATCATTATGAACGACTTTTACTATGTGACCAAACCTGAAATCGCGAAAACCTCTCACTCACCACCACACTCACTTCACTCACTCACTTACACTCACTTCACTCACCCGTCCACCCACTCACTCACTCACCACTCACACACCACTCACTCGCTTCACCCACTCACCACTCAGTCCACCACCCCTCACTCACTTACCCCACTCACTGACCACTCACTCACTCACTTACTCCACTCACTCACTCACCACTACACCCACACACACAAAACAAAACAATATCGGCTATTCCCAACAATTTTAACGAGATCGAAATTCATGAAGATGCCACGTGACGTGAGTAAGGAAGGGATCGAAAAAGCAAAGGAGTTGCATAGTGAAACACACAACATTATAACACTCGTTTGGATGATATTATGGTTACTATGACACTGGCTGTTTTAATGTTGGCAATGCTAACTGTTTCAGAAACTTTTATAGAGGATTTATAGCATGGCAGTGGCAGTGTAGATAAACCTTTTTAGGGTTCCGTAGTCAACAAGGAACCCTTATAGTTTCGCTATGTCCGTCCGTCTGTCTGTCTGTCTGTCCGTCCGCAGGTTAGCTCAGAGACTCTTAGTACTAGAAAGCTATAATTTGGCATGGATATACATATTCATCACGCCGACAAAGTGGTAAAACAAAATCATGAAAAAAAAAATTTTTTACGGTACCTTCTGTACACCAAAAGTGGGTATGTATTTTTTTTTTCTCGTCTACCCCATGGTGTGGGGTGTTGTTCAAAAATATTGCGGGTTTATGACAACAGTTTTTCGATTTAGGGATCCGTTTCTGAAATATTAACCTTTAAAGTGCTAATTTTTGTTAGAGTCAACCTTTAAAGTGCAAATTTTTGTTAGAGTCAAGTGTCCCCCCCCTGCCAGCTAAACGGTTTGTTTTGGATGGGTGAAAAAAATCACGGTAGTAGTATATATAACGATATTAAAAGGAAAACTCTCACAGCTAAGTAGGCTTTTCAAGTTTACGAGTAATAGTCAACCAACTTGTAAAAATGTACTTTGGACGGTAAAAAATTCGTACAAATTCCATTAAAAATTACTTATATAACGTTGTTAGTTGTGTAAAACAGGTAAATATAAGTTTATGAGCCATGTAAAAAAATACAACAATAAAATCATAACATTCTTATTAATAATGATTTCTAAATTAATAACATTTACGGTCGAATAACGACGGGCGGCGGCGCCCTACGCCTACGCTACGCTACGGAACCCTATTACTGCGCGTGGCCCGACACGCACTTGGCCGATTTTATTATTTACAGTCCATTCAACCAATTTTGATTTCTATTATTATACTATAGCTGACCCGACAGACGTTGTCCTGTCTTAGCTATGAATATTCTAACGCGCGAAGTTCCCCGAAGGCGTAAGCTGAGAACATTTTGAATTGTGTAGGAAAACTTAATTTATATTTTTAGAGTTGAACTACGATTTTTTGCTAAAATACCGGAATAACAAAGTAAAAGGTCAAAATTATGAAAAAGACTTAGTTTACACAAAATAAATTTTTGAACGCACGCATAAATATTTGACAACCAATATAATTGTATGTCAATCCTTTTTCATTACTGACATTATTCTAGATTTTTAAAATCTAAAATACGCCATTATCCGAATATTGTGGATCTATCTTGTCGATGCGAAACTTTTATTAATACGTTAACTAACGCGACATTTTGCGAAAGCGTCATTATGCGAAAGCGACATTATGAGAAAGCGACATTTTACTACCAAGCGGCGACATTTTGCGAAAGCGACATTTTGCGCGTGAGCCAATCACACGGCATGACTAAGTAAATATAAAAAAACACTTACATAATTATGGAAGGTTATTCCGTCTTTATTTTAACGCTTTTTACAAGCTTTAACAACACAACCCCTATTTCCACAGAGCACTGAATAAGAACCGCGCGTCTCGAAAACGATCAACAATGTGCGTTGGAATCGATTTGAAAGTAGTTTTTATGAACGTACTAGAACATTTTAATTTTGGGGTAAATCTTCGAGCGTTTCAACCGCCGTCATTACCCTCCCCCAAAAGTTCATGAAAAAGAATATATTTAATTAAATATTTCAGGAATTCTCAGATTCTGGTTCTTGAGCAGATTCTGGGAATTGCTGAAATATTTCATTAAATATATTATCTTTCATCAACTTTTGGGGGAGGGTAATGACGGCGGTTGAAACGCTCGAAGATTTACCCTTTGTTCTTGTACTTTTTTATAGTGGGGAAAGTGTTCGTAAGACTTCTCCAGCGTTATATTATACTCTAAGTTTTATACGCATCTCAAAAAACATGGTTGGTATCTGATATTTATTTATTTGCACAATGTACACTCTGCAACAGAGATAAGTAACCAGTGTTGTAGTGTGCGTGACACTACAAAACTGTATTGCTACTGTTAAAACGATTCATTACGTACAGCACACAATGCCCTCACGCACACATCGCGTTCATGTGCGAGTGAGTGCGCTAATGTCTTCTCAATTATAGTATAACATAATTTCGCGTTGAAAACTTAAGCGTTCGTAGCCCAACGAATAAGGCATCATACTTCTGAGTACTACTGTGTGAGTTCAAATCTCTGAAGTGATGATTCTTTTTGCGATTTATTATTTTAAGCTAAAGCAATTAGAACAATTTTTGTTAAGAAAATGTTTTATTTATTTAAAATTGCTTAAATAAATAAAACCATTTTTAATAAATATCTTTATTTAAAAAAAAGAACATCAAAAGTGAACATGTTTTATTATAAATACAACAATATGTTTAGAACATGCTATTACATCTTTTTATACCATTATATAATATGTATACAACAATGGGCGGAGTGAATAAACATGCCACATAGATAACAAATATAATCTGATCCAGTAACAATAACATCACTCACACACCATCACCTACACAGTACCGCCGACTTAATTTATTATGGCTAAATATGCTGTGAAAGTATTAAGTATTTCGTTTAGGTATCTATTATAAAATAAAGTCGCTTTTCATGTCTGTCTGTGTAGCCGCGTTGTTCTTCTAATGCCACAGATTTTGATGCGGTTTTCACTATCATGATAAATATTTAACTTATATATTATAGAAACCTTCATGTTTTAACAAGTCGTAAAAACCGTGCGAATCAGGGCCGGGTCGCTTGTTCAGTTATATACAGATATGAATTACCTACATTTTTGAAAATTAAAATTAAAATAAAAACATTTACCACCTGTATCGGGAACAGTAGGTATTATAATTATTACCAATCATTATTAATTATTACTAGGAAAATAATAGATTTAAAAACGTTAAAATGTCTGAAATTTAAAGGTAGTATATAATATGTATGTTACGATAAGTCGGTGGTGATTTTCGACGAAGACATTTTTCATCAGTAATTATGACGACATTGTTTTGTCAATCGAAGTGCCGATATTCCGCGATTTTGACGGTGCACGGTATATAACAAAATTTTACGCGTCGGTTTGCAACATGTCAAACCGTCTGCTTGCAGGTGGTTCCGTACAGTTTGCATAATGACGTTGTGTGCTGCTGCTGTTATGCTGGTCTAAGCGAATGGATCTGATGTATGGGTGGCAACAATCTCACGCACGATGCCGAGGCGAAACATTTGTGTAAGCCAATGGTGTCGGTCCAGGCAGGCGACGGTTTATTTCGCTTGTCTCAGTGACAATGCACCCACAGTCAAACGGTTTTTCTCTACAAAAAAAAAAGTGAAAATATTAGGTCTAAACATACACCTCCCAAATTATAAATTAAGAAATAAAAGTTACACAATATAAATACAATGCAGAGAATATATATTTATATACTTAAATACAATTGATATATAAGGCTAGTGGTCAGTAATAATAAAAATTATAATACGATAAAATAGAAATAAAAAGGCAGGGCGAGTGACCTAGGAAATACATAATATCATACTTATAAAAAATAAAAAATAATATAATATAATAATGACACTTATTATTTACTTTATTCATTAGTGCACATATAAAATGTAATTTTTTTATTTTTTCTAAAAAGTATTAAACAATATTATTATACTTTATTTAGAATAGAAATCCTTTGTTTAATTACCATACATGCAATTTACATTTTTAAATATTTTAGAAAAAAAATGAAATCTTTTAAAATTGTATTTTATTATTATTATCTAATCATTTACAAACATATTCATTATTTTTGAATATTTAATTACAAAACACAGATAAAAAACTATTACTATAATACTGTGTAAACCAATAATGGAAATGATTAAATAATTATCGATATAATGAGTGGCTATGCAGTTAACAAAAATGTATTTATTTGTTAACTGCATAACCACTCATTATACTAAATTCAACTATTCCGGTGTCATTTTCTATTAGATTCAACTATTCATATCCACAATTCGTTAAATGAGATACAACAGACAATCATAATAAAACTACTGGGTGGGATCACGGTGACATAATAAATTAATACATTCTTATAATAATTTCACTCACCGATAGCATTGGGCGCCTTGCGATTTCACTAATAGAAATATTTTTTTTCTCATGCAAAACAATAATCTGAGCTTTTTGAAATCTTGTTAAATGATGCATGGTCTAAATTAATCAATATATCACAATCACAAACTTCAAGTGCAAAAGAAAGAGTATAATGTGTAGTTGCTAATGCAGACTGACTACATAAGTTCACAATTAAAGGCAGGAATATATTTTTAAAGCGGGTAGTTAGCTTCTAAACTGGGAAATAATTTTAAGTAGGCGAGAAACTTGTGGTAGATTCTCAAACTGGTCAGAATATCGCTTTATTCAGTTAGTATATTCATTTTAAATTACAAAATCTCAAAAATAATATTTTAGTAAACTCGCGGCTCGAACTCAGATCATTCTGTCACTGTAGGTTGAATGCTTACCTGTTGCGCCACGAGAGCAACTATCCTACATTGCGAAATTATGTTACACTATCATTTAAAAGACGTCAGCGCACTCACTCTATGAATGGGATGTGTGTGAGGCTGTCATTGTGAGCAGTACGTACAGTAGGATATAGTTTTGTAGTGTGCGTGTCTGGTTACTTAACTCCTTTGGCCTGTGTACACACAGTTACAGGCTAGCCTAAAACTTAAGAATGACAAAGATGTTTGTTAATAACTGGTAGAAGGCCGGCTGTGACTTTTATAATCATTACTCGTCAAATTACAAGTACTTTATCCATCTATCTAAAAAAGTTTTTTTTATTTAATAGTAAAGAAAATCCGATCGACGCCGACGGCTTACCTGATGGCAAGTGGCATCATCTTGGTTATCACACGTGTTGCCATACCAGAAACAAAGTAATATGGAATCATACCGAAATCCTTCCTTTGCTAAGAGAATGCAAGACTAAGCGAAGCGAGCTAGAAAATTGGAGTATCCTAACTCAGATACGTAAAATTTTTATTGAACAGCGAGCGCACCGAGTTAAAAATTGGAGCATACTGGGTCGAGGTAAATTAATTTATCATTGAGATTTTAGTAAGATAATGCAAGAGCGAGCGAAGCGAGCTAGAAAATTTTAGCATCCTTGCTCAGATACGTAAAATTTTCATTGAAGAGCGAGCGCACCGAGCTTAAAAATTGGAGCATACTGCATCGAGGTAAATTAATTTATCATTGAGATTTTACTAAGATAATGCAAGAGTGAGCGAAGCGAGCTAGAAAATTGTAAAGCATCTTGACTCGGATAGGTTTTTAAGTGATTTTACTAAATGAATGCAAGAGCTGAAGAACTGGACCGCGCCTGAAGCTTGAAGCCATTGTAAGCCATAAACAAATTAAGTACCACGTTAATTTTCACATTTTCCTATGGTATTGATTCATCACGAGTTCACGACTTTATGTTGTATGTTATAGTTAAAAAAAAATGCACCGTTAAATAAATGAAAAATAAAAATCTATTGTGCAAGGAAAAACAACCGACTTTAAAAAAAATACAGAACTGACTTCAAAATGACTAGAGTTTCGGAAATAAGAGGCAAAAAATATACAAAACCAGAGATATTGACTTCCGAAACTAAAGTCATTTTGCACCTTGTAGTGTTTTTTTAGAAGTCGTTTTTTTCTTCTGATGGTTTTGTCGTAAAGCCCTAACTGTTGCGTAGACTTCACTTGCATACAGGTAAATATCAATCAGGTAATAATAACATTTATTTAAATATTGTTACAATTTATTACCTTATAATTACTTTAACATATTAATTCTGTTTGAACTGTGATGTTCATTTTGTTACATGTAGTGGTGCCCAAACTAGGCGGCGCCTGTATCTTGGCGACCTAAGTAAGTTACTTAACTATTTTATAAAAAAGCAATTATAAATAGGTACTTACACTCTCAGAATTACACTGATGAAATTGGTAATACAAATAAAAAAGCAAACCAAAGAAAATATATTTTAAATTCATGATTTATTTGTGTTATTTGGCAGGTAGGTGGAATTTACACGGAATTGCATTCACAAATGGTCGTCAGTCTGGTAATGTTATTTAGATCAACGGATTCAATTTTATTTCAAATTAGCTTTTATAATAATTGAGATTGGTCGAATGGTAATAATAGATATTCCTCCAGTCCGATTTTCGGCCGTGGCCACAGATTAATACAGATGGGACACTCCGCAAAATCATTTAAATAAAAAGCGACTCTTGCTACAACACAATTAAGTGCAATTCAGGTCGCACAACGCTTATTCACCTACAAGTTGCCTCTCTTTCTTCGCGTAACTCTTATACCTTTTGACTCATTAGGGTTGTCTTCTTATACGACACGGCGCGTGAGTGAGTATTGAACTAACGTGCGAGCCGGTCGGTGCGTGGCAGCCCACACTGAATTGACCCCGTGTGAGATTTGCCCGCCGCGTACTTGTAGCTTCAAACCTAAGCTGCGGAGTGTCCCATCTGTATTAATCTGTGCCATGGAACAGAATAAATAATAGTACTGAGGTAGCCATGGTGGCCAATCTCAATGGACACAGAGCATGTAACAAGACTAGACATACGATCGAGGTACACATTGTAGTGCATGAGCGTGTGCACTCACTCTCTCTTTACTCTCTTAGCTCGATAGGACGGTAATCAGACACGACCGGAGAGAGATCTGGCTTTTTTAGGGTTCCGTACCTCAAAAGGAAAAAACGGAACTCTTATAGGATCACTTGTTTGTCCGTCTGTCTGTCTGTCAGTCTGTCAAGACCGTTTTTCTCAGGAACGCGTAAAGGTATCCAGCTGAAATTAATATAAAATACGTAAGTCTATGGTCCCTTGGTGTTCTAAAAAGATCAAATAAGTCAACGCAATAAAAAATACGGCCATTTATGCGACATTTTTTTGATGCTCGCAAGTAAATCAAAACCTATAGGCTACTTCCCGTCGTCCTATAATCATGAAATTTGGCAAGAAGCAAGGTCTCACAACACAAGTAAAGGAAAAAGTCCGAAAATTATTCATTTGTAATTCTATCACATAAAAAAATATTTTCTGTCAAGACCCTTTTTCTCAGGAACGCATAGCGGTATCAAGTTGAAATTAATATCAAATACGTAGGTCTATGGTCTCTTGAAGTCCTAAAAAACTCAAGCTTCTAAGTCAACGCAATAAAAAAAAAACCGGCCAAGTGCGAGACGGACTCGCACACAAAGGGTTCCGTACCATATTATATGTTTAACTATCGCAAAGATAACTTTGTATTTCATAATGATACTGTGAATTACAAGGTTATTTTTTACAGTTGCAGAAAATCGCCCATATTTAAACAAAATACTTTATGAATCGCCGTTTTTAGTATTTGTTGATTAAATACAATAAGATATGTACATTATATAATATAGCTCGTACAAAAATGGTATAAAATTGACAACTTTACGGACCCCTATTTCTTCATTTTAGAAGATAAAAAAAAAAAAAATATCTTTGTACTCTACTCGATGAGTTCTACACCCCACACACACAGGTTAAAAAATTTTTTTTTCATAATGAAAAGTTTTTTGTATGGGGACCGCTCCCTTTAATTTTAACTTTACTTTATTTTATTATTTGTTGTTATAGTCGTAATAGAAATACACAATCTGTGAAAATTTCAACTGTCTACATATTAAGGTCATGAGATACAGGCCCGTGACAGACGGACGGATGGACAGCGGAGGCATAGTAAGTTTGTACCCACAATATTGAGATACTAGCTAGACTGCCCGCGGCTTCGCCTGCGTGGATGTCTGATTTCATGGGTTTTAATTTTCTTATTATTGTTTATTTTACATCAAAAGTATAAATACTGAGTTTCAAGTTAATCGGACTGCGCTTTAAAATTCCTTCCTACAAACTTTAACATCCCTAAACCCCCTTTGAGGGGTAGTTTTGAAAAACTAATAATGACAAACTTGATTACTTACATAAGCAAGTATTTGTGCTAAGTTTCAAGTTCATTAACCAAACTAATAAGATTTTTCATATATAAACTGTATCCCTGTTTTCACGCCTACAGGGGTAGAATTTCAAAAATCGTCTGGGATGTTTCCATAACTTGTCTCAAACATTATTTACACCAATTTTCGAGTTAATCAATCCCCAATAAAATTCTGCGCTGTAAAATTTACTACCCCTTTTCACACCTTAGGGGTAGATTATTGGAAAACCCTGATACACGTTAGTTAGTCTTCATTTTTGGTCTCAAGTACAAAAACTGAGTTTTGAGTAAATCGGACAGCGTGTTAAAATTCCTCCATACAAACTTTGACACCCACCAATCCCGTCTTCTGGGGTCGCGGGTTGTTCGAAAGAGATACCGTGTCCCTGCCAATCCTACCATAGGCAACTGAAGGAACACGGGTGGGTTTTAGCCAGTAAAAATATGACACGCCCTTCCGCTCCATCCAGAGCGGGAGAAGTCATTTGATGATTTCTCATCCACAAAAAAAGGGGGTAGTTTAGGAAAACTAAAAATGATTAATTATATAATTAACTTAGATGAATATTCGTGCCAAGTTTCAAGTCTAATAACTCAAGAGATAAGATTTTTCATACAAACTTTCAGCCCCTATTTTATTCCCTTAGGGATGGAATTTCCAAAAATTCTTCCTTAATGGATGTTTGCACTATATATGGTATCTATGTGCAAAATTTCATGTCTCTAGGTCCAGTGGTTTGGACTGTGCGTCGATTATTATCAGTTAATGAGTCAGTCAGGACTTTGAATTTTATACATATATATTTACAAGACCATAAACTTCCAATAGGTTTTCCTGTAATTTATAGGTAAAAAACTATTTCCTGTATTATTCTCAAAATTTTAGGCTCAGTAGTTTCGAAGATAAGGTGGGGGGAATGGTCAATTTTCGTCTATTTTCTCATATAACTTCAAAACAGTTTATTTTAAAGTTATAAACAAAAATATATTTGAGACCCTTACAGTAAGACCTTTCATTTGATATGTCACACGGTACAGTTTGCAAAACTTTTTTTTTAATTGTACTTATTTTCCCCCCAAAAGGGACCGCCATATTCAAAATTTATTAATTTACGTTACATATGCGTGTTTGGGTTACCAAAATACATATGTGTACCAAGTTTTAATTTAATCGTTTCATTAGATTCGGAGCAAATTGGCTGTGACAGACGGACAGACGGACAGACAGACACACGAATGATCCTATAAGGGTTCCGTTTTTTCCTTTTGAGGTACGGAACCCTAATACGGCCATTTTGCGAAACATTTTGATACTCGCAACTGTCGCAAGTAAATCAAAACCTTTAGGGTACTTCCCGTTGAACTAGAACAATTAAATTTGGCAAGAAGCAAGGTCTTACAACACAAGTAAAGGAAAAAGTCCGAAAATTATGAATTTGTAATTTTATGACATAATTTTTTTTTTTTTTTTTGATGTCTAATGTTAAGTTTGTTTTTGGGATAAATACTATTCCACTACGGAACCCTTCATTGTGTGTGGTCCGACACGCACTTGGCCGGTTTTTTTTTATGTAGGGCATCTCATAGTTGACCTTGAGAGGTCGAGACTACTTAACCGTACAATACTGTGGCTGCCTTAAGCGAACTCAAAGCCTCCAGTCAGGGCATACAACTAACTAAACCAAGCAATTGCACCCTAAGGGCACCCCCTGCGGGGTACGAACCTCGGCTTTCGGCGTGGTTGGGGGAGGACAGCAAGGGGGAACAGGCTGGATCAAATCACGATAATTAATAATATTATCTGGTCAGCTAAGCTACGCCATCAGCTGTTACCTCTCACTCTCACCGAGCAAAGGGGGGGGGAGATCTGCCGCTGCTGGTCCAACTGCTTTTAGACAGACGGACAGACGGTTAGGCAGGAAGGGGGGGGGGGGTGTCAGTAATTGTTAGTCGATGTATGTATGTCTATTTCTTTGGTGCGCTCTGTAGCCTAAACGGCTTCATGGATTTTAACATATGAGGTATAAAGATTAATTTGGACTCAATTAAAGAACCTAAGAAGACTTATGATGTGAATTCAATTAAAGCAGAAACTTTGGGAGAATTATCGGATAAATATCAAGAATATTATAAAATTTATACTGATGGGTCTAAGAGCGCTAATGGTAATGGCGCTGCTTACTATGATCCTTTGAATTCGGATAATACTAATACTTGCTTTAAAATAAATAATTATGTGTCAGTTATGTCTTTGGAGCTTGTTTCAATTTCAGAGGCGCTCACTTATATTCTATCCATTGAAAATAATAGAAAGATATTAATTTGTGTAGACAGCAAAAGTGCACTTCAGCATATAGCTCGATGCGCCTCTGGTTACAGAGGTGCACCGATAGCTTATGAAATTCTTTCTAAAATACACAATTTATCCAAAAGAGATATAGATCTGAAGTTGCAATGGATTCCCTCACATATAGGTATAAAGGGTAATGAGGAGGCTGACCGTTTAGCAAAATTGGGTATTGTTGGGGGAAGGGAAAAAAACATTGAAACTAATTATGTAGAAATATTGCCTAGGTATAAAAATAAATGTCATGAAGTTTGGAAAGAATATTTTAATCAAAGATCTAAAGAAAAAGGAATTTGGTATAGGTCTATAGTTTCGGAGCCTCCTCATGTTCCGTGGTTTTGTAATACTAGGTTTAGCAGAAAAATTATAGTTACAGCTCACAGACTGAGATCTGGCCACATGCCGCTCAATAATTTTGGATTTTTAATGAAAAAAATTGATTCACTAATTGTGAGGTATGTGGCACACTGGAAGATGTTATACATTTATTGACGGAGTGTGTCAGATTTCAGTCTGCAAGAGAAAATTTACTTAGAGAGCTTGAGGTAAATATGTACGATGTTTGCATGTTCCATCATATTTTGTCGTCACCTAACTCCGGAGCTGCTTACAGTTTAATTAAGTTTGTGTTATTACGTTTTACATCATAAGTTCCGATGGGACTGGCATGTACAATTGTATAAAAGTCCCTAATAATAAATAAAGAGGAAAAAAAAAAAAAACATATGAGGTGTCGTTAGATTCGTCTTAATTGTGAGAGTCACATAGGCTAAGTATATAATATTTATATATTTTAGCTGGAAATACAAAAAGAGGGAGAGGAAGTTTTTTCTTAAAATAAATCTTACAACAATATTAGTATCAAAAATACGCTAGTAATGAGTCAATTCCAAATATATTAATAAAACTAAAAATATTGAAATAAAAAAATATGTTAAAAAACAAAAAACCCGACTGCAAAAACACATACATAACTGAAAAGAGAAAACAAGCATTATTTATAATCTATAGAATTTTGGCATTGCAGGCGGGGACAAAGCAATAACCTGAAAAATATGGTGTAACTTTTTCTGTCCCCCCGCCAGCAGTACTTACGAAAGTTTTAAATATTTTTATGTTTATATACGAAACATTGCTACGTGTTGAATGAAGCCGACGGTCCAAACAAACCAAATTATGGATAGTCTGGATACTGGCCCTTATCGATTTGCTACTTTCAACTGCAAGAATGTAAAACGCTCCATCGATGACGTCAGAGACCTGTGCCGTACGTGTGACGTGGTTTGACTTCAGGAAACTTAGTTTATCCCGCATGACATACCCTTTATCAGAACTATCGACAGTGATTTCGGATACACTGCGACGTCTGCGGTTGATACATCCGCGGGAAACTGCGTGGGCGTCCCTATGGCGGCGTCGCGTGTCTATGGAAATATACAGTGTGTAAGGAACAGCCCTCCGCAAATTAACAGGGTGCATTCAGCTCTCATTTTGAATCATATTCCACCGGAAAATTTCTCAGGAATTTTTTTTAGGTTTTATTTTAGTCGTCTTTAATTCATATCCGGGTGATTTGTTTTTCCGTGAACTTATGCATATTTGTAGCGAACAACAATGGGCATTGGTCATGTATAAAATTGTTCCATCGCAATCGCACAGTATGCTCCCGAACAATGACTCATGGTTATTAAAAAATCCGCAAAGATCACGCAAATAACGCTATCCCTCCCGAGCCCCTTTTTTTTTGTGGAAATCCTCATGGATGTCCTCCACCCTAGGGTGAGTGGAGGGGTCTGTCAGACTTTTACTGACTAAAACTACTCGGTGCTCTGCTGCTACCTTTAGCCGGGGTGCGGGAGTGCTTGCGCATTTCATTACGCTCCCCGGGCCAGGTGTCGGCCCGTATGAATTCATGCGGACCCCGTCACCCTCAGCGGCCATATATGGCCGCAATTCCTCTAGAGAGGCGCACGCGGAATACGGCGCGCCGCCGTCACGGGCCTTTCACTGTTCAGGCAACAAACTCCCCAAGTCTGTTGCCTGCAGGCCTCACCCTAAGGCGGCCGGAGATCATTCCGCGCCGGTGCGTCTGCTACGGATTGGAAGGGAGGTTGTATCCTCCCTCTCCCATTCCGCGCCTCCTTGGCGACCATCACTTCCTCGCAGAAGGAGTCGACGGCGTCCCACGCGCTCTCACTTCTGACCATGGACTGGACCATGTCCGGAAGCGAGAGAGTATCCGCAGCACCAACCGCCTCGACGAGGTCATGGCGTTGCACTGCCCAAGCAGGGCATTCCTCAATGGTGTATCCCTCTCGAGCCCCTAGCCCCGTTAACAATCGAGTAACGATATTCTTATCATGAAAAATGAAAGCTGGAGACTCTTTATTTACTCGGCACTAGACTTTTTAGGCTCATACATTCCTTTTGATGCAAGCTTTCTTCAGTTGGGTGTTTTTAGGGATCCGTACCTCAAAAGCAAAAAAAACCCGCCAAGTGCGTGTCGGACTACGCACAATGAAGGGTTCCGTTCTTGGGATTAAATTAATTATCTCAAGAACAAACTTAACATTATAGTTGAAAAACATGTTCTCCCATACATTCCAACAGTAAATGTAAGTTTGTACTTACAATATTGAGCGATTTACCATGTTATTTTAAGACCACAAACTTCTTATAGGTTTTCCTGTAATCTAAAGTTATGTAACTATTCTCTGTATTTTTTTTTTCAAAATTTTGGGCTCAGTAGTTTCGGAGATAAGGCATAAACGGTCGATTTTCGTCTATTTTCTTAAATAACTTTAAAACTACTTATTTTAAAATTATAAAAAATACACATTTGAGACTCTCATAGTAAGCCATTTCATTTGATATGTCACACGGTACAGTTTGCAATTTTTTTTTTTAAATCTTATTGCCCCCAAAAGTGACCTCCATATTCAAAATTCATTTATTTACTTAAACCGTACATGTTTGGGTCATAGAAATCTATATGTATACCAAATTTCAACTTAATCGGTCCATTAGATTCGGAGCAAATTGGCTGTGACAGACGGACAGACGACAGACAGACAGACAAACGGCAAAAGAAAAAAAAATACAGTACTGTTTTTGCACTTGAAGTCAAGGTGTTGGTGTGAATTTTATTTCATGACAACTAATTTTATTCCACACTTTTTTAATCGACATTAAAAATAGTCTTATTTAATATGAAAATTAAAACCTACCTACATCAGAAAAAGGATGATCATGCGAAATGCGTTTCTGATCACGCTACTTTGCAATTACTATTTTCAGTAAGTAATTATTAAAAAAAACACGGATAAAGAAACACAATATACTAAAATTATCTTTTATAATGTGTTTGCTTGGATTTAATAAATTAAACATACGTCATTAATACTAAAAAAAGAAAAACGTAGGATAATCGATTATAATCAAAGTGAATCGATAAAAATGGAACGTCTTTTAGACGAGATTATTTTCTCCGTTGTAAATCTTTCTCCATGGTCTACCAGAATATGGTTTTTTGATAGTATCGAGATTTGAACGGGACATTGATGCGGAGATTTGAAACAGAGACTTATCTCCATGGTCGTGATATCTAGCTCGAGCCCGGAATTGGGTCCCTGTGCTGCTTAACGATGTCGCTCTTCGAAGAGTAAGAGAGTTTAAATACCTCGGCCATGTTGTCACTGAGGACTTAAAAGACGATGGGGACATTGAAAGAGAGAGGATGGCGGTCCGCTGTAACATGTTGGCACGCAGATTTGCTAGGTGTAGTGTAGAGGTAAAGATCACTCTGTTTAAAGCATTCTGCCAAACTCTCTACACCTGCAATCTGTGGGTCAACTACACGCAGCGGGCCATCAACGCTCTCCGAATACAATATAATAACGCGTTTAGGGTGCTGGTGGGGCTCCCACGCTGCTGTAGTGCATCTGCGATGTTTGCGCACGCGCACACAGATGGCTTTCACACTGTGCTGCGGCGCCGCATCGCTTTGCTGATGTTCCGCACGCGTGGGAGCGCCAACACCATCCTGAACGTGCTCAGCCACAAGCTGGACAGCCCCCTTCTGGGGCCCTGGGTTCAAGCACAAGTGCGTGTGCCCGGGGCCCCAGTGGGCGGCAAATACTTATTTTTTTTTTAAATCTAACATAGTTTTAAGTGTTAAGTACTAACAATGTTATGGACCATGTCTGAATTAAAATTATTTTACTTTATTTTTTTTTATTTTTTTTTGAAAAGCGTCACCTTAACCTGAGCCGTACAACACGAAAACCTGTGGACCAACATCCCACATCTAACAGCCAGTGACCTGCGCCCGCTCTACGTCAACATTATCCTTCAAATCATCTGAAACCCAATGACCCAGATATCTAAAATTTGCAACTCTTCTTCTTCTTCTTCTTAGAGGTCTGCCGCACAGCATAACTGGTGGAGTTTTGCCTTTACTGCCTGCTTCAAATATCATGTATTCACTTTTTGCTACATTATATATCGTCGCTAATCTAACTAACTGACGTATCTGACATTTTGGACTAAGCCGATAGCCAACCTTAATATTACTCTATTTAGGTCGGCTATCGGCTAAGTCAAAAATGTCAGATACGTCGGTTAGTTAAATTAGCGACGATATGAGCCCATGGGTCTCCGCGTACGATTCACACACGTTAATCAATTTCCTCAATGCCCTGATCGACGGGCTCAGCAGAACCATATCGTCTGCATAACTTATATTATTAATGCATACACCATCAATATGACAGCCGATTCCGGTTCTGCTAAGCTCATCGATCTGATTATTCATGTAAAGATTAAACAACGCGGGTGAGGACCACCCCCCCTGCCTCACCACACACTCAGGCTTGCACTCAGCTAAAAATGACTGAAAAGGAGTTTGCCCATCTGACACGATTAAGTTGATTAGCGTACCAAAATTTAAATAAATTTAATACTTCCCGGGGCACATTCGTCTCATGCTGCAGTTTACCAAATAGCACTGCATTATATGATACAAGGTCAAAAGCTTTTGACAAATCTAAGTAACACGCAAATACTGGTGTCTTTCTTGCTACATAATACTGCACAGTCTGCTTAAGGCTAAGGATAGCAGTCTCTGTAGATAAACCGGGCTGAAACCCGAATTGAGCATCGCTTATTTTGAGATGTTTCTCAAGCTGGCATACAAGCAGACTGTCCAGCACCTTAGCAATTATTGTTGCTAAAGAAATAGGTCTATAATTTGAAAGCACTAATGAATCACCCGTATCGTCTGCGACAAAATAAGAGCGTGGCTGAGCCGCGCGGCCTATTATTCGTGCAGATTTGCGTTTGACATCAGTGATGAGTACCGGTTGACCGGCCGTTAACACTGGTCGCGGTTTCGCTCGCCTATCATAATACGTCTTATTGGCCTGCTGTTTACGTAACATCTCCTTGTAATCATTCTCATTGTCTCGAATTGGCTTCCACTTTTTATCGTGTGATGGTAGCCTAGTATTGAGTCGCCGCCCCAGTAACAGTTCTGACGGTGACCTAATTCCATTACGTGGTGTAGCTCGATAGTTTAACAGACCTAAGTAGAAGTCTGTTCCCGAGTTTATGGACTTTATCAAAGTATTTTCAGTCTGCTCTGGATCTAATCAACAGTATGTTAGTGTACGTAGGTTTAGATATTTCTCCTGCTAAAAGTAAAATTTGTTTGTTTATAGACCAGTTTATATGTCCTTTTAAACGGTATTTTGTTAGAGGTAGTAGACCATGTGAGATATTTGGGATTGTGGCTAGATAGAGGTTTTCGATGGAAGAAACATATAAATGAGCGAACCACAGAGCGAGTACTTAAACTGATTAATATTTTTAAGGTTTTGGTGGGACCCGGATAGGGTGTTCATCCCACCAACCACTTAAGACGGTATCTCTTATTCGTAGTCGTATAGACTTTGGTAGCTTTTTACTGGACAATAGCACCGACACACATTTTGGCTGTGGTTAATAGACAGTTTTATCAAAAGCACTCCGATTCACGTGATGGAATCCGAATTGATGTTGCCTCCTCTTTTTATTCGCCGCCGATATTTATCTGGTAAATTTTACTGAAAATCTAAGTGTTACGATTTTCCTTTAGTAGGCATATTGGATAAACTTCATGGTCTATGTGGCAATAGTTCTTATTGGAGAAATAAGAAAAAACCACTGTTAGTTATGTCTCACGATAGAACATTTATGTACTGCAGTAGTAAAATTGGTATGTTCTCCTTGGATACTTGGGTCAGCAATATCGACTTATCACGTATTGTAAAGCCTAGTTTAGATTCAGTTGATAAACCTAAGCATTGTTATTTTAAAGATAATTTAAGATCAATGTGTTGTAAGTCTCTAATTGCACAATATTCTGGCTTTTACTGTGTGTTTAGGGACGGTTCTAGACATGAGAACTACTGTGGCGCAGCCTTTTTTGATTCTCAAGTTGGTACCTTTTTCAAATTCCGTCTTTCATCAAAAGCTTCAATAATGCATTTGGAGTTGATCGGTATCGCTGAAGCTTTGGCTTATATCACATCTTTGGACGGTGATTGGTTTGTCATTTTCACTGACTCGAAAAGTGCTCTTCTTCATCTAATGAGATGTACGAGTACTTCACCTTTCAGGGGCCTTCCACTGGCGTATAACATCTTAAGAACCATCACTGAATTTGCTGTTAATCATAAAACAGTTGTATTGCAATGGATTCCTTCTCACGTTGGACTGGATGGTAATCTATCTGATCCCTATCAGACGCAGAAAAAATTATTAATGAAACTTGTACAATATTTTGTTCTGCAATAATCACTTAATAGAACACCACTTAACATGGAACCAGCAACAGAGCTGGTGCGGCTTGTGAAGCGGCTGAAAAAGCTAAAGTATCCAAATACAAGGGTCTAGGTTCCGAATATGATTTTGTCCTATTCAGTGTCGAGACCCTTGGTCCATGGGGTCCTAGCGCTATAAGGCTTTTTAAGGAAATAACAAAAAGGTTAGTCGACATCACAGGAGACCGAAGAGCTAGCTTAATAGAAATGTTGCAGTTGTAATGTCGTTTCCACTACAAAAACAAGTGAGGTTCGACCTTGAGCTAAAATGTGGTTCATGTAGATAAAAGTGGATGAACTGGAAAGCTTCGGCTATCGTGTAGACTGCGTGTCTGAGCATTGTGGTGCGAAGTCGGGGATCACACTTTTGCATGTCGTATTCATTACTCATTCAACATAACGTAAAATAATACCTATTATAGTCAACAAAGCTAACATGTTTATTCTCACGTCACAGATGACGGTGTGTCTAGGGACAGACACAGTTACAGACAGACAGGTATACAGACAACATAGCGCCAGTATCACGAGTCAAGCGACGCACCGTGGGTCCAGTGCTGCCACCTACGTCGGACCGGATGTTGGAACGTTGCTGGCGAGTCACTGGCTACGGTTCGGCGGGAGAATACCAAGTCTTTAAAAACTCCTAGCTCAGCTGGCTGGCCTCTGTTTTCACTCGCGCCTCGTCGTAGAAACAACATTTATAATTATCGTTATTATTGTCAAAAACTTATTATAACTAATTAATTGGCTGTGAATTAAACGTGATTAAGTGTATTATCTATTTATTTATTCTTGCTTAAAGTAGACTTAACTTACGCTGACTGTACCTAAATATTTGAGCACCATGTATCTAGCGTGTACGTCAAAAGCGTGACCGACATAATTTTAATTTTCAACTAAATTATCTAAAAATAAATTATTGGAGCAATTAGAGTGACTCATTGTTGAATGCATCGTGACAAAAGAGTCCGTTCGTACATTAGGTTTTAGAAATTTGGTCTGGGGGACTATCTATTATTACCGTCCGACCAATCTCAATTATTATAAATCACCTAGTTAAAATAGAATCACTTGTAACTAGACTGGCGGCCATTTGTGAATACAATACCGTGTAAATTCCACCTACCTGCCAAATTCCTAACACAAATTAATCATGAACAAAAAATATATTTTCTTTGGTTTGCTTTTTTATTTGTATTACCAATTTAATCAGTGTAATTCTGAGACTGTAAGTACCTATTTATAATTAGTTACTTTTTCGCGGGTGGCGAATTGGCGATACACCGATGCAACGCTCGGTGCCGACCAGGTGCTTTCGCCACTGCTGAGATAAATACTACACGACAGACATTCCTTCAGCAAGCAGCAGACAGAACGTCTGCTCACGAAGCAGTTGCAACAGTATCCATCTAGAGCAGCCGGTACGGCTTCGCGTGTTCCTTTTATGAAGATACCACCATTTATGAAGGTACCATGACGCATAATGTTAAATAGCTTCCTCAAGCATTCGGCTATCCAACGCAAAAATATTTTTTCAAATCTGACAGGTAGTTCCAGAGATAAGCGCGGTCAAACAAACAAACAAGCTTTATTATATTAGTATAGATTATAATTTCATTAAACTTTATTACTATCCGACTGCGACGAAGCCAAAAAAAAAAAAACCGGTCAAGTGCGAGTCGGACTCGCGCACGAAGGGTTCCGTACCATATTATATGTTTAACAATCGTAAAGATAACTTTTTACTTATTTTATAATGATACTGTGAATTACGAGGTTATTTTTTGCAGTTGCAGAAAATCACCCATGTTTAAACAAAATACCTTATGAATCGCCGTTTTCAGTATTGTTGATTAAATACAGTATTCATGGTACTTACATGGTATAAAGAAGTTTCAAATTCCTAATTTGTTGAATTGTTGCGCTAGAACTCGTACAAAAATGGTCTAAAATGTACAACTTTTACGGCCCCCTTTCTTAATTTTAAAAGATAAAAAAAAATATGTTTGTACTCTACTCGATGAGTTCTAGACGATGACACCCCACATAACACATAATCAGCCTGTAATGTTCCCACTGCTGGGACACAGGCCTCCTCTCGGTGAGAGGGAGTGGGCCGTAATCCACCACGCGGGCCCAGTGCGGGTTGGTAGATGTCACATGTCTTCGAATTTTTGGTTCTAGGACATGCCGGTTTCCTCACGATGTTTTCCTTCACCGTTTTGAGAGCAGCGGTGATGAAATAATGACATGACACCCCCACATGCTAGATTAATTTTTTTTTTTTTTTTTATATGAAAAGTTTATTGTATGGGTTACCCCTTAAATTTTTAACTTTGCTTTATTTTCATTATTTGTTGTTATAGCCGTAATAGACAGCGGAGGCTTAGTATGTTTGTACTGGGCTGTAGGCACGTGGTTGTCTGATTTCATGGATTTTAATTTTCTTGCGCGGAACCCTAATTATTTTTCTAAAATAAAAATAGCCTAAGTTACTCCTTAAAACATCAGCTATATGCCATCAAAATCGGTGAAAATTCGTTTGGCAAGTTTCCCAACTTGACTCAAAGTACCATTTTTTTAATCGGACTGCGCTTTAAAATTCTTCTATACAAACTTTAACATCCCTAAACCTCATTTGAGGCGTAGTTTTGAAAAACTAATAATGACAAACATTATTACTTATGCAAGTATTTGTGCTAAGTTTCAAGTTCATTAACCAAATTAATAAGATTTTTCATATAAACTGTATCTCTGTTTTCACGAACACAGATACCTAAAGAATTTCAAAAATCGTCTGGTATGTTTCCATAACTTGACTCAAACATTATTTACACCAATTTTAGAGTTAATCAAGCCCCCAATAAAATCCTCCGCTATAAAATTAACTTTTCAACCCTTAGGGGTAGATTTTTGGAAAACCCTAATACACGTCAGTCTTAATTTTTGGTCTCAAGTATAAAAACTGAGTTTTGAGTTAATCGGACCGCATGTTAAACTTCCTCCATACAAACTTTGACACCCCCAATCCCTCCTTAGGGGGTAGTTTAGGAAAACTAAAAATGATAAACTTTATAATTTACTTAGATGAATATTCGTGCTAAGTTTCAAGTCTATTAACTCAAGGGATAGGATTTTTCATACAAACTTTCATCCCCTGTTTTACCCCCTTAGGGATGGAATTTCCAAAAATCCTTCCTTAGTGGATGTTTACACTATATAAGGTATCTATGTGCAAAATTTCAAGTCTCTAGGTCCATTGGTTTGGGCTGTGCGTTGGTATATTAGTCAGTGACTCAGTCAGGACTTTGATTTTTTTATATATATAGATTTACCATGTTATTTTAAGACCGCAGACTTCCTATAGGTTTTCCTGTAATCTACAGGTATAGAACTAATTTTTATATTTTTTTCAAAATTTTAGGCTCAGTAGTTTCGGAGATAAGGGGGGGCGAATGGTCAATTTTCGTCTATTTTCTTAAATAACTTTAAAACAATAAATTTTAAAATTATAAAAAAAATATATTTGAGACCCTCATAGTAAGCCCTTTCATTTGATATGTCACTCGGTACAGTTTACAAAACTTTTTTTTTTAATTTTCTTATTTTCCCCCTAAAAGTGACTCTCATATTCAAAATTCATATATTTACTTTAGCTGTACGTGTTTGGGTCACAGAAATCCATATGTGTACCAAATTTTAACTTAATCGATCCTTTAGATTCGGAGCAAATTGGCTGTGACAGACGGACAGACGGACAGACAGACAGACAGACAGACAGATAGACAGACACACGAGTGATCCTATAAGGGTTCCGTTTTTTCCTTTTGAGGTACGGAACCCTAAAAAGGAGGATTATGTTTTTGAACTGTATGCAAGTATGTATGTGTGTCCGTCCCTATATTCCCTCGTAACTACTAAACGTCTGAACCATATTGATGAATGATATTTCGTTAGATTCGTCTTTATTGCACAAGTGTCACTGAGTACCTATGTTAAAGTTATAAAAAATTAAAATACTTAGCGGATTTTTGTAGCCAAAATGTATGTTTTAAAATGTAACTAATTTTAAAAACATTTCCAATATTGTGTTATCTAATAAACTCAGCTCAAAAAGAACTAAGTCTGTTTTTGAGATGAGTTAGATAAATGCTACAATAAAAATGTGTTTTTAATAATTATTAACTTATTAAATTATTATTGAATCGCCCGCGCGTTTGTCGGAAAATATCCCACGGGAACATACTACCGGGAAGTCCTTCCTTATTCATTGTCTACATTATAAAGGGAGGTTCCCTTTATAATGTAGACAATGTGCAAAATTTCAGCTATCTAAAAATTAGCGTTGATGAGTCAGTCAGTCAGGAGTCTAGATAATTTTTATGATTCCTGGCCAGTACCCTCAACCGTATGTTAAATTAATGTCGCCATTGTAGCGGCACGTTGTTGTTGTTGTATGATAAAATCGTAGTGAAGTCAAAACTGTACATTGAATATTTTTGAAAATGTAATTGCTACGAAAAATTCTAAAAACTATATTTTCTGAAAATATTAAAATTAATCATTTGAATTTTTGTCTGTTTGTCTTTAATTAACACTTTTCATCATGGATATCGTTTTCATGGTTTTGGAGAGTGCTAAAGCTGATAGTGAAGTAAAATTAAAATCCAAGATGGCGGCTGCGAAAATTTTCAAAGAACGTCGGTCAAATTTCTATAGAAGCTGGACCTGAGTTTTATTTTCAGTCTACAGAAGCAAATTATAGTGAGATTTGATTGTTTTATGTAGTAAACACCATCCCTTTCGAAAATAATATCTAAATAGCCAAGATATTTCAATAATGCAAAAAATACTTTTGAGGTTATCGGTGTCCGGAAATCAAAAGCACAGAATAATCGTCACAAGCGGTACCTAGTTATCAGTCTGTGAAACAATGCCAAGGTCAAACAACAGAAGGAAATCCAAAACAGTACAGTACGTATCACAATATTCACAGTAACAACAACAACACAACAATGCGAGATCGCCGGGTGCAAAGACTACACACTACAGTATATTAGTGTCAAATTGACACCCGTTTTAATTGACAGTATTGACACTGTCAATCCATGGCGCGCGTCGATGACATATTATGACGTTCCGTTGTACACAATTGAACAAAATGCTGATACTTACTATGAACCCACATAATTATTTTTATGACAAGAATCCAATACATAATAAAAACAGCACTAGTTGGTTTGATACACAAGTATATAGAATTGAATTACATCTAATAACGTGAATAATTATAATCTTTGAGTACTCAATCATTTCTTAAGCAAAATGAGTCGTCAAGGGTGCGTTCTGAACATGTTATTCTAAATAATTTGCAAATAATGCTATTAAAAAAAAATGTGTTTGTGCTTTTTTTTCTGGCGACTTAAATATCTATTTCTTATGTTTTTTAAGACCTTAAGAAATACTAGATTTTTTCATATATATGGGATATCTGTACACCACCGCCTCGTAGTCAGGTACGATTTGGCCGACCTTCTTTTCCCACATGGGTGTCGTTTTCATGGTTTTCGAGGGTGTTAAAGCCGATAGTGACATTAAAATGTAAATCCAAGATGGCGGCTGCGTTGTTTTTGTTTTAAATCATACCGTTGTCTCGATAGCACACATTTTTAACCGACTTCAAAAAAAGGAGGTTTTGAATGCTGTTGTATTTTTTATTTTTTTTTATGTTTGTTACCCCAGTACTCCGTCATTTATGAACCGATTCGGAAAATTCTTTTTTTATTTGAAAGGATATACTTCCAAATTAGTCCCATTTTTATTAAAATCCAGTTCTGATGATGGGATTTATGAGGAATCGACGGAACTCCTCAAATATTATAGGCATACATATAGCGATTTTGGTATTTTCATCAATAAATCAAGCGTTTTCATTCAGAAAGTATCATTTGGTGAAGTGGAACTGATGAAGAAGACCACAGATGGCCACGGGAACTACTCAACGATGATGTATTTCACGGGTGGCGATAAGATATCTCGACTAAAATAGTTAGGCGACTATGACGAAGCTTTAAATAAATGGTTCTGATGAAAATGGTACCATCGAACCGATCTGATGAAGAAGCCGGAAGGTAGGCATCGGAACTCAGTAATAAAACAATGTATCCTAGCCGTGTTTGGGCTTATTAGATTTGTTATGAGCTGCACTCTGGTTATAAATGATAGTCGCATATAAATATCTTCAAGTTCTGATGAGTGGCTTTTGAGTTAGCTTCAATAATTTGATACGTATTTTGCCCATTTAGTCTATGTGGATGATGTTCTAATTTATTTTCCAGATGATGCCTACTACGCATCACTAAAAAGTGAAAAATAAAAACTTTTTACAAAAAAAAAAAATAACCGACTCCCAAAAAAACAAAAAAACCGAAACTAAATAAAAAACTAAAGCCACCGACTTCCGAAATTAAAGTTATTTTTCACTTTGTAGTGTTTTTTTGGGAGTCGGTTATTTTTTTTTTTTTGTAAAATTTTTTTTTATTATTTTTTTTTTCTCAAATCAAAATATTTGGCCTAAGACCAAAATCAAAATATAGATGTAGTTTTTGTCAAATGAAATTAAAATATCACATCAACATGATTAAAAAAAATAGTAGGTACCATTAGAAGAAATAAATAAGTAGGATTTGTTTTGTCCGTAAAGTGTTACTGACCTACGTGAATAAATCAAACTCAAACTCAAAGCATTTATTTCAAATAAACCAATCACAGGCACTTTTGAATTGTCAAGGGGTCGGTCAGTCAGAAAGATGAAGCTAATAGTCGCCCATTCCAAAGCGTAGTAGGTTTTTTATGGAGAAGAATGGTCAAGAAACTCCACGGAAGATATTGTTACAAAGTATTGGTTACATCATTCATGTTGCAAAATATAGAATACGTGCAGATTAGAAAGACACTATAAAAGCGGCCGTAAGAAAGCGGACGTCTTATAGGGTTAAAATGCAACAAATTAAGCCACCAAATGTTCTACCGAAATTCAGGTGTTTGTAGTTACTTAGATTTTTAGTTTTTATATGAAAAATCCAATTTCAAAATGATTTACGGCGCGACTATACTGGAATTTAAGCTAGTAATATAGCTGATGTCGTAGCAGATCTTTGCTAATAATTAACTTTGGCAAAGATCACTAATTAAACATTTTATTTTTTTGGTAATTTTTGTCTGACAAAAATAAAAATCACGAAAAAAAAAACTTAATTTCGGTAGGTAGAACATTTGCTGGCTTAATTTGGTAGAACATTTGGTGGCTTAATTTGGTAGAACATTTGGTGGCTTAATTTGTTGCTTTTTAACCCTACCATGCATGACGTCATGCAAGGAAGTGGTCGAGTTACCAATAACCCTGTATAGTAACTTTCACTAATATTCCCCGGCACAATAAAATCTGCATCATTTAAATCATTCATCATTATTTTATTATAATCAGACTCAGTAAGTGACTAAAAGGGCATTTGTGAACGCAGTACCGTGTCAACACCAGACCTGCCAAAAAGTAATAATGAATTTGAAATATGTTTGCTGTGGTTTGCTTTTTTATTTGCATTGCCAAGTTAATCAGTGTTATTCTAAGAGTGTAAGTATCTGACGTATACATAATAATTTTCTATAACATTCTTACATGTTACTTTATAAGACTTTATGTGATACACAATCGTACAGACGGATAGATAGAAGAAACTCAATTATTTTTTTTCATCAAACCCATACGTGTGGGGTATCTATGGATAGGTCTTCAAAAATGATATTGAGGTTTCTGATATAATTTTTTTCTGAACTGAATAGTTTGCGCGAGAGACATTTCCAAAGTGGAAAAATGTGCCCCCCCCCCCCCCCCCCACGTAACTTCTAAAATAAGAGAATGATAAAACAAAAAAAATATATTAGGGGTTAAAGTATGTAAATTGCCGATTTGTACTGAAAAATTGAAATTGTTTTTTTTTTAATTTAACATATATTTATTTAATCAAAATAATTACCATTATTATTTATACATTGCTGCCATCTAATAGGAAGGTCATTTATGCCTTTGCGATAGAACTCTCGTGATCTAGATTCGACAAACTGTGTGAAAGCATTTTGTACTGCCTCCTGAGAAGAAAACTGTTTATCACGTAGAAAATTGTCCAAATCACGAAAAAAATGGTAGTCCGTTGGAGCAAGGTCTGGCGAATACGGAGGGTGACGAATGGTTTCTAATTGCAGTTCCTGTACAGTTTCCACCATCTCTTTCAATTCATTGTTATTCACCTGTGTGGGCGGTCTTCCACGTGGTTCGTTCTTCAAATCAAAGTTTCCATCACGAAAGCGTTTAAACCAAAATCGCACGGTGCGTTCATTAGCAGTCCCCTCTCCAAACGCAACATTGATACTGCAAGCTGTTTCTGCCGCTTTAGAACTCGTATTCAAAAATAACTCGAATTTTCGAACCTATCCATCTTTCTTGTCTAAGCTGAATAAAAAAAACAACTGAAAGTCGATGATCGAATGTTGCACATTTTTAAAAAAAGAACTTCATAGGTACCATGTGAAAAAAGTTTCACTCAAAATTCTCAAACCATGAAGGTTCTATGTATGTCAATTTGAAGTACCTAATACAATAAAACGGCAATTTCATACTTTTACCCCTTGAATGTACATTACTATGTAAACTTCCACCGAAAATTGGTTTGAACGAGATCTAGTAGGTACCTAAGTAGTTTTTTTTTAATACGTCATAACTAGTAAACCGCAATTTACCTTTCATTCAATCAACTCAAATATAAAAATAAAAACCTTTCATTCAATCAACTCAAATATAAAAAAAAAAATTACCTTTCATTCAATCAACTCAAATATAAAAATTTAAAAAAAATATTTAATGTCATAAACATAATTTATGAAATTAAATGTTTTTTTTTTATATTTGAGTTGATTGAATGAAAGGTAAAGTGCGGTTTACTCGTATGACGTATTAAAAAAAACTACTTACTAGATTTCGTTCAAACCAATTTTCGGTGGAAGTTTGACCTTATGCATAAACCGTGAACCATTATTTTTTAATAATAAATCTGTATTAAATATTAATTATAATTCGCTCGGGGCGTGGCTTGTTTTGCAAAGGAGTGTATATGGTACGGAACCCTTCGTGTGTGAGTCCGACTCGCACTTGGCCGGTTTTTATTTTTTATTTCATTGCATGACCCGATCTATGGCGCTGGTAAAGTTAAATATTCACATCCCTAGAAAACCAGTAAGTTGAAAAACATCAACAAAACTTCTTAAAAACTAAACAGCAAATATTAATCTAAATAATGTTTGACCTCCATTTTGAATTCAAAAAACGGGGCAACTCCCTCTCCCAAATTGTTTACAAGGACAATTATTAAGGGATATTTAAGTCGCTGGCAGGCAGGAAGGACAGGGCATCCACGTCACCAAGAAGAGGCTGACAAACCTCCAAAATTCCCGACGATATAGTCCTTTTGCCCCCACAGCTCTAGGACTCCAGACCATGCTACAAGCTACTGAGCACGGCTACCTTCAGGCTGGGACTTACTATGAATCGCTCTTAAACCCAGCACCAACCAACAGCACTAAGCGTAAGGTGGAGGTAGATGGGCAGGAAATACAATATGTCGATGAGTAAAATAATTTACTTGTATGTAATTTCTGTCGTAGATTACCTACTTCAATACTGAGCGTCCAGTGATGCACTGGTATGACCGAAGATACTGCAAAAACTGTACCCTGTTTTGTAGACGTATCAGCCGACAAGATCCCAGGCACTATGTGGAGATATACGGAGAGGTACTTATCCCAATGAACAATAGCATAACGGTAAGTTGGGTCCAATGAAGAAAAAGTACACAATAATATAGCTAGTTCATTGATATATATATAGGCACTAGTGATGGATTAATTAGCATTCGCATTCATTGTTAGCATGCGAATGATTATTTAGCATTTAGCAAATGAAATGTAGTTGCGAATTTCTGTGAAATGTAAAATGAATTATTATTCATCCCTTCGTACTTCATAGGTCGACAGCGCGTGCATTGCGCGCTCTCTGCCGCACCCACAAAAAGTTGGAACTACTAAATCTATCTGTTTCACGTGATCCTGACCTCGTTCACAAGTGAAATTATTAGCAATTTAGCAGGTGGTGCGAATAATGAAGTCAAGCAATTATTATCTTCGATTAGTTCGTACTTAGGATCGTATATTGAGTGAATGCGTATGATTGTATTGTTAATAATAATTTGTGATTTTGTGTGGCACGTGAATGGCGCGCGATTATTTTTTAAATTGTTAAAAACACGCGCTTCTTAGCCCGCGAACGCCCTCTTTAATTCACATACTAACAAAATTCACATACTTGACTATAATTATCGTCATATTAGCAAATAGCATAGCAATAGCATTTAGCGTGCTATGACTCAAGAATTCCCATGCTAATGAAATTTATTCTAAATCGCATTAATTGCCATCACTAATAGGCACTGTGTGAAGATATACGGAGAGGTACTTATCCCAATGAACAATAGCATAACGGTAAGTTGGGTTCAATGAAGAAAAAGTACTTAGACAATAATATAGCTAGTACATTGATATAATAATAATAATAATAACCCCACCGCCGTATCTCTACGTTGACGTCGTGGTGGGGCTTGCGCGCTCCGAACTCTGGGCCTGTGCCAGTAGAGTTCACTTTGCCGACACAGGTCTATGGTGAAGAGCCAGACCAAGAGAGATACAGAAACCCGCAGGGCAGCATGTGGCGAGCTGTTGGGCAGTAGCGACCCCACGGACCCTATCTCCCGGGAGTAGTCTTGTTCCTCATCTCTGGCTTGCCTTTATTGGCCGGCTGGAGTGAACACTGACGGGAACAGAGCTCCCACCTCATTCTTGCCTTTATTGGCTGGCTTTAGTGGAGATTCGCAAGAGCAAACGTGCTCGGAGGAAGGAAGTATTCCAGTAAGTGTTTGTAGGGATCTTGACCATCTTCCGGGCTCTGGGATTGTTCTGAGAACCGTGGGATACCTCTCCACTCCTCACAAGCACCTCAGGACATGTTGCCCCCTTGCCGCTACGACACTATGTGCTAGCGACCGTTTTCGGGGGCCCATTATTGAGTGTGCAAGTCACCCCCTGCCATTTTATCCGTGTATTATAAAACATTGATCCGGCAGGGGCCATAGTCAGTTCATAGTTTTAGGTAACCAGTCCACAACCACCCAAATCCATAGCCCAATATGTTTTGTTTCCATGTTCTGCAATAGTCCTGCACCAACCGGGGGTTGTCCTTGGATGCACATGCATAGTGCATATAGGGATAATCGTCGGCTGGTACCGCCTCGTCATTTAAAATTGTCTAAGGGGCCTCTGCGAGTTGGCTTCGGCCCCTCATACGCCTTCCAAAGGTCCGGGACCCCAGGGTCCCGAGATATGTCAAAGACAAAAAAATAATAATAATAATAAATTTATTTGACAATTGTTACAATTATTGCTTTAAAATTAGTTTTAACATAATTAATACTATCTGTAACTGTTGGTGACATTCATTTTGTTATATGCGGTGGTCCCCAAACTAGGCGGGGCCTGTATCTTGGGAACCTGAGTTGCGATACATAATTCTGTTTTTTAGCTGGTGTGGACATGGTAATAAGTAATTAACTGTAAACAATGGTCAAGGCTTAAAACTAAGGAATAATAAACAATCAAAATAAAGTGTGGGTGTATGTGTGTGTGGAGTGTAGTGTGTAGGTATGTGGGTGTGTCTGTCGTGTTAATGAGATTCCGAGTATGAGTTATGTTATGAGAAAACTTTCGGATTCGTCGTATGAAAGACATAAGAGAATTTTTTTTACTACTATTTTATATGCAGAGAGGGAGAGATCTTTTGAGTCACAAGGCAAAATACTGGTGACCTTATTATATACAAAAGTGTGTAGGTAGGTGGGACATCGTCTGGCTAGGAGAGAGGTGGTTCTTTGTAGCGGAATGTGGAAGACGCGTTTGGAAATTAATGTGTGGTAGTCTGGTCTGATTTTTACTTTTTTGTGAGTGTGTAGGCATGCGTTGAGGATAAACAGTTGTCGGACACGGAGAACTTGGAACTCTTTGTACAGATAGTCAGTGGGGTAGAAAAATGGCTTTTTTAAAAGTACTTTAATAACAGCTCTCTGGGCTCTTTCGAGCTCAATCATTATTGTTTTTCCAGCTCCGCCCCAAATTGATATGCCATATTGTATGATGGACTGACATATTGCAAAATAAACCGTTCGCAGGATATCTTGTGGAGTACGGTCTCTTAATTTCTTAACAATATGTATTAGTTTCCTTACTCGGCCAGAAAGAAATTGAATGTGCGCTTTAAAAGATAGGTTTTCATCAATAAGTAGGCCTAAGTAACGAATTGAAGATGTCCGGTTAATGCGTTCGCATGAGCAGTCTTCAAGTGAGGTTTTGAGATGTTTCTGACATGTGTGGAATTTCAATGTTAGGTTGCGAGGAGGGCTGGATGATTGTGTTTTGCAAAATGTGATTAGTTTGGTCTTCAATAAATTGAGAGTAAGGAGGTTATGATTGAGTGTATGCGCTACTGCTGCTAAACCTTCTTCTGCGAGACTGTAGACCTGTTCCCAGGTGCGGGCATGAAACGTGATGACAGTGTCGTCTGCGTAGGAAATTAGTTCAGCTTTTGGGAGAGTGAGGTTCAATATGTCGTTCATATACAACGTGTAACGCTAAATGCGCAAAACCTCTTAAGGGGTCATTGTACTCATCGTTATGAACAACTTTTACTATGGGACCAAACCTGAAATCGCGAAAAAAAAATCAGCTGTTCAGTACATTTATGTTCGCTTAATTCGGCAAAATGTACTGAACAGCTGATTTTTTTGTCGCGATTTCAGGTTTGGTCCCATAGTAAAAGTTGTTCGTAATGATGAGTACAATGACCCCTTAAGAGGTTTTGCGCATTTAACATTACACGTTGTATATTATAAATAGTGTAGGTCCTAGTAAACTGCCCTGCGGAACTTCAAAATTGATAGGGAGTTGACCACTTGAGTGTTCACCTGATTTCACGTATTGTCGGCGATTGGTGAGATAGCTGTGAAACCACTCAAGCGGTTTTCCTTTTATCCCTACTGCATCTAGTTTTTTAAGAAGAAGATCTGTTGAGATTGTGTCGAAGGCTTTAGGCTTAGGCTTTAGTCGAAGGCTTTATAATATAGGCACTATGTGAAGATATACGAAGAGGTGCCTACTTATCCTAATGAACAATAGCATATCGGTAAGTTGGGTCCAATGAAGAAAAAGTACACAATAATATAGCTAGTTCATTGATTTAGGGTTTTTATATATCAATGAGCTAGTTAGATAATACCAATTTTTTTTCTAGTATACATAAATAATTCAGGAGGTAATTTTCAAAAGTGGTCAAATCCATAGTAATCAATACTTACCATCCAAAGCGTCACAACAGCGTACATCATGAGGCTAATCCAAATTTCACTTTTCTCAATTTGGCATAAAAATGGATTTGACTGTCATTGAAAATTACCTCCTGAATTATGGTAACGCACCAATATACCTTGGATTGCAAATTTACACATAGGAGTCGAACTCTTCAAACTAGCATCTGATTAATGCCATCTAATAAATTAAAAACTGTAATACAATGATATGTAATCTGACTGATTAATGATAAATGAGTAACATTTATGGGTAATGTATATGTATTTATCTACACCCATGCTATAAATTATCTATAAAAGTTTCTGAAACAGTTAGCTTATTGCCAACATTAAAACAGCCAGTGTCATAGTTACCATGGTAACCATAATAGCATCCAAACGGGTGATTTAATGTTGTACTGAATTTCATAATGCAACTCGTTTTAAAAAAAAAGAACATTGTAATGCACGCGCGTTTCACTACAACAGCGCCGTAATTTAAAAAAAGAACTTATTCGAATTCACGTCGTATACTATGACGCCGGCCGCCATGTTCGATACGAGTATTAGTATTGCAAAAAACTGTTTCAGAACCTTTTATAGAGGATTGATAACATGGATGTAGATAAAGTCTTGTATGCAACTGTACATAATTAGGTATTAAAACACTCATGTGATACTATTATCACACCCACATTCGTGTTTTAATACCCCTTATTATACGTCAGTTGCATAAATAAGTATTATTTACTCTCATATCGTAAAGTTCTAATATTATGAAATCAAAAGTAGTTCCTTAATGACAGACTTTATAAAAATAAAAAGTTATTTTTTTACCGACTTCACAAAAAGGAGGAGGTACTATGTTCGGATGTTTTTATGTTTGTTCATCGAATACTCCGCCAATTGTCGACGGATTTTAAAAATTCTTTTTTATAACACACTTTCAGTAATCTACTCGTATAGAAATGAAGAGAAGTCTTGACTGACTGACTGACTCATCAACACCCAGCCCAAACCCTGGAACCTAGAAAGCTGAAATTTTGCACAGAGGTTGCCCTTTAAAATGTAGATAAGGAATTCCCGTGGGATATTTTCCAACATCCACGCGGGCGAAAGCACTGGCAAAAGCTAAAATAAAATTAAAAAAAAACCGGCCAAGTACGTGTCGAACCACGCACAATGAAGGGTTCTGTAGTTGGTATGAATTTATCCCAAGAACAAACTTAACATTGTAGATGAAATACATGTAAATGTAGGTTTGTACTCACAATATTGAGAGATTTACCATGTTATTTTGAGACCACAGACTTCTTATAGGTTTTCCTGTAATCTACAGGTAAAGAACTATTTTCTGTATTTTTTTCGAAATTTTAGGCTCAGTAGTTTCGGAGATAAGGGGGGGGGGAATGGTCAATTTTCGTCTATTTTCTTAAGTAACTTTAAAACAATTTGTTTTAAAATTATTTTTAAAAATTTGGAATATTTGAGACCCTCATAGTGAGTTTGCAAAACTTTTTTTTTAATTTTCTTATTTGCCCCCTAAAAGTGACCCCCATATTCAAAATTCATTTATTTAATTTACTCGTACGTATTTGGGTCACAGAAATCCATATGTGTACCAAATTTCAACTTAATCGGTCCATTAGATTCGGAACAAATTGGCTGTGACAGACGGACAGACGGACCCTTATAGGATCACTCGTGTGTCTGTCTGTCTGAGACAGACACACGAGTGATCTTATAAGGGTTCGGTTTTTTCCTTTTCAGGTACGGAACCCTAATAAGTCTATTAAAATACAGGTCGACTAATGAGTTCACAAATTCATAGGCTGTAGTTGCCGACAACGATTAAAATACATAGGTAAGGCTGATTGGGGTAATTACGATAGTGGGGTAATTCTGATTAATTATAATTTCTACCAAACGCAGGGGCATTTTTCTTAAGTACATTGGCAACATAATGATAAGACGCCATTTTATCGGCCACCGTATGACTGTCGCTATATGTATAAAGTCGCTGCGTTTGGTAGAAATTATCATCAAGCCCGTTATCATAATTCACCAATAAACTTTACCTATTCAATTAGGTACGAAACTTAAGTAATATTTATTACAGTTAAATAATGGGTAGCAATAATGAATATATGAATTATATAGAAAAAAAAATATATATAAGTACAACGAAAACCTTACAAAAATCTGTATAAATAGTCTGAATATTTGTGAATCATGTCCATATTGTCACATGTGTGAGCGCAAATCTAGTGATTTAAATTTTTGGGCAGCGGGGTTTGAATTTACTGTGTCAAAAACGCTCTCTAGGAAAACACACCAACTTACTTTATTTATTTTATTTTATTAATTTTAAGAAAACTTACAGCTAAAACATTCAAGTAATCAGAATAAATATGTAGAAGAAGGCCAATTACAAGTTTCCACTTATATAAAGTTATGTATAGAATTTACAAAACGGTACAAACAGCGTGAGAATTAAACATAGAAACAACTGAAGAGAATAAACAAAAATTAAAATACGTTAAACACAACAAATTTACATTTCAAAGAAAAAGTTACTTAATTTTTTTTTTTAATTTCTGAACATTATTTGAGAATAAATCAAGCTCAACATCCTGGCACACAATATTGAACATTCGACATGCTCTTAAAATATATGAATTTTGCCTGTAAATAGTTTTCGCAATGGGTACATGAAGGAGATGAGGTCTACGACGAAACACAGACGGTACACGAAGTCCAATCTTGGCCACCAGCTCAGGGACATCAGAAGACCCGTTCATTATATTAAATAGGAAAGCAAGATCTGCAATTTTCCTTCGTTCATGTAATGGAAGAATGTGAAATTTCTTACACCGACTAGTATAGTTAGGAAGATAAGTATTAGAACGATATTGAGTGTACCTTAAAAATCGCCTTTGTATACTCTCAAGGCGATTAATATAAACATTGTAATTAGGATTCCAAATTTGAGAAGCATATTCGAGATGGCTACGGACAAAAGCGCAATATAGAATTTTCATCGTTTTGACATTCTTGAACTCAGAGGAGACCCTAAAAATAAAACCCAACGCTTTGGAAGCCTTGTTGACTATATTGTCAATGTGCGCATCAAACAAAAGCTTTGAGTCAAAAATTACATCAAGATCCTTGATGACGTTAACTCTGGCAATTGAGGTATTCGACAATTTATAGTCATAAATAATAGGGTTTGGCTTACGAGTAAATGTACACACATGACACTTTGAGATATTTAAATCCAACCTATTTCGATCGCAGTAATCATGGAACCGGTCCAGATCCTCCTGTAATAGGTGTGCATCCTCAATGGTTGACACTTGACTCAGAATTTTCATGTCATCCGCGTATAATAAAATTTTAGAATTAAAGAAACAAGAGGCGATGTCATTAACAAAAATATTGAATAAAAGAGGTCCCAATAAAGATCCTTGGGGAACCCCGAGGGAATGTACCTCACTCTCGAGGTATAACCGTTGAGGACTACAGTCTGGCATCTATTTTCAACATATGATACAAACCATCTGTACAAGCTACCCCTCACACCAATTCCTAGCAATTTGCGCATAAGAAGCGCATGATCTATTCGATCAAAACATTTGCTGTAGTCAGTGTATATAACGTCGACCTGAGACCTCCTGGACATATGCTCTGAAAGATAGTCACTACAGACCACGAGATTGGATGTGGTGGAACGACCTCTTAAAAATCCATGTTGGTGTTCGGAGAAACTTAGTTTCAGTGAAGAAGAAAGTTGTACGTGTACGATTTTCTCCATAATTTTAGCGAACACGCAGAGTTTGGAGATCGGCCTATAGTTTTCAACGCAATCCTTAGGTCCTTTTTTATGAATCGGCGTTATATACGCTGACTTCCAGATTGATGGCACCTCTCCCAAGTCAAATGACCGTTTGAATAATAATGTCAGTCGAATGGATAGACATCTAGCACATTTGATAATAAAAATTGGTGAAATATTATCCGGACCCGCGGATTTATTAGGATCCACTTGCTTTAGCAAGCGAAATACCTCCTCCTTCCGCACATCAATAGAACAGATGTCTGATACGAGACCCGTAGACTGATCCATTGTTGCAGAGGCTGAGGATTCATTTGCGTCGCGTCGTTCTTGGAAGTTCGAAAAGAAATAGTCGCCAAACATATTGCAGATTTCCTCCCCGTGACCTGACGACACTTCACCAAACTTTAGTATAGAGGGGTAACAGTTGGTTTGTTGTTTAGATTTAACATATTGCCAAAAAGCCCTAGGATTTTTAGAAATGGCTAATTCAATGTTTGCAATATAATCGTCAAACATTTCCTTCTCCAGATCTTTAGCCCGTTGACGTAAGGTAACAAAAGATTGATAGTCTGATAGATTCCCATAGGTTTTAAACTTTGAGTGAAATTTTGACTTTTCTTTAATTATTTTAATAAGAGGGCTTTTGTACCAAGGAGGATACTTACCCCTTGGAGCGATAGTTTTAGATGGAATATGTTTATTATGAAGCAAGTTGATAGTGTCATAAAAGAAATTAACAGCTTCATCAAGAGGCCTACAATTTAGTTCAAATGGCCAATCAATTGCCATCATTTCTTCAATTATGGCGTCATAATTCGCCTGAGCATATAAAAACTTGATTCGAGGCCGAGAATGCAGCTGATGAAGTTGAACGAAATCTGCAGAGATGCAAAGTGCCTTATGGTGTGAGTCCTCGTGCACTAGAGGATCCAGGCTGCAAGTGACAGCTACTTCACTGTTAGACAAGACAAGGTCAAGGATCCTATTGTTCACATTACGATGTGAGTTGTACTGTAGCAAATTGCAAGCGGTGAGAGTATCACAAAAGCTGGTTTGAATGGGACCTTGCAAGTTACCAGGACATAGATGATCACCGTCCGCCGCAGCGTGCCAGTCAATATTCGGTTGGTTAAAATCACCTACCACTAAAAACTTATCTGCGGTGTAACTATCTGTGTTTAAGAATAATATCAGCTAAATTACTAGAAAAATTATTGAGTTGTATCATTAAAGAATTGCCAGATTGCTGGCTACATATATACACAACACATAAATGAATTTTATAGGTTACTTTTGTTTATTTTGCTGTAAAGTTAAGGTAACCCACAGATCCTCAGCAGACGAGCAACTAGTTCTCGACGTACGGCTATTAAAAACCCCCCACCCATCGTTTGATTAGTTTGCGAATAACTTCGATCACGCCTCCATACAAAATATCTATCATCGAACAATTCACTATCAGAAATACCATCAATAAGCCATGTTTCCGTCAGACAAATGACATCAAAAGTATTCATACAAACATTTCTGTGAAAAATAGACGCTTTTGTCCGCAGCCCTCGAACATTTTGATAGAAAATACTAATAGGTGCCTTACTTTCATAGTAACTTTGAGTGATGACATTCGCCGACAAATTGCAGAAGCTATATGCCACCGCTCCTAAGTTCTAGGAAACCATAGCTTCTACGGTAGAATGTTGGATTTGGACGATTTATTGTATTTTTGATAAAATTGCATGAGTTTAGAAAAAGTGATGTATCAAACTGCACATAACTTCTTGGCATTAAAAACATTCCTGTGATACTATTATAAGCCAAGCCGTAATAACCACTTAATATCTGACAGTTTCATGAAGTGTCGTTATGTTGCAGCTGGACTTCTACTTCTACCAGTTTCTAACAAACAGGTATCGTCCCAGTTTCGTTGAGATGCATTTCAAACTTTGCGACATGGTGAATTCCGACACATTTTTCGGTGAAACAATGCGAAACGCACTAGGAGGCCGCCGCTGTCCTTATCCTCCGGTAAGATAATACATAAGCCTCTTGACCGGCACCAGCAACACATGAGTTGTTGACCGATCATATTTTTAAGGTGGGACATGGAAGCAAAAGTCCTCGCGCACGTGTGGAAGTGGCGCGATGAGGCGAAAGGCCGGGGCGTCACTCCGCTCCGGCGAGAAATCACGGTACAGCGGACAGAGCTCCGGCGGGATCTCATGGCGACATGGAGAGCGCGACTGTCGCAACCCAGCGCTGGGCACGCCACCATTGCGGCAATAAGTCCCCTCTTTGAGGAGTGGTTAGAGAGGCGCCACGGCGTCCTCACCTTCCGCCTGACGCAGGTCCTCACCGGACACGGTTGTTTCGGGAGGTTCCTGTTTCGCATAAGGCGGGAGGAAACGCCTGGGTGTCACCATTGTGTGGATCGCCCGGAGGACACGGTGGAGCATACAGTGGAGGCCTGCCGGATTGGGCAGAGCACCGCCGTGTTCTCACGGAGGCGATCGGCGGCGGCGATCTCTCGCGTCCGAGCCTGCATACCTATTCAGAACGATACGATACGGTTTCGTACCGTATCGAACGCCATTGATATCGACGAAGTCCGCTAAACGCTATTCACAAATCCGTAACTGTACAATTTTGACAGTTCGTATACGGTATGAAGACATCAATTCTTCCGACAGGTATTTACTGTCGGAAGTGATATCGAATAATAAATATTGTTTATAAACACAGTTATATAAGCATTTTATGAATTATTTAACTACATAATGTAGTTATGTAAAGTTTTATTATTGTTTTGACCGCTGCTTAGATCCAAGTATATTTATATAATTTTAGGATCAGACTAAATAAAAAATCAAGACATATCAACAGTAAACTGAAGCCGCACGTTTCGAGTTTCGAAAACATGTGTCCATGTAATGAGGTGTAGTTTAATGTAGTTTGGTGTAAATGTGTGCGTGTGAGCGTGTATGTAGGTACAGAACGAGGTGTAGTTTTGCGCAGCATGCTTCACTGTATTGTTCGCAGCGCTATGTCTGGGTTTTTTATTTAGTCTGAGATTTTAGGCGGTTACTGCATAACTCTATTCTAACCCTATTACTCTACCCTTTGGTACCTACTACGTTAACCTTCAATCATAATTATTAACAATAGCAGCAACACTAATATCGTCTAAAAATGTGGATACATTATAAAGTTATAATGAGCTTATATTCTTGTAGCATGAAATAGAGAACAAAATATTTTCCCGGTTTGGTACAGAAAGTTGAAGTTTACATAGCAAGTTTAATAGAAATCTGGTAAATTTATTAATTAATAAAATCATTGTTTACTGTTTTTTTTTCTTGTTAATAGTCACATGATGTAATTTTACAGTTGCACTTAATGAAATACCCAATAAATAACGTCTATGTACTACTTTACATTTTCTACCACAATTATCTATTTACTACCATTTCGTAGCGTTCCCCTTAAACACACTTAAAATCGGTTCAAAAAATAACCCATCCGTACGGATCTGTGAATAGCGTTTTGACAGTCCTACGGTTCAGAAATCAGGTTATCGTACATGTGTCAATTTCGATACGGTTTCGAATCGTAACGTTGTGAATAGCTATGCTGGTCCAGGCCATGGTGCGGAGCGAGAGTGCGTGGGAGGCCGTCACCTCTTTCTGCGAAGCAGTAATGCTCGCGAAGGAGGAGGCGGAACGTGTGGGGAGAGCAGCCTCACGCCCTCAGTCGCCGCAGGAGACGCCCTGGGCGGCGGGAATCGAGAAGTGATTTCCGGCCACCGTAAGCGGGGGCTTGCGGACGGTGAGTAGCGGGTAGCTCGCCGTCCGGTAAGGACCAGGCCCAGGTCAACGGCGCGTTGTGTTCCACGCGCGCCTCAACGAGATGTCAGCAAAAGATGGGGTCCAATAGGGCCGCAAATGCGCGATAGATACAAAAAAAAAAGGGTTCCGTACCAAAATGGTAAAAAAGAACACTTATGGTGCGACTCAATCTGTCTGTCTGTCTGTCACAGCTAAATATCTCAAGAACTACTAATGCTAAACTAAACTTGGGAACCAACCGAACCATTTCCCCAACTATTTTGCAAATAAGAAAAAAATAAAAATTTGTACTTACATTTTTTTTAAAATTCAAAGTGGGGCTACTAGGACATGTGGGGTATCATATGTCCCCCTATCCTTATCTCCGAAGTTTGCATAGAGAAAAATGTGAAATTATTCTATGTGATAGAAGTCTATGTAAACTACTGAATAAGTAGTTTAAAAAAAAACCGCAACGGTATATAGATTTTTTTAAATATAATTTTTTCAAATTTTACTATTTCCTCTACCAGAATTAAATTGTTTTAATACTGTCGCTGTAAATGATAATATTTTTAGGTATCACTTTTGCTAAACATTTATGAATAGCATGAGGATACACTAATATAATAACTAATAAGGTACCATTTTTGTAAATAACATTGTATAAAGCCTTTGCAAAAAAATCTTGAACTGAAAGGTTTTTTTTTTACAATGAAAAGACCAAAATTAAAAAAAAAAAACTATTCTAAACAGTTGTTGCAAATCTACCTAACCGTTACGTTTGATCTATTATTTACGGGACACCCTGTATAAGGCTTGTATTAAATTAATGTGGATGTTAACCGTTTTTTTATTTTTTCAGGGTGTGTATGATTTGAAAAATCTGTCGGTCCCGTATGTGCTCAAAAGCTTCCCGTTTACTAAAGGCCGTATCTACTTAAATGTGTCACTTACTTCAGGCGGTGTGACCAAACATATAGGTAGTGCCAGCATTGATATGGAGGTAAAAGTGGCTGTAATAAAAAATAACTAAAAAAAAATATCTCTGTTTGTAAGATTAGGTACATGTGTGTTAACATAAATTGATTACGGCCTAAGGTTGTTTTTATTTGCGGTTTCAAGCTTGGTCTCACAGTAAAAGTTTATTTATGTATTTATTTAAAAAGACTTACCAACTAAACACATACACAGCATTAACCCAGAGTCTTTGTCATAATATAGATCTCGCATGTATCTAAATAGGAAAGCACGGCATTATCAATACTACTATATATTATACTAGAACATTATAAGAAAAATAAACACTAAAACAAATTATAAAAATTAAATAATAATTTGTATATTATTTTACAGCTTACAAGTTCTGCGTATTTTTATACAGTACTTAACGATTTAACCAATGCCGCTAAACATGAGTACAAAGGTCGATAAGGTCGAGGTCGATGGGCAGGAAATACATTATGCCGACGAATATATCTACCTGGGCCAGCTAGTTTCCTTCCAAAACATGCAGGACACATGCAGGAGGAAAGTATCAAAAATAATAAATAAAATCAAAGTGGAAGTGAGTAGCAGAAAAACATTTATATTTTACTTTTTCCAATAATAATATAATAATAGCCCTCTTCCTCTATCCTACCTTGCTGTGCCCGACAGGGTCCACAATGATCTAAAATTATGTATATTTTATAATGTACCTACCACCTACGTTAACATTGTGGAATGCAAATAAATATATTGAGTATTGAGTATTGGGACTAAGAAATCGAGCGTCACGTCGAAAATGCCTGTAGAAGCGACTGGTCCATGTAAGGGCTAATGAAGGGTAACCTTCCAATATCACTAAAGAGTAAGCTCGTCGACATGTGTATCCTGTCTATCCTAACCTATGGCGCTCACACTTGCTCTTTGACCGAGGCTTAGAAGTCCAAACTTAAAGTTTGCCAAAGAGCGATGGAATTTTTAACACAACAATTAGCTCGAAGATAGGCATTGCTGATAAATAAATGATAAATTATTTATTTTTGTAAGTAGGTTTGTACAAAAACTTTTACACGTCAATCATATTTTTAATAAAAACTGGATGATGATTTTTCCTATCTGACTACTCTCGAGAAGAAAGGCCGAAACAAACTGAGAGGTCACAGTCTCTTTTAAAGTCCAGGCCTTAGTCCAGGCATATACAAATGGCCGTATATATACTTACTTACTTATTTAATTAGGTGATTTATAATAATTAGGTAATTTATAATAATTGAGATTGTTCGGACGTTAATAATAGATAGTCCCCCAGACCAAATTTCTAAAATACGAGCGTACTCTTTTGTCACTATGCATTTAAGACAATTAGTCCCTCTAATTGCACCAATAGTTTATTTTTAGCTAAAATTTAGTCGAAAATTTAAATTATGCCGGTTACTATGGTTCATAATCATAATCATAATCATAATCCATTTATTTGCCTGAAATATGGTGGGTACATAAGATGTTAAATTAAATTATAGCACAGGACATATTTCACCCTCATTAAAGGCATGCAAAAATATAGTTAATGTACAACAATTATTTGAATAAAATTACAATTAAGTATTAGAACTATTTCAATTATTACAATTTATAAGAAAATTTGAATTACAATTATTACAATCATTTAAATTACAATTATTAGAATTACAGTGATTTCAATTACTTAAATTATCAAAATTATTACTAAAGACAAAGTCACAAGAAATAAGAGGAAGAACCAGTATCTTAGTGGACACCAAATCGACATGTGCTTTTATTCAAAAAGTCTTTAACAGTGTAGAAGCTCTCCTGGATTAACCATTTTCGTAAGGCACAACAGAACACTTTATAAGGCAGATCAGTCATTCCTTTGGGCAAAGAGTTATATATTAGAGGTGCCATATAGGCACAGTTCTTTCTGAACAGTTCTAGCTTAGGCACAGGCATTTTTAACGGCAGGTGTCTAATTTTACGTTTAAATGTATTGTCGTTGAAAGTGAAAAGATGACTGTGGTATTTAACAAATTTAGCTACTTCATAATATATGTATATGCAGGGAACAGTTAGAAGATTCTTAGATTTAAAGATTGGTTTACATGATTCCGACCAATTCATGCCGTACAGTGCCCGAATGCATTTTTTCTGTGCTATGAACACTCTCGTGATGTCACAGGAATTTCCCCAGATAACTATGCCATACCGTATAATGGAGCATATGTAAGCGTGATATACAATAATAGAGGTATGTCTGCTCGTTACGTCTTTTACCTTTCGAAGTGCAAAAACAAACTTGTTTATTTTTGTGCATAAACTATTAATATGTTCTTTCCATGAAAGATGTGTATCCAGAATAATGCCTAAGAATTTTGCGCTGTTTATCTGTTGTATAAGTGAATTATTGTAACTAATATTTAATTCGATGTTTTTACTCTTATAAGTTTTGAAGTTAATTAGTTTCGTTTTCTCTATGTTTATTTTCAATTTATTTGTGCTTACCCAATGAATAACATCTTCTAACGTTTCATATATTTCCTTTTCATATGTATCAATATTTTTACAGTCCATAATAATAGTTGTGTCGTCTGCAAACAAGACACAATCATGTGTGAGTGCACTTGGGAGGTCATTGACGTAAATAAGAAATAACAGGGCCCCTACGATGCTACCCTGTGACACCCCAGAGCAATTAGTCCTTTATTGGTTCTCAAATATTTACAAATATTGTAACTGGACGATCATTACAAGGGCTGCTATTTATGTATCCGGAACTGGCCAGTTACAGAACAATGTTAAAAAGTAATTATAGCATTTAATAATAGAACTCTTTGGCTGAAGAATACAATTTGTTTCATGTAGCTGGCATTTGTTTTAACTTTGTGGCGTCATTTTGAAAATTGCGTGTCTTTATCACTCGTGAAATTGCTATTGTTTATGAAAAAAAAGTGCACCGATCAACTCACTTCGACTTTTGGGGACGAAGCACCATCGAAAACTACTGTGTATCACTGGTTTAGTGAGTTTAATCGTGGGCGGTCTGTGCTCACGGATGAATTTAAAGAAGGTCGCCCTAAATCGGTTGTTGTACCTCAAAATATTGATGCTGTGCGGAAACTAGTAATGCAAGATCGTCATGTTACATATCGCGAGATAGAGGCGTCTCGGGCCATAAGTATGACGAGTATATATAAAATATCACACGAACATTTACACACACAAAAAGTCTGTAGGCTGTGCTGTACCTCAATTGAGTTTAAAAAATAATAGTTTGATGGGTTGCTATACGAGTACTTAATGGATCTAGAATTGGGGTGAGTTTCCACTAACGCGGATCTGGGTGGAGCGGAGAAAAGCAGTGAAAAGTGGCACGTGTTTCCACTGAAGCGGAGCGGGGTGGAGCGGAGTGAAGATTTCAAGATTTCAAGCGCTGTGCTTGGCTGGACCGCCCTGCTGTACTCCGTTCTGTCCGGCTCGGGGCCGCGTGGTCATATATTTTATTTGAAAGTCCGCTCCGCTCCACTTATAGGTACTGTCTCCACTGACGCGGAGTGAAGATTTCGAGCACTGTGATTGGTCAATTTGCGGTCTGCTTACTATGGGACCGCACCTTTTTTTTTTTTTTTTTTTTTGAGGGTGGGAAATCATCAAATAACTTCTCCCGCTCTGGGTGGAGCGGGAGGGCGTGTCAGACTTTTACTGACTAAAACCCACCCGTGTTCCTTCAGTTGCCTATGCCAGGGCCGCGGTAACCCTTTCAGACAACCCGCGACATGGGACCGCACCTGAAATCGAGAAAAAATAAATCAGCATAAATCACATAACTCGTCAAAATGTAGAGAACAGCTGATTTTTTTTTCGTGATTTCCGATTTGGTCCCATGTAAACGTTGTTTGTTATCATGAGTACAATCATGTGTTTAAGTATCGGTCACTAAGTACCAGTCACCCTATATTGAAAAGTCGCATCCGCATCTATAGTTAGTGCAATCCACGAAGACGCGCCCCACTCTTCTTCCTAACCGCTTAAAGTGCAAGTGTGCACCATTCCGCTAGTGTTTTAGTTTTGTCGATACACACTAATTGCAGGTAATTGACTATACAGTATGGAACCAACACCATGTGCAATGAATTAAACTACTGGAAATACTCGTTTACAGAAGTATAGCAAAATTAAATGTTAAATTAAAAACCGTAAATTAAAAAAGTCATTTTTTCAAACAAAATAAATATCAAAATAAATTCAGTAAAAGTAATCACTCTGTTTAGACAACAGAGCTGGCCACCTGCAGTGCACCACAGTACCCAATCCATTGTTTGCCGAACATGGTTTTTTTTGTTTGCACACATGTTCAAGGATTCAAGTTCATTGACTCGCTGACCTAGTGATCCAATTCTACAGAGTGTTCAAATTTACTTAAAATTATATCTCTACTTTTTGACCTAATTACTGGACCGATTTCGTTAATTTTTTGTATATCGTCAGCAAAGGCGATATCAAGTATGTGGTTGGATTTATTGCATAGATGTGAACTCCATACCGTATATAAAGGTACTCGTAATTAGTTCGTACACTTGTACAATGTTCCATACTTGCACTGTAAGCGATTAGGAAGAAGAGTGGGGCGCGTCTTCGTGGATTGCACTAACTTAGTTTGTGCCGCGTCTCACATACCTTCGGTGTGGCCCGGGCCTAACTTACTCGAAATTCTGAGAGTGACAACCATCCGTCATTATGCCAGAGTCTCCCAAACAAATGAGAATTGCTATCAGTACTTAAGTTGCGGTTTCCGATAATGCTATTTACAAAACGGACAAACGTTTTGTCAGTCTGACAAGTTTGGACTCGAGGAGAATTTGTTACGATGTTATCGGGTTCACTTTGGGTCGAAGTTTAAGAGGGTATAGGTATACACTTATTCTATGAAGATATAGCTTGACAACTGTGAAATGTGAGGCCCGCTACTTAAATTTGTATACGTACACTACGGTAAAATGCGGTAGTGGGGCGCCTCAGTTCAGAGTGCTAAATAAGGTAGTACAATAATGTCGTGTACCTTAATGTCGTGTATTTGAAGAACAGTAAAGGGGCTAAGTATTTCATGATGTCCGAATACCCACTACTTGCCGGATAAATTCAAAAATGGAACAGAATTTGTATAAAATTATCTGCCAAGTACCTACCTAAGTTAATCGGAACTTAATCGTAGGTGGTGAAACAGCCTGTTGATAGGTAATAACAGCCGCACGGGTCGATCGATTAGGTTAAGCTACACTTGCCACGGTTGGTCCGTGGATGGGTGACCATCTTTACATACCAGGACTCCTCCGTGCCTCGGAAAGCACGTTAAGCCGATGGTCCCGGCTGTCATTCGTAGATTTTTGACAGTCGTTACGGGTCGTCAGAAGCCCGAAAGTTTGATAACCAAGCATAGTACCTAAGGGGTGTCGTATTACCCAGTAACTGGGTTCTGGAGGTCAGGCAGTCGCTCCATGTAAAATACTGGTATTCAGCTGCATCCGGTTACACTGGAAGCCGACCCCAACATAGTTGGGAAAAGGCTAGACAGATGATGATGAATGCATTTTTACTTGCACTTGAATGCGTTTTTTCCAATGGGGAGCCACACGCAAAGCTGTTTGTAGATGGCGCTCTGAACGACTGTACATTGTTTTCCAAACAAATCCAGACAATTTGACAATCGTTCGTTATGTCAAATCAATGACAAAAGGACAGTCGATCATGTGCCACCTAGCGTGATAAAAAGTTAGTTTTCCTCCCCATTGGCTGTCACAAAGGAATTTATTGGTTTTCATTAATTATTCAACTTGTAAGCTATAATAAGTTGCCGCTGGGGTCGCGGGTTGTTCGAAAGAGATACCGTGGCCCTGGGCCCTGGCCCAGGCAACTGAAGGAACACGGGTCAGTAAAAGTCTGACACGCCCTCCCGCTCCACCCAGAGCGGGAGAAGTCATTTGATAATTTCTCACCCACAAAAAAAAAAAGCTTTAATATAGTTCTTCATTTTTCAATTTTCGGGTTCTACTTTCGTTTTGTGATATAGATCAGTCGAATTTGTCTCTTATACAACGAGTAGTAAGTTACCTAGTCGTATTAATAACCAACATTATTTTAAGGCGCGGACTGACTACGATTTTAATCGGCACACAACCGCGTAATCTAATAATAATCGTATTTTAATTGTGTTATTTATATCTGCGCATAATGTAGTGCATGCTGTGGTTTCCTATAAGTAATGAGGCGCTTAGACTTAAGTTTGTAATGTACAAATTTTAAAGTAATAGTGTACATACTCATTGTTGAAGAGCCTTACAAATAAATAAATAAATAAATCTATTCTCACCATTAGCTGGCTTGAAATAAGGTTGAAAATTGAAAATAATGTTTGTGTAGCCGAGATGTGACTAAGCTGCGAATTTATGGTCATTTATTTTCCGGGTTTTCTTTAGATTATTCAGAACAAAGACAATAAATTAAATAATAGTCCGGTTAAAGTTTAAAAAAATGCTAATTCTATTAAATTCTTAAAAAAGATAATGTCGCTATTGACTTTGACTTTGACTTTGAAAATACAGAGATGTTCGACGCCAAAGTTTCTTTTGTGGAGCAACTTCCAAATTTTTTATTGGGAATTCAAACTATTTTTTACTGTTATATTCGGTTCAAATTTTTCCTTAAATCCTTCCCTATCCACTGTATTTTTTGCGTCGGATAGTTAAATTGCGTTACGTCATACTCGACAATCCAAAAAACGAATTTTTGTGAATATGGAGCTAATACCGCGCCTTAAGAGGAAAGGCGGGTGGCCAGTTAGGTATTTTAAGAAGGTATTGCTGTCGCTCTGCGAGCGCTCCGCCCTCGAATTCGTGCGATAAGGACAACTGCAGATCCGACATCCGACTAAATAGCCTATGTAAAAAGTCACATTTCGAGGTTTGGCTCTCGCCTATTTCCTCCTCCAATATTGGACCAATTTAAAAGATATTTCTTAAACTGAATAAGAAGGATATTTACTATGCCCCTATGTTTTTCTTTTTTCGTTAATAGTTGTCAAATTGGTACACTAGGCGTCTGTTGACAGCGGTCTGAATAGTCAATTTTGAGCATTTTTGGAGGGATCTAGTTCCTATAAAAATAATATATCATCAAAAAGGAAAACATAGATAACCTACCTTACCTATTTGTACTCACATGCGTCTACTTACGTCTTCTCATCTCTGAGCGTGTTCCAGGTGCGGGGGTGAGGCGCGGCGACGCGCCTTCCCCCCGCGCGGGGGGCGGAGGCTGCCGCGCATCGGGAGAGCGCGCGTTCTCGTTAGTATCTTACTCCGAAGAGCCGGCAAGGGCTTGCTTCGGTCAAGCCTCGGCAAGACCTGAAATAATCGTTTTCTTCCCTTTGGGGTGGAAAACGGTCCTATTTCAGTTCTGTGCCTTCGGCTTGACCTTCGGAGACGTGTCTATTTTCTGCCAGAAAACAGGCGAGAGCGTTTGTATCTTTTCTCCATACAAAAGATACAAAAAAAGAAGAAATAGAGAAATATAAATATCAGTTACTTGTATGCCCCTATATTTTCCTTTTTGATGATATATTATTTTTATAAGAACTAGAACCCTCAAAAAATGCTCAAAATTGCCTATTCAGACCGCTGTCAACAGATGCCTAGTATACCAATTTGACAACTATTAACGAAAAAAGAAAAACATAGGGGCATAGTATATATCCTTCTTATTCAGTTTAAGAAATATCTTTTAAATTGGTCCAATATTGGAGGAGGAAATAGGCGAGAGCCAAACCTCGAAATGTGACTTTTTACATAGGCTATTTAGTCGGATCTGCAGTTGTCCTTATCGCACAAATTCGAGGGCGGAGCGCTCGCAGAGCGACAGCAATACCTTCTTAAAATACCTAATTTTCAAAAGTCTGGCCACCCGCCTTTCCTCTTAAGACTGAAATACGAGGAAAAGTGATTACGTGGAACAAAAATCGAGGTCTAAAAGTTTATGTAGTTCGTCTGTGCCCTAGAGCAATATTGTAAGCAGCGTGACGGGTCAGCCAGGGAATTTAATATACCACGCAACGGGGGTTAGCTCTCCAGCAACACTTTATTGCAGCATTGTAGGATTGGAGAACAGAATAATACAGAAGGCCCGCTCCATTTGTCTGGTCTTTTCTGACCTGACTGAATACCAGTATTTTACATGGTGCGACGCCTATCTGCACAACCCAGTTACTGGCAACACTATACCCCTTAGTAGGACTTTTGGGCTTCTGACTCCCCGTAACGACTGGCAAAGATCCACGAATGACAGCCGGGACTAACGGCTTATAGTGTTTTCCTAGCACGGTGGGATTTCCATCCACGGTCTGACTATAGCAAGCGCAGCTTAACCTTTGATCTTCACGAGCGGCTATTATTTAACCACAACACCCAGGTAATTTCTAGACACTGAGTGAAAACACACACATATAAACGCTACACGTACAGCGACCGGCATTTGTTTGAGATTGCCGTACGTACGCGTCCATGTACGTGTGAGTGTGTGTGGCTGTATTCTCCCGTTGTATGGAGCTGACCTTCTGTAGTTACTATTCTGTGGTTAAAATCCCCGAGATCGTAAGCGACGTAAACGTATTTGGATTTTATTTGAAAGTAAACGCCTGCGCGATTGAAATAGCAACTTGTTGTGGAAACAAAAAAAAAATGTAAATGTAATTATACAATTCTAGACCAGCATTCATTTCGGAATTTATTTATTCAGGGAAACAATTTTTTAACAGATTACCATACTTAAACTTTAAGGCGCAGATTTCCTGAAAAGGATCAAAAAGGTGGTTTTTTAAAGCTGTGTATCTCATAAACCGTAAATAATTTTGACATGTAAAAAAAATTTGATATTTTCAAGTCCTTTTCGCATACAGTGATGGAAGCGAAAACATAATTAAACATACTTTAATGCACCAAAAAAATCTTTAAACATACCTCCTAATAATCTTTAAAAGCTGTTTATCCCTTCATTAGCAATTATAATTATAATTAAAAATATACCATGAAATGTCAAATTCCGAACTGCATCCAGTGATGGATTACTTTTTATTAAATAGTTAATTTCTAATTTTATACGATTTTATTTGCACTTTTACGTCATAATTCCGGTGCGCGTGAGAATCTTCTATCTCGTGCGTCAAACTAGACAGCTATAAAGCCATTTCACTTACACACCGAGCTAAACCACGCATGGAACCAGGGCCTTAAGGTTATCTGCTAAAAAAATTGGGTTATAGTAAGGCTAAGGTAAGAGATTGCCATGCTACACCTTTGTGGGCCACGCACAATGAAGGGTTCTGTAGATGGGATGATTTTATCCCAAGAACAAACTTAAGATTGTGGTTGAAAAACATGTTCTCCCATACATTCCAACTGCAAATGTAAGTTGAGATTGACCATGTTATTTTAAGACCACAGACTTCTTATAGGTTTTTCTGTAATCTATAGGTATAGAACTAGTTTTGGAGATAAGGGGAAAAAATTTGGAAGTTGCTCCGCAAAAATACACTTTGGCGTCGAAGATCTCTATATTTTCAGCGATAACGACATTCTTTTTTAAAGAATCTAATAGAATTAGCATTTTTTAAAAACTTTAACCGGACAAATATTTTTTTTATTTTTTTTATTGTGTACATTCTAAATACCTAATCTAAAGAAAACCGGCAAAATAAATGCACATTCGCAGGTTAGTCACATCTCGGCAACACAAATATTATTTTCAATTTTCAACCTTATTTCAAGGCAGCTAATGGTGACAATAGATTACGCGGTTGTGTGACATTTAAAATTGTAGTCAGTCAGCGCCTTAAATAACTTTTATTTATATAACTAGCTCTTGCCCGCGGCTTCGCCCGCGTGGATGTCGGAAAATATCCCACGGGAACAAAAATCCTTCCTTATTCCTTGTCTACATTATAAACGGAACCTCTGTGCAAAATTTCAGCTTTATAGGTCCAAGTGTTTGGGCTGGGTGTTGATGAGTCAGTCAGTCAGGACTTTTCTTTTTATATATTGACATTGAGATAACTTCTTTCTACCCGTGACTTCATCCGCGTGAAATTTCTTGTTCCCCCGACCCACCCCAAAAAAAGCAACTTTAAAGTGTGAAGGCACTTCCCCCTTCACCCCCCTCCCCTTCCCGACCCCTCTCACTCTCCCATATCATCAAACTCACCACCCCCCTCCCACCCTCCCCATCCTTCTCACACCTCTCACCACATCCCTTTCCCGCTAACCTCCCCTTCACCCTCTCAACCTCTCTCATACCCCATTCACTGGTTTCCCGTCCCCTCTATCATCACCACCTCCTGCCCTATGCCTCTTCCCTACCCCTCTTCCCTTCTCCACATCTTCCCACCTCACTACGCCCTCCTATCCCTCTCCCCCTCCCTCCATCATCCTACCCTGTCCCTCCTCACCACCCAAACCCCCTACCTCTCACCACACCCTCCCTTTCCCTCCTTACCATCCCCCCTTCCCCCTCCCCCTCTACCCTTCCCTCTGCAAACTTTATTACTTGCTTAGGCAAATATTTGTGCCAAGTAAATGAAAAAGATTTTTCATGTAAGTTAACTATATTCTCTGTTTTCACCTTCACAGGGATGGCATTTTAAAAAATCGTTTGGGATATTTCCGTAACTTCACTGACAGATTATTTACAACAATTTTCGAGTTCATCAAGCCCCGCAGTAAAGCCTGCCCTGTAAAATTGACAACTCCTTATACCCCTTAGGGGTAGATTTTTCGCGCACGTGTGGGAGTGGCGCGAGGAGGCGAAGCGCCGGGGCGTAACTCCGCTGCCGCGAGAAATCACGGTACAGCGGACAGAGCTCCGGCGGGATCTCATGGCGGCATGGAGAGCGCGACTGTCGCAACCCAGCGCTGGGCACGCCACAATTGCGGCGATAAGTCCCCTCTTTGAGGAGTGGTTAGAGAGGCGTCCTCACCTTCCGCCTGACGCAGGTCCTCACCGGACACGGTTGTTTCGGGAGGTTCCTGTTTCGCATAAGGCGGGAGGAAACGCCCGGGTGTTACCATTGTGTGGATCGCCCGGAGGACACGGTGGAGCATACAGTGGAGGTCTGCCCGGCTTGGGCAGAGCACCGCCGTGTTCTCACGGAGGCGATCGGCGGCGGCGATCTCTCGCGTCCGAGCCTGGTCCAGGCCATGGTGCGGAGCGAGAGTGCATGGGAGGCCGTCACCTCCTTCTGCGAAGCAGTGATGCTCGCGAAGGAGGAGGCGGAACGCGTGAGGGAGAGGCAGCCTCACGCCCTCAGTCGCCGCAGGAGACGCCCTGGTCGGCGGGAATCGCGGGGCGATTTCCGGCCACCGTAGGCGCGGGCCTGCGGACGGTGAGCAGCGGGTAGCTCGCCGTCCGGTAAGGACCAGGCTCGAGTCGACGGCGCGTTGTGTTCCACGCGCGCCTCAAAGAGATGTCAGCAAGTGACGGGGTCCAATAGGGCCGACGCCGCTGGGGTCGTGGATTGTTTGAAGAAGTTACCGCGGCCCTGGCATAGGCAACTGAAGGAACACGGGTGGGTTTTAGTCAGTAAAAGTCTGACACGCCCTTCCGCTCCACCCAGAGCGGGAGAAGTTATTTGATGATTTCCCACCCTCAAAAAAAAAAAAAAAAAAAAAAAAAAAAAAAAAAAAAAAAAAAAAAAAAAAAGGAGTAGATTTTCGAAAAACCACGATACACGTTATTCTTCATTTTTGGTCTCCCGTATTAATACTGAGTTTCGAGTTAATCGGACCGCGCGTTAAAATTCCTCCATACAAACTTTGACACCCCCCCATCCCTCCTGAGGGGGTAGTTTAGGAAAACTAAAAATGACAATCTTTATAATTTATTTAGATAAATATTCATGATAAGTTTCAAGTCTATTAACTCAAGGCATAAGATTTTTCATACAAACTTCCATCCCTTATTTTACCCCTTTAGGGATGGTTTTTCCAAAAATCCTTCCTTAGTGGATGCCTACACTCTATAAGGTATCTATGTGCAAAATTTCAAGTCTCTAGGTCCAGCGGTTTCGGCTGTGCGTTGATATATCAGTCAGTCAGTCAGTCAATCAATCAGTCAGTCAGGACTTTGAATTTTATATATACAGGGTGTAAGGGACAGCCCTCCACAAACTAACAGGGTGCATTCAGCTCCTCATTTTGAATCATATTCCACCGGAAATTTTCTCAGGAAAATTTCCATTTTTTAAATATTTTTTTTACTTACATTTTCTTTATTTCAATGTCAAAATTACATTGTGTGTTCGCAGCACTCCATTTATGTAAAAAAAACAGCAAAAAACAAAACTGAAAATAAAAAAACCAGCAATGGATGTAGAAATACTCTAACGAACGACGCGTGAAATCAGCTGTTCACTTTCTGTCTAGCTACCGAGTTCATCGAACTCATCGCATACCTATTACCTACCCCTCCAAACCAGTAATAGACGCTCCGATTTGTGCAAAAAACACAAACAAATCAGGTTTATTGGATTCCCTTAACGTTCCTGAAAAAATTTCATGTACCAGTCATCTTAGTATGACATACTGAATTCACCCTATCAGTTTGCGGAGGGCTGTCCCTTACACCCTGTATAGAAGATTTATTTTTAAAAAATATATAAGTATCTACATTTCAAATCCTCACAATAAGTTCTTTCATTTGATATGTCTTACGGTAGCTACAACATATTTTGCAAAACTTTTTTTTAATTTTCTTTTTGGTGCCCCAAAAGTGACCCCCTTTTCCATAATTCATTTATTTACGTTACACGTCCGTGATCCGTCGGGTCACAAAAATTGATATGTGTTAGATTCGGAGCAAGTAACAGACGGACAGACAGACACACGAGTGATCCTATAAAGGTTCCGCATTTTCCTTTTGAGGTACGGAACCCTAATTATGTTACTACTAAGAAAATTGAGAGTATGTGACCTAAAAATGTAAAAGCTGAAAACCTGTACCAACTATTCACAAATAAAATAATCCTGCAGAAAAGCTCTTTCCGCTACTAAAATACACGCTACTTTCGGAGCAATAAATTGCCTATTGTCCCCCAATATGAGATCAGGGCGACGTTCGTGTAGTGTTGCCAGCGTTCTTGAGAAAATTGGGAAAGCATTGTAAAAAAATTGGTGTTCCTTCTAACAATAAAAGTTAGATAAATAAAATAAGTAAATGTTTTTACTTAGGGCTAATAATAATTGTCTGCACTTACATCATGTACTATAGCGATACGAGTAGTTTATAGGGTTCCGTACCTCAAAAGGAAAAAAAAACGAAACCCTTGAAGGATCACACGTGTGTGTCTGTCTGTCTGTCCGTCTGTCACAGCCAATTTGCTCCGAATCCAATGGACCGATTAAGTTGGAATTTGGTACATATATGAATTTCTGTGACCCAAACACGGACGAGTAAAGTAAATAAGTAAATGAATTTTAAATATGGGGGTCACTTTGGGGGACAAATTAATAAGAAAATTAAAAAAAAAGTTTTACAAACTGTAAAACTCTTAGATAATACACATCTAGATCGAGCCACCGCGTGGCCGGTCATGAGACAGCAATATAATACTTATTCTAGGGTATGTGGTATGAGAAACGAGGTTTAACGTAAGAAATCTTCTTTAATTTGGACTGAAACCCATGTCAATACATTTGCACAATGCAAAAACTGTCCAAAAAAGTAAAATTAATCGACGCAAGATAAATTTTGTAAAAGTGAAGGTACTTTGTTTGGCTAACATTCAAAACTTTGCCATGCAAAAATACGGCACGCCGCAAGAGGCAAAAGATAACCCCCCTACCCCTACCCTACTCCTACTACCCCCACCCCCCTACCTACTTACTACTTATTTCGTATATATGTGTCTCACTTCCACACTGCACACAATCATGGCAACGTCTAGATGTTTAATGTCATTAGTAAAACTGTACCGCGTGACATATCAAATGAAAGACGTATTCCACATTGGGCAACCACTTAAATGGCACCTGCTGAGTGAATACATATCGCGAGTAGTGCTTATTGCATGTAATCTATATCTATTTTATTTATTTCTATCTATGTATACTATGCTAATAATAAAGCTGAAGAGATTGTTTTTTGTTTGTTTATTTTTTTTAGAACGTCAAAATTAAAAATTCGAATAAGCTCAGGTGCACATTATTCACTCAGGTGCTGTTTCAGCGGGTGCCCAATGTGGAATACGTCAAATGAAAGGGCTTACTATTAGGGTCTCAAATATATATTTTTCACTATTCACTATTGGGAAAACCAGCGAGAATATCCTGCATCACTCTTAATCATGGCACCACTACAGTCGATCGCTCACATCGGTGGAACGGCTCGGAAATGAGCTATTCGGTAGCGGGGACCTGCAGGAAATTGTAGGCTTACAGACCCGCACCCCGCAACCGGGGCCCCCACCAGTCCAGCGGCACCCGGTCTAGGTGAACTAGATTGACGTTAGTCCGTACTTGATATTATAAAGAGGTGTGAGTTTGTATGTAGTCTATGTAGGGATGTAATCTATATAAATAAAAAGAGAAGTCCTGACTGACTGTCTCATCAACGCCCAGTTCAAACCCCTGAACCTAGAAAGCTGAAATTTTGTACAGAGGTTCTCTTTATAATGTAGACAAGGAATAAGGAATGATTTCCCGATAGGACATTCCCGTGGGATATTTTCCGACATCCACGCGGGCATAGCCGCGCGGAAAATGATATTAATATACAGGGTGTAAGGGACAGCCCTCCGCAAACTAACAGGGTGCATTTAGCTCCTTATTCTGAAGTATATTTCACCGGAAATTTTCTCAGGAAAATTTTCATTTTTTTTTATCGTTTTTCAGTTACTTTTCTTTTATTTCAATGTAATAATACATTGTGTGTACGCAGCACTCCATTTATGTAAAAAAAAACCAGCAATGGATGTTGAAATACTCTAACGACCGACGCGTGAAATCAGCTGTCCACCTTCTACCTAGGTTACAGAGTTCATCGAACTCACCGCATACCTATTACCTACCCCTCCCAACTAATAACAGACGCTCCGATTTGTGCACAAAAACACAAACAAATCAGGTTTATTGGATTCCCATAGCGTTCCTGAAATAATTTCATGTACCGGTCATCTTAGTATGACATACTGAATTCACCCTATCAGTCTGCGGAGGGCTGTCCCTTACACCCTGTAATAATGTAATCTTAATAGATCATTACGCTCGCGCCGGCGCGACCAACCCCTGTAGAGAATCACAGATTACATACTAATAATACATGTCCTTCATCGTTTCAGGCAAATAAATAAAGGCTAACAAACGGTGTCCGGTCAGCCGACCAAACGCAACACACGCCACTCCAGCCGCCATGATACAGCTGCAGTGTTCAATCCAGCAACTTTTTAGGGTTCCGTACCAAAATGGTAAAAAAGGAACCCTTATGGTGTGACTCAGTCTGTCTGTCTGTCTGTCTGTCTGTCACAGCTGGATATCTCAAGAACTACTAATGCTATCAATTTGAAATTTGGAACAGTTTTAGATGACGTTTACCCAACAATTTTGCAAATAAGAAAGAAGTAAAAATATTTATATTTTTTTTGTAACAGGGACTGAAATGGGGTCTTAAAAAATCAAAGTGTAGCTACTAGGGCATGTGGGGTATCATATGAAAGAGCGCTGATTACACATTTTAAACTATTTTTTATTTTTTTTTAGGCCACACAGTTTTCGAACTTTGATGAAAAATGTAAAACAAAATACCGTTCCCCCCCCTTATCTCCGAAGTTTGCAAAGAGAAAAATCTGAAAATATTCTATGTAATAGAAGTTTATGTAAAGATTACAGGAAAAATAAAACGATGTCTCTAAATAGCACACTTTTTCAGAAATCGGAACGGAACCCTCGGTGCGCGAGTCCGACTCGCTCTTGCCCGGTTTTTTTGTAATTCGTTGTTTTGAAGAGCACATCGACGCCGCAGCACGACGACCGAAGCGACAGGCACTATCTACGTTCAGTCGGAAAACCACACACGCAGTCATTCCTGTTCACCTCCACTCAATTACCTAAACCGATGGAGTATACATACTTATAATGCGTTTCAAATAAGAATACGATCGACTAAGCGCCGTGTTGTGACGTCACAGCTGTCAAATCGAATAAATTGGGTAGGGTGAGCAAAACAAGATATTTTTTAAATAACATTTATTTACGAATCATGAAAGAAGAATTAGAAAAAATTAAAAAAATTGTTGCCAACAATGAAAATATGAAAGAAAGAAGTATAATTTTTTTTTTAAATAATTATGAATAATTGTTTGATGTCTTTTTTACAAAAACAAAACTAGACTCGGTTAAACCATAAAAAAAACGTTATTGATACGCAAATAAGTTTTCTTTGCAAACCGTAATTCTCAATCAAAATTTGACAAATAGAGGTCATTGACGTTCCTATTCTTATTTGAATCGCATTGTACATAAACTCACCACTCACCTGTCAAACAAAACGAAAAAAATCTAAATCGGTTCAGTTCTGTCTACGGTTCAGACATAGTGCCACAGACAGAAACAGATACACAGATAACCTCTATTTCCGTCGGGGGTTAAAAATAATAAATCTTTTTGTCTTTCATTTGTTCTATCACGTTTTGCAATTTTCAGTGAAGTGCAAGCAGTAAGTAGGTACAGTCAACGGCCAGAAGTCTACTTACACCGCAATGAACATTATCGCCGGCGCTATACGGGCTGCGGCGCTTATACCTATACGGGCTGCGGCGGCGCCGAAGAAGGTCATAAGTAAACTAATATTGCTATGCCATAGTTTTGTGAGATTGCTAGTCGACTTCTGCCTGCTACTGTACCCAGTAAAATTTTTTAAAACGTAATTGTTCAAAGAACACATACACTTAATTTTGAACAATTCGTAACGTTTCACAAAGGACTTTCTGCCCGAAATATTCTTTTGTTTTCCCTAAAAAAAGCTCATTCATACAAGTCAGAAAATACCAAAGAATTGCTGGAAATGCAGTCGAAAAATAACACATTGGGATAAAAGATCAAAAATTCTCAATAGGACCGAGTTCAAAGGAGGATTGGACAGGCGGTGTCGACAATGGAGGATGGAGGATGGAGGGTGGCATATCAATATTTGAGCTTACTCTGATTCACAGAGACCAAATGACCGAACGAACTCGAACGAGGTCTCAATGGACTCATTCAGATCGTAATAAATGGGCTTTTTTATGTTTCGTATTGTAAGTATTTTAGGTTTGGGCACTGTACTTTTTTTTGTTTGAGGTGAAAAGTATTTTGGGGTGATTTGTTTTTGTTACAGTTTTATATTAACCTATATATACCTAAAATTGTTGTTCAACACATTTAAGGCTCTCGCAAAGAGGCAGGACGCAACTCTAGTAGAACAATTTTGGGCTGAAGCCTTTGAAAAGTTTACCTATCATAAGTTCGGAAAATAATTGACCAAATTTCATTTCACCTAAAACTTTTCAACTATTATCATTTCGTTTTTTTTACTTCATCGAAGTCACGTCTGCCACTGTATCAGTTGACCTGTACATTATCAATTCGATTTTTTTCGTTACTCCGACGTTTCATTTGGTCGAAAAACTTTTTACCGAAGTTACACTTAGCCGAAATAACATTTGTTCGAAGTATTATGTTTCCGAACATTCATTAAACCACTGTTATAATTATCATCATTATTTTCATTTCACCAAACACCTAGAAAGTTTGTGCACACTATTTCATCTCTAATTTTAAGTAGTAAAAGTAGTTTAGTAAGAAGCATGCAAACAAGGATGCTTGCTGCAAGCATGCAACATGCAAGCAGGCATGCAGCATGCAAGCAGTCATGCAGCATGCAAACAAGGATGCTTGCTTCAAGTATGCACCACGCAAGTAGGCATGCAGCATGCATACAAGCATGCAACATGTAAGCAGGCATGCAGCATGCAAGCAGTCATGCAGCATGCAAACAAGGATGCTTGCTTCAAGTATGCAGCACGCAAGCAGGCATGCAGCATGCATACAAGCATGCAACATGCAAGCAGGCATGCAGCATGCAAGCAGTCATGCAGCATGCAAACAAGGATGCTTGCTTCAAGTATGCAGCACGCAAGCAGGCATGCAGCATGCATACAAGCATGCAACATGCAAGCAGGCATGCAGCATGCAAGCGGGCATGCAGCATGAGGCCACATGCGGCTGAGGCTGGCCGGCGGAGCCGGGCAACAAGCCGAAGCTGCAGTGGTGAGCGCTCCTCAGCTCGCGGGCCGCCCCACCCCTCCGCGCCTACGCGAATTTAAATTACATTCTAGGGTAGGGCAGACAAGACTGCATGAAGTCGGTTTTGCAGCGATTCGTATCTGTCACTAAATTTTGTAGCACAACATATCGATGACAACTTTTGATGACACTATTTTAATTTAATATTGAAAACGCTACCAAGTAATCGACTACAACCCGGTCACATTATCTCGAGACCTGGCGTCGATGACGTCACGTCGCGTCGGCGCTCTGATATGGTGCGCAAAACAAGCATCCTCTAGTAGGATATTATTATAAACAATACGATTTCCATCAAAACAAATATTGTGTTAATTAATTTAAGGAGAACGGGGCGGGAGGTTCGCATTCCAGCGAGGTCTCGAGATAATGTGACCGGGTTATAAGTATATATTTGTGACCAAATAATATTCCGTGAAATGTTGTTGCGGCGTGGTGAAAATATGGCAAATTAATCATTTGGCAAATGAAAAAAGTTCAAAAGTGGCTTCAGCCAATAGCAAAAAGTTATTTTGTAAATCGGCGAAATATAGTTCGGTAAAATAATACCTATGACACATGATACTTCGATGGTCCAAAAATATGTCAAATAATACTTAGAGCAAACAAGACGTCGCGCCGTCGGTCAATAGTTTTCGTTAAAATGAAATTCGAACAAAAAAAAAAATCGAAAAAGTGATCGGTTCCTCTTTAAAAATGGTAAAAAAATAATAGTAGTATGAAACCCATTGGAAAAGGAAGAGAATAAAACAAAAATGAAAGGAAAAATAAATTACGCGTGATCTGAGGTCCGGAAGTGGATCGGGGGCAGTTTTTAAAGGTAAAAAACGGTTTATCTCGATTTCCGGCAAAACTACAAGTCTTACGGAAAAAGTCAAATGGCAAAGTTGGAGGTAGTAAAAAACGGTTTATCTCGATTTCCGGCAAAACTACAAGTCTTACGGAAAAAGTCAAATGGCAAAGTTGGAGGTACCTAATAAAAAGATCGACAGCTACTTACACTTTTTTCACATAACCTCAAAATTTATGCGAAAAATTCAAATAACCAATAGTATAGTTACCTATATAACTAATAATTGTTTATTAAAATACTGGTATTCAGCTGCATCCGGTTAGACTGGAAGCCGACCCCAACATAGTTGGGAAAAGGCTAGGCAGATTGATTCTATAATAATAGTTTATGGTTTTTATTTTTATCTTTTACAAAATATATTTTTTGGAAGCAAGGCTCGCTGGCCGCTGCCGCAGCACCGCTCGCGTGTGGTTGTGGTCACAGTTCTAACGTAACCTAAACTTGTTCAGGTGCTCTAGCTTAAGTTACGGCGACCAATTTGGTATTAGAAGCCACACCAAATGCTTATTGTGACTAAGCCTAAGTGCCTAAGTGTTGTGTGTTGTGTGTGTGTTTTGTGTGGCTTTGTGTGATAAGCCATTCTGCATTACGTCTTAACGTTGTGTAACAAATCTACTAGCCTGATAAAATAAAACGGGTAAAAGTAGACTTGAACAATATATAATTTAGAAAAAGTGATAAAAAATACAGAATTAATTCAAAAAACCTAACCTACCTAGCACACTCTCAGATTGAAGTAGGAGGAAGGTTTTGAGAATAAGAACTTGGAACTTCATCAGGCCAGGTTATATGTCAGGTCTCGTCAGCTATGAGGCGTGAAGATGAGCTTCCCAGTTTAGATGTGAAGATACTCAGCAGTGCAGGTCACTCAATTAGTGAAGAAGGTGGTCCTCTTGGAGTCAGCGTAGTCTCTGTCTTGGTGAAAGTAGTTCCAGACCAAGACTTATAGTCCTTAGCACGCATCTTCACGCCTCAGAGCTGACGAGACCTGATAAACCTGGCCTGATGCAGTTCCAAGTTCTTATTTTCAAAACCTACTTCAATCTGAGAGTGTGCTAGGTAGGTTAGGTTTTTTAAATTGATTCTGTATTTTTTATCATTCTTTGTAAATTAAATAATAAATAAATAAATAATAATAAATAAATATCCTTGGACATTTCACACAACGCCATATAGTCCCAAGCTAAGCAACCTAATGCTTGTGTTATGGTAACGAGATGGCTGATAAACTACTTATATACATTTTTTTTTTTTTTAAATACATACATATTATAGATAGAAAAACACCCAGACTCGGAACAAATACTTGTAGGTCATACAAATTATTTGTTCCGTGCGGGAATCGAACCCGCGACATGCTGCGCAGCAGTCAATCGCTCAACCACGGCGCCGTGGTTGAGCGAATACAACGTATAATACAACGTGTTAATGAAATAACCCAAAACCTCTTAAGGGGTCATTGTACTAATCATTATGAACAACTTTTACTATAGGACCAAACCTGAAATCGCGAAAAAAAATCAGCTGTTCAGTACATTTTGACGAATTATGCGAACATAAATGTATTGAACAGCTGATTTTTTTTTCGCGATTCCAGGTTTGGTCCCATAGTAAAAGTTGTTCATAATGATGAGTACAATGACCCCTTAAGAGGTTGTGGGTTATTTATTTTACACCTTGTATTGTTCAAGTCTACTTTTTACCCCTTTTATTTTATCAGGCTAGTAGATATGTTACAGTGGGTAGCAGTTTTTTTTAAACGTAACGCAATGACGCAGCTGAACGTCATGCAGCTGGATTGTCATTAACAAAGCTATTTTGTAAAACAGCGGATTCGACATACCCATTGCCAACGAGAGGTTAACCCTATTTCTTTTTCTAAATTGTTAAACAAATATTAGCATAATAAATGTAACAAGTGTAGAGCAGTACAAGATAATATTTTTATCGCTTAGCATTCATTCATTTACAGCAGTCAACTTTATCTCAAGTGTTTGTATGGCCGTGTGGAGCTAGTTTAAACAAATATGGTTGCGTTTTTAGTTCGAGAAGTAAGTGAAAATATTGAATTGATAAAGTATATGAGTGGTTTCTGAGTAGAAATTGGTTTCGCTACTGGTGGAATTGTGATGGAGAACTTCTTTCCGGCACAGGGACCATGTGGTTCTATTAATACACCTATGATTAGCCAGTCTGCCAAGGTCACAAGGTCAAGGTCATTATCCACAAAAATGTGGTAATTAATTTGAGATTATGGACTCACTGGATTAACTTGTGGGGTAATTTAAGTGACTCTTCTTCGTTTCTAGGATTCCGTACCTCAAAAGGAAACAACGGAACCCTTATATGATCACTTGTTTGTCCGTCTGTCTGTCTGTCTGTCTGTCTGTCAGTCTGTCTGTCTGTCTGTCTGTCTGTCAGTATGTCAAGACCGTTTTTCTCAGGAATGCGTGAAGGTATCCAGCTGAATTTAATATAAAATACGTAGGTCTATGGTCCCTTGGAGTTCTAAAAAGATCAAACTTCTAAGTCAACGCAATAAAAAAATACGGTCATTTATGCGTCATTTTTTGATACCTACTCGCTACTCGCCTATATAGGCCAAGGGTACTTTCCGTTGACATAGAACAATGAAATTTGGCAAGAAGCAAGGTAAAGGAAGTAAAGGAAAAAGTGCGAAAATTGTGAGTTTGTATTTTTTTTTTTTGTTATTATGTTAAGTTTGTTTTTGGGATAAATTCTTTTCAACTACGGAACCCTTCACTGTGCGTGGTCCGGCACGCACTTGGCCGGTTTTTAGGGTTCCGTACCTCAAAAGGAAAAAACGGAACCCTTATAGGATCACTCGTGTGTCTGTCTGTCTGTCTGTCCGTCTGTCACAGCCAATTTGCTCCGAATCTAATGGACCGATTAAGTTAAAATTTGGTACACATATGGATTTCTGTGACCCAAACACGTACAGCTAAAGTAAATATATGAATTTTGAATATGAGAGTCACTTTTAGGGGGAAAATAGCCGAGTGACATATCAAATGAAAGAACTTACTATGAGGGTCTCAAATATATTTTTTTTATAATTTTAAAATTTATTGTTTTAAAGTTATTTAAGAAAATAGACGAAAATTGACCATTCCCCCCCCCCCCCCCTTATCTCCGAAACTACTGAGCCTAAAATTTTGAAAAAAATATAGAAATTAGTTCTATACCTGTAGATTACAGGAAAACCTATAAGAAGTCTGTGGTCTTAAAATAATATGGTAAATCTATATATATAAAAAAATCAAAGTCCTGACTGAGTCTCTGACTAATATACCAACGCACAGCCCAAACCAATGGACCTAGAGACTTGAAATTGTGCACATAGATACCTTATATAGTGTAAACATCCACTAAGGAAGGATTTTTGGAAATTCCATGTCTAAGGGGGTAAAACAGGGGACCAAAGTTTGTATGAAAAATCCTATCCCTTGAGTTAATAGACTTGAAACTTTGCACGAATATTTATCTAAGTAAATTATAAAGTTTATCATTTTTAGTTTTTCTAAACTACCCCCTAAGGAGGGATTGGGGGTGTCAAAGTTTGTATGGAGGAACTTTAACACGCGGTCCGATTAACTCAAAACTCAGTTTTTATACTTGAGACCAAAAATTAAGAATAACGTGTATCAGGGTTTTCCAAAAATCTACCCCTAAGGGGTGAAAAGTTAATTTTACAGTGGAAGACTTTATTGGGGGCTTGATTAAAATAATGTTTGAGTCAAGTTATGGAAACATACCAGACGATTTTTGAAATTCTTTAGGTATCTGTGTTCGTGAAAACAGAGATACAGTTTATATGAAAAATCTTATTAATTTGGTTAATGAACTTGAAACTTAGCACAAATACTTGCATAAGTGAGTAATAATGTTTGACATTATTAGTTTTTCAAAACTACGCCTCAAATGAGGTTTAGGGATGTTAAAGTTTGTATAGAAGAATTTTAAAGCGCAGTCCGATTAAAAAAATGTGTACTTTGAGTCAAGTTAGGAAACTTGCCAAACGAATTTTCACCGATTTTGACGGCATATAGCTGATGTTTTAAGGAGTAACTTAGGCTATTTTTATTTTAGAAAAATAATTAGGGTTCCACGCAAGAAAATTAAAATCCATGAAATCAGACAACCACGTAAAGCCCAGTACAAACTTACTAAGCCTCCGCTGTCTATTACGGCTTTAACAACAAATAATAAAAATAAAGCAAAGTTAAAAATTTAAGGGGTCGGTCCCCATACAATGAGTAGCATGACATGTATCGACAATATAGCCCATAATATCAGAGGCTCTACATCAAAAGTTCTAGAACTCTCGCTATCTGATCATGCAGCACAAATTTTAACGTTCCCTGTAAAGAAAAGTTATCACATCACACACTGGTTCAAATCTAAACGTGACTATTGTGAAGATAACGTGAGGAAATTTATAAAATGTATAGAAAGCCTTGGTTTTACAGAATGTTACACAATTAATGACCCTGAAAAGGCGTATGAGGCATTCTATGAGCTATTTAAACTATTTTATGATCTATGTTTCCCTATCATACGAGTTAAAATACCTATTTCCAAGAAACCTAAATGGCTAAGTAACGGAATCCGAGTATGCTCTAAACGAAAACGTCAACTACTTTGGAAGTATAGGTTAACATCAAATCTGAAAGATAAAAAATACTTTAAAGAATACTCAAAAAGGCTAAGAACTATAATTAAAAAAACTCAAAAATCACAAAACAACTATTATATTAGTTCAGCTACCAACAAAGCCAAAGCAACATGGCAGATAGTTAATAACTATAAAACTGTAAATCCTAAAGAGGACATTAAAAAAATTAAAGTAAACGACAAAATAATTACTATTCCGGAAGAAATAGCTGAATCTTTTAATAATTATTTTATAGATGATATAAAACCTACAAAAAAAGAAAATGGTACTTACCCAAAAACACTGACTTATAATAATTGCAATTCAATGTTCATGAAACCGACTAATCCATATGAAGTTGACCAAATAATAAAAAGACTAAATAACACTAATAGTACTGGATATGATAATATAAATACTAAAATAATTAAACGTGTTTCCAAAATCATAGCTCCAGTACTGAGCACCATTATAAATTTCCTGCCTGTTTTTCGTGCCTGGAGCACGGAATATTTCCCTCAAAACTAAAAATAACAGTCATTAATCCAGTATTTAAAAAGGAAGATAGAGAAGACATGAAATTTTATAGACCAATAGCTTTAATACCAATTATTGCAAAAATTTTTGAAAGGGTAATTTATAATAATCTATATAACTATTTTGAATCCAATAATATATTCACACATGAGCAATTTGGGTTTCGTAAAGGCAAATCAACGAGCGATGCACTTTTTAATTTTTTAAAGAAAGTAATGACAGGACTGGACAATAAACAACATATAACTGCAATATTTACGGACATGTCAAAAGCGTTTGATTACGTAGACCATAACATCCTCTTAAATAAACTAGAAAAATACGGAGTTAGAGGAACTGCATTAAATCTCATAAAATCATACCTCACAAACAGAGTTCAAATAACTCAAATAACAAGAATATCAAATGAAACAAAATATGAGCAAACGTTTCAGTCTAAGCCTAAAACTGTTAGGTACGGGGTGCCTCAAGGAAGTATTCTTGGTCCACCTTTGTTCTTAATATATATCAATGACCTCCCAAAAGCCATAAACCATGACATGATATTATTTGCAGATGACAGTACAGCTATTTTCACTGACGAGGATCAAGATAAATACGAAATTAATGTAAATAATTCCCTAGAATGCATAATAAATTGGTTAAATTTCAACAATCTTAAAATTAATTTAGATAAAACATGTGTAGGAGGTGTTGACGATGACGTCACCGTTTCCGGCACAATGAGAAGTCCCGATGTCCAAGACAAGGATTTATTCCAAAAACGTGCGGTACAATAATATAATATATAATATAGGACAGGTCCCGGCCACCTTTTCCCAGTAAGGACGAAGGCGGGGAACGGAAGTCCTCTAAACCAAAAATGACAATCTGTCTTAGCTTTTACAGTCTTAGTAGCAGGGTCCCGTGTAGCTATTCCAATTAGGACGTAACTCACGAATGCAATGCTAGGTCAGTCTTCACAAACTCTTGTGGATATCGCTACGCCCCGCAAGGGGCGTGGCGTGCGGCTCCAGGGCTAAGCCCCCCTACCGCGGAAGCTTTACGGTGGTCCGTAACTACGGACCCCTCATTTTGGTCGCCACTGGCGATGGCTGGTTGGACGTGCTGCATTAACACGCCCATGGAGATGGTGTCTGTCTTTGTGTCCGTGAGCTCGCTACGGCATATGCATACTACCGCTTTCTTCACCGTGTTTCGGCGGTCAACTACTACCGGGTGGAGCCCGCATCTACATGCGTGAAGCCCAGCAGATAGCGACCAGCGACAGAAACACGGACTCTGCGTTCCCACGGATGGGGTGAGTGGCCCCCGTCCGACCCATTTTCAGAGCTAGCCGAGCCTGGGCCGGGGAGGGGGACCGTGTCGTGGGTGTGAGGGTGGCGTTGTACTGTGTGTCGCCACCCGGTGTCTATGCAAATACGCGCACGCCCGCGCTGCGTATTCGCGTGTGTGCTTTGTGCCTGTATAGAGGTGCATGTCTGGGGTTTGCCACGTGATACGCCTAAATTATCCTAGCACGCACCACGTGACAGCGTATGTATTTGTGGTGAAAGTGTTGCTGTCACAAGTGAGCCGCGTGTAGCCGGGAGCGGCTCACTCGGAAGGTCAGTCCGGTACGGTGATGGGGTCATCGTCCGCAAGCAGGTCGCGGGGCAGGGGCCTAGCGTCCGGGGGGCGCGTATGCCAGGGCGCGATCTGCTTGACATGTGGCCAGGCAGACGCGTCGGCACGCGCGAACATCCCCTTCGCCAGGCGGCCCACAAACTTGTCCAGGCTCTCAATCCCGAGGTCGCGGTGAAGCACGTCGTTCCTCACGAAGCGGGGCGCGCCGACTATTGTCCGCAGCGCAAGGTTCTGCTGCGCGCGGAGCAACTTTCGGCTAGGCTCGCTCGTGAGGGCAAACCATGATGGGGCGGCATAGGTCAAGATTGGGCGCACGTACAACTTGTACACGCCCAACTTGACACGATGCGGGAGGCGGGACGAGAGCACAGGTCTAAGTAGGTTGCGGGCGACCCTACCCTGTGCGGCGACATTGCGGACGTGTGGCCCCATGGTGAGCCGACGATCGATGGTGACACCCAGGTATTTGACCCGGGGCGACCAATCGATGTCGACTCCTTGCAGCCTGAGAGGTGGTGGTAGACGCGCAGCCCCTGTAATTATCGCCTGCGTCTTACCCACGTTCACCGACAGCCGCCACTTGGCCAGCCAGTCGGGAAGGAGGTCGAGGGCGCGCTGCATTTTGACCGCCGCGTAGTTCGCATTCAGCGAAGTGGTGATATACGCGGCGTCGTCAGCATACAGCGCGAGCGTCGCTTCTGCTGTAGTGGGGATGTCGTCCGTGTATCGTGAGTAACACGCCGGCGACACGCAGCTACCCTGGGGTACGCCCGCCAACACCGGGCGGGCGCTGGAAAGCGCGCCGTCGACCACCACCCTGAAAGTCCTATTCGAGAGAAAGTCAGAAACCACCCTAACAACGCGACGGGGCGCGTCTGAGGTGGCCAGCTTGTAAACAAGGCCGTCATGCCATACGCGGTCGAAGGCCTTCTCCATGTCGAGGAGTACTGCGACCGAGTATTCTTTCTTATTTCTGGCAGCTGCGAGTAGGTGCAGTACCCTCGACAGCTGGAGCGTCGTGCTATGCTCCGCCCGAAACCCGAATTGCTCCGGACGCGGCGCGATGTGTGGTTGGAGATGTCGCTTCACAAACGTCAATGTTCTACGGGTGGTCGTTAACTCGTGGAGAATCTTAACACCGCGATTCAGAAACGTGACGTAAATGCACAGCGCCATCTAGTATCGAGTGGCGGAACTTAATAGTTTATCCTTTGCATGAAAGGTGGTACTAGTGTACTATAAGTAGGTTTGTTACAATCTCCCCCTCAGTTCCCGAAGACGTCTCGGCGAGAGGAACTGGAGATTTATTGCTTTCTAGGACGTCCATGTCCTCTTGTACTGGTGTAGTATGGTTTGGGTAACCATCTTCTTTGCAGGTTTCTGCTTATTCCTTCTCCCCCTGGACGGGAACTGCTCCGAGTGAAAAACCAGTGGCATCTATCTGGCTTCAGGATGTACGGCTTGATTCCATCTGCTTGTTTCAGGACAGGCGCAGATGTGAACCGTTGTTTCAGTGTGTTGTATGCATTTTCTTATTCCGTATTCCATTCCCAACCTGTCTTTTTCTTCGTAAGTTTAGTAAGTGGTTGAGTTATCGCCTGAAAGTTTTCAGTAAACCGACGATACCAGGAACACGTTTGCAGATATGATACTGACTGTTTAAGGTTTGAGGTGTAGCGTAGGCGGTTCTTGAATGACTCCCATGTAGTAACATGTTTCTTCACGCCTTGCCACCATATTACTGCTTCTCCTTTCAGCAGTAGCGGGATACGGGCATCAGCCTCCGTAATATTTTCTATTCGTTTGAAAATAGAAACAGCTACCAGGAACGCTTCTAGAGCTTCAGAGCTCTTGGTTCGGTTATATTGGTCGATACACGTCCTGAAGGGTTCTATTGTCTGGACGGTGAGATCTTCTCCAGTAAGGTTCGGAACTGGGTGTCGGACAGGTTGACGGACATCGCTGTTGGTAAGGTCTTCACAGTTGTCGTCGTTATTCTGCCTGAGCGCGTGACGTACTTCTGCTGATCCTGTTCGGGCCCCACGTTGGGCGCCAGATTGTAGGAGGTGTTGACGATGACGTCACCGTTTCCGGCACAATGAGAAGTCCCGATGTCCAAGACAAGGATTTATTCCAAAAACGTGCGGTACAATAATATAATATATAATATAGGACAGGTCCCGGCCACCTTTTCCCAGTAAGGACGAAGGCGGGGAACGGAAGTCCTCTAAACCAAAAATGACAATCTGTCTTAGCTTTTACAGTCTTAGTAGCAGGGTCCCGTGTAGCTATTCCAATTAGGACGTAACTCACGAATGCAATGCTAGGTCAGTCTTCACAAACGTCAATGTTCTACGGGTGGTCGTTAACTCGTGGAGAATCTTAACACCGCGATTCAGAAACGTGACGTAAATGCACAGCGCCATCTAGTATCGAGTGGCGGAACTTAATAGTTTATCCTTTGCATGAAAGGTGGTACTAGTGTACTATAAGTAGGTTTGTTACACATGCTATATATCGTTTGCTAATATAAATAAAAAACCAAAGAACCTAAACATACAATACAAAGGTGAAACTGTAAAAGAAGTAAAGACCACTAAATTTCTTGGCATACATATTGACTCTGGACTAAACTGGAAAATACATGTTGACCATGTTTGCAAAAAACTAAACCAGTTTTCATATGCCCTCTACATGTTAAGAAAAGTTACAAATGAGAGTATGCATATGTAGGCTCCATACTAAAATATGGTGTCCTATTCTGGGGTAATTCAACGAACAGAGAGGGTGTTCTAAAAGCACAAAAAAAGTGCATTAGGAGCATATGCGGACTTAGACAGATTGATTCATGTAGACCAGTTTTCAAAAGGTTGAAAATCTTAACCCTACCTTCTTTGTACATATTTGAAGCGGCAATGATGATAAAACGAGATATAGATAAGTATGAAACGTTGAAAAGTGCGAGACACAAAACTGAACTTAAAGGCATTCAATGTAGAACAGTAAAATTTAAATCGAGTGTATTTGGTATTGGAGTTAAGATCTATAACAAACTCCCTAACTGTATTAAGAATATCTCAACATTAAATATTTTTAAATTAAAGCTAAAAGAATTTCTCATATGTAAAACCTACTATTAAATTAACGAATTTATTAATGACCGAATTATTGACTAAAATTGTTTTGACTTATTTAATGTAAATTATATTACCGTAATAGTTATGACTAATAATGAATATGTAGTGCTTAAGAGGTTGACTAAAACTTGACATATTAAACTTATTTTTATTTTTCTGACATAACTAAGGTAAATTGCATGACCGTAATAATTATGTCTATTAGTGAATGTAAGATGAGGTCGACTAAAAATCGACATGTTATGCTTATTTTTATTTTATTTATTTTTTTGCCTAATATAAACGTAAATTGAATGACCATAATGCTTATGTATAGTAATTAATGTAAAACGAGATTGACTATAACAACCAATGCAATGGATAATAACCACCAAACATTAAAAAAATGTAATTGTATTTTTATAAAATTATTTTTAACATAGCCAATAATATTGACATGCGTAATAAATATTGTACACCCCATGGGTATGTTTCAGTGATACAAAAATGATAACTGTAAGAACTATTTTCACCTGTGACAAACAATTAATAAATGAATTATGAATTATGAACTACAATAAACTTTTCATTTGGAAAAAAAGTAAAAATTTTAATCTAGCATGTGGGGTGTCATGTCATTATTTCATCACCGCTGCTCTCAAAACGGTGAAGGAAAACATCGTGAGGAAACCGGCATGTCCTAGAACCAAAAATTCGAAGACATGTGACATCTACCAACCCGCACTGGGCCCGCGTGGTTGATTACGGACTCCCTCTCACCGAGAGGAGGCCTGTGTCCCAGCAGTGGGAACATTATAGGCTGATTATGTGTTATGTGGGGTGTCATCGTCTAGAACTCATTGAGTAGAGTACAAACATATTTTTTTTCTTTTAAAATTAAGAAATAGGGGGCCGCAAAAGTTGTAAATTTTAGACCATTTTTGTACGAGCTCTAGCGCAACAATTCAACAAATTAGGAATTTGAAACTTCTTTATACCATGTAAGTACCATGAATACTGTATTTAATCAACAATACTGAAGACGGCGATTCATAAGGTATTTTGTTTAAACATGGGTGATTTTCTGCAACTGCAAAAAATAACCTTGTAATTCACAGTATCATTATAAAATAAGTAAAAAGTTATCTTTGCGATTGTTAAACATATAGGTATGGTACGGAACCCTTGGTGCGCGAGTCCGACTCGCACTTGACCGGTTTTTTTAAACCCAATGCCTATCTATAAGCAAGACATCTAAAGTTCGCTGAACAATTTGAAAATATAGGTCTTGTACTAACGAAGCTATCGGACTCAAAGAGTATTCGACTAAGACGGTCCAAACTGTGAGCCTTTGTAAATTCTAATCTCCTTCGCTGATTGGAAACTGGGTGAATGGGGCAGTGGACAAGTTTCTGTCTCTCTGAACTCAAGGGTACCGGGTTCGTTTCAATTACATTGGAATACTTGTGTGCTTTTCAAGTCCGCGCCGTTTATTTTCGTGAAAACATTTAGTCATAGCTGTAACCTACCCTAACCTAGTGAGACGTATTTGCTTCGCATTGGACTTTTTAGACATTCCTTATGATTCAAGCTTTCATCGCCTGGATTTTTCACAAAAAAGTGAAAGCTTCGTATTCCAACCAAGAGACATAAATGAAATTGATCATCATGTTTAAAAATTTCAGTGGTGTGTGATGGTGCCACTAATCTTCCACCACCTGGCCATTGGATTCGTGCTGTCCTACCCTGCGGTATTAACTCCAGCCATCACTGGCAACATCGCCAGTAAGGGGACTGAAGTGCACGCTACTAAAGGAGAAGCCTCATGGATAGGTAAGTAACGAGACCATCTACATGACGTTTATTTATTTATTTATAAAGGCTTACCAGCTAAACACATACACAGCATTAACCCAGCGTCTTTAACATAATATAGATCTCGCATGTATCTAAATTATAGGAAAGCATGGCATTATCAATTAGCGTACTAAAACATAAATAAAAAATTAAACACTAAAACGAATTAAAACAATTAAAAAGTAATTTGAATAGGTACTATGAAAATTTTGTTTTTTTTTTAATACTATAAATTTACATTTTATCAAAGATACTTTTCTTCAATCAATCTGCCTAGCCTTTTCCCAACTATGTTGGGGTCGGCTTCCAGTCTAACCGGATGCAGCTGAATACCAGTATTTTACATGGAGCGACTGCCTGTCTGACCTCCACAACCCAGTAACTGGGTAATACGATACCCCTTGGTAAGACTGGTTGTCAGACTTTCGGGCTTCTGACGACCCGTAACGACTGTCAAAGATCCACGAATGACAGCCGGGACCAACGGCTTAACGTGCTTTCCGAGGCACGGAGGAGTCTCGGTATGTAAAGATGGTCACCCATCCACTGACCAACCCCGGCAAGCGTAGCTTAACCTCATGGATCGACCCGTGCGGCTGTTATTACTTTTCTTATATATACCTAATTTACCACCGAAAACATCAAGATCGCAACTGTGGAACAAGTCATTGCATCTTCTTAGTGTTTTCTTTATTTTTCCTTCACACGACGCGGTTCTTCGCTTGCCGCATTCATCTGGCCATAAGACACATGGCATGCTGATTGCCATATACATGCAAAGAAATAAATGTATGTCTATATTTTACTGTTTAAATAAATGTCTATATTTTATTGTTTACAGCGGCAGCCTACAGTATGACAGGTGGAATAGGCTTCCTAATCCTCCCGCCATTAATGCAGCTCTATGGACGAAGATTCATCAACGCCACCATGAACCTCCTCATCTTCTTCGGATGGATCATCATCGCTCTGTCTCCTAACGTCCCAACCCTCATAGCTGGTAGAGCAATCCAGGGTCTTTCCTTCGGAGGTCTGTACATTTGCAGTATTTTGGCAGGAGAATACAGCCATCCAAAACGTAGAGGATTCTTCATCATCTTCAAGATTACAGCAACTAGCATAGGTGAGCTTATCTGCCATGGATTTGGCTTCACCTTGTCTTGGAGACAAATGGCTTGGCTAGCATCCGTTCCATCGGCCTTAGCTGCATCAGGAACAATAGTTTGGCCAGAAAGCCCATCATAGCTAGCTTACAAGGGCCGCTTTGATGAATGCATGACGTCATTCGAGTGGATAAGAGGAAAAGATATGGAATCAAAAAAAGAAGTAAATGAGTTGATAACAGCACAACAGGAGTTGAGAAATATGAAGAGATTGAAGAAGTCGGGGTTCTTGATAAGGAACTTGCAAGCAATGAAGTCTAAAGAGTTCTTAAAACCATTCACAGTAGTGTTCATGTTAATAATTTTGACCCAGGTATGCGGAAGACATTATCTGTTAGCTTATGTAGTGCAAATAATGATTTCGTTGACAGGGGATAAGTCCAAAGCCTATTACTACACGATAGGTCTGGATGTCATGAAAATCCTAGCGATACTGACATCAAGTTATATTGTCAGAATTTTTAAACGACGTGCTTTGTTGCTACTGACGGGAAATTTAGCATGTATACTGCTAAGTTTAGTTTGTATTTTTCACTTATTAGTTCACAAAGAAATTATAAATATTACTAGGTTAACACCGTTGCTATTAATACTATACAACATAATATGTTATGTTGGTGTTATACCAGTATCGATGGTATTGAAAGGAGAATTATTTCCAATAGAATACAAAGGTTTGGGGACCAGTGTTTTAGGTATATTTTACTCTCTTTCAAGCATGGTTCTAATGAAATCAACGTCAGTAATGCTGGATGCTTTAAATACTTATGGGACTTTTGCAATATACTTGATTATTGCAGTTGCTTCTTTGGTATGTTTGAACTATATTTTACCAGAAACAAAAGACAGGACACTGCAGGATATTGAGCTTGAGTTTATGGATATTAAGTTACCTAAAGATGATAATGGCTTTGAGATGAGTACAGTGGTAAATCGTAATTTGTTGGTTAGTAAGTAGATCATTTTTGTTCGTGATTTCGACTAACAAAAATATGGTGGATCGTATTGAATGTCTTCCTAAGGAATCGCCATAAGTAGTGTACAATAATGACAATAATAAATTATTAGTTTAATAAAACAATAAATAGTAGGTACTTAAGTTAAGAATTTGTATTCCATGTTCTATGTCAGAGGATCTGGTTTCCACACTTAGTCCTTCATGTGGACTACTGTGCGTGGGCCATGGCGGCCGTCAGGGATTACTCTAACCAGCCCACCTCTCTCCAGAAGTTGATCAAGTCTCTGTTAAGAACATCTGTGAAAGACGGGGTGTTCCGAGGGTTACTGTTCTAATCATTCAAAGAGCACGTGCACAACAGTTTCCTCAGCCTCCGTGCAGGCCCTGCACAGAAGACTGTCCGTTATTCCTATTGTGTGGAAGTGTTTATTTAGTTACTGTGATGGTCCCCGTCACCAGGCACAGACCATTCCTGTCCAGAAGTAAAAACCGTCTGGTTAGCGTACCATCTAGAGATGACATAGCCTCCCTGGACTGTCTGCAGCCTGGTGTCAAGGACCACCAACTCTCCGCTTGTGTATGGGTGAACTCCTGTTGCCATCTAAGTAGCTGGTAGAATAGAAATAGAAAAAATAGAAAATAGTTTATTGTCCAGGTAATACAGTAAGCAGGTTTACATGTTAAAAAAAAGTTGAGACGATATGAGTAGCTTAAAATATTACTTATAGCTAGGTTACATAATATTATTTGCCAGTGAGCCCCAAACTAGACAGTTAGTCTGTATCTTGGGGCTCGGGGTACGGATTCCAGAGTGGAGACTAGAGAGGTGATTTCAGTTGTTGTATGCTGTTAATGTTGTTAAATGTGATGTTATGTAAATGTTTGTTGTAAATGTGATGTGTGTGTTCGTTCCCATTGTGCGCCATTTGACGTTTGATTCAGTGTCCGGTCAGACTAGAAAACTTGACTTGACTTTTTTTTTCTCAAGTTTTCGGCAATAATTTGCCGAAACTAAAAAAACCACTATAGAAATAATTAGACAATTTAATACGTTTTCTGTTGGAAGGGCCCAAAAGACCCTCAGCCGAGAATAACGAAAGGGCGCTGGGCCCCGGCAGCCTAATTAAGGGTTATTTAGGCCCACGACATTTGATATCGTTGCTCCAACTGGGCCGTTTCTAAATTATAGGTAGTTTTAATTGAGTTCGCACTCGTATTTTTGAATAGTTCTCTGTTTTAGGGTTTATTTGACACAATATTCTTTTTTCAGTGATATTTAAATATTATCAAGAACCAAGTGCGTTGCATGGTTCCGTAGTTGAAAAGAATTTATCCCAAAAACAAACTTAACATTGTAGTTGAAAAACAAGAACTCACAAAAAAAAAACCGGACAAGTGCGTGTCGGACCACGCACAATGAAGGGTTCCGTAGTTGAAAAGAATTTAATCCCAAAAACATATTTTGTTATGTGATAAAGTTATTTTGGGCGGTCCATATGTGTGCAGGTGGGCACGCGGTACAAGATGGGAGGTGAGCCATTGTATGTGAAGAGACGCCACATCAACACCGGAGATCTGAGCCGTCCATGATGGATTGATCCACTTGTGGAGGTGGTCCTTGCTGCGGCCTACTTGGGTACGAAGTCTATATTGAAAAAATCTGTAAAATCGATGGAAATATGGAGGAGCTACACACACTTTAAAGTTTTTTGAAGGGATTATTCCCTGTCACACGGTACGGACACGGACGGACACGGTACGGTATGACGCTAGTATGAAGTTACAAAGTCGTGACGTTACTTCTGTGCTAGTGCCGTCTTTGTCTAACAGTTATTTTAAAACGTTTCTATCTCGGCATTTTGTAAGCTTTTCACTTTTTATAATATTGCAATATTTTACAAAGAATTTTTTTTTAGATTACCTAATGTATAAAAATATTGTCACTATCCCTATTAGTCATGATGCCTACACTTTAGTTAAACTAATAAATTAAAAGTGATGACGACTGGTTAAGACTTTAGTAAAATTGATATTAAATAATCAAAATACAGTCAAAGGCTGAACCTTCAAAAATAATTTTAAACATTTAATAGTTAACCATTTAATAGAACATTTTGATTTTGTCATGAATTATTAGGAAACTATGATTTAAATTTTCTTTTATTTCCGCGCTTTGCTTTCGCCAGGTTGCAGGAGAAGCTAAGGTATAAAGCCGATAAACAGCCTAATATGAAAAATAGAAAATTCAAATATTTTTGAGTTTAGAACACAAATAAATGTTAATTTGTTCTATAACGTTTTTTTTTGTAATAATCATGGTTTTTGATGATGTTCTATTTATAAACAAAAATCAATCAATCTGCCTAGCCTTTTCCCTTTTCTGTTTCCCTTCCCCTTGGACCTCGAACACGAGCAGACGTGCACAGACCTCACACAGTTTTATTTTAATTTTAATTCACAATAAAAATCCAAGTTTAATCGGCTCCAAAAAATAGGAGTGCATAACTCAAAGGAGTATAGTCTACGGGCAGTTGCTAACACTGCACTGTATGTACAAACGTTCGCACGCACACCAACGCCGTACACGGAAGCCATCTGCGTGTGAGCAGCCCCGAGGTATTGCTGTTCTCGTTGTGCACGCGCCGCCTCTGCGTCAGCGCCTGCCGGCCGCCGCTAACTATCTGCGCTCCTGGTACTCGCTGCTACAGACTGTCGTGTCACGCCCCGCCTGCGTCTGTTACGTCACGCCGACTCTTCAGTAACGACGGATATCTGTTGCCTCCACTCAGTACCTGCACGCCTAGTACTTGTAGCGCTAATTTGGAAGGTTTGTTGTGGTTCCGGACTTAGAAAGAGAAGGAAGCATCATCGGTGAGTAGTAACAAATTAATTATTCACGCATTTAATTATCTGCGCTGACACAATCCGAGAGTGTGTACTACTACCTAACACAGAAAACTAAAGGAGAATAATTATAACTCAATTGATGTAAGTCTGGACTCTTGCCATAAGATATTGTTTAACCACAACAGTTTCTGCTTGCCTGATACCTCGCTACTGGTGTGGTGAATAATTATGCCCGTCAACCGGTCTCCTCCTGACTCTCCGATCCCTCTGCCAGTGATATCTGTCACCGGGGCAGACAACATGGCATCTACAGCCGTACGATCTACTTCACATGACTCATCGCTGCACCAATGTGCTTCGGCGCCTGACCTGTCGCTCGATTCTAACGTCACGTTTCGTAAAGTGAAAAATAAAACTAAAAATCTCGAGAAAGCAGGCGACACTGCATCCACGGAGCTTACTAGGACCATGCTTGCTGCCTTCTCCAGTAAACAGGAAACTCAGTTCGAGGGTATGATGCTCAAGATTAATAATATCATTGAACAAAATATTGAGTTGAAATTGAGTGTGGAGGTAATGTCAGCCAAGTATGACGAGTTTTTAAGCCGTATATCGTCCTTAGAAGCTGAGAAAAAAGAGGACAAAAAGCTGATTCGACAACTTGAGGATAAGATTGAGTATTTGGAGCGCAACACGAGGGCCACTGAAATAGAAATTCGAAACGTACCGAAATCTGAACAGGAGACAAAAGATGACCTCAGTGATTTTGTTGTCAATTTGGGACAAACCTTAAACCTAAATATTAGTCAAACTAGCCTGAAAGATATTCACAGAGTGAAATCAAAAGATAGCTCGAACCCAATTATTGTGAATTTCAACTCCGTCATAACTAAAGATAAGGTGATTAAGGGAGTCAAGATGTTCAATAAGACAAAAGACAAAGGAGAAAAGCTCAATACCACCCACCTGAAGTTCAAGAACAAACAACCAATTTATGTGTCAGAAAGGCTTACGTTTAACACCCAGAAATTGTACTACCTAGCCAGAACGCAGCACAAAAACTATGGGTATGACTTTTGTTGGACCTCATATGGCGTAATTTATTTGCGAAAGAAAGTTGGCGACCCCCAGATCCGTATAAACTCAGAAGAGGATTTTCAAAGGCTTAGACCTGCTAGTTGTATATGACTAATACTGCTCTCATGTGAATTTTGTTGTAAGTTTACTAAACCCTTTAACCATTGTTTATTTCTTTTTTGCATGAATGTAAATCTCGCGCTAACAACTTTACATAATAACATTATAATATTTTTAATACATAAAACATTCTTCACAAACAAACATCAAAAACACACAACGACCTATAACAAATGTTTATTACACTCTCTTACACAGTCACACACTCAAGTTTACACAAACGAAATATTTACTACGAAACATCATTTTCTTTACCATTTAAATAAATATATCCTTGTTCAGTACATCTCACCTAAACCAAATAACGTAACATTAATTTATAAGAGAAATCTCGTGCCTAACACTGTGACATATTTGATTACGCTTCACTTATGGCTTCCATAAATAACATAATTCAAGACATTGATGATGTGTCGGTGGCTAAGTCTTATAGATGTGATCCGGAAACATGTGGCAATTTAATCAAGTCTACTTCTAAAGCACTGACTGTAATCTCACAAAATATTCGCAGTATCTATAAAAATATGGATGGTTTTATTGTTCATTTGGCTAGGCTGACATTTAAACCCGACATAATCATTTTAACTGAATGCTGGTTGAGTGAGAATAAATCACCACCACTTTTAGACAATTATTCATGCTACTTTTCCAAGAAAAGTCTGAATCAAAATGATGGAATTGTCATTTATGTCACCAGTGATATCAAGTGTACTGTGGAGGAACCTGATCCTATTGGAGCAAATTTTTTGCTGCTTACAATTAATAACGACATTACCATTTTGGCTACGTACAGATCTCCATCAATTTATTGCATCGACAACTTTTTGAATTCGATTGACAGCATACTTCGTCCTATTAATTGCAATAATATTATTATTATTGGAGATGTAAATATAGACATTAAACATGATAATAGTGATAGAAATAGTTCACCATATTTAAACCTCACTGCAGAGTTGGGTCTTCTCCCAGGGCATACATTGCCAACTAGACTAAACAATTGTTTGGATCACATCATGATCAAGACCAATAGGTTAGCCACAGTCACTGTCATAGAGTCCACAGTTACAGATCACGATTCGGTTCTTGTTAGTTTACCGTGTAGGCGTGTACTATTAAGGGAATCGAATATCATTGTTAAGACAGATTTTAATGCAACTATAAAACAACTAGAATCTATGGATTTCTCTTTTGTCTCTCTTACAGCGAATGCTGAACAAGCTGCAACTCTTTTTACTGAAAACTTGACTTCTGCAATCAAGTCAAATACAACGTCTAGTATTGTTTCTGGTCGTAAAAAAATCATAAAACCATGGATTACACCTGGTTTAGTTCGGTGTATCCGACACCGTGATAGGCTCCATGTTAAGGTTAGGAAAAATCCCAATAATTCGGTTCTTGAAGTCACTTACAAGCGCTACAGAAATTTCTGTAATGCTCTATTGCGGAAGCTGAAAAGAAATTATGAAAAAACTCTTTTACAAAATGCAAGAAGTAGTAAGGACACGTGGTCAGCTATTAAATCAATCACTGGCACTGTCAAGCAAAAATCTTCTGCTGATGATTTACTAAAAAACAGTGATAGCCCCCACGAGGCCGTTGAAACTGTGAACAATTTTTTTGCGGACACCGGTAAGATACTTGCCGACAAGATAAAATGCTCTGAAAATCCCGAAATCACCCTGCCTACTTTAAATAATTTCATTACACCTCGCGTCCCGAATTCTATGGTACTGCTCCCACCAAATGAATCAGAAATTGAATCTCTCATCATGAATCTTAAAAATTGCTCTGCAATGGGCTGGGACTCTATTTCGAACAGGTTTCTAAAAATGTCAAAACATATTATCGTCCCACACTTTACCACGATCGTTAGGCTATGTATTGAGCAGGGCGTTTTTCCTAGTGTATTTAAAAGGGCGCTCATCACTCCTGTCTACAAGAGTGGAGCTCGAGACAGTGTAACAAATTACAGACCAATTTCTGTGTTGCCAGCGCTCTCTAAATTATTAGAAAAAGTATTGAATAACCAACTCATAAAATTTTTAGAAAAAAAAATAATATATTATCTGATTCCCAATTTGGCTTTAGGGTAGGTAAAAGTACAGATGGAGCAGTTACCTCTTTAGTAGATTATATTACAGCTTGTCTAGATAATAAACAAAAGTGTGTCGGAGTCTTTATTGATCTAGCAAAGGCCTTTGACACTGTCTCGATCTCTGCTCTTGTTGACAAGCTGGAAAGGTGTGGAATAAGGGGAACTGTTCTTAAAATCTACAAAGACTTTCTTACTGGCCGTCTGCAGAGGGTTAAAGTGGGTAGTGCTGTTAGTTCGGATGCTGCAGTCATTTATGGAGTCCCACAGGGTAGCATTCTCGGTCCCAGTCTCTTCCTGATTTATATAAACGACTTATGTCAAATGACACTGACTAAAGGCAAAATATTTACTTATGCCGATGACACGGCCTTGGTATTTCAGGGAGAGACTTGGGATGTAGTCCAACAAAATGCGGAGATGGGGCTCCATAAAGTCTGCTTGTGGCTGAAGCATAACCTGTTAACACTTAACATATCGAAAACCTCATTTGTACAGTTCACTAATGCTCGCATTGAACAGCCCAATGTGTCTGTCAGGATTCACACATGCAAATCTCCTTTCACTCAGCAGTGCTCGTGTACAACTCTGAGCAAATCTAAGACGGTCAGATACCTTGGGGTTCTCTTAGACGAGAAAATATCCTGGCAACCACACATCGAGATGGTTTCGTCACGGGTCAGGAAGCTTACATGGGTGTTTAAAAATCTGAGGCATATAGCTGACAGCGATCTCCTCCGTACAGTTTATTATGCACTGGCACAATCGGTGATTGGTTACTGTATTTCGGCTTGGGGAGGTGCATGTAAAACGCATCTCTTACGCCTGGAAAGAGCACAACGGTCCTTGCTAAAAACAATGTCATTTAAACCATACAGATTTCCCACGAAGTCATTATACGAGTTGTGCCGGGTATTTACAGTAAGACAACTTTTTATTTTCCAGATTATTACTAAAAAACACGTATCTACCCCCTATGATCCAGTTAAACTTCGATATAAGCGAACAACTCCAAACGTTATTGAATCTGTTAAGTGTCGCACGGCTTTTGCAAGGCGACAATACGCTTTTCTTTCTGTATACTTATACAACAAAATTAATAGAATCATAAATCTTTATCCGCTAACGCTACTTGATTGTAAACTTAGAGTAAAAAACTGGCTCTTTACACTTGATTATGAGGATGTAGAGAAAATAATCAATAATTAATCTCATTCAATATAGGAACACATACATAAACATACCTTTCTTTCGTACACCTACCCATACACAAAAACACGAACGGGAACCCACCCACACGCACACATACACACTTCACACATACACATACACATATAGTAATTTAAGAATTAATTATATTTTTAATGTTATTCCATTTTTCCGTGATTCTGATTTATTTAATTTTCATTTCTGTTGTTGTATTTTATTTTATTTTATTTAATTGTAACTTCTTTTAGAATCATTTTTTGTGGCGCAAATGTTTGTTTATTCCTCTGTTGACATTAGTTCCTAAGTCAAATATAATGGGAAAGTGCGCTGCCTCCTGACATACAGGTACTTACACCTAGTTCAGGAGTCAGAGGCTTCAAACAAGTTTATGTAAAAATTATGTCAATAAAGAATTATGAATTATGAATTATAATTATGTTTATAAAAATTATTTAAATATTCAAAAAATATTAACGCCGTAAAGACGCATATATCTTTGCCGAGATTAAAAAAAAACATTCACCTCCGAATAGAGAGGACCGTCTCGCGCCAGTTTAATTTTGGCAGTGCCAAAATGAAACTGGCGAATATGAAAGAGAATTAATTACAAAATCAGTAGCTAACAATAAATTACTTTGGAAAAACATTAAAACTATAACTTCCACAAATAAACGTGGCAATAGCAATACAGACTTACTCAATATAAAATCGACTCCTTTAGAATCAGTTAACTATGTTAACGAATATTTCGCGAACATTGGTAAGCGCCTTGCTCAAAAAATCCAGCCAACTCTAAACTATGATCAAAATGACCAACACTGTTTACAACGAACTCTATCCAACTCCTTCGTAATGTTAGACACTGACGATGACGAAGTGAATCATATTTTAATGAGTCTTAAATCTGACAGTGCGACTGGTTGGGATAACGTTTCTACTGCATTTCTAAAATATATAAGAAAGGAGGCTGTTCCAATAATTACACATCTTGCTAATCTTTGCTTAAGTGAAGGTATCTTCCCGACTTCATTAAAGCTAGCTATTATTACGCCAGTGTACAAGAGTGGGGACAGAGACGATGTTTCCAACTTCAGACCTATATCTGTATTACCCTGTATATAAAAAATAATAGAAAAACTGATCAATAAAAGGCTTATAGCATACTTAAAAGATTTCAACGTTCTATCTCAGTCACAATTTAGCTTTCGTCAAGGGATTTCAACTGAAGATGCAGTTACTGCACTAAGTACTCATATAACCGAACAGCTTGACAAATGTAAAAAATGTATAACTGCATTCTTGGATCTCAAAAAAGCCTTTGACACCGTCTCTGTCCCAATCCTTGTAAAAAAGCTGGAATGTATCGGGATTCGCGGAATTCCTCTTAGCCTTTTTAAGGATTATCTCGGGAACAGGAATCAGAGGGTCAGAGTGGGTCAGTACACTAGTGAAGACGCAAACACGTCATCCGGAGTCCCTCAAGGAAGTGTATTGGGACCTACATTGTTCCTTATTTACGTCAATGAACTTTGTAACATAAATGTTGCAAACGCACAAGTCTTTTCTTACGCGGATGATACTGCTGTAGTCTTCACTAGTGATACTTGGCCGAATGTTAAACTTGTTACTGAGACAGGCTTGGCTAAAATTGCCAAGTGGTTAAAAAATAATTTGCTTACATTAAACGTTATTAAAACAAATTACATTTGCTTTAGTGTCTCTCAACGTACACAACCTGAGGAAGATTTTAATGTTCAAATTCATACATGTGATAACCGTAATCGTAATACTTGTGGCTGCTCAACAATCAACAAAGTACAACATATTAAGTACCTAGGTGTTATTGTGGACCAGAGATTCATGGTACCCACACATTGAGCAGGTTGCCAACAGAGTCAGGAAATTAAGTTGGATGTTCAGGACTCTTAGACACGTCGTTCCCAAGACTGCTAGTAATCATTCGGGCCATCAAAAAGATTTCCTTAGGATGATTTATGTTGCGCTAGTCCAGTCGGTACTTTCATATTGTATACCTGTCTGGGGCGGTGCAGCCAAAACAAAATTTTTAGTGGCGGAAAGGGCACAACGCGACCTTATTAAGTGTATGTATTTAAAAAAAAAGAGATATCCTACTGAAGACCTATTTCGGCTTAGTAACTTGCTCTCAGTCAGGAAACTTTACATTACACAAATTATATTAAAAAAACACAAGTCTCTTTCCTACGATGCTGGCATACTGAAAAAAAGAAGGAAAGATATAATATTCAAAATCCCTAGGACAAGGACTTTGCTTGCCAGTATGCAGTTTAGTAAACGATCTGCTGCGTTGTATAATAAAACTAGCTTTTGCCCGCGGCTTCGCCCGCGTGGATGTCGGAAAATATCCCATGGGAACGTTCATGTGGAAAACATAGGGCATATCCCTAACTTAAGAAATGCTGGGTTTCCCATACAAACTTTCATCCCTTTTATCAGCCTTTGTAGGATTATATTTTAAGACAAAAAGTAGCCCATGTCCTTTCCCAGGATGCTATCTATAGCCTTGCCAAATTTTATCGAAAGCCGTGCAGTTTTGTAAATTTTAAAATCAACCCCTATTTTACCCACTTAGGGGATGATTTTTAAAAAACGCTGACCCGAATATTTCTTAATTTCTTACCAATAGCATAAATTTGTTATGCCTAACTTAAGAAATACTGAATACTTAGGGGATGATTTTTCAAAAACGCTGAACCGCATATTTCTTTATTTCTTATCAAAAACATACATTTTAATTTTCACTTCCCTAACTTAAGAAATACTGAGTTTCCCATACAAACTTTCATCCCCTATATCACCCCCTGTAGGATATATCCGTCCCCAGGATACCATCTATAGCCTTGCCAAATTTAATCGAAATCCGTTCAGTGGTTTAGGCGTGAAAAGGTAACAGACAGACAGACAGACAGACAGACAGACAGAGTTACTTTCGAATTTATAATATTAGTATGGATGGATTGTAGCTTTCGGGTGGTCTTACCTTTATCGATGTCGGCTATAAATCCGTCTGTGAGGTGAATTTTTACTAAGTATTTGCTATGAATTGTTCAGAGCTCCGGCGGGATCTCATGGCGGCATGGAGAGCGCGACTGTCGCAACCCAGCGCTGGGCACGCCACAATTGCGGCGATAAGTCCCCTCTTTGAGGACACGGTGGAGCATACAGTGGAGGTCTGCCCGGCTTGGGCAGAGCACCGCCGTGTTCTCACGGAGGCGATCGGCGGCGGCGATCTCTCGCGTCCGAGCCTGGTCCAGGCCATGGTGCGGAGCGAGAGTGCATGGGAGGCCGTCACCTCCTTCTGCGAAGCAGTGATGCTCGCGAAGGAGGAGGCGGAACGCGTGAGGGAGAGGCAGCCTCACGCCCTCAGTCGCCGCAGGAGACGCCCTGGGCGGCGGAAATCGCGTGGCGATTTCCGGCCACCATAGGCGCGGGCCTGCGGATGGTGAGCAGCAGGTAGCTCGCCGTCCGGTAAGGACCAGGCCCGAGTCGACGGCGCGTTGTGTTCCACGCGCGCCTCAAAGAGATGTCAGCAAGTGACGGGGTCCAATAGGGCCGACGCCGCTGGGGTCGCGGGTTGTTTGAAGAAGTTACCGCGGCCCTGGCATAGGCAACTGAAGGAACACGGGTGGGTTTTAGTCAGTAAAAGTCTGACACGCCCTTCCGCTCCACCCAGAGCGGGAGAAGTTATTTGATGATTAGGGGATGATTTTTCAAAAACGCTGAACCGCATATTTCTTTATTTCCTATCAAAAGCATACATTTTAATTTTCACATCCCTAACTTAAGACATACTGAGTTTCCCATACAAACTTTCATCCCCTATAATAAATAATAATAATAAATGTTTATTGTTCCAAAGACAGTGTTACAGATTGCTTTTCCACCAGTTATTGAAAAGCAAAAACTATGCAATACAATACAGTGATAACTTAACTTTAGTGGAAAAGATCACCTGTATCCTGTACTAGTTATAAAAAACTGTATCACAGGAGACAGGGCCTTCCGTGTGAAATGAGTCAGCGTATTGACAATGTATACAATGTAAGCCGATGTTTGTTGGAAAAAGCTAATAAATAATAAAAGGATACATGAAAAATTAGGAACAAGTCGGAATTTAAAAGAAAGTAACTGTAGGCGCGAGTGTGTTGTGTAGGTGTGGTGTGCAAGTGTGGTGTGTGGTGTGAGTGAGTTGATGTAGTGAGTGTGTGTGTGTGATTGTATATGTGTGTACAGATTTCACTGTAGAACTAGGTTGGTTGTACAAGAAGACATTCTGTATCACTATATGAAAGTCTTAACAGCCAATCACGCAGCAGCAATTTGCACTTAGAGAATGAATGCTCATAAATGTTGAGTTGCTTGTTCGCTTTGTTATAAAGACGAGGGCCGAGGACATAGTAATGTCGACTAGCAAGAGCGGTCCTATGGCGTACGGTGGGACATACATGGCTTTTGCGTCTTTTCTCACTCATGAGCCCTGGGATGTAGGTGAGAGAGGAATGTTGCCGCAGAATTGATTGAAGGACAAAGAGCTGTCTCACAGTTAGAAGTTTACACTCTCTATATAACAAAAATGTAGGGTACATGCGTGGTTTCTTATTTATAACCTTTAAGACAGCTCTCTGTGCTCTCTCAACTTTTAAAAACGCCGTGGCATAAGCACCACCCCACGCTGATATACAGTATGAGAGAAGGGACTGTGCCAAAGCATAATACACAGCCATAAGCGAACCACTCTGCAGAGTCGATCTAAGCCTTTTGAAGGTAAATATAAGTTTGCGCACACGACCTGTCAGTACCTTTAGATGTGTGTGCCATTTCAGGGTGGGGTCAAGGAAGACACCAAGGTACTTGACGTTATTTGCTCTCTCTATGCATTGGCAATTGCAGGTCTGTGTATTTGAGCCAAAACAACTATGAGCCTTAAGGCAGAGCAAATTACTTGAAGGTTGGGATTGAGTGGAAGTTGAGAAAGTGACATAATTAGTTTTAGCGACATTAAGAGTGAGCAGGTTATTATTCAACCACGTCATAATAATTCTGAGAGCATTTTCTGCATCAGTTTGAGCATCTTCCCAGGTTTTGCTACATACGAGTATAGCGGTGTCGTCTGCATAGGCGAAAATTTTACAATTTGTTATGTTTAATTGACATAGTTCATTTGCGTAGATTAGAAAGAGTGTAGGACCAAGTACACTGCCCTGCGGCACCCCAAAGCCACTGAGGTCAATATTATCACTTTGTAAGGTTTGTATTTTCACACATTGGCTACGTCCTGTAAGGTAATCCTTGAAGATGTTTAGAGCCACACCCCTAATTCTCATGCGCTCCATTTTTTTCAGAAGGATGGTGACAGAGACAGTGTCAAATGCTTTGGACAGATCTAGAAATATGCCTAGTGTTTTGGTTTTATTATCTAGGGCATTAATTATGCTATTGGTCAGATCTAGAACTGCATCTTCAGTACATTTGTGTTTCCTGAACCCATACTGGTTTTGTGCGAGTATATTATTCTTTTCTAGGTAATTAGTTAGGCGCGAATTCAAAGCCTTCTCAAAGATTTTGGATAATGACGTAAGAACCGATATGGGTCTGTAGTTACTGACACTGCTTCTGTCACCTCCCTTATGAATGGGGTGCACCAGTGCTCTTTTAAACTCAGTGGGAAATACACCTTCATATAGACAAAGATTGATTATGTGCTTCAGTGGGGCAATGAGATACATTTTGGCAGCTTTAATAAACGCGGTGGGTATTTTATCAACACCGGTAGCACTGTCATTGCGTAGGGTCGTAATGATAAAGTTTAATTCGGCTTCGTCAACTGGTAATAGGGCCATCGAGTTAAGAGGGGAATTGCAATTATATGTCTCACAGGGTAGGTTAAATGTGTTTAGCGATGGAGTAATTTTCGCTGCTAGCTCGCTGCCAATATTTGCAAAATAACTGTTGACCTTGTTGATTGAAGTAATGGGGTCACTTGTGATATTTAGGAGATCTAGTGCTGGTTGGGACGTTTTCTTCATATTTGCTAATTCTTTAATTATATTCCAAGTTGCTTTAGGATTTTTGCGGTGTTTTTCGAGTTCGGACTGGTTATAATTACGTTTTAATTTTCTTAAAAGGTTGTTGCAGAAATTACGATAGCGGATATAGATAGCTTTTGAGGTGCAGTCATCTGATGATCTCTTAGATATTTTATGTAGTTTATCACGATGTTTAATGCATTTTAAGAGACCAGGTGTAATCCATGGTTTAATGATTCTGTTTTTGCAGGGTACCTTTACTACTTTGGTATTTTTATTTATAACAGCCGTCAAGGTGGCTACAAAGATCTTTGAGGCTTCATTGGGATCACAACTGTGAAAGACTTCGGAAAATTGGATGGATTCAATGTCTTTAACTGCGTCTGGAATGTTTGTACGTTCTTTATAAAGTTTAGATTCAGTATTTCTATGGGTAAGTTCAATATTAAAAAGTAGTGGAATGTGATCAGTAAAAGGTGAGTCGAAGACTATAGTCTTGGACTTTTTTGTGCTCTTTAGCATCACATGATCTAGGCAGTTCATTAAGCGAGTTGGGAGGAGATGCGCGGGTAATAGACCATGGGATGCCAGAGTGTTCAGATAGTCTTCACAATTCGGATCGGTGCTGTTTGGAGAGATATTAATGTTAATATCTCCAGCTATGGCGACTGTATTAAGCGCTGACAGTGATGTAAGGAGATCATCAAGGCTTTCCACAAACGGTGCCGTGTTGTGTATGGATGGGGAGCGGTAAATTGCGACTAGTGCAAAGTCTGTACCACACTTGGCAATGAGGCAGTTTGCATCACATAGAACCACTTCAGTGACAGACCAGTCAAAGCTATGTCGAGCATATATTATAACTCCGTCATTTTGATTTTTGTGACTACTTTTAAAAGGAGTGTAGTCATCAAGATGTGGACATTCATTGGTAACCTTGCTTAGCCAACACTCGGTCAACACTATCAAATCACATTGAACATCAATTCTTTGCAGTAAGACAGTAAGAGCATCGAAATTGCGATTAACACTACGTACATTGACGTGCAATATGCTAATAGACTTGGGGCCTTTGTAAATAAATTTTGAGCATTGTTCAGGAGAACATACTAGGTGGTCCGAGACTTCAAAGGTCTCTAGGTCCCGAACGATGTCATCTGTATCAAGCATTGTCTTTAAATTTTAGGTAGTGACTCATATCGCTAAGGTATCTTGCAAGAATAGTGAAATAGTAGCAATCTGTACGTATTGTTGTAGTGGTTAAGATTGTAGGATTGCGGTAAGTTCTGTATTTATGTGAATGAAGTGAGTATGGTGTGTGTGGGTGTGACAATTGGCGTGAGATGATTATTCTAATTATTATGTAGTTATAAGTGTGGTGTGCTTGAATTTGTGCAGTATTTATAGGGTGTGTTTGTTTTGAGTGTGTATTATAATAACAATGTAGCCTAATGCATGCCTTAACTATAACACTAGAAGTATATAAAACTAAGTTTAACAGGCAACTGAGATAGAATGGTGCGTAGTAACTTAAGATTAACATGCTAAATCTGTAGGAGAATAGAAAAAAATTTTGAAAAAAAAAGTAGCCTATGTCCGCCCCAGGATACCATCTATAGCCTTGCCAAATTTAATCGAAATCCGTTCAGTGGTTTAGGCGTGAAAAGGTAACAGACAGACAGACAGACAGAGTTACTTTCGAATTTATAATATTAGTATGGATTAATAAATACATCTTCATTTATCCCAAAAACTACTATGATAGTAAAAAAAATATAATGGAATTGAACAAACGCTTACCTACAATGAAACCGAAACACTTCTGAAACCTTGACACATACACACCCTCACACTCGTGTACTCTCAGTCACACCTACAGGCTACACTTTCACTCACTTATACTCACACACATACACCCACATACACCCACATACACCAACACATAATACACATTTAATTTATTTTAAGTTAAATTTTAATTTAAGTATGTAGTTTTAGTTTATAAATTATGCGTTTTGATTTTTGTAATAACACGTCTTGATATGGAAGAGCGGACTCTCCTAATACAGGCTCTATTTGCCTAAAAGGAGGGTCCAATCAAAAATTTTGTTTATTTTTTAATTAGTTTTACCAATAAACTATTTTTATTTATTATTTATTTTATTTTGTCGGTAATTTTGTAATTCAATTTAAACTGGAACATAAAAACTAATGAAAATTAAGTTTGACATACTTTTTATCATGAAAACTATTTCTTACTGCCAGCTGTTACGTCCAATATTTAAGACGCAGATAAGTGGCAGTGACCTTGAGTGGTTAGCTTGCGTGTTCTGTGCTGAGCTTTCGCAACGCGTCGTACGTCCAGCCAGTAATACGACTCGCCATCAAGGAGCGCTGTCCCAAATTAGATGCATTATTAATTTATTACACATAAAACAAAAGGTATAAATTAAAACACGTATACTAAAACATACATAAATTAAATTAAATTTTCTTATTTTTTATATTTTTGTTTTCTTTTTTTTTAACACTGCCTGCTGCCACACAAGTTACACTTATCAAATGCAAATGTAAAGCAAGCAAACGAGCTATTACCTACATATTTATTTATGTAAAGGAGAATATTCATTTTCGGCTAAATATGAAAGTGTCGGGCAAACAACAAAAAAGTTATATTCCGTTAGAACATGTTATTCTCTTCAATTTTCACTATGGAACCAAATCTGCAGGGTCATTCCCTGCGCTGTTTTTTATACGAGTTTGAAAAATACTGTTTTCGGTAAGCTTGTAAATAGTTAAAACAATAATTTAGTAAAAAAATAAACGAAAAACAGAAATATATAGAGAAAAACATATTCGGAAAATAGCTTTTGTTTTGTTTGGCGCACTTTCACATTTAGCCGAAAAATGTATGGACGGTGAATGATCTCCATACATGTTTCTATACCAGATTACTTTTTTACCGTCTTGAAAAAAATAGGGTATATTATTTGAATGGAGTAGAAGCCTATGGCATATATTTTTTTTTATATCTTAGACAGAAAAAAATATCTGAGTATCAATAAATACTACAAATCGATGTAAACTTTTCACATTAGAACATTAAAAAAAAATCGTTTAAAAGTATTAAAATTAAATTTTTTAATTTTTTTTGAACATTAAGTATGCGATAGGCTTCTACTCCGTTCACCTATTATAGCCTATTTTTCATCCAGTATAGGTGGTTGATACATAAGAGGACTTATAAAACTTAAAATTGTTGTGCTGTTCAAGGCAACCCTAAATTAAACAAGAAACAGTAAAGTTAAAGTATGTTCTTCCAAAAGATTCCGGAATCTTATGATAATTTTCACTGAAAATGTAAAGGAAATTACCGTCGCAAGTTAAATGTTAATGATACCTACTCGTTAACAATTTGGTCTGCCGCAATCAAGGGCTTTGTAGGATTTCCAATTGTAGAATTCTGAATAATAATTTTGAAGGGGCGACTTTGTTTCAGAATTTTATACCCGTTTTCATGAATACTTGGTGCCTAAATATATATTTTTTTTTTTTATTATTATTAGTTTTATTAGATTACTAACACTAGTATTTAAGTAATGTTGTGATACTAACACTATGGACTCATGTCTGAAATAAAGAATTTGAATTTGAATTTGAATAAGTACGCTGTTGGAATTTCAACGCTCGGCGCTGCGCCGAAAGTTTTTTTTAAATCCGACAGAAACAAAAAACTTTAATATTTAAATAAATAAATACTTAAATAAAACGTTTATTTCAGAATCAATTCATAAAGCATAGGTAATAGTAATAAAAATAGTCAGTATACAAACTTATAAATAAAATGATTCAAATTAATTACAAATACAAGAAATGAAATGAAAATACAGAAGATCAAATTAAAAATTCAATGTCAATATGAGATACAATTACGTCAATCAATTAATTAAATTAGAAATTATACATAAACAATTCATTACAGTTAAATAATAGTACATTTTGATACAAGTGGAAAACGTTTGTTATTGCATTCGAGACGGAATTAACACCCGAGCCGTAGGAGGTTGTTTGTGAGCCGAGAACTGCAATAACAAATGTCCACGAGTATCAAACGATGTTTTTCAATACACTTTTGAGGAAATACAATAAAATAATGGAAAATATTTTTGTCATGAATTATTAGGAAACCATGATTTAAATTTTCTTTTTTTTTCGCGCTTTGCTTTAGCCAGATTGAAGGAGAAGCAAAGGTATAAAGCCGATAAGCAGCCTAATATGAAAAATAGAAAATTCTAATATTTTTGAGTTTAGATCACAAATAAGTGTTAATTTGTTCATGTAAACGTTTTTTTTATTCTAATAATCATAGTTTTTGATGATATTCTATTTATAAATAGTTATTATTTAAATATTGAAAAAATATTAACGCCGTAAAGATGCATATCTCTTTGCCAAAATTAAAAAAAAAAACACCTCTGAATAGAGAGTTGTGAATAGAGGCATTGGATCAATTTGGACTAAGTATAGGTATAAGTTATCTGTGGCAATTTTTATTCCCGCACACGGGTGGGAAAATGAAAATTCGCACGCGTGCGACATACATTGCATTGTGACCCTAATCGTAGTGCGATATGAACCAGTTTTCAAGGAAGTGTATTGAAAAATAATATTTCAGTATTGTCCAGTAGATATACACATCCATTTATGTTGGATCGGACAGTCTGTGCAGGAAGCAATAAAATTTTTTTTTTTTTTTTTTTAAATGCCATTGCATTTTGCATTAGCCCTTTTTAGTCGTCACATCTGAAGACCGCTACTGAAAAAACTTTTTTACAAAAAAAAACGACCGACTTATTAACTATATAAATAACTCGATTTTCGACAAATTGCTGGTTGGATCTTTTCTGCTTAACAGGGTCTTCTTCTTCTGGTTAAAAAAAAGGAGGAGGTTAACAAATTTTGATAAACTCCTACTTTTTTTTTTTTTTTTGAAAAGTCGGTTAAAAATAGGAAGGTAACAGCAGATAATTATCCTTTCTACATTAAATTGCTGGGTATATGCCTCGTCTGTCTGACGTTTCCCGTCGGGGGTTAAAAAAGAATCACATAGGTAAATCGTACCAGTATAATCACTGAAAAATCGGTGTAAATACATACATGTAGCAAAAATTCATCGAATGTCTTACAAAAATAAACGTCCATCTATCCTCATAAATAAACCGTAGATCTCACAATAAAAGAGCCTTTCAATCAAAATATATCTACGAATGTCTCCGCCTCTAAGAAGAGATTAAGTACGAAAGAAGCCTGATTGATCCTACCTTTTATTTAGCCAATCATAAATTCAAATCGTTGGGTCTTTACTTAATCCGCAATAAAAGATTATATATGCTAAACCTCTAATTTCCCCAAAGAGTCTACCGTGTCTATTTGATTTAATAAAGAAATTGGGTATTATAAAATACGTACAAAGGTTCATATTAAGTATATCAATACTTAAGGATGTATATTATGTAATTTCAGTAAATATCAATGGTTTCTCTATAATGCGTTGGTGTCTTAGAAAATCGGTCAAGTGTGTTTCGGATCACGCACAACGAAGGGTTCGGTAGTTATGATGAATTTATCCCAAGAGCAAACTTAACATTGACACTGGGCTGCAAAACTAAGTACTACACTTTTAAAATTTCAATTTTTTCTAAAATATAGAAGTTAGAGATTTAAAATAAAAAAACCGTTTTTTTTTTTTTTTTTTTTGTATGGCATCTCGCAGTGTGACCACTTGGGGTCGAGACTGCTTAACCGGACTATCCTGTGGGTGCCTTAAGCGAACTCAAAGCCTCCAGCCAGGGGCATGTTTACTTATAAACTAAGCGACTGCGCACTAAGGGCACCCCCTGTGGGGTACGGACCTCGGCTTAGGGCGTCGCTGACTAAGAGAGGATAGCAAGGTACAATTGGCTGGCTCAAATCGGGGTTATTATTATTAACAGGGGAGTTTAAAGCTACAGGCTCAGCTACGCCACCATCTGGCTCGTTATTACCGATCAAGGGAGATGAATTTACATTTACAAGGGAAGTTCGTCTACGCGGAGGACCTCGGCGGCGAGGTCGGAATGATGATTTGTGTGATCTGTGTTTGCGTACTAGAGTACTAGTAGCACTACTACTTTCCTGGAGGAGGGTAATATTGTCATCAGGTTCAGAGAGTGCAAGTCGCGGACGGCGGACTTTACTGATTCTAGAGGGGACATAATTAGCGGACGCGACAACCAGAGGGTTGCGGTGCTTCGCGGCAGAGTCAAAGAAACGCTTGGAAAGGCGTTTCAATAATTGACGGATGGTCGGGATTCTAAGGTCTAAATGGAGGTTATCGTTCCGAACGAACCAAGGGGCTCCCGTTACCTTTCGGAGGCAACGGTTTTGAAGGGTCTGCATCCTATGGATGTGGTGGGACTTTGCGTGAGCAAAGACTGGGCCCGCAAAGGTCATGATGGGGCGAATGCACGCTGTATAAATACGCAACTTGCACTTAAGGGACAACTTGCTGCGTGCATTCATAACCGAATAAAAAAACCGTTTTATAGTAACATTTTTAAATGTAAAAAAAGATAAAACAATAAAAATTAACATTTACAAGTATGTTAAGAGATCGCGGAAAGCGATAAGGCCGCCCATTGTATGTTTTGTAGTGTATATGTTTTCTTTTGTTATGTATTTTTGTGGTGTAGAATAAAGTATATATAAACAAATATAAATAAATAAATATGTTATACATGTTATTGATTTTTTAATAACTGGTATTGCCTCCTCGGGCTCTGTTTACAGCTTCGAGTCGATTTGGCTACTAAACACGAGGCTTCGGAGCCGATGTTGGGGAATATTCTCTCATTCTTCTATCAGGGCCTGTTTTAGTGCCCTGAGGGTGGTAGGTGGTGGTCTGCGGCTTCTGACTTGCCTCCCTAGCTCATGCAAGGCGTGCCAGTTTTTTTTGTACAAAATTAAACTCTTTTTCGAGCTCTTTTTGTTACGAAAGTATATCTTGTGTACTTAAAAAGTTATTGCAGTTTTAAAAGTGTGATACTTACTTTTGCAGGACAGTCAATCTACCTAGCCTTTTCCCAACTACGTTGGGGTCGGCTTCCAGTCTAACCAGATGCAGCTGAATACATGCATGGAGCGACTGCCTATCTGACCTCCACAATACGATACCCCTTGGTAAGACTGGTTGTCAGACTTTCGGGCTTCTGACGACCCGTAACGACTGTCAAAGATCCACGAATGACAGCCGGGACCAACGGCTTAACGTGCTTTCCGAGGCACGGAGGAATCTCGGTATGTAAAGATGGTCACCCATCCATGGACCAACCCTGGCAAGCGTAGCTTAACCTGATGGATCGACCCGTGCGGCTGTTATTACTTAGCCACGAGCTCCTCAACTACTTTTGCAGGCCAGTGTAGTTGTGAAAAGCATGTTCTCCCACATTCCAACTGCAAATCGTCGCCGTGCAGTGAAAGTTATTTTACAGGAGATGATAAAAACTGTCTGAGAAATGGCCTAGGGCTAAGGTTCTCATTATAATCCAATATATAGCTTTAGAAGGATCTTAGAGCTGTGCACGTTTGTTCTGAATATGCATTACAGGTTTTTTTTTACCTAACAATTTATTAAAAAGAAAAACATTTTTTTTCTTTACGAGGTTTTCATTGCACGGTGACGAAATGTAAGTTTATACGTACAATATTGAGCGATTTTTAGACGGTAAACTTGTTATAAGTTTTCCTGTAATCTGTAGGTAGGTAAACTTTTTTCTATTTTTTTTTTTTTCAAAATTTTAGGCGCAGTAGTTTTGGGAAATAGTACTTTCGTCTATTTTCTTAAATAACTTTAAAACAATTTATTTACTGTAAGTTCTTTCATTTGATGTCACAAGGTACAGTTTCCAATTTTTTTTTTATTTCTTAATTGGCCCCCCAAAGTGACCCCCATATTCAAAATTCATTTATTTACGTTACACGTCCGTCTTTGGATCACAGAAATGCATTATTTGTACCTTTCAACATAATCGGTCTATTAGATTCGGAGAAAATTGGCTGTGACAGACGGACAGACAGACAGACAGACACCCGAGTGATCCTATAAGGGTTCCGTTTCCTTTTGAGGTAAGGAACCCTAAAACAACTTTTTATGAGACTAATTAATGTTTTGATACGCGGAAGTAAATCATAACAAGATCATAACCTATTTAAGGGTACTTCCCGTTGACCTAGAATTATGAAATTTGCCAAAAACCAAGGTCCGAAAATCGTTAATTTGTAGTTTTATATATCACATAAATAATATTTTTTTTGCGATTCGAATATTAATCTTGCAGTTGGAGAATTGACGGTGACGTATATAGGGTCACTGGTAATTAGTGACCGATACCTAAACCCATGATTATACTCATGATAACAAACAACTTTTACTATGGGACCAAACCTGAAATCGCGAAAAAAAAATCAGCTGCCTTATACATTTTGACGAGTTATGCGAACGTGAATGTATAAGGCAGGTGATTTTTTTTTCTCGATTTCAGGTTTGGTCCCATAGTAAAAGTTGTTTGTTATCATGAGCACAATCATGTGTTTAGGTATCGGTCACTAATTACAATGTATGGGACATATTTTTCAACTACAATGTTAAGTTTTTTTGGGATAAATTCTTTTCAACTACGGAACCCTTCATTGTGCTTGGTCCGACACGCACTTGGCCGGTTTTTATTGAAAACGATTCAAATATCCCTTACACAGTAAGGGATATCGTATAGGGGTATCGTATTACCCAGTAACTGGGTTGTGGGGGTCAGTTAGGCAGTCGCTCCATGTAAAATACTGGTATTCAGCTGCATCCGGTTAGACTGGAAGCCGACCCCAACATAGTTGGGAAAAGGTTAGGCAGATTGATTCAAATATCCCTTACAAACAAGTACAGGAAACAACATAAATCATTAAGAAACACCCAAAAGTAGACGCATCGCTCCGAGGGCCCTCAAATTTTATGAAAAGTAACAATAAACCCAAGCCCTTATACTTTTCCACTCCGAGAAACTTTTCTTTTGTGTACTGAACACATTTGGGGAAATTCAAAAGATATTTACGTATAAAAAACTCATATTAAAGTACGTAACGGCATTCTTAGGTCACATAACACTAAGGGTGGGTACAGATCTGCGATTTGTCGTGGCTGTTTGGCGCTTTTGCGACTACGCGACGCAATTTTGTTTAATTTATGCTCTCTGGTCAACCTTGCTATGTTTCTTGCCACGTTATTTTGGTGTTGGGTGAATGGGTTAGTGTTTTTTCTTCGCATTGCAGTCCAAAAAGAGGAGGTAAGTAATAACAGCCGCACGGGTCGGTCGATCAGGTTAAGCTACGCTTGCCATGGATGGTCTTTGGATGAGTGACCATTTTTACATAACAAGACCGCACCGTGCCTCGGAAAGCACGTTAAGCCGTTGATCCCAACTATCGTTCGTGGATCTTTGAGAGTCGTTACGGGTCGTCAGAAGCCCGAAAGTCTAACTACCCAGTCTTCCCAGTAAATGGGTTGTGGAAGTCAGATAGGCGGTGTAGTAGTAGTGTAGTCTGCGGTGGTTCCCCAGTGAGTCGGGGTGGTGCTGCGTTATGCTCCAGTGAGTCGGATGTACAGCGCCAGGCTGGGTATGACTACTGGCGTCGACCAGGAGAGGGTAGGGCTCTTCTTGTGGACCGGCCAAAAGTGCAGTGTGCTGTGCCAAGGTTGCTGATGAGGCTGAGGGTGATGACCAGGATTGAGCGTCCGCTCCATGCTGGTGGTCAGGATACCCGTTGAAGTCGTGGGTGCTGGCTGGCTGTGTGACTCGCCGCACGAAAGCTTGAGAAGTGATGCTGATGACGTCACGCTGAAGGACTTGCACGAAGGTTGCGCTGACGTTCTTACACCACTACCACCACCACCAGCACCACCAGTAGATAAGCAGTATTCACCAGTTTAGATAAGGATTTTTTTACCTTTTAAACCCTTTTCCATAAAATCAAATCAAACCTTTTTTTGCTCTTTTTCGCGTCGTTTGGTAAGTAATCCTGCAGCTAAGAAGCAGCAATGAAGAGTCAGCAATATGATAACAACAAAAGAAAACAAAATTGTAAAATCGCACTTATCTAAATCAAAATCGTCCATCCATCCCCAGCCTTCCTCCAGCTGTCGTGGCGACCTTTTTGCATGAGTTATGAATGGTACAAACATTGTGTGTAGGAGATCACCCTGCGTTGTGTATTACACGGCCCAAATGATGCCCATAATAGCACCGGAGTAATTTTCGGACAAATATTAAGGATCCCAGACGGGTATGAGATGTGATGCCTAGTTTATTATTTAAGGTTTTTCGGAGGGTATACACATAAGTCGTTATAAGTTTACATTGTTTCTAACAAATATGGAAATGATTGTGAAATAAATGTTTATTTATTTATTTATTTTATTTTATTAACTATTCCAGCTCTCTATGTCCAGAGGTGCCAAGGACTAATCTTTATTAAAGGAGTCCAGCTCATCCCTTATTAACTTCATTCATTATTAACTTATTAAGCCTACATAATATCACGCTTGCATACCTCAAAGGGGCAGGCAGATGTCCACTCTCTTGATGTGAGATGTACAGTCAGTTATAGCAACTAGCTGACACACCCTTGCATAAATGGTAGAGATTTTTTAGAATACAAATCGATAGAATTTTATAATTCTTTTATATTTTGTTTGATATAGGTATTTAAATAAAATATAAAAGAATTATAAAATTCTATAGATTCGTATTCTAAAAAATCTCAACCATTAACCCCTCAAGTGTTTATTATATACTAATTTATAAACCGAAAACCCCCACCGGGGGTGACGGGGGGTTAGTTGCGAACCCCATAGGTAATAATAATAATAATAACGTTTATTTGAACTCAATAAATATAGCCTAATACTGTTATATTCTTAAGAACTAGGATACAATAATGTAAGTGAGTAAACGGCTAAAACTATATGACTCCTGAATTTTAAACTAGGTAAAACCTGTATCTTGGAAATCAGTGCTCTTCCGTCGTAAATTAGGTGTAAACTTACAAAACAAAATGACAATATTAATATAGATAAATTAGACTATGAAAGGAGGTAGGTACTTAAGTTAGACTAAAACTTGACGGGTGAGTGGTGTAAGTGAATGTGGGTGGAGTGGTGTGTGTAGAGTGGATGTAGGGTGTGATGTGTGTGGTGTGTGAGTGTAGATATATGAGTGTATACGCGAACGTGTAGGTGTGCTTTTGGTATGTTAATTCTATTTTAAAATATCCAGTGTTTTTTCCGTATTAATATAATCAAGGCTTAGAAGCCATTTAGTGACAACTATTTTACATTCATGTTTAGTTACAGGATATATTTTTAGGATCTGATTTATTTTGTTGTATGTACAAATGGCCACCTAAGAAGTTGAAAAATTTCTGTGCAAAACGAGTTTGGATAGGTTCACAAGTACTGATGATGATTTTTTTTACGTTTATATATGTATATACGATATAAGCTACCTATTATATAAAGGGTTTATCCTTATGTACAAATGGTGTAGGGTACTCTAGGGGTTAAATGCAAGGGTGGGTCAGCTAATTGCTATAACTGACTTATAGGGCTTCGCTGCCCCTGGCAACGCAATAAATGAGACGCAGTAGCCATTGAAAAGTTTTGCTGAATTTAATTAATTTATTAATTTCAAGAAGTAAGGAAGAAGGAAAAATAGTATTTCATGAAATCAAAATACATTTATAAGTAAATAAATAATAAGCTCCCAAAATAAGCGCTCTTCCTCCTCTCTCCTACTATGGTGTGCCCGACAGGGTCCATAATTGTGACATTATTTTTAAGCTTACCAACTGTTATTATAACATTATGGAAGGCAATAAAGAATTGAGAATTGAATTGAATTGAGAACGTGTCCACTTTTGCGTGACTAACTCAACAATTCATAAAACTATCGCGTTTTTCACAATTTTGAAACTGATTCTATATACGCTTGAGTGATCGAATATATCCAGAATCATTATTCTGTCAGGCTGCATGATGTGAGATTCCCTTTTGACGACAGTTTTTACAAGTAGGTACCTATAGGTAGCATATAGGTAGGTAATAATAATTATGTACTTAGTATTAAATATTGTAGGATGGTACGGTAGGTACCCTTCGTGAGCGAGTCCGACTCGCATTTGGTCGGTTTTTTTTTGTGACACTCAGCCCTATTGCACCACAAATCACTATGTAGATACGTATACATTTATCGCTAGACACTAGATAATATTATTATTTAAAACCAATGAAATTTATCTAAGTTTAAAACTTCTTTCTGTCCCTGTCAACTTCAAACAATGGGGAGCCACACGCAAAGCTGTTTGTAGATGGCGCTCTGAACGACTGTACATTGTTTTACAAACAAATCCATAGAATTTGACAATCGTTCGTTATGTCAAATCAATGAAAAAAGGACAGTCGATCATGTGCCACCTAACGTGATAAAAAGTTAGTTTTCCTCCCCATTGACAGAAATAAAATTAATATAACGCTAAAAGTACAAGTGACACCACGTTTTCAAAAACCTCATAATCTGCCTAGATGCAACTGAAAACTAGTGTTTTACATGGAGCGCCTGCCTTTCTGACCTCCACAACCCAGTACAAAAAAAAAAGTTTATTGTACAAGTAGAAACACATAAAAACAAATACACCAAACATGACAGAACAAGTGGTAGTCAAAAACAGGTGAAACAGCTGCCTCCTGGACTTAATTAATAAAAACTTTTTAACAAAAAATAAAACCGACTTCCAAAAATCACTACAAAGTGAAAAATAACTGATTTCGGAAGTCGGTGTCTTTCGTTTTTTATTTACTTTCTTTTTTTTTTGCCACCGACTTCCGAAATCAAAGTTATTTTTCACTTTGTAGTGATTTTTGGAAGTCGGTTTTATTTTTTGTTAAAAAGTTTTTATTGCTCGCTTTTTAGTGTGTCTGTTTATAATTTGTATAAGTTACAATAGTCTAATGTCAATTGCTCATCACATGTTACAAAATATTGCTTTTCCCGATGCTGGGACGTTAATTGTTGAGGAGTTCTGCTGGTAAGAACCAGGAGAACTCCTCAACAACCACTCACCACACGCATTGTTTGACGAGCGGAAATTGCTTAGCAACCATATTAAAGTAATAGAATCGCAACCCGTGAAATATTTATCATTGAGTAGTTCCGGTAGCCATCTGTGGTCTTCATCATCAGTTCCACTTCACCAAGTGGTGCTTTCCGAGAGCAAATGCACGAGCTACTATAAAAAATACCCAAATCGCTATAGGTGTGCCTATAATATTTGAAGAGTTCCTTCGATTTCTCCAGAATCCCATCATCTGAACTGGATTTTGAAAAAAAATGGGACCATTTGGGAAGTATACCCTTTCCAACAAAAAAATAATTTTTCAAATCGGTTGGCAAGCGACGGAGTTATGCGCGAACAAACATAAAAAAAAAAAAAAAAAAAAAAAAATACAAACACCCGAATTGAGAACCTCCTCCTTTTTTAGAAGTCGGTTAAAAAGTACTTGTATTTCAGGAGATGTTACTGGGTAACACGATACCCCTTGGTAAGACTGGTCGTTTTCTAATCCCTACACGAGGAATAATGTTTAGACCAGAGGGGCAATTCTCGTACCTAAAAACGTTCACAATCTCATGCCAGCGTCAATCAAAATGTCAAAAATGAAGGTAAACGCTATACAATTTCTGTCAGATTGAGTCTTGAGATGATATTGCGAACGTTGTTAAAAATACGAGAATTGCCCCTCAGATATTGAACCTCTAGACCAGAGGGGCAATTCTCGTATTTTTAACAACGTTCGCAGTCTCTTCTCAGTCTCAATCTGTCAAAAATTGTATAGCGTTTACCTACATTTTTGACATTTGATTGACGCTGGCATGAGATTGTGGACGTTTATAGGTACGAGAATTGGCCCTCAGGGATGCACAGACCGCGGCCCGCGGGCCGCATGCGGCCCCCCCGCTAAATGCCAGTGTCCCACCAGCAAAAATATTCCAGCTTATTTGGTTCTTCTTTTATACAACATTAGTTTTTATTTACACTAAACCCGAAAAGAGGTCATTGTACTGATCATTTTGAACAACTTTTACTAATGGGACCAACCTTGAAATCGAAAAAAAAACAACTGTTCAGTAGGTACATTTTGACGAGTTTGATGTAGATAAATGTACTGAACATCTGATTTTTTTTTCGCGATTTCAAGGTTGGTCCCATAGTAAAAGTTGTTCAAAATGATGAGTACAATGACCTCTTTTCGGGTTTAGTGTAAACAAAAACTAATGTTGTATATGTGAACAATTGATTGTAAAGTGATTGTAAGCACAATGCATTGTCACGCTTCAAACTAGTACTTATATTTTTTTTTTAAATTAAATTTTTGGCTATTTTTAACCGACTTCCAAAAGGAGGAGGTTCTCAATTCGTCGGAATATTTTTTTTTTATTTTTTTTTTTATTTTTTTTTTTATGTATGTTCCCCGATTACTCGAAAATGGCTAGACTGATTTGGATTTTTCTTTTTTTGTTCGAAAGGGTATACTTCCCAAGTGGTCCCATGATCATCAAATCAGGATCTGATGATGGGATCCCATGGAAATCGAGGGAAACCCTCAAATTTTATGGGCACACCTATATCGATTTCGGTATTTTTTATAGTAACTCGTGCATTTACTCTCGGAAAGTACCATTCGGTGAACTGGAACTGATGATGAAGACCACAGAGGGCCATCGGAAATACTCAATTATATCTAAGTATATAACAGGTTGCGATTCGATTACTTTAATATGGTTTATGCTCGTCAAAATAATGGTAATGGTGACTTCACCATGAGCTCCATTTCTCCTGGTTCTTACTAGGAGAACTCCTCAACAATTAACGTCCCTGCATCGGGAAAAGCAACATTTTGTAAAACGTGATGAGCAGTTGACATTGGGTTATTGTAACTTAGATAAATTACAAACTGAACCACTAAAAAGTGAAAAATAAAAACTTTTTTACAAAAACAAAAACCGACTTCCAAAAAAAAACACTACAAAGTGAAAAATAACTTTAATTTCGGAAGTCGGTGGCAAAAAACTAAAATACAGATCCAAAGACACCGACTTCCGAAATTAAAGTTATTTTTCACTTTGTAGTGTTTTTTTTTGGAAGTCGGTTTTTGTTTTTGTAAAAAAGTTTTTATTATGTTTTTAATTTGTGCTGGTGGCCCGTCATTAGTTCAGCATTTGCCCAAATGGCCCATGGTCTCAATAAGTCTGTGCATCCCTGCTCTAGACGTTGCCATGATTACAATGTGAAGTGTGGAAGTGAGACACATATTATATACGAAATTAATAGGAAAATATTGAGACAAAGCATTGTACCTTCTGTCTCTTACGGCGTGCCGTATTTTTGCTTGGCGAACTTTTGAATGTTACCCAAACAAAGTGCTTTCCCTGTTACAAAATTTATCTTGCGTCGATTAATTTAACGTTTTTGGACAGTTTTTGCATTGTGCGTATGTATGGGTTTCAGTCCAAATTGTGGAAGATTTCTTACGTTAAACTTCATTTCTCATACCACATAACCTAGAAAAAGTATTATATTGTCGTCTCACTGACCGGCCACGCGTTGGCTCCATCTAGATGTATATTATCTAAGGTTTAGACCTAAAACACCTGACATTGATCGACTAAGAACGAACATAACTTGTTCACAGACCCACAATATTTCCATAGAACAATATTACCTGTCACATACCCATTCCCTAAGGAATTGTAATACAAATCTGACTTCCAGATGATATGGCATCACGTAGGAACTGCGGCCCAACTCGTCGACAAACGTCATACTTGACGGAGGTTTAAACTAAGCTTGTTTTCTAGTGTCATCGTGATTTATGGAGAGTTTTGGGTTCACTTTAGGGCAGAACTCGAGAATTTGATGAACTATGTAGGTATTTATTTGTGTTTATAAGGTCATTTGGAGGTTAAGTCATGTCTGGAAATTGAACTAAATCTAGTTCTAAGTAGAATTTCATGTGGCTGAAATGTAGATCATTTTGTAGACTCGAGGTAGCAAGTTCCATGATGCAAATTCAACATTAGTTCCATTATTTTCAGAATCTTTTAAAATGGATCTAGTGGCAATCAATCTGCCTGCCTTTTCCTAACTGTTTTCGGGTCGGCTTCCAGTTTAACCTAATGCAGCGTGATACCAGTACATGGAGCGACTGCCTATCTGACCTCCACAACCCAGTTACTGGGTAATACGATACCCCTTGGTAAGACTGGTTGTCAGACTTTCAGGATTCTGACTAGCCGTAACGACTGTCAAAGTTCCATGAATGACACATTAAAGTGCTTTCCGAGGCACGGAGGAGTCTTGGTATGTTAAGATAGTCACCCATCCACGGACCAACCCCGGCAAGCGTACTTTAACCTGATCGATCGACCCGTGCGGCTGTTATTACTAAAATGTAGATAATTTTGATTTTGCAGAATCAAATTAGCGAGTTACTGTCACATGTTGCCATCGAAATTGTTTAGGAACCGCAGCAAAGCTGTAAGTTGCAAAAATGCAACCAGTAACATCATTAATTTGAAAAATTAGTTTTAGTAAAGGTAACTAATTTTTCAAAACGTGTCAACTAAGTTGTTTGGTTTTTTCTTTTATTTTAGAATGAAAATGCAGGAAATAAACGTTAAAACGGAAAAAAAGTGGCCACTATTTTTCGTTTTAACGATTAAGTATAATCAATCAATCTGCCTAGCCTTTTCCCAACTATGTTGGGGTCGGTTTCCAGTCTAACCGGATGCAGCTGAATACCAGTATTTTACATGGAGCGACTAGCTGCCTGTCTGACCTCCACAACCCAGTAACTGGGTAATACGATACACCTTGGTAAGACTGGTTGTCAGACTGTCGGGCTTCTGACGACCCGTAACGACTGTCAAAGATCCACGAATGACAGCCGGGACCAACGGCTTAACGTGCTTTCGAGTCACGGAGGAGTCTCGGTATGTAAAGATGGTCACCCATCCACTGACCAACACCGGCAAACGTAGCTTAACCTGATGGATCGACCCGTACGGCTGTAATTACTTAGCCACGAGCTCCTCTGTATAATAAAACTTAACAATTTATAGCTATACTATTTGTAATAATAATAACGTATAGTCTCGTGGAGCACAACTATTCCGGCTTATTTTCTGCATTTTCATTCTAAAATAAAAGAAATAACCAAAAAAACGATGAGGGCTCACTGCGCGCTCGGTAGCCTCTTAAAATACGCCTTACAAACAGAAAAACCACGTACCTTTGCTTATAATACTAGCAAATACCACATAGTTCTCGTTTTACGTGTTGCAAACTCAATATGGCAGGCGTTAAAACTTACCTCCTATCTAGGTTAGATTCGTTCGTTCATTCATTTTACATTCCGGGGAGACCCCTTTATAATCTCCCTAGGGATGTGCCTTAGCATGTGTTGCTCAGAGGGTTTCGGATCGGTCTTTTGAGAGGTAACGGTGCCCTTCTATATATGCAGATGGTGACCACCGGGGTGGTTATACTGAGGAAAAAATCCAACACGTCCCAGTCTTATACCAATCAATGTGTCTTGTTTTTTCTTGACATAGCGTAAATCTTTTTTATTTTTATTATATTAAATCACGTTTGGTGTCTTCTAAAGTATCTGTAGTAGTGTCTGCTGTATCATGTTTGTATTTATTATTATTATTATTTAATACTTCAAGCACAGATGTACAGAGGCGGACTTAAGAGGAAATGTGGGTGCTCTTTTCTCCATACAAAAAGATACAATCGCTCTCGCTTGTTTTCTTTCTGGTTAGTGACCATAAAGCAATGATTTTTTACAGAAATATAAATATCAGCTACTTGTATGCCCATATGTTTTCCTTTTTGATGATATATTATTTTTATAAGAACTAGAACCCTCAAAAAATGCTCAAAATTGCCTATTCAGACCACTGTCACCAGACGCCTAGTGTACCAATTTGAAAACTACTAACGAAAATTTCTGGAACTACCCCAGTCGGATTTTAAAAAATCTTTTTGCATTTTATGACCCAGTTCTTGAGGAGGGCTATAGGCAAAGTAATAGCGCGGGCAGGCGTTACGGAAAAATATAGGCTATTTAACATCACGCTAGGGCCCTTAGGAGCCGTGCGCGAAGTAATAGCGCGGGCAGGCGACGCTGAAGGATGTAGTCTATTTAAGGCCCAGGTTTCCTGAAAACGATCAAAAAGGTGGTTTTTTAAAGCAGTGTATCTCATAAACCGTAAATAATTTTGACATGTAAAAAAAATATGATATTTTCAAGTCTTTTTCGCATACAGTGATGGAAGCCAAAACATAATTATACATATTTTAATGCACCAAAAAAATCTTTAAACATACCTCCTAATAATCTTTAAAAGCAGTTTATCCCTTCATTAACAATTATAATTATAATTAAAAATATACCATGAAATGTCAAATTCCAAACTGCATCCAGTGATGGATTACTTTTTATTAAATAGTTAATTTCTAATTTTATACGATTTTATTTGCATTTTTACGACATAATTCCGGTGCGCGTGAGAATCTTCTATCTCGTGCGTCAAACTAGACAGCCATAACGCCATTTCACTTACACACCGAGCTAAACTAATCTTGGAACCTGGGCCTTAACATCACGCTAGGGCCCTTAGGAGCCGAACGCGAAGTAACAGCGCGGGCAGGCGATGCGGAAGGATATAGGCTATTTATCATCACGGTAGGGCTCTTAGGAGCCGAGCACGAAGTAATAGCCCGGGCAGGCGATGCCGAAAAATATTGGCTATTTAACATCAAGCTAGGGCCTTTAGGAGCCGAGTGCGAAGTAATAGCGCGGGCAGGCGATGCGGAAGGATATAGGCTTTTTATCATCACGCTAGGGCCCTTAGGAGCCGAACGCGAAGTAACAGCGCGGGCAGGCGATGCGGAAGGATATAGGCTATTTATCATCACGGTAGGGCCCTTAGGAGCCGAGCACGAAGTAATAGCCCGGGCAGGCGATGCCGAAAAATATAGGCTATTTAACATCACGCTAGGGCTCTTAGGAGCCGAGCGCGACGTTACAACGCGGGCAGGCGATGCGGAAGGATATAGGCTATTTATCATCACTGTAGGGCCCTTAGGAGCCGAGCGCGAAGTAATAGCCCGGGCAGGCGATGCCGAAAAATATAGGCTATTTAACATCACGGTAGGGCCTTTAGGAGCCGAGTGCGAAGTAATAGCGCGGGCAGGCGATGCGGAAGGATATAGGCTTTTTATCATCACGGTAGGGCCCTTAGGAGCCGTGCGCGAAGTAATAGCACGGGCAGGCGATGCGGAAGGATATAGGCTTTTTATCATCACGGTAGGGCCCTTAGGGGCCGTGCGCGAAGTAATAGCGCGGGCAGGCGATGCGGAAGGATATAGGCTTTTTATCATCACGGTAGGGCCCTTAGGAGCCGTGCGCGAAGTAATAGCGCGGGCAGGCGACGCTGAAGGATGTAGTCTATTTAACATCACGCTAGGGCCCTTAGGAGCCGAACGCGAAGTAACAGCGCGGGCAGGCGATGCCGAAAAATATAGGCTATTTAACAACACGCTAGGGCTCTTAGGAGCCGAGCGCGACGTTACAACGCGGGCAGGCGTTGCGGAAGGATATAGGCTATTTATCATCACGGTAGGGCCCTTAGGAGCCGAGCACGAAGTAATAGCCCGGGCAGGCGATGCCGAAAAATATAGGGTATTTAACATCTCGCTAGGGCTCTTAGGAGCCGAGCGCGACGTTACAACGCGGGCAGGCGATGCGGAAGGATATAGGCTATTTATCATCACGGTAGGGCCCTTAGGAGCCGAGCGCGAAGTAATAGCCCGGGCAGGCGATGCCGAAAAATATAGGCTATTTAACATCACGCTAGGGCCCTTAGGAGCCGAGCGCGACGTTACAACGCGGGCAGGCGATGCGGAAGGATATAGGCTATTTATCATCACGGTAGGGCCCTTAGGAGCCGAGCGCAAAGTAGTAGCGCGGGCTGGCGACGCGGAAGGATATAGTCTATTTAACATCACGCTAGGGCCCTTAGAAGCCGAGCGCGAAGTAACAGCGCGGGCAGGCGATGCGGAAGGATATAGGCTATTTATCATCACGGTAGGGCCCTTAGGAGCCGAGCACGAAGTAATAGCGCGGGCAGGCGACGCGGAAGGATATAGTCTATTTAACATCACGCTAGGGCCCTTAGAAGCCGAGCGCGAAGTAACAGCGCGGGCAGGCAATGCGGAAGGATATAGGCTATTTATCATCACAGTAGGTAGGGCCCTTAGGACTTAGGACAAGAAATTTCACGCGGACGAAGTCGCGGGCAGAAGCTAGTAGTAAATAAATAAATCATTTATTTCGGGTAACAATGACCCGTAACATAAATACCTTACAGACTATCATACATAACGTTTATAAACACCACAATTAAACACGTAATGTTGTCGCATTTCGCTGCACGGAGTCGCGTAACCGTCCTCGGAAACGTCGCAATACGACACCTTTCGGCCAAAAGTCCTCTTACAGATGGTGGGTTGGAACTCGCACCACGAATGACTTAAAGTTGATATCGTGGCGGGACTCCAATCTACCGACCCTCAGAGTCCAGTTAGTATTCACTTTCACATACTGCACAATCAAACAATCAAAGCAATCTATGGACAGGAGCCCACACATACTTAGCAAAAATGTCATAAACTTTTACACCCCTATAATAACCAACGCCATTAACAATTAAACATAACCATTACCGTATACAAAAGCCTTTAAACCTTAAAGTTTACATTGCCACAAAAAGTAGCGACCTGACGGTGACGTCGGAATAACATAATATTCAAAGGAAACCTCTGAATTCGCATTAGGAGACACAATCGTTCGTCGTGGAACAAACTGAATACGACCGTGGGCCCGGACGTCCGTCGCGTTTAACAATAAAGATTTTGCCACAGTAGGTACAATCAAAACAGAAGGTTCAATCCATCAGTTTAAGCTACGCTTGCCGGGGTTGGTGACTATCTTTACATATTACCAAGATTCCTCCGTGCCTCGGAAAGCACGTTAAGCCGTTGGTCCCGGCTGTTATTCGTGGATCTTTCAATTTCAAATTTCAATTTCAATTTCAAATTTATTAAAAAATATAAGGACTAACGTTAAATACAGTTTTTCTTAAATCTATGGCAAGTTCACCCATGACTTGTGCCTGAACTAGGAAATCCTGTGTTTCAGGCGATTGAAGGTAACATTAATTGATTACATAATCACACTTATCTTATTGTTACATATGTATAAAGGTGTATATAAAAGATAAAATTATATAATACTAACAATATTTACTTTAGCACAAATAATAACTTCTCTGTATCTTCATAGGACATAGATTGAAGAGCTTCCCTAAGGAATTTCTTGCAGTTACTATTATTTAAGGAGTAGATGGTTTTTTCATTTAGCCTATTGTAGAGTAGCGGTCCAAGGTACATATAAAATTTGACAGTCGTCAGAAGCCCGAAAGTTTGACAACCAGTCTTACCAAGGGGTATCGTATTATCTAGTTACTGGGTTGTGGGCGTCAGACAGGCAGTTGCTCCATGTAAAATACTGGTATTCAGCTGCATCCAGTTAGACTGGAAGCCGACGCTAACATAGTTGGGACTGTTGGGAGGGAAAAGGCTAGGCAGATTGACAAAAAACCTTCCATTTTGAATGGAAGGTTTTATCTTCAGAAAACATATGGTTTAGAGCCGGTAGAATCCTGGTGATCCCGTATACAAGCAGTCGTAACTTAAATAACACACAACCTCTTAAGGGGTCATTGTACTCGTCATTATGAACAACTTTTAATATGGTACAAAAAAAAATCAGCTGTTCATTTTGACGAGTTAAGTGAACATAAAATGTAGGGAATAGCTGATTTTTTTTTTGCCATTTCAGGTTTGGTCCCATAGTAAAAGTTGTTCATAATTATGAGTACCATGACCATGATGAGGTTGTACGTTATTTAAGTTACACTTTGTATAAGCTGATTACATCACTACACAAGCCCATCATCATAATAAGCCTCTCGTGCAGGCACTTTCAACCTTTTCCCGCCATTCTTCGTGGTGACTGACAACTGACATTAGTGACAGTTACCAACCTATGTGTACCCTCAGAACAATAACAAAGCATAGAAGTAGAGCTAAAATAGCAACTGAACTCAATATATTTGTTTCATTTTGACTTATGGAGCCGCTATGATGTTAAAGAAGGACACGTATACAGAAGACGTTTCGAAATTTTGTAGGTTGTCATTCATTTTATTTCGACTAGTGATGTACCCACTAAATTTCAACGTCGATAGAATTTACAATAACATTCTTTCTTATACTGCCAAGAATAATAACCGGTACACACGGCTACACATCAAGCTATACATTTCCAGTTTACACAGACCGCTCATTGTAAGGAAATACTATACAATGCGAGATCAGCTTATACTGGAAATGTATAGCTTGATCTGTAGCCGTGTGTACCAAAAATTTTGAAGTAACTAAGCATACTTATGATCCCAATACTTAATATATTCGTTCAAAATGAAACAATACTTTAAGTATGAACTAAATAGTTCGTCATCATCATCACCAAAGTCTTCCTTGGTTCCCGACAGCTCTTCATGTATTAAATCTGACCCGGCTAAACCCGAATGTATTTAATTGCCATAATAACTGATGAGTTTATTGAAAAGAAGTGGGAGACATTCGGTTTTGCAAATGTTTTTAGCAACTTACTTTCTCATATTTATTTGAATTTTAGATTACATCATAGTCTACTCAACAAAGTCTAGGGAACAAGGGTATTCAAAGTAACTAATAATTTTTATTTTAATACTTTTTATGTAACACATTATTTTAAATCAGTAGAAGCGTAATTTAATAGAGATTTGAATTATTTGATTAAATAAAATGGTTGTTAGTGAAAAAATAAAATTTATTATGAAAATTCAAAATGGTACCAAAGCGACAAAAACTTTTCGTACATAAAAAAATAAATAACGACCAGATAATATTTTAAATAAAAAAATAAAATGCCTAGCAACTTTAATAATCTGTTACGCGAATTCCAGCCCACACCATAATACGGATGAACTTCCTGAGGATTCTGGAGTCGGCTCTGGCGACCAGGAACTCGCCAAAAGCGCAGTCTTCTTGAATCGGGATGGAATCCAATTATTTCTGAATTTGTTTTTGTCATCTGTGTCAAGGATTCCTAAAACGAACAGTTCTCAATAAAATTTATGTAAGATTTTTTATCATCATTTTTATTTAGGTAAATAGTTTTATTTGTATGTCTTACCTGACTGATGTGAGATGATTTCACGAGATGTCAATATCAGTGGCGATTCATTAATCTGTACCGATGTACTAGGTCCTGTTTCAACTTCCATTGCTACGGGATCCTACAATTACGTATTTTTTATTAAAAATAAATTTGCACACGATTATATTTCCGACTGGGATAATTAGAAGAATAATATCGCATCAATGATATTTTTAATATAATATCATTGTATCGCATATATCAAGTGAACATATTTCTGAAATGTTATACCTGTCTTCATGTTAGATTGCTGTTGATGGTGAGCGGTTCTTTTAATTTGCAGTACTGCGCTATGCCCTTCTTCGCAGACTTCCATAAGTATTTCCTGTAATGTAATAAATCAAGTTTTAATTTGAACGGGATACTATTTATTGCCAATAAAATACCTTAATTATATCATAATACTGGATGATTTTTTTATCATGCACCAAATCGAAATGGGAGATTGTACTCATCATTATGAACAACTTTTACTATGGGAACAAACCTGAAATCGCGAAAAAAAAATCAGCTGTTCAGTACATTTATCTACATCAAACTCGTCAAAATGTACTGAACAGCTGATTTTTTTCGCGATTTCAGGTTTGGTCCCACAGTAAAAGTTGTTCATAATGATGAATAAAATCTCCCATTTCAATTTGGTGCATGATAAAAAAATCATCCTGTATATATATATCAGACTATTTCATCTGTTCTATCCATAACAAATAATGTAGGAACATCATGTTCTCTAAGTGACGACTTAAAGAACATGCTACATACATTTCATAGGTTCATTACCAAATGAATACAAAGTAAAATGCTTGGAGCATATTATGTGTATTTTGTCCAATTTCGTCTACCAATACAATTTATCCATTTTTTTTCACATCGTCTAGGAAATCTGTAAAAGAAAAGTATCGACAACATTATTTACGTCACTATGGCTGATCAAGATAACCCCAAAACAATTTCCGAATATTCGCTAATAACTTCTATTGGAATAAATATTACGACTGGTTTCAGCTATATAGTGACACAGCAATATTTGTTATGTATTTATATTCGTTTATCAGATCATACGCAACAAGAAATTGAGCAAAAACTTACCGATGGAAGGTCAATATTTATTGTTCATTTTATTTTCGCTATGAATGGGACTGGCAGCCCCCAACCACACAAGAAATTGCTCCACAGCGTCCACACACTCACTGTTTGTAGTTAAACAAAGAATTCATGCAATCTAACAGTAGAAATATTATTAAAACATCGCAAAACCATGGAAGATTACGACAAACACGTAAACAATGAACACGCGAATAAGTCAGGTAGTTCAATGAACGAACTGTCAGACATTGAAACAAAGTACTATCAAATTTGGCCGCGTCATACTATAACTTTTTTAACCAAATGACAATTGATCTTGTGACCATGCCAAGAAAGTAAAACAAAGAGTAAAACATTCATCTCTTTCCCACATCCTTTATCGTACCTTTATCGTACCTAATAATAGAACGGGAATAAAGGTAGTTACAGAATTCTGTTTTTATCCTTCCTTCTATGCTTTGTTATTGTTCTGAGTGTGTACCTGATACTCTACAGAAATCTACTCAAATCTGTGCCAATCAACCCCACAATTGCCTGATCATTATCTATATACAGGGTGTCCGGTAAAGAATAGATAACCTTGGAATAGCATATTACAGACATGATGGCCGTTCTTAAAAAAATACAAAAAAAAAAATATCCCCACTAGTAGGTACACACGGCTACACATCAAGCTATACATTTCTAGTTTAGACTGACCTCTCATTGTAAGGAAATCCCATACAATGCGAGATCAGCTTATACTGAAAATTTGATCTGTTGTCGTGCGTACATTATGATCTCTAATATTTTTTTTTAATATTTTTTTAAGAACGGCCATCATGTCTGTAATATGCTATTCCAAGGTTATCCATTCTTTACCGGACACCCTGTATATAAAAGAATCCCTATTTCCCTTGGTCATCGCATCACGCGTGAACGGATGGAACAATTTCGCTAATTCTTTTTTGTTGTGTTTATTACTGTCAGGAGAGGGTTTATATGAAAGAAAAAAATAAGAAAATTTCGCAGAAAATTGGAAAATTTCAGAAAACTTAACGACTATTTTAACTTCAACCGTTTACATTAGAATATTCATAGTTAAGACATGAAAACGTCTGTCGGGTCAGCTAGTTATGAAATAATTAGCTCGGGCCGTAGTCTGTCTAAGAAAAAGGCATAGTAGGTACTATATTCGTCCTGTATAGCTCCATCTCTCTCTCACTGGAATAATGAGGGCTTTAACACGCAGGCCTAACATGAACACACGCGACAATTACTCGCTCTCGCGCGAGTAATTTTATGACAGTTCAAAGCTTTTCTCGTTTTCTGACAGCGCTGCCATACAATGTTCTGTCAAACTTGTTGTCGAGAAAGACAAACCCTAACATGGCACCTCAGATAACTCGACTTTTGACAGAATTTTGACAATATACACGAGAAAATCCCCGATTCGTCTCTCGTTTAGTCGTCCTCGATTTTGCCGACGAGACGAGTAGACAAAATTATGATACAAAAAAAAACTAAAATGAACTAAAGTCTCATAATTTCACGTACTTTAGTCATAATTTTATTTTACACTCGCTGCGCCCCGCGGTTGCACCCGCGTAGACCGGTATAAAAAGTACCTAGCCTATGTGTGTGCCTACTAACAACATACAAATACACGCACACACGCACTCACAAACTTTCGCCTTTATAGTATTATATATAGTGTGATTATATTACTAATGAAAATTGTTGTGCCAACCCCAAGTTTTTTTGGGTTAAGTGCAGGAGAATGATATGATGATGATTATTAATGAAAATACTTAGTTTTAAACTATATTTGGATTGGAATGAAGTTCTTTTCGGCGGCCGCGAGAGAAACTGTGACGGAGGGGTACACTATAACGTAGATGAGCATCCCTTTCAGTAGGTAATAACCAGTCACTTTGCCAATTATGGTGATTAACAAAATCGAGGGAGTTATGACAGTGCAATAACAAACCTTCGCAACATAATTACTAAAATCTCTAGTTCATTGTCATTTGTGGTGATTCTCTAGAGGAGCTCGTGGCTAAGTAATAACAGCCGCACGGGTCGATCCGTCAGGTTAAGCTACGCTTGCCGGGGTTGGTCAGTGGATGGGTGACCATCTTTACATATCGAGATTCCTCCGTGCCTCGGAAAGCACGTTAAGCCGTTGGTCCCGGCTGTTATTCGTGGATCTTTGACAGTCGTTACGGGTCGTCAGAAGCCCGAAAGTCTGTCAACCAGTCTTACCAAGGGGTATCGTATTACCCAGTTACTGGGTTGTGGAGGTCAGACAGGCAGTCGCTCCATGTAAAATACTGGTATTCAGCTGCATCCGGTTAGACTGGAAGCCGACCCCAACATAGTTGGGAAAAGGCTAGGCAGATTGATTGATCTCTAGTGAGTGTAGTGTAGCAGTGGAGGCCCAGTGGTAACTAACAGCCCTGACTTACGAGTTGTAGGTCATAGGTTCGAACCCCGACAGGCGCTTTACTTTGTGTAAATTATATCATCACCACTGCTCTCAAAACGGTGAAGGAAAACATCGTGAGGAAACCGGCATGACTAGAGCAGTACCTACATTATAGGCTGATTATGTTAAGTTATCAAGAGGAGCTCGTGGCTAAGTAATTACAGCCGCACGGGTCGATCCATCGGGTTAAGCTACGCTTGCCGGGGTTGGTCAGTGGATGGGTGACCATCTTTACATACCGAGACTCCTCCGTGCCTCGGAAAGCACGTTAAGCCGTTGGTCCCGGCTGTCATTCGTGGATCTTTGACAGTCGTTACGGGTCGTCAGAAGCCCGAAAGTCTGACAACCAGTCTTACCAAGGGGTATCGTATTACCCAGTTACAGGGTTGTGGAGGTCAGACAGGCAGTCGCTCCATGTAAAATACTGGTATTCAGCTGCATCCGGTTAGACTGGAAGCTGACCCCAACATAGTTGGGAAAAGGCTAGGCAGATTGATTGATGTTAAGTTATCAAGTGAGTAGGTATGTATATTATTTGCCACTAATTTTCGTTTCCGTCATTTTGTATTTAAATTCGGCACCAATGAAAAACATTTATGAAAAACTAAACAAATAGGTAGATATTAAAAGAGTTGCACGTAAAATCATTATAGTACATACCAATTCCATGCAAAAAAATGAAAAATGAGTGAAAAAAAACGGAACCTCAAGCCGATGTTGCTATGATATAAATGATTTGTTTTTAATAACTTGCTACATCGGTCTCTCGTCGCGAGATAGAGAAGTGTCAAAGTGCCTTTTTCGAATTTACTCGAGCTTAACGGTCATGTTAGGGATTATAATAACGTCAGAATCGACGACAAATTTCGACAAATCGTGATATCTCGTGTTCTCGTGCTTGCCATGTTAGTCGAGAATTCGAGGTCGTGAGTCAAACTCTATGAAACTGAATTATTTGCATGACGACTCTCACACAGTTCATTAAAGACTGTCTTTCTCAACTTATCAATGCTCCAATACTCTCAATGCTTGTGAAAACTTTTGGACATAGACCACTCCTATATTCTGATAGAACACCTACACAACTCCACACCTTGTTTTTCCATCAATACCCAACAAATAAATCAAGTTACCCTTCTGTCTCTTTTCTACACAATGATATCTCTTTCCAGCCCAAGGGTAAAATTCGGGATCAAACGTAGTCCTCGGCGTTACCGCACGTTGTAAAAAATGACAAATAAATTGTTCCCGTCGCCACACGTAAAGGTAACGTGTGGAGGTGCTCTGTCCCTGATCACGCTGAAGGTTGAAAGGTTTTTGAATGTATCGTTGGTTTTTTAAAAGGTTTTTTTTCTGAGGACTTATATAACATATTAAAGTTAACGATTTTCTTGTAACTGCCGGCATATAGGTACTGTATACCGTAGAAATATAAAAAAAAACCGGTCAAGGGCGAGTTGGACTCGCGCACCAAGAGTTCCGTACCATCATTTGTATGTAATTTTTGTTGATGATTTCTGAAAAACTGTGCTATTTAGAGACATCGTTTTATTTTTCCTGTAATCTATACATAAACTTCTATCACATAGAATAATTTCAGATTTTTCTCTTTGCAAGCTTCGGAGATAAGAGGGAACGGTATTTTTTTTAACATTTTTCATCAAAAGTCGAAAACTATGCAGCCTAAAAAAAAGAAAAAAAATGTTTGAAAATGTGCAAGCAGCGCTCTTTTATGTGATACCCCACATGCCCTTGTAATCTCACTTCAAATTTTTAAGACCCCCTTTCAGTCCCTGTTGCAAAAAAGTAAATGTATTTTTATTTCTTTCTTTTGTAAAATAGTTGGGCAAACGTCATGTAAAACTGTTCCAAATTTCAAGTTGATAGCATTAGTAGTTCTTGAGATATCCAGCTGTGACAGACAGACAGACAGACATACAGACGGACAGACAGACAGACAGACTGAGTGACACCATAAGGGTTCCTTTTTTACCAATTTGGTACGGAACCCTAAAAACTTCTTACTTCTAATATCTATGCTGTATACCAACAGTAATGATGAAGTTTGCGGGCTTGGTCCTTTTGTTCGGCATACGTTTCCATATCTGGACCAATTAATACCTAAATATTTATGCTTGTGTAATAAACAAAATCTTTGTTGTCATTTCACACACTCTCTCTCTCTAAAGCAGACTTATTTTCAATCAGATAAGATTTTTCTTCAGTCATCAAATCGCTCCAATATCACGCCACCAATATCTATAGAATGTTATTACTAAATTCATAATTCCATAGCCATTTCTAGAAATGGTCTGGATGAGAAGCTTACCCGGCAATCCCATCAATATCGCATAAAACACGTCCGGACCTTGCGACCGACGGCCACAGAATAAACATTTAATTCAAGTCCAACTCTTTGTGACAAGGATTATTCGAATACCCGCGTTTTGTTATTGTTTTTTTTTTTACTGAAATTGATTTGCGGATTTTGATTGTTGATTTGTTGGTCAAATGTTTGTTTCTCGATTCGATTTTGAAATGGAATATTTTTATGGAGGTCTGCTAATTAAGTTTTGAAACGTGTTATGGAATTGTCATGTTATTCAATTTAATTAAACCGAAAGTTAGGTATTATTAACCGACTTTAAAAAGGAGTATAATAATGTATGGCCAATTACTGATTAGGTAACAATTAGTGATAATTAGAGCGATCATCTAGCAAATTGTATCCGTTCGCACGGACGTAAAAATATCGCGGCGGGATTTTATCGCGCACTGGATTTTCAACTCTCGCTGTTGAGCCGAGCATTGAAAATCCAACCTAACAACAACAGAGTGCATTCTAGCGCGTTGAAAAACACACAGTTGGATTTTCAAATCTCGGCCTCGAAAAATTCAGGCCTATTTCTATCTTACCTGCATTTAGCAAAATATTTGAAAAGTTAATACTCAAGCAGTTGCTAAAACATTTTAATTTAAACAGACTCCTTCACGATGAACAATATGGCTTCACTAAAGGTCGTTCGACTACGGATGCGGGTGTTGCTCTGCTGAAACACATATTTAACGCTTGGGAAAACTCGCAAAATGCTATTGGAGTTTTTTGTGATCTCTCCAAAGCCTTTGATTGCGTGCACCATGACACGCTTTTGCGTAAATTACGTCATTATGGTGTCCAAAACGAAGCTCTCAAAGTGATAAATTCTTATTTACATAATAGGTTCCAATGTGTAGATGTTAATGGTGTGAAATCTTCCGGGCTACCAGTTCAGTTAGGTGTACCTCAAGGCTCAATACTGGGTCCATTCTTATTCCTAGTGTATTTCAATGACTTACCATTCTATTTAAAGGGTATCTGTGACGTTGTACTGTTTGCAGATGACACCTCTCTTATTTTTAAAGTAGACAGAAACAGACATGATTTTGATGACGTAAACAGTGCACTCTCAATGGTTACGGATTGGTTTACGACAAATAACTTAGTTCTCAATGCCAAGAAAACTAAATGTATAAAGTTTGCCTTACCGAATGTTAGAAATCTGGGACCCAACATCGTCTTAGATGAAGAGGTGCTTAAGACTGCAGAATCAGCAGTTTTTCTGGGTATAACAGTAGATGCTAAACTTCAGTGGGGCCCACATATATCAAGCCTAGCGGGAAGACTCAGTTCAGCCGCCTACGCCGTCAGGAAAGTAAGACAATACACTGACGTTGATACAGCTCGTTTAGTCTATTTTAGTTATTTCCATAGCGTTATGTCCTACGGTATTCTGCTATGGGGCAAAGCGGCTGATATTCAAAATATTTTTGTTCTTCAAAAACGAGCTGTTCGAGCAATTTACCAGCTAGGTGCTAGAGTTTCTCTGAGGGAATTTTTTAAGGATATTGGTATTCTCACAGTGGCATCACAGTTCATCTTCGCCAACATCTTATACATTAGGCAAAATATACATTTGTACAGTAAAAACAGTGATATTCACAATATTAACACCAGAAATAAGGACAAATTACGTGCTCCATTTCATCGGCTTCATAAGGTTCATAACTCATTTGTTGGTCTTGGTATAACTTTTTATAACAAGCTACCTTCTTCTTTGCTAGATTTGCCTTTTAACGCGTTTAAAATTAAAGTTAAATCCAATCTTTGTTCAAAGGCATACTATTCTATCAACGATTACTTAAACGATAAGAATAGTTGGTCGCTGTGATTAATTCAAGACAATGTTTATGTTATGTTCTTTCTCCAGGATCAGCTTACATAATGACAGGTTACATGAGTTAAGTACTAAAATTGTTTATTTTATTTTATTGGACAAAAATATAATTTAATGTATTGTGTTGCGTAAATTATTTTGCATAGGTACTATTGTATAGAATCTAGTTCTTCCAACTGAACAGACAGCTGTGCTGCTGGGGAGTTTGTTCCGCTACTTCTTCTTCCCAGCTAAAGCACTAGGAAGTGGTGAAGGGCGGGCGTTTTGTGGGGACTGTCTTACTGTAATTTTGACGTTCAAAAAGTGCTGATTCTCAGCCTAATTTGAATAAAGGACTTTTGATTTTGATTTTGATTTTGATTTTGATTTTGATTTTCGGCGCTAAGCAGAACGTTGAAAATCCAGTGCGCGAAACAAAAGCGCCGCTATATTTTTACGTCCGTGCGTACGTCGACTTATTGAACCAAATACTTACAATTAGGTACTTAATGAATAGAGAAAACAGCAAAAAAAATGCCTTTATCTGTTGATTTTCGACCTATTCCGCAATAAAAATTAAAAAAAAAACTACTAAACTCCTTATAAAACTTTTAACGCTAAAATGACCAAGCTCATTTCATTTTATACCCTATAAACTCCGCCCTACATTAATTATCTAAGCTTTTCCTTATGCAATTACAGTTTTATACAGCACGAATAGCTTAGGAATTGTTTACACCCTAGTTGCCATGGCAACCTGCTAATTACCTTTCTTGGGGCATCGATTTTTGTTGGTCACTGACCGAATGCAGTATTTTCTTTGCCCTTATTTTTTAAACAGAATTTTATATCCTTGGAGCCTTGGAGGAAATAGTGTTGTAATTTTTGACGTTTTATGTCAGTTAGGAACATTGGGATAGGAATAGGAAATTTATTCAAATATTTTACCATTTCTGGAGTTAAGGTTGACTAACTGCGCCCCGCGGTTTCACTTGCGTAGACCGGGATAAAAAGTGAAAAAATGAAAAATGAAAAAAAATATGAAAAAGTGTTTATTCACAGTAACAATTTTTTACATATTATATTTACCTCCGCCAAACTGCAAAACAGTTTGTTGGCAGACGTAGCTCCTTTTTTTTGTAACTATTAACATACATATTTAATTTTTTTATTGACACTTTTTCACATACATGTAATTAAAACTATTCAGATTCCTTCATTTCTTAAATTTAAAAAACAGACATTTTTTTTATTTTTTTTTGTTATTCTCTATAGTGAGGCTTTGACAAAAAACATTAAAGAGGTACTTATGTATTTTATTTTTAAGGCCCAGGTTCCAAGATTAGTTTAGCTCGGTGTGTAAGTGAAATGGCGTTATGGCTGTCTAGTTTGACGCACGAGATAGAAGATTCTCACGCGCACCGGAATTATAATTATAATTGTTAATGAAGGGATAAACTGCTTTTAAAGATTATTAGGAGGTATGTTTAAAGATTTTTTTGGTGCATTAAAATATGTATAATTATGTTTTGGCTTCCATCACTGTATGCGAAAAAGACTTGAAAATATCATATTTTTTTTACATGTCAAAATTATTTACGGTTTATGAGATACACTGCTTTAAAAAACCACCTTTTTGATCGTTTTCAGGAAACCTGGGCCTTTTTGTGATACAACTGTTTATATCGTCTGGAAGGTTATTAAAAATAGTAGGGACTAAAAAATTTCTACGCCTTCGACCATAATAATTATTAGAAGAAGTGGGCACTACAAATCTTCTCATATTATTGTTCCTTTGAGATCTTGTGCGTATAATATTGTTTTAAAGTAGCCTGCTATCTTCGTAACTACTTTCATCTAAGAAGAAGAATAAACAAGAAGAAGAAGTGAAGAAGTAACATACATACACACACATACTCACAAACTTTCGCCTTTATAATATTAGTGTGATGTTGATGTAGTATTTTTATGATTGTTAGCCAATTAATATTTATAAAGCATTGATTAAGTAAAGTACAGCTTTAGATATTTTCGTACCTTTAGAGGCATGAGGAACAGGGTGTAAAGTTCACTCATCCTCCATAGAAAAGGGAGGATCCTCCGACCAGACGGGTGTCGTGTCTGGTGGGCTACTGCCCGACGGTTGATGTCGGGAAGTTGTATATATGCTAATCGCGTGGTAAACTCTAATTGCGCGATGCAGGTTTGCGTGACGTCATGTCATTGATGCGTAGATCATATGTGGCGATGTAGATGCCGCCACATAACCACCTTTATTTATTTAAATCGTCATCTTTTCATAGCATAAAATAAAGTCGCTTCCGCTGTCTGTTCACTTAGATCTTTTAAACTGCTCAACTGATTTTAATGCAGTTTTCAGCAATAGATAGAGTGATTCAAGAGGAAGGTTTGTATTGTATAGTAATACATGGGAAGTAACGACACCCACGCGGGCAAAGCCGCGGGCAACAAATAGTTCGTAATAAAACTGAAAATAATCATATTAAAAAAATCGGTGAGTTTTCAGCCGACAGATTTAAGTACAGTAACAGCCAGAAGTCGACTAGCAATCTCACAAAACCGTGGCATAGCAATATTAGTTTACTTATGACCTTCTTCGGCGCCGCAGCCCGTATAGGTATAAGCGCCGCAGCCCGTGTAGCGCAGGCCATAATGGTCATTGTGGTGTAAGTGGACGTCTGGCCGTTGACTGTACATAAATATAACGTAAAAGTTGATGACGTGTTGAGTGACGCAGTACACAGATTTATATTTTTTTAATTTTGCGATTCCATAATTATTTTAATTCTAACGCCCTGGCAAAGCCCTGGCAAGTTCGCGCTCTGATAGTAATAAAACTTTTAAATCCTACAAACTGTAGCATTATTAAATGAAAGATACACATTTGCCACAGTAAAACGTATAATTTTTAAAATAAAAAAATCCGAGAATTTATAAAAATATAAAAAATACAAAATGAAAGTAAAAAATTAGGTACTCCGATTCTTAGGTTTAAATTTAAACAAAATGACAAAGATTTATAAGGACATTTTGGGTTTCTTTTTAAAAATAAGTAAATTATGGTTATAGTGATTTAGCAGTTCAAGTAAACGAGAAGAAACTTCGACTTATAGAACTATTCGATAATTTGATATGCAAATTTAGTTAAATCGCTATAATAATTTGAGGAGTAACAAATAAATCAATCAGACAGTTAAATTATAAAAAAATGCTAGGCTACATAGAAAATTTAACTACTAAGTAAATAAATAATTAAATTATCTGAAGTAGGTCCAAGGATCTAGGAAAAAGAATTTCGTAGCTGCAGTATCACTTAGCGGAGCTGGCAAGTTGGCTTAAAAACACACCACGCCAAAAAAAGGTGTTAAGGCGCAGATTTCCTGAAAACGATCAAAAAGGTGGTTTTTTAAAGCTGTGTATCTCATAAACCGTAAATAATTTTGACATGTAAAAAAATATGATATTTTCAAGTCCTTTTCGCATACAGTGATGGAAGCCAAAACATAATTAAACATACTTTAATGCACCAAAAAAATCTTTAAACATACCTCCTAATTTTAATCTTTAAAAGCTGTTTAAATCCCTTCATTAGCAATTATAATTATAATTAAAAATATACCATGAAATGTCAAATTCCAAACTGCATCCAGTGATGGATTACTTTTTATTAAATAGTTAATTTCTAATTTTATACGATTTTATTTGCACTTTTACGACATAATTCCGGTGTGCGTGAGAATCTTCTATCTCGTGCGTCAAACTAGACAGCCATAACGCCATTTCACTTACACACCGAGCTAAACCACGCTTGGAAGCAAGGCCTTAAACCACACATCAGCATGCACGTACTGTACGGAAAATTCGCTGCCCCGTGGGTGGAACCAGTTCTAACTGGTTTGGTATATCTATTGATAAATGATGGAATTTTAGATTACCAAGAACACAGATTAGAAACATATTAGAATAAAAAAAAAAAATACATACCTACCAAAAGGCGCTATGCGCGTTTACGTAGTTTCTTTCGAATTAAAATGTGTTAACGAATATCACGGATCTAGGAGAAAGAAAACAAAACTATTATACAGAAATTCCGGAAAGGATGAGATGACTAGTATATGGCAAATAAAATCAAACACTTACCAACAATAAATAGACAATAGGGCTTATACCAAAAGCCTGATGAGTTCACAGAAATTAATATTTCACTAAAATCATGGGATCAGTATGGCAACGGGAATCGGAGTGACGAAAAACACATTTTGTGTCAAAGACCATAAAATTCAAATGTCTACGAAATTTAAAATCTAAAAAAAGAAAAAGAACAGTCAGTACACAGGTGCACATGTTTTAAAAACACCGACTGAAAAACAAACTATTTAGAGAGCGAAAAGGTTTAACATCATAAAAAAAATATGTAGGGTTTGTAACACTACAAAACCTACTGCAGCGCCACTTACCGGGTCCAATTGTGTTTTCAAATCATCCAGGAACCAAAATGAAATATACACACAAATTTTCATCCAAATCGGTCAAGCCGTTTAGGAGGAGTTAAGTGACAAACACACGTAATGAAGAATTCTAAATAAGGTCTCATTAAAATAGATGGACAAATTTTCACAGGGTATTCTACACATGAATATGAACAACTTTTATTAAGGGAATAACTCTGAAATCGCGAAAAAAAAAATCAGCGTCAAAATGGGAGCTGCTGATTTTTTTTTTCGCGATTTCAGAGTTAGTCCCAGGTTAGTCCCATAGTGAAAGTTGTTTATATTCGTGTGTAGCATACCCTGTGAAAATTTTAATGGGACCTCGTATATTAAGAAGATACGTGAGTTTTCTTGCTCATGTATCTCATAAATTTCCCTTGAATTTCTCAAAAATAGATCACAATTATAATCGGGTACATTTGACAGATGGATCACTATCATCCCTAAGCTAGTCATCCCATCCACCTGCCTTTGAATGCTACACAAGCGTACCTAATACTCCGGTACTTTACTCCAGTAAAGCACCTGCCTACCTATCAATGGTACACAAGCGTAATAGCTACTTTACTCCAGTAATATTCAGAACATTCAGGTGGGGTCAGCGGTAGGGTCAAGGGTAACAATTAAGAGGAATTATGCAACGCTAGATGATCACGTGATCGCGTGATAAGTTATATTTAAAAGTCACCGTCGGAAAAACAAATAGGATACATTTGATTTATATGCTGTGCTATGCTATGTTTTTATTAAGTATGCTGAGTTTGAGCTGCGGGCTAAAATAACCACTGGAGTGTCCTATTAAGGCGAGTATAGCTGCTAACAGAAACCATTAAAGAAGAAAAAAATAATAAGTCAGGAGATATGAAACATCGTTTTTGGTGTTAACTGCTAATAACTTCGAACGAGGTTTAGGCTGCGTTTCCACTGACGCGGAGCTGGGCGGAGCGGAGCGGAGGAGGATTTCAACCATTATGATTGGTCGATTCCTGCACGTCTCCGCTCCGCTCCGCCCAGCTCCGCGTCAGTGGAAACGCACCCTTAGTGTTGATTTTTTTAATACAAAAAATTCTACCTCATCTGTGTGCATAGGAATTTTCAAAATGTTCCTAACTCCAGACTTATTAATTTTTCAATTGTCGCTACCCACCATTGAAAAAAGAATAAGTCTGGAGATACTCCATTTATTTTAAAGAAATTATTCGCTTCCAAATCTAGCCAAGTTACTTCTTTATGAAAATAGCTGGATGAACTAGTCAACTAAACCCTCTTGATTTATAAATAAATGTCTATATTTTATTGTTTACAGCGGCAGCCTACAGTATGACAGGTGGAATAGGCTTCCTAATCCTCCCGCCATTAATGCAGCTCTATGGACGAAGATTCATCAACGCCACCATGAACCTCCTCATCTTCTTCGGATGGATCATCATCGCTCTGTCTCCTAACGTCCCAACCCTCATAGCTGGTAGAGCAATCCAGGGTCTTTCCTTCGGAGGTCTGTACATTTGCAGTATTTTGGCAGGAGAATACAGCCATCCAAAACGTAGAGGATTCTTCATCATCTTCAAGATTACAGCAACTAGCATAGGTGAGCTTATCTGCCATGGATTTGGCTTCACCTTGTCTTGGAGACAAATGGCTTGGCTAGCATCCGTTCCATCGGCCTTAGCTGCATTAGGAACAATAGTTTGGCCAGAAAGCCCATCATGGCTAGCTTACAAGGGCCGCTTTGATGAATGCATGACGTCATTCGAGTGGATAAGAGGAAAAGATATGGAATCAAAAAAAGAAGTAAATGAGTTGATAACAGCACAACAGGAGTTGAGAAATATGAAGAGATTGAAGAAGTCGGGGTTCTTGATAAGGAACCTGCAAGCAATGAAGTCTAAAGAGTTCTTAAAACCATTCACAGTAGTGTTCATGTTAATAATTTTGACCCAGGTATGCGGAAGACATTATCTGTTAGCTTATGTGGTGCAAATAATGATTTCGTTGACAGGGGATAAGTCCAAAGCCTATTACTACACGATAGGTCTGGATGTCATGAAAATCCTAGCGATACTGACATCAAGTTATATTGTCAGAATTTTTAAACGACGTGCTTTGTTGCTACAGACGGGAAATTTAGCATGTATACTGCTAAGTTTAGTTTGTATTTTTCACTTATTAGTTCACAAAGAAATTATAAATATTACTTGGTTAACACCGTTGCTATTAATACTATACAACATAATATGTTATGTTGGTGTTATACCAGTATCGATGGTATTGAAAGGAGAATTATTTCCAATAGAATACAAAGGTTTGGGGACCAGTGTTTTAGGTATATTTTACTCTCTTTCAAGCATGGTTCTAATGAAATCAACGTCAGTAATGCTGGATGCTTTAAATACTTTTGGGACTTTTGCAATATACTTGATTATTGCAGTTGCTTCTTTGGTATGTTTGAACTATATTTTACCAGAAACAAAAGACAGGACACTGCAGGATATTGAGCTTGAGTTTATGGATATTAAGTTACCTAATGATGATAATGGCTTTGAGATGAGTACAGTGGTAAATCGTAATTTGTTGGTTAGTAAGTAGATCATTTTTGTTCGTGATTTCGACTAACAAAAATATGGTGGATCGTATTGAATGTCTTCCTAAGGAATCGCCATAAGTAGTGTAGAATGATGACAATAATAAATTATTAGTTTAATAAAACAATAAATAGTAGGTACTTAAGTTAAGAATTTGTATTCTATGTTCTATGTCAGAGGATTTGGTTTCCACACTTAGTCCTTCATGTGGACTACTGTGCGTGGGCCATGGCGGCCGTCAGGGATTACTCTAACCAGCCCACCTCTCTCCAGAAGTTGATCAAGTCTCTGTTAAGAACATCTGTGAAAGACGGGGTGTTCCGAGGGTTACTGTTCTAATCATTCAAAGAGCACGTGCACAACGCACACACGTGCACGTGCACGTGTTGTTATTTCTTGTTTTGTTTTTGTTTAGTGTCTGTGTTTACTAACATAGTCGTAAGTTTTACTAACAATCTTGTTGAGTCTTGGTTACTTTAATAAAGACACTATTCTATTCTATTCTACAACAGTTTCCTCAGCCTCCATGCAGGCCCTGCACAGAAGACTGTCCGTTATTCCTATTGTGTGGAAGTGTTTATTTAGTTACTGTGATGGTCCCCGTCACCAGGCACAGACCATTCCTGTCCAGAAGTAAAAACCGTCTGGTTAGCGTACCATCTAGAGATGACATAGCCTCCCTGGACTGTCTGCAGCCTGGTGTCAAGGACCACCAACTCTCCGCTTGTGTATGGGTGAACTCCTGTTGCCATCTAAGTAGCTGGTAGAATAGAAATAGAAAAAATAGAAAATAGTTTATTGTCCAGGTAATACAGTAAGCAGGTTTACATGTTAAAAAAAAGTTGAGACGACATGAGTAGCTTAAAATATTACTTATAGCTAGGTTACATAATATTATTTGCCAGTGAGCCCCAAACTAGACAGTTAGTCTGTATCTTGGGGCTCGGGGTACGGATTCCAGAGTGGAGACTAGAGAGCTGATTTCAGTTGTTGTATGCTGTTAATGTTGTTAAATGTGATGTTATGTAAATGTTTGTTGTAAATGTGATGTGTGTGTTCGTTCCCATTGTGCGCCATTTGACGTTTGATTCAGTGTCCGGTCAGACTAGAAAACTTGACTTGACTTTTTTTTTCTCAAGTTTTCGGCAATAATTTGCCGAAACTAAAAAAACCACTATAGAAATAATTAGACAATTTAATACGTTTTCTGTTGGAAGGGCCCAAAAGACCCTCAGCCGAGAATAACGAAAGGGCGCTGGGCCCCGGCGGCCTAATTAAGGGTTATTTAGGCCCACGACATTTGATATCGTTGCTCCAACTGGGCCGTTTCTAAATTATAGGTAGTTTTAATTGAGTTCGCACTCGTATTTTTGAATAGTTCTCTGTTTTAGGGTTTATTTGACACAATATTCTTTTTTCAGTGATATTTAAATATTATCAAGAACCAAGTGCGTTGCATGGTTCCGTAGTTGAAAAGAATTTATCCCAAAAACAAACTTAACATTGTAGTTGAAAAACAAGAACTCACAAAAAAAAAACCGGACAAGTGCGTGTCGGACCACGCACAATGAAGGGTTCCGTAGTTGAAAAGAATTTAATCCCAAAAACATATTTTGTTATGTGATAAAGTTATTTTGGGCGGTCCATATGTGTGCAGGTGGGCACGCGGTACAAGATGGGAGGTGAGCCATTGTATGTGAAGAGACGCCACATCAACACCGGAGATCTGAGCCGTCCATGATGGATTGATCCACTTGTGGAGGTGGTCCTTGCTGCGGCCTACTTGGGTACGAAGTCTATATTGAAAAAATCTGTAAAATCGATGGAAATATGGAGGAGCTACACACACTTTAAAGTTTTTTGAAGGGATTATTCCCTGTCACACGGTACGGACACGGACGGACACGGTACGGTATGACGCTAGTATGAAGTTACAAAGTCGTGACGTTACTTCTGTGCTAGTGCCGTCTTTGTCTAACAGTTATTTTAAAACGTTTCTATCTCGGCATTTTGTAAGCTTTTCACTTTTTATAATATTGCAATATTTTACAAAGAATTTTTTTTTAGATTACCTAATGTATAAAAATATTGTCACTATCCCTATTAGTCATGATGCCTACACTTTAGTTAAACTAATAAATTAAAAGTGATGACGACTGGTTAAGACTTTAGTAAAATTGATATTAAATAATCAAAATACAGTCAAAGGCTGAACCTTCAAAAATAATTTTAAACATTTAATAGTTAACCATTTAATAGAACATTTTGATTTTGTCATGAATTATTAGGAAACTATGATTTAAATTTTCTTTTATTTCCGCGCTTTGCTTTTGCCAGGTTGCAGGAGAAGCTAAGGTATAAAGCCGATAAACAGCCTAATATGAAAAATAGAAAATTCAAATATTTTTGAGTTTAGAACACAAATAAATGTTAATTTGTTCTATAACGTTTTTTTTTGTAATAATCATGGTTTTTGATGATGTTCTATTTATAAACAAAAATCAATCAATCTGCCTAGCCTTTTCCCTTTTCTGTTTATAAAAATTATTTAAATATTCAAAAAATATTAACGCCGTAAAGACGCATATATCTTTGCCGAGATTAAAAAAAAACATTCACCTCCGAATAGAGAGGACCGTCTCGCGCCAGTTTAATTTTGGCAGTGCCAAAATGAAACTGGCGAATATGAAAGAGAATTAATTACAAAATCAGTAGCTAACAATAAATTACTTTGGAAAAACATTAAAACTATAACTTCCACAAATAAACGTGGCAATAGCAATACAGACTTACTCAATATAAAATCGACTCCTTTAGAATCAGTTAACTATGTTAACGAATATTTCGCGAACATTGGTAAGCGCCTTGCTCAAAAAATCCAGCCAACTCTAAACTATGATCAAAATGACCAACACTGTTTACAACGAACTCTATCCAACTCCTTCGTAATGTTAGACACTGACGATGACGAAGTGAATCATATTTTAATGAGTCTTAAATCTGACAGTGCGACTGGTTGGGATAACGTTTCTACTGCATTTCTAAAATATATAAGAAAGGAGGCTGTTCCAATAATTACACATCTTGCTAATCTTTGCTTAAGTGAAGGTATCTTCCCGACTTCATTAAAGCTAGCTATTATTACGCCAGTGTACAAGAGTGGGGACAGAGACGATGTTTCCAACTTCAGACCTATATCTGTATTACCCTGTATATAAAAAATAATAGAAAAACTGATCAATAAAAGGCTTATAGCATACTTAAAAGATTTCAACGTTCTATCTCAGTCACAATTTAGCTTTCGTCAAGGGATTTCAACTGAAGATGCAGTTACTGCACTAAGTACTCATATAACCGAACAGCTTGACAAATGTAAAAAATGTATAACTGCATTCTTGGATCTCAAAAAAGCCTTTGACACCGTCTCTGTCCCAATCCTTGTAAAAAAGCTGGAATGTATCGGGATTCGCGGAATTCCTCTTAGCCTTTTTAAGGATTATCTCGGGAACAGGAATCAGAGGGTCAGAGTGGGTCAGTACACTAGTGAAGACGCAAACACGTCATCCGGAGTCCCTCAAGGAAGTGTATTGGGACCTACATTGTTCCTTATTTACGTCAATGAACTTTGTAACATAAATGTTGCAAACGCACAAGTCTTTTCTTACGCGGATGATACTGCTGTAGTCTTCACTAGTGATACTTGGCCGAATGTTAAACTTGTTACTGAGACAGGCTTGGCTAAAATTGCCAAGTGGTTAAAAAATAATTTGCTTACATTAAACGTTATTAAAACAAATTACATTTGCTTTAGTGTCTCTCAACGTACACAACCTGAGGAAGATTTTAATGTTCAAATTCATACATGTGATAACCGTAATCGTAATACTTGTGGCTGCTCAACAATCAACAAAGTACAACATATTAAGTACCTAGGTGTTATTGTGGACCAGAGATTCATGGTACCCACACATTGAGCAGGTTGCCAACAGAGTCAGGAAATTAAGTTGGATGTTCAGGACTCTTAGACACGTCGTTCCCAAGACTGCTAGTAATCATTCGGGCCATCAAAAAGATTTCCTTAGGATGATTTATGTTGCGCTAGTCCAGTCGGTACTTTCATATTGTATACCTGTCTGGGGCGGTGCAGCCAAAACAAAATTTTTAGTGGCGGAAAGGGCACAACGCGACCTTATTAAGTGTATGTATTTAAAAAAAAAGAGATATCCTACTGAAGACCTATTTCGGCTTAGTAACTTGCTCTCAGTCAGGAAACTTTACATTACACAAATTATATTAAAAAAACACAAGTCTCTTTCCTACGATGCTGGCATACTGAAAAAAAGAAGGAAAGATATAATATTCAAAATCCCTAGGACAAGGACTTTGCTTGCCAGTATGCAGTTTAGTAAACGATCTGCTGCGTTGTATAATAAAACTAGCTTTTGCCCGCGGCTTCGCCCGCGTGGATGTCGGAAAATATCCCATGGGAACGTTCATGTGGAAAACATAGGGCATATCCCTAACTTAAGAAATGCTGGGTTTCCCATACAAACTTTCATCCCTTTTATCACCCTTTGTAGGATTATATTTTAAGACAAAAAGTAGCCCATGTCCTTTCCCAGGATGCTATCTATAGCCTTGCCAAATTTTATCGAAAGCCGTGCAGTTTTGTAAATTTTAAAATCAACCCCTATTTTACCCACTTAGGGGATGATTTTTAAAAAACGCTGACCCGAATATTTCTTAATTTCTTACCAATAGCATAAATTTGTTATGCCTAACTTAAGAAATACTGAATACTTAGGGGATGATTTTTCAAAAACGCTGAACCGCATATTTCTTTATTTCTTATCAAAAACATACATTTTAATTTTCACTTCCCTAACTTAAGAAATACTGAGTTTCCCATACAAACTTTCATCCCCTATATCACCCCCTGTAGGATATATCCGTCCCCAGGATACCATCTATAGCCTTGCCAAATTTAATCGAAATCCGTTCAGTGGTTTAGGCGTGAAAAGGTAACAGACAGACAGACAGACAGACAGACAGACAGAGTTACTTTCGAATTTATAATATTAGTATGGATGGATTGTAGCTTTCGGGTGGTCTTACCTTTATCGATGTCGGCTATAAATCCGTCTGTGAGGTGAATTTTTACTAAGTATTTGCTATGAATTGTTCAGAGCTCCGGCGGGATCTCATGGCGGCATGGAGAGCGCGACTGTCGCAACCCAGCGCTGGGCACGCCACAATTGCGGCGATAAGTCCCCTCTTTGAGGACACGGTGGAGCATACAGTGGAGGTCTGCCCGGCTTGGGCAGAGCACCGCCGTGTTCTCACGGAGGCGATCGGCGGCGGCGATCTCTCGCGTCCGAGCCTGGTCCAGGCCATGGTGCGGAGCGAGAGTGCATGGGAGGCCGTCACCTCCTTCTGCGAAGCAGTGATGCTCGCGAAGGAGGAGGCGGAACGCGTGAGGGAGAGGCAGCCTCACGCCCTCAGTCGCCGCAGGAGACGCCCTGGGCGGCGGAAATCGCGTGGCGATTTCCGGCCACCATAGGCGCGGGCCTGCGGATGGTGAGCAGCAGGTAGCTCGCCGTCCGGTAAGGACCAGGCCCGAGTCGACGGCGCGTTGTGTTCCACGCGCGCCTCAAAGAGATGTCAGCAAGTGACGGGGTCCAATAGGGCCGACGCCGCTGGGGTCGCGGGTTGTTTGAAGAAGTTACCGCGGCCCTGGCATAGGCAACTGAAGGAACACGGGTGGGTTTTAGTCAGTAAAAGTCTGACACGCCCTTCCGCTCCACCCAGAGCGGGAGAAGTTATTTGATGATTAGGGGATGATTTTTCAAAAACGCTGAACCGCATATTTCTTTATTTCCTATCAAAAGCATACATTTTAATTTTCACATCCCTAACTTAAGACATACTGAGTTTCCCATACAAACTTTCATCCCCTATAATAAATAATAATAATAAATGTTTATTGTTCCAAAGACAGTGTTACAGATTGCTTTTCCACCAGTTATTGAAAAGCAAAAACTATGCAATACAATACAGTGATAACTTAACTTTAGTGGAAAAGATCACCTGTATCCTGTACTAGTTATAAAAAACTGTATCACAGGAGACAGGGCCTTCCGTGTGAAATGAGTCAGCGTATTGACAATGTATACAATGTAAGCCGATGTTTGTTGGAAAAAGCTAATAAATAATAAAAGGATACATGAAAAATTAGGAACAAGTCGGAATTTAAAAGAAAGTAACTGTAGGCGCGAGTGTGTTGTGTAGGTGTGGTGTGCAAGTGTGGTGTGTGGTGTGAGTGAGTTGATGTAGTGAGTGTGTGTGTGTGATTGTATATGTGTGTACAGATTTCACTGTAGAACTAGGTTGGTTGTACAAGAAGACATTCTGTATCACTATATGAAAGTCTTAACAGCCAATCACGCAGCAGCAATTTGCACTTAGAGAATGAATGCTCATAAATGTTGAGTTGCTTGTTCGCTTTGTTATAAAGACGAGGGCCGAGGACATAGTAATGTCGACTAGCAAGAGCGGTCCTATGGCGTACGGTGGGACATACATGGCTTTTGCGTCTTTTCTCACTCATGAGCCCTGGGATGTAGGTGAGAGAGGAATGTTGCCGCAGAATTGATTGAAGGACAAAGAGCTGTCTCACAGTTAGAAGTTTACACTCTCTATATAACAAAAATGTAGGGTACATGCGTGGTTTCTTATTTATAACCTTTAAGACAGCTCTCTGTGCTCTCTCAACTTTTAAAAACGCCGTGGCATAAGCACCACCCCACGCTGATATACAGTATGAGAGAAGGGACTGTGCCAAAGCATAATACACAGCCATAAGCGAACCACTCTGCAGAGTCGATCTAAGCCTTTTGAAGGTAAATATAAGTTTGCGCACACGACCTGTCAGTACCTTTAGATGTGTGTGCCATTTCAGGGTGGGGTCAAGGAAGACACCAAGGTACTTGACGTTATTTGCTCTCTCTATGCATTGGCAATTGCAGGTCTGTGTATTTGAGCCAAAACAACTATGAGCCTTAAGGCAGAGCAAATTACTTGAAGGTTGGGATTGAGTGGAAGTTGAGAAAGTGACATAATTAGTTTTAGCGACATTAAGAGTGAGCAGGTTATTATTCAACCACGTCATAATAATTCTGAGAGCATTTTCTGCATCAGTTTGAGCATCTTCCCAGGTTTTGCTACATACGAGTATAGCGGTGTCGTCTGCATAGGCGAAAATTTTACAATTTGTTATGTTTAATTGACATAGTTCATTTGCGTAGATTAGAAAGAGTGTAGGACCAAGTACACTGCCCTGCGGCACCCCAAAGCCACTGAGGTCAATATTATCACTTTGTAAGGTTTGTATTTTCACACATTGGCTACGTCCTGTAAGGTAATCCTTGAAGATGTTTAGAGCCACACCCCTAATTCTCATGCGCTCCATTTTTTTCAGAAGGATGGTGACAGAGACAGTGTCAAATGCTTTGGACAGATCTAGAAATATGCCTAGTGTTTTGGTTTTATTATCTAGGGCATTAATTATGCTATTGGTCAGATCTAGAACTGCATCTTCAGTACATTTGTGTTTCCTGAACCCATACTGGTTTTGTGCGAGTATATTATTCTTTTCTAGGTAATTAGTTAGGCGCGAATTCAAAGCCTTCTCAAAGATTTTGGATAATGACGTAAGAACCGATATGGGTCTGTAGTTACTGACACTGCTTCTGTCACCTCCCTTATGAATGGGGTGCACCAGTGCTCTTTTAAACTCAGTGGGAAATACACCTTCATATAGACAAAGATTGATTATGTGCTTCAGTGGGGCAATGAGATACATTTTGGCAGCTTTAATAAACGCGGTGGGTATTTTATCAACACCGGTAGCACTGTCATTGCGTAGGGTCGTAATGATAAAGTTTAATTCGGCTTCGTCAACTGGTAATAGGGCCATCGAGTTAAGAGGGGAATTGCAATTATATGTCTCACAGGGTAGGTTAAATGTGTTTAGCGATGGAGTAATTTTCTCTGCTAGCTCGCTGCCAATATTTGCAAAATAACTGTTGACCTTGTTGATTGAAGTAATGGGGTCACTTGTGATATTTAGGAGATCTAGTGCTGGTTGGGACGTTTTCTTCATATTTGCTAATTCTTTAATTATATTCCAAGTTGCTTTAGGATTTTTGCGGTGTTTTTCGAGTTCGGACTGGTTATAATTACGTTTTAATTTTCTTAAAAGGTTGTTGCAGAAATTACGATAGCGGATATAGATAGCTTTTGAGGTGCAGTCATCTGATGATCTCTTAGATATTTTATGTAGTTTATCACGATGTTTAATGCATTTTAAGAGACCAGGTGTAATCCATGGTTTAATGATTCTGTTTTTGCAGGGTACCTTTACTACTTTGGTATTTTTATTTATAACAGCCGTCAAGGTGGCTACAAAGATCTTTGAGGCTTCATTGGGATCACAACTGTGAAAGACTTCGGAAAATTGGATGGATTCAATGTCTTTAACTGCGTCTGGAATGTTTGTACGTTCTTTATAAAGTTTAGATTCAGTATTTCTATGGGTAAGTTCAATATTAAAAAGTAGTGGAATGTGATCAGTAAAAGGTGAGTCGAAGACTATAGTCTTGGACTTTTTTGTGCTCTTTAGCATCACATGATCTAGGCAGTTCATTAAGCGAGTTGGGAGGAGATGCGCGGGTAATAGACCATGGGATGCCAGAGTGTTCAGATAGTCTTCACAATTCGGATCGGTGCTGTTTGGAGAGATATTAATGTTAATATCTCCAGCTATGGCGACTGTATTAAGCGCTGACAGTGATGTAAGGAGATCATCAAGGCTTTCCACAAACGGTGCCGTGTTGTGTATGGATGGGGAGCGGTAAATTGCGACTAGTGCAAAGTCTGTACCACACTTGGCAATGAGGCAGTTTGCATCACATAGAACCACTTCAGTGACAGACCAGTCAAAGCTATGTCGAGCATATATTATAACTCCGTCATTTTGATTTTTGTGACTACTTTTAAAAGGAGTGTAGTCATCAAGATGTGGACATTCATTGGTAACCTTGCTTAGCCAACACTCGGTCAACACTATCAAATCACATTGAACATCAATTCTTTGCAGTAAGACAGTAAGAGCATCGAAATTGCGATTAACACTACGTACATTGACGTGCAATATGCTAATAGACTTGGGGCCTTTGTAAATAAATTTTGAGCATTGTTCAGGAGAACATACTAGGTGGTCCGAGACTTCAAAGGTCTCTAGGTCCGGAACGATGTCATCTGTATCAAGCATTGTCTTTAAATTTTAGGTAGTGACTCATATCGCTAAGGTATCTTGCAAGAATAGTGAAATAGTAGCAATCTGTACGTATTGTTGTAGTGGTTAAGATTGTAGGATTGCGGTAAGTTCTGTATTTATGTGAATGAAGTGAGTATGGTGTGTGTGGGTGTGACAATTGGCGTGAGATGATTATTCTAATTATTATGTAGTTATAAGTGTGGTGTGCTTGAATTTGTGCAGTATTTATAGGGTGTGTTTGTTTTGAGTGTGTATTATAATAACAATGTAGCCTAATGCATGCCTTAACTATAACACTAGAAGTATATAAAACTAAGTTTAACAGGCAACTGAGATAGAATGGTGCGTAGTAACTTAAGATTAACATGCTAAATCTGTAGGAGAATAGAAAAAAATTTTGAAAAAAAAAGTAGCCTATGTCCGCCCCAGGATACCATCTATAGCCTTGCCAAATTTAATCGAAATCCGTTCAGTGGTTTAGGCGTGAAAAGGTAACAGACAGACAGACAGACAGAGTTACTTTCGAATTTATAATATTAGTATGGATTAATAAATACATCTTCATTTATCCCAAAAACTACTATGATAGTAAAAAAAATATAATGGAATTGAACAAACGCTTACCTACAATGAAACCGAAACACTTCTGAAACCTTGACACATACACACCCTCACACTCGTGTACTCTCAGTCACACCTACAGGCTACACTTTCACTCACTTATACTCACACACATACACCCACATACACCCACATACACCAACACATAATACACATTTAATTTATTTTAAGTTAAATTTTAATTTAAGTATGTAGTTTTAGTTTATAAATTATGCGTTTTGATTTTTGTAATAACACGTCTTGATATGGAAGAGCGGACTCTCCTAATACAGGCTCTATTTGCCTAAAAGGAGGGTCCAATCAAAAATTTTGTTTATTTTTTAATTAGTTTTACCAATAAACTATTTTTATTTATTATTTATTTTATTTTGTCGGTAATTTTGTAATTCAATTTAAACTGGAACATAAAAACTAATGAAAATTAAGTTTGACATACTTTTTATCATGAAAACTATTTCTTACTGCCAGCTGTTACGTCCAATATTTAAGACGCAGATAAGTGGCAGTGACCTTGAGTGGTTAGCTTGCGTGTTCTGTGCTGAGCTTTCGCAACGCGTCGTACGTCCAGCCAGTAATACGACTCGCCATCAAGGAGCGCTGTCCCAAATTAGATGCATTATTAATTTATTACACATAAAACAAAAGGTATAAATTAAAACACGTATACTAAAACATACATAAATTAAATTAAATTTTCTTATTTTTTATATTTTTGTTTTCTTTTTTTTTAACACTGCCTGCTGCCACACAAGTTACACTTATCAAATGCAAATGTAAAGCAAGCAAACGAGCTATTACCTACATATTTATTTATGTAAAGGAGAATATTCATTTTCGGCTAAATATGAAAGTGTCGGGCAAACAACAAAAAAGTTATATTCCGTTAGAACATGTTATTCTCTTCAATTTTCACTATGGAACCAAATCTGCAGGGTCATTCCCTGCGCTGTTTTTTATACGAGTTTGAAAAATACTGTTTTCGGTAAGCTTGTAAATAGTTAAAACAATAATTTAGTAAAAAAATAAACGAAAAACAGAAATATATAGAGAAAAACATATTCGGAAAATAGCTTTTGTTTTGTTTGGCGCACTTTCACATTTAGCCGAAAAATGTATGGACGGTGAATGATCTCCATACATGTTTCTATACCAGATTACTTTTTTACCGTCTTGAAAAAAATAGGGTATATTATTTGAATGGAGTAGAAGCCTATGGCATATATTTTTTTTTATATCTTAGACAGAAAAAAATATCTGAGTATCAATAAATACTACAAATCGATGTAAACTTTTCACATTAGAACATTAAAAAAAAATCGTTTAAAAGTATTAAAATTAAATTTTTTAATTTTTTTTGAACATTAAGTATGCGATAGGCTTCTACTCCGTTCACCTATTATAGCCTATTTTTCATCCAGTATAGGTGGTTGATACATAAGAGGACTTATAAAACTTAAAATTGTTGTGCTGTTCAAGGCAACCCTAAATTAAACAAGAAACAGTAAAGTTAAAGTATGTTCTTCCAAAAGATTCCGGAATCTTATGATAATTTTCACTGAAAATGTAAAGGAAATTACCGTCGCAAGTTAAATGTTAATGATACCTACTCGTTAACAATTTGGTCTGCCGCAATCAAGGGCTTTGTAGGATTTCCAATTGTAGAATTCTGAATAATAATTTTGAAGGGGCGACTTTGTTTCAGAATTTTATACCCGTTTTCATGAATACTTGGTGCCTAAATATATATTTTTTTTTTTTATTATTATTAGTTTTATTAGATTACTAACACTAGTATTTAAGTAATGTTGTGATACTAACACTATGGACTCATGTCTGAAATAAAGAATTTGAATTTGAATTTGAATAAGTACGCTGTTGGAATTTCAACGCTCGGCGCTGCGCCGAAAGTTTTTTTTAAATCCGACAGAAACAAAAAACTTTAATATTTAAATAAATAAATACTTAAATAAAACGTTTATTTCAGAATCAATTCATAAAGCATAGGTAATAGTAATAAAAATAGTCAGTATACAAACTTATAAATAAAATGATTCAAATTAATTACAAATACAAGAAATGAAATGAAAATACAGAAGATCAAATTAAAAATTCAATGTCAATATGAGATACAATTACGTCAATCAATTAATTAAATTAGAAATTATACATAAACAATTCATTACAGTTAAATAATAGTACATTTTGATACAAGTGGAAAACGTTTGTTATTGCATTCGAGACGGAATTAACACCCGAGCCGTAGGAGGTTGTTTGTGAGCCGAGAACTGCAATAACAAATGTCCACGAGTATCAAACGATGTTTTTCAATACACTTTTGAGGAAGTACAATAAAATAATGGAAAATATTTTTGTCATGAATTATTAGGAAACCATGATTTAAATTTTCTTTTTTTTTCGCGCTTTGCTTTAGCCAGATTGAAGGAGAAGCAAAGGTATAAAGCCGATAAGCAGCCTAATATGAAAAATAGAAAATTCTAATATTTTTGAGTTTAGATCACAAATAAGTGTTAATTTGTTCATGTAAACGTTTTTTTTATTCTAATAATCATAGTTTTTGATGATATTCTATTTATAAATAGTTATTATTTAAATATTGAAAAAATATTAACGCCGTAAAGATGCATATCTCTTTGCCAAAATTAAAAAAAAAAACACCTCTGAATAGAGAGTTGTGAATAGAGGCATTGGATCAATTTGGACTAAGTATAGGTATAAGTTATCTGTGGCAATTTTTATTCCCGCACACGGGTGGGAAAATGAAAATTCGCACGCGTGCGACATACATTGCATTGTGACCCTAATCGTAGTGCGATATGAACCAGTTTTCAAGGAAGTGTATTGAAAAATAATATTTCAGTATTGTCCAGTAGATATACACATCCATTTATGTTGGATCGGACAGTCTGTGCAGGAAGCAATAAAATTTTTTTTTTTTTTTTTTTAAATGCCATTGCATTTTGCATTAGCCCTTTTTAGTCGTCACATCTGAAGACCGCTACTGAAAAAACTTTTTTACAAAAAAAAACGACCGACTTATTAACTATATAAATAACTCGATTTTCGACAAATTGCTGGTTGGATCTTTTCTGCTTAACAGGGTCTTCTTCTTCTGGTTAAAAAAAAGGAGGAGGTTAACAAATTTTGATAAACTCCTACTTTTTTTTTTTTTTTTGAAAAGTCGGTTAAAAATAGGAAGGTAACAGCAGATAATTATCCTTTCTACATTAAATTGCTGGGTATATGCCTCGTCTGTCTGACGTTTCCCGTCGGGGGTTAAAAAAGAATCACATAGGTAAATCGTACCAGTATAATCACTGAAAAATCGGTGTAAATACATACATGTAGCAAAAATTCATCGAATGTCTTACAAAAATAAACGTCCATCTATCCTCATAAATAAACCGTAGATCTCACAATAAAAGAGCCTTTCAATCAAAATATATCTACGAATGTCTCCGCCTCTAAGAAGAGATTAAGTACGAAAGAAGCCTGATTGATCCTACCTTTTATTTAGCCAATCATAAATTCAAATCGTTGGGTCTTTACTTAATCCGCAATAAAAGATTATATATGCTAAACCTCTAATTTCCCCAAAGAGTCTACCGTGTCTATTTGATTTAATAAAGAAATTGGGTATTATAAAATACGTACAAAGGTTCATATTAAGTATATCAATACTTAAGGATGTATATTATGTAATTTCAGTAAATATCAATGGTTTCTCTATAATGCGTTGGTGTCTTAGAAAATCGGTCAAGTGTGTTTCGGATCACGCACAACGAAGGGTTCGGTAGTTATGATGAATTTATCCCAAGAGCAAACTTAACATTGACACTGGGCTGCAAAACTAAGTACTACACTTTTAAAATTTCAATTTTTTCTAAAATATAGAAGTTAGAGATTTAAAATAAAAAAACCGTTTTTTTTTTTTTTTTTTTGTATGGCATCTCGCAGTGTGACCACTTGGGGTCGAGACTGCTTAACCGGACTATCCTGTGGGTGCCTTAAGCGAACTCAAAGCCTCCAGCCAGGGGCATGTTTACTTATAAACTAAGCGACTGCGCACTAAGGGCACCCCCTGTGGGGTACGGACCTCGGCTTAGGGCGTCGCTGACTAAGAGAGGATAGCAAGGTACAATTGGCTGGCTCAAATCGGGGTTATTATTATTAACAGGGGAGTTTAAAGCTACAGGCTCAGCTACGCCACCATCTGGCTCGTTATTACCGATCAAGGGAGATGAATTTACATTTACAAGGGAAGTTCGTCTACGCGGAGGACCTCGGCGGCGAGGTCGGAATGATGATTTGTGTGATCTGTGTTTGCGTACTAGAGTACTAGTAGCACTACTACTTTCCTGGAGGAGGGTAATATTGTCATCAGGTTCAGAGAGTGCAAGTCGCGGACGGCGGACTTTACTGATTCTAGAGGGGACATAATTAGCGGACGCGACAACCAGAGGGTTGCGGTGCTTCGCGGCAGAGTCAAAGAAACGCTTGGAAAGGCGTTTCAATAATTGACGGATGGTCGGGATTCTAAGGTCTAAATGGAGGTTATCGTTCCGAACGAACCAAGGGGCTCCCGTTACCTTTCGGAGGCAACGGTTTTGAAGGGTCTGCATCCTATGGATGTGGTGGGACTTTGCGTGAGCAAAGACTGGGCCCGCAAAGGTCATGATGGGGCGAATGCACGCTGTATAAATACGCAACTTGCACTTAAGGGACAACTTGCTGCGTGCATTCATAACCGAATAAAAAAACCGTTTTATAGTAACATTTTTAAATGTAAAAAAAGATAAAACAATAAAAATTAACATTTACAAGTATGTTAAGAGATCGCGGAAAGCGATAAGGCCGCCCATTGTATGTTTTGTAGTGTATATGTTTTCTTTTGTTATGTATTTTTGTGGTGTAGAATAAAGTATATATAAACAAATATAAATAAATAAATATGTTATACATGTTATTGATTTTTTAATAACTGGTATTGCCTCCTCGGGCTCTGTTTACAGCTTCGAGTCGATTTGGCTACTAAACACGAGGCTTCGGAGCCGATGTTGGGGAATATTCTCTCATTCTTCTATCAGGGCCTGTTTTAGTGCCCTGAGGGTGGTAGGTGGTGGTCTGCGGCTTCTGACTTGCCTCCCTAGCTCATGCAAGGCGTGCCAGTTTTTTTTGTACAAAATTAAACTCTTTTTCGAGCTCTTTTTGTTACGAAAGTATATCTTGTGTACTTAAAAAGTTATTGCAGTTTTAAAAGTGTGATACTTACTTTTGCAGGACAGTCAATCTACCTAGCCTTTTCCCAACTACGTTGGGGTCGGCTTCCAGTCTAACCAGATGCAGCTGAATACATGCATGGAGCGACTGCCTATCTGACCTCCACAATACGATACCCCTTGGTAAGACTGGTTGTCAGACTTTCGGGCTTCTGACGACCCGTAACGACTGTCAAAGATCCACGAATGACAGCCGGGACCAACGGCTTAACGTGCTTTCCGAGGCACGGAGGAATCTCGGTATGTAAAGATGGTCACCCATCCATGGACCAACCCTGGCAAGCGTAGCTTAACCTGATGGATCGACCCGTGCGGCTGTTATTACTTAGCCACGAGCTCCTCAACTACTTTTGCAGGCCAGTGTAGTTGTGAAAAGCATGTTCTCCCACATTCCAACTGCAAATCGTCGCCGTGCAGTGAAAGTTATTTTACAGGAGATGATAAAAACTGTCTGAGAAATGGCCTAGGGCTAAGGTTCTCATTATAATCCAATATATAGCTTTAGAAGGATCTTAGAGCTGTGCACGTTTGTTCTGAATATGCATTACAGGTTTTTTTTTACCTAACAATTTATTAAAAAGAAAAACATTTTTTTTCTTTACGAGGTTTTCATTGCACGGTGACGAAATGTAAGTTTATACGTACAATATTGAGCGATTTTTAGACGGTAAACTTGTTATAAGTTTTCCTGTAATCTGTAGGTAGGTAAACTTTTTTCTATTTTTTTTTTTTCAAAATTTTAGGCGCAGTAGTTTTGGGAAATAGTACTTTCGTCTATTTTCTTAAATAACTTTAAAACAATTTATTTACTGTAAGTTCTTTCATTTGATGTCACAAGGTACAGTTTCCAATTTTTTTTTTATTTCTTAATTGGCCCCCCAAAGTGACCCCCATATTCAAAATTCATTTATTTACGTTACACGTCCGTCTTTGGATCACAGAAATGCATTATTTGTACCTTTCAACATAATCGGTCTATTAGATTCGGAGAAAATTGGCTGTGACAGACGGACAGACAGACAGACAGACACCCGAGTGATCCTATAAGGGTTCCGTTTCCTTTTGAGGTAAGGAACCCTAAAACAACTTTTTATGAGACTAATTAATGTTTTGATACGCGGAAGTAAATCATAACAAGATCATAACCTATTTAAGGGTACTTCCCGTTGACCTAGAATTATGAAATTTGCCAAAAACCAAGGTCCGAAAATCGTTAATTTGTAGTTTTATATATCACATAAATAATATTTTTTTTGCGATTCGAATATTAATCTTGCAGTTGGAGAATTGACGGTGACGTATATAGGGTCACTGGTAATTAGTGACCGATACCTAAACCCATGATTATACTCATGATAACAAACAACTTTTACTATGGGACCAAACCTGAAATCGCGAAAAAAAAATCAGCTGCCTTATACATTTTGACGAGTTATGCGAACGTGAATGTATAAGGCAGGTGATTTTTTTTTCTCGATTTCAGGTTTGGTCCCATAGTAAAAGTTGTTTGTTATCATGAGCACAATCATGTGTTTAGGTATCGGTCACTAATTACAATGTATGGGACATATTTTTCAACTACAATGTTAAGTTTTTTTGGGATAAATTCTTTTCAACTACGGAACCCTTCATTGTGCTTGGTCCGACACGCACTTGGCCGGTTTTTATTGAAAACGATTCAAATATCCCTTACACAGTAAGGGATATCGTATAGGGGTATCGTATTACCCAGTAACTGGGTTGTGGGGGTCAGTTAGGCAGTCGCTCCATGTAAAATACTGGTATTCAGCTGCATCCGGTTAGACTGGAAGCCGACCCCAACATAGTTGGGAAAAGGTTAGGCAGATTGATTCAAATATCCCTTACAAACAAGTACAGGAAACAACATAAATCATTAAGAAACACCCAAAAGTAGACGCATCGCTCCGAGGGCCCTCAAATTTTAAGAAAAGTAACAATAAACCCAAGCCCTTATACTTTTCCACTCCGAGAAACTTTTCTTTTGTGTACTGAACACATTTGGGGAAATTCAAAAGATATTTACGTATAAAAAACTCATATTAAAGTACGTAACGGCATTCTGAGGTCACATAACACTAAGGGTGGGTACAGATCTGCGATTTGTCGTGGCTGTTTGGCGCTTTTGCGACTACGCGACGCAATTTTGTTTAATTTATGCTTTCTGGTCAACCTTGCTATGTTTCTTGCCACGTTATTTTGGTGTTGGGTGAATGGGTTAGTGTTTTTTCTTCGCATTGCAGTCCAAAAAGAGGGTGTTTATGGCTAAGTAATAACAGCCGCACGGGTCGGTCGATCAGGTTAAGCTACGCTTGCTATGGATGGGATGAGTGACCATTTTTACATAACAAGACCGCACCGTGCCTCGGAAAGCACGTTAAGCCGTTGATCCCAACTATCGTTCGTGGATCTTTGAGAGTCGTTACGGGTCGTCAGAAGCCCGAAAGTCTAACTACCCAGTCTTCCCAGTACATGGGTTGTGGAAGTCAGATAGGCAGTCGTTCCATGTAAAATACTATTCAGTATTCATCTGCATCCGGTTAGACTGGAAGCCAACCCCAACATAGTTGAAAAGATTAGGCTCATAATGGGTGTCCAACGAGAGCAATTATTACTATAGCATCCCTTCAGATGGCGACAACAAACACCTTATCCAAATCAGTATAGGAGAGGAACAGGTTGTAAAGTTCACTCATCCTCCATAGAAAAGGGAGGATCCTCCGACCAGACGGGTGTTGTGTCTGGTGGGCTACTGCCCGACGATTGATGTCGGGCGGGATATTGTATATGCAAGTCGCGCGGTAAACTCTGATTGCGCGATGCAGGTTGCGTGACGTCATGTCATTGTGAGGCTTCGTATGTGACGATGTAGATACCGCCACATCATTCCCCTCCGAAGACCGGAGGTCGATAGTGGGCTGAGTCTTGCGATGCTTGCCGATGGGTGCCGCATAGTTCTTGGTGAGTCGGAACTGTCTGCGGTGGTTCCCCAGTGAGTCCGGGTGGTGCTGCGTTATGCTCCAGTGAGTCGGATGTACAGCGCCAGGCTGAGGCTGACTACTGGCGTCGACCAGGAGAGGGTAGGGCTCTTCTTGTGGACCGGCCAAAAGTGCAGTGTGCTGTGCCAAGGTTGCTGATGAGGCTGAGGGTGATGACCAGGATTGAGCGTCCGCTGCATGCTGGTGGTCAGGATACCCGTTGAAGTCGTGGGTGCTGGCTGGCTGTGTGACTCGCCGCACGAAAGCTTGAGAAGTGATGCTGATGACGTCACGCTGAAGGACTTGCACGATGGTTGCGCTGACGTTCTTACACCACTACCACCACCACCAGCACCACCAGTAGATAAGCAGTATTCACCAGTTTAGATAAGGATTTTTTTACCTTTTAAACCCTTTTCCATAAAATCAAATCAAACCTTTTTTTGCTCTTTTTCGCGTCGTTTGGCAAGTAATCCTGCAGCTAAGAAGCAGCAATGAAGAGTCAGCAATATGATAACAACAAAGGAAAACAGAATTGTAAAATCGCACTTATCTAAATCAAAATCGTCCATCCGTCTCCAGCCTTCCTCCAGCTGTCGTGGCGACCTTTTTGCATGAGTTATGAATGGTACAAACATTGTGTGTAGGAGATCACCCTGCGTTGTGTATTACACGGCCCAAATGATGCCCATAATAGCACCGGAGTAATTTTCGGACAAATATTAAGGATCCCAGACGGGTATGAGATGTGATGCCTAGTTTATTATTTAAGGTTTTTCGGAGGGTATACACATAAGTCGTTATAAGTTTACATTGTTTCTAACAAATATGGAAATGATTGTGAAATAAATGTTTATTTATTTATTTATTTTATTTTATTAACTATTCCAGCTCTCTATGTCCAGAGGTGCCAAGGACTAATCTTTATTAAAGGAGTCCAGCTCATCCCTTATTAACTTCATTCATTATTAACTTATACCTACATAATATCACGCTTGCATCCCTCAAAGGGGCAGGCAGATGTCCACTCTCTTGATGTGAGATGTACAGTCAGTTATAGCAACTAGCTGACCCACCCTTGCATAAATGGTAGAGATTTTTTACAATACAAATCGATAGAATTTTATAATTCTTTTATATTTTGTTTGATATAGGTATTTAAATAAAATATAAAAGAATTATAAAATTCTATAGATTCGTATTCTAAAAAATCTCAACCATTAACCCCTCAAGTGTTTATTATATACTAATTTATAAACCGAAAACCCCCACCGGGGGTGACGGGGGGTTAGTTGCGAACCCCATAGGTAATAATAATAATAATAACGTTTATTTGAACTCAATAAATATAGCCTAATACTGTTATATTCTTAAGAACTAGGATACAATAATGTAAGTGAGTAAACGGCTAAAACTATATGACTCCTGAATTCCAAACTAGGTAAAACCTAGGTATCTTGGAAATCAGTGCTCTTCCATCGTAAATTAGGTGTAAACTTACAAAACAAAATGACAATATTAATATAGATAAATTAGACTATGAAAGGAGGTAGGTACTAAAACTTGACGGGTGAGTGGTGTAAGTGAATGTGGGTGGAGTGGTGTGTGTAGTGTGGATGTAGGGTGTGATGTGTGTGGTGTGTGAGTGTGATATATGAGTGTGTACGCGAACGTGTAGGTGTGCTTTTGGTATGTCCGATAGTAAAGAAGTTGCTCAAGAATTTGTAAATTTCTTTACCAGTATCCCACTTAAAACTACTGAGGTCTTAAACTCCTCGCCCTCGCTCTGTTTTGATTTAGTAAGAGCGAACGTATCGGCCTGCCCGATTGAATTTATTTTTAAGCATATTAACCCCATAACAGTAATAAAAGCTTTTAAGCAAATTAAGATCAAACTGACCGAAGATAAGGTAATTCCACTTTTTAAATCCGGAGACAGTAAAGACAAAAATAATTATAGACCAGTATCCGTGTTGCCGGTTTTCAGCAAGGTGTTTGAAAAGGTAATGCTTAATCAAATGCTCAATCATTTTAACACGAATAAAATACTTCACGATCAACAGTTTGGTTTCACCAAAGGACGTTGTACGACCGACGCCGGTGTAACCTTATTAAAACACATTTTTAACGCGTGGGAAGAGGCCCAAGACGCCATAGGCATTTTTTGTGACCTCTCCAAGGCATTTGATTGCGTCGATCATGAAACCTTACTCTTGAAACTTGAGCATTACGGACTTGGAAAACTTGCCCTCAGTTTAGTAAAATCTTATTTAAATGATAGACAACAGCAAGTTCAAATAAATGGTGTCAATTCACTGTGTTTAAAAGTTAAAATGGGTGTTCCACAAGGCTCGATATTGGGTCCTTTCCTCTTTTTAGTGTATATTAATGATTTACTCCATTTATTAAAAAATCAACCACAAATGGTGCTATTTGCTGATGATACTTCATTAATTTTTAAGGTAGATAGACGTGCTACAAATTTTGACGACGTCAAAGTAAATAAATAATAAGCGCCCAAAATAAGCGCTCTTCCTCCTCTCTCCTACTATGCTGTGCCCGACAGGGTCCATAATTGTGACATTATTTTTAAGCTTACCAACTGTTATTATAACATTATGGAACGCAATAAAGAATTGAGAATTGAATTGAATTGAGAACGTTGGACACGTTCTCAATTCAATTCAATTCTCAATTCTTTTGCGTGACTAACTCAACAATTCATAAAACTATCGCGTTTTTCACAATTTTGAAACTGATTCTATATACGCTTGAGTGATCGAATATATCCAGAATCATTATTCTGTCAGGCTGCATGATGTGAGATTCCCTTTTGACGACAGTTTTTACAAGTAGGTACCTATAGGTAGCATATAGGTAGGTAATAATAATTATGTACTTAGTATTAAATATTGTAGGATGGTACGGTAGGTACCCTTCGTGAGCGAGTCCGACTCGCATTTGGTCGGTTTTTTTTTGTGACACTCAGCCCTATTGCACCACAAATCACTATGTAGATACGTATACATTTATCGCTAGACACTAGATAATATTATTATTTAAAACCAATGAAATTTATCTAAGTTTAAAACTTCTTTCTGTCCCTGTCAACTTCAAACAATGGGGAGCCACACGCAAAGCTGTTTGTAGATGGCGCTCTGAACGACTGTACATTGTTTTACAAACAAATCCATACAATTTGACAATCGTTCGTTATGTCAAATCAATGAAAAAAGGACAGTCGATCATGTGCCACCTAGCGTGATAAAAAGTTAGTTTTCCTCCCCATTGACAGAAATAAAATTAATATAACGCTAAACGTACAAGTGACACCACGTTTTCAAAAACCTCATAATCTGCCTAGATGCAACTGAAAACTAGTGTTTTACATGGAGCACCTGTCTTTCTGACCTCCACAACCCAGTACAAAAAAAAAAAATATTGTACAAGGAGAAACACATAAAAACAAATACACCAAACATGACAGAACCAGTGGTAGTCAAAAACAGGTTGAACAGCTGGCTCCTGACTAAATAAAAAAATACTTATTTCAGGAGATGTTACTGGGTAACACGATACCCCCCTTGGTAAGACTAGTCGTTTTCTAATCCCTATACGAGGAATAATGTTTAGACCAGATATTGAACCTCTAGACCAGGGATGCACAGACCGCGGCCCGCGGGCCGCATGCAGGCCCCCGGCTATATGCCAGTGGCCCACCAGCAAAAATATTCCAGCTTATTTGGTTCTTCTTTTATACAACATTAGTTTTTGTTTACACCCGGAAACGGGTCGTTGTACTGATCATTTTGAACAACTTTTACTAATGGGACCAACCTTGAAATCGAAAAAAAAACAACTGTTCAGTAGGTACATTTTGACGAGTTTGATGTAGATAAATGTACTGAACATCTGATTTTTTTTCGCGATTTCAAGGTTGGTCCCATAGTAAAAGTTGTTCAAAATGATGAGTACAATGACCTCTTTTCGGGTTTAGTGTAAACAAAAACTAATGTTGTATATGTGAACAATTGATTGTAAAGTGATTGTAAGCACAATGCATTGTCACGCTTCAAACTAGTACTTATATATTTTTTTTTTAATTAAATTTTTGGCTATTTTTAACCGACTCCCAAAAGGAGGAGGTTCTCAATTCGTCGGAATATTTTTTTTTTTTTTTTTTTTTTTTTATGTATGTTCCCCGATTACTCGAAAATGGCTAGACCGATTTGGATTTTTCTTTTTTTGTTCGAAAGGGTATACTTCCCAAGTGGTCCCATGATCATCAAATCAGGATCTGATGATGGGATCCCATGGAAATCGAGGGAAACCCTCAAATTTTATGGGCACACCTATATCGATTTCGGTATTTTTTATAGTAACTCGTGCATTTACTCTCGGAAAGTACCATTCGGTGAACTGGAACTGATGATGAAGACCACAGAGGGCCATCGGAAATACTCAATTATATCTAAGTATATAACAGGTTGCGATTCGATTACTTTAATATGGTTTATGCTCGTCAAAATAATGGTAATGGTGACTTCACCATGAGCTCCATTTCTCCTGGTTCTTACTAGGAGAACTCCTCAACAATTAACGTCCCTGCATCGGGAAAAGCAACATTTTGTAAAACGTGATGAGCAGTTGACATTGGGTTATTGTAACTTAGATAAATTACAAACTGAACCACTAAAAAGTGAAAAATAAAAACTTTTTTACAAAAACAAAAACCGACTTCCAAAAAAAAACACTACAAAGTGAAAAATAACTTTAATTTCGGAAGTCGGTGGCAAAAAACTAAAATACAGATCCAAAGACACCGACTTCCGAAATTAAAGTTATTTTTCACTTTGTAGTGTTTTTTTTTGGAAGTCGGTTTTTGTTTTTGTAAAAAAGTTTTTATTATGTTTTTAATTTGTGCTGGTGGCCCGTCATTAGTTCAGCATTTGCCCAAATGGCCCATGGTCTCAATAAGTCTGTGCATCCCTGCTCTAGACGTTGCCATGATTACAATGTGAAGTGTGGAAGTGAGACACATATTATATACGAAATTAATAGGAAAATATTGAGACAAAGCATTGTACCTTCTGTCTCTTACGGCGTGCCGTATTTTTGCTTGGCGAACTTTTGAATGTTACCCAAACAAAGTGCTTTCCCTGTTACAAAATTTATCTTGCGTCGATTAATTTAACGTTTTTGGACAGTTTTTGCATTGTGCGTATGTATGGGTTTCAGTCCAAATTGTGGAAGATTTCTTACGTTAAACTTCATTTCTCATAACACATAACCTAGAAAAAGTATTATATTGTCGTCTCACTGACCGGCCACGCGTTGGCTCCATCTAGATGTATATTATCTAAGGTTTAGACCTAAAACACCTGACATTGATCGACTAAGAACGAACATAACTTGTTCACAGACCCACAATATTTCCATAGAACAATATTACCTGTCACATACCCATTCCCTAAGGAATTGTAATACAAATCTGACTTCCAGATGATATGGCATCACGTAGGAACTGCGGCCCAACTCGTCGACAAACGTCATACTTGACGGAGGTTTAAACTAAGCTTGTTTTCTAGTGTCATCGTGATTTATGGAGAGTTTTGGGTTCACTTTAGGGCAGAACTCGAGAATTTGGTGAACTATGTAGGTATTTATTTGTGTTTATAAGGTCATTTGGAGGTTAAGTCATGTCTGGAAATTGAACTAAATCTAGTTCTAAGTAGAATTTCATATGGCTAAAATGTAGATCATTTTGTAGACTCGAGGTAGCAAGTTCCATGATGCAAATTCAACATTAGTTCCATTATTTTCAGAATCTTTTAAAATGGATCTAGTGGCAATCAATCTGCCTGCCTTTTCCTAACTGTTTTCGGGTCGGCTTCCAGTTTAACCTAATGCAGCGTGATACCAGTACATGGAGCGACTGCCTATCTGACCTCCACAACCCAGTTACTGGGTAATACGATACCCCTTGGTAAGACTGGTTGTCAGACTTTCAGGATTCTGACTAGCCGTAACGACTGTCAAAGTTCAGACACATTAAAGTGCTTTCCGAGGCACGGAGGAGTCTTGGTATGTTAAGATAGTCACCCATCCACGGACCAACCCCGGCAAGCGTACTTTAACCTGATCGATCGACCCGTGCGGCTGTTATTACTAAAATGTAGATAATTTTGATTTTGCAGAATCAAATTAGCGAGTTACTGTCACATGTTGCCATCGAAATTGTTTAGGAACCGCAGCAAAGCTGTAAGTTGCAAAAATGCAACCAGTAACATCATTAATTTGAAAAATTAGTTTTAGTAAAGGTAACTAATTTTTCAAAACGTGTCAACTAAGTTGTTTGGTTATTTCTTTTATTTTAGAATGAAAATGAGAAAAGAAAGAAAGAAAAGTTTCACAGAATGAAAAGTTTTATTCATGCAAAATTCATAATTGGACCAATCAATCTGCCTAGCCTTTTCCCAACTATGTTGGGGTCGGTTTCCAGTCTAACCGGATGCAGCTGAATACCAGTATTTTACATGGAGCGACTGCCTGTCTGACCTCCACAACCCAGTAACTGGGTAATACGATACACCTTGGTAAGACTGGTTGTCAGACTGTCGGGCTTCTGACGACCCGTAACGACTGTCAAAAATCCACGAATGACAGCCGGCACCAACGGCTTAACGTGCTTTCCGAGGCACGGAGGAGTCTCGGTATGTAAAGATGGTCACCCATCCACTGACCAACCCCGGCAAGCGTAGCTTAACCTGATGGATCGACCCGTACGGCTGTAATTACTTAGCCACGAGCTCCTCTGTATAATAAAACGTAACAATTTATAGCTATACTATTTGTAATAATAATAACGTATAGTCTCGTGGAGCATAACTATTCCGGCTTATTTTCTGCATTTTCATTCTAAAATAAAAGAAATAACCAAAAAAACGATGAGGGCTCACTGCGCGCTCGGTAGCCTCTTAAAATACGCCTTACAAACAGAAAAACCACGTACTTTTGCTTATAATACTAGCAAATACCACATAGTTCTCGTTTTACGTGTTGCAAACTCAATATGGCAGGCGTTAAAACTTACCTCCTATCTAGGTTAGATTCGTTCGTTCATTCATTTTACATTCCGGGGAGACCCCTTTATAATCTCAAAAGGGATGTGCCCTAACATGTGTTGCTCAGAGGGTTTCGGATCGGTCTTTTGAGAGGTAACGGTGCCCTTCTATACAGGGTGACCTGAAATTAGTGGCGGACCCGTTAAGGGGTGATAGTAGGGATCAATTCCAGTCGATATCACTCTTCGACCTACTGTCCTAAAGTTAACCCATTTCAGGATATTCCTACTTAAAGAATTTTACAAAAAATACCCTACTTTAAATCTTAAAATAGCTGTAAATCCTAAAAATTGGTCTTTCTGGTACTTTTTTTTTTGTTTTGCATCAAAGATATTCTAAGTAAGGAATCATTAATAGCGATATCATCGTTAATGTCGGTATCTTACGCGAAAATCGTTTAACAAAATCATAAAATGAAAAAAAAATACAATGACTGCGTCTAAAACATCGATTTACTTAAGTAGGAATATCCTGAAATGGGTTAACTTTAGGACAGTAGGTCTAAGAGTGATATCGACTGAAATTGATGCCTACTATCACCCCTTAACGGGTCCGCCACTAATTTCAGGTCACCCTGTATGCAGATGGTGACCACCGGGGTGGTTTTAGTGAGGAAAAAATCCAACACGTCTCAGTCTTATACCAATCAATGTGTCTTGTTTTTTCTTGACATAGCGTAAATCTTTTTTATTTTTATTATATTAAATCACGTTTGGTGTCTTCTAAAGTATCTGTAGTAGTGTCTGCTGTATCATGTTTGTATTTATTATTATTATTATTTAATACTTCAAGCACAGATGTACAGAGGCGGACTTAAGAGGAAATGTGGGTGCTCTTTTCTCCATACAAAAAGATACAATCGCTCTCGCTTGTTTTCTTTCTGGTAATGTAATGACCATAAAGCAATGATTTTTTACAGAAATATAAATATCAGCTACTTGTATGCCCCTATGTTTTCCTTTTTGATGATATATTATTTTTATAAGAACTAGAACCCTCAAACAAAAAATGCTCAAAATTGCCTATTCAGACCGCTGTCACCAGACGCCTAGTGTACCAATTTGACAACTATTAACGAAAAAAAAAAACACAGGGACATAGTATATATCCTTCTTATTCAGTTTATGAAATATCTTTTAAATTGGTCCAATATTGGAGGAGGAAATAGGCGAGAGCCAAACCTCGAAATGTGACTTTGTACACAGGCTATTTAGGCGAATCTGCAGTTGTCCTTATCGCACGAATTCGAGGGCGGAGCGCTCGCAGAGCGACAGCAATACCTTCTTAAAATACCTAATTTTCAAAAGTCTGTCCGCCCCCATTTCCTCTTAATGTCATAGGCATTTTCTAGCAGTAGCCTTTGGGTGATCCAGAGAAAAACACTGTGGTAGGTGCAATTACGAAAAATTGAGGAATAAATATTTATTTAAATATAAAGGTACACATATACGTATTACAAACTACAAATATAATAATATATTCCTAATTATGTATAAATATAAGCAAAACTAAATATACACAAATATACTAAAACAAATAAGACAAACAATGGGAAAACATTACCGTTGTGATGACACTGCAGCTTCTTGCGAATGTGCTCGCGAACTTTAACTATAAGAATCGGTTGGTTGCCATCGATTTCCTGGGGGAGCGCATTCTACAGAGAGATAGACTGAATGAAAAAGGAAGAGTGAATGCATTCAAATAAATAAATAAAAATTAAATTAAAAATTTAAAAAACCCCCAACGCAAAAAAGAAAAGAGAACATTTAAAAAGTCAAAAATAATACCTATCGTTGAGCCATCAAATTCGATTGAGTAATACCTATATATATTTTAATTACAGAAATTGATGGATGGCACGATAAGGTTTGCTCATTGAATTGGCGCTATAATTTCGCGGCGGGGTACCGCATATGTACATATTCAATCAAGTGAAGGGTCTGACTTACTTATGCGGTACCCCGCCGTGACATTATAGCGCCATTTCAATGAGCAAACCTTATCGTGCCATCCATCAATTTGTGTAATTAAAATATATATAGGTATTACTCAATCGAATTTGATGGCTCAACGATAGGTATTATTTTTGACTTTTTAAATGTTCTCTTTTCTTTTTTGCGTTGGGGGTTTTTTAAATTTTTAATTTAATTTTTATTTTAACCTTTTTAAACTTTTTAAACAATTTAACAATACAGAAATGAATTTTTAATACTGCAGAATGTTAAGTTTCTCTGCACATAACATTAACTTATAATGATGCCACCTTCGTACTGCAAATAGAATTAAATACTGATAAAAAAACGAATACAAACACTACTATCTGCTATTTTTTTTTCAAGAGTGTACTAGTGTGCTGGATATCCTGACTGCAACATCAGCTCATCGTGTAGCCACCATTGCATTATATGTAGAATCAAATACTGATCAAAACGAACCCAAACACGACATATCTGCTATTACTTTTTCAAGAGTCTTCTAGTGTGCTGGACATCCTGGCTGCAGCATCAGTTCATCGTGTTGCCACCATTGCATTGTATGTAGAATCAAATACTGATGCACTACTGATGTATTTCTGCTATTATTGTATACTCGTGGTGTTGTTTGTGTTTGATTGGTCAACCATTTTTGTTCAATAAATCTTTATTTATTTTTTATTTATTTATTATTTTACCAAGAGTATTCTAGTGTGCTGGATATCCTGGCTGCAGCATCAGCTCATCGTGTTGCCACCATTGCATTGTATGTACAATAAAATTCTGATCAAAACGAATCCAAACACGACATATCTGCTATTACTTTTTCAAGAGTCTTCTAGTGTGCTGGACATCCTGGCTGCAGCATCAGTTCATCGTGTTGCCACCATTGCATTGTATGTAGAATCAAATACTGATGTAAATGAATCCAAACACGACATATCTGCTATTACTTTTTCAAGAGTGTTCTAGTGTGCTGGACATCCTGGCTGCAGCATCAGCTCATCCTGTTGCCACCATTGCATTGTATGTAGAATCAAATACTGATGTAAATGAATCCAAACACGACATTTCTGCTATTAATTTTTCAAGAGTGTATCCAGCACACTAGTGCTGGATATCCTAGCTGCAGCATCAGACCAACAATTCCATAATCTTGCATAGATAGATAGCATACATGGATGTTTCAAATTTTAGGTCACACTAAGGTTTGAAAGTAAAGTAAATACCCATTACGCGTCTAAGATCCCTACCGCAGCTAACAAAAGAGCAAATAACTTTGAAACGGCTAAACCGATTTTGATAAAACATGTCTAAGAACTATCGCTGGAAAACCTGCTTTCAAATAAAAAAAACCGCATCCAAATCAGTCCACCCGTTTAAGCGCTACGGTGCCACAGACAGACACACAGACACACACACACACACACACACACACACATAGCGGTCAAACTTATAACACCCCTCTTTTTGCGTCGGGGGTTAAAAATATAAATATCTTACAGACTATCATACATAACCTTAGATAATATACATCTCGATCGAGCCACCGCGTGGCCAGTCATGAGACAGCAATATAATACTTTTTCTAGGTTATGTGGTATGAGAAATGAGGTTTAACGTAAGAAATCTTCCATATTTTGGACTGAAACCCATGTCAATACATTCGCACAATGCAAAAACTGACCAAAAAAGTTAAATTAATCGACGCATGATAAATTTTGTAACAGTGAAAGTATTTTGTTTGGCAAACATTCAAAAGTTTGCCATGCAAAAATACGGCACGCCGTAAGGAACAGAAGATACGATACTTTGTCTCAATTTTCCTAGTTATTTCTCATATATGTGTCTCACTTCCACACTTCACACTGTAATCATGGCAACGTCTAGATGTTTAATGCCATTGTACAGTCGGCTGCATCAATTGGGTACCCCTCGAAAGACATGTGGGTTCAAATCCGCGATAGTCCGAAGCTGGTTTTTGTATTTTGCAAAAATATTTTTTATTGATATTATGTAACAAAACTACAAAGATTTATATTTTACAGTAATTTGATTTGATAAGTTACAGTTACCTTATTAGACATATTTTGCCAACTGAGACAAATGGGTTCCTAGAGAAATGCGAAAGGTGAAGCAAAACTAGACTCATCAGACGGTAACTTCATTGTAGATTAGTAAAATGTATGCATATCTACCCTCTAATAACAAACTATTCATTCACTGCGATTTCATAGACAGAGACAGAGTTATAACGCCAAGTAGATTGATAATTCGTTGAGATATTAACTACCTAACTGGCTTAGTTGGTAAGAGCTAGCGGTAATCATTGTATAACCAATGAGTCGATGGTTCGAATCTCGTCCGGGCATTAGAAACACTTTTTGTATTATTCTTAAGGATGTATTGTTTGAATTGCAAAGTTGTAGCAAAGTTACTTTTAATACAACTGGGGTACCCAATTGATGCAGCCCACTGTACATAACATTTATAAAAACCACAATTAAACACGTAATGTTGTCGTATTCGCTGTCGCTGCACGGAGTCACGTAACCGTCCTCGGAAACGTCGCAATACGACACCTTTCGGCCAAAAGTCCTCTTTAAAAGCAGGTTTACAGATGGTGGGTTGGAACTCGCACCACGAATGACTTAAAGTTGATATCGTGGCGGGACTCCAATCTACCGACCCTCAGAGTCCAGTTAGTCTTCACTTTCACATACTGCACAACCAAACAATCAAAGCAATCTATGGACAGGAACCCACACATACTTAGCAAAAATGTCATAAACTTTTACACCCCTGTAATAACCAACGTCATTAAGAGGAAAGGCGGGTGGCCAGACTTTTGAAAATTAGAAGAAGGTATTGATGTCGCTCTGCGAGCGCTCCGCCCTCGGATTCGTGCGATAAGGACAACTGCAGATCCGACTAAATAGCCTATGGAAAAAGTCACATTTCGAGGTTTGGCTCTCGCCTATTTTCTCCTCCAATATTGGACCAATTTAAAAGATATTTCATAAACTGAATAAGAAGGATATATACTATGCCCCTATGTTTTTCTTTTTTCGTTAATAGTTGTCAAATTGGTACACTAGGCGTCTGTTGACAGCGGTCTGAATAGGCAATTTTGAGCATTTTTGGAGGGTTCTAGTTCTTATAAAAATAATATATCATCAAAAAGGAAAACATAGGGGCATACAAGTAACTGATATTTATATTTCTGTAAAAAATCATTGCTTTATGGTCATTAACCAGAAAGAAAACAGGCGAGAGCGTTTGTATCTTTTTGTATGGAGAAAAGAGCACCCACGTTTCCTCTTAACAATTAAACATAACCATTACCGTATACAAAAGCCTTTAAACCTTAAAGTTTACATTGCCACAAAAAGTAGCGACCTGACGGCGACGTCGGAATAACATAATATTCAAAGGAAACCTCTGAATTCGCATTAGGAGACACAATCGTTCGTCGTGGAACAAACTGAATACGACCGTGGGCCCGGACGTCCGTCGCGTTTAACAATAAAGATTTTGCCACAGTAGGTACAATCAAAACAGAAGGCTCAATCCATCAGTTTAAGCTACGCTTGCCAGGGTTGGTGACTATCTTTACATATTACCAAGAACCCTCCGTGCCTCGGAAAGCACGTTAAGCCGTTGGTCCCGGCTGTTATTCGTGGATCTTTGACAGTCGTTACGGGTCGTCAGAAGCCCGAAAGTTTGACAACCAGTCTTACCAAGGGGTATCGTATTATCTAGTTACTGGGTTGTGGGCGTCAGACAGGCAGTTGCTCCATGTAAAATACTGGTATTCAGCTGCATCCAGTTAGACTGGAAGCCGACGCTAACATAGTTGGGACTGTTGGGAGGGAAAAGGCTAGGCAGATTGACAAAAAACCTTCCATTTTGAATGGAAGGTTTTATCTTCAGAAAACATATGGTTTAGAGCCGGTAGAATCCTGGTGATCCCGTATACAAGCAGTCGTAACTTAAATAACACACAACCTCTTAAGGGGTCATTGTAATCGTCATTATGAACAACTTTTATTATGGTACAAAAAAAAATCAGCTGTTCATTTTGACGAGTTAAGTGAACATAAAATGTAGGGAATAGCTGATTTTTTTTTTGCCATTTCAGGTTTGGTCCCATAGTAAAAGTTGTTCATAATTATGAGTACCATGACCCCTTAAGAGGTTGTACGTTATTTAAGTTACACTTTGTATAAGCTGATTACATCACTACACAAGCCCATCATCATAATAAGCCTCTCGTGCAGGCACTTTCAACCTTTTCCCGCCATTCTTCGTGGTGACTGACAACTGACATTAGTGACAGTTACCAACCTATGTGTACCTGATACTCTACAGAAATCTACTCAAATCTGTGCCAATCAACCCCACAATTGCCTGATCATTATCTATATACAGGGTGTCCGGTAAAGAATAGATAACCTTGGAATAGCATATTACAGACATGATGGCCGTTCTTAAAAAAATACAAAAAAAAAAATATCCCCACTAGTAGGTACACACGGCTACACATCAAGCTATACATTTCTAGTTTAGACTGACCTCTCATTGTAAGGAAATCCCATACAATGCGAGATCAGCTTATACTGAAAATTTGATCTGTTGTCGTGCGTACATTATGATCTCTAATATTTTTTTTAAATATTTTTTTTTTATATTTTTTTAAGAACGGCCATCATGTCTGTAATATGCTATTCCAAGGTTATCCATTCTTTACCGGACACCCTGTATATAAAAGAATCCCTATTTCCCTTGGTCATCGCATCACGCGTGAACGGATGGAACAATTTCGATAATTCTTTTTTGTTGTGTTTATTACTGTCAGGAGAGGGTTTATATGAAAGAAAAAAATAAGAAAATTTCGCAGAAAATTGGAAAATTTCAGAAAACTTAACGACTATTTTAACTTCAACCGTTTACATTAGAATATTCATAGTTAAGACATGAAAACGTCTGTCGGGTCAGCTAGTTATGAAATAATTAGCTCGGGCCGTAGTCTGTCTAAGAAAAAGGCATAGTAGGTACTATATTCGTCCTGTATAGCTCCATCTCTCTCTCACTGGAATAATGAGGGCTTTAACACGTCCTGAACATACATCGAGAATTCGAGGTCGTGAGCCAAACTCTATGAAACTGAATTATTTGCATGACGACTCTCACACAGTTCATTAAAGACTGTCTTTCTCAACTTATCAATGCTCCAATACTCTCAATGCTTGTGAAAACTTTTGGACATAGACCACTCCTATATTCTGATAGAACACCTACACAACTCCACACCTTGTTTTTGCATCAATTCCCAACAAAAAAATAAAGTTACCCTTCTGTCTCTTTTCTACACAATGATATCTCTTTCCAGCCCAAGGGTAAAATTCGGGATCAAACGTAGTCCTCGGCGTTACCGCACGTTGTAAAAAATGACAAATAAATTGTTCCCGTCGCCACACGTAAAGGTAACGTGTGGAGGTGCTCTGTCCCTGATCACGCTGAAGGTTGAAAGGTTTTTGAATGTATCGTTGGTTTTTTAAAAGGTTTTTTTTCTGAGGACTTATATAACATATTAAAGTTAACGATTTTCTTGTAACTGCCGGATATGCGTGTGGTGTGAGGGCCACTTTATTGAAACTCTTTGAAAATATGCTTAGGATTTAGTGAACATTCCCAAACAATTGTGAAAGTTGGAATCAGATTTTGTGAAAGTCAACTTTGCGAGATATGGACTGTAAAGTGGGGCCCCAGTTCTCACATAGAGGATTGAGGGCCCGCCTGTACCTGACAAACTATGGACACTACAGATAAAGTCTTTATGCCAAAATCTAAGCTTATACCAAACAAAATTTGTGAAAACAAGATATTATCGCAAAACACTGTCCTACTTGGTATATCTTCGTTCAAAATGGGCCCTCAATCCTCACACACGTAAAAGTTTATCACGCAAATACAATGAAACCATTAACTTATAGCTATTGTTTGTAATCCTATAAGATACTAAATAAATTGTGAAAATTTGTGAAAGCAAGAGCAGGTCACCATTTCTTGTTGTTTGAAAGTTATGACCTTGACAAAATCCGGGCCCTCAATCCTCCATTTATTTTGTTTTCCGTTTGAATACGCTTATCGTATGAAAGATTAGACAAATACAAAATAGTCTCTTTTTGTGAAAAAAATTGTGCAACAAATTGATGTTATTTGTTACTAATAAGAATAACGATTAAACTAAAAATCTTAATAGATACCGAAATCAACTATTTTTGAAGTGTGTAGCAGGGTAGGGTGACAATACTTTCATTTTAATACCTGGATTGGTACAAACGGCACAATCAGATGGCCTGCGAGATCGCCAGATCTCACCCCATTAGATTTTTTTTTGTGGGAGTATGTAAAAAATCAAATTTACATGAAATCTTATGCGAATGACAACGAGTTGAGAGTTGAAGTTCAGAATACGATTTATAATATTCACCACAACACTTTATTAAAGGTTACTAGAAATGAATTCGTTAAAAGAATAAATTTGTGTATCCAAGAGAATGGAGCCCATTTCGAGCAACTAATTAGTTAGTTTACCATTTTTTGTAAAAAATTAAATTAATTTAAGATTTCCTGGTTTTCCTTTCATTTAATTTATCATGTTTGTTAGAGAGATTTCATCCTTATAATTGACCCTAACGATCGATGCAATAAAAGTACAGGGTATAATTGTTTCAGATTTTAGCCGGTTCGATTCCCGGTTGTGGGAGAAGAGAAATTTCGAAAATCTTTGAATGCAGTTTGCTTTCTATTCAAAAATAAAGGAATGTTTTGAGTAAAATTTTCTATCTGCATTATTAAGAGTACTTCCTTCCAGGTGTATCTTGGAGTAGTGAATGTTGATATTTAATTTTATTTAAGGATTATTATGTTCCAAACATTTTCACATAAAATCGAGGAGTTTTGGATTAGAAAGATAAAGATAAAAGATTTTGATTTTAAAGTGAAAGCTATACCTGCTCTAAGAGATACACTGATCAATTAATAGTTGACACTTTTTTAATTCACACAGCCGAATGACGTCATAAAATGGCGGCTACTATTTCATGGTTTGAGAAAACATTAAAAAAACCTGAAAACTTTGAATTTAATTTTAAAATTTATATTGTTATTGAACTAAAACTAATATTTCCCGACTGCTTTTTGCCTAATCTATCTAAATAATATATTTTAAGATTTTTTCTCATATAGAGTAAAATACCGTATCGTGGTCACCCTATTTCCTAATTCAGGGAACAAAAATAAAACTCGATTTTTATTTACAATAAAGGGTCTTTTAATTGTTTTCTAGTATCGAATTTGTTGCACAATTCTTTTCACAAAAAGAGACTATTTTGTATTTGTCTAATCTTTCATACGATAAGCGTATTCAAACGGAAAACAAAATAAATGGAGGATTGAGGGCCCGGATTTTGTCAAGGTCATAACTTTCAAACAACAAGAAATGGTGACCTGCTCTTGCTTTCACAAATTTTCACAATTTATTTAGTATCTTATAGGATTACAAACAATAGCTATAAGTTAATGGTTTCATTGTATTTGCGTGATAAACTTTTACGTGTGTGAGGATTGAGGGCCCATTTTGAACGAAGATATACCAAGTAGGACAGTGTTTTGCGATAATATCTTGTTTTCACAAATTTTGTTTGGTATAAGCTTAGATTTTGGCATAAAGACTTTATCTGTAGTGTCCATAGTTTGTCAGGTACAGGCGGGCCCTCAATCCTCTATGTGAGAACTGAGGGCCCCACTTTACAGTCCATATCTCGCAAAGTTGACTTTCACAAAATCTGATTCCAACTTTCACAATTGTTTGGGAATGTTCACTAAATCCTAAGCATATTTTCAAAGAGTTTCAATAAAGTGGCCCTCACACCACACGCATATTACCGCACCGCACGCTTTATATGCGTGTGGTGTGAGGGCCACTTTATTGAAACTCTTTGAAAATATGCTTAGGATTTAGTGAACATTCCCAAACAATTGTGAAAGTTGGAATCAGATTTTGTGAAAGTCAACTTTGCGAGATATGGACTGTAAAGTGGGGCCCTCAGTTCTCACATAGAGGATTGAGGGCCCGCCTGTACCTGACAAACTATGGACACTACAGATAAAGTCTTTATGCCAAAATCTAAGCTTATACCAAACAAAATTTGTGAAAACAAGATATTATCGCAAAACACTGTCCTACTTGGTATATCTTCGTTCAAAATGGGCCCTCAATCCTCACACACGTAAAAGTTTATCACGCAAATACAATGAAACCATTAACTTATAGCTATTGTTTGTAATCCTATAAGATACTAAATAAATTGTGAAAATTTGTGAAAGCAAGAGCAGGTCACCATTTCTTGTTGTTTGAAAGTTATGACCTTGACAAAATCCGGGCCCTCAATCCTCCATTTATTTTGTTTTCCGTTTGAATACGCTTATCGTATGAAATATTAGACAAATACAAAATAGTCTCTTTTTGTGAAAAAAATTGTGCAACAAATTCGATACTAGAAAACAATTAAAAGACCCTTTATTGTAAATAAAAATCGAGTTTTATTTTTGTTCCCTGAATTAGGAAATAGGGTGACCACGATACGGTATTTTACTCTATATGAGAAAAAATCTTAAAATATATTATTTAGATAGATTAGGCAAAAAGCAGTCGGGAAATATTAGTTTTAGTTCAATAACAATATAAATTTTAAAATTAAATTCAAAGTTTTCAGGTTTTTTTAATGTTTTCTCAAACCATGAAATAGTAGCCGCCATTTTATGACGTCATTCGGCTGTGTGAATTAAAAAAGTGTCAACTATTAATTGATCAGTGTATCTCTTGGAGCAGGTATAGCTTTCACTTTAAAATCAAAATCTTTACCGTCCATACGTATTGTGTGTATAGAGTCATGAGGAACAGGGTGTAAAGTTCACTCATCCTTTATTGAAAAGGGAGGACCCTCCGACCAGATGGGTGTTGTCTCTGGTGGGCAACTGCCCCACGGTTAATGTGGGGTTGTTGTATACCTATATGCTAGTCGCGCGGTAAACTCTCATTGCGCGATGCAGGTTGCGGGACGTCATGTCCTTGTGATGCGTAGTTCGAATGTGGCGATGTAGATGCCGCCACATGTGTATTACAAGAAGTAACAGGCTAGAATGGAGATGTTACAAGCATTAAAACAACAAATGTGAAAATTAAACTTTTTATTTACTATTTATAAATTACTAGATAAAAAAAAATCCTAAAACCCTAATAAAAAAAACAAAACTATTTTTGGGCACTCGTGGTAACACGTTAAGTGGTCAGTGTAAGGTGCCAGTGGACAAACTAACGCGGGAGCGTACGTCACGCTCGCTAAAGTTTAAATTTAGTCGCCTAATTTACCATCTTAGGTAAAACTCTGACATTGTTGAATACATTTAAAAGAAAGACCAATCTTTCGTATTGAATCTTATTGTAACACATTTACAAAAACTTATTTGTTTACTTTGTGGCGATTAATCTCCCACAACTAGTTTGCAGAAAAATCATCGCAGAGTCAATTTCAGACTCATAAATCTATCATTAACATTCATAAATTTTACTTTTAAAAATACATAAAGCATCAGAAATACCTATAATTTTGTTGACTTTTAATGTACTTGAATATCGATTATTAATAACATTAATTAGTAAAAAAATAAAGTCTCGGGGCAATTTTTACGTTTTATACCGCTATTTAATCACGATTTTTTGGTTTGAATAACGCGTAATTACATATAAAAAAACATGTCAAAATAAACTATGCTGTACAAAACGAATTCTAAAGTTTTATTAAAATCCCTTCATTTATTTAGACATAATAACGTTATTAACATCACTCTAAATTAGAATAAATTACGTTGCATAAGCGGACACCGATTATTACAGCGCGAGTGCCCATCGAGGAAGGACCTGTGTCATTTTTTCCCGCCTCCTGATGTCCGAGCTCACGTATCGTGAACGCATTATTTTACTACGACTGCAATATTAAAATTTTGTGAAATGGCTCTTAAACGCTTTTTCCGGAATTGAGTTCAGTTCTCACCGCGAATTCTCCTTTATTTATGTGTTCTACCGAACAAAACGGGTGCCACGAAGTGGTAATTTGAGTTTAGGAAAAGGAAAGAAGTCGGCTATCTGCGGGTGTGGCTATAGGGGTCAGTTATCTGGTGGATAAGGTATTTGCTCGATGGTATTTGTTGAGTTTTTGGTCAAAAATTCGTTCACCAATGGCCTTGTGCGAAGGCGCATTATCGTGGTGCAAAATCCAAGAATTTTCTTTCCACAAATCTGGCCATTTTCGTAGAATTTGCTGTCTTAAACGCCGCATAACGCTCAAATAATATTCTTTATTTACTGTTTGACCTTCCAACAAAAATTCCGAATGCACAACACTGCGATAAGCAATGAAAACGGTCAACATGACTTTGTCTTTTGATCGACTTTGGAAATTGGCTCGAAATGGGCTTGAAATTGGCTTGAACTTTTTGCTCAAAATGGGCTCCATTCTCTTGGATACACAAATTTATTCTTTTAACGAATTCATTTCTAGTAACCTTTAATAAAGTGTTGTGGTGAATATTATAAATCGTATTCTGAACTTCAACTCTCAACTCGTTGTCATTCGCATAAGATTTCATGTAAATTTGATTTTTTACATATTCCCACAAAAAAAAAATGTACCTAATGGGGTGAGATCTGGCGATCTCGCAGGCCATCTGATTGTGCCGTTTGTACCAATCCAGGTATTAAAATGAAAGTATTGTCACCCTACCCTGCTACACACTTCAAAAATAGTTGATTTCGGTATCTATTAAGATTTTTAGTTTAATCGTTATTCTTATTAGTAACAAATAACATCAATTTGTTGCACAATTTTTTTCACAAAAAGAGACTATTTTGTATCTGTCTAATCTTTCATACGATAAGCGTATTCAAACGGAAAACAAAATAAATGGAGGATTGAGGGCCCGGATTTTGTCAAGGTCATAACTTTCAAACAACAAGAAATGGTGACCTGCTCTTGCTTTCACAAATTTTCACAATTTATTTAGTATCTTATAGGATTACAAACAATAGCTATAAGTTAATGGTTTCATTGTATTTGCGTGATAAACTTTTACGTGTGTGAGGATTGAGGGCCCATTTTGAACGAAGATATACCAAGTAGGACAGTGTTTTGCGATAATATCTTGTTTTCACAAATTTTGTTCGGTATAAGCTTAGATTTTGGCATAAAGACTTTATCTGTAGTGTCCATAGTTTGTCAGGTACAGGCGGGCCCTCAATCCTCTATGTGAGAACTGAGGGCCCCACTTTACAGTCCATATCTCGCAAAGTTGACTTTCACAAAATCTGATTCCAACTTTCACAATTGTTTGGGAATGTTCACTAAATCCTAAGCATATTTTCAAAGAGTTTCAATAAAGTGGCCCTCACACCACACGCATATACTGCCGGCATATAGGTACTGTATACCGTAGAAATATAAAAAAAAACCGGTCAAGGGCGAGTTGGACTCGCGCACCGAGAGTTCCGTACCATCATTTGTATGTAATTTTTGTTGATGATTTCTGAAAAACTGTGCTATTTAGAGACATCGTTTTATTTTTCCTGTAATCTATACATAAACTTCTATCACATAGAATAATTTCAGATTTTTCTCTTTGCAAGCTTCGGAGATAAGAGGGAACGGTATTTTTTTTAACATTTTTCATCAAAAGTCGAAAACTATGCAGCCTAAAAAAAAGAAAAAAAATGTTTGAAAATGTGCAAGCAGCGCTCTTTTATGTGATACCCCACATGCCCTTGTAATCTCACTTCAAATTTTTAAGACCCCCTTTCAGTCCCTGTTGCAAAAAAGTAAATGTATTTTTATTTCTTTCTTTTGTAAAATAGTTGGGCAAACGTCATGTAAAACTGTTCCAAATTTCAAGTTGATAGCATTAGTAGTTCTTGAGATATCCAGCTGTGACAGACAGACAGACAGACATACAGACGGACAGACAGACAGACAGACTGAGTGACACCATAAGGGTTCCTTTTTTACCAATTTGGTACGGAACCCTAAAAACTTCTTACTTCTAATATCTATGCTGTATACCAACAGTAATGATGAAGTTTGCGGGCTTGGTCCTTTTGTTCGGCATACGTTTCCATATCTGGACCAATTAATACCTAAATATTTATGCTTGTGTAATAAACAAAATCTTTGTTGTCATTTCACACACTCTCTCTCTCTAAAGCAGACTTATTTTCAATCAGATAAGATTTTTCTTCAGTCATCAAATCGCTCCAATATCACGCCACCAATATCTATAGAATGTTATTACTAAATTCATAATTCCATAGCCATTTCTAGAAATGGTCTGGATGAGAAGCTTACCCGGCAATCCCATCAATATCGCATAAAACACGTCCGGACCTTGCGACCGACGGCCACAGAATAAACATTTAATTCAATTCCAACTCTTTGTGACAAGGATTATTCGAATACCCGCGTTTTGTTATTGTTTTTTTTTTTACTGAAATTGATTTGCGGATTTTGATTGTTGATTTGTTGGTCAAATGTTTGTTTCTCGATTCGATTTTGAAATGGAATATTTTTATGGAGGTCTGCTAATTAAGTTTTGAAACGTGTTATGGAATTGTCATGTTATTCAATTTAATTAAACCGAAAGTTAGGTATTATTAACCGACTTTAAAAAGGAGTATAATAATGTATGGCCAATTACTGATTAGGTAACAATTAGTGATAATTAGAGCGATCATCTAGCAAATTGTATCCGTTCGCACGGACGTAAAAATATCGCGGCGGGATTTTATCGCGCACTGGATTTTCAACTCTCGCTGTTGAGCCGAGCATTGAAAATCCAACCTAACAACAACAGAGTGCATTCTAGCGCGTTGAAAAACACACAGTTGGATTTTCAAATCTCGGCGCTAAGCAGAACGTTGAAAATCCAGTGCGCGAAACAAAAGCGCCGCTATATTTTTACGTCCGTGCGTACGTCGACTTATTGAACCAAATACTTACAATTAGGTACTTAATGAATAGAGAAAACAGCAAAAAAAATGCCTTTATCTGTTGATTTTCGACCTATTCCGCAATAAAAATTAAAAAAAAAACTACTAAACTCCTTATAAAACTTTTAACGCTAAAATGACCAAGCTCATTTCATTTTATACCCTATAAACTCCGCCCTACATTAATTATCTAAGCTTTTCCTTATGCAATTACAGTTTTATACAGCACGAATAGCTTAGGAATTGTTTACACCCTAGTTGCCATGGCAACCTGCTAATTACCTTTCTTGGGGCATCGATTTTTGTTGGTCACTGACCGAATGCAGTATTTTCTTTGCCCTTATTTTTTAAACAGAATTTTATATCCTTGGAGCCTTGGAGGAAATAGTGTTGTAATTTTTGACGTTTTATGTCAGTTAGGAACATTGGGATAGGAATAGGAAATTTATTCAAATATTTTACCATTTCTGGAGTTAAGGTTGACTAACTGCGCCCCGCGGTTTCACTTGCGTAGACCGGGATAAAAAGTGAAAAAATGAAAAATGAAAAAAAATATGAAAAAGTGTTTATTCACAGAAACAATTTTTTACATATTATATTTACCTCCGCCAAACTGCAAAACAGTTTGTTGGCAGACGTAGCTCCTTTTTAGGGTTCCGTACCTCAAAAGGAAAAAACGGAACCCTTATAGGATCACTCGTGTGTCTGTCTGTCCGTCTGTCACAGCCAATTTGCTCCGAATCTAATGAACCGATTAAGTTAAAATTTGGTATACATATAGATTTCTGTGACCCAAACACGTACAGCTAAAGTAAATATATGAATTTTGAATATGAGAGTCACTTTTAGGGGGAAAATAAGAAAATTAAAAAAAAAAGTTTTGTAAACTGGACCGTGTGACATATCAAATGAAAGGGCTCACTATGAGGGTCTTAAATATATTTTTTTATAATTTTAAAATATATTGTTTTAAAGTTATTTAAGAAAATAGACGAAAATTGACCATTCCCCCCCCCCTTATCTCCGAAACTACTGAGCCTAAAATTTTGAAAAAAATATATTAAATAATTCTATACCTGTAGATTACAGGAAAACCTATAAGAAGTCTGTGGTCTTAAAATAACATGGTAAATCTATATATTTAAAAAAATCAAAGTCCTGACTGAGTCACTGACTAATATATCAACGCCCAGCCCAAACCAATGGACCTAGAAACTTGAAATTTTGCACATAGATAACTTTTATAGTGTAAACATCCACTAAGGAAGGAATTTTTGAAATTCCATTCCTAAGAGGATAAAATAGGGGATGAAGGTTTGTATGAAAAATCCTATCCCTTGAGTTAACAGACTTGAAACTTAGCACGAATATTCATCTAAGTAAATTATAAAGTTTATCATTTTGAGTTTTCCTAAACTACGCCCTAAAGAGGGATTGGGGGTGTCAAAGTTTGTATGGAGGAATTTTAACACGCGGTCCGATTTACTCAAAACTCAGTTTTTATACTTGAGACCAAAAATGAAGACTAACGTGTATCAGGGTTTTCCAAAAATCTACCCATAAGGGGTGAAAAGTTAATTTTACAGCGGAGGATTTTATTGGGTGCTTGATTAACTCTAAAATTGGTGTAAATAATGTTTGAGTCAAGTTATGGAAACATACCAGACGATTTTTGAAATTCTTTATCTGTGTTCGTGAAAACAGAGATACCTACAGTTTATATGAAAAATCTTATTAATTTGGTTAATGAACTTGAAACTTAGCACAAATACTTGCATAAGTAAGTAATAATGTTTGTCATTATTAGTTTTTCAAAAGTACGCCTCAAATGAGGTTTAGGGATGTTAAAGTTTGTATAGAAGAATTTGAAAGCGCAGTCCGATTAAAAAAATGGTACTTTGAGTCAAGTTAGGAAACTTGCCCAACGAATTTTCACCGATTTTGACGGCATATAGCTGATGTTTTAAGGAGTAATTAAGGCTATTTTTATTTTAGAAAAATAATTAGGGTTCCGCGCAAGAAAATTAAAATCCATGAAATCAGACAACCACGTACAGTCCAGTACAAACTTACTAAGCCTCCGCTGTCTATTACGGTTATAACAACAAATAATAAAAATAAAGCAAAGTTAAAAATTTAAGGGGTCGGTCCCCATACAATAAACTTTTCATTTTGAAAAAAAATAAAAAAAATAATCTAGCATGTGGGGTGGCATCGTCTAGAACTCATTGAGTAGAGTACAAACATATTTTATCCTAAAATTAAGAAATAGGGGGCCGCAAAAGTTGTAAATTTTAGACCATTTTTGTACGAGCTCTAGCGCAACAATTCAACAAATTAGGAATTTGAAACTTCTTTATACCATGTAGGTACCATAAATACTGTATTTAAGCAACAATACTGAAAATGGCGATTCATAAGGTATTTTGTTTAAACATGGGTGATTTTCTGCAACTGCAAAAATAACCTTGTAATTCACAGTATCATTATAAAATAAGTAAAAAGTTATCTTTACGATTGTTAAACATATTATATATGGTACGGAACCCTTCGTGCGCGAGTCCGACTCGCACTTGACCGGTTTTTTTGTAACTATTAACATATTTAATTTTTTTATTGACACTTTTTCACATACATGTAATTAAAACTATTCAGATTCCTTCATTTCTTAAATTTAAAAAACAGACATTTTTTTTTTTTTTTTTTTGTTATTCTCTATAGTGAGGCTTTGACAAAAAACATTAAAGAGGTACTTATGTATTTTATTTTTAAGGCCCAGGTTCCAAGATTAGTTTAGCTCGGTGTGTAAGTGAAATGGCGTTATGGCTGTCTAGTTTGACGCACGAGATAGAAGATTCTCACGCGCACCGGAATTATAATTATAATTGTTAATGAAGGGATAAACTGCTTTTAAAGATTATTAGGAGGTATGTTTAAAGATTTTTTTGGTGCATTAAAATATGTATAATTATGTTTTGGCTTCCATCACTGTATGCGAAAAAGACTTGAAAATATCATATTTTTTTTACATGTCAAAATTATTTACGGTTTATGAGATACACTGCTTTAAAAAACCACCTTTTTGATCGTTTTCAGGAAACCTGGGCCTTTTTGTGATACAACTGTTTATATCGTCTGGAAGGTTATTAAAAATAGTAGGGACTAAAAAATTTCTACGCCTTCGACCATAATAATTATTAGAAGAAGTGGGCACTACAAATCTTCTCATATTATTGTTCCTTTGAGATCTTGTGCGTATAATATTGTTTTAAAGTAGCCTGTGGTATAAGCTATCTTCGTAACTACTTTCATCTAAGAAGAAGAATAAACAAGAAGAAGAAGTGAAGAAGTAACATACATACACACACATACTCACAAACTTTCGCCTTTATAATATTAGTGTGATGTTGATGTAGTAATTTTATGATTGTTAGCCAATTAATATTTATAAAGCATTGATTAAGTAAAGTACAGCTTTAGATATTTTCGTACCTTTAGAGGCATGAGGAACAGGGTGTAAAGTTCACTCATCCTCCATAGAAAAGGGAGGATCCTACGACCAGACGGGTGTCGTGTCTGGTGGGCTACTGCCCGACGGTTGATGTCGGGAAGTTGTATATATGCTAATCGCGTGGTAAACTCTAATTGCGCGATGCAGGTTTGCGTGACGTCATGTCATTGATGCGTAGTTCATATGTGGCGATGTAGATGCCGCCACATAACCACCTTTATTTATTTAAATCGTCATCTTTTCATAGCATAAAATAAAGTCGCTTCCGCTGTCTGTTCGCTTAGATCTTTTAAACTGCTCAACTGATTTTAATGCAGTTTTCAGCAATAGATAGAGTGATTCAAGAGGAAGGTTTGTATTGTATAGTAATACATGGGAAGTAACGACACCCACGCGGGCAAAGCCGCGGGCAACAAATAGTTCGTAATAAAACTGAAAATAATCATATTAAAAAAAATCGGTGAGTTTTCAGCCGACAGATTTAAGTACAGTAACAGCCAGAAGTCGACTAGCAATCTCACAAAACCATGGCATAGCAATATTAGTTTACTTATGACCTTCTTCGGCGCCGCAGCCCGTATAGGTATAAGCGCCGCAGCCCGTATAGCGCAGGCCATAATGGTCATTGTGGTGTAAGTGGACGTCTGGCCGTTGACTGTACATAAATATAACGTAAAAGTTGATGACGTGTTGAGTGACGCAGTACACAGATTTATATTTTTTTAATTTTGCGATTCCATAATTATTTTAATTCTAACGCCCTGGCAAGGCCCTAGCAAGTTCGCGCTCCGATAGTAATAAAACTTTTAAATCCTACAAACTGTAGCATAAATGAAAGATACACATTTGCCACAGTAAAACGTATAATTTTTAAAATAAAAAAATCCGAGAATTTATAAAAATATAAAAAATACAAAATGAAAGTAAAAAATTAGGTACTCCGATTCTTAGGTTTAAATGTAAACAAAATGACAAAGATTTATAAGGACATTTTGGGTTTCTTTTTAAAAATAAGTAAATTATGGTTATAGTGATTTAGCAGTTCAAGTAAACGAGAAGAAACTTGGTTAAAAATAAAAAAGTCTGTCCTATAAAGGGTTGCAACGCTCGTAGGTTTGACTTATAGAACTATTCGATAATTTGATATGCAAATTTAGTTAAATCGCTATAATAATTTGAGGAGTAACAAATAAATCAATCAGACAGTTAAATTATAAAAAAATGCTAGGCTACATAGAAAATTTAACTAATAAGTAGGTAAATAAATAATTAAACTATCTGAAGTAGGTCCAAGGATCTAGGAAAAAGAATTTCGTAGCTGCAGTATCACTTAGCGGAGCTGGCAAGTTGGCTTAAAAACACACCACGCCAAAAAAAGGTTTTAAGGCGCAGATTTCCTGAAAACGATCAAAAAGGTGGTTTTTTAAAGCTTTGTATCTCATAAACCGTAAATCATTTTGACATGTAAAAAAATATGATATTTTCAAGTCCTTTTCGCATACAGTGATGGAAGCCAAAACATAATTAAACATACTTTAATGCACCAAAAAAATCTTTAAACATACCTCCTAATTTTAATCTTTAAAAGCTGTTTAAATCCCTTCATTAGCAATTATAATTATAATTAAAAATATACCATGAAATGTCAAATTCCAAACTGCATCCAGTGATGGATTACTTTTTATTAAATAGTTAATTTCTAATTTTATACGATTTTATTTGCACTTTTACGACATAATTCCGGTGTGCGTGAGAATCTTCTATCTCGTGCGTCAAACTAGACAGCCATAACGCCATTTCACTTACACACCGAGCTAAACCACGCTTGGAAGCAGGGCCTTAAACCACACATCAGCTTTCACGTACTGTACGGAAAATTCGCTGCCCCGTGGGTGGAACCAGTTCTAACTGGTTTGGTATATCTATTGATAAATGATGGAATTTTAGATTACCAAGAACACAGATTAGAAACATATTAGAATAAAAAAAAAAAATACATACCTACCAAAAGGCGCTATGCGCGTTTACGTAGTTTCTTTCGAATTAAAATGTATTAACGAATATCACGGATCTAGGAGAAAGAAAACAAAACCATTATACAGAAATTCCGGAAAGGATGAGACGACTAGTATATGGCAAATAAAATCAAACACTTACCAACAATAAATAGACAATAGGGCTTATACCAAAAGCCTGATGAGTTCACAGAAATTAATATTTCACTAAAATCATGGGATCAGTAGTGCGATTCTGTAA